>OY987282.1:10391166-12791166 GCA_963920785.1 Sphagnum contortum
CATGTTAAGTTCAATAGGGAAAATTGAATCAATATCATAGACACTATCATTTAACCACACATTGATATCCAAACCTTATGCCACATTCTAAGCAATGTGTTCAAGTATAATAAATTTCTTACATTTCCCTTTTACTTACATAGTATTTGTACTCAATGATTTTTTCCTTGTTTGTGTCCATTGATTCCCACCATCCTTTTCCACAATCCTATATATTAATTCACTTGTCCATCTGTCCGTCCGTCTATGACGAGGTCGGGCGAGGTGCCACTGTCGGTTTGGCCCGCCCATCGTGCCCTGTGCACTCCCATCTGGCCCGCTGAGCGCACATACAAGGCAAAGAGGAGAGGGGGAGGGCGCATGCCCTTCTTAACATACTCCACTATTTCAAGGAATTGCCCATTCTGTCATATTTATAGCACAATAGGTATCCATCCTGTTATGAAGGGGTATTGGCTCGGTATGCAATAAGTGCAGCCAATTTTTTTCCTTTTTGGGTTTTGGGGAGAGGGGGAAAGGGAGATTTTTTTTCTTTTTTCTACTGGGGGTGGGGGTCCCGTCCAGGTCGTCCCTAGCAATGTTGTTTTTTATTTTATTTTCCAAAAAATTTTGTTTGTAGCCACAGTGGGGATTTTTCATAGAAAAATGTGGCGACCTTCTTCAAGAAAATTCTGCCAAAACTGGCTATAAAGTCGGATATAAAATAAACAACTGTAATCATGTTTCTATATCTTTGACTACACACTCAAAACCAACCAAATATATTTGATAATTTTGTTTTTTTTTGCTCGCCCCCCCCACTCACTTTTGGGGACTTCATAGTGTCCGAAGGTCACGGGTACCCACTAGTCATATTAAACAGACAAATTATATGCACCTCCACATGTGAACCTTCACCAACACAAATGTGTTAATGTCAAATGTGCTTCTTTAAATAGTGGAGACAATACTCCATTCCACCCACCTCCAACCTAAGTGTATGCCTATATGATTTTGTTTTTGAAGAGAAAATTGTTATTTGTGCAAGAATGTCAATTGCCCATCTTGGAACATTAATACCTTTACCTTTCATGTCACACTATAAAATGTTATGGGTTTTGTGACATATGCAACTAACAACTTATGAGTTGTTAAACCAATATCATTTCACCCATGTACTTGTAAGGGACAGTGATATGGCATCTAATTGCAAAAGCTAGTCATATTATCAACTAAGACTTTTCTTCTTTTGTGAGATTTTATGTCATAAATTTTCATGGTGTGACATGTATAGTGATGTGGATGTTATGTCAACTTTATCATTTTACTTCATTAAATATTATAAAGGATGCATTCTTGTAAAAGTGACATATCAAAAAATCATTCACATGTTTAATTATGAATCACACAGGACCAAGAGCAAATTGGGTGTAAAATTCATTTGTCAAATTTTTATTGAATGTTAAAAGGTTAATAAGTATATTGATGTTGGGGTCAATTCATTACACTAGACATGACACATGTGATTACATTTCAAAACCTAGGCTAAGCTACCTCAAGATTGTTTAAACTACGTAGAGATTTACTTAAGAGCTACTTAAGCTACATTTCCATTTGCAATATATATGGTACCATGTGTGAATCTTCCATTAGATAATTAATTACTTACAATTGTATTGTTTGTTTCATAGTTATATGTATTGCATTTTGTGCACCCGTGTGTTAGAATTTTTTTTTTCATTTGGAAATGTAAACATTCACTATTCATCACACAAGGGGAATAATTGTTGTTGACAGTTGTTATGATTGTATTGGTCACAACAATGCATTTTTGGGTTTTGCAACTTTTTTTTCTTCTGATGCCATGTGTTAGTTTATTATTAGATAGCTAGGGACCTAGAGTTGCAAAATTCATCTAACAATCACACATATAATGTTTTTTTACACCCATATGTCGTGTTTATATTCAAATTTCTTCATTTTAAAATGCAAACATTCACTCTTAGTCATGGGTGCAATGGGGATTGTTGTTGTCACTTACATTGTCTTGATAACAAGAGTTGAGTCTTGTAACTTTTTTAGTGATGTCATGTGTTAATTTATTATTCAATAACTAGAGACTTAAAGTTGCAACATCATTTAATAATTGCATGTATTACATTTTGTTGCATCCATGAATCATGATGTTAACTATAATTGCACCACCTTGTTGCTACATGCCATGTCACAATTATGAGAGATTTTAAGTCATTGTTACTTGCAAAGGTCAATGTATTTTCAATTAACTAATCAATTCAATTGCACACAAATTAATATCATGAATCATGATGTTAACTATAGTCACAACACCTTATTGTGACATGGCATGGTATGCTACCATGCTGGAAAATTGAATAATTGTCAATTGCAAAAAGTTAATGATATTTTCAACTAAATGATTTCACATCACAAATATATATATAATTTGAAAATAATAAAATATTTTACCCAAAAACCAACAAGTGGCATATTGATTATAGTTACAAAACCATGATCCCACATGACTATCCTTTGTTAGTATTTCATGATTTATGTGATTAATTAGTTATAGATGTGATAAAAAAACACACAAGATGTCATAATGTTGTTAAAATATCCTCCAACCTAAACTAATGGCACTCCACCAAACAACATTAAATTAAGATCAACCAATGCACATATATATTTGCTATAGTCTTGTATCTATTTATTTCTTTGTTAATCACAAGAATTCCCTTTCATCACATCATCACTACCTAAACAATCCTTTCCAATATACAACAACAATCAACCTCCTCAAAGTATGAAGCCACACATGTATTGAAGGGAATGACATGGTTGACAATCCAATTGAACACCGATGTTTGTAACCACACCTACAACCCAATGATAATCTCATACACGTATATCATCATTTCCCATACTACTTACAAAATGAAAGATTCTATAAAAAAATTCTTTAAAAATCTACATGGACACACCTTCCCCTTACTCACATTGACCAAATCATACATGAAATATCCTCACAACACCTTTCACTTAACAAATTGCTCAACAATTCAATCCTAAATCAAACATGATCTAATCCACTCATCAATTTTAATAACATAAATTATACATGTACTTCATTTTCAAATCCCTAATACATAACAATTGTTGTAAACATTTATTCTAACTTAACCTTTCCCTATCCTCAATGTGCAAACTATGTGAACCCCTTTACAACCATGTTAATCCATTGTCACACTTATTGTCATCTTGCTAACATTAGATGATTCATGGTTTGTACATCAATCGACAAACACAAAGTTTATAATGCACATTTGAAAATTCCTCCTCACTTACCACAATATTAAATGAAAATTTTGTGTTAATGATTATGCTTTAAATGATTTTTTGATAGAAGCCATTGTGTCCCCTTGGCTCCTACCATGCTCCTAGTATAGCTTGAAATGCTCATGTCATGCCTAATTACACCCTTCTTAGTAAATGACCTTTCCACACATTCTCCCTTCCTTACTAGCCTTAGCCCTTTAATTCACATTCAATTCATTAAATTTTCATATTGCCATGATCAATTCCTATAAGTTAATATCATTCGAAATTTCAACCAACAGAACCTTCCTTTGAACACCATTCACTTGCAAGGATGGCTAGTTCACTCTCTCCTAATTTTCATCTCTAGTCAAAGAAAGAAGGAATGCACTTCCACACATCTTCCTCTTTACAAGCACAATTCCAAATCCCACCCTTCCACACTAAAAATTAGATCTGATCATTATTTGCCATGGATCCCAATAAACGAAAAACTTCAATATGATATTCCCCTTAATACTTATTCACATGGCCATTACCTCACCTCCCTAAGGTTTCTTAGCATTCCAAAGGTCAAAATGATTGATAAAAAAAAAATGGAACACATCCCCAAACCCATAATTAAAAAATTTGACACATCCTCAAACACAATTTTTAAGAAAATGACAAGTTCAAAAACACAAATTAATTTTTATCATTTGTGAATCATAAGAATCAATACCTACCAATATAATTTACCATGCCTCCAAGGCTAGGTTGGTACCATGCATTCTATTAAAAATGGTCGCAAAACTACCTCTACCTTTGGAAAGAGGCATATTCTTTCCTAAGGTTCACCTTTCAAGTATCCAAACCACGAGCAACACATGAGTTAGGATGCACAAAACTAGGTCGATAGTAGCTCCAAACACAAAAAGAAAAGGAGGAAAGCATCAATCATTACTTATATAAAGCTCATGAACAAACAATAGAAATGAAACTTCCAAATGTGAAATTAAATGTGCATATTTGATGAATTTATGTGTAAAAAATTTCGATTATTGCCTTGCATTAAATTATTTTTTTCCATGCATAAATATTGATTTTATTCAAATATAGGGTTTTCAGATGTGAAAGAGATATCCAATAACTCAATATTATTATGATGTCTTCAAATATTCATCTCTTCTCTCAAAACATCGGACCAAGTTTTGTTAAGCAACGAATTGTTAAACCATTTAACTTCAAAGGAGAAAAAATAAAATTCATTAATATAAATAACAATATGTAAGTAATTGAGTTTTTATTTCTCTTTGTACTTTGAAGGATCTTCAAGCCTTCTTCGAACCCCCCTCCCCCCCCCCCCCCCCCAAAGGTGTTACAAAGGTGCCATTGTAAGAGCAACTCTGGGACTCCTCACAATTAATTAATTAATAGGTATGAATCTAGTGTTTGATTTTTAGCCCTGTTGTTGTCACTAGTGTGAATTGAAACTGTGGAAGCCACTTTGTAGCGAAGTCTGCGTTTAGTTTCCCCAGAATCAAGCGTTCGATAGATCCTCCCCCCCCCCCTCCAAAAAAAAATCAACAAATTTCCGAAATGGAGTGATGGCAATCGCCTTTTTAGATTTTATTGGTGAAATTCGCCGAACAAGAGATTTTTTTTTTAGAAAATAAAAAATGAAGTGATTTTGAGGGGTGTTTTCAATCGCCATAAGTGAGAAAACATAATGAAGTAATATTGAGGAGGGGAGGGGGGGGGGGGGGGGAGAGGGTTTCAATCGCCAGAAGTGAGAAAACATAATAAAATCATTCTATTTTATTTCTATTTTTTGGTTATTTTTAGTCTGTAGTCATATATGTAGAAGTTTTGATTAAAGATTTTTACTTAAAAATTCGAGTGGGTTATAGCCAAATTTGGCTAAATTTTCTTAGGGTTTGAACCTGGCCAATTTATTATTATTATTTTCGGTTTTTCTAAAACATCTTCCTGTGTCGATGATCATCATTTAGGCTACTACATAAACAAATTCCTAAAAAATAAATAAATAAATAAATATATATATATATATATTAAAAAAATAAAAAAAATTAAAAAAAAAAAAAACACGAGAACACAATCCCCCGGAATTGATCGACAATGGCCGAATTACGTGCCGAGTTGCGTGGATGGACGAGGGCGACACGAAATTACGGTCCGTTAGGTGTCGAATTCGCCTCAAAATTTGCACCCCCACCAGAAAAAAAGAAGAAAAAAACAAAATTTCACAAAAAATTGACACCAAAAAGTTGGGGGAGGGGGTCGGGGGGGGAAGGATCTGTGACTCTTCATTTCGGTCGGCGTTCGGTCGGGTCTCCCTTTTTTTCTTCGAATTGTTTCTAATTTTTAACTTTTTTTTGGTTGGTCTATGAAGCTTTTCTCTTTCTGCAAGGCCATTCTTCTGCTGCGCGCTGGAGGCTGCGCCACTGCTGCTGTGGCTCCTACACTCTTGATCGCTTGCTTGATCGCTTGCTTGATCGCTTGCTTGTTTGCTGTGTACGAGGAGGTTGCGGCGCAAGCGGGATTTAGTTGCGGTTGCTTGTTCTTCTTCTTCTTCTTCTTCAGCGATTGCTGCATCGACAAACATTACTTTCTGCTTGTCATCATGTTCCTCAATATGATGTACATTTTCTCTTATCCGATCCTTTTTCCTGATTCTTTTGTTTTTGCTAAGAATGTAAGAAGTTCAAGTTCTGATGATGTTTGCCGCAATCCTGTTGCTGCTGTGATGCTGCTGCTCCAACTTAGCTTGAACATCGCGGTACGAATCAGTGGTTGCAAAAATGGCTTTTGTTGTGTTTGTTTTTTCTTTCTGTTTCTTTTGTTTTCTTTTATAGTAAGAACGTGAGAAGTTCAGGTTATGTTTGCCGCAATCGTGTTGTTGTTGCTGCCGCCGCCGCTGCTCCAACTTAGCTTGAAGATCGCGGTTCATCGGTGTCTGCAAAAATCCTCCTCCTGCTGCAAAACTTTCCCGTTGATTTTGTTTTGTGTGCGCGCGCGCCGGTGTGTTTTTCTTGATTCTTTTGTTTTCTTTCTTTTTTTCGGTAAGCAAGAAGTTCAGGTCATGTTTGCCGCAATTGCGCAGCTGCTCCTGATGCCGCTCGAACATAGCTTGAAGATCGCAGAGCTAATCATTGTCTGCGCAAAAGTCCTCCTCTTCCGTCTACTCCCTAGTCGTCGCCACAACATCCACATTAAGCTATATGCGGTTGCGGAGTTTTGGTAGCTAGCTCAGCGTTTGTAATAGCGCTTCCACACTCTGTTCTGTGGTGGAACTTGGATCCTCCATCTCTCTACAAGTCTGTTCAGACTTCTCGGCTTTTCTTACACTGTTTCCTGTTTCTCCTTTTTCCTTTTTTTTAGTCCCCTGGAGATCTGGAGACTGTTTGGTGACTTAGAGGTCTTTTTTTTTCATTTTGTAAAGTAATATAAAATTTTGGTTTTTAGTAGAGTCTGATAGTGGAATTTCTGATTGTTGAGAAAACAGAGCTCTAGTTACTGAGAGAAAACAGAGTTGGTTTGTGCTTTACAGAGGTGCAAGTGAGTCTCAGAGTTCTCAAATGGCACAAAGGGACAGAGAACGGGAGGAGGGGGATGAAATGGCTGTTCCTCCACCTTATCGACAAACTGGGCAGGGCACTTCAAGTGCAGGGAACTGGGAAGATGGTTCCATAGCTGTGCAAAATCAGGGTGGTAGGGGGGGCCGAAAGAATGCATGGTCAGACAAGATTAAGGCGGTCTCCAAGAAAGTTTTCAATGCACTTGCTTCAGTGAACAATCAGCATTCTGCAAAGAAGGTTGATGCTGGTGATCATGTTCTTGACACATACCACGACTCTTTCCTCTATGGTAGAGTGCCACTTCCTGTGAAAGTTCGATCGAGCTTAAGGGGGGGCTACATTGGCTTTGGATGGCACATTGTATGTGCACTCACCACAGTATTACTTACTGCTAAAGATTCTGCATTCTTGTTTTGTGATGGAATAGTTTTTTTGTTTCTTGATTTTGCTCATGGTTCTTCAACCATGTAAACTGTCTGTTTTCATGGTGCCCATCTGTAACAGGATCTGTGTATGGTCCAGTGTGCAGTGGGAAGTTTTCTCCACTGTCTTTATCCCATTTCTGGATGATCTTACACCTGATGTGCTGCTTCTCATGCGTCTAAAATTGGGTGCAGCTGGAGTTTTTTTTTGCCCTTGCATCTGGAGTTCTATATGTTTATTCAACGTAAGTCCATTGACTTTGCTTCCCTTTAAAAAATTCTTACGCTCTAAATTTTTCATCTCACAGCAGTAAATGTGGTGGTGACTGGAAATGTCCATAGCATTTTAGTTCAGTTCTGCTGAAAATCAGGTCTCAGGTGTCCAACCTCAGATCAATCTTTTGCTCACTGTTCAGTTCTATCAGTTCACTTTCTCTGTCACTGGACTCTATACTGGGCAGCATGTGGCATTGACAGCAGACAACTTTGATAGGGGTGTCAATAACTGGACACTTTTGTCCAGCACACTATCATTCTTGTGATGTGGCCAGTAGAACTTTGATAGAATAAGATGGTTTGGAACCTGAAATAGGCATATGCGTTGCAATGGCATCAAAAGAAGGTACCTTAATGCACCCACATAGTGAAGAGTTGGCATTGAAAGACAGAGACATGCCTGATGCTCAAAAAATGGTGAGAGTGTGAGCAGGTCAATTGAACCACCTTGGTTGTGCTGTCTCTGATCAGGTACCATCCGGATCCTGAACACAATTGGATTGCTCGAACTCAGAACATCATCAGCGTTGTGTTTGTTGTTGACTACTTATTGCGGATCTATAGGTAGTGCTTTGTGTGCTGGCAATGATCTTGGGCTAACTGGAAATATAGCATTGGCAATTTGGATTGTTTCATTAGTGATATCAATAAACTTGAGGATAATTTTTTTAATGGCAGATGTTGCTATATGCGCAAGATAGTAAAAAGCTCTTGAGTAGGAGTTGAATTTGTTCTGCTTTCCACTAATCAGGATGCACATGGAATATGCTCTAGATAGAAGAAGCTTGTTCCTGCCTGCTGAATGTAGGGATGATTAATGCACAGAAAGAATCAACCATAAAGGCAACCGATGAATTTCAGAGAAGAGCCCAAAGAGGCAAGTCACACTGGTTGTATATAGAGACCAAGTCATATTCAGGAGCTATATTTGATGGGTGTTTTTGTGCAGTGCACCTGTGCGGCTACTGTATATAGTTTCTTTTTGGGGCTTCCTTGACTTGGTTACTTCAATACCAGTTGTCCTCATATTCAGGTCTGCATTGATCAATCTCAAATCTTTTTATTGTCACGTTCAAATATCTAAGTACCTTCTGGACAATTCCATTGTCTACGGGGCAACATTATGTTAGGCACTTGCACAATCTGTCAAATTAGTGACAATGATGTGCAATCTCACCCCATGTAAATACAGTCTCTTATATTGGCCATGGGTCCCATGTGATCATCCAAGCTCTCTCAGGATCTTGATCCATGTTGGGCATTTTGAAAGAATCACCAATCTGATTGATAGGAGTAAGCAAACTGTCTTTCTGTTCTCTCAGACACTAGGTCCTGCCTTTCCACAAGATTACTCATGCTCCAGTGATACCATATAACATCACTTGGTGAAATGGAGGAGGAAGTGAAAGCAACAGAGAATCTGAGCCCAAATGCTGGCTCTTGTGATTCATGGGAATAATGTCAGAAAGTAAAACTGAGTTCTTTTTATAGAGCATTTTCTCACCTTTCATATTTTCTGCTTAGTTGAGAGCCTGTGATGCAAAGGATGAGGAGATAGGAGGCGTACATCTTTTCTATCAAGATGAGGAAGTCTGAAATGCTTTATGTCTTCTCTTTGTTATTCAACAGCTCTCTTTCATGGTGAACCCATGGTGACGTCTTTCAAAGTTCATAGCTGTGAGTCCCACAGACCTTCAGGACTTGAAGTATTGAGTTGAGAGCTGTGTGCAGGAGTGGAGGAAAAGCTGCTTCAGTTATTCGTCTTCTCCAGTTTATTCGTATCATGAGGTGAGAGGTCTATTAAACAATTGATTTATCCTGGAAGTTGGATGATATTCTGGGTTGTATCTTTAATCTGCTGCTGAGATTCCATTTTATGGGTGCTCTATCTGTTGCCAGCTTGCCCCTCAGTCAATCCCAAGAAGACAGAAATTGAACCACAGAGATAAAAAACTGAATTAATTAGTGGCAAGAACCCAACATTAATATTTTCTCTCAGAATCCTTATGCAGAATATTGACATTAATGCGCAAGGTTGGAATTGCGGGAAGCACAATATCTCAGCAAATCCTTCTGTTGGTTGTATCCACCTTTGGAGTTGGTAAGTTGGGCTGTCCTTGCCTGCTAGTTCATATGCTGATGGGTGATTGTCACCAAACTGATGTTGTATTATGTATTCTCTAGACCAGCATATCAAGAATCAAGTAGAGAAGTCCAGCATCACTCTAAGAAGTCATGATGCCATAAATTTAAATTGCCTCATCCTAAGCCCTAAACATGGATGGCAGTTAATGTTGGTTACTGGGAGAAAGTGACCCAATTGTAGGATGGGTAAGATGAAGAAAGGAAGGATTGCATTGTACACTGTAGAATGATGGGCTAACTGGACAACAGTACAAAGAGGAGACAGAAAATAAATTACACAGAATTCGCCTGCCACTCAAATTTGGTTTTTCCAACTAAAGCAGGATAATCATTTTGGGGGGGTGGTGGGGTGCAGTATTTTTGATTGCGGGCCTCCTGCAGTGGGTAGAGTATAATGGAGCTCCACAAGATCAGAGAGATTCTCAGGATTCTCAATGCAATGGACCCTGCATAAACTTCTGGGATGCTTTCTATTTTGTTATTGTAACGGTGTGTGTTTCCCTGGTCCTAGCCTCTGTTTGCACATCAATGGAATTTTCCTCATTGAGGCCAAGATTCTCTTAGTTGCACAGATTTTGTTTGCAGTTATCATTACTTAAATTCAGTTTGACCCAGGTGTAGGTTGGTCCAAATACTCACAGCTATACAGTTCTCAAGATTTTAATCAGAGATATTTGGCCTTGTCACAGATTTCTACAGTTGGATATGGAGATATCACACCTAAGACCCAACTTGGGCAGGTCGTTGCAATAGCAACAATCCTTCTGGCTCTTACTATTATTCCAATTCAGATTGGCCACATCACTTACCTAGCATCTAGGAGGTATTCTAAAAATTGCTCCTCTATATGTCACCTTTGGCATAATTCTGCTTTAAATGTCGTATGCTAGATTTTCTGTTCCTTTTCAGCACATTCTCCTTACATATGATCTGCTGATCTTCAACAATAGGTGAGCAAGTCTAATGACAGTCTACAGTGCACTTCAAGATTCCAATCCATAAATTGAGTAGCAGGAAATAGTTGCAGAAAGTTGGGCTTCCTAAGCTGCTATTTTATTCTAATGGGGTTGGGAGTAAGGCTGCACTGCCACAATAGGCCATCCACCCCCTATTTCAGTGGTGACCATTAAAATGTTTGAGGTTCACATGTGAGTATTGGATTCTAGTGGTGTACTTGCCCACTATTCTGGTGGGTGCACCCCCCACCATGAGAATAGTGGTTGACCATCTGGTTTGACAAGTGCCACTCAAAAACCTTTTTTACCTGCAAGTGGCTGTCAAATGAAATTGTATCCAACCATTTCCATGCCTACAGCATTAACTCTCAATTAGCAGTGGATTCCTGTCTAAAGTTGTGAAAAGTTGCAAAGACATGGAAATGCTTTCACATAATTTAACAGCAATGAATGGGTTGCAATGGTGGCTGAGTGGATTCCACGGCAACCCTAAGTACACAGGGTGCATGTGGGTGCGCAGGCCATATGGAGGCAGTTTGTCTGGGAGGAAAGTTCTCAATTCACGATATCTAATAATTAGTGGGAGCATCTCATTTGGAGCTATTCAAGAGTGTCTTGCAGAGTTCTTCAACCCAACTCATTGTGAAGGTAAGAAGCTTGCTGGATTCTAGAACGAAGCAATTTGCTGTCCTTCAATTGTACACCATGCTACAGTGCATATTTCATGGGTGCTGCAATACTGAGGAGCACACTTCCTTCAGAAACGAATTAATTTTAAACTGTCATTCCTGATGGCATTGTGGGCATCTGATGTGATTTATGTTGCAGACCTTGAGAGCTACCCTTTGCATGTAACCATATTGGCACCATTCAGTCCCTCGTGAGTGGCAATTCCACACATATCCTGTATGACATACACAATAGTCTTGACAGATTGTCATACTTTGATTTGTTCTTATGGAGACATGCCCAGAGTTACAACCCATCTTTTTGGTACCTGGTGGTGTCCTTGATCCACTTCTGATGGCTCTGGAATGGCAGGTTTGAACTGAAGTCAATACTGTCACTCTACAATGGAATGGCAAAGTTCATAGAGGGGTCACCGGTGCGGCAATCAGACTTAGAAAGATGCTCTGCAGATCGTGCCCATGCCTTTTTCTTGCTTGCAGATCATGAAGCTGAGGTGTGCTCTATACCAGTGGAATCCATTCTTTTGTTGAATTACTTCACTGACTTACAATTCTGCCGTGGACACCTGTAAACTTCTCCAATCTTGGTTTGTTTCTGTCCATTATCTTGTGTCACAGGAGAAAGGTAAACACTCTGAAGATCTCAGATTGCTCATTTCCTGCTTTCAGTTGCTGTCCAGTTTCTTCAAAAAGTGCTTCATACATATGCAACAGGACTCCAAGGTGGAGGATGCTGCACAAATAGTGAAAGCACTGGCAGTACACCGGTTTTGTGGAGAGCAGGTACGCATCATAGTTGAGGTGCTGGATCCAGAGACCCAAAACAGTGCTGTGTGGGATGAGACATACAAAGGTGGAATAGAAATTATCTGCCCTATCAAAGTCCACTATAAAATGATTGCCCGAAGGTGGGTGGCTCCCTTTGAACATTTTCTCTAGAATGTCTGACTGTATTTCAATGTGAGTTTCATGATGTGATTTTGAGGGATGCAATCTAAACCTCCAAAATGCTGGACTCAGCATCAACAACCTTGTGGACTAGTAGGCTGTCACATACTTTGTGCTTCATAAAGAAGAGAGTCTAACAACATAAAGAACATAGAGAGCTGAAGCTGCACTGTGACTGCAGCTGCCTTGTCCAAGGCCTTTACACATTCATTACAAACCTCTTCACATCAGAGATCAAGATTAAAGATCTGCCAAAGCGTTCATTCATGCGTGAATACTTCCACAGTTTTGACAATGAGGTGTATCCTCTGATTCTTCCACAGGCCTGCCATGACATGCTCTTTGAAGAGGTATCTCTTCCTCTACCCATCATGGGCCATGTGGCAATAGTTCAACATCCCTACTTCTCACTGGCTTCTTTCCCTTCTCTCCAGTTTCTGCCCCCTTGGTTTTCCTGCTGTTGACTGAAGCATCTTGACTCAGAGCTTCTCTTTTTTCGCAGTCTCTACCTGTCCCTTCTCCATTCTCTCTAGGTTCGTGTTGAGTGAGAGATGAAGTGCATGTTACATGGAATTGATGTAGTATCCAACAGCAAAGAGACGATTTCTGCAGTTGCAAAAACTGGATCTGCCATTTTGTGTGTGCACATAAGGTCCAGTTAGGATTAACTGAGCCTCCAAGAGAGTTTTTCATGTGATGATGGATGCATGTGTGCAGGTTGTGGAGTTTGTTTTCACAACCTTCAATGTTGTGCTCTTTGCGCTAGACGTTGAGGTGCTGCATGTGGGGAGAAACCATCCACATCGGAAGGTACGGCCACTCACATCATACAGATGTTTATGAACTCTTTTGTTGCATTTCTTGGTAGTAGTCTGCAGACTATTTTGTAGCAACAGTAACTTGCAGATGAAGCTCACTTGCAATCAGCTAACCCTTGTTTGTGATTGGTGTTTAGGTGTTACTGCACCCTAAGGGTCATGTCATCCAACCTGATGATATTGGATTGGTAATAGCATGGGACCTGCACACTGCTTATGCCATTTCTAAATTTGAAGACAAACACCTGCGTAAAGGAATTCTACAAAAATGGCCCAGGAGCAAAACAGAAGTTAAATCTGTTGAGCTGCAGAAGTTCCGGACAGGACCAATCATAGCTGATAACAGGGACTTGCAAGGAGTGGGTGGTGACCTAAACCCACTTGTTTTTCCAAATAGCCCTGATGGCCGGATTAAATTGGAAACTAAGCTAAGGTCAGCTATTTGCAATACATATGACAACAATCCTGAAAAAGATGATTCAGTAGAATTAGGCACATTTCCAGGCTGGGATAACCACAGTGTTGGTTCTTCTAGCGGCAGAAGTTCAGGAGATGGAAGTTACCCAAAAGGAATGTCATTGGAGAAGGCAACTGAGATATTGCTATCGTGGCCACCTCTTCCACATCATGGACAGCCTCATCCTGCTGTCCTAGAACGTAGAGCAGATGTCATTCTGCAGAACCTTCAGCAATGCACTATTCAAGTGGTGGAGTTGAAGGTCCCTCACATTTTGGTCTGCTTACAGTGCAGTTGGCCACAGCACATTTACTATTTTTTGAGGGAGCTACGAAAGCCAGGATTCCCCAATCCACCAATTGTCATTCTTTACCCTGATGAGCCAAATGCAAACCAGTGGGGCAAGGTGGGCATTTTTGAGGATACCTTCTTTCTCAAAGGCTCTGCTCTCTATGAGCTTGATCTCATGCGTGGAGGTATCCTTCAAGCAGGTTTGAGCCTTTGACCTTTCAGTTTACTGCCCAGCTTTACTTAGGCTTGTGGATTCTGTGACAGTTAGTTTGCTGGGTGCTAAAAAGGCAAGGACAAAATCATGCATATTAGCAAACACAATGGCAATGTTGGAGTCTAGTACAGTTGCCAGATTGCAGAGTGGAGCATGTTAGAATTGCATTTGAGTTCTGTGTAATGTCCACCATTTGGACAAGGAGAGTGAGATTGATCCTATCCATAGGATTTTACATATCAGAGGTACAGATGTTGGGAACTAAATCATTGAACCATGTAGTAAACTTTGCACTAAATACACCTAACTTCATTAAGGTCACTCTTCTGCATGGGGAATTGTTTTATCTGATCTTGGTACATGGCTCTCTTGTGCAGAAAAAGTTGTCATCCTTGCTAATCAAGGTCAGCCAGTAGACTTGAGTGGGGAGGGAGTGGAGGGTGGGAGAAGTCAAAGGAGAACTCCAGCAGCATATACAAGTGATGTGGACAACATAGTGACAGCTGCCAATGTAGACCGTCTTGTGGGAGAGAAGCCAGGAATCATGATTGTTGAAATGCAGCACACAATCGGGTTCTATTATCTACGCCCTCAATTTGAAATTGATCGAAATCAGGTTGATCGTATAGATTACAAGCGTAATCGTGATGCCTTACTTTACTTTGGACCTCCATATATGGAAGGCAAGGCAGTTTCCCCAGCGCTACTTGGCTTCTTGCTGTAAGTGCCAGCCTGCTTCTGGTTCTCTATGTAAATACATCAAATGCCTGTACTATGGCCCTGTCACTAATGTAAGTTGGAACACATCCATAAGTCACACTTCTGTGAAGTGGACTTAGTGGTGTGTAGGCATCACTCCATGGATTTCTTGATGGTGGCTTTGGTGAGCAGAACATGGCATGAAAAATCTGGCACTTCAGCAATTTAGCAAACATTCTGGAATTGATATTCTCCATGGTGAACAAATGCAGACGATCTTCTTTCTACAACCGAAATACAACATCCATTGTGGAGCAGCTGGTGGAAGGAGGGTATGTAAAGCAAGAGGGTGGGTTGAGTTCAGAGCGGTTACGTATCTTGCAGCAGATATCAGTACCTGAGCAATACATTAATCAGGAGTATGGTGATCTCTTTGTTGGTCTTCTGCATGACAGGGGGATTCTGGCATTGGGCTTATACCGAGCCCAGGGTACACTTGGGGCCCCCACTTCATATGTGTTCACAAACCCTCCCAAAGAAACCATTGTAAATGCTGCTGATTGGGTGTACGTGCTTGTTTGAAACTGTAGCTTCCACAACATCCATTTAACAGCACATTCTGTAGAGAGCAGCATTGTCTATGGTAGGTTTTCTCAATAGCCAATTTGTATACTATGGTGAGAAGAGGTTCTCTAGAAAGCAGGCCTTCTTTAAACAGTAGCCATAGCTTGTTGCTCCCCATTTCATTATGCCATGAATGAAGAGTTGCTGATTCATCCATCATATCTGTATGGTCTGCAGGTGTTGTTGATCACCGATGTTGCATGTGTTGGTTGCTGTTTCCTTTTCCCTCTTGCATTTGTTAATTCCTCTAACCAAGCAGAATCTATGTGTCACAGAGTTCAGAACCTGTATGTAAGTTGGGCTTGACATTGGATTTGGGACTAGAATTTCTGGGCTTGTGGTTGAGATCTGAATTTCCTATCTTGCTGTAGTAATGAACCATGATGCAGTAAGCATGTTGAATGTTACAGAAGTACACACATTCAGATTTAATAAAGTGCTCTTGTGAACAAACTGACAGCAAGAGATGTTGGTGTGGATGAAAGGAAGTTCCTCCAAGCACATGCATGACATGTTCAACCATGGCTACCATGAATCAGAAGTGAGGAGCAACTTGCCGGAAGAAGAAGTTGCCAGCTAGAATCCAGCTTCTCCCAAGACAATTCCACCAACAACTGTTGAAGACTAATTGGAAAAGAAGGTCAAGATCTGCATTTTATTCAGTGAGACTCTCTGCTCAATCCTTTCTTGCCACAAGTAGCCAGGGCAGATTGAGCATGGGGACTGAGAAACTGTGAGTCCGTAGGGTTAATCTGTTGTGCAGGACTGAAGTCAATTCCCAGAACTGAATACTATCCTCCTAGTTTTGGAAGAGTGGAGGAAGGTAAAAAGGCAAGCTTTGGGTATGCAATAAAAGTATTACATACTCTGCTTGGTCAGTCAAATTCATGCAAAACGTGTCAAATGGTGGGTCAGAGAGCCTTTAGCATTTCCTAAGGTCAAGTCCTCATATAGATATTACTGTCAAGAGAGCAAGCCAGACCAACCAACAGATACTTTTTGCTTTAGTAAAAGCCCATGTGCAATAATCCCATTACACTAAACCTTGGATGATGATGAAGCTCCTTCATATCCCTAAGTGATTTATTGGCTTTATGAAATTTGCAAGGGTTGGTGATTCAGCTTGCAAACAAGATCCCAGCTGTCTTAAAAGGAAGGAAGTTGGCCGCAATGAGTGATTTTGGACTGTCAATTCCTCTTGTCCCTACTAATCCATGAATCCCCCCCACCATCTTGTTCAGCAATGTGGTTCATCAACAACAGCACAGATCAAGGTTCAGTAACTTCACATGTGAATCTGTCACTCTGAATTCCAGGCAACAACTTGAATCTCCAGAATTGAATTGAACTGCAGCAGATTTCATCAGGCAGCAGCAAACTTTAGAGATGCAAGGTTGCCAATGATATCAGGAATGTGAAGAGACCATGAAATCGTCAACAACTTCAATGCAAGCCTCTCTGCAGAACAAGACAAGTTTCAGATGGACAGTTTTCTGTTCTGTAGACAAATGGAAGTGTTTTCTTGCTATTATGTTCTGAGTATATAAGATGGAAATTTGTACTATGGGCAATCTTTTGACACCATATTGCATTTGTCTGTTGAGCAGGCACTACAATTTGCCTACCTGATGAATATACCCTTTGTGGATGGAATGAGAGTTGCAGGTACTTGGGGTTGATTCAAACTGTGTGCCAGTTGCCAATGAGAAAGTGAAAACATACACTTACAAGGCAGTACAATTGCATGTTTCAAGGAACTTCTCACCATACCTGAGGAAGAAACATGCACACTATGTCACATCTTTCACCGGTATGTATGTTTCCTCATCTCACTGGAATCTTGAATTTGAGCGATCCTGGCTGTTGCTTCAAAAAGCCCCTACTAACAAGATCATGATTTGGGCACAGTCCAAACTTCCAAGGAGGAGTTGGTTCATAATCAAATTATGGAATTCTTTGCTTTGAAGGGAGGGGGGTGGAAGACACTCTAATGGTGATATTCTACTACCGTTCACACTCTGGAAAGTCGACTACATGCCATGGGTCTCCCCTGCTCTAGCTGGAAGTGACAATTTCTCACCCATTGCTTAATTTTGTGTAGACAACTAAGTAGAATTTTGTGCTTGAGGTTTTTATTTTTTTCAATGGCCCAAAGTCACCAGATTCTGGGAATGTTTTATTTGAAATTGTCAGATTTTCAAGCTCGGTTACAGCATGTTGCCAAAATACAGCATAATTCATATGATGGTGATTTGTCACATTTGTATGTTAATGTTGTGTATCAAAGTTTTGGTCCAAACGCAAAAATTGTAAAAGAAAGTTAAAATAAGCTTGTATGAACAAGGTGATTTTTTTTTTGCATGATTATTTCTCATACACATGACTTGTGAAGCTTGGGGTTACAAATTGTAAGCCCAGTGAATACAAGAAATAACACAATGTCATAAAAGAAGTAGTCTTTCTCCCTATAGCCCTTTGGAATGTCTCAGGTATGTAACCTGTTGGCATACAAAAATCCACCATGGGCTATGTCATATCATGTTTTTATTATACAACAATCCTTTCCTTTGGGAAAACACAACCTTGAATAAACCCTTCTGCCCATATTTAAGGTTTATTCACTTGGTGTCATGATCATGCACTCATGAATCAAGCACCAAACTACTATTTAGTAAACCTAGGCTAGTTAGGCACTAATGAATCATTTTTTTGGAATTGCTATATTTTTTGAAAAATACCTACCTACCATGTCAAACATATGAAAAAAGCTCTCAAGCACATTAGCTTCATTGTTAAGTATAATGCTTAATTATATGATATTATTATTATTATTGCTACTACCAAAATAAATGACAAAAAAACTATAATTAAATACATGGCTACTTGTAATACAATATTGTAACATCACGTTTATATAATATTCAATCTATATTCAACCAAGCTAGGTTCTATAGTATTGTAGCATCACATTACAAACAAAGGTTATTTAACTCACAATTGCTTTTATATGTGATAATTTGGTCTCAATGATAACTAGTGATCATTGGCATGAAAACTACAACTAAAGGTTTTCCATCTTACACACAAATTGGGACAAACTATAATGTAAAAGTAGACCTAAATCTAAGTCTCATCACATAACACAATAATATAAACCAAGGCCACAAAGTAGGAACAAAAACAATTTATGTTTGATTTAGCCATAAGCATGTTCAATTTCATTGATGTTTTATTTTCAATCATGTTTCAAATCATGGAGATAGTTGCACATGTTTGCCCTCCTTGTTAATCATTGTTGAACATTTGTTTCATTGTAAGTTGAAACCAACTAGTTCAATTATTGAAGTTGAGGCTACAAATGAGAATCTACCTTCCAAGAAGGCACAATATAAACATGTTTCAGAAATTTCACGCAAGAATAGGTAAATATTTCACAAATTATGGAGATGCCCAAACCAACAAGAACTCAAAAATTCTTTAAGGTGAACTTATTGTCATAGGTTTTACGGCCAATGACCCCAACTATGGCAATTACCACAAGGGAAGCTACATCCTTACAAGTTTTTGATAAAAAAAAAGCTCCAAACCTATTGCAACTTCATCCAAAATATAATGTCCAAGCAATTCTACTATTCTTGATGGAAATATTGCAACCAGTATTGCTAAATCCAAATTGGCCATGACCTTGTAGTTATTAAAACCATGCAAAGTTCCTTCATTTTGTCTCAATTTTTTTTCATCTTCTTACTTCTTACCATCACTTCATGTGAGTTTTTTTCAATCTATGTATTCTATTGTTGGAAACTTCATGCCACATTTTCAATTTTACATCTCTTTACTTTGATTATCTCAACTTTGAAATGGAGTCAATGATTTATCCATAAACATATTTCTTGATATTCTCTTTATGCTTCCTCCTCCCACCAATAGAGGGCCCTAGGCCCCAATGGTTTGATTTGCATGAACTTGTGCATGTTGTCATTGAAGTATATAAAAATCTGAGTTGTTGGCCTATAGGGGGGGAGATGTCACTTGTTTGGAAGAGTTCAAAAGTTGGCATGGTCTACCAAGTGTTCAAGTCCTATCAATGGCATGCACATATTAATTGTATAACCTCAATGCAAGTTTGTAAAAAATTATTACACCACAAAATAGGTGGTTATAGATTGTTGCACAAGCCTTTGTCAATTGTAACAAAAACATTATTGGCATTTTTGTGGGTCTTCTAAAAAGTGTAAATGATTTGAAAGCCCTACACAAATCCAATCTCTATATAAATGCATAGTATAATGGTTTGCTTGAGAACAATAGAAGCTCCTATGGGTTTCCACCTTACATACTAGGTGACAAGGGGTATCCATTAATCTCATGGATCATGACTTCATTCAAAGAAGAAGGCTAACACTACTTTTTTAAGTTGTTAGATAACAAAAAATGTAAAAAAGAGTTTGTTAATCATGAAAATTGCCCTTGGCATATTCAAGAAAACCTTTCAAAACGTACTAACAAAATTTGATTTGCATGTTTCTTTTGTACTAGATGCTTTTTTTTAATTGTTTTTTACATACCCTTTTTCAATCTCAAATTTGAATCTAATATTCAAAGGCCAATGTGAATTATTGAGTTTGAAACATAGGTGAATCAAGAAATAAACAATGAAGATGTCAATGAACAAACATTACATGCAATTGAAGGTCAAGAAATGTTTGGATATTCATCACATAAAGAATTGAACTTTGTTAATGGACGTGCATGTGTAGATTTTGGTGCATCCAATTGATAGGTTGTCTAAAAATCTACCCATCTAGTTGTTGGGTAAAAAACAATTCATATGATTAATTTTTTAAATGAATTTTTTTTGATAAACATGGAAGCTTCAATTCCTTTAAATCTTATTAAAATGAGATTATTAAAAAATTGATTAAAATAAAACATGTCAATTTTAAAATAAATTAAAATTTCAATATAAAATCTGTATTTTGAAATACAAAATTTTAAAATTAATTTTATGTTATTTAAAAACCTTTAATGAGGCTTTGATGAAGATTTAATAACAAAACTCATAATGAAATTAATTTTTTTGTATTTTTGTTGCTTTGTATGTTATAAAATTTTATTATTGCCCTAATATAGTAGACATGCATGTATGATTTTAAGTTTTTACTAAGCATGTATGGGGCAAACAAAATTAATTCCTTGGTTGTAGGTAGAAGGAGTGAACACATGATTAGATCAAAGTTCAATGTCTAAACTCAAATTTTGATTTGGTAGTCACTCATATTATGTATTGTTCTATTGTATTTTATCTTCAACTCTCTTGACTAAATCCTTTTTTTCAACATTTTATTCATGATACCTTGTTGTGGAAAGTTTATATTAGCATTCCTTTTGATTTTGTTTCTAGTGAATATCATGTTCATCACTTCTATCAATGTTGTAATTGTTGTTTCCATGTTTATTTTGTCTCTTGATTTGAAATACCCCAATTGCTTTTCCATCATAATCTCTTGTGTTTTTTAACATCTTTCCTTTATAGTTAGGCTAGGTTTGTGAATCTTATCTATCAACTCAAGTAATAGCTAATTCCTCTTGCATATTGTTTATACAATGTTCTTGTGTGCAAATAAGCAATTACATTTGACACTATGTTGCATGCATTTTGAGAACTTCCATTTTGAGCTCATATATTCATGGATTCTAGTGTGTTGACTTTATCATTGAAATCATGAATCCAATCAACATGCATAATTGAGTTGATGTAATCAACATATTTGGCTTCATCATTGAAGTCTAGTTCACAACTACAATCAAAGCTTTTGTGAACAAGCATGCACAAGCAATTGGTGTAGTTGAAGGCATCTAATCATCTAAGATGTTCATGAAAACACATTCATCGTCCTTGTATCCAAACTCATTTTCTCCCTTCCTACTAAATCTACAAGGTTTTTTTTGTTTTGCATGTTTCACCTATGAATTTTACATCAAATCATGAAGGTGCAATGGGTTGAAAATTGATCTACTTCCCAATAATCCAATAAGCATTGTTATTGCAAATATGATTGTAGAATGAGGGTGACGCACTTTAAGTTGTTGTATTGACCTTCTTCTCCTTGCTACCCCATTTATTTCTCACTGCAATTCTCAAAGTTCAAAAGAATAT
Organism: Sphagnum contortum; assembly: GCA_963920785.1. Lineage (NCBI taxonomy): Eukaryota > Viridiplantae > Streptophyta > Sphagnopsida > Sphagnales > Sphagnaceae > Sphagnum > Sphagnum contortum. The sequence continues at coordinate 10,412,756 of OY987282.1, forward strand.
CATCAAAAATATTCATGGAGCTTTGCAAATAGAAGGCAATGGTGAAAATAAATGGTGCACACAAGGAAACAACATGTTAGTGATCGTGAGGAAGAAATGCACTTGCACTAGTGGGTGAAAAGATCAAATATTAGGTTAATGATGATTGGAAAGAAGGGGGCCAAAGAGCTTGCTCTATACCATTTTGAATTATTTAACATTTCAAAAATCTTTATGCACCACAAGAAATGCCCATTGTGTCCCAAGGTTGATTAAAGGAAGTCTTGCACTTTCAAGTTTGTGGCAAGGCTTATGTCATGACTTATATGTTACCTTGCAAGACGTGGTTTGGACGATTTTTTACCCCATGGTCGCATTGCAATTGCCAAGCAAAGAAATAGGATTCACAATGTTTAAGTTGCTCTCATTGTGTTTGTGGTTGGTTGGAGATTCACATATAACAACACATCATGGTAAGTGCAACCAAAACAATGATGGTTCATAAATGAAATCACAATTAAACCAAAGTATGTTGAATTGTACTAAGGCCAAGCAAAAGAAATAAAGTTAGATGGTCACGGGAAATGATTTTTTTTCCAACAAATTTTGTTGTTTTTCAACAAAAAAGAAAAAACTTAGGAACATTTCGGAAATTATTGTTTTTTTTTTTCTCGTGAATTCAACTATTTGCTAATTTCATGGAAAAATTTGCCAAATTTTTTATATCACAAAACTAAGGGATAAAAAAAATAAATATAAAAAATAAATAAATATTATTATTCTTAAGTAAAAAATTATGTAAATTTATAAAATAAAAATTAAATAAATCATATATATATATATATATATTTTTTTTAAAACCATGAATGTGTCATGTTGGTGATCCGTATCAAATTGCTATTGTTGCGGGAATCAGGCATTTGTGCTTGAGGTGCAACAAACCCTAATACGCATAGTTTTAAGTTAGCCATCCGGAAACGATGGAACTGACTTCTTCAAAAGGATTTGACATAGCCATGCACACTTATTATTAATTCGATGGGACCCCTATGATGGCTTTTTTTTAAAAAAGGTGGAGGCACATTTTGGAACCTTTTTTTTTCACATTTGAATCTTAAAACTAAAAAAAAAAATCTAAAATTGTCTTTTTGACTCTTTCAAGTGCACAATAATTAAACTACTACAACTTCATCTGTTTAGGTGTGACAAGTAGATTAAATTGCAAATCAATCTAATCATGGGCTTAATTAATTTAAAAGGCCATTTTACTTATGCAAACTTAACCCCCCAAACAAACGGATTGGGTCCACACTCGGCCATAACCGAGAATTTCTCTGAAAATAAAATAAAATAAAATAACATAATTGGGATGCCAATGCAAAGTCCGGGGGGATCACACGGAGGGCTCTTGTAAATAGTTATTACCTTACCCATTGAAAAAATCCTGATAACTAAGAAAACAAATTTCAAACCATCAAATGCAGCAATTTCATTGGCTAAAAAAAAACAATTTTTTCTTGACACCTATACACAAGCCTATTCAACACCGTCTGTATATTAGTAAATTAATATCATAACTCCCGGACATACATACACAAGAGTCCCTTCCGCCCCCTCCTCCGTGTTTTTTGTGTGTTTTCCTTCCTTTTATTCAGTGGCTTCAGGACCCACAATCGGGGCGCCAATCCGCAAATAAAAAAATCTCTTGCAGATCATGCAACCAATCCAATTGCACAAAAAAAATACAAAATTGTAACAGATCTTACACACACTGTTAAAATATAATAATAAAATAATAATAATAATAATAATTACTATCTACTATTTATTATTTATTATTTATTATTGATTTCAGTTCCTCAGAGAATATTATTTATTTATTATTTTTATTTATTTAAACAAAAAAGCCTTAACTCAGTCACCACCCTTAATGTTTTTTGTTTTTTTTTTCCCCTCAGTATTAAATAATTAGTGATATCGACGTGTAAATTTGTGAGCCCTTGAAAGACTGTGCAAAAAGTCTTCTAGGCTCATACTACTAAACCCACTTACTTTTTACTTAGGCTACTTATTACCTTAAGTTACTTCACTTTTTCATTTTTACTTGCTTTTTTTTTTTTAACTTACTCTACTTTTAAAATTACTACCCTTTTAACTTACGTAAACTTACTTGACTTTTGCTTACGTAACAACTCCTCATTTACTTTTTATTTACTTCATTATATTTATTACTGCTGTTTCCAAGGTCAAACAAAAGCTTTTAAATGCCAGGGTAAAAAATTCCTTTTTTAAAAATTTACCACACAATTAACTACCCTAGAAAACTAGTGGTAACTAGTAACTTAACCTCAAATTTGCGTGATAATAACACGTGCGTGCTCTGTAGACTGAGAGCACCGTAAAAAGAACACGTATACGTCACGCCTACAAAATAGGCATCTAGAGTACAATTATACGGTATAAATTCAAGGCATATAAACTTATTATACACCGTATTTATAAAAAGAAAGTAGCAGTATTAGTAGTACAACTCTGCACTAAGTTATGGTGTATAAATTTTATTCTACGCCGTATTTGAAAAGAAGAAGTAGAGGTCAAGTGTACAACAACTCTACGTAAAGTCGTGGGGTGTAAATGTACGTATTACAAGTAGCAATACGTATTCTGAAGTTGTTGTCTGATTAGGTAGAGTAGGGGTCTAGATACCTAGTGTCTCGTACAATAGACTAGTACAAGGTTGAACCTAGTACCTATATTTACCTTTGTAGACTACCTACTTTTCCCCCCCATGTCTAGGGGGTAGGGATCTAGGGTATCGTCTAGGGGGTCTAGGTGTCTATATAGTAGGCTTTTGCGAAGCGGAGGAAGAAACGAAAAAGTGAAGGCCACACACGTTAGGGTTTGGAGTGTTTTTTTTGTCTTGTTTTTTTTTTTCTTTTTTTTCTTTTTTCTTTTTGCGCTTCGCGGATTTTGCTGCACAAGATCGTCGCTGGTTTTGGTAATCCAAAATTGGTTTTTCTGTTTGCGGTGGTCGACGGATCAATAGGACTTCGAAGTTGGGAGTCTTCTGAGGGCTTTTTCAAAGGACGCCGTGAGCTGTGGAGAAAGTGAGAGAGAGAGAGAGAGAGAGACGTACATAAGGAAGTCTCTTGCGAGTTTTTGTCTTTTTTTTTTTTTTTTGCGTTGCGTTTGTGCCTTGTTCTCAGGGGGCTTTTTTTGTTTCTTGGTTTGGTTTGGTTTGGTTCTGGGAATAGATGGATATGTGAGGAGGAGAAAGAGCTTGGATTCGGAAAAAGGTTATACGAGCTTGAAGATTCGCTTTGCGGTTGAAGAGGGAGTCATTTAAGGAGTTGAAAGGGAAAGGGACGAGGGGGTGGGGGAGGGGAGGAGGGGAGTCGGGTTTGAAGGGAAATATGTTTAGGGCTCTGAGAAGAGAAGCCATTTAGACAGGGATTGAGTGGGAGCTGGTTAGGGGGGGAGAGAGAGAGTGCGTGTCTATGAGTGTGTGCGGAGCTTTGGGTACTTGCGCTCCGGAGGAGGGGTGGGAAGGGGAGGGGGGGTAGGGGGAGGAGCTGGATGCAGATGTTCGGTGAGGGCTCATCAGGAGCAGGTGTGGGAACAACAGGGCTAGTGCCTACTCGCTTCGTATGGCCTCATGGTGGTCGACGCGTTTATCTTTGTGGCGACTTCACAAGGTTTTTTTTGAAAAAAAATTAATCTTCTATTTTGCTTCTTGGAATCACTCTCTTTTTTTACATACTTCTTGGGGGGAAAAACAAGGTTAGGGGTTGCTCCTAGTTCTTCCTTTGTGCAAACAGCATCGCATTGTTTTCAGATATGAAGTAGTAGATGCGAAGAGCTTTTCGTCATTCTTTATAGTTCGATCTATTTTTGGGCTCTAGGGCTTTGGTTTCTGGCACCCTGGGAATATTCTTTAGCTTCGATGCATTCTGTCACTCCTGTGTGCTTTCTGATCACGGAAGCCCCCAACCCCACCCCACCCACTTTCCCCCTGCATACATAGGCCACAGCTCAATCACCAGAATGTGAGAAGATCTAACAACACAAAACAAGAAAATGACAGCATATCAGAAGCTTGTCAAGGAAGTTAAAATCGAGAAGATAAACACTTATTCTGAAGGGTGATAGCAGAAGTGCCAAACTTTAGCCAAGACAACAACTGCAAGACCAAATCTCTTCAAAAGATTTTGAATGTCAAGAAGATAGTATCCATACCGGATGTTGAGGGCAGCAGTGCGCAACTTTATCCTTTTTCAATTGGTCACAGCACCAGAAGGTGTGGAAAGCATGGAAAAATCATTATGGGTTGATTGGATATCAAAACTGTTGTGCATGATAGTCCATCTACCCCCAAGAGAAGGAACATTTTAGCCAACAACATGGCAACTATATTGGCTAAGATGTTGCTGTCACACTTCAGTGATTGTTGCAGCTGTGCATTGGAGCTGTTGGTGGCCTCTTGCATGTTGATTTGGCCTTAGGGTTGTTGGATTGAATTGTGATGATCCTTCCTGAACTGATAGAGCTGGAGCTCCAATTTGTTAGTTGGAACACCAATGAATGTGCTGGATGTTCCTATGGCACAAATTCATTGGGTCAGGTTTGGGGAATACAGATGGCAGGAGACATTGCCCTTGTCACCAGTTGAAGGGTCATCATCTGTGTTCCAGGTTATATGCAGCCTTTCTCCGGGTTATCACCAGGTATAGCCATCGTTTTTTGGACTCTGTCTGCAATGCTTCTTCAACGCTGCACTGCTAGAGTGTATTTTTGTGTCCAGCAGTTCAAATGTTTACTTAGAGTGATTTTGAACACAAAGTGAATTTGGGGAATGGTGCAGTACAAGTTTATTGTAGATGGGGAGTGGAGACATGATGAGCAGCAGGCACATATGGTGGACACAAATGGCAATGTTAACAACTGGCTACTGGTCACCAAGCAGCCCCACCATATACTCCCTCCCACCTCTGACCCTGTTACTCTAGGTGCCACAATGGATGTTGACCACGATATGCTCCACCACATTGTAACTATTCTGTCTTTGAACCTGATGCTACCGCAATAGCTTTTTGCATCTATAAGCTTGGATAGCCTGTATATATGCATTTGTTCAATACTATCTCCAGGGTTTGCATCTGTGAGATGCTTCTAATTTATGCACATCCTGTGATGAATCACTGATGCAGGGATCAGGAGCAGAGGAGCATCATCATCACCACCACCATCATCAACAACAGCAGCAGCAACATCATCTTAGTAGAGCTCTGATGGCAGAATCTGGTGCCACTATTGTCACTGCTGCAGAGGCAGAGGCCTCAAAAAAGAACATAATGGACTTCCTGCTTCATCACTCAGCCTATGAATTGTTGCCAGAATCTGGCAAGGTGTGTTTAGCTCTCTCTTCCACCCATTCTGTTGGGGTTATCCCATGTTGATGACCAGATCACGGAGATAAAACTCCAGAAGAATAGAGGGTGAGCTGTGGATAAGATTCATTTTAGCTTTTTGTTGGGAGTGATTGCCTCAGTTGCAAACTATGAGTTCTGACAGAAAGCCTGTTGTGTGGCCAGGTTGTTGCATTGGATGTGACTTTACCTGTGAAGCAAGCCTTTCATGCACTGTATGAACAGGTACCAGCAATTTCTGCAGTTCCATTTCATTCCACTAGGTTTGTTGACTGTGCTCCTACAATTGTCCATCACACCTTTGTTAGGTCATAAGGTAGAGTATGTGTGCTGACGTTCTCACCATTTTGTTGGCAGTACTGTGACTTTGAAATTATTCATCAGCTTGTGCGTGAATTTTGCAGGGAATACCTGCAGCCCCACTGTGGGATGCAGCAGCCCAGCAGTTTGTTGGCATGCTCACAGCCTCTGACTTCATCACTATATTACAGCAGGTTTTTGTGTCTGATAGTCTCACCATTCTCCCTGCTGCATGAGAAGGATATGTTGCTTTTGCCATCTTCCTGGGATCTGCAGATGCATGTCATGTAGGCATTTTTCACTCTAGGAGGAATACTTTAATGCATGACTTATAGCAGGCTTTGCATGTCCATATGGTATCTAGGGTGCATGTTTGGTGAAAGCGAAGGTGGTTGTGGGGATGGGAAATAGCTGGAGAGCAATGGAGCTGTATTCCCTGAAGAGGAGTTGGAAACACATACAATTGCAGAATGGAAGGAGGAGAAGCAGGGCCTTGTTGCAACTACTCGACACTCTCTTATCTCTGTGAGTTTATTTGTCTGCTAATGTTCTAGTTCACTGGTTCAGAACCAGGATCACAATTCTCATTTAAGCCTTTAACTCTGGTTTTCTCACACTGGAAATCTGCTTGTACGGTTAGGCCACAAGGTTGCAGCAGTGTTATGTTTTTTCCTCTCTGATATGCATGTGTGTTGTCATGTCCAAACTGACAATGTCATTATAGCCACAAGATTACAACTGAGTTTTTTCCAAGAGCATTTCCAGATAATGCTTGCCAATATCTCGCAGCTAATCAAATCTGCAGGATCTATGGGGAGGAGTTTCTTAAAGCACGAGAGGGGACTTCAAGTATTATGTTAAATGTTGTGGGACAAGAGATGGGTGAGCAAAAGTGAATAGAGAAATGTGACCTAAGCAGAAAAGTGATGGCAGGTGGGACCAGATGACACTCTGAGGCATGTGGTTGATGAGCTCCTGAGTCGAGACATAGCACAGCTGCCAATTTTATACTATCCAGCTCATGCCTTGGTGCCTGAGCTGTTACATCTGGCTTGCCTTTCTGATGTACTGAAATGTATGCTCCATTCAGTTTGCTGCCTTCCTCCATTGTCTCAAGTAGTGTATCTGTGGGAGATTAATGTCTTTAAATATTGGTTGAATAAATCTATGTTGTAGTTCTGTTCACAAGTTACTGTTTGATCTAGAACTCTCAAAGTTGAGACAGATGAAGTCATTGACATATAATTGTGTGAAAGCAAGTGCAGGTATATGCAGACATTTTCGCCATGTACCAGCCTCTGTTCCTCTTTTGTCTCAGCCTATTGGTACACTACGTGTAGGCACTTGGGTTCCTGGGATTGCAGAGCTAGGCAGTCGAGCCCTTCGAATCCTTCGTGGGGATGAACGCCTCAGTCAAGCACTTGCAGTTCTCATTGAAGGTTTGTCAGTAGATAGTTGTGGTTCTAGTTTTAGAGCTTATTTTAGCACTAAGGGTCACAAAGAATTAGAAGCATATGAATGACCAGCGTACTTTGTGACACTCACAATGTTAGGACTGCACTCCTTTTTTGCATTTGTCTTGGGCTGGAACTGACCTAATATCTATATGATCAATTGGGAAGAAACTAAATCCATCGTGTGGTACTCTGCAGCTAGGGTGAGTGCGCTTCCTATTGTTGACGAGAATGGTGTGTTTCAAGATGTGTATGCCCGCAGGTAGCTGTCCTCCTGTTTGACTGTGCCAAAGTGTTATGTATCTTTCTCTTACTGCAGTAGGAGCAGAAATATCTACTATCAGCATTGAGTTAGAGCAGGTGTGCTAGAAGTGGCTGCAAGCTCAGAGCATTCTTTCTTGTCATCCTTGTGATCCTTTGCTTCTGTGCAGTGAAGTGTTAAATCTATCTCTAAACATGCTAGAAAGATAAAGCTAGTGCTGTGAGCAGTTCTATCTGGTGTATCAGAGTTCCCTTCAGAGGGATGCCAGGCTTCTAACTTTGGATTTAAATTGTCTAAATTCAGTGATGTGTAATCCTCAGAAGATTTCTTTCCTTGTAGCTGAGTTCCAGACATATGTACTGTGAAGTGGTACTCTTGAGTAGAGAGCTGCAGAACGTGCACAGCTTGTTGTGGGCTGTGTGTGCCCCCCACAGAATGTGGTTGCATGTCCATTTCCTGGGTTTGTGCCCTCAAGCCATCTTCACTATTCTATACAGTTTCTGAGGTCCCATCACTTTATTTACACAGCAGTGACTGTGCTTCCATCATACACAGAGTACACTACAAGCAGCTTGAATGAATTCTGTTGAGTTATTTTTTGAGCTATGTCTTTTGACTGCTAGCTATTCCCTTCGCTTCCGAAAGTGCAAGACAAACTCAGGACATGTATTAGTGTCTGCCTGAAATTTTGAGCAGTTTATACACTGAGCTACACCACTGTAGGGAGCTGACAATGTCAGTGGGGGTAATGGCAGCTAGTCACCACTATTCATGATGAAGGGAATGATCTGATACTTTGTGAATGACATCACAAGGTTGGTCGATATTGCCAGTACAGGAGAAATCACGAGCATGTGTGTGTGAATGTTGGTCTCTCTGGTTATTTTAGTGGCTGGCTTTGTCGCCCATTCTTCCTCTGCACCTCTGCCAATTTTGTCCAAGAATAGACATGGGGTCTATGGCCACAAGGGCGAGGGCCTTATGAGAACAGCTATGTGTGAACTGTGTAAACTTAGTGTACTGGGTGCAGATCATAGGTTTGATGCAAGTTGGATAGTCTGCGCTGCAGTCATATATTGCCACCTGATTTGTGAGGAACTGGAGACCTACAGGCAATAGCTGCATATTGACTGTGTCTATGATGTGCTTTCTGTGCTCACCTGTAAACAGAGACATCACAGCTTTGGCAAGGGACCGCACACATATGCTTCCACAGCTCAATGACTTGACTGTCAATCAGGTCTTGTCACTCTTGTGATAATTTCAGTTGTGACTTTTGTTGTTTGCATATCTTTGTTCTTATTTTTCTTCCAGAGGCAAATTAAAATGCTTACCCCTCACAAGCCCATTGCAGCATGAATGAGGATACTATTGACTTCTCTTCATTGGCCATGCCTCTTGATTGCTAGCTGACATCATGACTGATTCTTCCTGTTACTTTCAAAAATGGAACAGAAAGTTGCAGATTTTTGTATAAATGTTCGACCAATATTTTTAGTAGATTATTTTCACATAATCCACACCCAAGTGTTGTTGTAGATTTTATTCTGCAATCTCATAGTTATGTTTACCTTATATTCTACATTCAGACTTTTCAGAAGCTCTTTCTCAATGGTTGGCTTGCTTAAGAATGTCCACCTTGTGCTTTGATAGTTTTGGCAGAAACTATCCAGTTGATTTCAGATTAGGATTGGGATTCATTGGGATTGGATGGATGACAGGCACTACAAATAGGTGCTGCTCAGGATTGGACAGGATCTGGATCCAGCAGCAGTAGTCGCTACATGATGTGTCTGCGTTCAGATTCCCTTCGATATGTCATTGAGCGACTAGCCCTTCCCGGTACTTTATTTACCCCCATCTAGTGGACTGCCCAAATGTGCACATTCCCCAGTTAGCTTTTCGCTAGAGCTTCAGTAGAGTTGACCACCAGAATATAGTGCAATTGTGAAGTCAGCAATCTTATTTGCATGTTAAAAGTGTTCTCTGAAAAGTCTCTGGATCCCTTTTTGTGAAAACTCAGTCATTGCAGGTTGTTGACAAAGAGATGTGCATGCTGATTTCAAAGTACAATGAAGTGCTCTCATTTGTTGCTAATGACTTTCTGGAATTCTGGGTACAGGAGTTCGGCGACTGATATGTATTGAGGCAGGCAGCAGACAAGTGGAAGGAATCATCACCTTGCGGGATATATTTCACTTCTTGCTTGCATAGCTTAATTTGCAGTCTCCATTATTTAGACAAGCTGGGAAAGGTGATGTGTCTCATCACCAATCTCAGAGATGATCACAGATAGCCATCATTCATTGACATTTGCTGTTTTCAAGGAGAGCCTGTAGCATTGTGGGGAAGGAACAGGATGTGATGACTTAATAGCATGGATTGGGTGCCTAGCATTCCAGGCCTCATAGTTGGTGGTCAAGCCATTCATCATCACCCCTAGTCTTAGTATAGGAAAGCAGCTGTGGCAAAGTTTTTGGTGTTTGCTCAGAGTTCTGCGGAGCATGTACCTTCATGGTGCAAACTCCATATGCAAGCACAACATTAGCTTGCAGCTGCTGTTGCAGCACCTGGAATAAACCTCGGTCTACATGAGCTGCACTCATTTGAGCAAGTCATTCAGTTTTGTACTCTGCATTCTAGGCTGTTCAAGTGAAAGGTCTTGCAAAGGTCTGGTTTGATTCATATCATAACATGTCTATCGGTTGACTGCACTTTGAAGGTCATAGGTCACCCCATCTTTTTTGAATTTTCAGCTGGAACACACACATTTGGAAATCTTTTGCAGTCCTGGACTTTTCCACTAATTCTCTGTTGGTGTTTGCAATGGAAACATGAAGTGGGTGACAGGTGGACAGCACCTCAAATGTTTTCTTAATGCCTGTGGTTCAGCCCTCCAATGTGAGATTTGGCACTTGAGTTGTTGCCAGTGAATTGGCTTTTGTCTGTAGTGGTTAGCATTCTTGATTTTATGTATGCTTGTAACAATCATGCTGTGCTCTTGAAAGGCTAAACGTGGCTGTAGTGGTTTGGTGTTGTTGACTTTAAATAGGCGTACAGGGATCACCTTGTCTTCTTGAAAGGCTGAACCTCAGCGCAGCAGAATTTCTTCCAGTGCACAACAAGAGGATGGGGACTGAGAGCAACAATTGCTGCAGCTTGTGAGAAGTAACCATTTGAAGGTGGATCCTTCTCCCCCCCCCCTTTCTTTGCCAACAATACACCATCTCATGTCCAACACAACACAAACAGTACATCGGTAGGTTCAATTTTATCACAATATGCTTCAAGGCAGTAATTTTATGTTTGATGAAAAACCCATTGATGAATCTCTGTCCCCCAAAACACGTATGTTGTGCACGACACAGCCTTCGAACCCTACGTTCGAACAATTCTTTTTTCTCTATTGAATCATTGATCAACCCCAAAAATTTCCAATTTTGTGGTGTTCATTTGTTCCCATCATGTAGTATTCATTTGTTCATGGTTTTATGTACAACCTTAGCTTGAATTGCACTTTGAAAATCATATTTACATTAATCATAAAATCATATAGCCTCCATGTTTGAGCTGACATTTGTGTTATGTTGCCACATAGCTTGCCCTTATGATTAATGGATAGCCACAACAATGATGGAACCTTCATTTAAATAGCTATCGGTTTCAAAGATACAATTCAAGGAGTCACTATTAGTTTTTTATCAACAAAAATTTCTAACATTACCCTCAAATGAAGCCCCTTGTTAGAACAACTTATCTCTAAAGAAAATTAGAAACCTTCTTTTTGGAGAAGCCCCCACATGTTGTCACCATTTTTGCCATTTTTCTTTTAGCTCAAAATGAAAAAACATTGCATGGAAAATCTATTCACATAACGTTTAATTTGATGTGAATAATAAACTGAAAGAAAACAAGTTTAAAACCAACTTATCAAAGCAAATGGGACCAAGTTCAATTTATGTTGAAATTGTAAAAAAAATATTCCAATCATTTAGACAAGTAGTTTCAATGAAAATTTATTGATGAATCTCTCAAATTAGATAGTGGTGGGATGATGGTGTGGTGACAAGAATTATGAAAGGAAGATTATGAAAGCCTTTTAAGAGTTGCAACACATTATAAAAATTGAAGACCAATTTAATGCTTTGACAATGCTACCCATTTAGGTGGGTCCACCACAACCTCAAGTGTTTCATTTGTAACCACAAGTGCTTTAGTTGTTTACAACATGTTCCCACCCACATAAGTTGTTGGGGTTGAAGAGCCCATACCAATCATTAGTGTATTTTCATATGACGATCATACCCCCACCGTGGATTGTTCACATAATCTTTTACATCATTTTAAAGGTCACATTGAAGCCAATGAGGTTGAGGTTTCAAACTTTGTTAAGAGCTCTAAATAATTACCACCCTCCCAACATCTAACAATGTTTAGGTTATGCAATTGCTATAAAGCTAGATGTTTTTTCACTTGCATTTTGTAGGGTGCAAGAGATGATCCACAACATTCAATGCATTTTCCATGAAACCAAGCCATGTCATTAGAGGGTCATATGTAACCTAAAACATCAAGCTAGTGTCTTTTCTAATTATTGAAATATCACAATGTACTAATGTACCCAAGTACACATTTATTCATTGGCACAAATGTTTGTCTTCATTAGTTCCAAGTGCTAGTCAAGTAGTGTTCTACAAATGTGCATCACAAAGTATTGGAGATGAAGAGTTCACACAATATTGGCAACATCATGTGTGGTTTTTAGACACACTTGTTGACCTTTTAAATTTCAACAAGTTCTTTGGTCTATCTTCAAACATCCAATGTAATATCTTTGTGGCATCAAGCTTTTAAACTCTATCATTGAACATTAGCTTCCTAGAAATGATATTTCTTAAGGGGCAACAAATGCCAAGGTGGTGATGCAATGGGTGAGAACCTACTTGACATATGGTTGTGATGATATGGAATATGATGTTATTATCATTCCATACCAAGCACAACAACATTGGAGTGATAATTGTGCAAAAGTTCAAAACATATATTGTCTTGATTCATTGCCTAATGTTCAACACTTCACCTTTCATAACTTGCTTGTGCTCAAATGGGTTAAGGAACTTGATAACTCAACGACCCAACATTCCATGAGTGGGTTCAAATCCCATGTGTTACACATGTTGGGGGTTGGGAGTGTGGATATGTCATTGTGCACAATATAGCTATGTACTTGGCTTTATGAGTGAAAGGCCAAACACCAAGTGCTAATTTAATGGTAAGACATGGTATTTCTTTAAACATGGTTCATTATTTCATAACTTAGTGATTACACTTCTATGGAAGTGTTATTTAACCATTTTGCAAGTTTGATGGAAAACACATGACATTGTCATGTGCATGCCAACAAAAAGTACTAGAGCAATATAATTGATGCTAAAAAAAATCTATATTTACACTATGAGGAGGTTGATGTTTAAGCTTGGGGCGAGTGATAAGAGCTAAAGGTATCTATAACCTTATCAACCAATTGTGGGAATTGACTTAAAAGGTGGCAATGATTGCACAATTGTTAATGAGATGCTACACACAAAAGATCCTAATCGAACCCCCATTAATTCATCGGGTTTCATGGCAACAAGATTGGTTGTTTAATCCACAACACTATGAATATGGTTAGTGTTGATTGTACAAAGGGGCCACAAAGCCCCTAAGAGTTCAAGGACATGTATAGGTTGAAGACACCTAAGAAGTAGGGGTGATTTTAATGTTTGTTAAATGGTTGGTGTGTCTAGATGGTAACAAATTTGCATTGTTTTGAAGATGATTAGGAGCTGATTTTTATGTCACCTCATTGCTACACAATGACGCGATATATAAAACAACATAGATAGTTTGGGCATGTGCATGGGTTTCCTTGACAAATTGTGTGGGTGGAAATTACTTGATCATGAATAACATCATTTTTAGACATTTATATGATAGACATTCAAATTAAGATTTAAACAAACTTAAATTAATCAAAAACTTTAAATAAACCTTCAAACTCATATAAACATTTAAACAAATAGACCTTCAAATTCCAACACTTAAACACTTAAATTCAAGTTTTAAACAACTTCAAACACAATAGCAAACCTTGAATCATCAACTCAAACATAATGGCCAACCTTCAAGCAAGGTGCACTATAATACAAAATTTCCTAAATTTTTAAAATCAAACTTAATGCCCATAATTTCCTTAGCAAAATACCACTCAGCTTAAGTCAATACATGTCATCATGGTGATATAACCTTAAACAATTGCCATTGGAATTTAATTTAAACCTTGCCTAAGTTTTTATGAGTTTTTCTAATCATCGTAAGTTGCGTCATATAAGGTGGTATTCAAAGTGTAGAAAGTTTGGGAATACATCCCAACAATGTTTAGGTGCTCATTGAAATAGTTCTTCAACTTTGATCTCATGAAAGAGAAGGTGGAAAATGTCCATTCATCTTCCATTAACCTTAACATTTGCACCATGGCAATTTTTGCTAGTTCGAAAATATATGCAAATGAATGCCTTGAGATATAGGAAGCCTCCAATGTTCATTAAAGTTACATTAAAAGATTGACATGAAATGGAACCTCCATTTGCAATGGCAACATTAGATTTCATGGTAATCTTGAATATGATGGATTGCATACCTAAACCATTTGCAAATAAAATGGATGGACAAATCCTGGTCATTTCCAATAATGTTCTTGCCCCCAAAATTCTGATAGGTTCCAAACATCACTTTATGTGATAATGTGATTTGATCAATTCAAGACGATGGTTGAAATTTTCCTTTGCATCGCCTTGAAGCCAATATTGTGGATAATAAATCCCCATAGTGTCCACAATATGAAATGTTAAAAACATTGATGATTATGTTGAAAATATGTTATTTCATTTTTAGCATGGCTGCATTTCTTGTTCAAATAAAATTCCCCTTCCTTCTTGTCCACATGTGACATGTCCCAAATAACTTTTGTCTTTCTTGCATGCTTTTCAAATGTGTTACATTTTGAACCCAAAATGACATCCTTTCCTTCATAGCCAAACACACAATGCATTTCAAAAAATTAATTTCTCTTGAATCACTCTTGAACATTTCTACCCATGAAAATTGTGTAGTTCAAAACTTTCTACACTTGCGAAAGGCATTATTGATTTTTTAGGTTTCTTTAGCAATGACTAAATCTTCATATGGCAAAATGTGGATTTCACATGTTGGGTATAACAGGAAGGATGAAAATCAAGAAACCATTAAAGCACACCAATTGCACCATAAGATTGTTGTGTTTCAATTATGATTTAGAATCAACCTTGCTTCTGTTCAAGTTCGCCTTAAAATATGGGATTGGTTGAAATTTAAGTGGGATCACTAGATGAAATTAATCATCAAGATTTCAATTAGACTTTAAAAAATGGCAAGACATTATTCCATGTTGAAACCATTACATTTGCACAACATATGATATAAAGCTTCAAAACACATTCATAGGTGATAAAACACATGACCAAAAAGAACATTAAAAAACAACAAAAAGAAAATGCATGTTGAATAAGTTCAAACCATACTTGCATTTCAAAATTTGGTTGCATTCATGATTCACAAAAAAATTCAATTCCATGATGAAAAATGCACCCCCACTACTTCACATCATAATCCCACAAGCCCTTTGTTGCTTTTGAACTTCCAGTATTGATTGCTAGAAATGGCAATGATTGCTCCATATTCAACGCAAGTAATGATGAAAAAAAAATTGTAACAGATCGTGGTTTGTTGGCAAAAGATGTATTGTTCATGGAGTCGTTTAGTGATCAACCTAAATCTAATAATGCAAGCTAGCAAATGGGCTCTACATCACAACGAATTACAATAGGCAATCTAGGTTAAAGTTTACATCACATCGTCGCAATCTAACTTAGTGAACTTGACAAAATATGGTGAAATTTTCATTTTTTTCCTTTAATAAAATTTATAAGACATTTTCCCCCTTGATATGGAAGGTCCATCTAGAGCTAGTGTTAAGGCATGGGCCATGGGCAAGGTGAACTCTTTGACCTTCAAATAACTTACAACAAATGTGTTTTGGGAATATGTGCACAAAAATTAGTTGTTTGAAATTCATATGTGGGTGGTTGGGTAATGAAATTTGTCATATGTTGAGGAAGACACCAATGCAACAATTGAAAACCACATGCCAATACTAAGGTTTGGCTAAAAGGTGTAAAAAACATGTTGGTTGGACATCATTTGAATTGGTGCATCCATGAGCTTATTGGAGATGTATTCATTCACTATTGGTACTAAAGCTTATGCAAGGGTTATGGTTTTGTTAATAATAAATAACAACAATTTTTTGTATTTGGGGTTTTGTTGGAAGCTCAAAACATTGATGAGGTATGATGGTTAATCAACATACGTAACCTTTTTCAAACAACCACACATTCAGTATACAATCCACAACCTAGCTTTTGAGTGGGCATCATGTAATTGCATTCCTACTCAACATGAGAACATCTATAAGCATGCCGTGAAAATGTTGATGTTCCTATACACTGCATGTGTAAAAGGCACAATTGTAAAGTTTTGTGGATTGTTGGAGGGCATTGCCCAAGGAGCCTTACAAAACAAGTTAAGTATCAACCATTCAACAATGCCCAACATGGGATTGATTTCATTTCCTACTTGGAAGATTGTCACCCTTATGCATGAAGATATGGAGGATCGAGTTCCTTACTTGGCTATGGACTTAGTGGATGTTGTTACGTGTGATTGAAACATTTATTTGTTGACTTCCTTCATGCCCAAGGCAATCAAACCAAGCTTGTTGCAAAATTCAAATAAGGGTTACAACATCCTTTTGCCACCAACCTTACTCTACAACCTTTGTAAAATATGCACTAAAGTTACATTTGTAAGAGCTACCTGCTCAAAATTTTTAAAAACCTTAAAGAAAAAGGTTAGCACCTTCCAATGCACACATGATGAATGATGTGTGTGGACTGAAAACAAGTTTTCATTATATTCCTGAGCCATAGCTACTAATGATCATAAGCTATGTATCAACCATCAACATGTTATATACTATGTACCTACCTAGCTAGTACCCACTAGGTGTTTTGCCTAGGTACCTAGCATGTACCTAAAGAAGAACCTCGAGTCATGCTTTATGATATGGAGAGCCCACAGGTGGTGGACATTCCCAAAATGAGGGGCTAGATTTGGTCATCACCTCTGCTGAGGCCTCTTATTTTGAGAATGCCCCCATGCTCAAGCTGGGCTTTACCCTACACTGAAATCACCTTTCCAATTTGATGTGCTTCTTGCAAGGGGAGGGTGTTTGGGAACTTGATGTTCCCTTTGTTGTTCACCTTCTTAGGTGATTCTTTTGTCTTCTTGGACATGGGTCCTTCCTTTTTGTTCTTTGCATTCCCCCTTTTTTGGGTGCTCTGGTTTACTTATGATTGGCAAGGGTTTCATCATTTCCAATGCTTGGGCTTTACCCAACACCGAAATCACCTTCTCTTTCGAAGTCTGTGTTTGGAAAGAAAGAGGAATGTGTTAGTAACCTTCTCTTTCAAAGTCTGTGTTTGGAAAGAAAGAGGAATGTGTTAGTAGTGCTGGCATGGAGCTTCTGAGAAGAATGGAAGATGGAGGAATGTTCCCTTGTTAGATCCTTCTCCTTTTCATGGAAGAATTCACATTGGATGTGGAATGATGCCTTCCTTTGGAATTGAATTGAATGAATGGGTTAGCTTTTTCCCCAGCTCTGCTGTTTCCACTTTGTGTTTTGATAAGGGCCCCAGTTTCCACTCGTGATGTGTGAATCAAAAGTGGGGACACTGGTTGTGCTTTGGAACAGGCGGTGGTAGAACCCATTACCCACACCTGACAGAATCCTGCTTGTACTAACTACTGGACTCAACAAGTTGGAAAATGGACCTTGCCCATCATCCACTTCCAGAGTAAAATTACAGTCCCCACTTACTTCCTCCTCCCCACTTGTTACATTTTTGACTCCGAAACTTGATGTTCCCTTTGTGGAGGAAAACGACAAAATTTCTCGAAAAAGGAAAAAAAAACACTGATCTTCACTTGCGATTTTGCAGAGTTTTTTTTTGTTGTTTTGTTGTTGTTTTTTGGGGGGGCTGTTTTTGCGCTTTTCTTTAGGTTCCTTTTCTTGCTGTTCCGGGCTCACATCTCTCTCTCTCTCTCTCTCTCTCTCTCTCTCTTTGCTTACGTCTTTTTGCTCCGGATTTTCTCTCATATTTGATTGCTTTTCTCTTTGCTTTCTACTTTCTTGTCCGGGATTTTTTTGCTCATTTTGTTGTTTGCTTCTTCTACTAAATTCTTCTTCTTCAGAATAATTTTGATATCTATTTTGTTTATGTCTTTTGTTGAAACTTTCTCCCATTGTTGTTGTCTTCTCTTCTCTTTTGAAGTTTGCTTCATTTTTTATTTTCTTTTTTCTTTTTCCGTTTCCGGCGTTGTCGAGAACTACAAGCTTCGCAATCCCATTTCGTGCTCTCTCGATAATCATCGATCGTCTTATTGCCCATCATTTTGCTGTCTCTTCTGGTGCTGTGCTCGCCCAACTTTACCATACTCTGCTTTTGGTGTCGTGTTTGTCCGACTTCACGGATAATTTTTATTGTCATCACATTTTTCAAACGATTTTTATTCTGGTGAACAAAACGATATCATTCTGCCTGTTCGCCATTTGTATATGCGTTTGTTTCCTTGTTTTTCTTGAGCTGATTTCAGTGTCAAGACTCTAAAGTTTTTTTTATAAAAAATTGGAAATCTTTTTACCAATTTTTTTGTTTTGTTTTGTTTTTGGGTCTTGTTTGAATTCTCGGAGATTTGCTGCCGCAGTAGAATCGATCACATAGCAAGAATTTTTTGGGTTTTGGTTTTGTATTTTTGGATCTGTCTCGTGGGGTTGGGTTGAGTCATCTCCATGGAGACGCAAAAAGAACCATCGTCTTCTTCGTTGCTCTCCTATTTCTCTTCGCCCTTCAAGCTCGGTTCGTTCCTCCCTGTCAGAGCGCTCAGAAGCCTGTTGATGATGTTCACCTCCTCCGCGTCGTCTACAGCGCCTCCTCATACCGCATATGGTCTGCGGCAGCTGCCATGGATGTGGTCACCGGGAGCCAAGCTCAAGACAGACGCGGTAGAAGAGCAGCAGCAGGAACAGGAGGAGGAGGATGGTGATATTGAGAACGAGAGCCAAGTTTCCAAGGTTCAACCCAGGCTTCCTCTATTGTGGTTTCCCAGATTTGGGTGGAGTGTGAAGGAGATCAACGAGGTGCAGGTTCGTCGATATCTTGCGCTTAAACCAACTGTGGAGGATCCAGACACTGAAAGACGTGTCGTCCCTTTTGTCAATTCGCGGGGACAGACCATCTTTACCCAGTCCTGGACTCCTGCAGCTCCTGAGCATTCCATCAAGTAAGAAAACCCAAAATGCTAGAAAATTCTGCAGCTGTTTCTTGAGGGATAATAGGTAGTGGCCACGATTCTCAAACTCTCAACAAAGCATTAACCGTTTTTCTGCAGCGATATTACGAAGAAGAAGAAGAAGAAGAAGAAGAAAGACTGACAAAGGGGGCAATTTTGTGGCATGGGTGGGAAGGGGTCAAGAATTAGGGTTTTGAGTTCAAGCTTTTTGTATCATGTCTCGAAGACAATTTTCTTCCAATTCAAGAGCTAAGAAGCTCTATCAAAGAATTTCGAGGAGAAAATCAAGATCACAATGTGGGCATCAAATGAACCAATGACAATGACATGGGATGTTAGCTTGATTGTGCCAGGGGAACATCAGTCAGTTGGAATGCAGTTTTAGGGTTTCAAGCTCTGACTGGGAGTTTGTTGTTAGCTCATGCACACTTTGATTGACTGATGGTCAAATCTTCAGCTTGTGGAATAAACTCTCATCTCACAGCTAATTTCCATCTGTTAAAACAAAAATAAAGCAGAAGCATGTTGGAAGGAATATGACCAAAAAATTGGTCTTGGCAGGGGCTTCACCTTTGTGGAACTGTTCTAATGCAGCTTGCAAATTTTTTCAATGCTTTCTCTGGAGTTGCATGTTCTCATAAAGTGGTGATATTGTTGGTTTGGTCGCAGAGGATTGTTGGTTCTGATTCATGGACTTAATGAACACAGGTACAATTAGTACTTTGAGTGGGAACTTTTTGCTGTGTTTTGCTCCCAGTTTTACTTACATTTGTTATTTTTAATGCTTATTTTTTGATTTTCTGTGTGGCAGTGGGCGGTATGCACAATTTGCAATTCAGCTCAATTCTCAAGGCTATGGAGTCTTTGGCATGGATTGGATCGGTAAGGAGATTCCTTCTTGTCCTGGTCTCTTTCCATGCGTTTCTGCAACTGAATCCCTTCTGAGGGGAAATCACATTGCAGAGTACTGTAATGATGTTTGGACTGTTTGTGCAGGACATGGAGGAAGTGATGGGTTGCATGGTTATGTGCAATCACTTGACCATGTAGTTTCAGATGTGGTATGTTACATCAGAAGAGTTCACTCTTTGTTGAGTTGTAGTAGTCTTGAAGGTAGTGTCGGAGCAGGTTCATTAGCTGTAGTTGGAGTTGTTGGGCTCTCTTTTGCATGTGAGGTATAAACATGTAAACATGGGCTTGTAGCTGTTCTCCCTGGACATTGAGGGTGAGTTCTTTACAGAAGGTTCAGTGATTGAGCTCTTTTGGGTTGCATGCAGAAAGAGTACTATAGAAGTGTAGCAGCTGACTATCCAGGCATTCCATGCTTTCTGTTTGGACACTCAACAGGTGGGGCAATTGCTCTGAAGGTACTGATCATCTTCTATACTCCATGAGAATGCCAGCATTATCATTTGTCTTTTTCCTGTTTCTATTTGTCTTTCTCAACATCCCCTCCACGATACAAGCACCTTCAGAATATGATGGCAAATCAGTTACTGTTGCTTTTGCAGATCAACTGCCTGAGTGATCAGTATTGTACAACAGCTAACTCAAGTAATGGGGTGAATGTTATTTGCTGTGTGATCCCTACTTCTGTGCCTGAAGACTCTGCAGTCCTTACAAATTTAGGTTTTTTACCAATAAAAGTTTCTTCTTTTGGCAGGTGGTCTCACAACCTGACATGGAGAAGGAACTCCAGGGAGTTGTGGTGTCGTCTGTGGCTGTGAAAGTGAAGCCTGTGCATCCTATGATTGGGGTAGCCATCTCTTCTTCCTGACCATTCGCTGTTTCAGTCTTTGACTTGTTCACTCCTTTACATTAGAGCACTGAGTGTTGTCTGTATCTTACAAGCATTTCCCTCTTTTTAGGACTGGAGCTGTTTATATCTTCCCACTCTATTGCAATAGTAATGCATTATTAGCTCACCTCTGAAAATTTTCTTGACTTGTATTCTTCAGGCGGTTGCTCCTCTTTTCTCTGTCTTACTTCCAAGGTATCAATTTCGTGGTGCAAACAGGCGACTGGCTGTGTGTCGTGATCCAGCAGCCCTAGTGGCGAAATACACTGACCCATTAGTTTATACAGGGCCTATTCGTATCCGGACAGGGACTGAAATTCTTCGATTGAGTAGTTACCTACTGAGGAGGCTAACTAATGTGAGCATCCCATTGTTGGTTCTTCATGGTTCTGATGACCAAGTGACTGATCCCAAGGGATCTCAAGAGCTCTATGACCAAGCTTCAACCAAACATAAGAACATAATTCTTTATGATGGTTTGTTACATGACATTTTGTTTGAACCTCAGAAGGAAGAAATTACACAAGACATTATAAGGTGGTTAGATGAGAGGCTTTTGCAACTTGAGAGTTGTGATCAAGGCAATTAGATTCTTAGAATTTCAATTGCTCACTCACATGCGGTTGAGCATATTTGGTCCACACAGGTAGTTATAACTGCCCTTATTTAGAGCAGAGGAGCAACCACAGAAAAGTGCATCCCCTCTGTAAGGAGCAGAGGATGATTCTGTGGAAATTGCCAATGCCATTGCCATTTGTAACAAGAAAACACAATCAAAGATCAGTAAAAAGCTGCCATAAGAACTGGTGCTCACCATTGGAAGATGGGAGGTATTTTGAAGCCCCAAGGCTTTGCAAACTTTACCATTTCATTCTTGGCATGATAATGAAGAATGTGTCTGCAAATTTTTGGTTTGGTCATATATATGTTTGAAGAGCAACTCCACTGGTGCACTGTACAGTAAATTTTGGATGGAGGAGACATGCCAGTTTGGCTCAGCAAAATGGTTTTGGGCCTGTATTTATGCACAGGTTGCAGAGGCTGGCAAAGGGTGCAGCAAAGCCGGAAAGCTGCTGTTCATTGGCTAGATGGTTTGATTGGTCCAGGTGAGTTGTTAAAAATAGTCTCCTACCGGTTTTATGGGTGAGGTTGAGAAAATGTAAATAACTAATCTTTGACATGAGAACTACTGTGGCAGAGCTGATCTAAGCTCTTAACATGTATGAAGTAAAAATCTTTTGTAGTTCTGCTTAAATATTAGCAGTGCTGAAGTTCATGTGTAATCAGTTTGAGGCTTGGAAAACATGTGTACCCTGAGACCCAAGCTCAAAATATCATCAGTCCTAGACATTTCAACTTAGCATGACAAAACCAACTGTTGTCAGTTTCATTCGATTGCTCTTGATGAGCATTGAAAAAATATTTCACCAATTTTTCTCAGTTCTCAATGGACAAAACAGCTGCCTACACAATGGGGCATTTTTTTTTTTGCCATAGGTAGGTCAGAAATCAGATATAGCTCATTTAATGCATAACCGAAAGCTAAAGCCAAATAGTTTTAATTTCTAAACTAATATCAATGTTTGTTGTGAACAGCACTTGGTGGTGAAGACAGAAAAATTTGAAATTTGTAAAGAATTTGCCAACCACCCATCATGGTTGTGCTGCTCCTCAAGACAGACAATCTCTGTTGTGGCATAGTTTTCATGATTCTTCCAAAAGGCAGTTGTCAAAAAGCACTTGAGAGAAAACTCCAATCTTCAGGTTTTCAAGATCATATCAGCATGATGTGCATATCGTCTCTCAATGCACATAGAATCAAACAGCAAATGGCAAGGGAGAAGAAGTAAACAGGATGGCAAGGAGAGTGGTGGCTCTGTGCACCAGACATAGACATTGGTGGTCCTAAGTCCACATCATCAATTCCACATACTGATCCATATCCCTGGTACACGCACACACACACACACAAAAAGCCAGAACACATAAGAGCAAATACATAATGGAATCATCTCTCTCTCTCTCTCTCTCTCTCTCTCTGTGCCAATAGTGCTGAATTATTGCCATCCCTAACCTTGAAGGAGCATCCCCAAATCATCTGAACCAAAGCTTCCACAGGTACATTTGTTGGAGCATTTTTGTAAATGTCAATTACCACATGATCTATGCAAAAAGTGCTGTGAATGAAAAAATGGGTTAGCTTTAAGATAGATTAGATACCCCAGGTCCACATTGGAGTACGCCCGCATATGCTGTTAAGGATGCCACAAAGGATGATGGCTTGGCAGAGAAACTGGTGGCTTTGGCATATAAGGATGAGTCAATATCATCAGTGCCAGAGTCAGTGAAGAAAGCACCATTCTCAAACATGTCACCAGAAGATCTCCAGTTCCAGTTTTCCCAGTCGCCAAAATCATCACCCCCATCATCAATGCGCTTGGTAACCTGTGAAGATAGGATCAAATCTGTTTAGTCACATTCTTCTTGAAAGAAAGTGATTTGTGCAAAGCACTGCACTGTCAGAATTCTTGTTGAGATGCAGTGTCATAGAGAATGGAAAAGAAAGGAAACATACTTTGATGATATATTTCTGCTTCACAGACAGTTGTTTTTTTACATATCAATTTTTGTAGTAGTAGAAGTAGTGTCTGAGATAGTCTTGCCTCTTTAGTTGCATTGTCATTTGAAGCTTTGAAGCGATTGCCTTCACTTAGAATAGTTGGGCTCTCACTACCTCCAATTGCATACATTTGCCACTCTGTGTAATCATTGTTCACAATATGGAAATAACCAAACCGACACCTGCACAATTCAGACAAAGAGTGGGTGGGTTATATGAGTGCAGGTCCCATTCATCAGATGAGCTACTACTGTTGCAGTTGGAAAATGTGTTGTGCTCAGGGGGTTGTTGGCACTAAACTAAGCACCCCCCTCTCACATTCATAACAAGAATTTTCCATGCACCTGAAAACATTTTAGGTTTGTCACCATGAATTTTGTAAGAAGAACAACCTTGGCATACGCTGAATAAGGCCAGATGCAAAATGGTTGTATGCAATTGTGACTTGCATGACAACATCAAATGTGTCCTCAGGATGAGCACCAAGCAAAATCACCTGCACACAATCCACATCCAATGTATCATGTTTGTTTATGTGGTGATGTGCAAAGTGAAAGGAAAGGCAATATCCAGATTGGTACAAAGAAATTAAAATTTCTGAGATTTATGGAAGTGGCAGTGGTGGGTACCATGTCATGTTGTGTGAAGTAGTTGTTGGAGATAGTGATGTGAGTGGAAGCTTCTATGGCACCAATCAACAAGTGAGCACAATTGGCAAGGTACAAATGGTCCAACCAAATCTCTGAGGAATTGAAGATGTTGAAAGCACTTCCATCTGATTGACCTCTCTTCCCAAAATGGTCAGGAGAACTCCTAACCATTGCAGGGCCTGTGGGCACACAATCATAAATGTGGACACTATGAACAATCACATTCTGAATGTATTGTATAGTGATGCCTGCACCTCCAGCAATGTGAACATTGTAGCCACGACCATCAATTGTCTTGTAGCTCATCATGATGAGTTCTTGCTGAAGTTGGATTTTCATGTCTCGCTCAAAGATAATCCAGAGAGGCTCAGCTTGAAGGACTCCCCAGCGCAATGTACCATTTCTAGGGTTAACAGCATCATCATCACTGTCATCAGTGACAACATAGATTTGACCTTCTTTCCCACCTGCTGCATTCTTGCCAAACCCAATTGCACAATCAGCCAATGCTTGTCGGTTCTGCTCCCAGTTTGGATCACATCTCCAGCAATCATCAATAGGGTTTCCTGTGTTACACCACTCTTGTAACTCCCTGTGCTCGGAGTTTCTGGGTAAGGTCTCCTTCACCCTCCTGCTACATCCATGGTTTCCATTTCTTCAGGTTGAGTTGTTGGAAATATGGAAAAACAGAAGAGGGGGGGAAAAAAAGAGTCAGAAAAGAAAGCTCAAAATAGTAGACAATTTCATACCCAAATCTTGCATGTTCAGCAGGCAGCTGTTTCTCAGGTGGAACTGGCCTTGCATCATCAATACCTGCTGGGTGAACAACACCCAAAGAGCCTCCTTGCAACAATGTCCAAGGTGTATAGGCCTGACATTGCAGCTGAAATGTATTGAAGGTGCAGGAAAGCAAGCATAAGAAAACAATTCGGCATGCAGAACTTGATGAGGCCATGCTAAAATCCATCCCTTCCCTCACAAAAGCAAGCTCTCCAATGCTCTTTGGGTGTCCAAAAAACATCAGACGAAATGCTGCTGCAATGTCTTTCTTCT
Source organism: Sphagnum contortum (assembly GCA_963920785.1). Classification (NCBI taxonomy): domain Eukaryota; kingdom Viridiplantae; phylum Streptophyta; class Sphagnopsida; order Sphagnales; family Sphagnaceae; genus Sphagnum; species Sphagnum contortum. Next base: position 10,437,788 of record OY987282.1, read on the forward strand.
GTCAAAGTGCCATGCTTACAAACCTCTGACTTGCAATGACGACTCAACCCTGTCTCACTAAAACCATGCAGGAAGAAAGCTGATATTATCCTCCCACAAGAAAACTAATAATCTCCAAAACTTCTTCACAGAATGTATACACCATTACCCCCTACTGTCCTCAAGAGTAGCATCACTAGCTCCAGCAGCTAAAATGACACAGTATGATTCCAAAACCACCCACAAAAAATAACTCGGAAAAAAGAAAACAACAACAACAATGCTGCCTCACTTGCAAGACAATAACACCCAAAAATTTATTAAAACCAACCAAGCAGAAGAGGAAGAAGAAGAAGAAGCGTCATGACAAAAAATGCATTCTTTCTTGAGCTTCCCAACACCCAAATCTGAGATTAGCAAGTCAGCAAACAAATCCCCCCCCCAAGCTGCTTGCAAAGAGCCCCCAAAATGCAGCTCCTCGATCTCCTGCTGCTGCAATCAGTAGTTGAGAAAACCTCCCAACAAACAGAAAGATAAGAAGACTGGAGCTTGCTAGAGGCTTTCTTAACCCACCCAATGCAGCAGCCAAAGGAAAGAAGACGCACAGCTACTAAGTTACTACACACAGGCAGACTGACTGTAGACTAGTACTACTTTTGCAAAGGAACTGTACTTGTGGGCTACTGGGGAAGGCCACATCTGCCAACAAACAAAACTCTAGATGCTTTAGCCAGTTTTACATACTTAGCTGCTGCTCATTTTTTTCTCTCATTTGGCGGGATCTCTCTTTCTCTCTGTGTGTGCCTCCATCATGGTACTTACATCTTCCTCTTCTTCTTCAGATCTGATGTGAAGTCTGTCTATTGTGTACTGATTACTACTACCAAGGCTCCTTAACCCAATTTTCAAATTTCAAAAAACTGCACAGGGAGGAGTGTGGGAGACTTTACTATCTCAAAGACCAGTCAGGCAGGAAGGACAACAACCCAACAACCATCTCAAAGACCACACACCCAATTTTCCAGATTCTCCAGTATTTTGTTTGCTTTGAAAGAGAGAGATTGACAGAGAAAGAGAGAGAGAGAACGAGACTGCAGGCTTCAGTCAGACTATACCCTGCCATTTCACAAGTACAGTTTACTACAGTCTACAAGGTACTGATCATCTTTTTCTTCCTTTTTCCATTCAGAAATACTGCTACTACTACTACTATTACTACTGCTACTTGATGATCTGCCATGCAATTTTCAAGCTGGAAATATTGTTGTCATCAGTTGCATCATCATCATCATAACCATGCCATACAACAATCTTCTCATCTCATCTCATTTCATCTTCTTGCTACTGATATCTACAATGGCAAAAGCTGCCTCACAATTTCTCATCATGGTCATAAACTCCTCTGCAAGTCGGGTCTAGTTTTGCATACATCACAGTTGCTTTCATACATTACATAGAGTACTAGTCCTAATAGTTTATCACATGTATACATACACACACACACGCACGCACACGCACATATACATATGTAAAGACCTCTCTCTCTCTCTCTCTCTCTCTCTCTCTCTCTATGTATGAGCCATTGTTTGAGAGTCATGTTGATAGTTCAAGAATATGTGTGTATCTATGTATGTATCTATGTGAGTTTCACACTACCGTAGTACCTTTACCATTCCAGCAATAAATTTTTTTTTCCCCAGTAAATGCCGATATTTTTCAACACTAGCTAACCCACAATGTGGGAAGTTCTAAATTTTTTTTGTTGCTACCTAGTGTAGTGTACATGTACATTGTCATTTCGTTTATTCTAAAGTGCTGAAATTTCATGAGCAAATTCATATTGTTACTGCCAGAGCCAAAAAAATTGAAATTTTTTGTTTAATACCCAACAATATGATGCTGGAATGGTAAAGCTACTACTATGGTATTCGATTACTTTACTTCATCCAAAATATAGTGTAGAAGCCATTTTTATTGCTATGGGTGGAGATGCTCTTAAGACCTAAGACTTGGGTGAGTTTCCATAGTGGGCGGATGGGGCCACCCACCACCGCAGTCCTTAATAATATTCCCTAATAATTGGGAACATTTTCATGGGGAAACATGAAATAAACAGGAATAATAATAAACGGGCTATATAAAACTATTCTTTGCCATTGTTTGTTTTGTGCTTTCAAGGTGTTGTCTTTTGTTAGGACTTTGATCCTCTTCTTTTTGTCTTCTCTTATTCCGTTGTTGAGTCTTTTTTCTTTCTTTATTTTATCTCTGAGTTCTAAGATTGAACAACAATTTGTTCTTTGCTCTGAGATTCTTCATCTATCTCTGTCTCAATTATGAGTTTTTTAAAGTGTGAGATGGCATGTTGGATATTGTGTTGTAGTATGTTGTGGTATATTGTCATCTTGTGCATTTTGGGAGATTCTTTCTTGTTCAGAACTGATTTGCAGACTGATTGTCGTGTTTGTGAGGCGAAAAAATCACAACAATCAATCTGTCTGTCTGCAGATCCATCATCATCATCGGTCCCAGGGAAAAAAATCAGTCTCAAATCTGATCCTGTGATTTTTTTTGACTTGGTATCAATGGTGTGAGATTACCACTTTTCTGCTTTTGTTTCTTCTTGAAACAAAAGTTGTTCTGAAATAAAGCATGCAAAGACACACTACTTACTGACAACAGAAGACTAAATTTGGCTTTTGTTGGCCTTGCCAAAATATTGTGTTCAGATTCATTATAGGTAGAGTACACCTAGTAGTAGCTTAATGGATTTTGGCCCCTAGGTGGTAATAGTTCTATTTTTTATATGAGGATTTTTGAAAGAAGTTATTTTGGCTTGTGTTGAAACTTGAGATTAGTTATAGAGTTAAAATAATGTCTTGAAGGATTTTGGTTTCTTTTAAGATGATGTTTTGCATGGTGAAATATTTGGGTTTCCATAATTCTTCTTTCGCCTTAAGATACTTTTTTTAATGTAAATGGCAAGGCCGCATTGTGACACACCCCTTGTTCAACTACTTACATATGACCCTCCTCTCTTTGAAAAAATATATTACGAGGGCAATCACAAGCTCACTGGCTAGTCTTGTCCTTGTTGCATTAAAAACCCTTGGCCTCTTAAAAAAAAACCCTTGTTCTAACTTCCAAAGCCTTCTACAATTGGACCACTTTGGATTGAAAATCTCAACAACAATAACATGCAGAATTCTCAGCTCCCCTGGACATCAGGGTTTAGTTTATTGTCATTGGGTTGGAAGTCCAAACTAACAAATGAGATAATTCCTGGGCTCCACACATTGTGTGTGCGCGCGCGCGTGTGTGTGATCAAAACAATTTGCCTTTGGTGACAAATCCCTAAAAAGTAAGTGTGTGACCTAAAAGGGCTTATGGAATGTGCCAGCCATTGTGCCCATTTTGTTGCCTGTCTGAAAATTTTGCCTCACCCTACAGGAAAGTTGTACCTGGAATGCTCCATAATGTAATGGTTTTCATGATTTGTAGAACGGGGATGTGGATTTTGCACAACGAGCATGTGTATTTTGAACAATGGTTAGGTCAGGTAGATCCAAGGAAACCTGTCCATTGTGCCTTTGTAAGGGGTTAAAAAAGAGATAGAAAAGGTCACTTGAAAACCCTTATGTTCTAGAGAATGACTCCTTGGTGGTCAATTTTGCTAGGCAAACATACACTAGGACCTGGCAGAATTGACTACCATGAGCCAGTTCCTTGCAGAGTGTTTTTTTTTTTGGCGAAATTTCGCTAAGTGGTGAGCTCTGAGATGGCTGTTCTACACCCCTTTGTTAAATCCAAAGGTTTAAACTCCGTCCAATTCATCATATTCTGAGTCATTGGATCTAGGGCTAGTTGTCATCCTGATTGCCCTAGGAGACGGCATCACAAATGGGGCGAAGCTGTGCCATCGAAGATTGCCTCACTTTGATTTCCCTCATCTCCATGTTGACAATGAGCCACTTGAGATCTTGCTCCATCGCCTCCTCTTCTCCAATTTCTTGAACTTTGTAACCATCCTCCCCACTACTCCTTGAACCCAAATTGTTGTCATTCTTTAACCTTCCATTAATGTGTGTTCATCCTCTATGTGTTGATGAACTTGGCGTTCATTGGTCCTTCATTATGTAGGTCAGTAGTAATTATGGGAAATTGTGATATGGTTTAGGGGTATTGGCATCAGCATCAAGTGCGCTTGAAGGGAATAAAATCAGAATCAAGGTTTAGGGTTTCAACTTTTTAGACCAACATTGACCGACTCAACCGGGTTTGGCTTAATTACATTAAAGTATAGATATAGGTTGTTGCAAAAGTGCAAGTGATGGAGCTTGGGAAGTCCGTTGCAACACTAGAGTTTGTGAAGATCGTAATGAACTCCATCTTTGTAGATAAATCTTTGCCTTGTCTTTCGAACTTTACATTCATCATATTCTTTCTTTGTTTTTCTAACTCTTTGCATTGTTACTCAAATTTGCATTGCACTTGCTATTTTTTTAGGTCAAGTTTGAGTTTTAGTAAGTTGAGCTTTAGGATTATGACATTTTTTCAAGTAAAGAAGCTTGAAGGTTCTTCTAATATTCGTCAATCTTTTTTTGGTGCTTTCTATCTTCTAAACATTTTGAGCTCCTTCACCATGAGCACTTTATAGCCACCTCAAAGTTTTAAGTATAATTTTTCTTTGGCACCCAAAATCTAGTGCTAATGAACATAATAACTTCATCATCTCAAAAGTCCCATGTATCCAATCCCTTCTCACCTACCTAATCTCCTAATCTTGGCAAACCCTTTGTTGATGTTAGTACCCTTTTCCTAAAACCAATCCTAGGAAATTCATAGGAAGAAGGATTGGGAGTTAAATTGTGTTTTTCAAGATGTATGGGTTGCAAAATTACCATGGGCAAAGACTGCAATTGGATGTGATGGGAAATTGACGATGGTTCAGTGCAAGGTGTGTAATGAGATCAAAGGTAAAGAAAAATTGTTGGTGCCAAAGTTTAATCATTTGCAAACCCATATAGGAAGGTGAAAGTGCAAAGTTGCACATTGTAGATGTGTAGTGGGGCAATATTTCATGTCAACAGATAATTAACATGCCAAAAATGATCAATTGTGGACTAATAAGGGTCGAAACACTATTGCTAACATGGTGTGTGTTGGTGGAGTTGTTGCAGATAAATGGAAATTCACTCAATTTGTTGTTATTTTTTAACTTTTGAAGCTTGGTCAACCTTTAACAAAATTTGAAAAATGAAGCCTGTTGATGCACCCCCAAATTCCTTGATAGATTCAACTACAAATCCAAAGGTGAAATTAGCGAAAGGAAAAGAAGTTGGGGTATGTTCTTTAGCTTGTAGCACTTTGAGTGTAGAAGGGTGTGCTAAAGCTCTAGGATGGGGATTAGGACATGCCTCTTAAAATGTGGCATTCTATTTTTAGACGCCACATTTAAATAATATAAGGTTCCTGGGTGTCGAAAATAAGAAGTGAATGTTTTGTCCGAAAACGCTGTGCAGACGTGTCATTGGAGGTGTTCTCATCGTACCTGACGTACCATGTCGCATAAAACACCATTCCAACTCCCTCACGCTCTTGAGTTTGGTTTGCTAATCACCGGTCATGACACGAAGTCCCTGGTCACTTCAGTGATGTGCCATTTTTGTGCATGCTTCAAGTGTGCAGAACAACCAGGGGCCAAAAATCAATAGACGGAGAACACCAAGTACTACTTAGCCCCTTTTTGCAAGGAAAACTATGAAAACACAATAGCAGTCAACACTTTGTTGAATGGAAGAAATACAAAAAAGCTAGCAAGGAAGAAAAAATGGAGTTTTTTGAAACAATGAAATCTATTTCGATCAAACGTTTCATCCACACGAGTGGCAATATCCTTGAATTCATTGTAGAATCAAAGATTATGGAAAACATCATTGTAGAATTATTTTTTCATTCTGACGACGACTTGGATGCGTTGTCCCTGGAGAAATCCATGGTGCTTTTCAAGAAAATACCCGACACCATGACCTCGTATTGCATCACCATATAAAATGTGAAACAATTCGAACTCGCTCTGAATCACACTTCAATTGGTTTGTTGTTTCGTCAAATGTCTATTGTTATTGATCAGCACAAAGAGGCATTTGGGAATGCAAAGCTGGTGGGCCTCAACGGTCACATTATCAATCGGTATGTTCGTGTGGGTGTCGCCATCAATCTTCAACGCATTTCAGACATCCTGAGCTTTCCTCATGTGTGGTCGTTCGTGTTTGCTACTGATAGTTCCACACATCGATTTGTGTCGTAGCTTGACATTGGAATCCGCGTTTGTCCCAATGGCTCCCTGGAAAATCTACACCTGATCCTAGTGCCTTTTTATGATCGTCATACAGCAAAAAACATTGTTGCCATGATTTGTCGCATTCTGGATGTGTTGTATGCACGTTGGCGATCTAAGACTATTGTTTTCAGCACTAATGGTGGGAACACGATGATTGGGCGACACATTGGTGTAGTAACATGAATTGATCACGAGTTTGAGACCAAGTTCATGCGCATCTGGTGCACGCCTCATCAGATTGATGTCGTCATGAAGGACGTCAGTCATTCTTTAGATGACAAATTGTTTTATAAAATCGCCCACAATTTCAGTGTTCATATGCGCCGCCAACAAAACTTGTAGCTAGAAATGGGCAGTATGTGCCCTAAAGATACTAATCAATGGGTTCATCTTGAGCGCATGTTATACTGGATGCTCGAACATCACCATCAATTGTTGATTTGGATTGATGAGAAGAAACTCGTTTTTGCACCGGATGACTCGTGGTGGTTGATGACAGCTGGGGTTTAGCCATTACTCGAACTCGTCAATGTCACCTTGGTAATCCTGTAATCTCCTAATATCATTCTTTCGCAACAAACATCAGACATCAAGAATCTAATCCACCACTTGGCGAGCACAATGAATAAGGAACTCGTGGGTACTAACAATGCATTTGAGGCCATGCAAGCTTCAGAATTCATTGTTGTGGATCATTGGGGGGTAAAAATCGAGGATGTTTTACGCCATCTCCGTAGCCAAGGATCGTGGGCTCGCGATATGTTTCTGGGTTTGGATGCAGTTGATGAAACATCGATCCTTAAGGAGATTACACATTTCAAATTGAAACTAATGCAAGGTATATTGGCTATTCAGGCTGAGTGCGAGTCAAATAACGAGGCTACATTTGATCTCGCCCCTCCTATGATGTCGTTCTAGCTTGTTGAGATGGTACCGTGCGATTTTATTGATTTAGTTCTTGATCCATATCGTAGTCAATTGGCAAAGTTTTGGCCCAATGAAAAGATCGATTTCATTGAACGACATCAACAAGAACTATTCAATGTTTACAAAAGGGAACCTAGCTCCAAGCTCCTCATTGATAAGCAGGATCATACAATGTTCTTCAATACGGGGTGGGATGATCTAAAGGGACGCTTTGAGCATTTGCAAATGTTCTATAGTGAATTGGCAAATGCTTTCCCTAACACTACAAGTGTTGAGTCGGATTTTAGCATTTTGAAATGGGAAAAAGATGACTTTCAACAGTCAATGATGAACCTAATGTTGGAGGGCATCTTTCAAGCCAAGCAACTTTGTGTTGTGATGGGAATTATTGTTCTGACTGGGTTCAATGATGGCATTAGGGCCCAATAAAACAATCAACTAACACCTTTACAACTTACGTCATGAAAATTGATTAAACTCGAAACAATTTGCCATTTTTTATTTATTGTTGATTCTGAAAAATTTTGGACGTTGAATTTAAGTTAAAAACGGTAAAATCAGTGTTTGCCATATCTTAGGAGGCCTAGACTAGGATGAATGATAAGCGTGTCAATTATTTACATGGATTTGCACAAACCAAACAACAAGTTGGTTAATGCGTAGTTAGAACATTTTTGGTGCACAAATAAGCCATGGGCATACATGGATTCATAAGATTCACCATAACTCAGACTTGAGGGAAATCACCACCTTCCCCCTTATTTCGGTGATTAGCCATGGGGGCTACATCCAAATGTCATTTTGTTTTGAAATTGAGACTTCTGTAACTTTGGAGGCCCATAACTTTTTGTGCAGACATCTAATTGAGCCAAGGTTTAAAGAAAGTTGTAGCCCTCTTCGATTGTTTTTTAACAATTTGTGACACACCATCTAAACATAAATAAATCATGGTGATTCTCAACTTTTAGTGGTTGGGAGTCAAATTGGCAATTTGACTCCCCAGTTTGACTCCCCAGTTTGACTCCCAACCTTTCTTTCAACCATAATTTATGGTTTGAATACCCAAATGGGTCATATGAACCCATCTTAGACATTTATGTCTTGATAGCTTTTCAATGGTATATGGAAAGTTTCAATCCAATGAGTTTTGACCCTTGAAATTGCTCCTTGAAAATTTGAAAGTCCATTAAAACTTTAACTTTGAAAGTGGGAGCCCACTTGGAAGTGTGTGGGTTCATTCCCTCGCACTCTCCTACACTCCCATAAGCATGAAATGCGATTCTTGGGTTTTTTGAAATTAAAGGAGGTGTTGGAGTTTCGCAGATGACTTCATCTATGGAGTTAGTGCTAACATCTATTGGTATTCAAGATGAATTAATTGTTACTATTGTTGAAATGCTAACACTAATGCGAGGAGGATTTAGTTCTATAAACATACCTTGCATTCTACCTATTTTGCCAACAATATCTATTGTTGCACATGTCATTATCGCAAACACCCAAGTAGGAGACCTAAAAATACATGTTATTCCTAAGGCTGTACCATTAGTACTACTTTAGATTAGAGTAGGTGCAAAAGTTACTATGATCGATATTACCCTACATACATCAAAAGTTTTTATAACTCCAATAACGATTTTAAAAAACACACATGTTGCTAAAAAACTAAAATAGAAACATGGTACTTTAGCTGAATCTATTATTGAAACATGTTATTGTTGGATCTATTGATGAATTAGATGTAGGAATAGAACAAACAAATCTTGATGTTTGATTTTGGGGACGAATTTAGTTTTCAAAGGGGGGGGGGGGGGGGGGGGGGTTAATGTTATCTAAAATTTTGATTGTAACTTGTTTATTTATCAAAAAAATGCGATGAACTGAATAGACTTGATAGTATGTTGAATCGATATAATCTTTTAATCGATAATGAATAATACCAATGATGAAAAAAACCAATAGTGACAAAGCAAGTGGGTCCTTTTAGTTCAAATTTGGGTTTTAAATATATAATAATTTATATTGGCGAGTTACTATTGGAGGATATTCATTATAAGATAGTATTTAAATTCTTTCAAAAGGGGATTGTTTATGTTTCCTTCTCTTTTATTCAAACTTATAGTGGAAAGAAACATTTCATTTTTCAATTTTGTTAATGTTTTTATTATAATTTGAGTACATTTAATTAAAACTATGTATAGATTTTATTTTTGTATGTACTTGTTGTTATTTTTTTAAACATGTTAACTAAAATGAAAAACATACAATCAATTTGATGGGCATATAGAAAAAACCATTAACAATGAACTTCATTCAATGCACCGACATTTCATTTTTAACCATTACCCATCATGGGGCTTGAATATCCATGAAATTTGGATTTGTTGATCATTTAATTTGACCATCTAACATAACTAATATATTTTGATTATTATCGAACATTTTTTAAATGGCTAAAATTAGTGCCATTGAAGAATCACAATAATGAAAATGTTGTTTATGCATTTTTGGATTTATGCATTTAAGGCTCCAATCGAAGTATTCATTGACCAAGGTATGAGATTTTATGGGGAGTGCCAAGAGCTGTGTGAAAAAATATTGATTGATCATCACATTACTTCATGAGACCATCTTGAAGCGGATGAGTTAACTAAATGGATGGTGTAAACATGGTTTGTAGAAATTCAAACTATAAAAAAATCATATTCGAAATTGGGTCTTCAACTACCATGGCTAATTATTGGGTATAAGTTCAATCGACATGCCTCTCATATTTTAACTACGTTCCTTATTGTTTGCTAATGAATTCAAACTACTTGCCTCAATCCAACAAGATATGATGGTAGTAATCAATTTGGATGATCTTAATGTGTTAATTCAAGCATGTGAACAATGTGTTGCCTTATTTTAACATGTTATGCCCATGGCTATGGAAAATTTGGCAATTGCCCAACATTGGGATACATTGCATTATGCCATATTCGTGTAGGTGGTTATCGGCCTCAAATTTGTAAATTCAAATCATGGGATTATGTGTATCTACAATAGAAAACAATGATTACTTTGGATGTGACTGCAAGTTGTGTTATTTTTCATGTCTGGAAGGCCAAAATAGATAGACATCGAAGGACCATGGGCATAATTGTGCAAGATTATCATTTGTTGACAACCCTTTGAACAATGTTAGCATACCCACATAAAGTTTAATTAAACAACACATATTTATATGTCACTAACATGACATTGACATGTGAACATGTGTTGTTTAAATAACCTTGACAAAATGAATTTCAACCAAAGGAAAATGATGATATGATGCAATGTGTAGCATGTAATGAATTATCTTTCTTTGCACCAAAATTATAAATATTGAAAAAACATGGAATAGACAAATTCATTCTTGTGGAATAAGAAAAAAATTGAAATATTTTTTGATATGAAAAAATAAAATCATACTCATATGAATTGAGGTGTGAAAAACATTACAATGCAATTTGAATTAACATAAATTGAATTCTAATTCAACTAATTGCAATTCGAATTTGACTAAATTTAATTTAATAAAAATTGAATTAAAATTGAATTGAATTAAAAAACAAATGAGATGCAAATTGATAAATAAGATAATTAGAATCTTCTTGTGAATATAGTGTTGGGAAAAAAAACTTTAAAATGACACAAATCCAAAAAAACAAATTTTTATGCTTTTTCACTTGGGAATGAATTAAATAAATTCTAGTTTGGAATTGTCCTATCTATGATGATGACTTATGAAACCTAAAGTTATCCTATTTAAACCAGTTTTAAGGAATTAACATTGTCCCTACAATTTTGTTGGAAGGTTCTTAAACAACAATTACAACAACAATGAGAAATCCATTGAAGTTTAATGGGTTATATTCCCCATTTTTTTGAGAACTGTTGAAAGAAACAAAAAACATATTTGGGCATGTTTTAATTTTATATTAAACAACTTTTGCATGAATCTTTTGAACACCAACTACCACAAAAATGCAAAAACTATTTAATTAAGTTTTAATGGGTTTGTATGTAATCTTTTGTTCTTTGGTGAATTTTTTCATTCTCCAAGAAAATACTTGGGAAAATTTGGGATTTTTTCTCCACGTGTAAATTTGAATAATTCGTTAATTTTGAGGGAAATTCCACCAACTTTTTAATATCACAAATTGGAGGGGGGGGGGAAATCTAGGTCTATGATCTATTCCTGTGGCTATCGTTAGTTGCCCATCTCCCCCATCACAGCCCACGGCCTTCGTTGCTCTCCTCCCATCCCCTTCCCTTTGTGCATTTATGTCTTCTAATTGATCATAATACCGAAAGGTCGTTCTACAAAGTACGTTTTCACAGCTTTTTCCCCCCTTTCCATGGATGTTTATTGGCTTTGCCCATAGGGAAAGGACTATGTATTTGTGCAAGATTTGGACTTGGGGATACAAAATTTGCTCACTCATTGGCCAATGTGAAGATGACAAGTGTTACAGATTGAAAATTTTCAAATCGATATAATTTTTCATGTTTGGGTGGATGTAACCTTAATTACATTAGGATTGTGTATTGTAGTATTGATGGATTTTTTTGTGGGGTTCCACTATGGTTGTTACATTTGTAAGGTAGAGCTTTCTTGAAGCATGTGAGAGTCTATTAGTGGCTTGTGAATTAGACAACAATGTTGAAACACAAGTCGTGGTTGACAAGGCAACAATTGCATGTCGTGTGTTTAGCAATGGGATGTTTCCGCCCTGCGCATGATGAGTAATTTACTAAAAAAAAAGTTTTGGTTCAAGCTCTTAAGGAATGGAGTGCCAAAATGTTTATCACTAACTGATTAGGCTTTTAGATTACTTGTAAGTTAGATTCCATTGCACCAAACCTATGTGTTCCATGGTTGTCCATGTTAAAGAGTCTTGCCTCCTCCTCCTTTGCCATGTTTGCGCATGTCAAAAGTTGTGAAGCTTCATTTGCTAATTTGTGGCCTGAACTTGGTGGGAGAGGAGGCTTGAGGTCCATTTATTGGCATGTTCATGCCATGGCTGACGATTTAGTAGCCATGTTGAGTGTTCATGAATTGACAAGCCCCCCAATAGGAATTCATCAGTTGTTGCATATGTTCATCCATGGTTTAGCCCTAACGAAATGGTAGGTATTGAAAGTTTAGCCCTGCTACAACCCTTCCTTTTCAACTTAGCCTAATGGTAGTTGGGTAGTTGGGTTGTTCTACTACTTAAAAATGTGTTTGTTTGAAATCTGACATAAACCTTAAACCTTGAACCCCTAGTTTTGAAGGTTAAAATAGATTGTTATATTTTCATGTTTGCAATTTCACATTCTTAGAGCTCTACATGGGACTCTATAGGTTTAATTTGCAGCAATTATTGCCACCTTCCAAATGTTGGAAAGATTTCATGAATTTCTCCCCAAGGTTACATGAGTCACAAGTGACTTGCATATTATTATTCCCCTTGAGATGTATTTTGCTATCATTGCAAATTGTAATAATGGGGATGATTGAACTGTCGATATTCACAAAATTCGTTTGTTGTTGTTTTATAGTAGACAAATGGTCTAGGATCTTTTATGTGTTGTAAGTTAGACTTTTGTAGTATTTAGTTTCTTCTCTAGGGTCAATGGTTCGTCTAGTTGAGTCATGGGATTTTGGGCATTGGTTTTGTTAAATTGGTGAGGCAAATATGTGGGATTCCTATCATCTATTCAGATATGCAACATGAAGTGTAAAAGGTGGCAATTGATTGGATTTCCACTCGCTTTCAATTTCTAGCATAGAATCATGAGGTAAATTGTTTAATGCGTGTGCATAAGCAAATCTTTAATAATGAGCTTTAGGAAGTACTCTGGTGTAAAAAAGGGTAGCTTTCTTTTCAAGCTTGGTTTTGGGAAGATGTTTGGTTTCAGGTTCGTGTTTTGGTGATTGTCTGAAACTTAATCTAAACATGTTTTTCCTTGAATCATCTTCTATGGGGTCAATTTTTATTAGCATCTGAAGCTATTAAAATGTCTGATTGTGAAAATAAGTCATAATGCAAGAATTATTAGACAATTTTGTACAGGCGATGACATTAAGTATTGAAGTCAAGAAAAACAAAAATGTGACTAATGTTCAAGGTTTGGATGGCTTACCATATGGCTCACTCTTATTGGATGCAAAATTTGTTGTTGTCCACTTGTAGCTTCTGCCTCACCTGCCATTGTCAAAGGTTAGATGTTTCAATGATTCAAAAGTGGATAGAATCCCTTTACTACTATTGTCAGTTGTTGCAACTTTGGAAGATGCAAAAGGCCAAGAGAATAAGGCAACAACTCTAAACCTTATGCAATTGTTCAAATATGATGATGGCACACCCACACCTTTGTTTTTTAATTTGTAATTGGGTTCTGCAAAATTCTGTAGAAGGATTGATTGTTTATCACTTTTACTTTCAATATCATCCCTAGAGATGCAACCTTATTAGCAATTGGAGGTTTCAACAATCTTGCGATCAATGCTACCAACCATTTATTTGGCATTGGCACTGGTAGAATGAAGCTATGCATTTTTTGAACTTTGAGGTGATGACAACTAACTTATTTCAAAAGTTTCTAGAAGTTTAGTACTTGATGGGGCCTAAAAATATGATAGTCTTTTGAAACAACAAATGAAAGTGGATCTTGAAAAGCACATAAGCAAAGGTGCCAATGACATTCATTTCCCATTGACACCCTAACATGTAGTGTTTAATCTCCGGTATGGATCATTTTCCATGAGTCTTGGAACACTACTTGAAAGTTGGAATCTAATGTTTAAAATTAGATTAACATCAGTAGTGATAGAAGCAAGCTAGTTGCACATTGTTGTCTTCCAATCTTTTGTAAACTAAGGATGAAGAATATTGGGCCTAAGTAGTTTTAATCAACTTTTTCTTGCAAAAATGACCCTAGGAAACTTTGCCTCATGTGCAGGAAAGTGATGTCAATTGATGGGATTTGTTTTTAAATAATGGTAAATGTGGATCAACATAGTTGATCCACTTTTGGCTCATAACTCTCCATTTCAATGTTTATCCTTTTCCTTCTGTTGTAACTTTTTTTTCAAGTACAAAGATGTCTATCGTATCATGAGTCATTATGAGAAATGGATTACCCTTTAAGCAAGTTTGTTTCTTTTTTTGTTTGTAGGATTGTTCAAGGTTTGGTTTGCAAGATGTTACAATGTTTGTTTTCTAATATGTGCTATGGGGAAGAGGTTTTCAAAGGTTCTCAATTACACTTGCATTGAAGAGCTTGGCATCAAGCATTTTTCTTTGGTTTTTTTAGTCAAAGGTTTTTGATAAGGATTGTTGGGTGCACCAAAAAAGGAAAAAATTGCAAGATGCTAATGGGATGGTATGTAGGGAGTGTGTGCATGCACGCATATGAACTCAACACATTGCTCCTTGACAAATTTTTAACAACTACAGGAGTAGCACTACCATCCGCAACAACAACCTGTCTCCTTCATCCGGAGAAGAAGGTCATGGCTGTTTGTGGTGATGGAGGCTTCATGTTAAATTTTCAAGCAAGATTCTAGTTTTTCTTCACATTGGGTTCTAAAGTTAAGAAGTGGGCATTGGAAATATTTATAGCTTAAATAATTCTTTACTTTCCCTTTTGTCCCATTGTTGAACTTTTCGAGTGAGAATGAACTATAGAACTGTTGCAAAAGTTTGAAAGATCAGGCAAAAAAAAGAAATTTTGCTAGGAGCTAGTGGGGGCATTAATATGTAACAGAGAAGTTTATTGAAACATTTTGATGGTTTTTGTAGGAGATGGAAATAACAGTGCATTTAGATTTGAACTTGACCATTGTTGTTCTAAATGACAGTGACTTTTCAAATTTTAGTTTTTAGTTTTCAATATTCAAACATTTCTGTTTTCATTTTTAGATTCCTTCTAAACATTTCACAAAAATATTTCAAATTTTAGTTTTCAGTTCTCAAATTCCAGACACTTCACATAGAGATTTCAATTTTTCAATTTTCAGCTTTTAAGTATTCACATATCCCAATTCAGACATTTTAGTTTTCAAAACTTTAGATTCCAAACAACATTTCACATACAAATTTCAATTTTCAGCTTTCAGTATTCACACATCAGAATTCAAACATTTCAATTTTCAAAAAAATTAGATTCCACACATTCCATATATTGGAAATACCTTGGCAGCTTTGGCACATGCCTCCCAAACAATTAATTAATTTTGAATATTCAATTTCGAAAAACAAAATACTCCTAAAGATTCATTATTTTCCTTCCTAAGGAGCTTTTCGTTGGAATCAAATATTGATCATGGTCACATAACATTGGGCAGAGCCATTACGCGATGAGCTGCTTGGGTTTATTCATCTTCTTGCAGAAATGCGACGCAGAACCAGACGATGTCATCATAAGGAGTGGTGGATTCCTACAGGTGGTGAGGTGACTATCTGTTTCTTCGATCTGTAGGGTGGATTTAGTTTTTTTTCGCTCGTCTGCACAGGTGAATCGTGCCGGGAGGCAGAAGCAAGAAAGGTGAGAGTCTCTTTTCTGTATGAACAGATTTGATTTCTTTCCGTGTAGAGTTGATGTGAAAAAGTTGACGACGAATTGATGCAGAACGAGACGATGTTATGATAAGGAGTGGCGGATACCTGCAAGTGGTGAGGTGACTCTATCTGTTTCTTCGATCTGCAGATCGGATTTTGTTATTCGCTGTGTCTGGACAGGTGAATCGGGCCGGCAAGCAGAAGCAAAAAAGGTGAGAGTCTCTTTTTGTATGTACAGCTTTCCGTTCTTCTTGATTTGATATTGTTCTGCGTGGAGTTGATGGGAAAAAGATGAACAGGAACTTTTGCAGAATTGATGCAGATGCCAGACGGTCTAATTATAAGGAGTGGTGGATCCCTGCGGGTTGTAAGGTGACTATCTGTTTCTTCGATCTGAGAGTGGATTTTATTATTCGATCGTCTGCACAGGTGGATTGGGACGGGAGGCACAGAAGCAAGAAGGGTGGGGTCTCTTTTTGTATGTACAGCTTTCAGTTCTTCTTGATTTGATTTTTTTCTGCATAGAGTTGATGTGATAAAGGTGACTAGGAACTTTTGCGGCAGTTTCTGTTTTGAGAGACATGATATTAGAACGCACAACTGTGCTTGTGTTGAAACTGTTAGTTTTCAATCGTCCTTACTAATGTCTTTCAAATGATTCTCCATTTGCGACAAGATTAATCGAGGAGATGCTTGAGATATTGATCCACTAAAAATGGTACACGGTTTGGCAGGATGATAGTGAGTAGTATTTTGCGAAGGGCAAGATATGCATGGCAAAGAGTAGCAACAGTAACTGCGGTCAGGCATGGCCGTGCCCTGGCCGTGCCTGACGAGAGATTCCAGCGCTACAACTCGCCTGTACCTAGCAGAATCGATCACACACTCATCCTTAGCACACCAGAATTGAAACTGACAACACTGCCTAACGGTTTGCGCGTGGCGACAGAGTCCAATCTTTCAGCAGATTCCGCCACAGTTGGTGTGTGGATTGATGCTGGAAGTCGCTTTGAAGCTGATGCGAGAAATGGTATTGCGCACTTCCTCGAGCATATGATTTTCAAAGGGACCAAAGACGCAGTCTTCGGCAACTGGAAGAAGAAATCGAGAACGTGGAAGCACATCTTAACGCCTACACCTCACGACAGCAGACAACATACTATGCCGAAGTGCTCAAGAAGGACGTTTCAGCTACTGTCAATATTTTAGCAAGATATATTGCAGAACTCGTCATTTGATGAAGACCGCATAAGTCGTGAACGTAATGTTATTCTGAGGGAAATGGAAGAGGTACAGTGTACCGTTTCCAGCTAACTTATTATTTTCAGATCAGCCAAGTTGATCTTCATGATTATGATGGTCAAGCACACAAGCTCTTAGGTAATTTGCAAGTACTAGATTTAGGAAAAAGCTATGCACAAAAGCCTCAAAAAGTTGTTGCATATGGTTGTGTAATGTATTTAGCCAAAGCTAGATACATGTTTTTCTGGCATGTGCTTAGATTTTTTGTCAAGAGAATGTTGTGCACAACAATTTTTGACCACTGAATTCTTGATGTTCAAGAAAGCTCATTGCATAATTTTTAGTCTCATTTCCTCCTCTCTCCTAAAGGCTGTAATATGAGATCTGCAAAAGATGTAAGATTCTGTAAAGGTCGATGTGTGGATTTTTCTATGGCAGAGTTTGTAGGGTGGAGATTCATGAGGAATTGTATTGGGGGCTTAGAGGTTGACTCCAGAGTGTGGAGAGCAAAGTGTTGCAGGTAGAAGGACAGGTGGAGGAGGTGATGTTTGATCATTTGCATGCCACTGCATTCCAGTACAGTCCTCTGTCCCGCACAATTCTAGGGCCTGTTGAGAATATTCACACCATAACTCAAGCTGATTTGAAGAGTTACATCAGTACACACTACACAGGACCTTGAATGGTAACTTGCTTTTGTCAATCATGCTATCATTTAGCAGTAATTGTTGTTGAGCCTCTGCTTCTGAACAAAGAAAAATCAGAAGCAGCAAAAAACAGCACAATTGCTGCTGTATGATATAGTAGGAGTAGATAAGTATCTGGTCACAGGCATCAGTCATCAGCAAGTTGACAGACAACAAGTTCTGAAAACCTTTGTCTTATATTATCAAAATCAGGTCAATTGCTTCTGAATTTGTATGGCTGCTCGCATCTGGCAAGTCTTGCAGGTTCTGGCTGCAGCTGGAGCTGTGCAAATGATGAACTTGTGAGGACAGCACAGGAGTCCTTCAAGAATCTTTCAACAAACCCCATCACTGCAGGCAAACTTGTGGAGAAGGAGCCAGCTTTTTTCACAGGATCAGAGGTCAGGTACTAGGGTCAGGCTTCTGTCTTGTGATGTGTCAAGCAAGATTTTGTACTCAAACTTTTCAGTGTTCTTCCAACAATGTGTAAACTATGTTGGCTGGTTTTTTTCAATATCCCAGTGCCACTTTGCTTCAATAATAGTATACCACATGTCATGTGATACAAAAAAGGACAGAATGGATCTTCAGGGTCTTGAGAATATTATCTACCCTTTGGCTGTTGCATACAATTAGAAGGCCTTACAGGAGCCATGATGTTGTAATGCTTTTGTAGCCAGACCATTTGGATGATCTTGCCTATGTCATTATGCATGAGATGGCAAGAATGATCTACAGAGTGGATTCAGATGATGCAGGCCCTGCATTCTGCAGGAGTTCTTTCTTGTCTATCTGAAGATCTTTAGTTCACAATTAGAGGTTTTTCCATGTACCCTTGCACTGGAATGTGTAGAATTGCAAGCGATGTAGCCGTAGGTCATGAGTGCCAGGCAGTTCAGGTTCTGGGTCTCTAGAGGCCATATTTACCACATTGTAACTAGTCAGTGGTAGAATAAGACCTCCCATTGACAAAGCAACACATGTGGAGGTGATAATGGGAGTTTTCATTCTAAAATGTTTTTGCCATCTCATGTCTAGGGGGAGCTGAACGATATGAACATGTTCTCCTGGATGGTGCTGTTTCTGACAACTTGCAATTGTTGTTGCAGTTGAAGTCATGTTTGCTTCTTCACCTGGATGGCACTAGTCCTATTGCTGAGGACATCAGTAGGCAGGTACATGTGCATCTGAAGAAAATTGTCGATCAATAGGACTAGTAGTGCCACAAATTTGAGTGCTATCTTCTAGCACATCAGCTCGATGTTTTGATGTATTTCATACAAGTTCCAATTTTCATCTCATTTATCAAGACATAAATATTAGTACAAATGGCTGCAGAGAGCTCTTAATGAAGCATCAAGTCTCTTGCAAGCTGACTTCCTCTTTGGGGAGAAGCCCCTATGTGTCTCTATTGATGGCCTACTTGTCTCATTCTTGTCATGTGTCATGGATTGGATAAGATGTAGTGTGATTTAATATCCATGTTGATAGGTCAACCAACAACTTGAAATGCACAAGTGGTTTTTGTTGAGCCTTTTACAAGTTAAAAAGCAATGGATGGATGATTCCCAAGCGCACTCTGTTCAGCATTTTATGTTCATGTTTGTATATGTATTATATATGTTCTTTTCTCACTCCAGATTATCATGTCACCCAATGCTTATTTCTTGACAAAAGGTATGCTCATGCCTTCTTTGTCAACAACAAACATCATTGAGGTTTTCAACTGGCATTTGAATCAAAGAAAAGCCTATGGTGTTTCATTTTTGAAGTGATTTGAACCCATTGTTATTTGGTGGTTCAGTCAAAAGAAGGTAAGTTATAAGAAGGTTATCTTTGTTGGTGTGCATATACATGTATATTTTCATGGCACTTTCTTTTGGATTACTTGTGGCCTTCTGACACAAGGCAACAACAACACTAAATATTTTTGTGATTAATTGAAATCATTGCAAGGAACTAAGATTATCTGAAGCTAGGATGAATCATACATACTACACACATTGGTGAATTGCCCACATGGTCATTTCTAGGTCTTAGTACTTGAATGCACATGGTGGGTCCACAAAAAAAAATTCTAGGTGATTGAAAAAAATGGATGTTATTGTTAAAGAAAAAACATGTGGACCCTAAGATTAATTATTTAACTTTGATTGCCTAACCAAATTTGTGGGCTTATTTTGTGGCCTTAGTTGCCTTAATTTTGAAGGTAACATTGCCCAACATTTGACTAGCACAATAATTGCTGATTTCAGCTTCACAACTCGCATGAATTTTACTGGAGATATTTTTAATTTACCAGGCCTTAACAAAGTGGGGAAACCCCATCTTTCAAATTTTTTGACATTCCATTAGTATTCTACATAGTTTTGAGTATATTGTCTTCTTTTAGTCAGTTTTCAAATTTTGGAAGTGCTTATTGAACAATTCTTTTTCTTTCATATGTTACCATTCTAAGATCAGCTACCCACAATAGTTTCTTGATAAGTATTATACAATCTACTCAAAAATATTGAAAATTAATCTATAGTGTATAAAGGTGTACAACTTGAATTTTTTATGGCCCGAGAGATAATGGTATCACAACTCATCTCAATGGTCAATTGAAACATAGGGCAGCACGTTACAGTGAACAAAATCAAGAATTTGAAGAAAATACACATGACTTCAACCAAAATAAACACATCCGACCATGATATCTTTCTATTTGAATGTTTGAAACATTCTCTCTTATATAATTTCAGCAGAAATTATTCCCAAGTTTGTTATGATTGAACAAATTGGATACATCTATCTATGAAGGAAGGTTGTTTGTTTGTTTTGTTTTGTGATGATGAGATCCACTGAACTGGGATGCTTCAGATCGCGTTCTTGGTCAACTTGGAAAGCTCTCCAAGAGGAGGGGTGCATTGGCTGGGTTTCATGGTGTTTGGGCTTGTGGTGTAAAAGTTCTTGTATATTGAATGATTTCTTTACTGAAAATTAAAATAAATCGTAGCTGAAAATTTCAGAAGGAATCGGATTGTGCCTTTGGTGTTGTTGGAAAGATCTTGATGAACAGGATTTGATGGAATTTCTTTGATAAGATTTGGATTCAGCATGTGGGAGACATTGATTTTTAAGCAATTTCTGTTGCTGAAAATTCAAATAAATTCCCAAGAACCAGGTTTTGGAAGGAAAAATCAGTTGAGAATGTGGTAACACTTGAAGGCTTACCATTCAATTCAAGCTTGATGCCCTTTCATATTTGGCTGTTCAAAAAATTGATACATAACATTGCAAAACAATGTTCACATGTTGAGTTTCCGTATTTTGTAATGGGTTCACACTTGGGCCAATGGCACAGGCCACACTAGTCTATCTATGAAGCAAGGTAGTTTGTTTGTTTTGTTTTGCTTTGCATTGTTTTGTACTTATCAGATCCACCCAACCGGGATGGTTCAGAATGTGTTCTTGGTCTCTTTGGACTGGACTTGCGGTGCAAAAGTTCTTGAATATTGAATGATTTCTTCCCTGAAAATTAAATTAAATCGTAGCTGAAAATTTTAGAGGAATTGGAATGTGCCTTTGGTGTTGTTGGAAAGATCTTGATGAGCAGGATTCAATTGAATATATTTAATAAGATTTGGATTCAGACTGTGAGAGATATTAAGTTTTAAGTCATTTCTGCCACTGAGAATTCAAATAAAATTCCAAAAAACCGGGTGTTGGAAGAAAAATCAGTTGAAGACATGCTAACACTTGCGCCAACAGCACAGGCCACCCTAGTACAATATCACAACAACCTACTTCACTATAATAGTTCTTGGGTGCAACTATTATTGTCAAGGCTTTAGTAGATAAAAGTAAATCCTCGTATATCAGGATAACATTTTTAAAACTTTGATCTTCATAAAGATGAAGGAAACATGGTCCTTCAACAATGTCCACAAATCCTAAACACACTAAATGTCCAAGAATATGGATATCAACTTCAACTGGGTCCAATCCACATGGGGAGTTGCATGCACTTTTAATAATAAATGGAACTTTTTTTATTTATATCAATTTGAACACATGCCAATGTTTGGCATAAATGAAATTATCCCACAACATTTTTCGTTGTGAAATCTTGTTCAAATTAGTCCACTACATACCATAATATAATTAGATCTTCTCTAATTATATCTGTTTTATTATTCTCATATGTTTTTGGAGATGAAAGAGAAACCATTGTTTCCCTTGGGGCAAAGTTAGACTAGATGATGTTTCACATCTATAATGTATGTCAAGAACTCACATAAATCAAATGTGCTTCCACCCAGTTAGAGCTAAGCCAGAGGGAGGCAACCGGAGAGGATATTTGTTTGCAAAAGTGCAGGAGAAAATTGATTTTTGAAAACTTGCAGAAGTGGAATTGGAATGTTGAGTGCTGTTGCAAGGACAGGGTTTGGAACGGCAAATAAGGCTTGTCCCGCATTCTGCATGTCCATAAACAAATATATACCATTAAAGTTTCAAATACTGAAAATCATTTCATCCAAGCCCCAATAATACTTTTTATGTCCTTTTAAATTTCAACATGGAATTATCAATATCTAACTTCATAACATCGAAAGTGAACATATTAAAATATACCTACTAAAGAACCCGACATGAATATTTTCATTCAAATTATTTTTAAATTTGAAAAGAAATTTTAAAACCTGGTACCATTCTTAAATGAAATGTTTGAAACATGGGTATTGTCATAAACAAGGAACCTTAAAATATAAAAAACATGTAAGTAAAAATACCAATTGTTAGATGAGAATAATTAAACCTTATACCCTACTTGAAACATGGATGTATTACAAACAAGTGATTCAAACATTAGAACTGAGCTTTTAAATATTAGTGTTTCATAAGAAACATAGCATGTCAAAAGCAAGTTGGATCAATTTCGAATGGCATGTTAGCAAAGAATTAAACTCTTCAAGCTATTGTTGGTATATGGATTTGTGAACATACCAAAACGCCTGGATTTTGGCTATTGAGAGCCGAAATAAATGTGCAATTTGTGTTCCCCAAATTTTGTTCAAAATGAAGTAGACCTCGTGGAAAGAGTGCCACATCACCCGCAAATAATTTATCACTGTGGTAAACTCCTGGAACCAAATTAACAATTTGCACATTAGAACTTCACATCAAGGATGTCATAACTATTGGTTTGTCGAAGTTTCAATCTTATATGCACCCCAAGCTCAACAATTCAATTTCCCTTGGCAATCAATATACATGAGTACAAAGCAAGGTCCACACTTGTTATCCTAAAACTCAATTTCCACAAGAGGCTAGGATTTAAAGACGACAACAACCACATTATTTGCAACAAACCAAATCCACAAGTTTAGCTCCACCAACTCCTAATAGGTATCTTCATTTGTGTAAAAACATATTTACCAAGAATAGAATTATAATTAATTATATATCATTGAATTGGAACTTGGAAAACATGCATTGCTTTCTATGGTTGGAGATGAACAAAACAACATCCTCTATGCTAATGAGCTTATTTAAACACAAATTAAAATTATTTTATAGTTCCACATTAATTAAAAGATTTGAAACCTGCAGTGTCGACCCATCCCACAAGAAGTGGGCCTCCTGAGACAACATTCAACAACTCCGTTGCTCAGGGATGTGTGTGTGGCACGTTCACCCCACATGGCACCAAAACAAACCTCACTGCAGTAATGCCTTCTCCTCTGTAGGCACCCCCCCCCCCCCCAATAAGGTGTAAAATACATGAGGGCCATGCCACGGTCTTTGCATGCAAAATTTTATTGAATTAGAAACACAAACACGTATCACAATCCTAACATCTAAGCCTTGGATTAGTGTAACTTGGGAAATAAGAATGAGAATATCATTAGGTAAGTTGAATATAACATATACAAGTATATCCGATATGTGTATCTTAACAATCATTTCTAATTTTGTTAGTCCAGATGTATATTGTCTAGCTGTGAATAATGAACTCTAAACCATCATTTAAAAACCCAAAGATCATGACTAATTTTTTCATAAAATATAATCCAAATTTTACATTATATTGAAATTTTCAATTATTATTGAGCTTTCTTTTGCTAAAGTTAAATTGTCTTTTTGCAATGATCCTCTCCGATCAGTTCATCATTAAAATATGTTTTCAAACTTTAGACAATCCAGAGGTTTTGCGTTGCAAGAAATCAAGTCATTATCCTTTGCCCTCAGATTACATTCCTCAGGCAAAGGGTAAGGGTATTCCAAACACCCTTTTAGTATACCCTAAACCATTGGGAACACCAACTTGAAAACAATCTCATCCCCCTCCTTTTACTCCATTGGTATTTATCATAAAGACGTTGTTAAAAGTATCGAATTACAATCTTGAAACATTGCCTATTTCCCACCATAAGGGGCAAGCTACTTGTCCCCTCCCCCATTAAGATTCAAGTGAATGCATAGCCCTTGCCTCAAAGCATGGCCCAACAAATGCACACATCATGTCTCTTTAATCACTATATAACACCACCCTTCACAAACTCCCAAGTGTAATATCACAAGTCCAACAACACATAAATCATGAACAAATTACATATTGGATATGGTGCCCAATCTTGAGCATACAAAACTAGCTAAATATGTATGAGTTATACATTTTATGGACGTTTCAAATGAAATGGGATACAATGGTTGAAGTGGAAAATCCCAGATGTGTAAACAACCAAATATGACATTTTATATTCATGTTAGAGATAACCAAAAAAATTTGGAATTCACAGTTAAGATATTAGTAGTGCGCGGTAATTACATTGAAGCAGGAAACACCTCAGTGCTAAGAGCAGCGCGAGTGCCACCGGAACTTTGTGTCACAACACCATTAACAAAAACATTATGGAGAGTAAATGAGGCACTGGGGCCGGCTGGAAAATCCACCACGGGATCAGGATCTGAAGCTTTCACTTTCATGCACATGATTAAAAATGCAACAAACATCACCCACAAGCTCATCATGTTACTAGAATAGCCTTTGGATCCCATTGTGGGTTTGTTTTAATACAAACTGGATGAAAGATTATGTTTTGTTTAATGGTTGAAGATGATAATGAACTGGGAATATAATATCAAACAAATGTAGGAAGTGAAATACGTATAGGAAGTCTATAAGGGAGCCAAGAAAAGGAACAAAGAAGAACTCATACGGAAGCTAGAAAAATGCATCAATCAATGAATGGGAAGAGGAATATGAATTTTGGCGAAGAACTCTTCCTCTTAAATGATAATACTCATGCTATGGTCACATTTTAATATTAATACATCGTGTTGTCCATCCCTTCCACATTTTCTAAAAAACATGTGGGTAATCATTTTAGGAAGCTATAGTACTATATATTTTTATTTTTAGTTCAATCATTATGTACAAGTCAAGTTGAATTTTCTCCATACTATGATTTATGTGGTTATTTTACTATCTCCCTATATTGGACAAACACGTGGACATGTTCGATTGTGGGGATAATTTACCAATTTCATATACCGACATCCATGGAACTTTTTAAACATGCATATTGTAAACCATTAATCTTCACGGCACCAGCAAATAAAAATTCAAAAGATGTTTTATTTGATGTACTTTAAATTTATCATCATATAATATCTCTTTGGATAGGCAAGGCATGCTGTGACCTCAAGTCAAATATCTTATTTAATTTGATATGTTTCTGGTTTGTTAACTAAAGTTGGCAAGGACCAAAACAAAATGTACATGTATATGAAAAGAAGTGGTAAATGCCAAAATTGGCAAGTGATAATAAGATTTCATCATCAAAACTATTCTTGGTTGATTTCAAGCTCCAACAATTTAAAAGCTTTCACATGTGATGAAAACATTGATATGAGTATTAAATTTTAATTCAATAACTTTATAACCCACCAATCATTGCCACATTCCAAACATTGCATGTCATGGAGAAATTATATATTTAAATTCAACCAATTATTGAATTTTGACATTTTATCATTTACTTGGATATCCACAACTTACAATCAACATGAAAAGATAAATTTGCATATAATTTTCTTATTTGTTGAATAATACTAGATGGATGTCCAATAATTTCTTATATCAAACAATGTCATCAAAAAAAAAACATGCACATTGACTTTAGGCGTAATTCAATTTTAAATCGGCAATCAAGCATAGAAAATTAATATTACATATTGAGTTGCACTACATGAACTTATGTTTGAGAAGGCATTCATAAACTTAATAAGTGTGTGGAATTGGTGCTAAATCTCATACAAACTTGTGTTGGTGTTGTCAAGGCCTTTTCTAATATTACCAACCCGGTCATGGGATTAAGGTTCAAGATTAATTTTTGACTGGTATGAAACATGTCGATGAAAATTCATATAAAACTAATATGAAACTAATATTAGATATTATCTCAAGCCCTTACCAATCTAACAAAAGTATAAGGTTGTTATGGCCTTAAGTCAAGTTACCCTTTTAGGGTTCTTCGACAATGCCAATACATTGTGAGATGGTGAGCAACGTGAACTAATGAGCTCGATAAAACATTTCATAAAATATTTTACCCATATGGATAGAATAAACTTGGTATATTTTATCTCACATAAATGTTATACTTTGTGACATGGATGTGTCCAAATTTTTTAAGGTTCACTAAGGACAAGAAGGACCTAGTCTTTAATGTGGTCCTTTTTTTGTCCTCATCAATATTAATGAATCAAAATGTGTCAAATATTTTATAAGTACCATATTTTAGACCACTATAATTAAATTGCATATATTTCATCCAATTTGTGTTTTTACATGATCAAATAAGATTATGTAAAGGAGTCCAAAAAAGGTGACACCATGACAATATTTTGGTACTCCTTAAAGAATTTGGACCCGAATGGAATATTCTATCACATGAAGAAATCCCTTGCCATGTGGATATAATTTAATAATAAATGAAAGTTGAAAATGGATGATAGTTGGATATGACCATCCAATCTTTTACTATTTTTGCTAGTTAGTTTTTGGGTTTTGGGATTTTTGGAAATAAATGGGCCTAAGACCAAGTTATGCTTCAAACTTTACATTGAATAAACCATCTTGCATTTATCATTATTGATGCTACTACTTTTATTTTGGATGCATTGTTTCCCATTACATGTAAACATATGTCATTGACTAAGAAAATTGATGACTAAAATGAACAAAACGAATTTGAATACTTGAAAAATGTGTACCATTTAATGTATTCTCCATTTGCACTTGTAACAACAAGTGTAACAATTTTAGATTATGCTACAAGGTTTATATTAGACACTTTAATTTGAATTTATTGAATACTATTTTTCATTTCACTCATCCTTAATCCTATGCTAAACTTAACCATTCATGTTCCAACTTTATAGAAGACCATATACGCATGAACCAAAGGCCTTAGTATGAAAAAAAACATTAAAGGATGCCTTAAATTACCCTAGTTGAATGTGATTTGTTTGTATTTAAACATGTTTATCACCTTCAAAAACATAAAATTATAAGGATTTCGTAAAAGACAAAAAAAACATTTGTTGTTTAAAAAAAGGCAATGTTGCATTTACATGAAAGATAATACATAAAATTTAAGGTCATTGGTAAATTTGGGTTTATATATACAACATTACATTAGGAAAATGTGGACATGTTTTTTGTTATTAAAACTTTCATAAAATGTTCTCAAGTTTATTATGGGCTCTAATATACTTCATAAGAAGAGCCACATGTGTTTATATTTTTAAATGCACATGTATTGAATCTTTTTCATGAATGTTGTTAATTTTGATTCTAAACATCTTGAATGGTCAAAAAAGTTCAAAATTTGTCATCATGGTTTAAAACAAACTTATACATTTGATTGTAATCTTGGTCTTCATGCAAACAAAAATTGTTTTTATTATAATATGAATCATGTTTGGTCTCAATATTAATATCTAATCTTACAAATTACATTTCAAATACAATTTTGATATTTAATAGACCAATACATGTAGGATACATGTAAAATGCAATCCTTGATAAGGACTCCAACCTTGGTCACTATGGTTCCTTTTATTATGTTTTCACGGCTACATCATTGGGGATAAATGCTACCCATTTCTACCTTGGCTCATGATCCCCCATAAACAAAATGCAATTATTAAGCACAATATTTTGGAAGCCTTTTACAATAAACATGTTTCTAGGGGGAGGGTTGTAATTGATATTGCGTTCAAAATATTCAAGAAAACATTTAGATAATTGTTGTTCAAAACCAACCTTCACATTGTTTTTCTTCCTATCTCATTCCAAAGCCTCATCATCTACAAAAATTCGAACAAGATCATAACCAAGTTGATTCCTTATCCCCAATGATGATACCATTCTTGTCTTTGTCCAATGCATACAAGGGCAATATGAAAAGCCCAAGAGGTTTGGAGAGGAATTCCTAGCTTTCGAAGAACAATAGAAAACCTCTATCATTGGAAAAGCAAAGGATCATGACATGGAGATAGATATAAGAAAGACTAAAAAATAAAACTTGAAAAATAGGCAATTTTACTTATAATCCAAGTTCCTTCTTAAGCGCTTTGGAGGTGGGGAATCAAAGTCATTGAAGTCAATAGTAGGGTGATTTTACTAAGGAGTTGGAACATTAACCAATGGTTCTAATACCTTAGTGAAGATGTCAATATCAAGTAATTTTAGAGCGAGTATGTGACAAAGAAAGGTATGGCATGCCCTAATGTTATTTCCTATAGCGCAAATGGAAGTGAGAATAAAAAATGGAACAAGTAAAAGGCTAGAATTTTGGAAATAAAAAATGATGGGTTCAAACCTATGGATGTAGACAAATCTGTAACAAATGAATCAACCTTTGAACACAATTCAATGAGGGCTTGGAGCATGAAAGAATGCATCTCCCTAGCAACCCAAAATGGCTTTCCTATTTTGGACATCATCATGGAGGGAATGTCCATCCAATTGTGGATAACATCCTCCTCTTGGACATTGATATCTTTTTGCAGGTATTCCTCAAATGGAGGGCAAAACTAAAAAGATTTCTTTGCGAAAGGTGTGTCATGAAATTGCCTCACCAAGATAATCAAGCAACTCAAAAGGGTTTATAAGATTGGACAAGGAAAAAAATCAAGGTCTTCAATACTTGCAACGGGGAGCAAATTCACATTTGCCCACTTCATGCAAATTCAGAAGTTATAGCTATCTAGGTACGACCTAATCTCCTTGAAAATGCGGGGATCATCAAGGTGGTAAAGAAGCACATCCCCATCAAGGGTTAGAAACTTGTCAGTGAAATAAAAAATAGACACAATGTAGTCTTCATCTTGCATATTCCACAAGGAAATCTTTGTAGAACTGGAAGCCAAAAGAACATGATGGTTCTAGGAACATCGGCAAGAACAAGATTAATTTTGTTTTTGGGATGGACCTGCACATGATGAGGCAATTATAAAAATGGAAAGAAGGAAAATGCACAAGGCTCAAAGGAAATCAAAAGCGAATTTCCTTAAAATTAATCTCGCGTATGAATGCTAAGATATGGTCGTATTCCTTTAGCCACTTAGTTGAAGAATGCCTTTCGACCATAATACTTGGCCAGGAAAATGGAAAAACTCTACAATGCCATCTGAATGGCAAAATGCAAGGCAATACTCTTGGGCTAATGCGAGGAGTGGACCAAGATGACCAGAAAATTTCCAAGAAAATGCTAAGGGCACCAAGAGAAGAAGCAGATGACCTAGTTGTCTAAGAAGGCTTGGAGGGTGTAAAGTACCTTGGAACACTCAAATCCATTATGGGAGGAAGACTTTCATGTAGTGGAACTTCGACAAATACATTTGGACCTATCTTTGATTCTCGCAGCCCTCTAAATTATTCTTTCCCCTTTCTTTTTCCTAGAGAGGTCCTTTTTTTTTTTTTCCCCCTTGAGGATGAAAACACATAACAAGGAGCCAAAAAAGGCATTAAATGTTAGACATAATCAATCAAAATGAAACATTTTTATTTTTATTACCATTTAAAACCATAGTAATCGTGGCAAATTAGTTTCTTAAGTTTGTCCTTTGTATGAATGTCGACGAACTTAGAGTAAAAATTCATTTGATCCAATTTTAAGTTTTGGTTTTAATTCAATACGTTTGAAAATGTACACCTATTGTGCCAAGTGGAATCAATTTTGTAAAGGACTAATAGTGTTTTTGTTAGTCACTTTTAGAAATTCATATTTATTCAATAATGACTAATAAAAAAATGTGATGCATTGGGGAAAGTGTAAATAATTTTTAGAACAAACTATAAAAAATCCTTCAAAAATTCATGTGGATCTAAAAAAAATTTGGGAAAGAAAACTTATAGTTTTTTTCCAAACTAATCCTTTTGGCTTCTAGTTACAGGTTTTGACCCTTCAGCTTGTGCATTGGGCGAATTCAAAATGCCTGAAATTTGGGTGCATTCCTCTTTTGGAGCAAGTTCTCAAATGACAAAATGTTATCCTTAGGACAGTCCAAGTACTAGCAATAATCCACAAGATGAGTGGAGGACCACTCTTTGAATACATCCTTGTGGAACGTCATATTGTTCGCTTTTGGATTACACCAAATTTCCAACATATGAGGGAATTGGTTAATTGTTCCCATAGGAAGAAACACATGGTAGAAATACTTGCATACAAAAGAAACAAGTTGACCCAAGTACAAATTAACATAATTTGATAATGTTGTAAAGTTATACCATCTACTTTCAGTACCAAAAGTAGGTGACCTAGGGATTAGAAAAGGAGGTATGCAAGAAAAAAAAGAAAAGGAAAATGTAATTTTAAAAAAAATGTTTATACTTTTTATTCCTTTTGAATATTTTTTACAAGACAATACATTCTACTATCAACACTAAAAGTAGAGACATAAGGGATGAAAAGATTTAAATTGAATGAATGGATAATACTAACTAATAAAATAAAATTTTAGGAATTGAAAGCATCTATTTTACATCCTTGAATAACTTGCTCTCAACACCGAAAGTAGGAGACATGAGGAAGCAAACAAACATAATGATAATGAAATCTAGTGTACAATTTAGGGCTATAAATTTTTTAAGGTGTACCAAAATCTAATCACAACATCACCCTTTACTATATTTTTAACTTGGTTCATTTCTACCATGTAAAAACACATTTATGGATGATTCTGATGGAATCTCAAATTATAATAGTTTAAAATATAGTCCTTGTAGATTTTTTGACAACTTTTGATTCATTATTTCTTATGGGGATCAAAATATAAGGTAAAAAAGGACTGCAGTAAGGATTAGGCCCTTTTCATCTTGTGTGGTACACCTTAAAGGATTTTCACCCCAAAAAACATGAAATGAACCTATATAACACCTTTGTGAACACCTCCTTCCCTCTTATTTGCTACTCCCAAAACTTGCTTCTTCAAATGCTATCTCTAGGTTTGAATTCTCGATAGAAGTAAATTTCCCCAATAGCTTGCTCTTATTGTTGAATGTAGGAAAAAAAGGAGGTGACTGGTAATAGATCTTTCACATTTAAGCCTAGGTCCGAAACAATAGATGCATAAAGGATGAGAGTTTCAACACCCAATTACAAAAGATAATTTGCAATATTAACACAACACATATGAGCCTCGAATGGACAATCAAGACAAGAAGGTTGGTTATAAATGTTTCCCAAACTTAGTGCAAGAAGGTGAACTTGTGGAGCCATCTATCAAACTAAATGTCCAAAAAACTCTGCTTGGGGAGTTTTTTTGTTTTTCTCAAGACATTAATTTATTCCATTGTTTCAACAAGGAGAAACTTTACTTCAAAGACACACAAGAATTGACGCGCTCCCAAGTTCCTTGTAGACCCACTTGAGGGTCCAAGTATGCGACAATGCGGAAGGAGTTGGAACTTGGAGCCACTCCCTAGCTCACAACACTTGGAGGGGTAGAGGGGTGTGTTGGAGCTCTGGGATGGGACTAGGAAGAATTGACAAGCTTATTCACTCACGCGGGCCTGCACATAACCCACACAAAAGGGTTAGTGCATAGTTAGAGCACCTTTGGTGCTAGGACGAGCCACGAGCAACACGGACACACAAGACTCACCACGGCCCGGACTTGGGGGAAGCCACCACCTTCCCCCTTATAGTATACTCTGCAACTCTCCACGAAGGCTACATCCAAATGGCTATTTTTCCCGGGACTCCCAAGTGGGAGTCCCGAAATTATCCTGGGTTGGAGTCCCGGGACTTTGAACGCCGATATCTCCCGACTGCAGAGTCCGATCGCGACGCGGTCTGAAGCAAAGTTGTAGCCCTCGTCAAGAGCTTTCCAACGCCGTGTCGCACTGTCAAATCGGATGTCGGGAAGAGGTCGATTATCGACGTTTAGTGGTCGGGAGTCAAACTGCCAGTTTGACTCCCGGCCCTTCGTTTGCCCATAACTTTCCTTTCAAATGTCCAAATGCGCAATGCGAGCCCATTTTAGACATCTACGTGTCAAGAGCTTTCCAACTGTATAAAGAGCGCAACAAACCATTGAGATTTGACCCTTCAACGCACCTTCTGAAGTTTCGGGAGTCCACCGGGACTCCCTCTCCCAAAATGGGAGTTGCCTTGGGAGTGTGAGTGCTCACTCCCTCGCACTCCCTCGCACTTCCTTAGACTCTCTGGAGTATGTGATGACTCCCGGGCTTCCTCCTCTTGGCCCGCACCCTTCCAATGCCTTTGCCCTTGCTCCCGGGCTTCCTTCCTCTTGGCTCCCGCAACCTTGTAACCCCTTGCCTTGGTCGCGAGCCCAAAGCTAGGGTTGCGACAAGAATAAGCTAACATTTGTAGCTTCTTCGTGAACATCTCAAGCTCAAAATTCATATCGTGATGAATTTGGATCTTTTTTTGAAAATTCAATCTCGGTGTAGGATCACAGATTGGGAGATGTTTGCAAAATGCAAAGTAGCATTTGATCCTTGCACACTTTCTCCATAGCCTTTCCATTCTTTCTTGGAGCTTGATAATGGACCTCTCTCTGTTATTAAGAATCTTTTCATTATAAAGCTTCACAACCACATTCGTAGCTATAGATATTTTATGTTATAATAAAGACGAAACGTGAAAAAATTAATGAAAAACTAAAAGAACAAATTGATGCAATTGATAATGAAAAAAATTCCACAATGAAAGGAAAAACCAAGATAAATTTAAATCTTATACATGTATTCAAATGAAGGCTTCCGAAATTGGGGAATGCTATTTTTTTGGGATTTGTTCTAGCATTTCTTGTAGATATCCATTATAAAGACATTTTGAAATTGTTTTAATGGAATAATGTCAATAGATTGAATCTGGAAAAACTCATGCACCAAGCTAGGCCTTACATGATCAAATTCCACAGACATATGTAGTAACAATGTGATTGAATTTCTTGAGAAAGTCATATTATTCAATGGCAAACATCAAGTTATAATTTAAAAACAAAGTTTTTGGAGGTGATTGAAAGTTCCAAAAATTACTTATTTAAATTTATTATGACAGTGTAAAGTTCCATAAGGTCATGTGATGTATCTCACATTATAAAAATCCACCAAGATGTGCCAAAACACCTTGTCATTGTGGACATGCTAGATGTATGCCATACAACTTGTGATTGCCATCCCAAACAAAAAAATGTGACGAAAGAAAGATTTCAAGTCTAGAGATTCAAGAAGGAAGTTCTCAAACTTCTCATTCTCTGCTCTGCAATGGCTATTCCAACCCACTTGATATGCCTCCAAAAACTCTTCCTTTCCTCTCCAGTTCAATGGAGAGACATAGAAGACCTTGTCGCCTTTGTTGTTTGCAATCTAAAATGCCTAATCCATCTTCAAAAAAAAATCTATAGGGCAAGACACATAACTAGCATGGAAATCATCTTGTAAAAGATAATTTTCATTCATGTTTTGCGCTTGGGAAACATCTTGAGCTTTTCCATGACCTCCATGCTATTGAATTTGTCTTTCTTGATAGCTTGGATTGTCTTGTCAAAGGACATGGTTTCAACTATTTGAATTGCAGACATAACCTATCAATCTTGCACATAAAAACATAGAACAATTATAAATTCAATACAACGTTGAAGACAAAGTTGCATGGTGTTCATATTGTGGATGCTAATGGGTGCCACTATTAGACACAACTACATCGACAATAAAGAAACATTAAAACACTTGAACAAAATAGATGTCAAGAATGGGGACTAAAACAAAGATCAAGATACTGATCTTGGTGCCAAGAGTAACTTGTCAATGGAGTCATATAAAAACAAAAACAAAAAAAGAACTTGAACTTGGGTCTTAAGTTCAAAAGGACTTGAGCCCAAGCTCGGGTTCATGTAGCTATGACCAAACTATTTTTTATGCTAAGAGTAGTTCATTGATGGAGTTGTAGAACAAAAAACAAAACAAGAACCCGAGCTTGGGCTCAGGTCCTTTTTGAACTTGAGTCTGGAAGCTCAAGTTCTTACAGCTCTGGTTGAATTATTGTTGGCGTTGAGAGTAGTTTGGTGGTGGAGTTGTTGAAGTAGAAACAAAAAAAAAACTAAGCTTGGGGTTAGGTCCAAAAAGGATCCAAGCTTGGGTCTTTGTATTTATGGCTAAGTTACTTTTAGTGCCAAGACCAGCTCGATGGAATTGTTGAAGGAAAAAAAACCTTAGCTTAGGTTCAAGTCCATAAAGGACTTGAGTTCAAGCTTGGGTTCTTATAACAACAACCAAACTACTCTCAACACCAAAAGTAGCTTAGCAATGGAGTTGTAGGAAAAAAAACAAAAAAAGAACCCAAACATGAGCTTGAGTTCCTGTAGTTATGGTCAAGCTACTTTCGGCATCAACAATGGAATTATAGAAAAAGAAACAAAAAAAGAACTTGAGCTTGGGTTGCTACAACCATCGTCAAACTATTTTTGGCTCTAAAAGTACTTCAATGAGCAACAAAATCCAAGGCCAAGGTCCATTTTTTTTTTGTAAGGTTTTGGACATAAACCTAAATTCGAGCTGAAATTTTTTCCTCATCTCTAACTAAATTTGAGCTCAACTTGGAGCTCTAAGTCGAGCTCAAACTTGGCTTTTTTTCTTTAAAAAAAAATGTGGGAGGAGGAGGACTCACATGTCTATTAAACTTTTCTAGATTGGTCTTTCGAATCCTTAAATTCTTTGTGCATTCTCCTTCATCCAACAAACACAAGTGCAAAAGAAGAATATCTTCATCTACTTCTCACTCCATTTGTACTTCCAAAACCTTAAAAGCTTCAACAAACAATAGAATTACTCATAGACTACTAGTGGCTTATGAACTTTATTGTTTCTTCTTCTTGTGTGTCTTCCCCAGAGCTCTCTCATGTCACCTCCTAAGGAAAAACAAACAAGAATTTATAATTTACTACAAATTGTATACTTTTCAACAATGGTTCAAATGAAGAATATAATTTTCTTTCTACTTTCATTTTGCTATCAAATGAAATAAATTCTATTATCACAGGTGCGAAGCTTACTTTGTCACTTGCATGTTGCCCTATGGAGAGACCAACTTGCTCTTTTCTAGCCCAAGATTTTATTTCTTGCGCAATTGGATTAATGAACTTGAAAATGAAAAATATCTTACAACAAATTGTTTTTTCAATCTAGTTTTTTTGAAACCTTGAAACTTTTTTTTGGGTGATATGTCTCACATGCATTCTCACAATCCTCCTTGGACACCCTCGAGTCTTATTTTTCTCCATTGTAGGCTTTTCCTTTTTGCCCCTTTGTGTGTCCAGTTATGTCCTTGTTGTTTTCAACCTTTTGTTGGATCTTGTTTTAAGCTTATGATATCTTTCTACATTTGGGGATTTTTTTTGTTTTTACATTTTGTTGATTTATTTATAGTGTTTGTATTTAGTAGAAGACATGCCAAGGTTTCATGTTGTGCCATAATATCCTGTAGTACATGAGAAAACAACTTTCCCATGTTGCTTATGTGTATAATTTCTTGGCAAGTCCTTGGTGTTTTGTTGTTAAAATAATAATGGTAATTTCAATATCTGTTCATTTTAGTGCCCTATTGGGTTCCATTTTGCATTATAATGGCATCCTAGTGTACTTCCTTCCATCCATCGAATAATATAATAGTAGCATCAAATATTGTCCTAACTTTCTATCATCTATAATTCATGTTAACTGACCCATACGCATGGTGCATATGTATCTTACATAACAATTTACGGAAGACACATATGGTGTTTAAATATTAATGGCACATACATTAACTACATACATGTGGCACATCTAAATGGCATATACAGGTCTAAAAAGCTTATTGTACAAGTTTATGGGAGATTTATTTACATGGTACACACACATATGTGCAACATACATATGGTGCATAGATATGGCACATAGATTTATGGAAAATACATATCAAATATCTCAAGTGTTTGAAGCTCAATTCACCATATGTGTGTTGTACTCTTAGTGAACCGTGTAGTTGTTGTTAGTATTTCACATTTTATATGTGGTGGAATTTATGTTTTGAATCTACCATCATATATGTGATTATCATGTGGTTATCACGTGGTTATATGTGTTTCCATATGTGTTCTTTGATCATTATTTTCAAAGCTATTCATTAGTGTTCTCATTTTCTCACTCCAAGCATAACATTCACGTACCCTAGAATTGCACAACTTTATACCACATGGTTTAGACTACTTTGTGTGCTATATCATGGGGTTTTTAGACATTATGTTATTACATATGTGGATGAAGTATTTTGTACATTTACAACCTATGTGCATATCTCATGTAGGTAACTAAGTTAAGTTCAAATGGAGATCATCATGTTCTTCGTCCATGCACAAAAGGTGTCCTTGTACGTCAAGTGATTTCACTAGTTGTAGTGACAGGGACTAGTGAAGATGAATTCACTAGTCTAGTGAACGGGGACTAATGAACTGCACTGACATTTTGTAGTAATGATGCCTGTTGTAACCACATTTTGTTATTTATATGTGTTGTGATTTTTGTGTCAAAAATGATTTTGTTATTCAATATTCTTTCCCCCCAAAAGTTCAACTTTTTTGGGGGGAGAATATTGCTTTTCATTTTGGGCTTAATGGTTTTTAATTTCGCATTCAATCATTAGATGTCGTCAATAACTCGTTCATTATGTGTTTTTTAATTATAATTTGCAAAATGTTTTGTCTTCAATGAGATCGAGTCCTAGCAAAATCATATTAGTCACGTTTCACATGTTTTTTTAAATTTTAAGCAAAAATTTGACCTTCGCAAATCATCATTGAACTAACATATATTCACTCTAATAATTATTCTACTTTGATGTAATTGTTGCCTTTGATGTAATTTTTTTCCCACGTATTACAATATTCCTATTATTTTTTACCTTATGCCTTGATTTACTATTGCATTTATAGACATCGTAAATATAGCCAATCTAGTTCACGTTATCCTAATAGGGTCCAAATTCTTTAATGTGTATTAAAATCTTGTCACAATGTTGCCATTTTTTGTCTATATTACCTAATCCTTTTTTACCATGTAAAAACACATTTATCGATTTTTATGATGGAATCTAAAATTGTAATGGTCTAAAATATAATCCTTCTGAAATTTTTAATAACTTTTGACTCATTATTTTCTATGGGAATCAAAATATAAAGTAAAAAAGGGCTACAATAAATACTAGGTCGTTTTTGTCTTGCGTGGTACACCTTTAAGGATTTTCACCCAATGGCCAATTTTTTTTAAATTGTCCTTTTCTTTTAAGGATTGCCACCTTTTCCCACCATTTTTTGGTGGCAATACATTCCTTTTCTGGTTCATGTGTCCTTTCAAAAGTGCATGCTAATATTAGTGTATATGATGCTAAGTGAATCAATATTAATTTTTAGTTCATCTTTTTTAACAACTCTAAAAAATTTCCTTCATTTTTTCATCTATTTGCAAGAATGCATTACATTTATGTGATTCAAATAGTGAAGGCTAGCATCTGAAAATCACTTGTTGGGTCCTTGATGATGCAAAAATAAGGATGAATGCCATCGATATTTATTAATAGGGCAATATGCATCAAATCACATCAATAAATATAATATTTAATTACATTAATCTTCATGAGTTTTACCATTCAATGTTAGCCTTCATGTTAAAAAAATCTGCCCCAGCCATTACTCACTGTGATTTTTTAATGCATGTTTCAAATCTTCATTATTTTCTATTCGATCCCATAGTCATCTTGTTCCTAGCCTAGACCATATTTTTAGGGTTCCTCCTCTTCATCTTCTAAACTATTCAAATTTGTGCATTGTGTTTGATTACACTTTAATCTATTTGCATTTTTGTTGTTTCATATCCCATTCGAATCTTTCACTACTTTCCTTGTGCCTCTAGTGATATTCTGACATTTCATGCTACTGGACATTTAGACCTCACAATCACGGTCAACGATTCAAGGACGACTACTATATCTAAACATTGTTTATGCGTTATGTTTGGTTTTCAACCATGTTCTTTACATATATATCCAAGAACATATTGTATATTCTAATAAAATTTTCTCTAGTTGACTATACCACATTCGTATGACCTACTTTCAAGGAAGACAATGGGTTGTTGGTTCTAGCTATTATTACGTTATGGGGGATAATTACACAACTTTCAAAAAACCATCTTAATGTTAGGAATTACAAGTTCTGTGGTTAAGATTGTGAAGCAAGAAACCAAGGTTAACCACATTTTCCCTCAATGTTCAAACACTCTTGCATTTTTTGTTTTCATTGAATTGTGTAATTCTTCCTCAAATGACGACTTCACACTCCTTCCTTTGTCAACAAAATTACCAAAAAACAAATTTTCAATCTGCTACCCCACTATCACCACAACCCTCCAACCCAATTGGTAATATTTAAGTTGTTTTTTCCTCCATGCCATGGCGCTGCTAAAACATATCACTAAAGAGTTGTGGAATTCAGATTATGATAAGATACCTTTTCAAAAAGTCCAATTCTCGTCGATTACTTTTGATGGGAATATTTTGTTTGAATTGCCATTGGTGTTTCCGACTCATCATAGGCCTTTGCAAAATGCAAGGCATGGATAAAAAGTACGATGGCCATGCTTGATGAAGTTGATCACAACCAATATCAAAAACAATTTTGGGCTTAGCTTTAGGAAGGTTTGTTGCTTAGGTCATTTGCGTTGTGTACAAACTAACTATAAAAACTTTGTGTAATACGTCTCTCGTAATGAAATCTTTTGGTGTGGTGAATGCACACATATTTTAGTGGTAGGTCAAATGCCACTGTTTTCATCTACATCCTTGCTTGAATGTATATTATGTCGTGCTCCTCCCTTTGTGTCATTAATTGTAGTGGACGAATCTATTATTTTGTGCATAAACTCCAGTCAATATCAAAAGTGGTGATTCATTTTCATGGGGTCCATAAACATCTTGTTGCAAATGGGAATTGCAAGGAGACTATGGATGAGATTGAAAGGTGGATCATAGAAGACATTGATCGCACACACATGATGCGAAGATATTTGCAATTTCCATGAGTGCTAACAAGACCTTCTTGGCTAGGCATTTGTTTGATGATAGTGGCGATGACTTAGTGGAGCTTTTGGACGATGAGGAGCTAGAACAAATCTAGGACCTGTTTTTAACACTAAGTTTGCTTGAGTTCATAACTTCATTTTTTCTTTCAAACATCATTCAGGGGGTGCTTATATTGATAACAACCTTGAATTAAAGTCCAAGAGTCGCCATGACTACATCTACGAACGATGTTTCCCAAGACAAGTTTAATTAGGACAAAAGCTTTTCATTTTCCAGATGTCAATAAATGGTGTGGGGAGTGGAGCGAGCCTCGTCACACAAATGCAGCTTGTAAGGGACTTTTAGAATGTTTAGATCATGTTTGATCATGTGAAACATTTTGTTGGTTGGAAACTATGGCTTATCATGTGTAGAATTTTGCTTATTGCAAAATGATGACCATTGCGATATTTGACATGTAGACTAAGGACACCGAAGCTTAACAAATCATGTGGACAAAGCTTAATGAAATAATGCTAAAGTAGGGGTTTCCAAAAATGAATTTAAAGGATTCATGCCTGATAATGCACAAACCAATTAAAACATTATCAAAATTGTTTATGGGTTTGGGGACCCTTCTATTAGGATGGTTGATAAAGAGCACACATGTTTATATTATTGGACTCAATCACTTGATAGGCACACCAAACAATTCATCAAACCTGAATTGCAAGATTAATAATGTTCTTTGTCATTAGTTTAAGAATGCAAAATCCCTTGTGGAAGCTGATAGTCTTTATGCTACAATTTGTTGTTGGTGGTTGTCATCAAGGATTATTTCTGAGGCAAGTGTCCATGAACTTGCAAATTGGTTTAGCTTCTAGCATTTTTGTGTCAAGCAATGGGAAAGTTTCATGGTCCATGTGAGTATTTCACCTACGAACTTCCTATGACTCCCTCTCTCTTTCATTAATTCAAAATTTGAATTACATTTGCACTTTACTTCCATCAGGGTCTCCATTTCCATTTGACATTTCAAATTTTGCTGATCTTTCCTTTCTTTTGATTTTGTAGAAGTTTAATGATGAAGAGTGGACAAATATGCCCACTTGTAATTTGCCATAAATTGTGCATAACATCTAGTTATAGCAATTGGGAAAATGTGGCACTTTTCTATACACAATGATGTTTGATGATTACATTTTGTGCTTTCAAACAATTTACATTGTATAGACATTACTTGCAACGTGATCCACCTAGTCATGGACCTAATAGGAATGAATTGTTGTTGAGGAAGGCCCAAGGGTCGAATGATCCTAATAGACTTGTGGTAGATGTGGTAAATTACACATCCAAGTCATCCTTCACAAATCACATTTCGCACCTCAAGGGATAAAAGGTTTTTGTGTATGTCGGTTCATTCGTTACAAACTTGTCTACATCCACATGTTTCCATCCGTCCTTTTTTATTTCCAAAATTCCGGCCTTCTTACTTGTTCCATTTTTTATTCTCACTTGAGGAATTCTTACAAAAAGATATCAATGTCCAAGAGGAGGAAGTTAATTACAATTGGATGGACATGTCCTCCATCATGATGTGCAAAGTAGGAAAACCATTTTGGGTTGCTAAGGAGATGCATTCTTTCATGCTCCAAACACTCATTGGGGTGTGTTCCAACGCTAGTTCATTTGTTACATACTTGTTTGCATCCACAAGTTTGCACTCGTCCTTTTTAATTTCCAAAATTCTAGCCTTCTTACTTGTTCCATTTTTCATTCTCACTTCCATTTGAGCTGTAGGAAATAGCATCAGGGTATGCCATACCTTTCGTTGTCACATACTTGCTTTAAAATTACTTAATATTGACATCTTCACTAAGGTGTTAAAACCATTGGTTAAAGTTCCAACTCCTTAGTAAAGTCGCCCTACTATTGACTTGGATGACTTTGATTCCCCACCTCCAAAGCGCTTAAGAAGGAACTTGGATTATGAGTAAAGTTGCCTATCTTTCAAGTTTTATTCTTTAATCTTTCTTTAATTTGTCTCCATGTCATGATCCTTTGTTTTTCCAATTATAGAGGTTTTCTGTTGTTCTTTGAAAGCTAGGAAATTCTCTCCAATCCTCCCGGGCTCTTCATATTGCCCTCATATGCAGAGGATAAGAGCTGAACTTAGGCAGGCATGGTATCACCATCGAGGATAAGGAATCAACTTGGTTATGATCTTGTTGTTCAAAATTTTGTGGATGATGAGGCTTTGGAGTGAGATAGGAAGAAAAACAATGTGAAGGTTGGTTTTGAACAACAATTATCTAAATGTTTTCTTGAATATTTTGAACATAATATGAATTACAACCCTCCCCTTAGAAACATGTTTATTGTAAAAGGCTTCCAAAATAATGTGCCTAATAGTTGCATTTTGTTTATGGGGGATCATGAGCCAAAGTAGAAATGGGTAGCATTTATCCCCAGTGATGTAGCCGTAAAAACATAGTAAAAGGAACCATAGCAACTAAGGTCAGAGTCCTTATCAAGGATTGCATTTTACACGTGTCCTACATGTATTGTTTTATTAAATATCAAAATTGTATTTGAAATGTAATTTCTAGGATTGGATATTAATATTGAGACCAAACATGACTCATCTTATAATAAAAACAATATTTTTTTGCATGAGGATCAAGATTATAGTCAAATTTATAATTTTGTTTTGAACCATGATGACAAATTTTGAACTTTTTTGACCATTAAGGGTGTTTAGAATCAAAATCAACAATATCCAGTAAAAGGATTCAATACATGTGCATTTAAAAATATAAACACAAGTGACGCTTCTTATGAAGTATATTAGAGCCCGTAATAAATTTGAGAACATAATAAATTTGATGAAGGTTTCAATAACAAAAAACATGTTCACATTTTCCTAGTGTAATATTGTATATATAAACCCAAATTTACCAATGACCTTAAAGTTTAGGTATCATTTTTCATGTAAATGCAACATTGCTTTCTTTTGAACAACAAAAAACATTTTATCTTTTAGGAAGTCTTTATAATTTTATGTTTTTGAAGGTGATAAACACGTTTAAATTCAAACAAAACACACTCAACTAAGGGCAATTTGAGGCATCCTTTGATGTTTTTCTTTGTACTAGGGCCTTTGGTTTATCCATATATGGTTTTTTATAAATTTGGAACATGAATGGTTAAGTTTAGCATAGGATCAAGGATGAGTGAAATGAAAAGTAGTATTCAATTGCAGACTTTCCACTAGTTTATGACCACTAAAACAATTGGGAATCACACAAAATTCTTCAGAATAAAAATTCATTAATAATAAGACATGGTGCAACAAACCTAATTATGTTTTGATGTTTCAGACTTTTATAATGATTTTTCAAACTTGAGAATTGCAAAAATTAAGGACAATCAACACAATCCTTGGTACATTATATTGTGGATGTACGTAGCCAAATGTCATCTTGAATCCATTTTTAGAGCAAAACAATCCATATCACTTTGCATTCTAATAAAGG
Organism: Sphagnum contortum; assembly: GCA_963920785.1. Classification (NCBI taxonomy): domain Eukaryota; kingdom Viridiplantae; phylum Streptophyta; class Sphagnopsida; order Sphagnales; family Sphagnaceae; genus Sphagnum; species Sphagnum contortum. The sequence goes on from OY987282.1 coordinate 10,480,697, forward strand.
ATAAACAATCACAAAAAAATTATAATCATTCATGGAACAGAACAATCCAACAAACACATTGCATAAGTATTTTTGGTGGTCAACAACTTGTAGTTGCATATTGTATAGATGGAGTTAGAACAAAGTGCATTATTTAACAAGTCATGTCAAGGCCCTACAAAATAGGAATAAATTGTCTTGCATGGTGCGCAATGTGCATATGTGGCTTTCATTAGTAAACACATGGGTTGTGGGCGACAATAAATTCAAAACTAAAGTGTCTAATATAAACTTTGTAGCATAATCTAAAATTGTTACACTTGTTGTTACAAGTGCAAATGGAAAGTACATTGAATGATGCACATTTTTCAAGTATTCAAATTCCTTTTGTTCATTTTAGTCATGAATTTCTTAGTCAATGACATATAATTACATGTAATGGGAAATAATGCATCCAAAATAAAAGTAGTAGCATCAATAATGATAAATGCAAGATGGTTTGTTCAATGTAAAGTTTAAAGCATAACTTGGACTTAGGCCCATTTATTTCCAAAAAACCCAAAACCCATAAATTAACTAGCAAAAACAATAAAAAATTGGATGGTCATCTCCAACTATCATCCATTTTCAACTTTCATTTATTATTAAATTATGTTCTTCATGTGGTAAAATATTCCATTAAGGTCCAAATTCTTTAAGGAGTACCAAAATATTGTCACGGTGTCGCCATTTGTACTTCTTTACATAATCTTATTTGACCATGTAAAGACACAAATTAGATTTAATAGATGCAATTTAAAATTATAGTGGTCTAAAATATGGTACTTATAAAATATTTGACACATTTTGATTCATTAATATTGATGAGGACAAAGTGGACCCATTAAGGACCATGTCTTCTTGTCCTTAGGGATACACCTTAAAAAGTTTGGACACATCCATGTCACAAAGTATAACATTTATGTGACATAATATATACCAAGTTTATTTTATCCATATGGGTAAAATATTTTATCAATTTTTTTGTCAAGCTCATTAGTTCAAGTTTGTGCTCACCGTCTCACAATGTATTGGCATTGTCGAAGAACCCTAAAAGGGTAACATGGCTTAAGGCCATAACAACCTTATACTTTTAGTAAATTGGTAAGGGCTTGACATAATATCTAATATCGGTTTCATATTAGTTTTATATGAATTTTCATCTTAAGTACATACATGTTTCATACCAATCAAAAATTAATCTTGAACCTTATCCCATGACTGGGTTGGTAATATTAGAAAAGGCCTTGACAAGGCCAATACCAAGTTCGTGGGATTTAGCACCAATTCCACACACTTATTAATTTTATGAATGCCTTCTCAAATATAAGTTCATGTAGTGCAACTCAATTTGTAATGTTAATTTTCTACGCTTGATTGCCCATTTAAAGTTGAATTACACCTAAAGTTATTGTGCATGTTTTGTTTTCTATGACATTGCTTGATATAAGAATTATTGGACATCCATCTAGTATTATTCAACAGATAAAGAAAATTATATGTAAATTTATCTTTTCATGTTGATTGTAAGTTGTGGATATCCAAGTAAATGATAAAATGTCAAAATTCAATAATTGGTTGAATTTAAATATATAATTTCTCCATGACATGCAATGTTTGGAATGTGGCAATGATTGGTGGGTTATAAAGTCATTGAATTAAAATTTAATACTCATATCAATGATTTCATCACATGTGAAAGCTTTTAAATTGTTGGAGCTTGAAATCAACCAAGAATAGTTTTGATGATGAAATCTTATTATCACTTGCCAATTTTGGCATTTACCACTTCTTTTCATATACATGTACAATTTTTTTTGGTCCTTGCCAACTTTAGTTAACAAACCGGAAACATATCAAATTAAATAAGATATTTGACTTGAGGTCACAGCGTGCCTTGCTCATCCAAAGAGATATTATATGATGATAAATTTAAAGTACATCAAATAAAACATCTTTTGAATTTTAATTTGCTAGTGTGGTGAAGATTAATGGTTTACAATATGCATGTTTAGAAAGTTCCATGGATTTCGGTATATTAAATTGGTAAAATTTTAAAATTATCCCCACAATCGAACATGTCCATGTGTTTGTCCAATATAGGGAGATAGTAAAAATAACCACATAAATCGTAGTACAAAGAAAAAATTCAACTTGACTTGTACATATGATTGAACTAAAAATAAAAATATATTAGTTTGAACCCGGTGCCTAATGCACAGGCGTGTTATTTCAACAATGTTTGGTTCATGTTTTAGTTTTAAAAAAAAAACTTTTATCTTTTTTATTTTTATTATTTTTATGGGTTTTTTGTTTTTATTATTATTTTGTATAATAAAAATAAAGTGTTTCTTTTTCACTTTTGTATTTCTGTTTATTTGGATGCAAGTTTGAAGTTTGGAGAAAGAAGACACACCTCATTCTTTTTCAAGTAGGGTTTTTCTTCATTATTATAAGTTTTAGTTTTTCTTATTTTCTACTCTTTATTTGGTTTCTTCTTTTTTGTAATTTTTTCTTTTAAAATTATTTTACTGTATTTTCCTTTCCTTGTTTCGTTTGTTTCCATTCCTTTTTTATAGTTGTATAGTTTTTACTTTTTCTTGTTTATGTTTGTTTCATGTTTTAATATTTTCTATTCTTATTTTGTCCATCTTCATTTTGTTTTTCTATTTTCATGCATTTATTTATTTATTTTGTTTCTATTTTCTTTTTCAAAAAAATTCTAGTTTTTCTTATATGTTTTATTAAAAAAATTTATTTATTTATTTATTTATTTATTTTTGTCTGATTAGATGCAGGTTTGAAGTTTGGAAAAAGAAGACAAACCTCATTTTGTTTTTCAAGTATGGTTTTTTTTTCTCTTTCTTTTGCTCTCTGTTTTGTTTCTTATTTTTTGTCATCTATTTTTTAATTTTCTTTTGAAATTATTTTACTGTATTTCCCTTTTTTGTTTCATTTTAAGCGTTTTAAAAAAGTTTCTACTTGTTAAAGTGTTTTTCTGTTTTTATTTTTTTTCTAGTGTTTTCCCTTTTAAAAATATATATTTGTTCTGTTTGGAGGGATGACGGGATGGACGGATGGAAATGATCATGTCATCCTGACGTCCTTTACTATATGTGATAGTACTATACCTGCCTGAAATGATTACCCACATGCTTTTTAGAAAATGTGGAAGGGATGGACAACACGATGTATTAATATTAAAATGTGACCATAGCATGAGTATTATCATTTAAAAGGAAGAGTTCTTTGCCAAAATTCATATTCGTCTTCCCATTCATTGATTGATGCATTTTCCTAGCTTCCATATGAGTTCTTCTTTGTTCCTTTTCTTGGCTCCCTTATAGACTTCCTATACGTATTTCACTTCCGACATTTGTTTGATATTATAATCCTAGTTGAATATCATCTTCAACCATTAAACAAAACATAATCTTTTGTCCAGTTTGTATTAAAACAAACCCACAATGGGATCCAAAGGCTATTCTAGTAACATGATGAGCTTGTGGGTGATGTTTGTTGCATTTTTAATCATGTGCATGAAAGTGAACGCTTCAGATCCTGATCCCGTGGTCGATTTTCCAGCGGGCCCCAGTGCCCCATTTACTCTCCATAATGTTTTTGTTAATGGTGTTGTGACACAAAGTTCCGGTGGCACTCGCGCTGCTCTTAGCACCGAGGTGTTTCCTGCTTCAATGTAATTACCCGCACTACTAATATCTTAACTGTGAATTCCTTTTTTTTTTGGTTATCTCTCACATGAATATAAAATGTCATATTTGGTTGTTTACACATCTGGGATTTTCCACTTCAACCATTGTATCCCATTTCATTGGAAACGTCCATAAAATGTATAACTCATACATATTTAGCTAGTTTTGTATGCTCAAGATTGGGCACCATATCCAATATGTAATTTGTTCATGATTTATGTGTTGTTGCAGTTGTGATATTACACTTGGGAGTTTGTGAAGGGTGGTGTTATATAGTGATTAAAGAGACATGATGTGTGCATTTGTTGGGCCATGCTTTGAGGCAAGGGCTATGCATTCACTTGAATCTTAATGGGGGAGGGGACAAGTAGCTTGCCCCTTATGGTGGGAATTAGGCAATGTTTCAAGATCCATACTTTTAACAACGTCTTTATGATAAATACCAATGGAGTAAAAGGAGGGGGATGAGATTGTTTTCAAGTTGGTGTTCCCAATGTGTAATAGACTAAAAGGGTGTTTTGAATACCCTTACTCTTTGCCCGAGGAATGTTATCTGAGGGCAAAGGATAATGACTTGATTTCTTGCAACGCAAAACCTCTGGATTGTCTAAAGTTTGAAAACATATTTTAATGATGAACTGATCAGAGAGGATCATTGCAAAAAGACAATTTAACTTTAGCAAAATAAGGCTCAATAATAATTGAAAATTTCAATATAATGTAAAATTTGGATTATATTTTATGAAAAAATTAGTCATGATCATTGGGTTTTTAAATGATGGTTTAGAGTTCATCATTCACAGCTAGACAATATAGATATGGACTAACAAAATTAGAAATGATTGTCAAGATATACATATCGGATATACTTGTATACGTTATATTCGACTTACCTAATGATATTCTCATTCTCACTTCCTAAATTACACTAATCCAAGGCTTAGATGTTAGGATTGTGATAGGTGTTTGTGTTTTTTGATCAAAAAACATTTGCATGCAAAGACCATGGCGTGGCCTTCATGTATTTTACACCTTATTGGGGGGGAGGGGGGGTGCCTACAGAGGGGAAGGCATTACTGCAGTGAGGTTTGTTTTGGTGCCATGTGGGGTGAACGTGCCACACACACATCCGCGAGCAACGGAGTTGTTGAGTGTTGTCTCAGGAGGCCCACTCCTTGTGGGATGGGTCGACACTTCAGGTTCCAAATCTTTTGATTAATGTGGAACTATAAAAATAATTTGAATTTGTGTTTCAATAAGCTCATTAGCATAGAGGATGTTGTTTTTTTTGTTCATCTCCAACCATAGAAAGCAATGCATGTTTTCCAAGTTCCAATTCGATGATATAATATTATATTTCTATTCTCGGTAGATAAGTTTTTACACAAATGAACTAATAATACCTATTAGGATTTGGTGGAGCAAAAATTTGGGATTTTGTTTGTTGCAAATAATGTTCGTTGTTGTTGTCTTTAAATCCAAGCCTCTTGTGGAAATTGAGTTTTAGGATAACAAGTGTGGACCTTGCTTTGTACTCATGTGTATTGCCAAGGGAAATTGAATTGTTGAGCTTGGGGTGCATATAAGATTTGAAATTTCGGCAATCCGATAGTTAGGACATCATCGATGTTAAGTTCTAACCTGCAAATTTATTAATCTGGTTCCAGGAGTTTACCACAGTGATAAATTATGTGCGGGTGATGTGGCACTCTTTCCGCGAGGTCTACTTCATTTTGAACAAAACTTGGGGACCACAAATTGCACATTTATTTCGGCTCTCAATAGCCAAAATCCGGGCGTTTTGGTATGTATATCACAAATCAATATATCAACAATATGTTTAATAATTTAGTATTTGGTTTTTTTACTTACATGGTTTTATATATTTGAAGGTTCCTTGTTTATGACAAAACCCATGTTTCAAACATTTCATTTAAGAATGGTACCGGGTTTGAAAATTCCTTTTCAAATTTAAAAATAATTTGAATGAAAATATTCATGTCGGGTTCTTGAGTAGGTATATTTTAGTATGTTCACTTTCGATGTTATGAAGTTAGATATTGATAATTCCATGTTGAAATTTAAAAGGACATTTAAAAAAAAAAGAATTATTGGGGCTTGGATGAAATGATTTTCAGTATTTGAAACTTTTAATGATATATTTTTTGTTTATGGACATGCAGAATGCGGGACAAGCCTTATTTGCCCTTCCAAACCCTGTCCTTGCAACAGCACTCAACATTGCAACTCCACTTCTCCAAGTTTTCAAAAACCAATTTTCTCCTGCACTTTTGCAAACAAATATCCTCCTCTCCGGTTGCATTCCTGTCCCGGGGTGCAATCCTCTGCCTTAGCTCTAACTGGGTGGAAGCACATTTGATTTATGTGAGTTCTTGACTTACATCATAGACGTGAAAAGATCATCTAGCCTAACTTTGCCCCCAAGGGAAACAATGGTTTGTTTTTCATCTCCAAAAACATATGAGAATAATAAAACAGATATAATTAGAGAAGATCTAATTATATTATGGTATGTAGTGGACTAATTTGAACAAGATTTCACAACGAAAAATGTTGTGAGATAATTTCATTTATGCCAAACATTGGCATGTGTTCGAATTGATATAAATAAAAAAAGTTCCATTTATTATTAAAAGTGAATGCAACTCCCCATGTGGATTGGACCCAGTTGAAGTTGATATCCATATTCTTGGACATTTAGTGTGTTTAGGATTTGTGGACGTTGTTGAAGGACCTGTTTCCTTCATCTTTACTAGTGGGTGCCCGTGGCCGAAGGCCACTGTGAAGCCCCTGTGTGAAATCCAGGTCCCAAAATTAAGATCCCACATCCTGAAAATCACGTCCTAAAAGTTTTCAGGTTTCGGTCTTGGAAACCGCGAGTGTGAAAATCCAGGCCCCAAAGTTGAGATCCCAAGTCTTGAAAACCATGTCCTGAAAACCATATCCTAAAATTTCCCAGGCCCCAAAGTTGAGATCCCAAGTCCCGAAAACCATGTCCTGAAAACCATAATAAGTCCTGGGCAGTTTAGGGCGGAAAAAAAAAAAAAAAAAAACCCTCCCTGGCCCCCCCCCACCCCTTCCCCTCCCGCCCCCCTCTCCCCCCCCCCACCCCTGCTGGGTCCAAACGAAAAAAAAAAAAAAAAAAACACCTCCCTGGCCCCCCCCCACCCCTGCTGAGTTATACCCATTACCCTTTTCGGAATCCGACTGTCCGGGCCGGTTCCGCCAGTCAATTAAAACGCGGAACCGTCGTCGGACAGACAGACAGACGGACAGACGGACACCTTGTAGCTTTTATATATAAGATGAAGATCAAAGTTTTAAAAATGTTATGTTGATATACAAGGATTTACTTTGATCTACTAAAACCTTGACAATATAGTTGCACCCAAGAACTATTATAGTGATGTACATTCTTGTCACATCCTGCCACTAGGGAGGCCTGTGGCGTTGGCCCGAGTGTTACCATGTCCTCAACTGATCTTTCCTTCCAAGACCTGGTTTTTTGGAATTTATTTTGAGTCTTCAGCAAACAGAAATTACTCTGAAATCAATATCTACCACATTTTGAATCCAAATCTTATGAAATAAATCCCATTAAATCTTGCTCGTCAAGATATTTCCAGCAACACCAAAGGCACATTCCAATTCCTCTGACATTTTCAGCTATGATTTAATTTAGTTTTCAGTGAAGAAATTATTCAATATTCAAGGAGTTTTGCACCACAAGTCCAAACAGCGTGAAACTAAGCCGATGCACCCCTTGTCCTTGAGAGCTTTCTAAAGACACCAACAACCCAATCTAAAGCATCCGTGTTGGGTGGATCTCATAACTACAAACAAATCAAAGAAACTATCTTCCTTAATAAATAAATATTAGTGTGGCCTGTGCTGTTGGCCCAAGTGTTACCATGTTCTCAACTGATTTTTTCGTCCAGAACCTGGTTTTTTTGGATTTATTTGAATTTTCAGTGGCAGAAATCATTTTAAAATGAATATATCTCCCATATGAAAATGATAAAAGTTCATGAAATGGTAATGTGTCATGGGCTATTTCATATTGTCTCAATTTTGAATAGGCATGTAATTCTTGATGGGTCAACATGTTTATGTGCCACTAAGTTTGATTTAATTTCAAATTTTATGTGGTTTTGATGTTACAAAGTTGGAATATATTTGGTATTAAGCAAACATGAAGTACTATTTGAAGTATAACTTCGACATAAATTTCATCCATCATGTTTCTTTTGTTTAATTTTCACATAGAAAAACTTATTGCTAATGTTTATGAAAAAGATCATCCATTGTAATTTGTCATCCACATTTTCATCTATAAATATAATTCATCCATGAGCACGTGACAAAATCTTTTTTTTCACATAACCAAATATTTTGTCCTAAATGCTAAAAAATATTTTAAAAATATTCTATCAATGTGAAAAGAATATTTTAAAAAAGATTTGGTCTCGCTCCCTTGCTCATGCTCACATCCATGCTTGACAAAAGTGCCAATACATGCATGTGGCAATGTGCAATTGAAAACCATGCCAATGTGCACCCAAAACCTTGGCAACATGCATGTGACAATGTGTAACGTGACAATTATTCTTGTAGGTTGTTTGTCTTTTGGCCTTTCTTTGGCCTCCCCTTTTTGTCTCCCTTGTGATGATTCCGACCATTGATCTTTTATTCGACTATTTATATTGCTTTAATTTATACCAAGGGCACAAATGGATGCGTAGGGCATTAAACACCCCCCAATTGAACTTTGTGGGCAGGGTTCATGATCTCCATGAACAACACTTGTTTTGTTTTCGCAAAACAGAAAAAAAAGAAGTTATGCATGTTTTACATCCTCACGAAATTTGAACTCACATCCTTCCAAGACAAGTGCCAAAAAAAAGCTACTAGTAACAAGGGTTCACCCACTGAGCAAAGAAAGCCTCTTAATTTATTTTCAACTAAACATTGCATTGACATTAATCAAATTTTTTTGCAACAGAACCATGCAGATCCTTTGAACCGGATGTCCCATTGACAGCCACAAAGTTGGATTTGAGATGTTTAACATGCTGCAATGTGAGCTTCCCTAATATACCCTTCAAGCTACCATCCCTTTGGGTATAAGAAGCTTAAGCCAGGATACCCAAAATGGAAAGCCTTATTGTTGTGTAAGCATGGTAGCCAAAAATTGTTTTGTTCTTTGGGGGAACCTCATCAATGTACAATCTCCCACTCCAGGTTAGGTTAGGGGGGCTTTGTGGTAGATAAGGCCTGAGGTTGAGGGCGTTACCAGAAGAAGGGTATCACCTCCGCATTTGGGGTTACATCCTTGTCTGAGCTCTGAGGTCCATATCGCATAAATCACCTGCTCCATGGTTGATTTGTATGTAAAAATGTTAGAATCCTTGAGGTGTAGCCGAGTAATCTTACCTTTTTAAATGTGTTCTCCAAAGAGCCTGTGAAATTTCTGGCAGTGCTTTATGGATAATCGGTAACCCTGTGAGCGAGTGCACTTAAAGCATAGGGATTCTTGGTTGAGTTCAATCTTACAGCAACCCACCTGTACCAAACATTATGATCGTCGAATCAGAAACAGGGAGCAGCAGTCATATCATATTTGTTACAATCTTCATGAGAGAGGAGAGGAGCTCTAGAGTCCATTGATGCTCAGTATGTGGCCTGAAAAATTAAAATTGGATGAAAAAAAGTCAAAACATGGCCGTTAGAATCAGCGAAATGGTTTTGGCCCTCATTTTTGTACAGTTTGCTGAGGCTGGTGAAAGGCATAGCTAAGTCTAAGAGCATCTCCAACCAACATATATGCCCTCCTCCCCGGAGCTCCTGGTTCGTTGCTTCAGGGCCCCAGAAAAAAAAAATTCCTCTCTGACACACAGCTCTTCCCGGGCAGAATTGTCCTGCCCGGGATGTTCCATGGCGTTAGTGCGCGGGTGCGTGCGCGCGCAGGTCCTCTCATCGCTTCCCTTTGCATCTCCTCTCTTTCCCTCTGTTTTTCCGCTCTGTTTTTGGGTTGCATTTTGCATGTGTGCGACCGATCTTTCTGAAGGCGTCGACATCTGCGCACTGCCTGCGAACGTTATCTTTTTGCGGACTCGAAGAATCGCAATTTCGGCATCTGTTTTCCAGAAAAATTCAGCTGCTACTGAAGGAGTTTCCAGCAGGACGAGGAGTGTTTTTTCTTTCGCCGTTGCAAAGTTCCAAATTGGAGCTTCTAGTAGAGCCCATCAGCGACGAAGAAAGGAGGAGGAGGAGGAGGAAGAGGAGGAGCAAGAGTGCTTTTTCTTCCGTTGCAAAGTTCCTTTGGTAGCATTCTGGTTTCTTCTGGCCATGTCAGCCGATTCATGTGAAAGTAAGTGTTGAATCTGAAGAAGTTGAGGAGATTGAAGCTTTCTTTTGCTTTGAAAGGAAGTGTGCTCTTTCCTTTCTGAAGCTGGAGATAGAGGAATTTGGAAGAATGCGGAGGATTCTTCTTCAGGACGAGGCGGCCGTGTGAGATTGAATACTCCATGGTGATGGGCTCACAGGATCATGCTCCTTTTGTTAGGGGCAGAGAAGGCGGCATCACATTACATCCGGACTCTTTTGCTACAACAGCGACATGCTGGAAGGAAGAAATGATGTCATGCACTGCGAGAGAAGCATGAGATCGCGCGCACATTAGAGATCCGTAGCTTCTTCACCGCATCGAGCTCGTGGTTTTGCCTGTACATTACACAGTCTGTACAGAGCCAGAAAGATCAGAGCAACTGCTTCATCAGAGAGATGCCGTACGGGGAATGTGAATGCAGAATGAAGGTGCATCTGAGGATGCGGCCATCCTCCAAGCCTTCCTCCGCTTTGCACTTCGACGAAGCCAAGGCGATGGTTCGAATCGATGTGCAGAAGAAACAGAGCAATAGCGGAGGGCCGACGAAGTTGTACACAGATCAGATCGTGTTCTCTTTGGACAGCGTTATTCGGGTAAGTAATAAGCAGGCCCCGATTCCTATCACAATCTCTGATCGCGTAGAATTGTCGCACATATTCCCAATTGCATCCATCTAGTGACGCTGAAGAAGAAGTTTCCTTGCTCAATTTGAAACCAGAAGAGGGATGTGTTTTTTCTCTTTGATCTATAGAGAAAGAAGGGAAAAGTAGGAGTTCTTCGTCGTAGTACCTAATCATCGAGAGCGTGTTGTTGGCGATGGTTGAATCTTTCTTGGCAGACAACTGATCAGGAGACTGTTTTCGATTTGTGTGCCAAAGAAATCGTAGATGATGTGCTCCGGGGCTACAATGGCACCATCATGACTTATGGTCACGTTGGATCCGGCAAGACTTTCACCATGACTGGTGGCATCAAGGTTGGTCGGTTCTCATTGCAAACCGTAAATTACAAATTCTGATTGCAAACTAAGTTTCATTACCTTGATGCCATGGTTCTTCACACATCATCACACACACACACACACACACACCTCATTGCCTTTTTTGTTTTGAGAGAGTAGTCTAGTAGTGCAAATTCTTCAGAGGAGCCCAAATTCTTCAGAGAAGGATGCAAATCATGTTGACCTTCTTCCAACTTTTTGTGATTGAAATTAGGGTTTCAAGGTTTTTGTACAGGCTTGGCCATCATCACTCTGCTGTTCATTGTAGGAGTATGCATGCAGAGGAATTATCCCAAGAGCTGTGCATCGCCTCTTTCAGGAGAAGGAGGAAAAGCCTGAGGCCGGTATCACTGTGCAAATGTCCTATCTCGAAGTTTACAATGAGGTGTATGACAAATGGAGCTGCACTTTGACTCCTATCTGCACTGAAAATATTCAGAAACAAACAAGCATCACCAAGTCTTCCTGGTCTCTTACTGGGATTGTGTGCACCACTATATCGGAAGTCACACCCAACCTTTGATAGTCCTAGCACTTTCACAGTAGCTACATTTGTGGAAAGCCTGAAAGATTGATTGAAAACATCTCTTGCACTGATGAATCTCTGGAGTGTTAGGTCTACTGTCTGCAAATGCATGGTATGCAACTTTCTCACCCTCAACAGAAAGTCAAGGTGTTGAGAAGAGAAGTGTTGGATGTCAAACAGTGAACAAGATTTTTTTTTCTGACCAACCCTGGGCTTGGTCTGTTGTTGGTTTTGTGGGTATGTGTTTTTGCATGTATATTGGTCTGTGTGGAAAGCATCTTAAAAGAGTCTTGTCTGTCTGTGTTGTTCCTGCCCCCAATTATGTTCCTGAAGTGGGCCAAGGGGGGATATGCAAAGCAGGGCATATATGACCTTCTACAAAGGAAAGGAGAGCCAGGGGGGTGCTTAATGATTCTTGAGGATAATGGCCTTTTGGAGATTCCAGGGCTTGCAAAGATACCAGTTGAAAATGAGGCAGAAACTCTGAAGCTGTACTTTGAAGGCGAGAAGTTGAGGTCTTACTCTAATCATACATTGAATCAGGTCGGTACACTATCAGAAATGAGGCTGTTGTCTTTGGTTGCTTTCGGAACAGAATAATAATTGGAAAAGAATTGCCAGCACTTAACAGTGATAAGCATAAGATCAGCAAGCATCAGATGAGTATGTCTTGTGAAATCCGCATCTTGCTATGTTCTTGATAGTTGATGTTGAATATAAGCTCTGGATGACTAATGGGTTTGCATATCAACCTTTATTTTAGACCTGTTCTTACGATGCAGATCATAAATGTGAGATCTAATGTTTGCCTCACCTGGCAGATGTCAAGCAGGTCACATTGTGTGCTCACATTTTACATTGAGAGACAGACAGGAATCAGGACATTCCAAGATGTGACAGTGGCAAAGCTAAATCTGGTAGACTTAGCTGGAAATGAGCGTTTGAAGAACATTTCAGATTACAGAGGCCATCTAAGAAGGGAGGCCATGGGTATAAATAAGTCTCTCTCATTCCTCCTACAGGTATAATTGTCCTTGCAAACTAAGAAAACATGTGTCCAAAATTTCCCTGGACTACAATATGTGGGTCAGATTTAAGAGCCAGCCATAAAGCAGATTGTAAGATCTCATGAGACCTTTTGTGACAGTCGTGTGGTCCTCTGAAGAAATTTTCCTGTACATTGTTGAACAAAATGGACATTAACCAGACATGGTGAATGGGGAATTCCAGACTGTCTATGCTTTGAGGCTGGGGCAGGATTACATCCCATTCCGACACAGTCGTCTCACCACCTTGCTAAAGGAATCCTTGGGTGGCAATTGCAAAACTGTTTTGGTTGTCTGTGCATGGCCAGAAGACTATTTCTTGGATGAAACAGTAAATACCAAAATACCACTTGAGCAGCAGATACTAGATGTTGATTATATTGTGAATGCTATTACTTCTAAGGACTGTATATAGTGCAACATAATACCCTCAAATTTTTGTTGTAACATCAGAACCCTATGCACAAAATGCAAGTTTTTTGCTTTGAAAACCCAATTGGGAGCTCAATCACAAGGATGTAGATTGGGAAAAACTATAATGCCTAATCATAATGCAACTTCCATGCATTGTGCCTCAAAAAAACTTGTGGGCTGTGCTTTCTGGTGCACTTTCCATGGATAGATTGGTGCATTGAGGTTTGCCCAGTGGGTTAAATGTCTGAAAACCACTGCAATTATCAACAAGAAGTTGGATTTTGCAAGCACAAAAAGGTCATTCTTTCAACTCTTTGGCTTTCTTGGAATACAAGCCCACAATTGACCTGCTGAGCTGATAAAACTGAGCTCTACAAGACATGAAAGCCTGACATGTTGTGGGTTTGAACTATTTCCAGGCGGTATGTCAGGGAGATCTCAGACCTTAGGCAGGAGTTAGCTCTCAAGGATGCTCTTGGTGGTCGCATGGGTGCCTCATATAATGAGTTGACGTAAGTTTAGCAATTTTATTTCTTGTCCTGGGATGCTGATTTCCCAGCTCTGGTTGGAAGCACCTAATTGCTACTACAACAGTGATTGTTTTAAGGTTGTTTTCTTTGATGCAATTGCACACCCTTCTAAATGAGGGAATGTTCATCCTTCTTGCAGGGCTTCTCCCTGGGCAGAGGCTTGGCAAGCATTGCCAAACTTCACAGAGTGATATTTGCCATTAACAGACTCCTGTAGTGAATGCTTTTCACTGGAGAGAACCACTGTTCTTTTAATCAAAACATGGATTTTTGACCCCATCTTGAAGTTAGTTGGAAACTAGAACACAAAAGAAAGGTTTTGGGCTTTAAAGCAAGATCCATTGGATGATGACAGGGAGGAAGCTAAGACTCAGCTGAGAAATAAGATAGAGGCATTCATTACAGATGAAAAAGAACTTGACCAAATTCCAATTGAAAACTTCAGACAAGTTAGTGGTTCACCCATTATGCCTTGTGTAGTTATGAAGCAGGTTTTTCAAGCATATTCAACTCCTTGGAAGTGCATCCACAAGATGGAAGCACAGAGATTTCACATATCCATTTTCAGGCAGATCCTTGTGAACTGTTTCTGAGCAATTCTTCCCAAAAGATTTGCAAAAGTTCTGGTCTGGCAGAGGCAGAGTGGTGCACAGACAAATTGCTCCAAACTCAGAGAATTACATCTGTGAGAGGTTAGGTGATGCAGCATGGAGCATGACACATCTCGATGGTGGATGCATCTCTCCAGGTGAAGGAGTTATTCTGCCTCTTCAAAGAGGCCCACGTCTCCATTCGTGCTCAGGTATCTCTGCCTATCTCCTGAACAGTTTCTACTAAGCTCTTAACAATGCCTAGGACACACTCGAATAGCTGATAAGTTTGCTGTGCTTGGAGTTGGTTACACCCTCATTCTGGTGAATCCTGATTTACACCAGTATGATGGGCTGCATCTGTCCTTAACAAAATTGACCATCATCAATTGTGGGGCAACCTGTTTTGAGAATCTTTGACATGCTCTTTGGAGAATGGGAGAAAGTGGGAGAAAGCATTCTCTGATGAGTAGATTTTTTGTTTTCTTCTAAGTTTGGCTATGATTATTTTCTCATGCTTTCAAGCAAACAAAGTGGGAAAAAATTGTATACTTCACTTTCTCCCCTTGCAGACTCATGAGGCTGATTGATTCTATGGATCTTCTGGGGAAAGGATACAGCTGGAGAAGGTGCTGGCAGAATATAAACTTATCCCCCCACCCGAAGAACCACCTCCTGAAGATAATGGTGTTGGTGAGCTTGCATGTGAGGTAAAACATTTTTATGCTTTCTCCATCTGTCCTTTGATATACCATACTACCAATTTACTTCCGACAATCTTCTGTCACTTCTCTTTGAGAAGTCTCCACTTGGTTTGTTGACTGCAAACAGTTTGAATGCCATTTAATCACATTGTTCATTTTTTCTGCAGTCCCTGCATTATGAAACTTCACTACTACAAGTGAAGGACTTCAACTATAATTCTGGACGTCCTGGTTATATCTTCAATCTGGGTGCTTATAGCTGAAGCTTTTCAAGCACTTTGTCATCAATAATAGCTCGGAGCTCTTAGCAGACTGTGAAGTACAGGATAGATTTGACAACATTGTCAATGATGTCCTGCCTGAAAATTTAATGTGGAATTAGTGGTTTCATTGGTATTCAGGGTTTCCATGTGGGCATAGCACCACTTGATGCAAGACCTGAGAGGGACGCAAAACCAGGTCGATTGAGTCCAGAAGCAAAGAGCTGTGGTGTCTCCATGTTAACTTACAAGGAGAAAGATGTACCAGAGGGTGTATGGGAATGTGAAAGTGACATCAGAAATGATGTAAGTTAGTAATACATGCACTTTCTGCACCCACTTGCATCATACTATCAAGACTTCTTGCTGCCAGAGTAATGGCAAATTGAGACTTCTGACAGTCATATATATCAGAAATCAGAATTTGTGTATCTGATTTTGCTTTATGTCCCACATTCTTGTCATTATTGTTGCAGGCATTTCTAGAATTTAAGCATGCTACACAAGAAGGGCAGGAGCAAGAGACCGTGCTCAAGAACAAGGAGGAAGAGCTTAGGTACAAATTTCATCTCTAAAACTGGCTCCACAGAAAGAATCTAATTTGGATTGTCCCTGTCATACAGGAGCAGTATGTAAAAACCCAATTCCAAACACTCCCTGTGGTTGAGGTAGATTTTTTTTTCTTGAGACTAGCTTCAAATGGATTGTCGTGCAGTAAGAGTCTTTGTAATATATGATTTTCTTGATTTAGAAGAATTTTTTTGCTTATTGTTTGTGATAGGACAAAGAGGCGATATGCTCGTGACATTTCTGCAAGTCTAAACAAAGCCAAGCAAGAGGTAGAAGAGCTTAAGGTGAGATTGGTCACTTTTATTCTTTCTCATGCCACTGCAGTGGCATTCAGCCAATCCAAGCCATAGCATGTTCATGTGTTTCAATTTCTCTGCCTACATGCAGCAACCTTGCTACTTCTCAGAGCTCAGTTCTGGGGACAAACAGCATAAGATGTCCCCAAGATGTCTCCTAAATTTTCCCATATGCTCTGCACATGTTTGCACTTGAGAAACTTCCACACATTTATGTAAATGAAATTGGTAATCACAAACCTTGCTTTGGCTAATTGAGGATCCGAAAGTGTAACATACTAAGCTCAGAGTTGCCATGCAGAAGTTGATAGAGGAAACAGGTGTTATCAAGCCCTCCAATTGTGCAGAACTGGAGAAGAGGGCAGCCCTTATGACCAGGTTGGATATGCACCACACGAACTTTGATTGTGATAATTCTCTGGCATAACTTCTACACAGATCTCCACTTCTTTATTTGCTACCTTTGATGGTCAGAAATTATGTAGGCAGTGGTCTGCCATTGCTGTTTCCATACACAGCGCTACATGGCAAATCGCTTGTTCATGCAAAGTAGTCCAATGTGCAATGCATTACATGAATTTGGTTTATTGCAAATGCCATGTGAAAGTTTGCTTCTATAGCTGCTGTCTACTTTCCTGTTGCAGGTATTTTGCATGAAAGAAGATTTGGAACAAACAGTATAAGGTGATGAATGGGAAAGAAGATAAGAAAGGACAATTGACAGGGTTGTTGGATACATTGTTGTGAACAGGTTCAGGTTTGTAAAGGCTACATATCACAAGGTCCACAAGGAGCTCAAGATAGCAAAACAAAACCTTGAAGCTCTTCAACAAGAGGTACACACATGTCACCCAGTGATGGAAATAAGGCTGTCTGTTAAAGCATCTTGGTATTCCAAACTCCAAGTTCTTTTAAGGATTTGCTGCTGTCAATTTGATTGATTATAAGTGGCATACAATTCTGTTTTTTTCAGATGTGTTGGCAACACATTCTGGCTTCCTGCAATCTATGTGCTTCTGTGCCTTTGTTTGTCATAGACCATATAACAGAAGAGAACTAACCAGAGGGTGTTTGACCAGGTAAGGGATCGGAAGGAGAAGTTGCTGGTGTCATTCTATAGCTGGTTTGACAATGTGGCCAAGTACAGAGGTGAAGAAGCAGAGCAATTCATGGCATCTATGGCTTGACCATTCCTGCCCAAGGGTCATGGGGCTGACAGGATGCTCTCGTTCAGGACAGTGAGAATTTACAGCTGCTGAGAAAGCTTTCTTCAGTGAGATCCATCGAGGATACATGCCACTTCATCTTTCATGTCTACAATGCTTTTGCTTGTTGGTGCACTGGGACAAGATTAAAAGAACTGCTTGACAGTCTTACTGTTTTGTGAGCTTTGTTTTTTGTTTTCCCACCCACTTAGAGTTGGGTTTCCTACATACATCTCTCTGAATGTGGTGAATTATAATCATATAATGTCACCTATAGGATCTAATCTAATCATCTGCCTCCTAGTGCTCAAAATGCTGCCATGTTACTGTTTTCAATAGAGTACCTCACTACTGAAAATTGAGACAATCCCTCTTGTCTCTTTCAACTGGAAGAGGTGGGTAGCTGTCATCTGTAATTTGCACAAGTAAAGCTGAACTACATTTCAAAGGTATGCTCAACATCTTCAGAGATCTAGTCTTTCCATATGTCTTTCATACATACGCAGCACATAAATAGATCTCCATTGTAGAGTGGTTAATCCTCCTTGCAGCCTGTAAGTAGAGTTGGCAACTCTCTTGTAGAGTTCTTGTTAAGAAGTTGTGAACTTCAGAAGTATTTAGGAATGATTTTGGGTCTGATTCTTGGGAATTCTTTTATGTGAGGTTTCTTGTACACAGAGAAACTGTTTCTATTGGAAAACACAGGGTTTCAGTCACAGGGTGCGTGTTCCAAGTTTTCAAAATGAAGAAATGTGTTCTTTTCTCTCCTTTTGTTTGTGTCTTCTCTGAGAGGAAGAAGATTAGAGAAGATTTATCAAAGATTGTCAATGACAGCTTTGGTGTAATCTGAGCAGCTAGTGGAACCACCGAGATCAAATGTTCGCCATTTACCATCAGCAATGGTTTTGAGAATTGATTTGTGGATCTTTTCTGCTGGTTCATTCATTTTGAGGTGTTTCAGCATCATCACAGAGCTCAACAGTAGTGCTGTTGGATTTGCCATATTCTGAACCACACCCACCCATGAAGGAAAAAAGAAAATTCAAGCTCTAGTTCACTCTGCTTTAATACTTAATCTCCTCTCTCTCATTTGTTGTAGGGTGGGGGGTATTCCCAAAATAAGGATCCTAGGATGAGGTTGTATGTGGGAATGTCTGTCGCCTATGGGCTTTTACCCACTGTAAAGCAGTGTAAAGCAGGAGGTGAACGTTATTGGGAACATAAACATACACAGATCACGTGGTCTATGAGGGAAGGGGTTCTTACACCTATTCCTTAAGAGTAGGAGGGATCATACACCTAGATGCATGTGTTAATATTTCTTATGTGTAAAGCACTCTGAGAATTTTTTCCTAGTGTATTCGGAGGGAAAAACATTTTCAACAACTAAACATCTTCATGAATTAAAATTGGACTTAAAAATGTGAAGCCGAAAAAACTGCAAAATTGAACTTAAAATGTGCAACTGGAAACTGCACACACACAATAAATATTGAAGTGAATTTGGAATGAACTTAAAAATTTGGGATTAGATTTATAAAAAGAAAAATAGAATGGATTTAAGATGTGTGAGGGAAAACTACTGATGTACAAGGTGACTGAGAAAAAAAAACAGAGACAAAAGAAAAATTAAAATGTGTGACTGGAAACTACGTAGGGTTTAATGGAATACCAAAATCCCACGGTTTGATTGCATGTGCATTGATTCTACATTTCTCATGTCATGGGTTCTATGCCAAAACAGAAGGAAAGCAATTTCCAAACCTTGCCAGCAATGTCTGGTGCAGTTCCATGCACAGCTTCCATAAGCGCTAGTCCATTGTCACCAATATTGCCACTGGAAAAAGAAGAAAAAGAAAAAAAGCCAGACCAAGTCAATCAATCAATCATTAAGAACAACAATAGTTTTTTTCATGCCAAACAAGGAGCAATAAGTGTGATAACGCCAGTGCAATTGCAAACTGAAACATGTATTGTCATATATTGTTGAAATACAATAGATGTGTTTCTCTTGCATATGTTCATTATTGTAGTAATCAAAAATTTGTATTACAAGTGACACCTTCTCTCTTCATTTGTTGACTGCAGTATCCAAAATTGTATACTGTGATGGCTTCCTTCCTATTTATTCATTGTAGTCATCTAAAATTGTATACAAGTGATGCCTTTCTCTTGCATTCTTTCAGTGCAGTAATCTAAAATTTTGTACAACTGACACATTTCTCTTGCATTTGTTAACTGCAGAGTAATCTCAAATTGTACACAAGTGACATTTTTCTCTTGGATTTGTTCACTGCAGTAATCTAAACTTGTTGGGTTGAAATTTTTTGTTGTCTATATTTTAGACTTGACATAAAGCAGCTAAACAAATTAAACAGATTTTGCAGTTTGTGAAAGTGTTGGAAGAGAACATGCCTAGGTGTCAGGCCCAAGCCTCCAATAAGACCAGCACAAAGATCACTGATAATGTCACCATATAAGTTGGGCATCACTAGCACATCAAACAATGCAGGATTCTTCACAAGCTGCAATTGAGCAGAATTCCCACAAGAATCACAATCCAACCTCACCAACATTTAAAAAATGAAACCCTTTTTATCTTTGTGCATCATTGTGGACACTCATCTCTTTGAGATATAAGCAACACGTAAGTAGCTCACAGACCATTGAAAGCTGTTCTTTGTGGACTACAAGGGAATGCATACCATCATGCAGCAATTGTCAATAATGACCTCCTCATAGACAAGATCTGGGTACTTCTCTGCTACTTCTCGGCAGCACTGTCATTCAAGGACAATCTTCATCAGCTGTAAGGGCAACTTTTGATAGCTGAAAAATTGGATCCTGAAATGTTACATAGTTTACATTTTTTTTGCCTAAATAAAGATGAGACATGAAGTGGGTTTGAAGCAGTTTACCTGCAGGAAGAGGCCATCAGTCTTCTTCATAATGTTAGCTTTGTGGATTGCTGACACACGTTTGCGACCATGAAGCTTAGCATAGTGGAATGCATACTCTGCAACTCGGATACTTGCTTGCCTTGTGATGATCTTCAAGCTCTCCACTACACCTCTCACTACCTGCTGACATTCATTAACCTCTAATTATCATTATTGGTCAACTGATAGGAAGTTCACAAATGCAGATGATACAGACTGATGACACAATTTTGTATCCTAACACCTGAGATTATTTCTTGTAATTTGAGAAATGGATGGAACACTACACACTTGTTGCTAAGAAAGATTCCTACTTTTGACAAGTCCCACAATATTACAGAGCAAAGGTGGTTCTTCAAGATTATGGGTGAACCTGGATACTATTGATTTCAACAGTGAACAAAAAAAATCCTTGTAATTATAAGCTTGCCTGATGTTCCAAGCCACTGTATTCGCCCTCAGTGTTTTCACGTATAGTGATGAGATCAACATCATCATAGCGGGTTTTGTACCCAGGAATGCTGAGGCATGGTCTAACATTGGCATAGAGCCCAAGCTCCTTTCGTAAGGTGAGATTGAGTGACTTGTGGCCCTTTCCAATTGGAGTTGCCATAGGCCCCTTCAATCCAATCCCACATTGTCTCACAGATTCCATGCTGTTCCATGTTATGAAGCTTCCTGTCTTTGGATCCACTATTGTTCCCACATAATGCTCTTCCCACTCTATCGGCACTTGAACAGCACTAAATACCTGTATCCACATATTTTGCCTCTTAGTCTGAAACTGGAAAGCTTACTACTGAACACACAAGGCTGTAAAATTGCAGAATGAATGATATTGAAGGTTTTGTTTCCAAGGAGAGTTTAGTGCCAAATATCTCCCAGGTTGAAAAAACCCATGTCAGCAAGAGAATGGTATCAACCCTATTTTCTGATTATTGGATTCAATTTGTTATCTTTCCAACTGGATGCTTGGAAGTGACAACAGCAAGGGTTAAAGAAAATCACAATGTCCAAACCTGTTTTACAGCTTTGGCAATCTCAGGCCCAATCCCATCTCCTGGAAACAGAGTGGCCCGGATGGTTCCAGCACCAGAAAAGTCTCTTTTCAGAAAAGAATTCCCTGCACACAAGACTTGTTGCTCATCTTGCAATGGAGATAAATCCAATGCAGGCCAGAAGAGAGAGGAAGACCTTGAAGGAGAAAATGATGTTGCTGATGATGATGATGAAGATGAATTCTGATACCAATGGGCATTGTGCCTTTCCAGTGGCTTGCAGGGCTTGATGCAGTCAATGGACCACAAAGCCTTCTGCAATAAGGAATGAGCTCTAGAGCTACATGCAGATTTGAATGCACCCATTATGAACAGAAGATCAAATTGCAAGCAAATTGCAAGTGCAGGTCATAAAAGCAAGTTGCAGGCACAGTTAAAACTAATGCACAGCCCACAACACTTTAGATTCTACCTATTGCAACATTACCACACTGAGAAAGAATGAAACCCACCACACACTAAAACACACAAAATTCAATGCCACTTCCCAATCAGGCTCCACTACAATTCTACCTGCTGAAACATTGCCACACCAAGAAACATCAATCACACCTGCACATGCATATAAAGTTCAATGCCACTTCCTAATGTTGAATCAGGCTCCACTAGATTCTACCTGGTGAAACATTACCACAAGAAGATTGTGATGAAACCCATCACACAAACACACTTACAAAATTCAATACAATTTCCAAATGTTGAATCCAGCTCCACTACAATTCTACCTAGCGAAACATGACCACACCAAGAAAGTGATGATACCCATCACACAAAGACATACAAAAATCAATACTTCTTCCCAACGTTGAATCCGGCTCCACTATAATTGCAACTAGCAAGACATTACCACGTGAAGATTGTGATGAAACCCATCACACAAACACACACAAAATTCAATACAACTTTCCAAAGTTGAATCTCGCTCCACTTCAATTCTACCTAGTGAAACATTTACACACCAAGATTGTGATGAAACCCATCACACAAACACATGTACAAAATACAAGACAACTTTCAAATTTTGAGTTAGGCTCCACTACAATTCTACCTAATGAAAGATTAACACACCAAGATTGTGATGAAACCCATCACACACAGAGATGAACAAAATTCAATACAATTTCCAAATGTTGAATCAAGATCCCCTTCAATACTACATAATGAAGCATCAGCGCACCAAGATTGTGATGAGACCCATCACAAAAATACACATTGGTACAAAAACTCAATGCCATTTCACACCATTGAATCATGCTTCAATTCAATTCTACCAATTGAAAAATTGCCACACCAAAGATTGTGATGACACCCATCACACAAACACACATACGAAACCCAATTCTACTTTGCAAATGTTGAGTGACAAATAAGAATGGAGGATCCCAAAGTGCACTAGATTAGATCTTATTCCCAAAATAGGTAAGCAAGTTTTGAGAGTTAAATGCATGTAGGGTTTGCATGCTTGTAATATCTAGTTGGAAATTTGATTAGAGGTTTGAAACTCCAAAACTAGACTTTTAGTTGAACTAGGGTTCAAACCAATCTAAAGACTTATTTTATTCACATAGAAATTTGGTTTTGGAAATTTTCAATTCCTATAAGCTAAAGACACATAATCATTTAACGGGGACAAGCCATCCATATGATTGTCCATGATGACAAAGGAGGGTTATACATTTTGAAATTAGATCAATCAAAATGTAATTGAAAGATTTATTTAAATTTGAAATCCCCAATTGGTGTTGGTTTTTTGTTTGTTTAGAAAAGGAAAAAATGTTTTGTCTAAATGTGTTTTGACTATCATGGCATAATATTCACTAGTGTGGCATGTGTTGTTGGTCCAAGTGTGAACTCGCAGTTGCGGTAATTCTTGTAGATGTAAACCACTTCAATTTTCATTGAGATTTTGGTGTCAAACTTTTGAGTTTCTTTGTAGTTGTAAACTACTTGGAAGAATTTTGACTGTAATCGATTACTCAACTAATTTTTGTTTCCAAAATCATTTTTTGTAATTTAATTGAATTTTCAATAATAAAAATAACTCAAAATTCAATATCTATTGCACCTTAGGTCTAATTTTTTTCAAATCACTTGCATTAAATCCTACTCACTAATGGATTTTCAAAAATACCAAGAGCACACCCAAATTCACTTTTTAAATTTTTTTTAATTTAAATGAATTTTCAGTGAAAATGTATTTAATATTCAATAACTTCTCCACCATAGCTCAAAACATTATGAAACCAACTTGGTGCACCCCTTCCTCACGGAGTCCTTTCTAATGGTAACAAGAGCATGGCAAGAAGCGACTTGATTTAGGAGATCTTAACATGACAAATAAACAAGCAACCTTCCTTCGTAGATAAATCATCAAAAACCAAAACCCTTAGGTTACCTATTCTTTAAAATTCTTGAATAATTAGGTTATGCAAAGATTTTTACATTTAACTCAATTTATTCAATGCTAACAAATGCATGTACAATACCTACAACTAATATTTGGCACTTCTTTGCCGAATATTTATTTATTTTAGAAAACGAAGTTTGATAGTTTCAAATTGAATTTTCCAAATTTCAATAGTTAAGGATTAGGCATGTAAAATACACCTCATGTTGTGTACTTGTAATAGTAACCCAATGGAGTTCAATTCTCAACAATTTTGACAAATATCAATTTCTTTTTTGGGCTAAACCTTTGGCCAATTATTAATCATAGATATAGTAAATAAACGGTAATGCTCTTGACCATTTTTTTTTAAACACTAGGAGGAACCAAGTTTACAAAGCAAAATTTCTCTTATTGGAGATATAGGAGGGAGTTTTGGTTCTTCATTGGGCATTGCAGTTCTTCCATCAGGAGTTTTCCAATTTTTCATCCAGCATTTCATGAAATCCTCATTGCTTCATTGGATGTTTCATTTCTTCATCAACACTTCATTGGGTTTAGGGTTCATCAGGTGCGAATTATGTTGGCCAACTCCCTCAGAGTGGGGAGATGAATTGTTTTTGGATACGTATGTAATTTCATGATCTATCACATAGACGGGTCTCTAAATTATCAAGGAAACATGAATGAACATCTTGTAGGATTTCTTTGGAGGAGAATTAAGACATTTTCTAATTCATGTGAAATTTGGAAAAAAAAAATGACCAAATTAAAAAGATTTGTGTGTGTGTGGATACATAATTGTTGGCTCACTAGCATTCATATCAAGTTCTTGAAAAACCATTACACAATTTGCTACAACATTTCAAATCCATGATGTTCAATGTTTTTATGAGTATTGTTGTGATTTGTAGTTTGTACTGATGTTTAATGGAACATTAAATTATGAATGCAGTACCTTTCACTCACTTACCTTGGAAGGCCTCACTCACAAAGGTGAAGGTACCACCGTGGGTTAACCCTGGACCAAAGGACCTCCTTGGTGGCTTTGGGCATGTGTCTTTCATATCTTAGCACACTCTCTTGAAACACTTGCCACTTTGTTTTGAAGAACTTTTTTGGAAGGTCAATCTAATCGATTAACAAGTTCCAAAACTTGACGTGTTGATTGACAACCTTCCACACCAGATGCAACTTTGCATCAACAACCAATGCTCCAGAGAAATCAGCATGCACAGGTTCACCATTTTGGTTCACCATTTGAGGATGATTGCCCACCTTTCCCTTGTGCTGCTGGAGATGCTATTGGAGCTGACAACTCCCAAATAAAACTGACACATCTTCAGAATCTGTTGTATATCATGCTGAAAACAAACTTGTGTTCTCATGGAGAGGGTCAATTATGCAACCAAGCAAAGGAGACTTCAGCGCTGTACACCAAGATTTCACCACATTCTGGAGATAGTACTCCATTAAGGGGATACAAGTCCCCCCAGCAACAGGCTATGGTCCTGAAAGTGAATAGTATATCAAAACTTCTCTACCCTGATATGGGAAACTATAACCTGAATAATAAACAAATACCCCTTTTATGAGGGTGGAGTCAAAGACACCACCACATGATTCACTCTTGTTGCTGTAGATGGAAGCGGATCTCCTCTGAACTCACCATTGAGGCTGAACACACATGACATCTTATGATCAGGGGTATTGCCATCTCTTCCATCACTCGTCTTCAAACTTAAGTTGCCCTGCTGCAAAGCCTTGTGTAGTAAAGCTCTTCTCCTCTCTTGTGCTGTAGTAAGTTTGCGGGGCTGACTGGCTTCCATTAACACTGGCACCTCAATGGTTGATGAAAGATGGTTGCTGTTGTTGGCCTCATTCTCTTGTCTCAGCATATGGGGACCTGTCAATATGCAATGTCTCAACATCCAAATACAAGTTTGAATGGCCTCTGCTCCACAATCTAGACATCTTGAAGCATTAAAAACAAATCAAAGACAATTGGATTCTCTACCACATTCACCAAGAATGAATTCTTCGGGAGACTTTGTTGAGAGTATCTTGAGTTTCAGAGGGTCTGCAAGAGCAAGGAAATGAAACTCCCACTTCTGAGGGTTGAGAAGAACAGTGCAGTTCTCACAAACAAAGATTGTATCTGTGCAGATAGACACCTTCAGTTGTGAGCCTATGATTTATTTGATTATTGGTGGCGACTTCATGTATGGGATGCTCGTTGTTTGTGGTATGGTTCTCCACATAGTCCACATCCATGTCCAACTTAGGCCCATTATCCCCACTTGTGTCATCCACCAGCTTCATCAGTTTTGCTTGTGATCTGCATATCAACAGTTCAATATGATATGTGGAATCTAAACCTGAGAAAGGATTCATATGCACAAAATTGGGTGTACAATGAACAAAATCTCCTACATCCCCTTTATGTTTGGTAATCATTCAAACAGTCTGTCAAAGGACCCTTCAACACCAACTCATAGGAAAAAATTTCAACACAAAGTGGAGATGAAGGATTGTAACTGTACCTTTTCAGTTCTTCTTGAGAACGGAAGAATGCCTTGTAGACTTTCACAAACTTCTTTGTTTTGGAGGCCAACCTGCAATCATGTCCATCACATCTTCAATCAGTTACAATTTTCTATTTGAGTAAGGTCCAGCGTTTAGGGTTTAGGGTCATGGATTGACTGCATTCTTCTGCTTGCTTCCTGTGTTATTTTTGACCTATGTTCTACTCCTAGACAGTGCATGACAACAATAAGCAATTGTGATTTGGTGTGGATTTATTGCTGGAGCTTGTAAGTATCCATCAATAACTTGAGAAAACCTTCCTTCTAAGCAAGTGTATGCCCTTCCAAGAGATTGCAAGCAGGGCAAAAGGGATGAAAAGGTGTACCCTTTGCAAACATCATGAGTGCTGGCTAACTGGGTTTCAAGCAGTGCAATCTTGTCAGACAATTCCGTAGCCTCCAGTACTTTCCCTTCAAGTGAATGCTGCAAAGAAAGGATCAAAGCAGCACATGAGGTACATAAGATGCCAAGCTTCATACACCAGTACATGGTGGTATAAGTTGAAATATTCCAATGTGGTGACAAAATAAGTCAGCAAATGCCCAAAATCTAGATTGTTATGTTGCAAAATCAGCACACAAAAACTTATTCATGCAATTCCTTGTGCTGTTTGCTATCAAGGTTGACCACAACATCAGACAAGTCTTTGCTAGACTTTGAAATGACACCATGTTTTTAATCTTCTGTAACTATCAACAAAAAACACTCGTGTTTCAGTTGATGTAACAACCCAGCTTGTGGACCTTCAGCCTCAGAAAATCACGTCATTGTCACTTGAAAAGTAAGAACCATACCTCAAGTGTCACTTTCTGAGTCAACAATGTCTTGTTATGAGAAAAAACCTCTTGTAACTGCCAACCAGAAAGTCCACAATCAGCATGAAAGTAAGTGTGTAGCATGCTGGATGCTATATGGGCCGGAAAGCATTGTCCAGGGATACTTCCAAGATCTTATCTGCTTTGATGAAGACCAGTTCCTTTTAAAAAGTTGTACAGTTACACATAGTCTGCTTTGCCATCTCCAGCTTGCAACAGGCTCAAGCAGAAAGTAGTAGGCCATTCTCTGTTTTAGTCTGGCACTACAAATGCAAATCGAAACTGGCAAGGTAGCTTTAGCTTGGTCTGGGTCACTTAATGGATACAGTTGGTTATTTGCTGTATCATAACTGTACAACTGAAGAAAGCATGGGTCTTGTAAGAAAACTGCAGACCTGCTCCTCAAGAACCTCTTGAGAATTGGTGGAGATACTCCTCGACCCAGCCTTGTCATTAGCTTCATCAACAGTAACATCCTCTGCACCATCAATTGGTCCTGAGACATCACTGAGATGGGGCTCTGTTGCATCTGGGTGTTTCTTGATGTCCCTCCTGATCCATTGACAAGAGTATTTTGTTGTTTAGCTTGCCACAGTAAATGGTCAGTACCATGCAATGGCTCCAAAATCACCTCTTTGTGCTGAATCTGCAGAAATTTCAAATGTTCAACCTGGACTCTCAGGAGACATCTGCTGCAACAATTCCATTATTCCTTACCTTTTGTTCTGCAGAGATTTCCGTGGTGAAGGAGAAATACTCTGCCTCCGCTTTGCAGGTGACTGTGATAGAGTATGCTCTGCCATCCCACCATCCCCAACCCAGCAAATATATGCCTCATCAGCTTCCAAACTTCATGGCATCTTCATCAAGGAAGGTGATTTCTCGCACTACATCTTTCAAGAGAGCATTTGCTAATTTGTGACCAACAGAAGCAAAGTTTTGTATGAAAATATGATAATATAATATCACAAGAAAGCCAACTCATCAGGTTCAGGTTCAGTTGGTTTGTCAATTTAACAGACAGAAAGTTCTGCAGCTTGAATATTTATGCATCCAAACACGTGCATTTCATCCTGATAATTGAGAAATAAAACAGAGAACTTTGTAAAAACATCCAGCAGTTGTGCTGAGATGGTGAAGTGTATCTACCTCTGTCATGATGTGGCAATCTGTGATCATAGGACCAATCATGCCCTCTTTCACGTCGGTACCTTGGAGAACGTCTACGATCCAATGTATTCCTCAAATCCCCACCTCTATCATAGCAGCCTACAAATGGGAATTGAACAGTAAACAGCAAGTTACTTGAGTTTAACAACTTGAGTCTTTCATTGAAGTTCCAAACAAGAACATCACGGTAAGACCTAAAGTGGTGGATAAAGACACATAAGCTTGCTTACCATCAATATGAGGGAATACAGGACTGAATTTAGAATTTGTGCACAAAACAGCCTCTTCTTGGCATTAAGGTCCATGCCCATGGGCTAAAGCATCTCCTTTAATCCTCAATACTCAACAGGGTGATACACCATGAGAGCTGAAAAGTGATAAAACTGATGTTACTGCAGAAAAAACAGCCCTTATTGTTGATATCATTCCCTTAAGATATGACAGTAATTCACAAGACATTTTGACGGATTGCATGTGCCTGGAATTTCAAATCAGAATATACCAATCCTTGTGAAAAAAAAATGGCCTTGGTCCGAAAATATATAAACAGAGTGTGAGCCTCTCTCCATTCAAAATAGAGGACTTCTATACTGTGTCATATCTGCAGAATAAATCCGCAAAAAGGTCTCAGAAAAAACATACGCTCCCCATGCAGTTGGTTTCAAAAATGGCCATGATTGTAAGTTGTCTCTAGAGGTGACAGCCATTGTATCACCCAAGCCAAAAAGGATTTGAAGTGCATACCCAAATATGTCAAGTGAAGATTGTTTGTAACCTCAACCTGCATGTACACTGATAGACTCTGACCCAGTTGTGGACAGTTTTCTAGCACCCTTACTGTCACCTCCTCAAACTGGTGTCCAACCAATGGATTCACATATGCAGGAGCATCTCAGGAGAGTAAGAAAGTTCTCAAACCTTCCCAGCAAATGCCATCTAGGAAGCTGGAACCTGGTTCCAGGAAAAGCAGTTTGATAATGTCATTGAGAACCATGATGTATCAGCTAATATCAGTTAGCCAATCTTGACTGAATGCAGCAGAAAATTCACATTCAACAAGTGCAAAGAAAAAATAATGCAAGGGTTTGTTGACCAGTAGATACCACCTTAGAACTCTGGTTTAAGATTTAGGAACAGCATCAGCCTGCCACAATTTGTGGCCTTTTAATCAATCACCAGATGAAATGGGGCAAGAAAAGAAATGTACACTCAGGGAGCCTCACCAGGCAACTTGCGAAGTTCAGATTCTCCATGGGCAAAAGAGCAGCTCTGGCGGGGGCAATGCCCTCGTTGCATGTAGAGGGAACACATTTTTGTCTTGTACAGATCACGTGAATATGGCATGGTGTATGGCATGGTGTCCTGTGTCTTTATACAGACCAGGTCTCCTTCAAAGAGACAAAACCCTCCACCTGTCTGTTAACAACGAATAGTTTATGAGAGTTTGTGGTCGTCCAAAAGCTTCCCGTAGGTGCAGGAATGACTGAGCTCTTATTCTTGAAGGGACTGACTATCTGAAAACTCTTGTCATCACCTCCTCCTCAATGGCCATAGAATGTATTGGATCTGGAGCCACATGCCTAGTACCAAATAGAATTCTCTGGAAAGTATTGATCTTTCCTGTGTTGTTGACAAAGTGTTAGATCGGCTGTCCTATTCTGCCCACCTCATACAACAAGCAATTCATCACACAACATGAAAATCTCAACCCTAATTTCACTCCATGGCAAACTGGATAAAACTCACTCGATAGAAGATATATAATATATTGGATCTGGAGCCAAATGCCTAGCACCAAATAGAATTATCTGGAAAGTTTGATCTTTCATGTGTTGTTGACAAAGTGTTAGATTGGCTGTCATATTTTGCCACCCGATACAGCAAGCAATTCATCACACAACATGAAAACTCTCAACCCTAATTTCACTCCAGAGCAAACTGTGTAAAACTCGCTCAATAGAAGATATAGCATACTTTCTTCAGCATTAAATTTAGTTCTTCTTTCTTTTTTCCGCCTTTCTCTGACCAATTTCCCGAGTGCAAGTAAATTTCAACAGCATGCGATGACCTGCTATAAGCAGCAAGACAAAGTTCCTTTCTAAACTTGCCCCCGAAACCAGAAAAAAAAACCTCGTGTATTGGATCTCAGATGAAAAACATAATCAAACGCCATGTCGTATAAGAAGAATCACAGAAGAAAGAAATTCACCACAAACAGAAGAGGAGCTCACAAACTGTCGGTAAACAAGAATCGAATGCTTAGACAAGTCCTTCACATGAGGAACGTGAAGTTTCTCTTAAATCTTTTCAAAATAGGTTGAAAGCAGAGAGCTCCTTTTTTCCATTCAGAAAAAAATCAGAAAAACCGACACGACAACAACAACAGGAGGAATAATAACAACAAACTTACATCCCCGCTAGCGTTTTCGCAATCAAAAAAAGCACAGGAAAAAAATCCTTCTCGTTTGAAATAAAAGTGGCAACAGAATACGATGAAGAGGGGAAGAAAAACCGCACCAGAAGCCGTCGATTTTCGCACTCCCCTGCAACGCCCGACAAGCTCGGATTCCGGAATTGCGACGCCACAACGGTCGCGCTCCCTCTGCTGCGCCTCATTCTTCCCCGCTCCGCGCTTTTGGAGCCTTTGGGACCTCACCGAGATGCTAATCGAGGAGACGTTCCGGCTGGGGACGAGGTCCAGCCGGTAATATAGCCTACCACACGTTCCGGACGTCGTTCCGGACCCTCGTTTAAGGCCTTCGTTTCGGGCCCTCGTTTGCTTTGCTGGAGAATTGTAAGATTGAAATGGTAGGTACGAGTGTGGACTCGCAGCGTTTTTTTTTTAATTTTAAAAAAAAATTTAATTTAATAAATTTGTGGCGATTTTTTTAATGATATTTTGTCGAATATTCCCTTTTTTCAGAAACAAATCGCCAAAAATCTATAGAATTTTCTTCAACAATCAACATGATTCTACACAAATTTTTCAAGCAATTAGCCAAGATTTAAAATAATTTTAATAATTTTTCTACTTTCATAGCTGGTCTATAGCCAAATGTGGCTAAATCTCCTTGTGGACGATTGCCAGTGTAGCAACACCACAAAATTGATAGGAAAAAAAAAAACAAAAAACACTGGGGTGGAGAGTATAATTGTAAATAGTGAAATAAATGACCCATGTATAATTGTGTATATGTAAATTCATTTGCACATGTAATAGTGCATAAATGGCTGTGTATATAACTATGCAAATGTAAATCATTTACTCTTTTCACACTTACTATTCTTGCACAGCCCTAATATTCATTACACTTACCCTAGTTGTGTATATAATTTCATTTACACTTCTGGAAAATAAAAATAATTTTAAAAATGTCTATTTTGTGTTTTTGGAAGGAAAAAAAATTTGCAAAATTTAGGGGCAAAAAAATAAAAAATAAAAAATCATCACATTCAATTCCATTCAATGCATTCATTTTATGCCTCAAATGCATGTTTGGTTTTTGGAAATCACTCGATATTTATATCCACTTTGATAGTTATATCTACTTTCAATATTTAATAGTATTATATTTAGTGCAATTTAAATAACATTGTTTTCTCAACATTATAAATTTCACTTTAACATAATATTATTTCGATTCAATTTAATCAAAATGTTGATGCAAATTGATATTTACAACAATTTGGTGGAATAGACATCCGAAATTTGGTGTATATCCTAGTATCTTTTACCATTTCGACAACAAATTGTCGAATAATTAATTAAATTTGAAATCTTAACTTCAACACTTGGTTTTTTAATTTTGAAATTTTCGACAGATAACGGTTACGCAAAATAATAGACATGATCTTGTTAATTTTATGGAACAATCTACCGTGTATTAATTACCTCATATTTAAGTTGATACAAATAATAATTTATTTTTCAAATTTTCAACAAAATGAAAAAACAAATTTAATTTATGCCAAAATAGTAAAGGTACTACGATAGATCCTTCCTTCTAGTGTAGTGTAGTTTGGTTCTCTAACTTTACATTAACAATGAACAATAATCATCTAATACTTGTAAGTAGATATAACTATTGCAAAGCTTGACATTTAATTGAATAGACAAAATGTCTACTTACAAATTTATGTTGATTATTTGGCAATTGCTTTAAATTAAGAACTTTGAAATAAATGGATCAAACTTAAGATTTTTTTAATATTAATTTGCTAATAATTTAGTTGATGATTGTTATCATGTGGTGGGTGCTTGGGGAATTCATTATAACTTTGGGTGTTGAAAAAAAAAAGTTGCAAGGAACTTCATTAAAGATTTTAAATTCAGGTGTTTATGTAAAAAAAAGGTTGATTAAAAATCTCTTAAGTTTATGATATTAGAAATGAGATTAATGATGAACATCCCAACTTCAAAAAATCATTAATAAAACATCATTACCTAAGGGTTTAATTATGTAATGGGATACCTAAGAGGGGACTTATGGAATTATGCAAAGCCTACCTAAGGGATTAACTAGCGATTTTTAATATAAAAAAAAAAGTACTTAAAGATTGTTTAAGGAGCTACTTGAGGCTTACTTAAGGACTATCCAAGGAGACATGCAAAGTTTAGTTGAACATTACTTAAAGGGTTCACCTAGGGCCTACATAGGGTATCCAAGGAAACACTTAAAAACCTACCTTGATTATGGGATACCTAAGTGGGACTTGAGATGCTAGATGAAACTTACTTACAAGGTTGCCTAGGGTATCACAAGCTTACATAGAGGCTTACTTAAGGGTATCAAAAAAGTGCACATAAAAGGTTACATAAGGGTTATTTAAAATGCTACGTAAGGAGACACTTAAGGTCTACCTTGGTTATGGGATACCTAGGAGTTACTTAAAGAACTATTTAGGGCCCACTTAACGGGCTACCTAGGCAAACACTTAGGGGCTTATCTTAAGTTATGGGATACCTAACAACAATTTAAGGGGCCTATCTAAGGGGCTACTTATGCAAACATCTAAGCTCTTACATAGGTTATGAGATACCTAAGGATTATGTAAAGGACTACCTCCAGCCTATTTAAGGGGCTACTTGGGGACACATTTAGGGGCTTACCTAGGTCATGGGATACCTAAAGGCTATTTAAGAGGCTAGACATAAAGCTTACTTGTGGGACTAATTAGAGATTTCTTAGGTTAGGGGATACCTTAAGGATTGGGGCTACTTAGGGTTAACTCATAGTGCAAAAAGGAGTTACATAGGGCTTACATAGGGGGCTACCTAGGGGTTACTCAGGGCTAATTCATAATTTTTAAGTAGCCCCTTAACTAGTCCTTAGATATCTTTTAACTTAGGTAGGTCCATAGGTAGCTCATGTGTAACACCTTATATAATCCTTATGCAGGCTTTTGATTGCCCTTATCTTAGATATCCCATAACCTAGGTAGACCCCTAGATGGTCTTTAGGTAATCTTTAAGTAGCCCCTTAGGTTATTTTACTAGCCCCCCTAAATAACCCCTAAGTATCCTTTAACCTAAGAAATATTTTTATAATCGCCTAAGTAGGCCTTATGTAGTCCTAAGTAGTCCCTTCGTATCCAATTTAGGTAGGCGCCTATGTAACCCCCATGTAAGCTTTTCATTGTCCCTATCCTACATAGGTAGGTGGGTAAGTAGATAGCTAGTTAAATAGTAGGTAGGTAAGTACCTCATGGGAAGGTAGGTACGCATAGGTAGGTAGCCCGTGGGTAGGTAGGTGGGTACCTGGTAGGTAGGTAAGGAGCTTGGTGAGCCTTGATTTTTCAAGACACTTGAATTCATTCTTGCAAAGGTGGTTGTTGGCACATCTACCTTAAAGTCTTTTCTTTATTATGTTAGTAAACAAAATAACTAAGTTCAAGGGAGATGGCCAACTACTAACCATTGCTACTACTAATACTACAATTTGCAATTCTTTCAATTTGAAGATCTGCATGGGATTTCAATCTTGCATGGGTGCATACTGTCCTTGAAGCAGCAATAGAACAATTTTTTTGTTGCTACAAACTTGCAATTTTGTTGTTGGGACATGAAAAGCTCATGTTTGCAAATTGTTCAATTGAGGATTTGCACACATGTGGGATTTCAATTTTGCATGGATGGGTGGGTGCAGTTTTGTTGTTGAAGTGTATAAGCAGCTCAAACATTTCTGTCGTTGCAAAGCAATTGGTTAATGGACATGAAGAATTATCTGTGTGGTGGCCTGAGAAAATATTAAGAAGAAAAGAAGGAAAAGAAGCTGCTCCTTTGTGGTGGGTTGTCTGCAGGAGAGGAGAGAGACCAAGCTCTGGGGCCATTTTGAGTTGTGGCAAGAATTCAATGGAGGAAGTGAGGCTGCTTCACGTGAGAAGAAAATATTCAGGTCAGGGAAGTCGACATACGATAACTGCCTCATCATCATCAACATATGCAACTCCAGCTCCTTATCAAGAGCTTGCAGGAAGTCTCCAAGAGGTGACTGATTCTCATGGTTATCATGTCATGTGGGGAGTGTCTCCAAGAAGCAAGAAGAGATTGACAGTGCCTGAACTCCACCACCCTTGCAATGTCAAACCTAATATAATTGGTGGGCCATCTTACCATGAGTTGCATATTGTTGTTGAACTTAGTTCCTTTGCAGTTGGTTGCACAAAACTTGGAACTAGGGAAAATTTTCCCATTGTATTACAAAAATGCTGACTGTGCAATTGAGGAATGAAGCTCAAACAGCAAAGTTGTGAGCCAGCACAATGCTTTCACAATAGTTACAGAGATCTGCTGGTTTGGTCCTAATAAGATTGATAGTGCTAAATGTACAGTGCAATACTCAGTGCCATATAGTGTGAACATTTGTGTGTATTTTGGTGTCACACCCATACTTTGTTTATAGCCTTTGCATGGGCTAAAAGTGCTGCTCAGACACTGGCAAAGACATCAGTGGTTATGACTAAGACATGCAAAACATATCAGAGGGACTGGGATGTTTGCATTGATGCACCGCCTCCATGTGCCTGCAAAAGCCATACTGACAGAGAGAGATGCATGCAAACAGAAACAGAAACCCACTGTTTAGGTCAAGCCTTCCAGGAGCAGAAAATTGTTAGGAACCGGATTTGTCATGCTGAGAAGAAAGAAAAACAGTCACCACGTACGCAGTTTGCTTCTGAGAGGATGTGGTAGTAGTATAAATGCAACACAACTTGCATGTGATTGACCTGGTATGTTGGAAGTTGGAACAGGACCAGACTTTGCCCACAATACATGGGTCAGTAGTCCACCATCCAAGTATTCTGCTGTCAACAAATGTGATGGTGATCTGTGGAGCTTCCGCAGACAAAAAGCTGCAAGTTGGATCAAACTGTCAGACTTGAACTGGCAGGACCACCAGGTGCATCTTAGAACAGCTCCACCAATACTCAGTATGTGGCCTTGCAACAGTATATCTCACATCCAAGATTAGTTGTTTACTTTCTCTCAACCTCACCCCTAGAACTAAAACTGGTACTGCAAAAGGTAGGAGACTACTAATAGCAACCTGACCTGGACCAATTAAACCGTCTAGCCAATTAACAGCAGGTGTTAGGCTTTGCAGTGCATTTTGCCAGTCTCAGCATAATGTGCAAAAATGCTGGGCCAAAACCATTTTGCTGAGCCAAACTGGCATGTTTTGACTTTTCTTCATTCCAAATTTGCTGTAGAGTGCACTGGTGGAGCTGCTCTCACAGAAGTCATATGAAAGGCTTCTAAACCTCAAATCTTGCTCACTTGCAACATGGCTACTTCAGCATAAAAAGGGTAGCTAGAAAAACAACACTACTTCTTGAGGATGGGAAGAGGTGTTCAACACAATGCTTTGCTTGTTTGTACCTGATGCAGGTGAAATTGATGGAGAAGCATTTACATAAGGGATCCCGGCGGCTCTTGCAATTCAACCAAGAACACAGTAAAGACACCCCACAAAGAGTTGAGTCCCTGGAAGAGAGATCTGAGAACCATAACCGTGACCTGCCTGAATTGGTTGATCTCATAACCAGAGGTCTTATGGGACCGATGATTGACCAAACAAAACTGAAAGCAGAGTTATCTAAGACTCTGCATGGTCTGGTTAGGGATGTGATGGCTGCTAGCCATGAACCTGGAGCCACAAGTACTCAAGGAACACAACTGAACAACAAGATGTTGAGAAAGTGGAGCACACCCAAAGGAAGCAAGGTGCAGTTGAATTCATGAAACCTATTAAAGGAAAAAGAGGAGAGATGAAAGTTTCATAGTACATGTTGCATTCTCTACCATTTTGTAAGGTAGAGCACAAAAGCAGATCACTGTCTATGGAGGATCTCCACTCAGGACTGAGAACTGAACTATCAGAAGATAATCTTCATCGTTATGAGGTGGGATTTGCAGGTCACAGATCACCCCCAGCGAGAATGTGAAGAGGGAAGAAACATTGAAGCTCAAAGCAACTGTGAAACTGAAGACTGGCCTAGGCAACAAGATTTCAGTTGGTGCCTGAGCAACCAAGCAGTGACCAAGAGATCTGACCTTGAGTTTGGAGAGATAAACCTCCAGAGGGATGATCCACAGAATGAGAAAATGCCAGGTGATGTGAAGCAGCAGCCTTCTTCTACTTGGAGTCTCCAGTTGCAAGACAAGATTTTGGAAGGGGATTGGATCCCACCTCCTCACAGTGCAGTGATCATCGAGGAACTTTCTTCTTGTACATCAAAACAGGAGTGCAGCAACAACAGTAAACAAAGTGATGAAGGGGAGTGGATCCTACCTCACATTGCTGTGGTCATCGAGGAACTATCTCCTTGTGCATCAAAACAGGAGGGCAGGGACAGTAAACAGTGTGGTGGATTGCTTGCTATAAAAGAGTTGGTTAAAAGCTCCAAGGTTGAAGAAAAACAACATCACAAAGAAGCTTGCCACAAGGAAAATGTACAGCTAGTAGATTGTGCATCAGAAGATGTCTTCAGAACTGCAGAGAGCACAAATTTAAGAAGTCAAGGAGATGATGGAGTGACCAAATCAGGAAAAACTTGTGCAAGAAATAGCCTGCAGAGCCAAGAGGAAAATTTTCATTTAGCTCAGACCTGTACAACACACCAGAACATGGATACGGCAACAGGAGATTCTCTTTGCAGTGATGGATGTACACAGAGGGACAAAGTCTCACCAGATCCCATAGGAGAACAAATGCCAGATACTGAAGATGTGACACTTATGATGAAAACCCAAAAAATGTTCAAAGATGGACTACATACACATGAGAGAAGTCATCAAAGACAATTGGCAGGAAGAAGCTCAACGGATGAACATACCAGAGTTGGCACCAGTAGAGTTGCAAGCAGAATCAAGGCTGATGGTGAAAGGCTCCAAGCTGACGAAACACAGGAGGTGAGCAGTACAAGTATAACAGAACTAAAAGGATTTTCAGAAGCTCCAAAACCTTGGAAAGAGCTCTCTGCTGATGTCCTCAACAACTGCAAGGTTGGGGTAAAGCCACAGAAAACCAAAGGGGATACTTGTCTGTCTGTTTGTTTGAGAACAAGAAGCCATGGTGCTAATAAAGAGCCTCACTCTCTTTGCTATCGACATGACGGAAATCATGATATCGAGCATGCTCCACCCTTGCAACAGTATTTCCCACATCCAAGATTAGTTATTTACTTTTTCCCAACCTCACCTATAAAACTGAAACTGAGACTATAAAAGGTAGGAGACTACTAATAGCAACCCACTTGGACCAATGAAACCATCTAGCCAATCTTTAGTAGGTCATGGCAGTGTGGCTCTGCAAAATGGTTTTAGCCCAGCATTTTTGCTGTACAGTGCACTAGTGGAGGTGCTCAATATGTGACCCTGCCCTGGAAATCTTGGATGAGGTACACAAGTCAAATCTAATGGATTCACTGAAAGACTGCTGCTACCCTGAAAAAAGGCACAACTTTCAGCGCCTTGGAACATTCTAATAATATCTTTCATAAGAATAGAGAAATCTCCGTTCTCACGATGAAGAAGCGCCTTGGAACATTCTAATAAACACAATCAAATTGTATTTATTGACTGCTCCCTGTTTCTGATTGGCTAGATAGTTTGATTGGTCCAGGTGGGCTGCTATTAGTAGTCTCCTACCTTTTTGCAGTCCCAGTTTCAGTTTAATGGGCGGGGTTGGGAAAAAAGTAACTAAAACTTGGATGTGAGAAATAATTTTTCAGGGTCACATACTGAGCACTGCTGGAGATGCTCTAAGATGCAGACATATCACATGATGACTGCACACATCTTCACACAATCTAAGATCTGTAACTATTGAGCAAATGCAGGAGAATCTGAATGCTGCTGCCCTTAAGATCCAAGCCAGATATCGAGAGTACTTGAGGCATCGACTGTTGAGGCTTGAGGATCGATGGAAGCAGCTACTTCAGAGGTTCACACTCTCTCCAAAGAATGAAGCTACAGCACAAGAATCCATAGCTGGAATCAACTATCAGTCTGCTCAAGTACCATCTGGAAAAGTTGCACGTAAACAGAAGCATGTGACTTGGAGAGGAAAACACACAGCAGGAGGGGAATTTACAGACATGAAACCACAGGCTGCGAAATCTCAGATAATTCCCACAAATGGATGGCATTACATCTCACTGTTGATGCCAAGGCACTTGCATCATCATCATCAAAGGCGGAAAGAATGGAGGTTGCAAGCACAAATGATACACAACGATGCTCAAGAAAAGTTTGTACCTTATCCCCAGACAAACGGATCAAGCTCTCATGTCTGGTACTCACCTATCAAAGATCTGCTCCTCTCCAGCCTAGCTTTTTCTTGGGTACTCAATCCCCTTTTCACAGCTGTCTTACCCCTTGTTTGGCTGATGATGGCAGCTCACAGCACTGCATACGAGTGCCAAAGGGACTGCCTCTGAATCAGCTCATGCTGGTATGTGATATGCTTGCACGTTTGATGTTGTGTGTCAGTTCTAGCACCTCATGACAATGGCTACCTTGAGTGTTCTTGGGATATTCCTTCAAGGGTGTCCCTGAGTCTTAGCACTCCAAAAAATACAAGTCTAAAGTGATTGAGCAGACAGAAGAACTATCAAGGACTGATATGTTGTTTTCTCGTGATTCGACAAGCTTAATCATGCAGAAGTTGGCATGGGTTGCTGTGTACCTGCAGGCTGTAATAGCAGAAATTAAGAAAGGACTGTTGCATGTTGAGAATGTTGCTGATGCTCTTGAGCATAACCTTGCGAATTCTGCACTGGTTCAACACTGAACACAAAGATCCAAACGATCAGTTTAAGAATTAAGAGAACTGCACTGGAGAAAAGCTCAGAAAGTGACAGCATCAAAGCTATCTCCATCCTCTAGTGGAAGTAAACTTCAACAGTGATGTTGCTCAGAATTACAGTACCATGACTTCTGTTGCTCCAGTTTCCAGCATCAACAGATTTGGTGTAATTCAATGTGGATACATACTTTAAGAGAGGACTTTGTTGGATCAAGAGCACCTGATTGGCAGAACATCCCAGTTGACAAGGGAACCCTGTGAACTGCTGCAGACAAAAGAATGAAACATACAGTTCATTTCATGTCTGTCTATCCACGAATCGAACTCATCAGGCCAGGCCTTGAAGAATGACTGGACTTACCTATCCAACCTACAGACTTGGGGTGGTGTGTTCACCTTCATAAAACTAAAAAAAATGTGAGGAGAAGAGCTAAGTCTTCATTCATTGGAAACACAAATAACACAATCTCCTGCATTAGCTTGTGCAAGTGTTTGTGAACAGAATATCTGAGAAAATGTTTGCATCCAAGGAAAGTCTACCCACTGAGTAAAACCCTTCTCAGGTAATCACCAAGCTCTGCAGTTGCCACCCACCTGTACCAGACTGATCTTTCCTGCACTTGTGTGTCATTCCATACAAGATGCAGGTCTTAAGGCCACAAGTCTCAGGGACCAGGCTGTTATGATCAATGTGTCTCTCTTTCTCTTTCACCAATGAAATGATCCTCCTGTGAAGTTTGCACAATTCTTTCCTCACCTCCCCTTGGCCAAACACAATTGTTCTTCACACACTACATCTGATCCAGACCAGAACTCTGGTTTTGCTTTGAAGTCCAAAGGTGGAAGTCAGAATTCTTAAGGACAATAGTGTGTCATATAAACAGATTTTACAGCCTGATTGATATAACAATATATCTTGGATGCAAGGAGTGCAACCTCCTGCAAATTGTCCAACTGCCTCCTATGCTAGATTGATTGCATTCAACAGCTGGATCAACTTTCTCTACCAATTTGCAAGCAACTTGGTTTTCCTAGATTTCAAAAGACTCAGATATCATGAAGTCTTGTGTGTTCCTCGTCGTCTGGTTCTAGTAGGTGCTGCCTGCCAACCATCTGCCAAATCTTGCTCACTTAAATCTGCAACAATTTGACTTCTTGGTGCCACACCAGAGGTATTTGCTTGTTGATGAGCATGCTCTTCCTTGGATAACTGCTCAAAATTTCTAGCCCGTGAAGATGCCACACCAGATGCCAAAGACGCACTTTCTTGTTGAGGGACATTATCAACATCCATGCTATCTGCTTCAGTAAATTCTACATCATCATCATCATTGTCGTCGTTGTAGTCTTCATCATCTCCTTCAGTAGGCAGCTGGTAATTGCCAACAGCCAGAAAAAAAATTAAAAGTTCCCTGTTCATTTCCAGTGAAGAACATAAACCCTAAACCTTAAACCCCCAAAGCTACAACAGACTTCTTGAGCTGAAGAAAATTCTTCAAGAGTAGCTCAAAACACAATGGACAGGCAGGTGACCATTGAGAAACTGATAGTGGGTGGGTAGTGATGTTACTGATTTCATACCTGACGACTTTGAGCAACAGCAGGCTTGGACACTTCCTTTGCTGCTGCCTCTGAGAGTTGCTGCACGGTTGCATAATTGCCTTGAGTGCATTCTTCATGTATCACCATCAATTGCTCTGCCACCTGCAAACCAATCGCACACCCACCTTCTTCACTGAATCTTCTCTCTATCTAGGTGTCTCTGTTTCTTCTTCTTCTCTGCTCAATTGAACTTTCTCAATCTGTCGAATTTTGATTGATAGATGGTCACAATCTTGTCCTTGCTGAAACAGAAAAAAAAACCCAGCTGCTTCTATTCCAACAATTCTTCTTCTTTCCTCACACAAAAAACAACAAAAATAATATAATAACTCCAGAATTGCATTGTCATAGAAACCCAATTCTCTTGTGGATCCAGAGAATACCAAGCTTGGGTTGAGAGAATCTTTGTTGGGTCACATACCTCCTCGACACTGCCATCATCGGCAGTAGTATTGAAAAGCTCCACCAGATTCTCATCTAACAAGTTCTCAAGCTCATCAATGTAGCGAGGTCCTATTGCAAAGTATGTGTCTCATCAGCCCAGTCAGTAAGGTTTGGAAGCTTTTTTTCTTGCAGAAATTGTGACGAATTTTCTTGACAGATATAGATGATAATAATGACTCTGACAAATGGATTGCCAAAGAGAATGCAAAACAAAAATAATGAAGAAGAAGAAGAAGAAGAAGAAGAAGAAGAAGAAGCAGATGGAATGAATACATGATATAGTTTCTTTTGATGTGTGGGTCTTGCCTTTAGATCGCGTGAACCACGACAAAACATCGCCTTGGAGTTGCTGTGCTTTGAGCTTGGAGGTGTGACCGCCCCACTCATTCTCCACAGCTAGTTGCAAGGCAGTCCAGCGCAGGAAGCAGAGTCTAATACCTTCCCCGAGCACAGCAACAGCTTCGCTTGTGAGGCGTCCACCAACAGTGGAAGAAGCAGAAGAAGAAGAAGTGGGCTTCTCTTGACCCACAACAGACCCACTCCGGAGCTCCATCACGTGAGTCCCTCTAGCTCTTGTTCTCGTCCGTCCCACACACAGACTCTACATTTGTCACTCCAGAACTCCCTTTTCCAACACCCAAGTTCACAAAGTGCATGGGTCGTCTTGAGCGTGCGCATGTTCCTCAGGGTTTGGAGATTCTTAGGGTTAGGGTTAGGGTTTCAGAAGGTGCCCGTAGGTAGCAGCAGGAGTGGGAGACAGAAGGAACGACTCGACAAGACGAGGAGCAGCAGCAGCAGGAGGAGGAGGAGAGTGGGAATCGAGGAGAAAGAAGCAGCAGAGGAAGGTTTGGAGGTTGTTTGGAGGTTATTAGGGTTAGGGTTTTAGAGGTGCCTGTAGATAGTAGCAGGAGGAGGAAGAAGAGAGAAGGAAGGAGTCGACAGGAGGAGGAGAGTAGGAATCGACAGGAGGAAGAAGAAAAAGAAGAAGAAGAATGAGCATAGCGCAATAGTAAAAGAAAAACCCTGAGTTGGGTGGTGTTGTAGAGAGAGAACGGCGAGATGGGGAAGAGCAAGACCACAGGAAAGGGACGTCTGGATCGCTTCTACTATCTTGCGAAGGAGCAGGGATTCAGGTCTCGTGCCGCATTCAAGCTCGTGCAGTTAGACCGCAAGTTCCAGGTTCTGTCGTCGGCGCGTTCCTTGTTGGATCTGTGTGCAGCTCCGGGAGGATGGATGCAAATTGCGGCCAAGAACATGCCGGTGGGGAGTTTGATCATAGGTATCGATCTGGTTCCTATCCGTCCCATCCGTGGAGCTATCACTCTACAAGAAGACATCACCACGCCACAGTGCAGAGCAGCCATCAAAAAGATTTTGAGAGAACGGCAGCATGACATGGTGCAGGTTGTCTTGCATGATGGCTCTCCCAATGTGGGTGGTGCATGGGCCAAAGAATCTTCTGCTCAGACAGCCCTTGTCTTGGACTCTCTAAAACTCGCAACCGAATTCCTGGCACCTGGAGGCACATTCATCACCAAGGTGTAATAACAAAAGAACCTGGAATTGTCAATCCCTTCTTCTTCTTCTTCTTCTGTAATCCATCCTCTCTCTTTGTTTTGATGGAGATATACCATCCTTGTGCATTGTAGTTCTCAATTCCTGAGTGATGCTCGATGCATTGTTTCCTTGAGCAATTGTGGTTTCTCAATTTCTGGATGGTTTTTGTTGCTTTGTTTCCTTCTGCTGCTGAAGGGAGAAACCTGTGATGATGGATGGGTGTTGCAGGTTTTTAGGTCGCAGGATTACAATGCTCTTCTCTTTGCCTTCAAGCAGGTGTGTGCACTTTGAACCTTTTGTCCCTATTCCATTTGTTTGCCTCTTGGTGTTTTTCTGTTGTTGTCGAGAGCGGGATTGGTATCAAAGGTTTTTGACCTTGGAACCTCACTCTCAAGCTTGTCCTCTGTCTGCAAGCAAGCTCTTTTGCTTTATCTTTTGAGATGTGTCAGTGACAACAACATTTGTTTGGAAGGATTTTTTGCTAAATTTGCTGCTGAAGTTTTGTTGTAGTTCTTTGTTAAGGTGAATGTTTGTCACGCACAGCAGCAACATGCAGACATGCCACTTGTTCACTAAACTGATCTTTGTACATTGTGACAGTTCTTTGAGAAGGTAGAGGTGACAAAGCCTGTTGCTAGTCGTGCAACATCTGCTGAAATCTATGTGATATGCCTTAAGTACCGAGCTCCAGCCAAAATTGACCCGCGTCTCCTTGATGCTCGCCATCTTTTCAAGGAGATTGTGGAACCTCCCAAGGTGTGTGTTTCACACAAACCTTTAGTAGACCGTTAATTGCAGTCTTACACAAAACAGTAAGATGTGATTTCATGTCAGGGATTTGGCTTGTAGTATGCTTTAATTCTTTTACATCCTTAAGTGGATCTTGATGCATGAGCTGGTTCAGATGGGTGTTTGAGATTTGAAGGTGCAAGCGAAAATAATGCACAGCGGCTTACTTTGTGCTATTTTTTGGCAGGTGGTGGATGTGTTGAAGGGGAGTAAGCAGAAGCGGCATCGTGAGGGGTACAGTCTTTCTCTGGTCCTTCAAGTTCTGTTTTGAAGTTTAAAGGACAGTCTCCAGATGTAACCTTACTAAAGCATCAAATGCTCTTGGAATATTGTGTCATATGTTGCATTT
This sequence comes from Sphagnum contortum, assembly GCA_963920785.1. NCBI lineage: Eukaryota > Viridiplantae > Streptophyta > Sphagnopsida > Sphagnales > Sphagnaceae > Sphagnum > Sphagnum contortum. The sequence continues at coordinate 10,524,982 of OY987282.1, forward strand.
GCTGATGACAGTCAGTCTCTTGTCTCATGACCATGTTGGCTATGACAGATATGAGGAAGGCAAGACCACATTGTTCAAGGAAGTACCTATGTCAGATTTTGTGTGGGCTGAGAAGCCATTGGATATGCTGGGCTCCATCACATCTATGACCTTCTCAGATCCTGGATCTGACTCTATTTTGAAGCACCCACTTACCACAGAGGAGGTAAAGTTGAAGCCCCTGTTTGTTGTCCAGTCAGGCTGTCTCTGTTCTTAACTTGGGAGGTTTTGTGAGAGAGAGAGATAGTTTTTGCTCAAACATGATTGCACTTGACTAGATCTTTGATAAAAGGCAGCAGACTGTCTGTTGTTTTGTGTGGCGAGGCATGTGAAGTGTGAAGTGTGAGAGATTAGAGCAGCTCCACCCATGCTCAGCATCTGGTCCTGCAACAGTGTTTCTCACATCCAAGATTAGTTATTTACTTTTTCCCAACCTCACCCATAAAACTGAAACTGGGACTGCAAAAGGTGGGAGACTACTAATTGCAACCCACCTGGACCAATCAACAGCAGGTGTTAGGCTTTGCTGTGCCTTTTGCCAGCCTCAGCATCCTGTCAAAAATGTCGGGACAATCCATTTTGCAGAGCCAAACCAGCATGCCTTGATTTTCTTCATCCAAAATTTGCTGTACAGTGCACTAGTGGAGTTGCTCTTACGTAACAACCTTGGAGGAAATCTCTAGTGTATTTTTTGTAATCAGGCTTACAAAATGTTCCCTAGGGCAGATAGCATAATTTTATAAGATCCCTAGGGCAGAAGACATAACCCAATCAGATCTCTGAAAGGGAGGGAATTATTTCGTAAGGCATTGATTACCTCGGTTGTTATGCAGTGTAAGTCTGTGCTGTCAGGGAATTACTGTGTGGACCTAGGGCTCTGCCCTCGGTGCTCACACAGTAAATCCCTGACAGCAGGGACTTACCCTATACGAAAGATTTTGGCTTGAATCTTAGGAGTTTTCTTTGCACTATTTACATGGCAGTACTGTTGATTTCTTTCCTGGTGCAGATCAAAATTTTGTGTGAGGATTTGCGGGTGTTGGGAAAAAGCGAGTTCAAGCAGCTTCTCAAGTAAGGAGCTACACATGCCAACAATTTGCTTTGTGTATGAGATATCGTGTTATATTTCCAAGAACTAGTTTTGTGTTGACTTCTGGAGCTGGATGTGTGTATGTTAGGGTTGTCTAATGACAGATGGCAGATCTGTTGGTACCAAGCGCAGCCACCAATGGACAGATCTGGTGCTGCCATCTGTGTATGTTAGGGTTGTCTAATGACATTGCTTGGTTTGTTTCAAAGGTGGCGTTTGCTTATCCGCAAGGCTTTACAACCCTCTGAAGATAAACCTGCAACAACGGAGACTGCTGCTGATGAGAAAGCAGGTGAAGAAGAGGGGGATGAAGATGACTTGGCCATGATGGAAGAGCTCACGGAAATTGCTCAAGCCAAGAGACGCAAGGAGCGGAAAAAAAGGGCAAAGGCGAAAGAGAAGGTCAAATCCTCTGGTTCCAGAACTTGATATGAACATGGAATCTGGAGCATATCTTGATGACATATATCCAGTTACTTCCTTTTAAGCTCAACAGCAGAAATGGAGGTCATTGTTTGATAGTCTTTTGGATATGCATGCATGTTCAGGCAAAGGCACGGACTGCAACAGGGATGCAAGTGGATGTAATGGAAGATGGTGTTGCTGATACAGATCTCTTTGCCCTTTCAGCAATTAAGGTAGCGTACCCTATTCACTTTGCAGCCTTGGATTGTAGTAAAAGGAAGATATATATATATATATACATTTTTTGGGTTGTTCTTCTGAGCTGTCTTGTTACTCCTAGTATTATACAAGTAAGCACATCATACATTTGTCACCTTATATGTGGTTTCTGAGTTGTCAATGCAGGCCAAGAAGGACTTGGTCCGGATTGAAGATGCTGGAGCAATTGAGGATGTTGAAGATACCTATAGCAGCAGTGATGAAATGCTGAATGGGGGTCATCCGAGGCAAGACCACTCTGATGATGACAGTGACATTGATCCTGATGAAGAACGTCAGAGGTATTCTCATGTTCCTCCTCTTTGTTCTTGTGATGTATTAGATGTAACAGCTAGCATTTTGTCTGGTTGGATGGTGCTACTTTTTTATTGGCTCTGCCCTATGGGAAAAGACTTTGCATCTGTGTAGGATTGGGGATGCAACTTTGGCTTGAACTGGGAACCAATTTGTGGGTTACAGTTTGAGATCTAGCGGTACTCTGAAATCTAGAGATCTTGCTATCAGTCCAATTGAGCTCTCTTCCTTCTCTAGACCTACTTTGGGGAATTTTCAGAGGGTGCCATGATGCTGAGACATTTGGTTTTGTCCTTGTTCCAGTGAAGAAGTAATTTTGCTTTTACTAGTAGCAGTAGCAGTGTTGAGTAGACAATTTTGTGGCTTTTGCTCATCAGTCTAAGAGCATGCAGCGTTGGTTTGGGTGTTCTGGTGCAGATATGATCAAGAGCTGGATGAGTATCTGGAACGTGCATATGATAAGTATTGCTCTACAACAGATGGCAGCACCAAGCGCAGGAAACGGGCAAGGCTGGCTGGTGCTGAGGTTGATGGTGAGCTCTGGCAGGTACAATATACAAATTCTCTGTTATGTTTGTGTAGGGTTTATGGTTAGGCATCTATATATATTTTTTCTTGGGATGTTGCAAGACTTGAGGTTGCTGTGTTGTTGGTACTGAGCTTTTAAAGTTCCATGCTTTGTGCCCACTGCAGGAGACTGAAAGTGGAGGCATGGATAAGGATGATGAGTCTGAAAAGTCTAATGATGATGAGGAAGAAAACCCCTTGGTGGTACCATTGGCTGAGAACCTAAAGCCATCAAAAGACCACCTAGCTCAGCAATGGTTCAGTCAAGATGTGTTTTCTGGAATTGATGCTGTTGAGGAGCTCAGTGATGATGAGAAGGTGAGAGGACAGGGTAAGAAAAGCAAGGGTTTGAAAGCACATAGTTCTGAAACGCTTGATGATGATGATGATGAAATGGATGCTGTGATAACTGCGCCTACGAGCAATGGTTTTTCCAATGGTGATCACCATGTCACATCTCTAGTTGAGAATGATGACTTTGAGATTGTACCAGCTGAGGCAAGTGCCTCCAGTGACAGTGACATGTCAGAGGACAGTGACCAGGACAGTGACACTGGTAAAGCTGAAATTTTGGCATATGCCAAGAAAATGTTGCGGAAAAAGAGCCGGGAGTCCATTATTGATGCAGCCTACAATCGGTACACTTTCAATGATGTTGGCTTGCCACGCTGGTTTGCTGATGATGAGAGGAAGCATTCACAGCCAATGAAGCCCATTACCAAAGATGAAGTCGAGGCAATGAAGGTACTATTTTAGAACTATCCACCTGAGACATTGCACCAAAGAGTTCATACACTCTGTCAACTTCACCATTTACTGAAAATGAATGGCAATAGTTTTTGTCACTATCCTATGCCCCTTGTGTCTCAATCACAAAATGCTCAATTGAGGATTCTCTCCATCCACAGTGAGTGGTGGGACCTAATAACATATCATAACACATAAGCCACTGAATTCAGCGACTGTGCGCCTGAGTACATCAGTGTTGCAAAAAGCCATTCAGTTGGTGAGCTCTACAGGCTGTAGTCTATGTAAATCTACGATGAACTGCAGGTTGGTTTTGGTTAGATCATAACTGATCTGTGCAGGACTGTGTCTGTTTTGAGTAGTTTAGCCTAATGTCATTGCTGCAACAGTGTCTGCTACTTATAGCTGACCTACAAAACAGCAACCCTATATTGGTGGATGCCTTGATTAATGTGTAGAATGTCTGGAGTGTTTTTTCAGGCTCAGTTCCGGAGTATCAATGCACGCCCTGTGAAGAAGGTGGCAGAGGCCAAGGCTCGAAAGAAGAAACGTGCACAGAAGAAGTTGGAGCAAGTGAGGCAAAAGGCAACCGCCATTGCAGACCAGGAGGATTTGTCGGCCACATCAAAGAACAAGGCTATGGAGCGACTTTACAGCAAGGCATTGGCAGTACCCAAAAAACCGAAAGCACAGATTGTGGTTGCCAAGAAGGGGGTGGGTGCCAGGGGGGGCAAGGGCAGAGTGGTGGTTGACAGGCGTCTTAAGAAGGATAGTCGTGCTAAAGATACTGGCAAGCCTGGGAAGGGCTTCAAAGGAAGGGGTGGTGGGAAAGCTAGGAAATCAGGTGGAGGTAAAAAGGGACAGAAAGGTCCTAAAGCCAAAGGACCAAAGGCAAAAAGGTAGGGCAAAGCTATAGAATTGAGGAAGCCTCACTGAAGAGGAACACTGTTTTGGGCGGCCCAAATAGGAGATGCAATTGCCATATGAGCGGACTCCAAAGAAGTGCTGGTACCAGAAAGTTTTGGGTTTAAGGTTGCTAGATGTTGTTGAGCTGCTGTTTGCTCTGTGTGGTTTAATATTTGAATGTGAAATCTTCATCATAAGCCATTGTGGGCATGCTTGAAGATGAGCTTCTCTCGTGTTGATGCTGATTTTGTTGCCACAGAGTTACAAAATATTTTTACAGGGTCACATATTCAGCACTACTGGAAATGCTCTTAGTCACCAAAACTTAACAAATCCATCATAATGGTGAGCATTGCAAAAATGTGGAAAATGTATAGGCTATAATATACTATATACCCAGTGTTGGTTTAGTATATAGGTCTATGCATTTGGTAGGTAGTCTGCTCTATGCATTGGTAATGATGCACCCTACCTGGCTGATATGACTTGAGACAATACCAGCCTTGTACAAGTACGGGTCTGGTAGGGACTCAAAGCAATACCAACCTTAGTTTCAATTCAAAGTGTATTCCTGCCTCATACCAGCCAAAAGTTAGACTTGGACGCAGTGGCAAGACCATGCTTGTGTGAGTTTTAAGAAGTACCCAATACCCAGGACTGGGCTGCTGCAATTTTCAAGAGTCAACACCACACCAACATTGGTATCAATGCTCTCCTTGAAATAGCATTGTTGTTGATTGGAAATACATTCAATTTAACAAGAGTGTGAAGACATTCTTTTGTTGTTTCAATTTCAGTTCTCATTTCAATGGTTTTTTCCATTACCTTTTGTCTCATGCTAGTGTTCCCCTTTTCCTTTGCTAATTGATCTTTTTCATCATGCTTATGATTTTGCCCATTGATCCAAAGGAGTATTCACCATTTGAGTGAATATGTAAGGACAAATGGTGTTATGTGTAATACTTTTTTGTGTTCATTGTTCACCAAGTCAAGTTTCATGTAGTTTATAAACAATGGCATACGTTCTCTTCATCTACATTTCAACATTGACATTTTATTTCCAAAGATGAATTTATGCCTTTATGAACATTGCCATTTTTTGATCACACACTAACTTACTTTTCACTATTCATTCTACACGAAGCAACGTAGCTCGAAAAGTAGTGCACAAAAGAAACACTATCCCAATCATGACTCCATAAATCAATTCCTCCTTTTAGAACAAAAAATCTTTGGTTGCCTCCACAAAAACCTCATGATGTGTCTATGCCAATAAAACTTGGGATACCAAAAGTCCAAAGGTCCTTCCCAACGAGTTTTGTGGCATATTTTCATTATTTTGAAACATGTTTTTTGAGAAAAAAAAAACTTGGAGAATGGTGTTCTTTCAATGTAAAATGTGCTTTTTCCAAGAAAACATTGAAACTTTTGCGAAATCAAAGAATGGGAAAAATATAATAAATGTTTCTATTTTAATCATCATCATTATTTTTTATCGAACAACTAATTTGAATTGCTCTTCAAAAGATGCAACTACTTGTTTATTTCTAGTCAATTCATAGTGATGTGATTAATTGCATCTCGACATCAACCTCTTTAGGCCCCCAATTTCATGTTTTAGCTTGCTATGGGTAGTTGAACAATGATTTCTTGGCCTTGGGTAGTTGAACCATGACATGGGATACTAAGCTAGTCAAGCTAAAACTTTTTAGGTCCTTTTCATGTTTTTCCTTCTTTTTTTTCTCTCTTCTCTTCTGCTAGTGCTATCTTCAAATAAATTTTTATAAGCTTACATGAAACCAACCAAATTACAAATGGAACCATCAGATGAACCACATGTCCCACTTAGGTAAAAACCTAAAAAAGCACCAAAACAAGAGTAACGAAAAACCGCTTATGTTAAATGAACTCTTCTAATTAACTCTTCTTTTCACTAACTCCTAGTCAAAAGATATGAAGCGCACTCACAAATTCAAAAGAATTAACCTTTGCATGAAAAGGATAAAGAGACCTAGGCTATCATCATTTTGTTGTAAAAGATGACCTAAACGACCAAATGTAAGGGTGTGATGTTAGGCCCAAAATGTAAGACCAAAAGGACCAAATGTAATTTCTTTTGGTCGATTAAGGCTAAGGCATATGATTGAAATACATTTGCACTTTCAGCTGACATAAAAAATGTCATAAGTTAACAATACTATCCATAAGTTGCCTCCTCCCACGAAAGGAAGCCTCTTAGTAGGCCCATAGTGGCTTGTTGATTTAGGTCCCCTTACTCTTCCTTTACCCATCTAGAAAATAATCTCCATCAAAGAAAGAGAGAACTTTACACTAGTGACAACGTCTATTTTCACCCAAAAAAACTTGGCAAATTCCACATTACATCATGTGTTATGACGATGGGCATTGCGTTTTGTATGTGGGCATTACACTTTTTGTAAAGCTCACTCGACTTTCATAAAGCGTTATCTCCCAAACAATGGATATATCGTGGTTCCCTCTCTTTGTGACTATTTCATAACAAAAATAATAACTATGAGAGGCTTTTACATTTATGAGGGCAAAGCTCCCCCATGAAGGTGCTAATGAAATTGGGTGTATGCACAGCTTCACCTCACACAATTAGCCCTTATTCATGTAAGTGTTACCCTCGTCCTTGGCCTTTTACCCTATGACACTTATACCCTTGGAAACCCTCCAAAAAAAGTGTTTTGTCAAACAAGTGTCCTCTCATCTTGTACCTTTAGAGTTGAGAGTCTAGACATCTCACTAGGTATCTCTTTCAAAGGGAGTTTTGAAGGAGAAATGATGCATCACCATGACCCACACAACATCAACAAGTAAAAACCATGACCAAAGAAGAGTACCTATACAAGTTTTCAACTAAAGTAGATGCAAGCAATGAGCCTTGACCAAAGGTGGGACTCAAAGACCAAGACCCATGGTCAATTTCTCACTTCCAAAGAGTGTCACCTATATATTACTATTATTATTATTATTATTATATTATGATTTTGAAATGCAAATGAGGTGGTGATCATCCATGAAATGATTTAGCCAAATTTGGCTATAACTTTACAAAAAAAAAAGAAGAGAAGCATCCTTCAATATTTTAATACCATATAGCCTAGGGTCAGCTTCCACATTCACAAGAGGAGTAATTAAATTTTTTTCCAAGAGATTAATTCTTTTAAAAAATTTGAAATGATTAATTTTTTTTCTATGATCTACTATGATAATTGTTATATGAGGAATGAAATTATTCAGATGGTGGTAGACTTGGGATGATATACATGTGGGACTTTGGATGATATGGGTGATGGGGTTGGGATGAGCGCTCTTTCATTTTACTTTTGTTTATTTAAAAAAATAAAAAACTTCCGAGAAAGACAAAATAATACTGAAAAGTGGACCAATTTGGTCCACCTTGACATTTATGGCTTAATACATGATGATACGCAAGAATCCCGTCAAAAATGTTTTTTAAAAAAAAGGTTTTTAAAGAGTATTTGAGTCAATTTGGTGGTAAAGTGGCTATATTCCAAAAAAAAAATAATTAAAAAATTTCATGACAAAATATATGTTTTTGCAAATAAAAAATTGTGTGCGTGTATCTTTTTGTGTTCCGAAAGAGAGCTTTGACTTAAAAAACATGATGGAAGCCAAAGTGGCGATGATACATAGGAAGATTTAACCAAATTTGGCTACCGCAAGCTAAATATGAAAGTAATATTTAAAAATATATATTCGGCTACCTAATCGAACCATGTAGAAATCTGGCGATTTTTCTTAAATCGTGGAGTCTAATTACGGCTATTGAAAATCTCAAAAAGCTCTTAATTTTAGCCCATTTTAAATTTTAATATGGCATTTTGGCGAAATATAGCCAGCAAGACTGGTAGGTATGTGTCATGTGTTTTTAATTGTTTCCACAAGAGAAAGACAGGGTGAACCCCTTACGGGGAGACAAGAGAAAGACAGAGACTTGACTTAAGTTGAAGTGTCGTTAGCCTACTCAAAAATGCCGTCAGCCACAAAAAAAAAAAAAAAAAAGAAGGAAAAAGAAGAGGAAGATAGGTAGGTACTCGGTACGTACTTTCTTTTTCTTTTTCTTCTTTTTCTTTTTGATTCTTGTGTTTGGTTTGGTGGTCAAATGGCCTATCACTTGTGTTAAACCTACGTACATTGCCAGAAAGAAGACAAAGATTGTGAAGAGAAAAAGAAGAGCGCCCTCCTCTCTCTGCATTGCGTAAGCTCTTGTGCACTTGTGTGCGTGCGTGCGAGAGAGAGAGAGAGAGAGAGAGAGTGAAGAGGGACGCGGACGAGGGGACGAGGGACGCTGGGAAGAGATGGCGGGATTGGTGGAGCAACTGCTGCAGCAGGACAAGGCAACGCAACTCGGGTTGGGCTTGGCGTTGGTGGTTCTCGTTGCCGGAACGGTTTACATTTGGTACTCCAACCGGAAGCCTAGAAGTAAGGATTCCTTCCAGTCACGACGCTCTCTCAACATGATCACGTTCTGAATGCTCTCTCTTTTTGTTCTTTTCTCCATTTAATCCTTGCTTGCGCTTTATTGTTGAATAAGGATAATGATATCGCGACACATAGAGAAGACGGTCTTCTAGGAAATAAGACAAAGTAGCAAGAGACTAGAGCTGAGAATATGAGCATGAGAGTGGAATATATGATCTGGTTTACATTCTGAATGCTCTCTCTTTTCTTTTGTCTGTATTTACTCTGGGCTTGCACTTCTTGTTGAACGATGATGTTGTTGATGATGATGATGATGATGATGTCGCTCCACATAGAAGGCAGTTGTGTAGGAAATAAGCCAAAATAGTGACAGACTAGAGCTGAGAATATGAGCATGAAACTGGAATATATGATCTGGTTTCTGGTTATTGACAGTAGGTTTTAACTATCCAAACTTTAGGAAGTGGAACTGCGATTTTAGAAATCACGTGATAGAAATTGTGGATTCATATAAGAAAGACTGAAGTGCTTTCAATCTCCAGGGTTTAGAGCAAGTTCATGATGATTAGCTGATCAGATTCTGTATCTAAAAATTGAAAGCCAAGCAATCAGCCTTGTTCTGTGAAGGAAAATAAAACCTCCAGTTCTTTACAGTAGTTCAGGACACTGATACTTAATGTCTTTGAACAATAATGATGTGCTTCTTCTGCTTGGCAATAGTTTGTGTTTTGTTGAATAATTGCTACTCAGGAATATGGGATCTCTGGTCTTTATTGATAGAGTTGAAGCTCTCTTCTTGACAGATCCTTTTATGGAGTACAATGTGCATTTTATGGTCAGCTTTGTGAACAATAGGTCAATAGATAGATGGAAAGAAAGTGGCTCTGGTAACCAGGAAGATAATGAATTGGACTCTGGGATCATGCAGCGGTGCTGAGACCTGACAAATGGCTGAAGTTCAAGCTGGCAAAGAAGGAACAAGTGAGTCACAATGTGGTGAAGCTGCATTTTGCACTGCCTACTCCAAAATCAGTGCTTGGTCTTCCCATTGGCCAGCACATCAGCTGCATGTAAACACACCCTTTTTGTTGCCTCCTGATCTCCTTCTTCTCTTGCACTTTGGATCTTAAAACCTAATGATGGGGAGATGTCTTGCTGATTCTTGTAACATAGGATGCTGATATCTTAGGTGTCAAGTTCAATGTTCTTAACAGCCCTTCTTGCATCTCTGGCTTCTGTTCAGTATTTTACATTTGTTTCCAGTGTAATCACTTGACATCCATATGTCCCAATTTGAAGTTTCTCAGCAGACTTAGTCACCTGGCAGATTGTCCCCTAGTTTCACCCACGGATGCTATTCTGTCAGGCCAGCTCAAGGTCAGCCAGGGTCATTGCTGTACACCAAACAGTCTTCACGCAGCACTATGCACAAAATCATGCATACATCTGCAAAGACAGCACTCACTCATAGTGGATTTGTAAAGTATCTCCTCCTGGAGCAGTATGACCTGCAGGTCCCATTAGAACAGGTGATGAAAAAGGTAGTTTGCAGGTGAGTAATTTTGCATAGCCCACTGCTGCTGTGGGGTTGTGCAGATGTCTCCAGAAATGAGGACCAAAATTGTCTCCTACATAGTGTTCACAAATACAGCATAGAAAGTGCATATTTGGTTGTAGCAGTGTCAGAGTTCCAAACATTTCTGTGATCAGCTGGATTTTTGTGCATTCTACACTATCCATTAGTCCTGATTGGAAATGAATGCTACATATTGTATTCAGTCGTGAATGGGTTTTGCTGCAGGGGATTTGACACTGATGGGGCAGAGGTAGTGAGGCCATATACACCAACTACACTTGACTCAGATGTTGGCTTCTTTGAGTTGGTTGTCAAGGTGAGAAGTCAAGCTTGTTCCACAGATAGCAGCAGCAGGACTAACTAATTTCTAATCTTTTCATCCTCTGTCTGTGTGTGAAAATTGATCAAACTTGATCTGAAAGTTGGATCTGAGGGTTATCAGAGTATGTTAGAGGTCTGTGATACTGTAGTAAAATATAGGCAAGGAATACAGAGAAGTACCTGTTGCTGCAAGTTGTTTGTTAGCTTCTCTTGCAATGTCTTTCAATTATCACCTCCTCTTTTGTATGGGAAATCCTGGAATCTAACATCTCTTTAGATTAAACTGCGCCTAAGTCGTGTTCTTGTTTTGGTTTCTCTGTTTTTTAGGGGTGGGTTCCTCTTTTTCAGGCTTGTGTCATATTGCTTTATGTTGGTAGATCTGAAATCTCTATACCTTATCATGGGGTCATCTTTCAATTCTGTTCAGGTTGACTCAAATCTAGGAATGGAAAACTTCTGATTTTTCTGACCAACAGCAATTGATAAATGTTCTGGCAGGTCTACAAGGAAGGTAAAGTGTCAGCCTACTTTGGCAGAATGAAGGAGGGTGATTACCTCTCTGCTAAGGGTCCCAAGGTATGACCTAGATGTAGCTTTTTAATCAGTGATACTTTGCCTTTTTTAAGTGCTCATCTGAATGTCATATGGTATAAGTTATGAGACTTGCCCATGTTTGAGGCATTGGTTTTGCAAATGGGCCTTGGGAAACTGCGATTTAAAAAAAAATTGTACATGACATGGTACCTCGGGTTTTCTTGAAGTATTTACTGGAGTTTTACATTGCAAGTTGAGATTTGAAAGCCTTTTGAGGCTACTGGTGCAATGTGTTTTGAAGTCTTGGTGTGTGAGGTGTAGGGGCGCTTCCATTACAAGCCCAATCAAGTCAGGGCCTTTGGCATGATTGCAGGAGGAACTGGCATTACCCCCATGTACCAGGTCTGCTGCCCTCTTGGCTAACCTCTTCAAAAATGTTCTCCATCTTGTCAAGGAATGGATCTTAATAGTGTGCTTTACACTAAGTCACACTAGTTTGTTTCTTTCAGTAGAGGCTTGTCCTTTGCCACATAAATGGGAAATCTAGAGCTATGAATGATGCCTGGAAGCAATGCATTATCCTACATGGGGATTTCCCATTCTTTGTGATATAGTAACATGATAATGTCTCTTGAGTGCTAGCCAACATCACGTCTGAGTCTTCCCATTGCTTCCGGAAAGGCAACAGAAACTCAGGACACAGATTGTGTATAATGGTTTGCCCAAGTTTTTGAGAAGATTATTATATGCTTATCTACACCCATTGTTGGGAGCTGATGAACTCAGTGGGTAGTCATGGCAGCTCGTCACTGCCGTTCGTGATGAAGGTGATGGTCTGTCACTTTGTGAGTGACTCTCATGAGGTTATGACTGCACTCATTGTCGTGTTACCTTTAATTGTTGTTGTGGAGATTTCTCTGCAACTTCATCGATCTTTGTGATATAGTACAACAGGTCAAGTTCCAGAGCTCTCAATCTGGGTGTCAGTAGTTTGATGGTTAAAATTCATGGAGCCATGGTCAGAATGTAATATGGGATCATAAGTCCCATACAGCACCAAATGAGCTGCTGCTAATATGTCTGTAAATATGTCTGGTCCAGGTGGCACGAGCAATTTTGGAGAATCCAGAGGACAAGACAAAAGTGTATTTGATCTATGCTAATGTCACTTATGATGACATTCTACTGAAGGTGCCAATTGATAATCTTTGCTGTCTTAATTTTTTTTTGATTAGTTCAGCCATTAGAGTCCACATCTCAGGTAGATTAAGGCCCTTCCTGTTCTCTTTCCAACTCAAGTATGATGCATGCCTGACACTCAAGTCTTTGTCCCATGACCAGACAATTAGAACAGCTTCACACCAGGGGATGCCTAGGATTTTTCAGAGATAGTTGGGCTGGAAAAGTTCTGGAGACAAACCTTTTGCTAAGAGGCTTTGATTATTTGATTGGATACTAAGATGAATTAAATAGCCCTTACAAGTAATGGGTGGCTGTTCATGCAAGGAATCAACCCAGCTGCCTATAGATGTGGTATGGTGTGGTTACTTTACATTTCTTTACTGTTGGCACTATCTGTACTGCCAGTCATGGTATATGCTTGATTATAGGGGCAATTTGTATGACAGGAGGATCTGGACAGATTTGCAATAGATTATCCTGACCAATTCAAAGTTTACTATGTCCTCAATCAGGTAAAGTGTTTTCATAGAGAATTGCTTTGTTATGCCAAATGGTTGTTTTGTACCAATTTGGAACTAATTGCTACTACTATTGACATTGACTTGAGATTTATGTGTGAAGCCAGGCTTTCCTTACAACCCAGATTGTTGAATTCATCACAGAGTTTAGAATGCTATGGTTGTTCTCAGAGAGAGTTTCACTCCAGATCTGATTGCAAATAATTTTTTATCTGCCTATTACTATTCCATGGTCATGTCACTGTTATCTGTAACTGTAGGGATGACAATGCCATGAGTTTCAACCAATTTGTACTAGCTGGTTTTGCCAGCCTGTTTCTTGGGCTGGAGTTGTTATGAACTATTTTAAGTGCAGGAATCATTAGGATCAGCTACATAGCCAAGCTTGGTTTTTGTTATCATATTGGATATTGTTCATTTGCTAAATGAGCTGTGTGCAACCCATTTAGTTAGTGTTGGTGAGGTTAAACACAACATGAGGATGGATTTTCACAAGATGACATTGGTTTTTGCAGCCTCCCGTGCAATGGAATGGTGGTGTTGGATATGTCTCCAAAGGAATGATGGAGGCTAACTGTCCCCCACCAGCTGATGATGTCCAGGTAATATATGCAACCCATCCACCTACTTCCAATGGGTACTGTGATATAGTTTCTTAGCCCAATTCTGTATTTTTCTGAGATGGCAAGAAGATTCAGTGATATTTTTCTTGACTTTTGGTTAATGGTAGGTTATTTTAGTCCATACACAATTCATAATGTATTGATGGTAAAGATTCCTCCTTTGACCTGTTGTCCTTGGTGAATTGGTGGGGGTAAACTAGGGATAAATCAGAAGCTTATTCTTCTCCTTCCCCCCCACCTGGTCATATCGGCTGAAAGCAATACACTCCTGATCATGTGCACTTTCAGGGGATGGGATATTTAATCTCCTGCAAATTACAAAATGAGTAGCCATGCCATAAGGCGACATCATTCAAATATAGTTTTTTTGGATGAGAAAGGTTGAGACAAAATTGTTGAACAGTTGCCTGAGTGACAATTTGTGTCTCCAGATTTTGCGGTGTGGACCCCCTCCCATGAACAAAGCGATAGCTGGCCACTGCGATGCTCTTGGTTACACTAAGGAAATGCAGTTCCAGTTCTGATTCTGTCATGAAGGAATTGTGGATTTTGGTGATTTTGATGTGTTCTTGCAAGATATGCTCATGGCATTGATTTGTTCCGGAGCTATGGAATGCCTGTTCCAGAGCTGCAGTCACTGTATTGTGCGGTCTGAATCCCAATTCTTTGTGTGGATTTTCCATTTGAATTGCCATTGTGAGCCCTGCATTTGGCAATATGAGTGAAATTTGGTTCTGGACTCTTGAATCAGTGAATGTCCTACTTCGTTATTGATCAATTGATAACCTGGGACTCCATATTACTGCTTAGTTATCAGCCTAGTCAGTTAACGGCTAAATGAAATGTAGCCTGGTCAATTCTGAGAAACCAAGTTTATGGTTCCAACACATTCAGCTAAAAAGGTCAGAACTGAAGGATTGAAGAAGGCATGCCCATATGCTTTGTTAAGATCATTTCAAAAGTTGAAGTGTAATCAGGTGGTTAGTTTATACTCCCCTTACAGAGCTGCCACTATGTGTTCCTATCAAGCAAGGATGAGGAAAGCTTGCAAATAAGAGATATTGGTTCTGAACTTGTTTTCAATACCATGGGTTCAACAAGTCACTATACAGATTAAATATTTATGCCATTGTAGTACCTATCAGTATACTAAGGTCATACATGCTTTGCATATTGTTTCATGTTCTTGAGTAATGCTTTTTCTTCCAGTGACATTTGAATGGGTTGCAAGGCTTTGTTTGTTTTAAGGGTGTGGTGGCCATCCACTCATTTTATATATTGTTAACCTGCATGCTAAAGGCTCTTCTTGTCATCTTTTGTTTCAAAGTAATTTTCACTCTTATTGTAATGCTTTTAAGTCGCTACTAGTGTTTTTGTTTTTCAAGTTTCTGTTTCCAAGTTGTGGTGAGCATCCCAAGAGGGATGTAGCGCTAAATGTAAGTTGTTTTGCACAAAAACATTTCTGGTTACAAGGCTTTGTCTTTCAGGTTTCAATGTACATTCATCTATCCTTGTTTTTGAATGAAAACTTGTCATCAAAATCAATCAACTTCTCAATCAGTTGAACTCATCTTCTCAGTATCTCCTTGGTAGGAACGACAAACTATGGTGGTTCCAATCTCGGTGGTTCCAATCTCGGTGGTTCCATGTTCCTTTTTCAGAAGCACTTTCAAAGGGATTATTATTGTGGTTATTGAATGTTTGAGAGAGAGAATGTGTTTAACCTCACCAACACTAATGTTGTATGTTTTTGATCATGCTTGCTTAATCGATCACCTACTAATTGGAACTTATTTTAGCTCCCAATTAGGTAGTAATGTAGGGAGTCAATGGAGAGGAATTTTTCTTTTGCTTTCTTTTATGCACATGGCCTCTTCTTGAGTTGCAATTGGGGTTGCACACATGTTGGTCCTTTTGAAGATGAGTCTATAGTAATGTCTTGCCATAAGCGACTAGACCAATAAACCTTGGCTATTTGTTCAACACATTCATGTTATAGAAAAAGATATTGGAAGAACTATTTGTTGCAAAGTTTACTCTAGTGTAAATACATCATGTAACTAATGTTCTTCTTTTCAATTTTCTGACGTAGCTAAAGTGGTGATGAACCATAAGATGATTTAGCCAAATCTAATGATAAAGAAAGATGAAGGTTCCAATTGCCTTTTCTTGTGCAACTTTCTTACAAAGGATGAGCAAAAGTCATCAATTTACTCCTAGACAAAACATTTGTGGAAATAGACAAGCCATTCAAGTCATGTCTAAGGTTAGAGAAATTCATACAAAGATTAGTTCAGAACAAACTAAAATCGAAAGCATTGAAACAAAAAACAATAGAAGACTAATCCAAGGCTTGGTGTAGTGAAATTACATTCCAATTTGTGGTGGAAGATGGAGTATACAAGAAACTGATTTAGGTTGTCAATCAAAGGAGTTGGCTAAACTATATAGCAAAGGGCTCTAGAGGAAAAATGACAACTTTGGTAAAAGACAGATTTGGTCCTTTGTCATGGTCCCAAGCTGAAAAACTAAATGGTTTTGTTGAGGTTGAACAAGGTTACTAGACCCAAATTCTAGACACTTTATGCTTTGATGATGCTTCACTCACCCTTAAGTACTAGTGTAAAGAAGGATTGGGTTGGAATCTTTGATGCTACGAATGACACTGGGCCATTTGCCTCATTTAGGAATGTGAGAGCATCTCCAGAAGTGCTCAGTATGTGACCTTGCAAAAATGTTTCTCACATCCAAGTTTTAGTTATTTACTTTTTCTCAACCCCACCGATAAAACTAAAACCAGGATTACAAATAGGTGAGAGACTACTAATAGCAACCCACTTGGACCAATCGAACTATCTAGCCAATAAAGCAGGGAGCAATGATAACTATGATTTGACTATATGTGTTAAACCCTTCCGGGGATACTCCAGGGCTTTGTGCATTTTTCTAGGCTCACATTAGTTTTCTAGTGGATTCAATGTTCATTCAATATTTTCAGTGGAGGGCCACATAATGAACACTGGAGGAAATGCTTTGGAGGCCAATTTCACTACTTAACCTCCCATTGACCACTCCAAAACACAAAATTGGAGTGCAATTAAGCATTTTCACTCAAGATTCCAATATGTTCTGTACTCTTGAGGAGAGGAGGCCCCCATGGTTTTTACAAAAGGTTAGGATAGGCCTAGTTTCCTATGGTCCTCTTAAGAAGCTTTACTTTCTTTTTTTTTTATGGTAGATTAGATTTATTTGAATTTGGCCTTAATATTTGGACTTGGCAAGATAAAAATGCCTTTAATTGACTATACAACAACCCAAGGTGAAAAATTCTTGAGAAATCAATGAAAGTTTCAAAAATCTTTGAATGTCAAGTGGGTCATTGATCCTTCATGACTTCATATATGAATAGATAGTCCTTGTGGCTTTTTCTGCACTCTTTTGCACCGTGCAATTCTTATCAATACATTGAGCTAGAATGGATCCCACTTTGGTTATTAGTTGCCCATATTGCCCACCACTGATTCCTAAATCTATTTTACATAGATTTTAGAATTGTTTATGGACTCACAAAGCATGGGATTAGGCAATGAGCATCTGCAATTGATTGGAACCATGGTTGGGGAGGAATGGGCCCTTACATGCTCTCACTTGGCAACAATCAATACTAAGCAGATTGCTTCCTAACAAGCCTCATGAGTTAAAATATAGTGTGGAACTTATTAAGAGAAATGAAAACGTGAATTATTCGTTTAGATCATAATGATAAGGTTCTTAACTTTTGAAGATTGAAGTTATGAATAAGTACAACAATTAGTTTGGGATAATCTTCTTGACTATGTGGCATAGTAGCTTAAGGGGAAACCCATTGAGATATCAAAAATGCCCTTAAATCTAAGGAAGATCTACTAGATAACTTTAATTCTAAGTGGGGTTCATACTTGATTTATTTGTGATAAGTGGTAGCTATAGTTTAGTTGACATTACATTAGACCTCTTAACAATACAATTATTCACTAATGTTTTGCCACCTAGCCTTGGGAGGTTTCTTCCATTCCCTAGTTTGGTTGATTGTTAGGTTCCCTTTTGTAATGGATTTTTTTTTGGTCTGTATTACACTACCCAAACCCCCCCCCCCCAAAAAAGAAAAGCCTACATGCTAATCAAGAATTTTGAATAACACTTGTTGGGATTGACTAGGTAAGAAAAATGCATTCAGGAGCTCCATTAATAACTCAAACATATCAAAGTTAACTTCACTAATGATAAGACTCCTCTTCCAACCTTTAACAACCATCCTTCCAAAAATGTTAAGAAGCTAGAAGAATTGTTATGGCCAATGATTGAAATTATTTATAGCTTCTTTGAATACCCTTTGTTGTGTGCAATAAAATTCTTAACAAGTGGTCTTGAAGCAAGTTCCTAGTTATGCATTGTTTTGAACAAATGGGAGCAAACTAATTTGGTAACTTATTAGTGCATTGTTCTCATACCATCTTTGTTTACTTTTGTAAAAAAACCTCTGCGAAAGCTTCTAGGAACAATTGCTAGGATAATCATTTAGTGGCAATGCATGTCTTTTCCCTTAGGAAAGCTCCAAACAACAAATATGATTAGAATTTGCATTTCTTCAATGTGGTTTTAACCATTCAACAAAACAACTTAGTAAGGACCAATTTGTATATATAGGAGAGCCCATGATAGTTCCCAAAACATGAAATTGACTTGTTGAAACTCTTGTTGGGTGAAAAAATGACGGAGTACAATTTGCATGTGTTATGCGATGTCAATTGTAGTTTCACATTTGTCTATTTTGACCTTTTCTTCTACTTAGTATTCAAGGCCTTTGTCTATGTTGAAAAAACATTCAAGTTCAAGTTTTTTAATATAAGCAAGTAAATTCATATGCAAATCTTCTTCTAAACCAACATGACAAACATAAGTTTAACAATATATAGTTAAAGAGGATGTGTTACCAAGACAAACGACATTTGGGCGCATTCAAAAGTAGCACATGTGCCCACTTGGATAGTCCTCACAAGTTGAGGGAACAAATTGGGATTGGTAGATTAGGGTTACTTATACTCTATAAAAAAATGTTTAAAAGCATCGGTTACACTATTTTAAGTAGTGTTCTTCAAATTTGAAAATTATTTGAAAAAAATATTATATATTCATTAGATTCATTTCAAATGAGGAAGTTGGAGAGTGAATAAAGTTGAGGAAGTTGGACAAACTCAAACAAGACAATGGACAAACCTAAGGAAAAAGGACAATCGATGAATGCATGAAAATTGAGATAAATGGATGAATAAAGAGAACAATGGCTAAATCTAGGGATCCCCATTAGCATAATTCTTTACTTTTCCAACTTTTCCAACCCAAACCATTTACCCTCTTTTCCCAACTAACAAGTTTTTCATCCACCTTCCCCCTTTTCTGAAGGTCCTCGGATGAAATTTTCATAAATGCATCCATTGTCAACAACTAGCTCCATGTTCATTCTTTATAATTTGACCTTGGTTATAAATTATAAAAGTTGGGTATTTGATTGATGAAGTTGACTCCGAGGGAAGTGGTATAAAATGCTCTGCATCACATTTGAATCTTGTTGCTTGCTTTCACTCCAAAGGTCAATCTTTAAGTGAGTGCATTGCATGATGATTAAATGAAAATCATTCAATTTCAAGCATTGTTAAAATATTATCATCCAAAAACAGACACATAAAAAAAAAAATCCTGAAAAAAAAACTTTTGTGTAGGCCATGGTGAACTCGAAGAACATTGAACTTGTGTACACTCTTTAATTACCTACAATATGCTTCGGTGCATGGAATGAGCCAACAAAGTGAACCAGCACCCACTAGCATTGAAGGATGGATGGTAAGAGGTCAAGAAACAGTTTTCCGTTGGGTTTCAGTTCCTTATCTAACCATGGTTAGCTCTATTGTTTAGTTGGTTGTTAGTGGTAGATTGTTAATAGGTAGTGGGGCGGTCGCTTATAGTAAGTAAGGTAGGTAATAAAAATAGACCTTACCTATATTACTTACCTAGTAATCACCTTTTTTTTCCCCCCCCTTATCTATCTACCTATATATGGTACCTACTTCTTACAAAATGGGTTACCAAGGTGAAACTAGATATCAACTCAAGTTAAAGTTCATCCACAATTGAGTCACAATGGTCATCCAGTGGACGGTGTAGTGGTGGGTGCTGTGGAAGGAGTTGAGTTCGGGTTTTCAATCGGCAATTGCCCCCACTTCCCCCTTTATAGTGGTCCAATGACTGGCAAAAACCAAGAGTGTGCATTGGCTACTTTTCAAAGGGGGGGCGGTCGGCCGGTGCATGGCCACCCTAGATGAGTGAGTTTGGCCGGTGGCTTTTGGCCGGTGGCTGGTGGCCACCCTCATGCTTTGTCACTAGAAGGACAAAGAGGGGGGGGAGAGAATGGTTGGTTTTGTTTTCAAACCAACCCATCCACATGGGCTTTCAGCTTTTCCAAGTGGGAAACAACAAATGTGCCCACCATAAACAAGGTGAGGTGAGGGGAACCTTTTCTAGTATACCCAAGGAAACTTGAGGAACTCTTAAGTAACATTTTCAATTGTTGTAGAGAAAAAATTGGAGGAAGCTTTAAGTAGTTGTTATGTTTTAAGTAATTTTAGTTTAGCTATTTATTTATTTATTTATTTATTTATGTATGGAGTTTCTGACACCCACCCTTGTTGACACATGCTGGTTTTAAACATATTTTCCCCTTGAACACTCATTACCTTCAAGTCAATGCATTGAACTACCTATATTTTAAAAACTCCTGTTTTAAAATAGGTGGGAGCTACTAATAGCAAACCACCTGGACCAATCATTATGATTGCCGAATCAAAAACAGGGACCAGCAGTCAGATCACATTTATCACACTCTTCTCTAACAGGTGCACAGCTTTTTCACCAGTCTCAGCAAAGTGAGCAAAATATGCAGGAGAGAAACCAATTTCCAGAGCCAAACCGGCATATGCTAACTTTTTTCCATCCCATTTTAGTGTGCAGGGTCACATAGTAAGCACTGGTGGGGATGCTGTAAGTGGCCATCACCATAGGGAGAGGTAGAAAATGTAAAGATCCTCAAATAAGAAGATTTAGCCAAATCTGGTAATATGAAGTACAAATCTTTCATTGACCTTTTTATATTCATGGCTACACACTGAAAACATAACAATTTGAAGATTTTGATTGATTTATTTATATTCATCAATTTTGAGGATTTGAAACCCTCCAGGATTTCTTCATTTTCAAAAAGTTTGATTTTGAGTTTATTTAGGTTTTTGGCGAAACTTCACTAGGCAAAAAAAAGAAAAAAAGGCTGCCTCTGTTTATGTGAGACATGTGTGAAAGCACTCAATAAAATAATGTCAACTAGAAGGATTGGCCTATAGCTATGTATGGGTATAACCATGGGTTATTACATATTAAGTACCCTTTGTTTACAGTTGTTTGGAAATAATAGGTCTTAATCTCATTGGATATTAACTAGGGGTGCAAGCTAGTGTAGTTGTTTTAAACTTCAGATGCAATTGAAAATAAGGATTACAATTGACATTTTGTATTTATCATTGGCCTTTGCAAAGTTAACATACATTTGGTAATGCAAAATTTTGGAAATAATTGTTCTCAATATTTGCTCGATTTATGTGCAAATGTTGTCACCCATTCAAAACACCATAATTAGTTAATTGTATGCCATGTATACTAGTTCATGTTTCTAGCCACACACCGCCATACTTTGGCCTCCATTAGGGTTTTATCACATCCAACATATAGTCTTGATTTCCTCCATCCCCACCCATAAACATGAAGAAGAAGTGAACATGAAAAAAATGATAGACTATATTAAATAGCACCATCTTGGTAAATCATTATGGTTGGCCAATAAAAAAATAATCATTTTCTTTTATTGGCCTTTGTGGAAGGCACTGAATCTTGGACATATCCATGGGCTCGAATTGAGTTTCATACTACTTGATTGCTACTTATACTTTCATCCAAAAAATAGTGATTATTCCATTTGATAGTGGTGGGTATAGCTCCACATATACCCCTTATCCCAAATGCTTGTAGTAGTAGTGCTTATTGCATCCAAGATCACTTTCTAATTGTTTCCGAACCTCAATTCATAAACACAAAAACAAACAATAAAAGGTGAGATTTAAATAAAATCATTTGGACCAATCACTTTATTTAGCCAATCAAGAGTAGTTATTATATTATGTAGTGTGCCATTTACAAGCGTTCAATCATGTGCACATAGGCTAGTTGAAAGTCAATTTATCGACCCAAACTGAAATAAAATTCATTATCATTATTCTTTTTAAGGTTCCACAATAATAAAATTACTTTTGAAAATGTTAAATCTTAAAGAAATTATTTCTCATAAATGATGAAATATATTAAGGAAATTGTTATCCCCTAATGTCAAAACCTTGGGAACAAGGTTAGTTTTTTTATGGTGCCTAAATTCTCTAGGTCCACACAACTTGATTTTTTTTTCTCTTTCATAATGATTAGGGTTTGACGGTTGTAAATATAATGTTTTGCATGAGGTTGTTGGGAGCAAAGTTTAAAAAGAGAGTCTCTAAAGGAGAGTCACGAAAGAGAAGAGGGCTATAGAAGGTAGTGCTTGGGAAGAGAGTTATGGAGATCAAAATAGAATAAGATGAGTTGAAAATGTAGGTTTCTCAAGTGGAGATGGCAAAATCCATTGTTGAAACCTAGAGATGAAAAGAGTAGATAACCTTGGGGGTTCAAATTGACAACATTGAATGAAGAACTAAAAGAGGAACAACAATACCATGCATCAAAATCAAGGGATAGCAAAATACAAAATCTAAGAACTTTTTGCTTCAGGTTAGTTCACCATTGTAATGCATGTATCCTATAATTGACAAGATTTCTCTATACTATAACTTGGTGAAACATTATAATTCACCAACTTTTGCAAAGGAGTAGAGATAGAAGCAATACAAAAATGTTGGAAAATGTCTCATTCTGTTATAGGTTTAGAGTCCAAAGAAACTACCTATATTTATTGGCAACATTTCATCCAAAAAAATTATGCAGCTTGCTGATGGAATTGCACTTAATAGACGAAGATAGCCCAATCACTTTAGGAACTTGGAAGCACTGAATGGGGGGGGGTCTTCAACTAAAGTAGCTTCTCTTCTTGAATTAAGTATAGGACCCATGAAATGAGTTAATTTGTTCCCTCTCTACTTGAAGCTCCAAAAAGAAGGAAGGTGATGATTGAGATGATTTGCATGCAAAAACTCCTCCGGGGGCAAATGGAATAAACAATTAACCCATCTGGGTCTGGTGTATAAGGAAGGGCCTGTGTGTAGAGAAAATCCACTCTGATTTTAAGGTTGGGTCATTGGCAAAAGGCCGTGGGTTTCTCAACTCAAAATTAACATTGAAAAGGGTAGACTTGAGGCTTCAGGTATAGAATGCAGTTCATGGTTTGAAATTCATGGTCCCATGTGAAATTATGGAACTAGCTAAGATTGTTATGCAAAGGGTACAAGTTGCCAAGCTCAATGCTTCCTCATTTAAGTAAAATACTTTGGATACAGTGATGTTCATATCATTTTGCAGAACAGATGTAATGTATATTGATTGGTTAGCTCTTTGTTAAGAATGAAAGAATATGTGAAGTAAAAAGTAATTCAACTCTTGAATTCTTCTTGTAGATCTGACATGTTGATTGTCTATCTTGTTTTGTCTATGCACTTGAATTGAGCACTTCTTGTTTTGTCATTTGTTTTTCAATATTTCTTTGCACTTTTTCCTTTAGTCATTAGTTTTTCAATATTGACTACGGATGACATTTGAATAAATTTATGCAAGATTCAAGCAATGAAAAGTGGAGTTGATGAAGTTGAAAATTGATAGGACATATTCCCCTTTTGAAGATGTGATTTGATTTTGTTCAATAAAGTATTGAAGTTGAATTTCCTTTTCTTAGAGAGGTATCTAGGCTTGTTTCAATATTTTGGATTTATTATAACATATTCATATATCCTAAGCTCCACCCATAAACTTGAAAGTGCGACTTTGAAAAGGAGGAGATTGTTGATAACAAAGCAAGTGGACCAATTAGATAATTTGACCAACCAATAGGAGTGAGAGATTGTGCCATGGGGACCAATCAAACAATCTAATCAATCCATAGCACGATTTGAACTATGCAAGGGCCTCTTTCAACCATCACATCGTGTGCAAATATGATGTCTCAAAACCATTTTAAAAACCAAACCGACACAAGTTTTTATTATTGTACATCCAAAACATACTCCGACAATGTGTGGGTGGGGCTACCCTTAGTTCAAAATTGTTTTAAAATTGTTTTTTCCGTCATTTTTTATTCAAGCCCATTAGAAGACCAGCTGAAACTCGACAACCCCATTCAAAGACTGGTAGAAAAAATATTGCCAATCATCAAAAGAGGATTGGAGACTATTTGTCAATTAATCTCATCATCACAACTATTATGTTTGATTACTCAATTTGAATTCTCAAAAAATGGTGAAACTTTGCTGAAAGAAACACGTTTGACACTTAAAAAACACAAGTATTTAGTTCAGTTTGGAGGTGGATGGCAATGCTGACCAAGTCAGTCTTGGATTCTATATTACTAATCATGATAGCTCTCAAACCAGGATATGGCACAGTCCCTCTCCTCAAAAGAGCCCTATCTCATAGGGAAATTGGAACTCATTCTTTAATCTATGCAAATCCTACATTCTACTTTGGACCATGATGGTATATTCTAGTTCACTCCACATTGCACAACTATGCAATATACTTTTGTCAAATTGCAAAATAGCCTTCAGATGAATGGTGGTTTTGAGGGGCCCTCTGCGACAACACCCTTGAAACAAAAACAGAAGAGTCACTTTTGTAGTAGTATAATTAGTAGTGAATTATGACCCACAAAGATCAATCACTGGAGCTAAGGGCACTGAGAAGGAGTGGAGGCAACTTTGGTGTCCATGTGATAGACACCATTGAAAGTCTGATGAATATACAGTCCCCTCCAGATACTTTAGAAATTTTTTCTTGACCCTGCTTTACATGCACATGAGGAGTGTCCTGCAAGCTTTTCAAAACATTGTAAAATTTAGTAAATATTTCCAAATTAGGCTTAGTGTGTGGAAGACAAAAATTGGAGGTGCATGTCAAATGGGTTCTTGGAATAGGTTATAATTGGACATTTTGAAACTTGTTGAAGAAGTTAGATTCCAGCTGGATTCAGCCAGGTTCCTGTACATGCCCCCACCTAGATCTCCTCAGGCATTGGGCCAATTGTATGGGTCATCTCACCAACATACTCTCAACATACTAACTACAATTGTGCCACCCAAAAGCCATTCTGTATTTTCTACCAAAATAATAACTTGGCATTTTGGTGAATCTTCCATTATGCAGTTTTTTTTTTTTTTTTTTCCCCCCAATTTTAGGAGGTAGGTGGACTTGCAATCATCCACAAGAGGAATGAGCCAAATTTGGTGGTTAGAGGTCAGATAGTAAAGTAGGTCTTTTTTTAAGGATCCTTCTTTGTCTAAATATGGTGACTTCAGGCCTTTTTTTTGCTCCAAAATATGGCAACTTTGCTGCTTTTTTTTCACCCCAAAAAATCCTTTGTACCCAGTCCTTTGTGCAAAATTTTGCCACCCAAAAAAAACACACTGCTTTTTGCAAGCATTTGTTATTCGAGGTTAGCTATCCCACATGAAATTTTCATCAATTGCAACTGATTTTTCAATCCACATGTGGAACGTATCATTTTTCAGATGGATTACACACAAGGCGGTTTATCACATTCTTGGATAAAGAACTCCCTACGGAATCCATAAGTTGGGCAACTTTAGGGGATGAGTTTGCAATGTCATGTATCACAAATCGCCTCATTCATGTAATAATATAGAATTCTTATAACAAGATATGTAACAGCAAACGAGTGTATTGAACAAAGAATTTCTCCATAACAGAATCAAAGGGGAACACTACCCAAGATGTCTAATAAGCTGGCAACTCCAGACAGGCAGGCATGAGATGTCTAATGAGCATCTGTTAAGGCCAACTTATGCTGGATGGCAACTTAAAGATGCTACTAAGGAGACAGCAACCGACATAGAGAGAGAGAGAGAGTTCAGAAAGCAATATCTTGTTTATAAGATTCCATCATTCTTTTCAATGACCAGTTGTTCTATGATTGATCATTCTGAAGTTTGAACCGTGGCAAAGATCAATTGAACAAGTATGTCCTGGCCTCCAAATTCTCCTCCCAACCAACTAACTACAGCAATATGTGAACAATTACATTTTGTGTGAAGAATTTTTCATTGAACCTGACAATTTTAAAACCTTATAAGTGCACTTTTGTGCACCAACAACCTTTAAAGGTTAACACAATAGAACTAATATTGTACATGCTAGTTGGGTCACTATTTTTCAATGTGAGTTTCATTGTGAAAGGCACCTAAAACTTTTGCAATCCAATGTTAAAATGTTCCACTTTTTTTTGGGTAGTGTACCTACATTAGGGGCTAAGGGACCTTTGAACTATAGGGATCCTCAAATCTCACACGAAACTGCAACTGGTGCACTGGGATTTTGGCATTAAAAATAGGGGGTCATGCAAATTGATATAGGCTCAATTCTCCAGACCTACAATAGCTGATGTTTGAAGTGAACCATACCAATTGACTCTATTTATATACCTGGAACCCTAAAGCATGCCATAAACCCAGTAGATACTTTTGTCATGTGGGAAATGGTCTTCAAGTGTTTTGTGGGTAGGTCCGAATTCTTTTTGAAGTAGACCCTATTAGCATTTCTTTTTGTCTAAGGAATTCCAAGTTGCAATGACCACCAAGTTTATTGGGATACATAGTTTGCATTTATAGATGATTATTAATGCATAGCCCCAAAAAACTTGTTCCATAACATAAATAGAAGCACCACAAATGTGCTTCCCTTTGTCTCTACTTTATACTTTATATATATGATAGTTCAACTTTGGCCAAAGCATATACAATAAATAAAAGTTTGGTGCTATTGGGAACATCTTGGGGAACCTTTTGGGAACTTGATTGATGGAAACACATTGGGAACCAAGAAAATATTCCAACAGACCCCCCACCCTCCTCCCCAAAAGGAAAAAAAAAACAAAAAAAACTGGGTCTATTGGGTGCATGTTGCAATTCCTCATTGGGTGAGCATAGTTTGTGTTCATCACCTATTTTGGCCTAAAAGCTAATGGGACGGCATAAATTGTGTGGGGACGACATATGGATGGAAAAGCTTCTCAATCACACAAACTCTAACCAAAGTTGTATTTTAGAAAATTATAGGCCATCTGTAAGCAACTTAAAAAAAACACTCAATTTGACTAAGGTGCCAAATTGACTGGAAAGATGAGGTCAAAGGAGGTGGCGAGAATTTGGACATGGGACTTTTGATTTAAATTGAAAAAAAACAAAAAACATTTGGCATCCTGGACCCTCTTTTTTTTCACAAAATTTCATTTCAGTATTTTGAGGATTATTTAATGATGAAACTGACCTTAGGGTAAGGTACCAGTATTGAAGAAACCTAAAATACCCTAAAGAGGCCTTGGTGGGGGCGGTGGGGGGGGGTGGTGAACCAGCACCCAAGTTAGTAAGTACATGGGTGGGTGCTGCTGGTTCAGCCTGGCCCAGTGACAAAGGGGACGGTGCAGCCGTCCCCCTTTGCAGGGGCCGCCCTTTGGCCCTTTAGAATAGTAGAGCACACATGTTTGAAGGGGGATGTTTTTTCTCTAGTATAAAGAGCCGAGCTTCCCCAACCCTTGTTTTCCCATGTACATATCCATCTGTGAATACTGCCCACCTCTTCGTCAGTGAACAACCACAAATCGTCTTGCTTGTCTTCAAGAAACCATCGTCAATCAATCAATCGCTCACCATAGTCAATCAATCGCTCACCATCGTCAATCAATCGCTCGTCATCGTCAATCAATCGCTCGCCATTGTCAATCAATCGCTCGTGGTGCGCTCGCTCGTGAAAAACAAAAAACTTTCAGTGTTTTTTTCTTTGTTTTTGTTTTGCTTCTTTGTCAATATACGTGTTTTTGGTCATTCGGGGTTGTGGGTGTGTTTTTCTTTCCTCTCATCTAAGCATATTTCGATCTAGCTAACTCCGTCTCTCGTATTCATTCGTATTTGCAGTAGCTGTTTATGTGATCTTGTATTCAGTAGTAGTAATCCTTCCGGCCTTTTACCAGCTGATCCATGATCGATCTGTGATCTGCAAAATATTACGCGTATTCTTGTTTGTGAACCTTTGTTTGTGTTGTGGTCGGATTAAGCTGTAGCTGTTGATGTTTCGGCTCTGATCTCCTTGAGGTTACTCCTGCAGGCGCTAGTAGCGATCTCTAGTATTGCAATCATCTCGTGAATAGCGCTTTCAATTGAACTGATCTCAGATCTAGTGAACGATTTACACACTGTTGCTTGTGATCGAAGAAATTTATTATAGATCTACCACCCAATTCACTGGACGACGACTCGAGGAGCTGTCAATCTAGCCTTGATTTCGTCACAGATCGTTTGATCCAATTCTGCACATCGATCGAGCGCAGTATCTCTCTGCAACGTCAATCCAACGCGCGCTTTCTCTTTGAAAACCTAGTGTCCTGTCTCAGCTGCTGGTGAATATATCCTCGCGGGATCTTTGTCACAAGTTTCTTTGCCTGTGCTCAAAGAAGTCAGTTCAGCAGCCACCCATGATGTCCATGCAAGAGGTAAGTAAGTAATACCAGAGAGAAATTATTTCTCAGCTTCTTTCCAAAGCGCAAAGCTTGCTGTGGACGAATACTAGCTACGCAGCATCCATCGGATTGTTTCTTTGTTTGTTTGGTTTTCGGTGTACAGTTTGTTTTCGACTGCAATAGGTCTGATATTCTTGAGTATTTGCGGATTGAGAAGCTGAATGGGCAAAATCTTCTAGATCCTAGTGATGATGGGTTCTTGGTGGATTAACGATCTGCGATATAATGTGTTGCAGCTATTTTACGGTGACAGGGAGCTCACAAGGATCATCCCGAGTTATCCGCAATATTATGATGAGGAATATGATCAAGCTGACTTCCCCCGCAGTGCGTATCAACATCATCATCATCAGCAGCAGCAGCAGCACGAGAAATTAGTACCCCATCGCGTGTATTACCAGGATGATGAGGCCGATGAAGCAGCTTCTCGTTACAGAACACAGTACAACCAGCGATCACAAGCTGCCTTCCGGCTCCAGTCCCCCACTCGGCACAACCACCAGCAGGCGGATGATGTGCTACCTTACGCGCCGCCTGAGACTCGGTACAAGGCACCCATCGCTGAAACACGTTATAACACTAGGCCGATGCAGTCGGTATGCCATCAATCCCTATAAGTCTTTCTTGTCCTGTACTAATGATTTCTTCACTGCTGCATACAACTGATCTGAACAAATCTGGCTGATTTAATCGTCTTATGGATGATCACCACTTTAGATACATCACAAAATTGAGAAAACAAAAGGAAATTCCTGCATGAAGGTTCGATCAATAAGCTCGTGAACATTCCATAGTTGAGAAGAGACTAGTCTCAGTGCAAATTATTGTACAAACTTTCCAATTGTGTGATAATGTTTCCTGGGGCGGTGGCACAGCTGCAGGTTGTGGAGTTGATGGTACCCTTGTGTTGCACCAAGTGTGAGGAGAAGGTGAAGAAGGCCCTTCTAGAAATGGAAGGTGAGCCTCAGCTGCTACACTTGAACATCAATCACCAAGAAATGTTTTATGAAAGATTTTCTGAAACAGTTTTCTCCAATTTGTACACAACTTATCTACAAACATGAATGCTAAATCTTTTGTGGGATGATTGCGAATGATGCTACATCTGAAAACAAAAAACTGGGAAAAAGAAAAAGAAAATTACAATGCTCACATGTGACAATTGATAATGCTTTTTTTTTTCTTCCTCTTGGCTGTTGGAATGTTGTTCAGGGGTGGAAAGGGTGAAGACTGATCAGGAGAATCAAATGGTGACTGTGACTGGAATGTCTGTGAATCCCATGCGAGTGCTCAGGCGGGTAAAGAAGATCAAGAAGCGGTCGGAGTTGATTATGCCTAATTGGATACCAACTGAGAAGCATGGTACATCTAATTATGCAGCTGAGAGTGCCAAATCTTACTCCAGATATCCTCAAAGCTCATCACAGGTGCACACCCAGCAACTATATCATTCTCCTGGAGAGGATTTCAGGGGCCAGGAATTCAACTATCCGCACAAATTTTATGCCCGCCCATCTTATCATCACCATTGATGAACCAACCCATCCTTCGGCTTCATTTATGCTTGGTATTGTAGATCACAGACAGTGCATAATTTCTGATCATTGTTGAGCCAAAATTTTGTACATTCATTTTTGTGGGTCACTAGGACCTGGTTGTTAGGGACCATATTTTATTTGAGTGCAGATTATGACACTTTTGTTGCCTTGCAAAATCTTGAAGCTTGAACACAATCAACGACTTTGCATTGCAACAGGAGGGTACTATCCTGCAAATTTTGTGCAAGATCTAAAAAAAATTTAGCTGCAGCTTGGTTTAGACTTCAGCTCTTCTGTGCACATAGAAATATGTGGCTCTTCAATTGTTGCTCCTCTAATGTTCCTGAACATTAGAGGTTTGTAAAACACCCCACCCAATTTTTGCAAAAATAAAACTGTACAGTGTATATATAAACCAGGTGTGCATAGAATATGTGGACAAAGTATGTTGAATGCTGAAGGCACTAAAAAGAGGTTGCAACATGAACAAAATGCAGCACAATCTCTAATGCAAAGCAATTTATATCTCTCTGATGCAAAATGTACATAAGTTTGCTTATGCCTGCTGGTGGATTCCTCTAATTTTTGGAGTGTACCCAATTGCATAATTTCATACCCTAATTTTTCTTGAAAGATCTATTGCGTTCTTGGACATGTGACCCATTGGTTTAAGTTGCATCCTAATTTGATTCGATCCATAGTTGAAATCTGATGGAGATCACTTTCCCCTTGTTTGTCTTCACAAGCAGCCAGTTTGCATAAAACGCCTTCTTCAACTTTTTTGGGTCATTTGTTTGACATTATCTATCTATTAAGGAGGATAGTTTGTTTGTTTGTTTTGTTTCTCACATTGAAACCTTTCAAACCACAGTGCCTCTTGTTGTGAACTTGGTATGGTTGGAAAAACCTTGATGAGGAGGGGTGCACTGAGGTGGTTTCATATTGTTTAGAGAGTACTATTGTAATTAGCAAATCTCACTTATGATCATCCAGGCCATGGAACAAAATATCCCATTTAAGCTATTTGAACTCTGAGATGTATCTGTTAAAACAACTCACAACATAGTTTTTGCATGAGGTCCAAGTTTACACCTAATTGATCAAAACGATCCTTCCATTGTGATGTTGCTCACTTGCAAAATGAAATGTATTGACAAATGTATTTTCTAAACCAAATTTAGAGATAGCAGCCATGCCAAGAGATTTTGGATTTGATATTTGTACTTGCCATCAAGAGCTATGACCTTTTGTAAGCATTCAATTTTCCTTGTATAAATCTACACTCTTTGAAAGACTATCGACCAATAAGACCATCCTGCCCACCAACAAAAAATTCCACGTAAACGTTGCATCAATCTCCATGATCTCTAGAACATCAAGGTCATCTAAGAAGGTGGAATATTCTTGAACAAAGATATTAAACTGCTATGTCACATTGGGAAGATTTCTATGAATGTTAATGGATATGATGTATGACTTCAAAATTTATGTTTGCCATATAAATATAGGCAAACCCAATATGACTTCACTATTGCAAACCTTCACAGATAAAACCACTAGACCTTCAACAAGTGCAAAAATCAAAGTAGTAGTGATTAGAACTTGAGCTAGATGGCCTAAAACAAATGGGGCCTTTTCATGAAGTTGAGGATTTGGCACTTCAATCATGCTTATAAATTTGTAGCAATTGCCCAAACCCTAATCTTCTTCTATAGCGTTGCTAAACCTTTAAGAGTTCTCCTCAAAAGAATAGATAGATTGTAATGCATCTTGAATTTATGGTCTAGATGGTGATAGGCTCCAGGATTACAAGTGACCTAGATCCAACACATTGAGCACATGCCAAGTATCATGTTTTCAATTTCCAAGCTTGAGAAGAAGCTTTTGCCCTTCATCTGTTTGAGCTTACAAATCCTTCTCTTCTTCCCCCACATTTCTTGTCATGCATCCTCCTCCCTCCCCCCCCTTTGTGCATTTGAAAGAGAACTTAGAAAGTTCCCCAAACAAACCATAACTTACTAGACTTCCTCCTTGGAAAAATTGCAATGGAATCTTGTATTACTATCTTGATGAAAGAGCTTGTAGCAATTTTCCAAGCTATAATCTTCTTTTACAGCTTTTAGAAACCTTGAAGTTCTTCTTTGCAAACAAATAGATTGTAATGCATTCTAAGTGAGTAGTTTGAAAAAAGTTTGAAGCTCCTCCTCCCAAGTGCTTGATGTATTCATGTTCCTAAACTTTCAATAACCTATCAAAGGTTTTCTTTTCTTCTAAGGGATAACACTTTGGCAAGCACCACATGTCTTTTCCTCTGGATTTCAAACAATAAATGTTTGCTCGCTCCAACATCAAAGCTCTATCATCTTCAAATGTTCCAATTTTTGTAATCATGAACTTCATTCAAACCTAATGAACAAATTGTTATGACTTGAAAATTGGTCCAACTACAAGTAATTAAATTGTAATTAAAAAATTGTATTCAAATGAAAAACTTCAAAGAATCATGTTCTTTTCGTTAGACTTACTTCCTATTGAAATATGATGCTTATGAGACAAAAGAGCTTTGGAATAGAAAGAAATATTGAAAAACATGTATTAATATCGTGAATTGGCTTTAGATATCCCTTGGAATAAAGTTGATTCCATCCCATTCAATAAGGAATCCAATTCTAATACAAAATCAATTGACATGGCTAGGATTATAGACATGTTTAATTAAACATGATTAAGGGTACACCTTGCTTGACTCATGCCAAACATCCTTTTATTTGTTTGATGCGCCAATCCTTTGCAAACAACTTGGCTCCATCGTACCTATATATGGTTGCTTTATGTAAGAATCCTCATGATACCAATATCAACTCACCTTCTAGGTGTAGATGAGGGAGTGTTACCTTCCTAATTACTCCCCAAAAAAAAAACATTTAAAAAGTCTTGACCAAGATGTTTGAATAAAATCAAATTACCTAGTTCAAGAAATGGTGGACAAGCTTTCGAAGTTAACAAATGTGTCCTTGTTGATAGATTAACAAACTCAATCGCAATGATTGCATCAATCCTACTAGAATAGGATGGACAATAAATTTATGAAACATTTTATGGATTTTTAAAATGTCATCACCAAATGTGTGTGGGGTTCACTTAGAACAATTGCATGTGTAATGTGTTAATGTGTGGCTCTATCTAGGTTTCTAACCTTCAATATTTGAAAAAACAAATTGGGCTTAAAAAAATAGATCATGATGCCCCATGAACTCATGAATAAAAACAAAGGTGATACTTGCCTTCCACGTCCAAATGTAGTCAACATGTCATGTCATCAAATCTTGCAACAACATGATCCCCCACATTATATCATATCCCATTAAAGAATCAAAATTGCATGTGACATTTTTTTAGTCACTTCATCAACTAAATTAGTGATCTCTATAATAAGGAGCCTTTCTTTCATGTCCAATACCTTTGTAGACATATTGTAGCACGAAATTAGGTCGCCGCACCAATGTTAACACTAGCTGATCTTGGGATCTAGGTATGATTGATTAGCCGTCTCGTTGTTACGACGTCTCCATTACTGCTGCATGGAAAATGCATGGGGAAATCTATTTCTGGTTGGGTGTGCTGTGTGGTTCAAGGAAGAAGGCGGCTAGGAATAATGAGGAAGGATGGAGCTGAATTGATGAGAAGATGGGAGTGACGGCAACCGATGTGTGGGGGATGGACAAAATGGAGTAGGAGGATTTTCATGAGACTTCTAGAGGAAGTAAACGGAAGTAGGAGATGGCAAATGAACTGGGGGGAGGTGTTGGGGAGTGATTTTTAGGCTCTAGGAAGAGGTTGGCTGTGGACAGATAGTAGCAAGGAAGAGAGGAGCAAAGAATTTTTAGCAAGGTGGAATGTGAGTGGTGGTGGGGAGCTGAGTATGAGAGATGGCCACAGAGTTGCATAGGGAAAAAGATCCAGATGTCTGATTCTGGCGAGGAAGGCAATTCTGGCACCATGATCGTCTGATTTTTAGGAACATTCAGGAGGCAGGAGGTCGGGACTCTTGTAAATATAGGTGTGAGGAGTTTTGTTAGCGAAGGGTTTGGCTGGTTGCTAGAACATTCCGCTACGCCAACAACTTGGCCAAGCAACTATAGAGGAACATGAGAAAACCTCAATAGGAGCCTGATCTTTGATGAACATTTTTGTAGTAAAGAAAGCTTGTGCTTTTGGGCAATGTTTGTAGTCTGCAACAGAGAAGCTGGTACTTGTTAGCATTTCTGCAAATGTGAGAAGCAGGCGATGGATGTTGTGTAATCTATTCTGCTAGTTTGTGTGAGTAAAATACTTGTATGTGTCTAATCATAGAATGTACATCAGGAAGAATCAGTAGGGAAGTATCAGGGAGAAGATCAGAGATTTCGTCTATATGAAGTAGATTAGTAACGCAAGATTGCTTAGGGTCGTGCAGCCGGTCAGTGTGCTGTTTGAATTCGGACCCACTCTTTTTGGTTATAATATCTTCATTGTGTTAAACATTGTGCTTGACCTATTTTCAAAATGTCATCCTATAGAAATACTTTTTTTCTATTAGATCTATGGAAGGGCATGATGGCAAAAGTTGTTTCAACTACCAAAGTTATTGAATTTTCTCCTTTAAAACATAGCCAAAATGCTTAATCCATGAATCAATGGACATAATGTACCTAAAACATTCACATCCAAATGAAACAAAATCTCAAAATTAAACATTAACAACCTTGGAAACCAACATTTATGCCATAATCACAATTCAAAGTACTTTGTACATGTAAGTACTCACCCATTGTATTGCCACCATGCCCTTGAAAAAATGTCATCAAATGTTTGTGGTACTCATACATATTTAGTTGAAGAAAGACAAGACAATCCCTATCAATTTGTAGTTGTTTTTGTAATGTCATGATACCAAGGTTGTCATAATGTTTGGCACACAACACATCCATTTGGACATTAATGTTAATACCCAATGTCACATTAAATTAAGGTCAACATAGGGTCAACCTAAGTGAAAGCCCAAGTCAAGCTACTTAGGGTAAGTTTAAGGCAATCAATACTTGTGTCAAGTGATTGCCCTAAACCTTGTGGTAACCAAAATGATGGTCGGTCATTAGAATGTTATGATTAAAATTTAGATGTTTGGTTCAAGAATCAAAAATGGTTCAACTTAATACAATCACTAGATCAATGTTGGGCATTGACCCACTTTTTTTTGGGCAATAACAAAAAGTTTATGGTCATTGCATCAATAGTGGAGATCAAGCCACCATTAATCAAATGAAAAAAGTTCAAGGTAGTGATAAAAAATTTCGAGTGGCAATTGAAGAATTGTGGTCACCTAATTTGGCAAATGAACATTAAATGATTAAAAATTTTCAATTGCCAAACACGAATTAACCCAAAAAAAATTGTCATCAATTGAGAAAAAACATCTAACTTGATGAATGAAACTAACACATCTTAATAAATGTCGATAAGATAACCAACACAAAATGGGCATGTTAAGTCATTTATAACAACCTTACATGATACATCGAATAGGTGATTTCATTCCTTGTATTGTTGGTCTTGATATGTACATAACTCAATTTTTTGCTTAAACATGTAGCATTAGTATATGTCATGTGGCCCATGTCTTTTGACATCATCAAGTAGTTCATTATTACCTACCAATAATCAATAAAATAAAAAATCAATCAACCTCAACTAATTAAAATATATAATATTTTGGGAAATAATATTCAACATATCAATCCATCCAATTTAAAAGATTCATCATTTGTGGAAGTTGTATTAACTTCACGTGTTGGTTTTAATGGTGCACCATTGAAAAGTAACAATTCTTCCAAATGAATATTCCATGAAGAAAAGAACTTACAATCAGTTACGAATGTGGATTCATTCATCTACCCATATAAGTGAAAATATGACAAAAAATAATCTAGAAATTTTTATCGAGACTACACAAATGGGGTTATCCTTGATAAGTCCCATTTAATCCAAGATATAAGGAAGACAAAGAAAAATGAAAATTTTTTACTTTCCAATATCCAAATTTATCATTGATGTGAAAAGGCCATTGAACAGTTCAATCTCATGGCCTTTTAATTTATTTGTGATTTTAGACAAAGCAATTTCAAAATCTAATCCCCTACCATGATTACTATCTTTAAAACATGTAACAAACTTTTTGAAGATATGCATCCTTAACCAATCCCAAAACAAATCAAACCCATGTACAAGCTATAAAGTCTCCATAACTTGGAGACATGAGTGATGCACCTATATTGAACTTGGATGGTTTGCATATTTTTACTTTCTTGAAAAATACTTGAAATGCCTTGAAGTCCTAGCGGATGTTCAATTTGATACTTGTTATCAAGACACACCACCCTATGATGATGGACTTGTTTTTCCATCTAGTCACACCAACGTGCATTGTAACCTCCAATCTTGAAACCATCAACTATGTGAGGTGATCTTGGTCCAAAACAACTTTGCTTACAATCTTATAGGATAAACAATGTCATATGAGGGCAAGAACAAAAAAATTGAATGAGAAGGGTGTGGGTAGGTCACCTTCTTGAAAAGTTAAATTAAGGCCTTGCACAAATGCCTCCAAAAAGAAACTCATCATGTGCTCTTTTGAACCTTTAACACGTTTTTTAATGAAAATCGGATGAAAAGAATTGAAATTAGAAAACTTAATGTGCTTAGTTTCCCCCCATTGAAAACTTAGACTTCAATCACCCAAGTGTCTTTAAATGTGGTTGTTCCTATTAAAAACTCATTCCAATGGGCAGTTAAAACTATATTCCAAAGGTCAAAAACAATGGCCAAATTTCCAATTTAGGTCTAACCTTTATTCATAACATCTGAAATAATTACACATGGAAGGTAAATTTTAAAAATCTAAAAAAACCACTTTGAAATTAATATTAACATTACCAAACAAAAACACATTGCCATAAACATAAAAAAAAATTACACCCACTCACATAATTAACTAAAGAGAAAGATAATTCAAAAAATTCAAAATTCAAAAATTCCAGATAATTCAAAATTTCCAAGAATATGTTATAAAGACATAACAAAACATAAGAAGAAATCTTGTCTTTTCCACCTTCACACATTGCGACTATTATATGATTTGACTACATTTTGCCATCTTAAATTTACAAGTGGTTTGTTGCACTAATAAATGGTCAATATTGTTCATAGTTGTTATGTTCACTATGTTGTTCAATTATGAATATAATTTGAACCTTATTTATTTTTTAATAATTTCAAATTGTTGAAATGGAAATTGAGGTAACCTTTTACTTTATTTACACAATGCATTATAATGGGTTAGTGATTATTTTGACATTCTTCAACTATCAACACGGCATAGGAATTGAATCATTTACTTTGAACATGTTGAAATCATTACTTAGAAGTTGAACTTTTCACTTACCATAATTTATTAAAACACATGTAACAAGTTTAAACCTCACATTTATCTTATATTGAATTAATGATTTCTTTCACACTTCTTCATTTATCAACGTGTGTACATGAGTTGAACCATTCACTTTTGATAGGTTAAAACCATTATTCACCCATTGCATCTTGTTTTAATATAATAAAACACATGTAATTTAATATATTGTGTTTACAATTGAATAGTTTAATGATTTTTTTTCACATTTTTTGAACTATGAACTTCTTTACATGAGTTGAATCATCCACATTAAATTTGTTGAAACCACTATTCAAATGTTGCATATTGCATTTATTAATATATATTGAAACACATATAATAACTTAATGCATCATATTTATATTTGAATGGGTTAGTGATTTTTTTCGCTTCTCTTGAACTATTAATAGTTGCACATGAATTGAATCATTCATTTGAATGTGTTAAATCCATTAGTTATGAGTTGCATTTTGCACTCACCACAATTTTTTTTAATGAACATAAAAACTTGGCAAGTCTCATATTTATATTGAAATGGGTTAATGATTAGGTCAAAATGTTCATGCATGCAAAGTCAAGATGCATGTAAACCTTTAAATTATAAATTTTACATATATTAAAATTTTGTACATTTATGTAAATTAGAATGTATTTTTTTTCTATTTTTTTTAGGCATCATGGACAAGTTTATTATTAAAAATATTCATGATGTCATGCCAAAAAAACCCCAAGAAAAATCATAACTTTTTCTCCATTTTTTCTTCTTGGTGTATGAAAAACAAATCCATGTTAAAAACAAAGATTAAAAATTTTAATTAAATTTTTTTTAATTATATATATATATATATATATATAATTTAAAAAATTAAGAAAGTATTTTTTTGAAATTTTTTTATCAAATTAAAAATACATAGTGTCAATGTTTTAGAATAAAATATAGTATGCAATTCTACAAAAATTGAACATATTACTTTATGTATTGAAAATAAAATTTTAAAAAATTTAATGAATGTATTTTTGAATTGATTTTGAAATTACAAAGAGATTTGTAGATATATTCATGACATGTAATTTCAAGTTTTCTTTTAACATTTTAACTTTAATTTTTGTAAATTATAATTATGGTTGGAATACATTATTGAATAAGCTTCATGATCATCTTTTTTATTTTTAGCATTTGAATAAATTTTGGAAAAACAAATTATGTTAAAGTTTGAATTTCCTAAACAATTTCATGCCAACAACAATAAACTTTAGCTTTTTTTCCTTTGTTAATAAAATTTTGAAAGTGGTTTGATAGTGAAAACCTTGGTGTGTTTCCATGAGGTCTTGGGTCTAATCCTTGATGGATGCTTGCATTAATGTCTTTTGGAAAAATGAAATTTACAAACATGTATATCATAGTGAATATACAAACATGTACATCATGGTGAATGGCATCAAATTTGTTTTTGAGAAAATTTTTCAAAAAAAAACTTTGAAACATTTTCACAACATGTAATAAAATACAATCCATGATTCTAAGATCTAGAGGAAAAAAATGTTTTTTTGGGTATGATGACATCACACATAATTCCATGTCATATTAACTTGGGACCTCATATATCTATGTCATAATTTTAAAATTAAAAATTATCTCGTGCAACATGTGATTATCCAAAACAACTAAAAAACATTTCATTAAAAATGTCTTAATCAACTAGTCTTTTTTTGCCAAAATCATACAAGTTGCATATTAACCAATTTTGTCCCATTTCACTAAAAACCTAATGAATTTGGGTATTGAAAAAGGACAAGATTTGTTCTTGTGTTAAAGAACTATTAATAATACATGGAAAAAATGAACATTGAGGAAAAAAAGAAAAGAAAAAATAAATGCCATCACATGTTGGGAAACAAGTTCACATGTTGAAGCTAAATAGGTAAAATTCATATATTCAAACATGTCAAATGTAAGAATTTTATTTTATTTTAAAGAAAAGTGTAAAAATAAGATTTATAAGAAGGTGATCCAAGTTACCCTTTCAAATTGGGGTGCATTATTGATCATGGTTGAACAACTTGGGCAAATGAATCTATATTCCTTATCAACCAGTTCTTGTCCTTGGGATAGCTTTAAGCTTTAAACTTGGACCTACATCCATTGGTCAAACACCTAATTGGAAATTCCGATTGTGACCCAAAATCCCAAAAAGCTTGATATTCTTCAAACTTTGTTCAATGCCGAAGTTCGTAAATGTTCAAGCATTGTTCAAACATTTTCCCAAACCAATGATTCTTTTGCTGCCAAACTTTAAGCAATTCATAATAATTTGTTTTCTTTAAAAACATGTTTGCAAGTCAGGGGATGAATAAAAGGTAATCAAGTACCAACTTGGTGTCTTTATAAGGTTTTTGGCAAAAGACACAATTCTCACAACATATACCACAATTGCATTATAACTTCACACCAAATAGGCATTTAAATTTCAATGTTTTTGTTACTTTGTAGATGTCCTTAGAGCTTAGGACCAATAGTTTTGGTGGGTGAATTTCACCAATTTTTCCATTGGAAACCCAATTCCATCTCATTAATTTTTTCATCCCTTGTTGTTCATAATATTTTAAAAGTTTGTTTCATGAAGATGGGGTTCGCACTTTAGTTGAATTCCAACCTACACCCAATGCCATTACACACCATTAAAAATAAACTATTTAAAATTCTTAAAAATCATGCATGAATGGATTGATCAATTAGTCATGTGTCTAATCCTACCTACAAAAACAAGTAGTTGGGCGAGTCTCATAAATGAGTAGTCTACTACATCATTACATATGCCCATCCACCAAATATTGGTGTTAGAACAACCTTGTATTGAAGTGTGATTGGGGTTTTTGCTTCATCCATGTCACTTTGAAATTCCATGACTTGGTTTGTGATCCAAGGTCATTTTTCCACCACATGGAGCTAAATGCAACCCAACAATGAAACCGACACCTTTTTGAACAACATCTAATATGGGTTCAACATCATCTACATCAATGCTTGAAGGGGAAAAATGTTCATGAAACACTCTCCAATATAAGGGAAATTTTTTTTCAATTCAAGGAACAAAGCCTTGTGTTGGCCTTTGTTGGCACAACATCAAAATGCATCTTTCATGACTACATCCATGACTATATTTGTATGCATATATACAAAACAATTACATAAATAACTAGTCAAATAAGATGTATCACATAGGACATTTAGTCATGTAATCACAAACATGGATATGATTATGATTTTTGTGATTACATAGTCAAAAAGGACATCTAATTAATTAATATATCTAACATAGATTTTTAAATATTAATATTAATGATCATAACAATTACTATTATATAATTTCATTATCTTCATCACATGAATTTTCAACAAATGTAACTACCTGGGATAGGTTGGGTAGTTTGGGTAGGTAGAACATTCGATCAACATTTCATCATTGACCACCACTTTGTCAATTTGTGAAGTTTGATCCTTGGATCACAAGGATGGAAATTAACTTGTTTACCAACAAACTTCCCCATGTGTTGGGAAAACATAATGGGGCACACATTCATTAACCCATTTTTCATTCAAAATGTTGCACAAGTGTCAACTTTCATATTTAATTTTTACTTAATATTTTGTTCAAATGAGAAAAATTGAAAGTTCAATTTTAATGTTTCTTTAATGATGTAAAATTTACATTTATTTCCTTTTCAAAATGGGAACTTTACTAAATAAAAAAACACTTGAATTTTGTTATTTAATAAAATTTCAATGACCATTCTTTATTAAAAACATTCAAGGACATGATTTATAAATGGAAAAGATTTTATGGCTAACACTATAATAAATAAACAACATATCTCGCATATCTTAAACTTTTATTTGATTAAAAAATTATATTACTTAATTTTCAAATATAATATATATCAATTGATCATACATATTTGACATTTAATAAAAATAAAAATTTAAAAATGTAATCTATATATTATTTATGATGTAAAATATTAGTCTAAATATTAAATTTTAATTTACAAAATATCAAAATTGTTATATAACACATAATTTTATGTTGCATAATTTTGTGTTTCAACTTTAATATTAATATCTTCTGGATATTTAAATCCAAATGACAATATTAAATTTTCATTATTTATTTATTTTCATTAATGAACACGTTCTTTTTCTTTTTCTTTTCAAAAGTGAAAACTTATTTGAACAGAAAATCACTTAAATTTTATTATTTGATTGGATTTCAATGACCATTTTTTCAATAACAAAGACTCATGATCAAACAAATGATGTAAATGGGAATTTGGATAAATTTTATGGCTATCATAATAAATAACTGGTATATTTCCCACATCTTAAAACTTGTATTTGATTATAATACTACATTATACAATTTTGATCTATGATAAATCATAATTCTAGTAATAAATTTGATTTTGATGTATAATATATAATTTATTCATATATGGTATTTTTAAATGGATCATAATTTATATATATATAATTTACGATGCACAATATTAATCTAAATATTAATTGTTAATTTACAACATATCAAAATGCCATATAATTAATTATTTTATGGTTTTGTTAAAAGGATTCAAAATTCTCATGGTACTCAACATGGGCAAAAATGTTCTATAGAATTTATTTATGTAACTGAAAAATAGAAATCACCCCTAAAGTTGAAAGCATGGTTAGGTGGTTCAAAAGTGACATTTGAAAGTTCATACTTTAACACTAGTAATTTGTTTTAGAGTTTAAATAACCATAAATCCTATAATTATCCCCTATGCTTTGAATCATAAATATTAAGAAACCAACCTATGAATATCCTTAAACATGTGATTGATCAAAAAATTAATGCAAAAGATTAAATTTTTTTAATGTGAAATGCACTCTCAAGGATACAAATTTACTAAAATCACGTCATTTAAAATTATTTTAAGTCATATATATATATATGGAATGTTTGAATGCCCTTCTTCATTTGATGATTTTTATTTTGACACTAATTTGACATTTTTTTTCGGTCCACATTTTTCATTTTTTCTATGTGACAAATGTAGTGTTGTCATTTCAAAAATCAATTACAAGTCCATAATCTACATAAAATTCATCCAAATTTTTAATGATGGTTCCCATTAAAGCCTATGACAACATGAATAATGAAAAAAATGACAATGGTAATTTTGAATATGGCTTTAAATTTTTATGTTTGTATGTCATCCAAAAAAAATACAAGGTTGATAGTCTAAATTATCCACCTATTCATGCTTTCACCCCTAAGAAGATTAATTAAGTATTTTATAAATTAAATATGAAATAAATAAATTTTTATCAACATTTTATACTCATGAATACAAAAAAATTAAGAAAATTTATAGAAATTTGGCAATTA
This sequence comes from Sphagnum contortum, assembly GCA_963920785.1. Lineage (NCBI taxonomy): Eukaryota > Viridiplantae > Streptophyta > Sphagnopsida > Sphagnales > Sphagnaceae > Sphagnum > Sphagnum contortum. Next base: position 10,567,846 of record OY987282.1, read on the forward strand.
TTATTATTATTTTCCTTCACATTGAAAGACCTTCCAAAATGATCATTTCATGTTTACAAAATTTAATTTGAATTTTTTTTGGGCCGAATTTCATGAGTAAAATTTTGTTACTAAATTGGTAACATCTTGGAAACTATTTATATTTTTTTAATGCTTAAAATTTCTTTAAAATGTATATTGGAAAGAATAAAATTATGTGAAACTAAATATTGAATTTTTATGAATAATATATTATCAAAATGTAAAATCCAAACATGTTATTAAATATTTTTAGTGTAAAGAAGATTTAATGACAATAAAAAAGTGGGTAAAAATGCCTTTGGATCCAAGCTCAATTGGGTCCACATCTTCTGTTTTCATAACTTAATTACTATGCATAAACATCTCCCCTACATAGACAATCTTCACTTTTATAAATATTTGTTTTATGTTGGTTATTATAATTGAAATTTTAATCAAAACAAACAAGGGACAATATTGTCCCTACTCAAATCAAACCAATCGTTTATGCCAAAAACTTTGACTAAAATAATTGTTTGAAATGACTAAAATGACTAAATCTACTAGTTGAGATGGTTGTATGAAATGACCAAAATGATTGAAATTATTAATTAACATGGCAAACTTCATTTAATTTAAAATTAATATTATGTTTTATAAAAAAATTCCAAATTAAACTATGGATGAATCCAAAAGCACATTTGACCTATGATTATATTGTTGAGTTTTATTTTATTTATTTCTTTTCCTTTAAGTTTGGCAAGAACAATTTCTCAAGATGATGTCACAAACACAACATTTCACAATAAGGTTTGAACCTTCACCTCCTTGGCCACAAACCATCACATCACATGGTGATATAATTGATTATTGCAAAATATATAACACATAGTTTTTCCCTTCATCCCCCATTGTTACCTACTAGTTCCCTTATCTTCTTATGATTCATCATCCCCACCATTGGGCTAAACCAAAAAATCTTGTTGATTGAACTTTAAAATTACCAAGGATGCCCATATTTAGAATGCCCAAGGGTCAACATCCCACCTTGGGACATACCTCAGATGTCTTGCCCAATCTTGGCACATATGATTTTATGTGTTTTTGTGTGATTTTGTGGTGAACATATATTATACTAACACTTGTTGCATATTGGACAATCTTGAAAACAAAAGGAAAAGTAAATTAAAAATCATGCATGCAATTTGTTTTTCATATTTGGGAAGATGTGCACAAAAGCCCAACTTTTATAGTGGCAATGAAGTTTAAACCTTTTTTATTCATTAACCAAGTCCTTTTGGTACCATTTTTCAAACTTTTCAATAAGCTAAATAACCCTAACTTGATCAACATCATACAAATGACATAATTTTGTAAAAAATATTAAATATGAAAATTTGGTAATTTAAAAAATTTCATAATTAAAATTTCAAATATATTGGATTGGGGATTTAGAAGGTATAATTTGTCATTCTAGGTTCCTACAAACTATTTGCAAGATTGCACTTGAATGGGAGCTTGGTCATGCAAGGGAGGGCATCAATTTTTATTGCATGCATTCCAAGAGGTTGAATTGAAGTGTTCACTTGGTGATGAGGCCCAAAGATGTGAGCATTGCACATTTCATAGAAGGAAAATAGGCATGATTCTTGTTTTGCAATGAAGGGAATTTTCCAAATGGGAGATATTGTTCATGTTTTAAAAATTAGGAATGTATTTTAAAAGAAAAAAATGATTTACCTTTTGCACCACTTTTTAGAAAGGAGAAACATTTGTGATTGCCATTTTGTTACAAAAAGAACTTTCAAAATGAAAGATATTGTTCGTATTTCTTAATGATTAGGAATGCATTCCAACATGATAAAATGCCTTTCCTTTCACACCACTTTTTAGAAAGGAAAAATAAGCCGTGATTATTTGTTAAAAAGGAATTTTTTTACAAAAGAAACTTTCCAAATGCTCCTTTGTGGGCATAATATCCCTCTTCTTTTCTAAGAGGAATGTTCATGGATATAAGGTACCTTTCAAATACATTTCTTGGAGTGCACTATGTGCCTAGATCCTTGGTAGTCTATGTGGATTCAAAGAAAAGATTGAAGAAAAATTCGTAAATCCACACCACATTTAAAAACTTATTTTGAGACTTTTGGGAAGAGTTTAAAACCATAGATGGATTTTTGTGGCGACTTGCTTGTGTAGTTTGATCTTATTAAACAAAAGATTTTCTTGAATGTGGGTAGTCAAAGGAGTTCTCATGTTCATGGAATATTGGTGATCATCCAACTTTTGCATGAATAGTAAGAACTAATTTATAACAAGTAGAATGCATCCATGTAAGTATGGGCTACAAGCATGATGCAACCTTTTTGCATAACACTTGAAATTTTTAGGTCCCATGAACCCTAATTCTTCAATAAATCACATATTTGCCCAAACGGTGTACACAACTCTTAGTGACAATGTGCATTGTTCACCAAAATTTAGTGGGAACTTTATACAAGAGATTGAGAAAGATGATGGGGGAAGGAATGAAACTATATAAGATTACAAAAGATGATTTGCCTCCTACAAGGTTTAAAACTCGAATGGAGGTGGCTTCAAAGCTCAAATGGCTTCTTTAGGTGTAAGAAAAAAATCTAAGGAAAAGAGGGTGGTCTATTTTGACTAACACAATTTCTAATAAAATGGTTGCTTGTAATTTGTGGACCACAACATTGCATTCACCCACATTGCTTCTAGCAACCTTCTACCTTTTCCCTTTTAACAACTCATTGGAATTTTCACCCAACTTCTTTTTTCAACTAATGATGCATGGTGGGGTGGTAGAAGGCATGTGGCCTTCTCCCAAGTACCTTCGTTTGTATTAGGTCTAGTTTGTGAAAAGGGTAGTTTATAAAAGCTATAGCTTGTTGTTCATTGCATTAGAATACTTATTGGAATGTAAAAACATTGAGATTTTTTTGTTTTTTCATTTGTTTAGTGAGGCACAATCATATACTCTCATGTCAAGTTTTAATTCAACTCCACTATGAAACTATCACATTGTAAAATCCTTATATAACACATTGTATCATTTAATAATGATCATCCAAACCATGTTTGCCTATTTTCAATTGTGTATCTAATTGTTAGCTATTAATTTGGAAAGATTTAAAATAATTATAGATTCTAGATTTTAATGCAAGGTGAAGTATTTTCCTAAAGCTCTTGGACCATTATACCTTGCATTTTCAACCTCCAGCTCTCCACTTGTTGGGAGCTTGCAAGCATTGTAGAAGTTATTCAAATGAATGTCTTTTCTTATTCATTTCAACATGAGTTTTAACTTTTGATGCACCTTTAGGTTTGTCAAATGGTGTCAATGGCAAATTAATACCTTGAAAATATTATAATTAGGAAGGTTGCCACCAATGTTGGTTAGTTTTGTTTTTTTTTTCATAATTGGTCAGGTAGGTTAGTACTTCAATTTTTTTTTAATATCAAATTATTAATATCAATTTTCTAGGAAATTTTTAACATGTTGGCTATCAATTTAACTATCAAAATAATACCCTTGATTATTAATTTACTTGGTCATTTTTCAATAATAACCTTCAATTATGCATAATGGTCTTAAGTAGCCACCTTGAGAACCATTGGTTAATATACTACCTAGGTAGGGTAGGTTATAGGGTTTTAAAATTTTATTTATTATTATTATTCTCAATCATATTTTTTTTAAAAAAATTTAAGATTGATAAACAACTTGGATGGAATTGGATGGAATTCCAATCATTTGAATAGGTTGATAAATTTTTAAAAATTCAATAGTTAACCAATTATAATGGTCTTGTTGGTTTTTGGAATGAAATATACCAAGCAAGTAAGTTCTTTACATTTTCCAAAAAATCAATAATTAACCAATAGGTGGGTAGAACACATTAGGTTTACTTCATTTTAAGGTTTAGTTGTGAAGTGTTAAAAATAATTCTAATATGTATAAGGTTTTCTTTTGAAATACAATCTTATGCAAATGTTTTAAAATTTTCAATCCCAATCCGATGGTCAAAATGTAAACAAATGACCAAGATAAAAACTGAGTTTCAACCATTTCAATTCACTACAATAAAAGGTGTCCTTATACATCAAGTGATTTCATTGGATCTGAGTGAATTCAATATTTGTAGTGAACAAGATCTAGTGGGGAAGTAGTAAATTCAGTAGGTTAGTGAGCAGGGGATTAGTGAATTGCACACACATTTTGTAGTAATGATTTGCAAGTACTTTTATTTTTAATCAATAGTCAAGATTTAAAATGGTTGTGCATACAATATGTACTTCATATCTTACCTATAACTTGGAGTCTTTAATTTTGTGATGCTAGGACAACCATACTTTTGGTTCCATGACATGTTCATGAACAAAAGTTAAATGAAAATAAAACACAATTCTCTTTTCATATTGTGTTTTTTTTTCAGTTTAAGGTGGTTAAATAAAATCATAATGCCTTCATGACTTACATATAGAAAAAAAACATGTTTAATGAATGACATACATTAAAGAAATTTGATAAACTTGTTATTATCAATGGAATTTGGTAGTTTGAACCAATATTATTCACCACCTACAATTTCATGCAAAAATACCACCTACAACCCCACTTCTGAAATACATTTATAATTTTTCATACTTTGTAATGTATATAATTTTGTGATAACTATACTCATAGATTTTAAAAATTTCATGATTTAATCATTTTCTTTTCAAAAATGATTAGTCCAAGTTCCAAATTAATAAAATCTCATCAAAATTAACAAGAATAATTTCATGTGTGGAAGTGCATTTCAAAAAAAAATTAAACATTGCAAAATAATGTCCATGACTATAAGTTTTGGGACCTTAATATTGTGTTTTTACCCAAGTTATCAATACCTAAGTTGATAACTATGTGTTTGCTCAATAATGAAAAAATAATATTTGCTACCTTTTGAAGCCACCTTTAGGAATTGAATGACACTTGATGTTAGGGGTCCTAATGCTAACACACCCCTAACACCCACTTAAAAATTTTGTAACCTAAATTAGCATCCATACTACTACACATTTATGAGTTCTTTGAAAAAGAATCGCTAGTTAAATCAAAATTTGCTAGGGATGCTTGCCACTTTGGCTCCATTAGGGAATTGGGGGAAAAAAAAACAATCCAAACCCCAAAAGGCCTCCTTGAGGTTTAAAAGTTGATTTATCACTAGCCTACACCATTCCTTGTGCAAAGTAATATATCATAATTTTATTTAAAATTTGAATGTGCATTGAATGCGTTTAGCTTTAAAAGCATTGGTGCATACATCCTTTTCACATAAAATGAGTGATGACTATCCTTTTGCACATGAGAGTATAATCTAGTGGTAAGAGTCATGGTCCTCCCTAGAGAGTAGGGTTTTTTTTGTGTTGATTTTGTGATGTAGTTGAAGTGATGATCATCCATAAGATGATTTAGGCAGATTGGGCTACAGACTAGACATGAAAGTAGAAAAAAAATAGAATCCTTCTATATTCTATAAAACTTAGTGGAACTTATCATAGAAATCTAGCAATCTGGAAACTCTTATTTTTTAAATCTGGCAAATTTGGGCCATTTTTTCCAATGGACAATCCTTTCTTTCTATAGGTCAAAATCGTATTTTTTCAGGTAGAAATTTGGTGAAGTTTTGCCCAAAAAAATGCACTGCTAGAAGGTCATGGATCAAACTCCCTTGAAATGAAAACCTGTTGAAACCAGATTTCGTTGAAATGCGATCATTAGCTTTTGTCAATTTTTTGGAAACCAATTAGTTCTCTGCAACTGAAATCTTAAAAAAGAAAATAGAAAATTGAGGCAATTCCTAAAAACTCATTTCAAGAATTAAAATTAAAAAATTCTAAAAAAATTAATAAAGTGAGAGAACTGCCCAACACTGGAATATTTGGACATAAAAATGGGAGTCTTGTTTTAAAGAACTCCACACTGGAGGCTGATCCCTAAAATCCAGTCTCCAATGATCTTTAGCCTGTGAAGGCATCAAGACCCAACCCCTCATGTCCTCTTCATGGATTGGCAAAGCAAAACAACACCCACCAACACACCATAATGATGTAAGGACGGTTATCATCTCTATGAATGGTAACCCTTTGATGTATTGCACTCAAAATGCCTTGGATTATTTTCAAGACCATGTTAGGGTTTAGAGTTTTAGGGTTTAAGGACCCAAAACAAGAATTGAAGGTTGTGGGTTAAACTTAGTGGGTATCCATATTAACCATTACTAAAATCATTTCAAGAGAGAATTGTCAAGGAGCTAGGCACATTGGGAGGGATATAGGGCTCATAATTGGTTGTCATTTAGCAAAGTATTTTGAGGATCATTCATTTGGTTTGCAATTGTTCTCCTTGCCCCAAAAGTGTAGCATGGCTAGTTTAGCACAATGAAATCGGTGATGCTTCATGTTAGTTAGAAAACAAGTTTTGTATTGTCTTCTTCTAGGCTTTGAATTCATGCAATTTTCCAAACTTGCTCTCAAGTATAGAAGATTTTTAAAATGTTCCAATCCTACTAGTAATTATTGATATCATTGACATAGAATTTTCAAATTCTGGCAATACTCTTCATTATAGGTGTTAAGTTGTTGACATGAAAATGTTCATGTTTTTTCTATGGTTATTTGTTACTTTGAACTCTCTAACATAAATTGTCTCAAATATAGATTTTGCCTATTGTTTAAATATGACAATCAACTTGTTGAAATTAGTTTTTGCATTAACAAAATAAGACCTCTTTAAATTTCCTAGGCTCATGGTATCTGTGTGGTATGCCATATTGCCCATTAATTATTAACTATGTTTTGAATTTGAAGGCGACAACGGCCCTTATGCATGTAATCAATTGCATAATATGGCCCCTCGTTCAACTTACTCGCCAGCACTTTTTTTTTCCTTGCAAATTTTCGCATTGTGGTGAATATTGTTTTGAGAAAAAAATTTGGACAAAAATATGTTTCTCCAGTGTAATTTCATCTAAAATTTTCTGTCTTTTGCAACATTTGCCATTTAAGAAAGAATTTGGAGAATTAGTGGGTGCCATTTATTCCACCAAAAAATCCTTAGTAAGTGTCTTAATCGTATGTTTCAGGTTGGAAATATGCAAAAGTTCACCACAAAAGAAAATCACTGGTTTCAACCAGTTTTTTGAAGGGAAATTTCACCAATTTGTGAAAAAACAATTCCTATTTTAAGAAAAAGAAATCCCCAAAAATCTTACTTTATTTTTTAAAACCGCCGAAAATCGCTACAATCGGTTGCAAAATGAGCCTAAGACTGTCTGGGATCATACTTTGAATAGCGCCTAATTTGGCTATACACACATATCAACAATCGCCAATTAATCAATCAACTAGTTGGAAACGATGGCGAGTTTCCGCATTTAAGACTGGCCAGTTATAACAAATTAGCCAAAAAAAGCCAAATTGAAAGATTCCTGCTTTGGATTGCTTGTGAGCCTCGTGAAAGGCATCCAAAAAATTGGAGTATTCCGCTAGTTGTACTCTGCACACGGTATTCTTTAGTAAAAGGCGAAAGAATAGTTCGTTGTGAGCTAAGGACGCGGATTAAGACAAAGTGTCGTCTGGAAAACAATATAAGTATCAATGAATGTCGACTACCGAATGCAATACATATGGGAAAAAAAACCTTCAAGAGTGACGGTCGTGGTGGTTTTTGTCGCTTGTCTCTGTTGAGAATTGAGCCTTTTGCAGTTCTTGCTCACACAACAACAATTGGGTGTGTAAAGGAATGGAGTGGTGTTGGGATTTAAGGAACATAATATTCTGTAGGCAAGCAATGTGATTTTCGAAAAATCAAAAGGAAAAGGAAGAAGAAGAAGAAGAAGAAGAAGAGGAAGAGGAAGATGAGGAGGAGAAAGAAGAGAAAGAGTTGGTGAACTTTAGGGTTTAGTGTTCAAGGTGAATTCATTGCTATCTTTTTCTTTCATCCTCACACTAAGAAATCGTGTTTGTAAGAGCACTGAACATTGTAATAATCCTTTGTTCTGTCTTCACATCTGATTCCAAGGTTTTGTTCCTGGGTCTAAGCTCAGTTACTATTCCCTTCATCAGACTGGAAACATGCAAAAATGTTAGCCACTCAAGTTGGTCAGAGATCAAACGGACACATGTTGGTCATACAGCTATGTGATGATTCATGTGTATATTGCTGGAACCATCAACCCTCTTTTCATTTCCAATGGAGCTCAACAATAGTCTGTTATGGTGCATGGTAATGCACGGTGGCTTTCCATGTCTAGAAATTCCAGGAACTCCAATCCACAAGTGCTTTGGGTTGGCTCACCTGAACTGATAGAATTATTATGGGTGGTGTGTACTCACCACAAAACCAGCTCTTCTCACTTCATCTATTCTCATATGGTCATCAATTCTCTTTCTCACATCTTTGAATGGCGCCACAAAACAACATCCAAATCATATTGATTCGGAATTATTACACCTGCAGCTAGCCATTATTAACATATGTCCAAGTTTGGCTTCTGGAGCTGCTGCAGGACTCCTACAACAATCACAGTACAGCTCTTCTTATGCTCTTAGTGAATTTACCAAGGATCAAAATTGATCCAGGTTTCATTCGGTAGCAAATTCTGCTAGCAACATGGCTAGATCGGGAACATTTTTCCACATCTGAAACTATGGCAACTCAAAAGGGTGAATCTGAATTTCCCTTATCACCCTCTCTGGAGTCATGTCAAAATTTGGGGTCTGGAACTGTTGCACCTCCTCCATCTCCACCAGATCAGAGCTTAGTATTACCCAGCAACAACAGAGAGTTCAAAACAAAGTCAAAACACCTCTGATTCTGGATTCCACACTGTATCCTGTAGCCACTATCACATAAATCTTTGCTGGATTCTGAGCAATCCAGCAAACAGAGCTGCAACTCTCCTTCCAGTCCCACACCAGAGCTGCTCTTGGCTGTTTCTTCATTCTCAGATTCAAGCATAATACACCAAATTCTCCCAAGCTTCCTGCTCAATGGTTTAGCAGGTAAATTATATTCCTTGAAATATGCTTCATAATACCTTAATGTAATACAGAATGCTTGAGCCACTGCCCATTATGTACTAAGGCGACAGCAAGCCTGGTAGGCCAGGCTAGGTCACACATGCGATCTAATGGGCAAGGGTGAGGCCATTCTATGACATTATGGTCTGCAGAGCCAGATTCAATGATTTAGAACAAAATCATGTTCAACAGACATATTTTGGTCACTACAAGCAGGTCGTAGAAAAGACCTTCAATGAAGATAATCTAGTTAGGATTGTCGGGATAAGATAATGCATTATTGAAAATTGAAATGGTGCATAGATGAAATGATCCATTTGATTTGATAAAACCAGAGTAAACCAATTGCATTTATTAATTGACTGTATATGCATTTGAATAAACTTATATATATAGGCCCTTTGCATTTGTCAAAACCGTATACCCTATTCACCCTGTACACCCAATCCCACATATTTTGCAAAACAGTTATGGTGCATTTAGCCTTGTGCTTCTCAACCACACATTTTGTTAAGAAAAATAAGAATCATGCAAAAAACTGAACAAAGACTTCTGAATTTTCTAGGACAAATAATGTTTGAAATATGCAAAGTTGCAAACCCCAATAATAAAGCATATGGGTTTCCAAATTTCTGTAGCTTTACACACATCCACATATTACAATTTGACAATAGGTACTTTAATATAGTTACTTAAAGGTGCTTAAACTAGCTGAATTTTCCTGCAAATGTTCGCTGACATTTGTTAGTTTATAACATTGTCCAAATATGTGTGCAAGTATCCCTCTTTGACTAGATGCAAAATTGCAACAGCAATATGGTTGATGGTTGTAGATTTGTTTTGAAATGTGCATATTGATCTTTAACAAGAGTCTAGAAAAATGATCAATAAGTATCCTGAATTTTATAAACCCAATAAAACTTCATAATTCTTGCGATGAACAAAATGTTGAATTGAAAATGTGAGCCACCATGCCAGCCTTGTGACAAAGGGGTTTGGATTTATGATGCCTTAATCCCATGCATATTTAGCAATGTTAGACCTTAATCATGGTTTGCAGGACTCGTATTCAAGGCAAGACATCATGCTCATCTTGGGTTGATTACCAACCATCTGGAGAGACTTGGTTGATTCTGTTAGCTGCCAAGGTTTTCTTTGCAAAGTCTTTAGAAAAGGACTATCCATTCACTTAATTGGGTCTACAACACATTGTTGCTAGTAGTAGATTGAACCTCATGGATAGAAATATGTGATCTCCAAGCACACTTATATAAAATACCTACTACATTCAAACTACCTTATAAGATTATATACTTTGGACTTAAAGCTCCAAATGTAGATTAGGGAAGAGAACTTATTTGATATTTGATTTATTTTGAGGCTCTACTCCATTGTTAACATGCATATCAATTTATTTATTTCTGTGAAATTTTGATTTAATTGTGTTTTTAACCTTGTTATATATAGAGTGAATGGTGCAATTTGAATTGCAATTATTTTTAAAACTAAGTAAAATTGCTATTTAGTTAGATGGTGGAGCTTCTTCATTTTACACCTTTAAATTATTAGAAAAAAAGGAAAGTTGGGTAATACATTGGTGAAGGTGCCGTGAAGACAGTAAATCCTTCACAAACTATCTTTGGTTTTTTAAGTTAGATGAGTACACTTGAGTAGAAAGAGTGTGTTGTAAGACTTGTAGGCCCACTAGTGCATTTACACTTCACTTCTGTTCTAGTGTCTAGTAGTTTTCAGTTGGGACCCTTGTTTTCTTTTGCAGTAGGGTTGGCCAGTTTGCCTTGAGGCTTTGTCACAGCACGCATGATACATTAGTGTTGTCATCCTTGCAGAAAGGTTGGATTAAGATTTATTCTTTTGAAAGGTTTCATCTCCCTCAAACTGAAAAACCTTTAATTTACTCCAAAGCAAACCATACACTAAAGCTTCAATTTACTCCTAAGCAAACCATGAAGGTTCAAATGTGTTTTGTAAACTATAGACAGGTATACCAGTTTGGATGCACAGAAAAGCCAAACAATATTGGTTACAGGCAATTCAGCTTATGGTCATGGGCTAGGTTAGTCTAATTAAGATCAAAGTTATTTTGTATAAGAAAATACCCAATACCTGACTCCATCAACTTAAGTTGCTACTAGATTGGTCTTGGTGTTTTCGAAGTGTTAATCATATTGTTCTCAAGAAGTAGTAACCAAGGTTTCATTTTTGCTACATTTCAAAACCATTATTTAACATGTTATCATTCCTCAAGTAATGGACAAGCTGGTGTCCTTTTGAAAACACATTTTGGGGTTGTTTTATTTCTGAAAATACATTTTGGCAAATCCCCTGGTTGAAATCATTGCTGTAGAGATTCACACAAATCTCAATCATGGACACCTCTTTCTCTATGAGTAAACTTCACATGTTTAGAGGTTTGTTTTTGCTATGTTTCTCTTGATGTAAGAGGGCTTGTTTGCAATAAACATCAAGAGGACTTGTTTGCAATAAAGTTCATGTCGTTTGGTGATAGGAGGGTTAATGTTCATGGATCAAGTCTCGCATCTTTAGTAATAGAATGCATTTGGTTGCACATAGGAGGATGTGTTCATAAAGAAGTAGCAATTTTTGCAACCCCTTTATGTTTGGGGTTTAGGGGGAGGGGGGAAAGAATATCTCACTCATTTGCAGTTCCATAAACACTTATAAGCATGCTAGGTAGAGAGCTACCTACAATACTTGGAGCTCCAAGGGATAAGGAAGTGACTACCAGCTCTTCCGGTCCTTATGTTTTTGGCCACTGGCCTATCTATCCTAAGGTGTTAATTTTGAAGTTCAATCTAGAAGACTGTTATGTTAGAATCTGGGAGATGATTGAAGGAGGGCTATGTTTGGATCTTGATAAGTTGCTTGCAATTTTTGAAGGGATTAGCAATAATGGAGGCACAATACCTATGCATTTGATGCTTAATCTCTGCACGTGTAGTGTGGTTTGTGTGAACATGTTCGCGTCATTTTCGGAAGGGTTTCACCCCCGTCTTGTGTGTTGGATCCCGTTACTTAGAAGGGGGTAGTGGTAGGAGATTTGGAAAGAACTCCAGTATGTTCCGGAACCTGGATTCATTTTACACTAGCGTCAAGCAATGTTTTTTTGTAAAGTGAAGATCTTTCCACATGTTGACACAATTTTTAGGGTATTCCTTCAAACTTTTTTGCCAGTTTTCCGCCATTTTTTGGGGGGTTTTCAACAAAATTTTCAAAATGTCAACATTCCCAATTGTTCGGATGATTGCTAACAACGCTACCAATTACCAATTTTGTGGTGTACATGAAGTGGTGATCATCTGAAGGATGATTTAGCCAGATTTGGTCACAAAAAAGGAAAGTTAAAAAATTTAAGGATCCTTGTATAAATTTGGGCTACCCTAGTATATTTATTTACTGGAACTTAGAACGTGTATACTGGAGATTTTTATTTTATTTTTATTTTTGAGATTTGCTGACTAAAAACCCCAAAAACACTACATTTTCGCCATTTTGAAATTTAAAGATGCTTCTGTATTTTCACCTACCTACTAGAACTTAAGTATATGTAGAATCTGGCAGTTTCTTTTTAAAATGGGGGAATTCAGTGACTTAAAACCCATTAAAAACACTAGATTTTCACCATTTGAAAAACATTTGCCCCCAACCCCCCAAAAGAACTGAATGTTACATCAGAAAATTGAAGGGAAAAAAACACTATTAAACAAACGTTCTTATTATCTTTGCAACCAGTGAAATCCTAGCGACAAAAGAAAGCTAGTGTGACACATACAAAGGTTTGTTTTGGAAAACCATGGCTCAAAGTCACCACATTATGAAGAAAATAAAATTCAAATTCGCCATATTTGGACAATAGGTTCTAGCATGTTGCCAAAATATAGCACAATTCCTAAACTTTTTTTTTTTCTTTCCTCTCTCACCTGTACCAAATTTTAAGTCCTCTTGTGGATGATGGCCAACCCACCTACCTCACAAAATTTGAAAAACAAAAACAAAAACAGTTAGCAACTTGCAACCAGTGTTTCTTCTTTGGAAAAATTTCCCAGAAATTCGAAAAATAAAAACTGAGAGGGAATGAATATGTGTCACAATAGTCCCATTTTCCCAAAAGGAATTGCAAAATTTGGAAATATTTTCACCACATTTGGATGAGTGATTTTAGTTAAGTAGTATTTTAAATATTAGTTCATTTATTATTTAGACAGGTTCTTAAAACGTGTCACCCCATTTAATGCTGAATCCCTCTTGAAACGTTTTTTTTTCGTGGCGAATTGTCGTAATTTGGCGGTATTTTTTTCCAAAACATGAAAACAAAACAAAAAAAATTGTGATTTTTGAGGAGTTTTGCGCCGTTTTTAAAAATAATAATAATAAAATTCGTATCCCTCCTTGGGATGAACGCCAATGGCGTCCTGTTCGGAAGACATTCGTTAGCCATGTTGGGAAAGGGGAGGCGTAACGACGGAGACAACGTGGACGGGAGAAAACCCGACAACCCCAAGCACGCATACATCGCCGGGGTTTTGTCTGCGCAGCTTTCTGTCTCACCGCTGCCTGCACGTCTCCTTTGAAAGGCATCGAGGAAATGCCGACAAAGCGTCTCTGTACGCGTCGCCAACTGACTGACCGAGCGACGATGGATCATACTTCTGTTACGGAAGGATACATATCATAGAGCAGACCTCAAGGCGGATAATTGTCTGCAATCAATTAATCTCATTGTCGAGGTTCAATAGGTGCACTCAAGAGACAGAAAGAGAGAACTTGAGAGTGACAGAATTCCATTTTTGCTTTAAGAGTTCAGAAGAGATATTAATAATTGTTGGGAAACGAAATTTGCAGCGGTGAGTGCTAATTTCGGTTTTCGAGTCTGCGCGCGCGAATAGTCGACCAGCAAATCTTCTACATACAAATTTACGAGAGAGAAACAAACAGACGTTCGACACTAGGCACCATGGCTGCAAACAATTATTACATGAACTACGACCCAAGGTGGCCTAGTTACCATGAGGAAATTTACGGGAGGGCGCATGATCACAATCGGTGGAATGATTTCAGATGGCCTCCTGTTTATGGACCTGTGGAGGAACCGACGAACTTCGGCTACGAAGGCAGCCAATATTGGAGGCCACATAACTATAACGGGAGATACGACGGACCACTTGTTCCCGTGGAAGAGGTACAAAATGATCAGAATCATTACCTTACTGAATTTTCTCTTAGATTGTGGGAGAATGATATATTTTCGAGAGCTTTTGAATTCTCCAGTTATAGACTAGTCTAAGCCCCATGAAAAACTAACTAGAAAAACCATGGTTTCATGGCTTCATGTGTCCGGTCTGGGTTATACGTTATCTGATCTTTTTTCTGTTCACGTGTCCAGGTATTTGCAGGTCCAGGGCCTGGAACTCCTCTCTGGATGCAAGGCAACTACTATAGTCCCCATCATCACCACAGAAAAGATGACATGGAGAGACCATGGCGGATTGTAAGCACCTCAAAAAAATAGCAACGGGTTGTTGTTGTTGTTTTGCATTATATACGTGTGCTTTAAAGCGTGAATTGGAACTTTTTATAAGAGAAATATTTGTAGTGTATTGGGTTGCCATGACGTCATGGAACTACAGTTTGATCACATAAGTGCATATAGCACGGATACCCCTCATATCGTGGCGGTAGTCTGCCGATCAGCTTCGTAGCAGCGAATCCACCAGTCGAACAAGCTTGCCGTCCTGCTCCTATCTGCTTGTAATTGAAATTGTTCATGGTACGTACATCAGTGCCGATTGATGGAAACAAATTTCTTGCTATCACGAACATTCTCAGATGTATTTGTCGATCTTGTGTGCACAGACGGTTGAGTTGTGGGTGCCGATGTGCTGCGACAAGTGTGAGAGGAAAGTCAGGGAACATTTGGAAGATATGGAAGGTAAGAATATACATGTTATCTTTTGCCCGCCTCATGCATATCATTTGAACGTCTGCTGCCATAGTCTGAAATTCCGTCCTCACTTAACCTGATCAGCCAAGTTTTTCTGTGCCAAACTTCGCATTACACGACACACTTTTTTTTTTCTTTGACTATAGCAAAAAAATTATTATATGATTTTCAAGTTCGCCACATTCATAGGAGAAAACATGAAAGTCACCATATTTAGACACGGGTGGGTTCTTGGAGGTGGCCATATTAATATAGCAGAATTCCAGAAAATGTCTATTATGGTCTCTGACCGGTAGCCAAATTTGACTCTTTCCTTTTGTGGCTGGTTCCCACTATGTTTACATCACAAATTGTTTTTTGAAAAAAAGCCTCTGAACTTGATCTTCTATGTGCACAATTCACTGCATGGGACTGGAACTGTAATGAATCTTTATGCGTTGTTTGCTTTACAGGTGCTGAGGTGGTGACGACTGACCAGTGGACACAGAGGGTGACAGTTACAGGGGACGTGCGCCCAGAGTTTGCCCTCTGTCGTGTGCAGCGCGTCAAGCCCAACTCTACATTCTGGTCCATGAGACCCTGAACTTGTCAGATTGCTTTTCGTCAGCAACTAATTTGCAGCAACAAACAAGGCATCACAAACACGCTGGCCCTGCCAATAGATAAGATGTTGCACATCTACCTACTGTGTCCACACTCTGAACACCAACAAATTCCGTTTCAATCTAAACACTTTCTCCACAAAAACCGGTTCTAATAAGGTAAAAACTTCGAAAAGTTGGATCGAATGCGATAGTCGCTGTCCCTGTGGGGGCAGGGCCCAACAAAAGAGTCTTATCTCGTAAGAAAAATGAAAATGGCTTCTAACTACCTCTGTACAAAATTACCTAAACTTCGATTTTTAAGTGTCCATTTGTTTTTCTTCATAATAACTTTGTATTTTAGTACGAATTCATCAACCATACAAAAAGAATTTCATTCCAGCAAACTTGTGTACATACTACAGTTGCTGTCTCATTAGATCAAGATCAACTACAAATCAAGTAGTTATTACAGTTATTTGGAACTAGGCTAGTATTTCATTTATCACTGATTCGCAGTTTACTCATGGTCAGTACTTTTATGTTAGCACGGTGTACAGAAGACTACTTCATGACCTAAGAATTTTTGTTTGTGTACATGAAACTATTTAGATCAATTGTTTGTTTAGAAATTGCCCTTTGGCTTTTCTTCAGCTACATGCCTGCATGATAGTGACCTTGTAACATATTTGAGCTATATATACATCTGACTTTAGGAAACTTGAATCTAACGCCTTGCATGAATGCTCCTTCTCCACGGTATAGGCTTTCGTGTGGGGACTGGGGTGCTGGTGGGTGGGGCTTTCACTCTTTTTATTTTCTGGGTAACCCCTGAATTGGGAGGAGAGGAGGGTTTTGTTTTTTTCCCCCAATTTTGTGGTTTAGAAAGTTTGGCAAAAAAATTCAATTTTTTTAGGAATTTCTTTTTCTGATTTTACACTAGAGAAAAAAATTATTTTTCTTAAACAAAATTTTTTTGATGCCACAGTATGAAAATTCACCCCCAAAAACTTCTGATTGGAAGGGTATTGTTTGGCTCATTAATTATAAATGGAAATAATGTTGCTATCTACCTTGGTTTATTTATAATATGGTAGTTTTTGGGCAATTGATAAATAGAGAAACATAAACTTATAAATTAAACAAAAAAATTCAAATTTATTTTGTAAATGATTTTGCATATTTTGCAAATCTATCAAGATTTTTGGGGAATTTAATTTATTTTCTAATTTTATCTATAAGCCTTACCTCCAAAGTAATAAACCTTGTTTTGAACTCATGTCAGCTTGGTACAAATGTAATTGAGTAGCCCACAAATACTCCAACATTATTTCAGTGACAAGTATCATAAATGCCAATATATATAAATGACGACAATATCGTGCCAATATATGTTATATGACAAACATAGTTATGTTCGAGCTAACAAGCACTTGGAGAACACCATGTTAGAAGGTAAAAGCAGATGGGCATTTTGGTCTTGGGTGAACAAGCACCCGCACTGTCACCTGAATCTACTTAGCTTGATTCTAACCATGGTAAACATTGTCCAGTCCTAAGACTAAATCAAGGTATCACAGTCCAGAATTAAGATTTCTGGGTTACTAAAAGGCCTCACAGGTGCCTAAGTTTACTTACGCTTGGGTGGATAATCAATGGTTTACCACATGGAAGAGAATTAGGATGCTATATATATATTGATTGTCCAAGGGGAAATTTCTTTGATGTGAGAATTACTTTTTAGAAGCTTAACTATTGATCTTAACCCCTTATGGAAGCTGAATAAATTACTTGCTAGAGTGATAGTTTTGAAGTGTAAGCTGCAAGCAGCTTAAATCAACAATTTCATCAATTGGCCCAGGTTTCACTCTAGGAGCTCACCAATATTTTTCGCACATACTTAAACCCTGAAACTTCAAACGTGAGTCTATGTGTAGTCTATAGTCTATGGATTCAAACGCAAGTTCTGACTCAATCCATAGGAGGGGTTGGAAATACTTGGCCGATTCTATATTGCCCGAAGGCTGGAGAATGTTCCTGAAATAATGGGCTCCTGAATCCCAATGCTGAGAGGCCATTATTTCCGGAATGCCCCAGTCTGAGGGTTGCTGCACGGTGTAAAAATCAATGAGAGAGTTTTATTTTGATTTTTCAGTGTGATATGGATGGGTACCACCCAGATTTTCAAACCACCTGAATTTATTTTTTTATCTAAAGTAATATGGGCATTTCAAAAAGGGAAGTACTTGGCCTATTTGGGCATTTTTCTACTTGAAATGCTCACTTGCAGCTGATGCCTAATTACATCAGGTAAAGTGTCCTCCATTCACACTCCAAAAACTCCAAGGGCTTCTAACAAATCAGAAATATTCTATGGCTGAGTTAGGGTTCAGGTTGGGTGATTGGGAGATACCAGGCTTGAGTGAACTAGCACCCACTAGCAAACTAAAAAGCAGGATGCCCCTTATGATGGAGGTTCATTTTCAATAAAACAAATGAAAATAATATCTATTTTCACCATGGCAACCTGTTATATAAGAAAGTCCTATATATAGGTAGATAGGTAGGAAAGTATTAGGTGAATAGATGGTTTATATCAGTGTTGGTAGGTCCAATTCTAGCTAGGTCCCTAGATAGGAGGTTCAAATTTTGTTGGAATTGTCATTGGAACTTAAGTGGGCAACTAGAATTAATGACTTGACATGAAGTGAATTGGATAATATTCTCACATGAACATAGTAAGTTTTTGAGTTTTAATTTTTATATTTAGTGGTTGTCAACTTTTTGCATGTTAACGACGAAATTTATTTTTTCATTGTTTATTTCTCTAAGATAGTTGCAGCAATAATCACTTCAAGAAAGCTTGTGAGGATGGGTAGCAAATTTTGTTTGTTTTTGTATTATGTAAAGCTGATCGGCATCGAGCTATGGATGGCTGAGGAAGGTGCTACATTGAATGGAGGCTTGGAGATTTGGACAGTGGAAAGTAGGATAAGAAGAGGAATTTGAAAGCAATGCAAGCAAGTTTTTCTTCTTTCATGATCAGTTTCAAAAAATGGTAGATTTTACTTGTCATGATTGGTAATTGCTATATTTGATTTCCGTTGCACCAGTAAGCACACTATGACAAGCAATGTATTCGTGGTAGGAATGATTTTTATAAGGGGTTGACGTCGAGGATTTATGACAAAAAAGGAACAAGTCTGCGTTGTAAAGAAAGGGGCATGTAGAGGATCAATATGCATTTGAATTGAGTACTATAGATATTTGTTGAGTTTCTCTTTAATCCATGTTGTAGATTTGGTATCTAAGTGAACACTAGAAGCTTCAATTTGGGTGTCCTTGGGTTGGGCAGAATGAAAAAAATGAAAACAGAAGTGGGAAGTTAATAGAGACAAACCTATAGTCAAAATCTGCACATAAACAAAATCTGCCTTTCCGGAGTGGTTCTAAGTCAACCTAATATATGTCACTAGTATTTGGGTTTAGACATTAAGTTCAAAAGTCTCTGAAATTAAAGGTTTTTCAAACAGGGAATTCAATATTTTTTTGCATTATTGCATTTGTTGGAGATGGGTTAACACCTCACATGGACTCACCAAACACCGAGGGTTCTAACCTCACGCTATACCTCGATAGATTTAAACTTTTGAATGTATGGTTCTATACATGGTCCAAATGTTCACTGCCATTATGACAAGTTAAGGAACAATCACCATGCATGTACTAGTTAGCAATTGACACATACAACATTGAATTTTGTTCTAACAATTCTGTAACACCGAAGAAATTTTGACAACATCAAGTTTGTAGCCTCAGTGATGTAATTTGCTGGAATTAATGGTGTTTAGATTTCCAAGAGTTGTCTTTCTACTATTAGTTACTCATTGCACAGGAGAGTCTCTACACCCTTCTTTTCAATTACATTAGAACTTGAATAAAGGGAGGGTGCTACCTAGTTTTAAATTTCTTCAAGTTTTGTAAGGTAAACTTTAGATTTAAGGCAAGTTATTGCATTTGATTAATTATACGTAATTAATGATACATTATATGTATCTTGAATTGTGTGCTTTTGTTAAACAAACTAATAAAAAATATTGTTTAGTTGTGTGTAATGGAGATGGAATTGAATTAATTTTAAATTATTTACGATTGGAACTAAAGGTTTTAATAACTTCAAAGGATCAATCTCAAGACCAAACTGGAGATTTTATAAAATTAAAATTAAAATTAAAACTGAGACTGAAGATTCCCTTGGAAATAAAGAACTGAACAACATTGATTTATACATAGGTAAGGGTTGGTGGGTGCTCATTGTTGATTAAAGTCACAACCCGAGGATGAAAAAAAAATAGTTAACTAATGTAGTGGAAGAAGGTCTGAAAAAATTTTGCTAGCAACCCTTGCAGACCTTCTACCAAAAAACAATTTTGACACTAAAACGCCACTAACTACACTAAATGGTGACCCAAGGTTGTCACCACTAGAGGATGAAAAAAAATAGTTAACTTAGAGGTTGTCACAACCCAAATATGAAAAAAAAATAGTTAAAGTAGTTAACTTTGTAGTGGTAGAAGGTCTGAAAGCCTTGCATGGATCCAAATCTTAGAGCATCAATTCCTTGCTCCTGACCAAACGCACATTTAAATGAGACCCTCTGATCAATTTTCAAACTCTTGGGTCTATGTGCTCTCTTCATATGGAATTCTATACCTACAACAACATCGCCTACTCCCACCAAGTTGAGATGCGGCAGTATCCAATCCTACACCAACTCACTTGCAAATCCATTTCTACAGAGGCATGCACTCTAGACCTCGGGACAAGATAGAATAGGATTGAAGTTAGGCATTGGAAAGTTTTGAACAAATGCTTGATATTATTCTCCCTCACTTTCATGCATGCATCATTCTCAAATCTCAACCCAAGATAAGCATTCACTCCACACACTCAGATCTATTATCCTTTCAAACTTTCTCACACCTACAATTGGCTTTCCAGAGTCAATTTGACAATCCCATCACCTGCCAAAACCAGAAGATCGATATACACATTACATTCAAAGTTCAAAATATGACTCGAGAGCTTGTAAAATCTCTCCATGTATTTTTAAGCCCAAAGTCATGACACTTTGGCAACCAGCAACTCCGAGAGCCTAAATCTAGTATATTTTTTCTACCCCTCTTACCTCCATCTGCAGTCCCTGATGATCTTGGGGTTGGAGATATCACAAACAAGATTAAACCTCCAAGTTACTGTATGGTGCACAATCAAACTGAAGGATAGTCAAAGTACTGGACTTACACAGCTTCTTTGATCCATTTCTGCCCAGCCAAGACTTCTTTGTGCAAGTGTTTCCTTATTGATAAAAAACAAGCTGTACCCAAAGCCCATGACTGTTGACACACATTTTTGAAACGCAAAGAAACCAAAGAACACTCTGAATCAGGGAAGAAATGTTCAGATGTCATACAGAGAAGGCTTTATTGATTTGATAGTAGTTGACTTGTGATTGCTCAATGCCTGCTTTGGCAATGGCCTTGGGGATTACACAGGTACCAGTTATATTTTTTCTCTATCACCATTGCACAGTCCACCTGCTGTCAACTGAAATCCATGTTATCAAAATCCACATCTGAGTGGCCTCAATTGGGTCCCAATTCCACCTCGAGCTCCAAAACCATTGCAAGCACATACGT
Organism: Sphagnum contortum; assembly: GCA_963920785.1. Taxonomy (NCBI): domain Eukaryota; kingdom Viridiplantae; phylum Streptophyta; class Sphagnopsida; order Sphagnales; family Sphagnaceae; genus Sphagnum; species Sphagnum contortum. The sequence continues at coordinate 10,589,193 of OY987282.1, forward strand.
CTCAGCCATATATTCCCACGCTACACCACACTTGATAGAAAAACACAAAAATAATGAGGACCTAAACCACATGGTGCAAAGGCAACACCTCAAGAACTCATAAAAGAACCTACATCCCTTTCTCCCTTTCAAGACAAGGATGGCGAAGAAAGAAAAACTGTTTGGCAATTTGTCTTGCTTTCACAATCCAATGTACACGAGAAGAGCATCCAAAGTAGACCCAATTGCAAACCCTCTCAAGCATGTGAAGTGGCTATGATGGTCATCCAGCAACCACCAGAATCTAGTTCCTGCTCATGAGAAGCAGCAATTGAGGTAATACTCTCTGTACAACAAACAGCAGTTGAGGTAATACTCTCTGTACCCTTTTTTGAACTTCTCATGGTTCCATGAGTGAATGTCTGCTGAACTAAGTAAAATGGTTCCAAGAGCTGTATTACGCCATCACATAAAAGCCTGAGCAATGTGGCAGGTGAGACTAACTACAAACCGACCTTACCTACAAGAATCAACCCTAATTATAAGAGACCTTCAACTTCTATTGAATAAGCATGCTGTCCAATAGATTCATGGTAAACCAGTTGCATGACCACCAGCTGTCATTGTTGTTGAAGTCTTTAGGAATCGCATGCGAATTGGGGTTGACAGTTTCCACATGATTTTTGCAAGAGTGAGCATGCAAATTGTTCCACCTAAAAAAACTGTGATGATCATACTAGTATCGTATTTTAGGAGAGGAGGAAGCGCTGCAAAGCCAGCACTTGCAAAAGCACCAAGCACACAAACCACCGAGATCACTAAAAGAATGGTAGCTCGTATGAGGGCTTTCTCTACTGATTTGACTCGTCTTCCAATGAAGTCCTCTCGGAGGTTTGGCAAGGCTGCATCTGCACCGGCCATGACTGTTGCAATGGCAAAAAAGAAAGAGAGGCTGTTGAACACCCAAAATGCCTTGACAGTTGTGTGGTTCTTCACTGCAGCATATGATTCTGGTGTCTGAGGTGGGGCAGGAAAGGGTTGTGAGAAGTCGTAGTCTGGAATGTAGCCTAGAGGGGGTTGTAACCAACCTGCAAAAGTGACGCTTGCAATCAATGCTGCACCCACCAGAAGAGCATTTGCAGCATCCACAAACACTTGCCTATCCCTATACAATCTGTCAACAAAATCTTTCACCTCAGGTCGCTCTAGTAACACCTTCTCAATCTCTTTCATGTTGGCTTCTGTAGCAATTTGGATGGGAGTTCGGCCATCTGTATATTCTTCAGTGGCCCTGATGCGACTTGCTGGATCATCAAAACACAAGGCTTTCACAACTCCCAATTTGTCTTCTTTAATAGCACACAACAATGGCGTCCTATTCTTGTTGTCCTTGGAGTTGACATCCAGGTTGTGATGAAGCAAAAGTTCTCTTACAGCTTCCACATGGCCTCCCAGAGCAGCAAAATGAAGAGGTGAGGCGACCAGGTCTTGCTCAGCAACCAATTCAATTGAAGCATTTGGATCAACCTCTTGATACCAGTTCAAAACATGTCGGATGATTTTGAAGTGATTCTCTCTTGCAGCTACAGCTAATAGCACACTCCGATGGCTGGAGGATTGGGTTATAGTGCAAGCCAAAAATTGTGTTCTCAAACCTAATGTATCCAAGAGATGAACTGCTATTTCCTTCTTATTATGCTCTGTGGCCACATGTAGTAAGTTTTCAAACATACTCATTTGCTTCTCGTAGTTGAGGGGAGTGAATGGCTCTCCTTTCTCTAGCAAAACTTTCACCACCTCCAAGTGACCTTTCTGTATAGAATGGTCAAGTGGTGCAAGCCATTCTATATTCTCTAATTTCTCTAGCAACAGCTTCAGCACCCCCGAGTGACCATTCTGTATAGAATAGTCAAATGGTGAAAGTCCTTTCGTGTCCAAGGGAGCAACATGGATCCCTTCCCACTTCAGAAGTAAATCCACTATTTCCGTGTGCCCATCCATGGCAGCAAAATGTAGAGGTGTGAGGTTGGCTGCAGTGGGTACCTCCTTGGGTGCTTTTGAGAATAAATCTGGCCTACACAAATCCAAATGATCGGGTTCCCATGGCTTGAGTCCACTTGGAGTGGACGCATTTACAGTAGCGGCAACATTCGCATCCATGCTCGGCACGGTAAAAAGCAATTCTACCACGCCTGTGTGTCCCCTTCGAACAGCCAAATGAAGCGGTGTAAAACCATGACAGTCAACACCAGTGACACTCATACCTGTAGGGCACTTTTCCAACAAGAGCTTCAGCATTTCCACGGATCCTTCTTCTGCTAAATAGTGCAGCGCAGATCGGTTTAGAATATCTGTGGCATTCACGAACGTGTCCAAGTTATGGCCTCTCGCTTCAAGCAATTCGAATAGTACATGGACAAGATTGCAGCTCCTCCCTGGAGATGCTTTTCTAAACCAAGCTGGAAAAGGTGATTCGCGTTCTGCCACTTCATGTAATGCCGTGAATCCATCAATGGATCTTGCGAATAACTCCACTGATTTGATTCCGCTCAGCTCCTGGATATTTTCTAGACAATTCATCCTTGCCAAGTGAAGCAATGGTGTTCGACCAGTCTTGTCAAAGACGTTCCAATTTATATCCGTCCTTTGGGAGAGGATTATTGCACTTAGACGTTTACCATAAGCTCGATGCAATGCAGTTCGACCCCAGGTATCAGTTGCATTCACGTCGACTCTAGGATCCGCTAACAAGACCCGTGCAACCTTCAGGTTCATTAATCGAATAGCAACCATCAGTGGCGTAAGACGATACCCAAAATTTTCACGGCAGTTCACATCCACGCCCGACTGAGTTAGCGCTGTAACAGCCTTCGCCTCGTCATCTGATTTCGCTGCCTCTCTGAGATCCGAATCGCCCGACTGAGTTAGCGCTGTAACAGCTTTCGCCTCGTCATCTGATTTCGCTGCCTCTCTGAGATCCGAATCCGCCTGCTCGTTTGTTGTGGCTACCGAAGTTGCTGTAATGGCCTTCGCCTCGCCATCCGGTTTCGCTGCCTCCATGAGATCCAAATTCGCCTCCTGGTTTGTTGTGGCTACCGAAGTTGCTGCAGCAGCCTTCGCATCGTCATCCGATTTCGCTGCCTCCGTGATATCCAAATTCGCCTGCTGTTTTGTTGTGGCTGCGGAAGTTGAAGCCATGTTGAGGTAAGACCGCTGCTTCAATAGCGAGAGCTGAAGAGAAGAACTTACGTCTTTGCTCGTCACTGCTCAATCTTCTCGTTAAAATTGCCAAAATGCGCATCAAGCTTCCACAGCGGATCAGGGATCCCCGACTTCAGATGTGAGAGCGAAAGACGAGGACGCCTCAAACCGGTCAGAAGTTCCAGATGTATGGTAAGAAGTTGTATGCTCCCATGGTTTCTGAGTGATTCTTGAAGTCCATCATGCCTGTGCAAAGTGGAATACAGTTTCAAAAGCTTTGTCTGCTACTTGTACCAAAGCTTCTCTCTCTCTCACACAGATTGATGCAGAAACTTGTCTTTGAACAAACTAATTGGACACCCAAAATGGATGCTCTCAGTGCTCAAACATAAGCAATTGAAAACAGAATGGCTCTTGAAAAATGTCTAAACTCTTTCTGTTGCTGATTTGCTTTTGGAAACAATGGACCCCTAATTTTGAAATGTATGTGAAATGTGGGAGCTAGAGGATGCTAAGAGGGTTTACAGCAAGATGCCCACATGCAATGTGGTCTCTCGTGGACTGCCATGAGGATTGGACTTTGTGGAGCCAAATGTGGACAATGGCAGCAGAAGCATCGTCATTCCCTGGACAAATGTGCGCAATCGTGTGTGTGGAGCCAAGCCGTGTCACATTTCTATAGGTCCTGAATGCGTGTACCAGTGTAGGGGTATTTGAAAATGCGAGGGAAGGTCATGCACGCATCATCAAAAGGCATAGGGTCTCAGATATCTCTGGTTAGTAGCCTTGTTGAAAATGTATTTCAAAATGCAGAAGCATACAAGATGCGTCGAGATTGTTCAACGTGGAGATTGTTCAACAAGATGTTCACACACAAATGGCAGAAGGCATTGGAACTACTTGTTCAAATGCAACAGGAAGGGAGGGAGTAACACATCACCTTTAGGGGGACCTAGAAACCACATCACTTAAAGATTTTTAAAGCAATACTCACATTCTAAGCAACTTATTGACACGAAGCCAAACATGTAAATATTTACATCCTAATCTTTAAAGCAATACTCACATTCTAATTAACTTATTGACATTGTCATGAAACCAATCATGTAATACCTTCATCCTTTTGATTCTAACTTTCATAAAGCCATTTTAAATTTGCAATATCTACATATAAGTCTCTTTAAATAGTTGTTGGGTTTTTTACATCCACTGCTAAACTCACATCATAATGCACTTATTTACATTATGCTTAGGTTTCAAATTGCAATACTTTGCATATGTGTCTCTTAAGAGTTGTTTGGATTTTTATGTCCTTGGCAATGTTCACATATGAGTTTAGAAATAGTGTTAGTTGTCACTTCTTAATGGTTGTTTGAATTTTTATGTCCTTTGCAATATTCGCATATGGGTTTCGAAATAGTGTTAGTTTCCTTCAACACTACAATACCCATAGTGCTTTGAGGGTAGGAAAATCTTTAATGTCTAATACCTTTTAGATAATTGTTTCAGATAATCAATGAATGATTTTTTTAAATTAAGGTAATTAATAAATGATTAAATAATTATTTTACATAATTAATGAATTTTCAGATAATATTTCACATAATTAGAAATTATCAAAGAATATTTTAAATGATAAAGAATGATCATATAATTAGGATTTAGGGTTTAAGTAATTATTAGAGAATTATTTTAGATAATGTAAATGATTAATTATCTAAAATAATTCTCTAATAATTACTTATTCATATGACATAATAATCTAGAAGTATTAACAAATAATTTCATATCACAGCATCTTTCTTGTCATACACTTTGAGCAGTGTTTTAACTGTTTGAAGGGTAGAGTGGACAATTCTTTTGTGTCAAGCATGCAGAATCTTTTTTGTGGTACACACACACACACACACAGCAGCCAAGAAAATGTAGCCAAACAAGGTTCAGAACAAACATTAGCTAAATCCTTGCATCCATTCTTGAACTAAAAGAAGGTCCTACACCAAGCACACCATAAACTAGCATGCTTCCGGTTTACTTATTTTGCACCTCCATGGCAATGTGAGTACTATTACTCATGTTCATCTAAAAACATAGATTTCTGTTTTTCTTGAAGTGCCTATGATGTTTTATTCAGCCCATTAGAGATCCTCTAAGACAATTGACCATGCAGCAGATATAGAGGCATTCAAAGCCTATTGCTGGAGAAGGTAATAGTGAATTTCTGAAGAAACTGCTTGCTCAAATTGTGGGTGGTAATTTGGAAGCTGTCAACCTTGTTCTCTTATCTCCAGATTCTGACAAAAGTCACCGTACAGCAAGTGATCTGCCTCCTCCTTGATTAAGCAATACTTGGGGCTTGCACATGTGGCCTTAGCAAATGAGGCAGACCTAAACTGCATTGTTTGTATCCATCCAATTTTAGGATTTCACAAGCACTGGTAACATATTGAATGGCAAGTTGCAGACTAAGATGTGCTGATCTTATTGTGTTAGTTTTGGTTTTGCCAGAGTCGGCAAAATGGTCACCTTCAATTTACTATTGTAGAGTTTCCTCTGCAATCTCATAGATATCATAGTTATGGAGCTGAAGAAAATTCATGCATACCAGCAGAAGGAGTTTTTTGGGGGGAAGTCAGGAAGTGCATAAAAGTTTGTCTCACAGTTCATATTCTTCTTCTTCACATTGCCAGATTTGGGGTCATGGTCTGGGATTTAGGGCTGGTTCCTGACATGAGACCCTCAAGCACAAAAGCATGGGCATCTCTCTCCTGATTATCAATGGCTGGATGAAACACTTGAATTCAACCCCACGTGTTTGATGTCTGTCTATAAACAAACCATAAGATGAACTAGTATTGTGTCTGGGTATTGCCTTTGATGTAGCTTCCTAATCATCTTTTTTGAAACCCTTATTCTTTGGTTTATGATGTCTCAGTCTGGACATCAGTCAACCTTTGGTTATCCTTTCATTGTTTCTACATTAATGTATTTCTTTGTTATTTTTTCCTCTTCTTTTTTTTGCGGCTTCTGGACTCTGCAATTTTTTTTTATGTACTGGGCACTCTTGCTTTGTCAACAATTTTGGGGTGTTTGGGAAGCAAACTACATTTCTTATTATGACTAGCTGTGGGTGGACATAGGTTACAGCATTCAAACAGCCTGCAGAAAAACTGGCAGCTTTGGACATTGAGCGATGTTTGGCATAAGAATTGGAAATTTCAAGCAATTTGCTAATCCAATAGAACTTTCCAAGTGGATATATCCAGATTTTCAGTATCAAAGTGTCATGGCTAGCATCATATTAGTCTCACATCAACTGCATTCTCTATTCAAGTAGCTCAAGCATGTACAAAACTTTCTTGCCTTCAAAGTTTATGGGTGCCAACCATTTTGTTCTACAGTTCTGTTGATAAACCACTGCTCCTAGGGCAACTCCCTGGGAATAGTTTTTCTGTGATTTTGTGGGAAGACTATACCTATACTTGTCAATATTTGCATCCTCAGGTATCTGAATATTGGTTTGTTGAATCAAAAAAGGCCCAAGAACTTTAGAGCATGAGAAGGCTGCTGAGAAGTAAGATCAAACATTGCTTCAGTGCTCAAGTCAATGTTTTTTGCTTGAGAATGACTCTAGCATAGCTTCTACGATCAACTATATTTGATTATTCTCAGTTCAGGATATACTTCTAGCCTAAGGGGTTCAGCATTATGATTTTTGTCTCTAATACTATTGACTGCTTTGAAATTGCTAGGTTTGTTTGTTACTATCTCTTTTTGCTTTGTGAGTATGGCATTAATTTGGAAGTTGAATTGGGCGAATGTGAAGCTCAAGCAGAGAGAGCTATCAGAAAGCATGTGAGTACTACAAGAGAACATGGGATGCTGATGCAGCCTTGCATCGCATGCCGCACTATTTGACTGCTGAGCAGGCTCCTGTAAGGCTCTCAATGATCTTCTGCTGTACTTGAAATTGAAGGTGATGAGTGGCCATCAATATATCTTGGCCATTGTATTCATTTTATTTGTGAAATTAAGTGTTGATGGGTGATGAGGCAACCAACAAATGCCCTTGTATGTAGCTGTGGGAGTAGAGGGTGGCTATAACACAGTAGGGCTATGTACCATGACGTGTGGCAGGAGTGGGCCACAGAAGTTTATGCCTATGATTTTATGGTGTGGAAATTCACAGTGCATTGATCCTTTGTTTGTGATGTGGTATGGGGTCAGAGCAGCTGGTGAGCTTCAAGCAAGACACTTCTAACTATTTGCAGGTCATCAACTGCATTCCAAGAACTACCTATGCAGCTTATATATGATTTTTTAAGAAAACAAGTTCTCACTTGATATAATTGCATTTTTGAAGTTTTGTTTCCTGGCTGTTTCTGAGCCATCTTATGAGCAGGATCTACAGCATGGGTGTGAGAAGAAAGGGATGGATGAGGGAGCAGGTATGCGCACAGCTACCAGAGCTATAGTTATGTGCCAGAGCAAGATGGTTTTTTGGGCATCCAAGTCTTCTGGATACTCCAGAGGTGAAGTCTGTCCCTGAACCAGCAGATTCAGAACAGGCTACAGCTAGCTCAGTCTCGGTTAGTGGGAATCTAGGAGAATCTCACATGGATGGGACTAAGGCTTCAGAACTCATTCCAAATGATAGACCTTCCATTATAGTCAATCAGGAGGAGCCTTGCAAGAATATGGCCAAGGCAGCAGATTCATCTGGAGTTTTGATTAATTCAACATCATTGGAGGGATATTCAGAAGGAGTTCATACCGTTGGTCATACCAGTGGTGTGCAGTTCTTCCTTTTTCAGAGAACTCTGCTCTCAGTTCTGACATTTCAAACTTATTTGGAGGTTCTGTGGGTGGGGGTTTAAGCCTGGCTCCTCCAATTTTTGCACTGTTTGGTTTCTGTTCTAGCACAAGTTTTTCAAATTCAAGAACCTTTGAGCCAAGGTCAAAAACTGGGTCTGGTTTCATGTACACACTACCACTCCCCAATGTTAGAGATCTTGGGTACAAATTTTTACAACAAATTAGAATAGGGATCTATATAGATACAGAATTCAACAACTAATTAAAATTATTTATAAATTTCAGCCTACTTATCAACTTCTTATAACAAATGAACTTGCCTACCTAAAGAACTTAACTTCGTGTTCACGAACATATGAACACTTTTGGTTTCAGTTCCAGATCAAGCAAATGCATAATTCTACAGTTCATTCTTGTGTGACAGTCTCAACAAAAGAGTGTCAATTTGGGTTCAAGTCACAAGAACCTGAACCCCCAAATTTAACACAACAAACAAGATACCCTCACAACCTCAATGTTCCTACAACTACACAATTGAGCTTCACCTCAACTTGCATCCTGCTATGCAACAATGGCTATGCGGGAGCTTTTGCAAACAACCACATCAGTGGGTTTTCCTTTCTTACACTTTGTGCTAAAATTCACAGCTCCTAATAGATCCTGTGCAAAGAGTAAATCCCTTCCAACAGACGTATCAAGTTCAAATGCAATTTTCCATTCATGCTCATTGGCCTCAGTTTGCAATAAACATCACCCTTGAAGGAAGAAGAGAAAAATAACATCCTATTTCCTGCAGGTTGCATTCCATAAGACTCTTTCACACTGACCCAGCAAAGTGAAGCTACAAGCTTAATCCCTCTCAAGGACTGCAAAGACCAGGTACATATGTGTATGCTCATGATGCATTGTAACATTTGTCAAACAATGTGAAGTGCCTTGGCATGTTCAACTAGCTACATTTTAAAGTCCAGGTTTAGACTTGACTACCATGTTATTCTTGAAATTGGCTAAAATAGTCCTCAAAGCATTTCTGGTTGAGAAAATTTTGCTCAGCTTTAGCTACAATAATCACAAGGATGATTCATACAGGCCAAAAAATACGGCCACTTGAGAATTTCTCATTTGGAGTGGAGATCATAATAGAGCAATAGGGAGCAGAACCAAAGTCTCTTGAGTCAGTTGGTTTTGGAGATGGAAACCTTCTTGGCCTTACAAGTGTGAGAAAGAGGCAAAGTTGGTGGAAAGAAAGCAGGTGGGTACCTTAGAAGGAGGTGGGTAGTGGCTCAAAAACCAGGTATGTGGCAGAATTGGCTGCAGGCGGTTTTGATTTGGATTTGAGATTTGACTTTCATGCCTGATGATGTGCATTCCATTAGAGGCCAAGATGATTTCTGCATTGTAATTGTGCAGCAGAAAATTGCTTCTTTCAGTTGCCCTGGAGGTTTTGTAAGCTTTGGATCTGAAGAATTTAATGTTCGTGGAGTGCAGGGGGGGCCACAAACTGCATTTTTGGAGCAAAGCTCTGGTTTTTACTATGACAAGAGGTACATCTCCTAATCACATCACTGCAAGAGAATGCCAATGACAAGACAAAGAAACACAAATTTGGGAAGAAATTTGCTTGGGCAATATTGTCATGTTTGTTTATCTTTCAAAGTGTTGAGGTGAAGATTTCTCTGCAATCTCATACATTTCTTGTGTAAGGAGATATCATAAAACTGTCTTTGATCACCATGACATTTGACAATCAAACTGTGATTGCTTGATGTCAATGAGCAAAGCAGATGAATGCAACAGATAGTGAACAAATGCTGAATGATCTTGCATATCCTTTGGAGAGGAAAAAACTCTCAACTAATGCTGAATAACCTTGCTGGTCCTCTGAGAGAAATGAACTCTGGACGCCCAGGAAACCACCCTAGACTTCGATTCTGAAGACTTAAAGACTTCGTCCATAAACCCTAAGCTGTGAAAATGCTCACTAAACCCAGAAAAGGTCTGATCAAGTGTAGTGTCCAAGCTACATGCATATTGATACTCATGTCACTTTCATACAGTGATGACTGCACTCATTGTCATGTTGCTTTCAAATTGTTGTTGTGGAGATTTTGATGGGATCTTCAGATTCTGATCAAGATTGTGATGGGAAGATCTTGTGTAGATATGTAAGCAAAGTCTCTCTACTGTTAACAATGAGTAGTGGTATAATAGCAGCCATGGAGCCATTTCTTCTTCAAACAATAAGTTGTAAAATTAGGGACCTACAATTTTTGCTTCAGAAATTTTCAGATTTTGTGATGGGAAAAGCCCATCATCTTGGATAGGTCATGAGTCACCGAAAAGACTCACAAGGTGTTGAGGGCATAGAGGCTTGATTTTGACATTTTCTGTGGGTAAGTTAGAAACTTTGTTGTAGAGTGGAGCTAGCAGCAAGAACATGAGCAGACTTTCCAGAATCCCTGTAGGACATGGCTGGAGGAGATTGGCATTGATACACTGGGTCTTTTGCAGTGGCCCCTTTCTACTCTCAGAGCTTCTCAGGTCCAGTGAGTTCACTCCAACCTTCTTGATTATCTTTGTCTTTCTAAATGTGTTCAGACACTTTGTACAAACTGAATCTTTGTATTCACTTGCTCTTTTCTCCAGATTGATGCTCCACAGAACTTTTATGTGATGCCAATCCCTCATCTCCTTTTGATTGGTAGTTTTTGGAAAATTTCTTGTGCCATATTTCTTGTTGCTGGGTTTTGCATAACAGCTCACTACTTCAGCATTTTTCCTCTGAACTGGGTGGTGGATCTTCATTGCAGATACTGGAGGATGGACTGCAGACACAGGTGCTATTTTGCTCTCATTTTAGGGTTATTCTGTGCAATGTCAGTTTATGTTCTATACAAATTTGAGTGTTCCACAGGAAAGCATTCCTGAGCACTGTTCTTGACATGTGCTGTGTTTTTCAAGACATCCCAGATTGTTTGATTAGTGTACAGAGTTCTTCAATTAACAGATGGGTGGAAGTTGAAAATTTTCATGGTCTAAGCACTTTTCATATCTTCATGCTTTATATGCCCAAAGGTCCCAAATGTACTGTTTCCATATGTTGGCAAAGATGACACACATCTGATGGTTCTCTGGGAATTCTTGCTCATGCCCATTGGTCTGAAGGTTTGCCCTTGGAGTTATAAACAGGTTTGGGGAATGATATGACCTGAAATGGGTGGCCTTTTTCTTCCCTAAAAGTAAGCATCTAGCCTTCAACCAGGGAAAACCCCAAAGGGAGTGCTAGTTTTGCTTCTATTGGATTTTCAATTGACCTTTTTTGTGCATTTGTGATGAGAAGTTCTGGTTGCACCTCAAGTGAACATTCACATTTTGTTTGTTACTTTCATTCAATCATGTCCCATGGATTTGGGTTTTCATGACCATGTTCATCTTTTGTTTAATGTGGGTGCCAAATTATATCTGGTGAAAAAAATGTTATTTCATGCTCTACATCTGCTAAAAATTTTGAATTCAAACTTGCAAATGCCTAGGGACCCACCAAATGGCATGCTTCCGGGCTGCAAATGCTTTGTGCACCAGAAAAACCAGAGTTGGGGCACTAAACTTGATTTTTGGAGGGTAAGCTCTAGTGTGCTGTTTGTATGCATGTGTCACTTATGGTATACCTTAAGTTTTGAACGTTAGCCAATATCATGACTGAGTCTTCCTTTTGCCTCTGGAGATGTGACAGTGAACTCAGATTTTTGTATGATTGTTTCCCTGAAGTTTGAGCAGATTATATACAGTCATTTACACTCACTGTCGGTGAGTGGATGATGAAGTCAGTCAAGTTTTGCATGGGAGTAATGCTTGAACAATTGATTGACTTGTCCAAGTTCAAAACCTAGTATGTACAACAGGACATGAAGGTCGATTTCGAAATTGCCTGACCTACTGAACTTAATTGTGAAATTTCAACTTACTGCAACATTTGTTAGTGTGTCAACAGGAGTTATACAAAAGAAACCTGGGAGGTGCCAGATTTTCACACTTTATTTGGTGATCATGAGAAGGCTCATGATGAAACATCAGCTATGGAGCAAACAACACTCAGGATCAAGGAAGTGAATGTAAGAAGATTTTGGACCCAAGAGCTCATGGCAATACATCTTGTGGTGGCTTCCTTGCAGGCTGGTACAAGACTCATGACCTTTCAACAGCTGCCTTGTGGGGTAGCATATTTCTGCCAGTTTCAGTAAGACTCTATATTTTCCAATTGCATACATACATGTATCCACCATGAGCCAGCATTTCCCTTGATGGTCAGAGATCATTCATATAATATAAGTCAATGTGACAAAGGTGTTGTTGAACAAGGAGTGCCTCTTCTTGAATGAAATGGTGCAATCTGTGCAGTCTCGGAATATGAGTGAGTACCACCATTCTCTATGTCTCAAAGGAAGGCCAAGGCACAATTGTGACAAACTTCTCCATCCACATGCCAGTGAACTCAGGTTTGCCTTGGCCTGTTCATCTCTAGATTCCCTAAGCAAGTGATTGTGTTGTGCTTCGATGTAACCCTAAGGTTTTAGGAGATTCATTAAGGCTAGAGAGAAATCCACTTGTGCAGCGGCTGGAGCTTAAACTAATCCATGAGGAACCAAGAAAGGAGCAGCTACTATCTGTAGCTTAGCAGTGTATTCTCTGTGTATATTTCCTTGGGACCTGTGTTTTGGGTCCTGGCTGATTGTAGTCTTGTGCATGTTACACTAGAAAAATTCTACCAGTTCTTTAAGTTGTAGGTAACATCTAATGTGTATAAGGTGCCTCCAGCTGAAGCTAATCAGCTTCATTCTCAAACTGAGAGTTCTCTTTGGTAATTGGTTGTTGTGATAAGTTTCTTCCTGCTGGCAGATGGGGATTAGCTATAATGATTTTCTTCCTGTGGCAGATGGGGTGAGCTCTTTGAGTATACTGTTTTGGCCTCACACCTCCAGGCATGCCCAGAGATGTTCTTCTGCCCCTCTGGGTAGACATAAAAACTTCTGCCCAGATTTTAGTGTATGTGCACACACACTTACAGAGCAGAAGAACCTGCAGGACATCCTGGAAAATGAAACACCCACACCTGCCAGCATTCCATTTTCTGAAATGCTCTGCCTTTTTTCTCTGTGATATCCACTGGATACCTGCCAGGTATATGGGGGAAAAATGATCAAAATCGTTGATTTTACGCTGTGTGATGCCCTTGGCCACAGGCATTACTGGAATCAGGCCCACCTCGCACAGGCCCTTATTCTGGTAATGCCCACGGCTGAGGGTACTACCCTACACATATTACCATGTTCTGCAGGTCTGGTGATAGTTGCAGCATCATGGGCCCCCCTTCTCAAAGTGGTCAACACTACAAATGGCTACAGAAATGGGTGAGTTAACCAACCAGCAAACCTATTTCCTTCTAAGCTCGCATGCATTCCACAACTCAATTTTTATGACTCTATCTCAATTGTTGGCTTCTAGCAATTATACTCCTTTCTTTCTAGAAATTAAATCCTTCAAACCAAAGTATCAGGCAGAACAGGGCTCCCTAAGCCACAACTCCAGGAGATGCGATGTATGTTGCTTGCCAAATACCAAGAAACATACTTGGAAATTCCTTACTGATTTCACCAGCTGATTATGATGAAGACAACTAAAATTGTCAGATATACTTTGTTCCAAAGAGATGGTGTATGATAACAGCTTATGAACTGGACCATTTGGAGTCTGATTCAAAGAGGATGCAATACAAAAATGAGATTTGATAAACACTCAACGTTGTTTGATGGGAATTTTTGGCTAAGTACTAACATATTATGAGGCTGGTGTTTCAAATTTTGGGAGCCAAGTAGAACTTTATTGTGACTTTTGACGAAGACTAGGAGGATGGACCCAGACTTCAAAATGGGAATTCACAGCCATCCCCAGAAATAGGGGGTGACTTTCCTGATTGAAATGACACCTTTGGCTGTACTCATGATTCCTTCAACAAAATGAGCTGATCTGCAATAGTAAGGAACAAAGAGAGTCAGACTTTGCGCACCTACATTAGCACCTAGTTCATATGTAAAGTGGAACCTGGTTAAGAGTTATTTCTATGAATGCTAATATTGCATACGTGATATGAAAAGTCTTTTACTCTCAAAAAAAAATAAAGTAACAAGTGTTAAGCATTTAAGTGTTACAAAACTTGTACTCTCTTTCTTTCTTGTCAAAACAATTTGATTAAATTTTTAAATTGAAAGTAATGGATTCAAATCCTAACAAGGCTTATTTGAAGTACATCAATAAAAATCCATATCATCATCAAAAACAAATCATCATTTAATAGTAATGTTATCACAATTTCTTTACTAAAACCACCAACCGTTCTTAAGTCCTAACAATGAATTTCATTGTCTCCCAACGACCATTTCCACAAACTTAACGTAATATCTAATCAATCGTGCATAGCTTGGTCAAAGCTTGTGACCATTTCCACAAACTTAATTGATCATCTAATCAACCGTGCATGGTTTGGTCAAAAAGATGCTTGTGTTTATGCAAGAATATTGTTTGTGAATGTACTTAAAGAAAGCTTATGACTTGTTGTGGGGCTTTGACTTAAGAAAAACTCTACCTCTTGTGGGATGATTACTTCAAGTTGTATATGATCACTTCATTTGTATCCAAGGTTTTTTTCAAATGCTTGCAAAAGATTCATTTTGAGGTTCAAGAAAATGAAAGAAAATATAACATAGCTCAGTTGATAAAAAAAAATTATAAATGCTAAACTTTTTATGTGAAAATTCATGCTTACTAATTTTGAAACTGTTATAAATTGATAATTAATTTTGCAAGTATTATAAATTATCAATATCAAATCTTTTAATTATTAGACTATTAATATTATATATGTGTTACATGTTTTCCTACCCTCCACCCTTAACAGGTAGCCACATCTATTGGTAAGTTCACCCTTCCCATATATCCCAGGCACCAACCAGACACTAGTATATCTTACTTACTTTAATAGCATACCTACCCTACTGTGCCTACCATTGGATTAGATGGAAAAAATACTTTAGTTTAAAGACAGTTCAGAACCCATAATATATATATATAGATAACTCATGCGCTACATGTGTGTGTTAAGTAATGGAGAGGCAAAAAAATTCCTTTGTATTTGGATGTGGTGAAATAATTCTCAGGATGTGTAAGGCTTAGTAGAGCATTGATGGAAAAAAGAAAAAGATGGATGAAAACATGTTGAAATGAATGAAAAAAATGCCCGTTCATTTACATGGGATAATGGCAGCCCTACAGGGAATTCCATGTTTTGAGGTCCGTGTGCACAGGCTTCATCAATATTTTCATTCATGATGTCTTTGCATCCATTGCAAAGGAAGTTGGTCTTCGTGTGGTTCAAGAACAACTACATGTTCTTCGTTCCACATTTGACATCAAAATGCCATGTTGACATTGCCCTTTCCATGTGCAAGGTTTGAATGCTTGGAAACATTGTAATGTTTTATCCAACCCATGCAAATCTTTTGTCTTGAGAATCCTCTCCTCAAGGTTTCACAATATCAAAGACCAAACAAAAGAAGGAAGTTGCTGAAATCACCATCTAAGCTATCAGTTTTACGTAATGAAAGAAGTCTTCAATTGTGGGCATAAAACAAGTTGACTATCTTCTACAAGTTGGTGTGAATAATTTGTGGGGAATGAAATGCTTGGAAAGTCCCCATTTCAATCCTAACCACTTTCCTTAGACAAAAGGTGATAGTTACACCCCAAAGTTGCAAGCCCCCACTATTCTCAAGCATGTAGTAGTCGTGGAACTAACTACAACTTCCATTGCATACCAACCCTCATTCATTACCTTTTTGGATATTTTATGTGTTGTGTAAGTAGATGAACGAAGAAATATGCCTTCCAAATTTTCTCTTGATCATGAAAATTTTCAAATTACTGGTGTTCCATTATGGGCCTTGTATTCTTCCTCCACCTTCTCTTCCTTGTTTTTTTTTTTTTTATGCACCCACACCTTACACCCCCCCCCTTTTTCTCAAAATAAAGTCTTGAGATCTATTGGGTTAGGCTACGTGGGGGACTCGGGATGCCCACAACTACATTAACCTTTGCATATGCATGCTTGTAGGAAGAGGTATTAAACTAGGCAAAAATAGGTGATGAACATAGTTGGGAACAAAGCACACTTCTACCCTTGGGCAAGGTCATGAGCAAGATTAAAAACAAAGCAGAATTAAGGGGGATGAAGTATACTTCTGGAGAGCTGGGGGTGGGGGGGGGGAGAGGTTGGTTTATTGGGATGTTAGTATTCCTAAGTGCACCTCACTTAATTTATTGGCAAACGGCATTTTGGTGTGGAGCTCATGGAACGAGAGTCATTGTCAAGGATTGCATTGGCAGTCAACTGAAAATTAATTAATTTTAGTTGGGTGCAATGCAAATGGAATGAACCCTGTCTTCAACCAAATCGATCTCCCATTTGTATTTTGATTTGTATTTTGATTTTATGTTTTTGGAGAAGACTCTAGAAGCAGAGGTTATTATTAAACTGCGAAGGAGGTTCTTGTCTTCTGTGAAACCCCAAACAAAAACCAGAACTGAAGGTTCTTGTCAAATTCAAAGAATCCAACAACACTGGCACTTACCTTACTTACTTACTTAATGGAACGGTGCATGCATAATGGCGATTATGACTATGTGCAAAGAGCAAATAGTCTAATGATACCCACTGTTATGACAGGCAGTAAAGCAGCAGAAGCAGACTGTTATAATATAAAGCACGTAGAGACCATATCTCCACCTTAGTAGACTCGATGGGTGAGTAAATTCTCACGTCTTTTTAATACAAAACTTCATGTCTTTTCTGGGGAGGACTTGGGTCCTCTCTCTCTCTCTCTTTGTTCTATTTCTTCCCCCTCCCCTTGGCTTTGCTTTGTGGTGCTGGCTGGGTGCTTTGTTTAATGGAGTTTGCCAGGATTTTATCACTTTTGGATCACACTACCAAACTGAAAGGGATCCATTTTTTCTTTCAAACTTCTCAAAACATGACAGTCACAAATTTTGAAATTTTCAGCCTCACTGGGCGCTTGCTTTCTCACAAAATTTGAAGTAGTTCACTTGGCTAATCCCTGTCAGATGCACTGATAGGCTAGGCTAGGCTAGGCTAGGCTATCATATCATAAGGACGCTTACATAGGTAGTAAGTAGGTAGGTGCCTACGTCAGTCAGTCATTCACCGACGATGGAATCAGGTAGGTACTTTTCAACGAATAGTGTGTCATTGGCACCTCTTCCCAAGTATATATTTTATTTTTATTTTTTTAATCTCATTTTTTTAAATAAAAAATTTTGCTCTATATTTATGACGTTGTTGGTCACCTGTAGCCTCTACCCATATCATGGCTAAGTTAATGGGCTATTCCATTTACTATGGCCTTTCATTCTGATGCCTTGCACTTCATTAATGACACTATTGCTTGGAAGAATATCATAAGAGTAGCTAAGCCCACACCCCCCCCCCCTATTTGGGCCTCTACTAGTATCAAATGTAGCGTGCTAGTTGTTTCCCAGCCCAACTAATAATATGTACAGATGAAAAATTAGACTGTAAGTATAAGGTAGCAGACTACTACTGGAATGACACCATCAACCTTTTTCTTTTGTTTTTCTGGTGAACTGGTGCAAAATTTTATCCAAAAATTTTTTTTAAAAGAAGATTTTTTTTTGTTTTTTCAACAGATTCTTGAAATTTTGGCTAAATTTTATTACACCCACAAAAAAGAGATCATCACATTTAGGCCCACTTTACACTAGGAGTCAAGCAAATGTTCGACTCAAATCACGCATTCCTATTGATGCAAAAGTTGAAATCGGCCCCCAAAGCCCTTACACTAGGAGTCGAGGTTGAAATAGAGAAAATATTTCCAATCTGCCCAAAGATACTAATAAATGCGGAAATTTATGGCCTTGTATTGGCCCCAAGGCTGGAAAAAAAGGATACCATCCAGTTTGGGAGACCAATTTGCAAACCCTTGGGGCCAATGTTCCAGCATTTATTAGCAACTTAGGGCCAAACAACAAGACAAAAATGCTCAAAGTTGGTCCCAAGTTTTTTCAGCCCTGGCACCTAGTGTAAAGCGGGCCTTAGACATGCCCAAAGGGTACATAACAGGACCCAAATTTTGTGTCTGGGCATCATCCATCAAGCAGTACTTCTTTCACCGTCTACAATAAGGACTCATCCCTCATTTAACGTGGCCTCCATGCAAGACCTCTAAAATGGAGGGGGGAAAAAAAAAGGCTAGCCACCACCTAAGCCGATAAATATGGCCGGCCAATTAGAAGCCATTCACTTTTATGTACCAGGCCTTTTGGAGACCTCTGTGAAAAATTTAGAGGTCTAAAGTCTAACCCACTTTTAAACCATTTTAAAACTTGTAGTATTTCATCAAAAGCAGAGTGTGCAGGAGAATTTTTCAGCTGCCCGTGGACCTGCCCAAGTAACACAGATACTAGAGACTAGAGTTATGTTTGCTCTTGGGCTTGATGACCCAACCAAATTTATTCATTTGTCTTTGTACCTTATGTTGTATCAATATCATTTACAATTTCTACTTCTAGTGGTAAGCACTTTTGGCGTTATATTGCTTTTGGATTGACACACATGTCCATATCATTTTAAAGGAGTTTTCATTTAAGTATGCAACGTTATCACTTATCAGTACCATATGTCAATTCTGCATGAATTTGAATGAAACCACCAAGCATGAATGGAATGATTTTGTTCAAAAAAATTCCAAACTAACCTATGGTGATGGTTCAATGGTATAACCTTATTAGGACCTTGGGAGTTTAAAAAAGGTTTTAGGTTAAAAGCCACTATTGTGCAAATGAAAAGCCTTGCTAATTGTGATGTCCCTTTGTTTCATTTTTCATGCTCTTGCATTGCCAAGCACCTCACACCACTTAATCTTTAACTTTTAGTTATTAACGCATCCCATAACACATAGGTTAACATGGAGTCTTCTGGACCCTTTGGAACTTGACTCATTAGAAGTAAATCTAGACTTGCTTAGACAAGGCTAGGACTTAGTCTAAAATGTGGACTTTTTCAAGTCTAAGACCTTGACGATCACAACCTCGGTCATAACTCATGGCCCAACTACAAAAAGTCATTCTCAAAACAACTCCAAGTCATCCCACAACGTCCCAAAGGACAACATCAAGTGATGTCTCAAAATAACATTCACTTCATGCAAATCGAACTCACACAAAAGGCCTCGCTTGTAACCAACCCTTTGCCACTAAACTTGACTTAGCGGTGCCAAGAACATGCCAACAACTTGTTACCTGGGTATGTTGTTGTGCTTCCCCAAAAACAAAAACCCAAAACTTTTTGGTCAAAGTTTATTCCATGATCCTACTCCAATAAAATGTATTGCCATGCGCTCAAAATTTAATGTACGATAGCGCCATATTAAGGTGCCAAGCATTCCTGAAATAAAGGGCATAAATAAGGTGAAGCCAAATCTAAAGTCTAAACCTAAGTTTTATTTCGGGAATAAAACTACCTATGGATGCAAACTAGATAAAAATCACGAAGCAGATGATTAATTGAACATTTTTAAATCAAAAGGCCATAATCAAATGCATGGGTAATGACACAGCCACCCCTTTAGGTTAGGAGGTACCTTACACTTTGTATGGAGCCTACAAGTAGGTGTAAGGTGTGGAGGCACAATAACCCTACTTAGGCAATTGGGCCAAAAAAAACACTTTTTCATGTCTAAATTCCTTTTTTTTAAATCACATACTACATGCCACCACCACCCAATCATAAGTTGTTAGGTATTATTGTGAGGGGACTTGTAAAGCAGAATCTCTGGCATAGTTTTATTGGTGGATAAAAGCCATGCCATGTCTCTATATATGGCCTTTTTAGGTGACTCCTTTGACACCAATGCAGTTCAAAAGCACTAACTTCCAAATTTCTCTCAATGTGGGTTTTTTGACATCATGACAAGAACCAATGTCCAAAACCCTAGACAATAGAGACAACTAGTTTGACAAATTGTGACAAGAAACTGGAGGGACTTTTGGAGCTGTGTTTAGATAGGTCAGGACCCAGGAAACAGTGGTCTTGGGTATTCTAGACCATCTTGAAGAATGATTTTGTGATCCTACTCCTTTCCAAAAACTAGACAAAATTAGCATAAGGTCCTGGTCTGCATGGCTGTGAACACAACTTGATTTTGCAAGAGAGACGGCCTGTTCCTTCCAACCAACAGTCTGAATGAGGGAATGCTCCTCACAATAAAGTTATCCGTAAAGTCAGGCGATTAAAGTGCGAAGAGGGCCACTTTCGGCATAACAGCGTATCAAACGCGAACTGGGAATGAAATTTTACAAAACGAAATAACTGGGACCCAAACTAGTTTTTCCACCAATTTTGGTGGTAAACTGAGTTTTCATCCCCTCTTTCTTTTTTCCTGAGCGCTTCCACTGCTCCTACATAGATTTTGTCTGCTCCTACATGTACAAATACTATAATTACTCTCGAACCTTGTGCATTAAATGTTGAGTTTCAACATTTCATACTGAGATTTAATAAAGTTTCCTTCCTTTGCCCATACCATTGAAAGAGGGGATAGGGGGTGAAAGAGAGGGTGACTTTACAGATAACTTTAATGTGTGACCAAATACTCTCTGCATCATTTCATAGTCTCTTTCCTTTCATTAAGAGCTAAAACTCTAGCCTAGGGTAGGTGCAGACCTATGAACGTTATTTTTAAAACAAGTTTCTTTTAAGACAATGTATATTGAATGAAACAAAATTTCACACAACACACAAAATACAAAAAGGGAAACTTACATGTTTTGGGCTGGGATCACTTACATGTTTAAAACTTGGCTTTTATGTTAGCTACACCAATGGGGAGTTCATTACATGCACCTACACTTAAAGACCTTGCCTTATGGACATCACTCACCAAAAACATATAAGCTTTTTTTTTTTTGGTGCTCTTTCACAATCAACTAACACATGGGTTTATTGTGTCATAAGTTCATTAGACATTATAGTCTTATCACAAGGCTTATTGATAGAGTAACAACATGAAAATATGAAGAATGAGACCTAAGCTCCACCCATCATCATTTAAATATATGCTTTTAAAAGAATGAATTATTCACCTTTTTCATTTAAATATAATAAATATTATCATTCATTAACTCTATGCAATTAATATATGCCACCTATTTTACTTTTGAAACACTCATTCTTTTCATGGATGAACCTTTAGATCATTAAAAAAAATTCCTTTAACATATGCAAAATAATTCACAATCTTATGTAGCATATTCATGAAAAATCTTTACATTTACCCATTTGAAAAAAATGTGTTACAAATCTATGATGTTGCACAAAATAACTTTACAACACTTGATGAATGTGTCATTCAACACCAACATGACTCTAATTCAAATTATTCATGTCTTAAGAATCAAGCAATAGAGCCCATGTCTTGTTTTTTCCTTGCAAAAAGTTGGTTTGCATCCATCTTCATGTTGTAACTCTTCCATCATAAAACAGAAAATTTGATTTTCATTGTCATTTATTTGTTTGATTGAAATTTTGAGATCTTGTGTTCTTGTCTTGTTGTAGCTTCCTTTACAATTGCCAAGTACTTTATAATTATCACCCAAGGAACACAATGTGCTTGCATGGATGTGAATAAATTGACATCCACATGCTTTAAGACATAAGGCATAATGTATCATATAAACCAAAACCTTATTAGAGTTTTGTGTCATTGAAATGTTCAAGTGGGAACAAAATTGCTAGAGATTTGTTGCAATGATGGAGCAAAGTAAAGATGTTGGAAGTAGTGGGTTGCTAAATTGTGGTATCAATGAGCTATGCTGATGACAATGTTAAGTTGTTATGACAAATTGGTGATGGTTGCAATAATGTCGCATTGGGGTGAATCAATGAAACAAGAATCAATGGCAACGAGCTCCAATGGCATGTGATGGTGACAAGCTAGAATGTGCGGTGAAATTGCCATGCAAAGGAAAAGTGCAAAGAAACCAATAATGTCTTGCAATGATAGTAACAAGTTCTATGCAATGGTGGTGAAAAACATGGGAATTGTTTTGAAAACATCTTGTGTCAATGGACCCATTGGGGGGCAAAACAAAAGGTTTTGAAATTGGTCCATGTGACTAATTTTTGGTCATAAGTGACGTATATGACTAAACTCCCACTAGTTGCATGTGACCATAATGGCAAATGACATGAATTGTGAATGAGAAAAAAAAACACACCAAAATACAAATTCATTCTTTGAATAATTGTATATGTATTGTCATTTGTGACTACCATGCAATTATTTTGACGAGTAATAAAAATGAATGAAATGTTAACATCTATCAACATTTTTTATTATTTTAATTCTACTTTTATTTAATTCTGAAAAAAAACTAAGGCATCCAATTCATGTGCCATGTTTAATGCACTCATGATTATGATATGTGGCACATCCAAAAATATTTCAATTCCTATTTTTAATTAAATTTGAAAAATAAATATTTAATTGCATATTTAAGTAAGAAGGGTCCAACCAATCTACCTACTTAGGTAGATATGTAAGTAGGTTAAATAGATAGTTAGTTTTGCTATTTTTTTGTTTAACCTTTAGGCTAAAGTCATTTTGATTGGTTCATCCCAAATGATGTTTTCTTTTAAATTTTGTTTGTTTTCTCAATGTTTTCAATGCAACTTACTGTTAATTTATAAAATTGAAAAAGAGAACAAAAGATATGGGACATATTTTATAATCACAAATTAGTTTGTGAATAGGTTATAATTATAAAATCTATTCCATATCTTTTGTTCTCCTTTTCAATTTTGCAAACTACATAATAATGTGTGCATTAAAAATATTATAACTTGGTTAAACCTTTATTGAATTAAAACTTGTTAAATTAAAAAATAAAAATAAAACTTTGAGAAACATGAATGAAATTAAAACTTACCTAAATTGTCATTAAACCTTGGCAAAACTAAAACTTAATTAAAGTAAAACCTGATTAAACCTTGATTAAACTATGGTTAAACATTAATAAAACAAAAATTTAGCCAAACTTTGGTTAAATTGTGGTTAAATTGTGACAAAACATTGGCAAAATTAAAACTTGGTTAAATTTTAGTTAAACCTTGGTCAAGCCATGGTTAAACTTGGAAATTTTATTTGTTTGGTTAAACCATGGCTAAACATTAACAAAACAAAAACTTTGTTAAACCTTGATTAAGCTATGGTTAAACAATGACTAAATTAAAACTTGTTTAAACAATTGCTAAAAATTGGTTAAATGACAACTTGGTTAAACTAAGGCATAACATTGGCTAACTTAAGTATTGATTGAACCTTGGTCAAAATTTAGCATAATTAAAACTTGGTAAACCTTGACCAAAACTTGATTCAACCTTGGTTAAATGAAAACTTAGGTGAACTTTGGTTAAACCTTGGTGAAGTTAAAAATTTGGTTCAATCTCAATTAAACCTAAGTTAATATTTAACTAAACCTAGTTTAACCAAGCTTATGCCCAAACCTAGGCCACATGACACTTATAGATTTAAGTCATGTTGAATGACACTTAAGTTAAGCAAGTAAAGAACCTTAATATACATAAACTATACATATATACCTTTAATGTATGCATAATATACACATAATATGCCTTAAATACAAGTTAAATACAATCTCTATGCATCCATAAAAACATACCTTCATGTCAAATGTCGAATACATTCTTGTACACCCCTTGGGACTAGGTCCACCCCAGAGTGGTGTGACTAATTTTTGTCACGATTGTAACAAATGGGACATATATGCCTCTTTTTTTTTTTGTGAAAACCATATTATAAATTGTCCATATGAAAGGATAAAGAAAGGAAAATTATGACTTAGTTGTAACATAGTTGTAAGGATGAGTAAACTTGTCAAATAGTTGCAAAAATAACCAAAGGATTAATTGTCCCATGTAATTGCAAATAGAATGATCGCATATGAAAATATTTTTTTATGTGACCCTAGGTATTGTAGCTCTTAGTTTATGAAACCTTGGTTAAACTAATCAAATATCCTAGACCATGACACCTAACTTAGGCTACTTAAGCTATGATTATCTCTTCATCGACCTTGGGGTGTTGGAGTTCTTTGAACATCCTATGCTAGTACTAGTGTAAGCATCAATTCAAGGGGAATTGGTGTCTTGCTGTTACGCCCACTTGTTGAAAACCTGGATTCTTGAGTTGATTAAAACATGATATAAAATAGAAACCAATGTTGAGCATGTATATGGTTTTAGACGTACCTTCTAGGTAATAATAACTAAAAATTTGAAACTTTACACTTTGTGTAAATGTAAATCCCTAACCTTGAAAATGCAAATAACATAAATGAACTATGTTATACCTTATGTAAATATGTGCAAATCCATGCAAATTAGTGTAAATGTTTTTGAACATGAGAAATTCATGCAAAAATGTCGACATGGGTGCCAATGAATAAAACATTTCCAAAGTTTCAGAATTATTTGGACATGAGCTAATCAAAGTTGCCCTTTACCCAAAAAAAAACACCCAATTTTTTTTGGGATGCTCCATGAAGAATTAAACTAATTGGTATTAATTACAATAACACCCAAGTTCTTGTAGAAACCTATGCCAAAAGTGGTGATGACCAAAGTTTGGAATGGAAGTTATACTCAAGCAATGAAGTTGGGCAACATGCCCCCATATGCACCCAAGATAGGGTAAAAACATACCTATCATAAAACATCAACTTAGATCTTATTCATTTCTTGTTCAATATGAACCATCTTTGTGACTATAAATGCACAAAGTGGATGTCTACAATATCTCTTTAACACCAAAAGCAAAAAAACAACAACAAAAATAAATAAAAATAATGAAAAATATGAGTTTGTCTAAATCACAAAATGTTTAAATTTTTCATTAGACCCCTCTTACTTTAAAAACCCCACCCTATATGTTCCTTGCTTCTTGTTCATTTTGAGAAATCTATAAAATTATGGGTGTGCCAAGTAGAACTCTACAAAACCTCATTGAACTCCATAAGCAATGAAACTAATGTCCAAAGATTTGAAACTTCAAATCCAAAACTATTTTAACACACCATTCACCAAACACTAACCCTCCTTACTTTGAGACCTCATATTTTCCTCATTTCTTGCCCTTCTTGGTGTCATGTGAAATTTTACAATATATCTTCGAACTCCAAAGGCAATAGAGGAATGTCCAAGGAACATAAACTTTCAATGGACTAAGTGTTTGGTCATCGACCTATCTACCCTATTTGCCAATAGCACAACATTCGTCCCATATCCCTTGCCCAAAAATGTGGGCTTGTATTGTTTATAGCTGGGCTAAATAGAAGCATTTGTACCTTATTGACAATAGAAGCTTGTATTTCAGGAGCATTAAAAATATATTTTGGGTTAAGGGTCAATCAAAGTGACTCATTGCAAAATAAATAAAAACATTAAGCTTTGAGATGCATCAACAACTAATTAATATGGATTGCAAATAGGTATAATCACTATGAGTATATGATATATACACACATTATTACACACCCCAAAACATTTATCTAAGGCCATGTTTTGAAATTGTTTTACATGGCAACCATTCGGTTTTGTTCTTCTCAAAACTAGAAAATGTCTAAGTGTGTTTTGAATTTAGTTATGGATTTGAATGGCATTTTTGGGATCCAATTTTTTTGATCACCCTAATGGTTTCACTGTTTCCTGGTTAGTGGTTAGCCCTGGTTAGGCCCAGTTAGTTCTAGTTGATCCTAGTTACTCCAGTTAAATTTTGTGAGATAGTGGTTATGTTATGGAACCAGTGGCCTTATTTCACATTTCCACTTCTGGTTCAAAAATTAAAGTTCGGTTCAGTTAGGGTTGAAGTAACTGGAACTGGAACCGTTGCCGTTGGGTTAACTTGCCAGTGGGTTTCAATGCCCAACACTGATGTAACAACCCTCACAAATAAATAAATAAATAAATAAATAAATACATAAGCTTCCACAATATGTAATGGGTTCCATCACAGACCTAAATGCACTTACAATCTTCACAATAAAGGTAATTCTGAATTAATCTTCACAATGGGAAAAAAGGGGCTATATGCCATACCTACAACCGATGTTTGACACAAAAATAATTCACAAAAGCTCTAGCCAAAAAAAAGGAATTTTTAAAAATCAATATCAGCAAAATTGTTCAAAATCAAAATTCCCAACTCGTGGGAAATTGTTTCTAATCTCAAGCATTAAGTTACTATTACAAATGCACAATACAAGGTTGTATTTTGCATACTTATTCTTCAATTGTTAGAATTCTTTTTTTTTAAAATTTGAAATTGCCATTTACCTTGTTTTCTAAAATAATTTTAAAAAATAATGGCAAAAGAGTGTCAATTGTCAGTCATAGGTTCAGTACACATAATAGTTTTCATAAAAGTTTTCGGTCTCTTTTGGGTCTCCCTTACAAGGCATAATGGATGGGTCTAACCTCGGGTCTACCTGACTTAGCCATTGTGCAAAATCTTCGTGCTCGGTATGGGGCCATTGTGCCCGTTTCATTGCCCATTTGGAAATTTTGGATTCGCTAATCGGGCGAGTCCAAATTCCCTCCCCTAGCATGTCACCCGCACAATGGTCTGGCCACCGTAGTACCCCTGGCAAGTTCTATAATACATATATATATACTGGAGTGGTCAGAGTGCATCATTGTATTGGTTACATTGAACATCTTGGACATTTAGGCAGACCAGGAGGAGTTTGCTCACTATAATGAATGATGAGAAAATCGGTACTTGAAATAGAAGTAGAATTTGAAGAAATTGGATTATTTGTTTCCCAAAAAAAAAAAAAAATTAATTTAAAGGGATGTGTCACACTATGGCCTTGCCATTTACATTATAAAAAAGTATCTTAAGGCAAAAGAAGAATTATGGAAATTCAAATATTTCACCATGCAAAAAATATAATCTTCAAAAAAAATCCTCTAAAAACAAACCAAAAATCCTTCAAGATATCATAACTCTCTGTAACTAATCTCAAGCTTCAACACAAGCCAAAATATTATCTTTCAAAAATAGACCTACTTACTACCTAGGGGCTAAAATTCCTTAAGCGACTATACTCTATATAATGAATCTAAACACGATATCCTTGCCTACCAAGGAAAGGCCAATAAAATTCCT
Source organism: Sphagnum contortum (assembly GCA_963920785.1). NCBI lineage: Eukaryota > Viridiplantae > Streptophyta > Sphagnopsida > Sphagnales > Sphagnaceae > Sphagnum > Sphagnum contortum. Next base: position 10,616,519 of record OY987282.1, read on the forward strand.
TGGTGTATATGTTCAATGGATTTGGTAGGTACTAAGTATATATATATATGTATAAAAAAGAAGACCCACTATAGTGAGGACTTTGTCTCTTGGTGCGTGCATGTATGTGCAGATTAAGTATCTCCTACACTATACAGATTATAGGGAATGTATCTTCTTCACCCACAAGAACAAAGGGGGAGGCATTTTCACTCCATGAAATGACTTCTCTCATTGGTTGCATGGAAATTCTATTCCTAAAATTGGCTGCCACTATTTTTGGCCTGGACTAAGAGCCCTTCCTAAGAACACCCTACCTAGTATTCACCCAGTTGGAAGGCGTGCACATGAATAAATGTAAGTCAATTTTATGCATGGGAAGTATATATATATATATATGTGCATTTGGGACCAAGGAAAATTTTAATGAATGTATGTATAGTTGTAGTACATCAAGTTGGAAGGTGTGCAAACAAGGATAGTTTGGAACCAATAGGTTCTATATAGCCTGGACTTTATTCTGCTTAAGATATGATTCTGGTATATCACTCATTTTAAAATTCTCTTCTTCTTTGGCAACAGCCTGATGAGATCTCTTGGAGCATGTGGTGTTGTCATTGCATGCCCCCCTTCCCCCCTGCATGTATCAAGGCTAGTTGAAGTTTTGTTTTTTGTAGCTCGGTTTAAATAAGCTGGACCATCTAGCTTTTGCAGGCCAACTAATATTGCAATTTTCAATTTCAATTGGGTGGTGGCATGACATGTGCCAAAGCTAAAGCTATTTGGGAAAAAGAGGTTTTGGGGGGGTGAGGAGGGGGTGAGCATGGTCATATTGAGGAAGATATCTCTTCTGGAGCTTTTTCTGAATGAAAGGAGGGGAGGGTGGAAGGGAGGTAGGGATTTTTTTGTTGGGTTGTTATAATTCAATTCTGAGAGAAGGGACCAAGTGTGCTGGTCTATCACTCCTATTTGGGTGTGATGAACCAAACTTAACCCTTTTTAGGGTGGGATCAACCATTTGTGTGATCAATGTGGGGAGAGGCTTCTACAGGGAGATCTAGTGGTGAGATTCAATTGAGTTCTCCATTGAACTCAATATGGTGGTTTGAAGTTCTCAGTAGGGTAAAGACCTTTGGTAGGGTCATTCCCAAAACAAGGGGCCTAGTTTGAGGCAGTAGCTCAGTTCAGCCCCAAATGTTGGGGGGATGTCCTGCACCCTAGGGTTTCTAGTTGCATCATGAAGTGTAGGGTAATTGCCTTGGGGCCTGGGTGTTCCCAAAAATAATGGGCCCCTGAGGCTGGAGGCCAAGGGCCCATTATTTCAAGAACACCCCGGCCCAAGGGCATGGCATGGTGTAAAAATCAAATGAAGTTTATGTGTTTAAATTTTTTTAATTGTGATACCCGTTGGGTACCACCAGGTATCATGGTAAATTTTTTTATAACAAAAGAATTAATGTTTGCATGTTTGAAAATCGAAATACTCACAACTGGGGGTGTATTGCAATTGACAACTAGTTAATCAGGTAAGGCACCCTCCATTTACACAACCAAAAACTCCAAAGGTTTTTGAACATGAGGACAATATAATGGTGAGCCTAAACATATGTAAAGCATGAGGTGCAGGAGGAGAAGGGTTCTTGCGCCTACTCCCTAAGAATGAGAGGGATCTTATGCCTGCAAGCAAGGGTAAGATACCTCTCATGCACTCTTTAGGAGTATGTGTAACGTCCCTCTTTCTAGCAAGGATATTTAAGTAGATAACACCCTAGAAATTTTTCCCACACTGGCTTTATGTGTTGGGTAAGGACCTCGAACAGAGCCTTCTACAGAGTGATTGTTCCCAAAGCATCTTGGGTTGCATTGAGGCCTCATTCCCAAAATAGCCTCATTCAAGGTCCTTGACAGTAATGGCCATTGAGAGAGAATGCACTTGGAACATAAAGTGTAGGGTAACAGCCAAGGGCTTGGGTGTTCCTGACATAAAAGGTCCCTGAGGCCAGAGGTCAAGGGCTCATTATTTTGGTGCCCTCAATACGTGTGGAGTGTTTTGTGGAGTGTTTTGGGTGAATGTTAAAGGCCTCACGTGTCCAGCTTCATTCAAAATGTGATGAGTTGCAGTTGAAAGTGATTGTAAGAGTAAGTCCAGGGGCCGCAGTTAAACTGGCTTCATCCCTAGGAAGATTTAACCAAATTTGGCTATAACCCATATATTGAAGTACATATCTTTAATCAATCTCCTATATTTATGGCTATACATACACCAATCATTAGAATCTGGAGAGTTTCTTATATTTTTCTCACTTTTGGCTATTGGAACCCTCCAAAATCATTTCTTTTTTTTATATTCTTTTAGTTTTAATTTCACTTCTTGGTGAAATTTCGCCAGAAAAGAAGGCTGGTGAAAATGTGGTTTGACTCTTTAAAAATTTGCACACAATAAGTGATCTCCATGATGCCCAAGTAAAAATTAAATCACTTTGGAACGACCATTACTAATGATTGGCGGTTAGTTGGTGACTTGGGAAACAATTAACACGCCATGTTAGTCGCAACACATTCTGCTAGTAGAGGCGCAAATAGGGGGGGTGTTAACATATGTCCCATGCAAAATACATATGTCCTATGCATGGGACAACAAAACTGGGAAAGGTTTGGTTTATGATACATAGAATATAAAGGGTTGTAGCTCAATACATTATTGGACCACACATAACTAGGGATCGGGGACTCTAACCAATTGAGAAGTAGGATGTGGATTTAAGCTAGCTCTACAAGGTCCTTGTTTCATGGGGGATGCAAAGGTGCCCCCGGTCTCCACATAGGTGGTCCTCCACATGTAACTTGCCTCTCCCCCTTTGTTCATAAACTCACATGCAAATCATTTTAAAACAAGTGATTGTGTCACTCTGTGGCCTTTGCCATTTACATTAAAAACCATCTTCAGGCAAAAGAATAAATTATGGAAACTTAAAATATTTCACCATGCAAAAATATAAATCTTCAAAAAATCCTCTGAAAAGAAACCAAAATCCTTCAAGATGTTATAACTCGGTAACTGATCTCAAGTTTCAACACAAGCCAAAATATCAGCTTTCAAAAATCCTCATATAAAAATAGACCTATTATTAGATAAGAGCCAAAATCCATTAAGCTACATAAGCTCCATGCTCTTGCCGATTACCTAGTCCATCATGTTCACCTTGGAAGTGGTTATGGGTTCAACTCATAACAAGGCCATAGTACGTGTTACTTACTATGGTCAACCTAACTACAGTAGCCAATTGCCCGTCCATTGAATCTTCGATTGTGAACAAAAAAAAATCAATCATGTGTGCGGACACACTCGAACCAAAACTGGGCCCTAATAAGTAAATAACCTGAGCACTGGAGCATATCGTGTTTTGCAAAATGTCGCCATGCACGGTAGCGAGCTAGTACAAAATGTAACTTTCGGACGGAATCGCGAGCCAGAGGACCCACCATATGGGTCTGCCTCCAACATTACACCAGGCAATGGCAGGGCCGGGTATTACATGCCGGACCTTCGGCTCTGCCTTTGGTAAACAAACCATGGAGAGAGGGTCGGATAGATAGGCGTGAGTAAATCATCATGGCACCCATATTTATTGATACCATGGTAAAAATCCCAAAAATCCATTTAAATTGTTTCTATATATTACAAATATCCCATCATGCTTAGACTAAATCCAGGTCTCCGAGTTCAAATTTAAGATTTTTTGGGCTTAATATGGTCACTAAAAGGCCTCACTCAAAACGACAAAGGTATAAATGATGTAGTTGCTTGTTAACCCCAGTTGATGTTTTTTGGATTTTTCATTGTTGCTGAGTTGGCCCCTATTTTCTAGTCTTGCTAGATTGAGGTGGCAAACAATTGAGTGAAAATATTTGCTCTTATGGCTATATGGTTTTAGTGTAGTGTTCAAACTATATGGCAACATGAATTCATTAGAAGTAAATGCATGATTGTGAAGGAAACTTGAGAAGTTGTAGCAATTTGGCAAACTTGGACTATATTTGTGAACAATTTGGTGATAGAATTAATGTTTTTCACAAAATGATTTCTCCACTAATAAATTAGTAGTACTAAACCCACAGCTCAATCCCTTTAGTCCAAAAGATAGGTAGCCATTTTTGCACTCAAACCCTCAATAAATGTTTAGCCTAATCACCTTGAATGCAAAGAGATAGGAATTATATTCTAATCTTGTTTCCACTGTCCAAACTCCATAGTAAAAAATATGTACATTTTTTTTGAGGGATCTTTAGACAAATTCATTGTGTATTCAATTGAAACAAAAACCCACTATTTGACATGACTATTTAAGTGTCTTTTGGAAACCTGATAACATCAAATTCAATGCAAGTCCCAAATCATGAAAGTGATGACTGTAGGTCAGATTAGCTCTAGGGTCGGCATTGGTGAAACAATTGAAAAAGGAGAGCCCCCTATGCTAGATGATTTGGTGAAAATCCTACTAAGGTATCCCCATATTTGCACAGTCCCAAAACACCCAATTAGAAAATAGTCATCACAAATATCCAACAATTAATGTGTAGTGCCTTCCAAGGGAGTTGAACCCTAGTCCAAAAAAGGACTTTGCCCAATTGCAATGGAAGGCAAACCTACAAAACATGACACATTAGTAGTACCCATATTTACAAACCACATGAAATGGTACAAATGACAAATAGGGGTTAGGATTAATGCGCTTGTCTAAATGCAAGAGTTAAAAATTATGAAGACACCATGAAAATGTAGGTTGTCTTCACACAAAGTTGTTGCTCCAAATGCAATAGCTCCAACCCATATCAACCTTTTGCCTTGTTCCAATACATTATGGCAATCTAGAATCGAAAAGTCTGCAATGTGAAAAAGTCATGAGCATACATTCTAACCACCATATCCATATTAGTAGTTAGTCAATTCCTCAATTTGGACTTCATGAAATTACGGTAGAAAATAATGTTCATTTTCAACACTCCCCAAAACAACAACAATTGTTAAGTCAACAAGTTTGAAATACTCAAAAATCCTATCTTTCACAATCAAACAAAAAACAAACTTTTCCCACATTCGAGTGGTTGGATTGCAATCATGTGGGGGTTTCATGGCAACCTCACTATTTGGACTACATGCTGGTCATAAAAAAACTAGATTGCTACTCAAGCAACACATGATCCAATAAATTCGCATGTGATTTGGCATTTGGTTCAATCAATCTTCGGCAACAATAATGTGATTTTCAAATCTATAGATGGGCAAGGAACATTAGGGCAATTTTTGGTTGGTAAACAATGCCAATTGCATTCATGAGCTCCTATGCCAAAAACCTTCTATGAAGTTCAAGTATCAAACCCTTTACAACAAAAGTGCATTGGTTTTTCACATCTTAGCATTTAATTGCCCAATCTACCTTGGTAACCATGGACACAACTTTAGTGAACTTATCAATTTTGTGCAACATGTAAAATTGTTCCTTGAAGCAAAAGGCAACTTAGTTTATTTGTGTGGTGGGCTCAATGTACCAAACTACCAGCAACATATCAAATTAAACTCCACCAAATCCACAAAATGCTTGAATTGGTCATGTGGAAATGGCTCTTAAGGTCCACATAGAGGTTGTAGAGATCATCTTGAGTTAATTTCATAGATGCCACAAAATCACAAATGAAACAATCTTTGTTTTGAACAAGTTTGTTCAAGTTCTACATTGACTCTAACATAAGCAACACACAAGTTAATCCCATCACTGTTTCCACATCACAAAGTAATTCATAGTTAGTGGTAGCAACATGATTAGTAGGAAGATCTTTAAACATTTTCATAACAACAGACTTATATTCAAATACGAACCTTTCAGATTGGGCCAACATTGAAATCCATCAAATTTGGATTTTTTCCAAATCTTCAAGCCCCTTGATTCAATTACCTCAACCAACTTTGTGCACTCCAAATGTTTTTTTGGGGATTAGTTGTAGTAGGTTTACATCAAAAAAAGAAAACCTTCAACCTTCGTAACAAGTGTCAAGGATGATAAAGTCTGGACAACAAGATTACACAAGTGTGCCATATAGTGAATCCCTACAACAAAAGGGCAGTGTTTGCTAACCAATTGGACAATCATACTAGTCTTCAAGTTCTTGGAAGACTATTACACCACCAACCCCAAAGCAAACAACTTTGTTAGCAATGTCAATTTCTAACATCCCACCAAAAATAACAAGATAATGAATAATTACAAAAATTAGGTTGTTAGATGTACCTCCATTGACAATTCATTTTGAATTCAAATGAATTGGCACCCTATGCCAATTTTCAAAAATATAAACATCAATAGAAATCCAAGATTGGTTGTCCAAAATGGTGACCTCGTCACAATTGATTGAAATGAATTTTGCATGTTAGACTAGCAACATAGTATGTTTCAAAATAACATTATGCATGGTAGCATCCATACCCCAACTAATTGAATATGCCCAATGTTTCCTACGTGTATGGTGTATTTCCAAGAAGTCAAACAAACCTTTCATATGCTCAAAATTAATCATGGGTGTGCCATGTTTCTAGAGATGAAAAATTCCCACAAATTCGACAATTTTTTTCCTATTTTTTTCCTTCCCTCCATTGACCACCAACTTTGCAATAAAGTCTAGACCTTGGCTAACATAAGCCCTTTCATTTATTTGGTGTTGCTTGTCATTGCTGATATAAAACTCATTAACCAAAACTCATGGACAAGAAATTAATGTTTTCCTTTTTCCTACATGTTTTTGCAAACCATCCAACTTAGTGTTTATAATTTTGTCCTTACCTTCAACCAAATAACAAACCTTGCAATGCACCATGTGAGTCTTGCTTGGAGGATCTACCACAAGTTCAACCCAAGGAAATTGGGTAGCCCATTCTTCTTTGAACACCCTTTTAACTCTCTGCCTCTTTCTTTCTTCTTTTGGTTGATTCCCTGGAAGCAGGACCTTGAGTACCAGAAGCAAGACCTTGAATACTAAAGCCACCTTTGCTTGAAAAATTACACAAACTAACAAAATTTATAGCACCCAACATGCCTTGGAGCTCAACACAACTTACAACACCTAAGATGCCTTGGATTTCAACAGAGGTTGTAGCACCCAAGGTGCCCAATTCGACAAAACCTGAAGCATTAAGGGTTGATGCATTAGTGGGGTCACATGGCACATGTAGTCCATGGGCGTTGGCTGATTGATTTTATGATGCAAAGGTGGAAAAACAACTTGGTGAACTAGACAACCCAACATTAGACCTAGACCTAAACAAAAAACCACGTTAGGTAAACATGATGATGCAAAACCAGACCTTGAATCAAACTACACATTTGCCAAAAAGTCAAAAAAAAAAAGTTTGTGTTTGAAATTTAAAGGCTTCAAAGGCGACATTGTGTGGAGCATAGATTGTTTCGTGCATAAGCAAATTGAAATTGGAAAGGTGATGAATCTTTCAACCCTAAACCCTGGAAGTTGAAATCTTAAAAAAATATTGATAATGCAAGTAATTTTGTAGTAGATTACACAAGTAAGTGAACTTGAAAGTTGAAAGGCTCTTACTTTGAAAATTGCAAGTTGTTATCTTACAAACATCCTAGGAATCATTAGACATGAGTTTCAACACCATGTCCATTGTTTAGGAGTTTCAAAGCCATGTCCATTGCTCCAAAGTTTAGCCTTCAACTACTTACTCAACGATCATTTAGCACCGCCACCATCAGATCATCAATTTGTTCTCCATGCAACATCATAACTGAAAATGGTGCAACTTGCAACATTGAGCACCCAAAGAGCAACCACCTAAAACATCAATGATCTTGAAGAGCTTTGAAGTTTGCACATTAAACCTTCACGTTCCTACCAAAAATAAATATGACTTAATAGGAGAATGTGGTGAAAACAAATGAAGGAGATAGTGTGTATGGCAACACAAGTCTCCTCCTTTTTGTTGAGTGATGGCGGTGGCACCTCTCATGCCATTATGAAGTTGGCGACATCCAAGAGAGGTAAGCGGGAAATAGCAACAACGAGTCGTTGTTTCAGGAAATGTGGTGATGATGAATGTGCATCTTGCAACACAAGCAACAATGGATCCACGCCATGCATTGCATGAGTGGCATCATGTGCCTTGCTGAGGTCAAAATATGGTGAACTCTTTTTTTTAATCCATTTTTTTTCCAAGATGGCTTTCTCTAGCCCTTTTTTTTTGCATTTTGGCGAATTTTTGCCACAAAAAAAAACGCTGGTTCACGCTGGTTGGGTTGGATGGTCACTTAATGACCAAGGAGGGTGTCCCCCCATTTAAGGTGGGCTAGTAGGGTTAAGAACAACCATATCAAGTGAGTTGATCACACACACCGGAAAAACTAGTAAGTAATGTTTACAAGGAAAACCCATTTTTAGCTAGACAAATTTTCCAACTTGATTCCTCCCATTTTGGGGGTCCTCCTTAAAACTTGTGGAAAATTTGTCTAGCTAAAAATGGGGTTTTCTAGCTAGACTCCCAATGTGGAGTGAGATCCAAACTTAGGTTTCCAGCTTTGCCATATACTCAGCAGCCCAGGGTATATAGCACCTCCATATGACTAGCCCATCTTACTTAGCCTAGCTTATAATGAATTACCCTTGTGTATTCCTGTGGTCCCTTTGAGGTTTTTGAGCTACTACTACTACAGACCTTCTTGCCTCAAGTAGTGCAACTAGTGATGGGTTTTCCATAATTTTTGACATTTTCGAAACAAAAAAACTCAGAATTTCTTGGAAGTTTTTAATTTTTCTATTAAAACTTCAATTACTTTTGCAGCTTTTTTGAAAAAAATCACCAAATTTCTTTGTATGGAAAACCTGAATTGAAAAAACCAGGAGTCCAACTAACCCATGATAGATTAAAGAGAATATCACCTTCCATCCCAATCATGTGGAAATTCTCAGCTCCAAACTAAAGAAAGGGAACCTTCTATTGCAATTGTGGGTGACCAACCAAATCCAACTACATGATAAAAAAGAAGAAGTAAAAGTCACAACTCCAACCAAGTTCTAGAAGGTCTTCAAGAGATCATCTCACAACTCCAACCTTGTTCTAGAAGGTCTTCAAGAGATGATCTCAAGGAACTTGATTCTCCATGTGTGGGGTCAATGCTATATTAATAACAATACCCTACTTAGTTTTATGTAACATGTTTTGAGCAACAAAGTGGATATTATAGCCTAGTGGCTTAGCTCAACTCAATCCAAAGGAACAATTCAAAGGCTTGGTAAGTAGAGTATTTTTAAATGCTAATCATACCAATTGCAGAAACCAGCTCATGTTTTTGCCTTTGTTCATGGGCTCCTATGGGGAGCAAAATGAAGATATGTTTTTGAAATTACATCATTTTTTTAGCAAGGAGCAATTATTTGGTTTATTGACACATTTTTAATTGGGTTTATTGGAATTGATGCCAATAGTGTGAACCTAAATCCCTTGTCCTTTGACTTGCACACTTTGTGACAAATTGTTCTTATTAAGGACGACAACATTGATGAGTTCAAAGAACTTTACTTTGCTTGTAGGTTTCCTTGTTCTCTTGGAATCAAGTTAGGCTATTCCTTTCGATAGGTGCATGTGCAAAGATGGTCATCTTGTTTGGACAAAGGATTAGACTAGATTGCAATTGGAAAGGGGAAGAAAAAATAAGCAATAAAAAGAAGAAAAGTGGGTGGGGATAGCCATAGTTGAAATCCAACCCTAAAGTACACAGTAACAAACCACCATTAGATAGACCTATGGTTTCCATGCTACATTAAAATCCTACCGCAACTTTTTTTTTTTTTCCCCAAAATTTCAAGAGTTATCCAAGCAATGAAAGGCCCTAACAATTTCACATACCGTACAATTTGAATATGGGGCTTTAGCATGCAACTTTTGCGAGGCCTAGTAGGTCTTATGATGAATGGATGGATGGATGGATGGATGGATGAAGCATGTTGAAAGGCACAAGGGATAAAACCTCATAAACAACACTAATCAAAACACCTTATTTATCCTAGGCTTGTAAACCTCCATCAACAACTTGTAAATAATAATAATAAATTTGTATTTGTAAAATGCATTAAAAATAAATAATTGCAAGGCAATAAGGAGCTCAAAATCATTTCAGAAATTTTACTTTCGTCTTTACTATTATTATTAATCCATTAACCCCTTTTTCAGTGGTAAAAAAAAATTGTTAGCCATTCCAAAAAGCCTTTCACCCGTAATAACATGCAAGGCTCACTTACATATTTGTAAAGAAAAAAAAAGGGGGGGGGGAGGGGGGGGGGCTTTTGACCTAGCTCTAATACATACATGAACCATCTACCAATTCATTTGTTAATGTATAGTATCTTTGTTGAAGATTTTGCCCTTGAAAACTGTACAGATCTGCCTTCTTAGACTGGGTCTCTTTACATACAAACAATATGTTTAGTGATCATTAAACACTAGTCTATTCTATTTTAACGTTAGAGGAGTTGTTTTACAGTTTTGGGGGTGGAGATGCTCTTATATTGGATTTAGAATAATAACTCTGTTCATCCAAGTACAGATGCAAGTTCAGAAGCAACATCCAAACTTATGGTATAGTAAGTATAGGTAGTCCAAAACAGTCTGCAACAAACAAAGCAAGCAAGCAAAGCAAAGCAAAGCAAAGCAAAGCAAAGAAGGGTACAAATACCAAAGGAGGGAGCACACAAAATTGGGCCCCAAGAAAAAAAAGAGGAAAGAAAGAAGACAGACCTATAAGACAGACAGACAGACAGACAGACACCCATTTCCAAAAGAAAAAAAATACTCAACTTTTTTTCTCTAGTCAGCCCAACCGACTTAATGGTGCTTGACAAAGCTTTCTACATACAGACTGGGAGAAAATCTCCCTATTTAATATTATTTAATACGCATATTTAATATTAAATTGTAATATTTAATATTAATATTCTGAGCCCCCCCCAATCCAAGATATCAAGAAGAAAAGGGACCCAAAATTCTAGGTTGCCCCCTCCATCCAGCTAACCCCTCACACCTCCCCTTCCCAGTCTTTGCACATTTGTTGGGTAGTGTGGGATTCGCTGAGATAAAGGATTGTCTGCTTTTGAAACAAACAAAGGAGGGAAAGAGTTGGGAAGGGAGGATTAGTGGGAAGTTCCCAAATTCTAGGTTTCCTCCTCCATCCAGCTGACCCCCCCCCTTCTTCCTCTCCCACCCTCCTCTTTTACGCTAATTGGAATACAAGTTTCTTTGCCTTTTGAAGCAAACAAGGGCGAACCGATGTTGAGTAGATATAAGCTTTTTGTAATATATTGTGAGTATGGACATTTCTTGTGTAGTTTAACTCTCAAAGGCAAAGTAAAAGAAAAATTTCAAAGTTCATAGTATTATTGATATTTAGTTCACAAATATCACAATGTCTATGGAGAGCCTACTTACTAACAACTAACCTACATATTGACAACTAACCAAACCTTGCTTACTAAACTTACCTTCCCAATCTATTGTAATTTAAACATCACATACCTATATCCTATTACCACAACCTATTAACTTTAAATTCTATTGCCATTCATTATTTTATTTTATTTTATCTTATAAAACTACCTAGTACGAAGATAAGTGTTGTCTTCGAACAATAGCCTATAAATAACAAGTGATTGACACCATGTTGCAACAAAAGCTAGTAGTCGATGATGACAAGATATGGTGTCTCTTTCTCATTTCATTATTTGTTGTTTTCATGTCTCTTATTCTAGAATTGATTGTTCGAGTTCCTATTCACAATTGTCTTCATCTATTGTTTTTACTTATTTCAACTTTCATTTTTGCTCACAATCTTTGAATTGCTTTTTTATTTTATTTTAATTGATGTCGATTTTTGTGATTTTGCTATTTTAAGCTTTCATTGTCATCAATTACTTGTTTTCTCATTTGAATTTTGTTTTTATTAACTATTTTTAAACAAGTTTCCTTGGCCAAGTTTTTCCATTGTTGTTAGTTAATTTTGTTTTTGCATATTTTTGAACTCGGTTGCTATTTTTTTTTTGTTTATTCTAAAACTTTGGCTACATCTCACTTAACATTCATTTTGCAAATCTATGAACTTGATGTCAATTGTAAAAAAAATCAACCTTGGTTTGTTGGTTGTTTTGCATATCCCTTCACAAACTTGATGTCAATTATAAATCTTGAAGTTTGTCTTTGTATGCATATTGTAAACTTGGTTATTTCTCAACTTCTTATTAATCTTGTTGTTGATATTTTTATCGCTTAGATGTTTATATTATGCTAATCTTGATACTTGCTATCATTTTCATCATACAACATGCAATTATCAAAGCTTTGTGTTGTTGACACAATTCTTGTAAATGGTATACCACACACATGAATCATTATTGTTGTGTTCCAAAGTAGAATCCAAGAATATGACATCAAAAGTTCCAAGCATTGTTATAAATTTATTGGAAATGTAATTTTCTTTTCCAAATTCTAGTGAATTTTGTTGTCTTGCATTAGTACAAAATGTCCCTTGTTTATAACTTACTACTTAGCAAAGAATTTGGAAATTAGGTGAAAGTGAGGTTGACAACATTGTTTGTTCATTTCTTAATGACCCAATATGATGATTCAAAATGGATTAAACATTCTAGGGTGACATAGGAGTTTGTTAGTTTTTGTAGAACCAAAACCCTTTATGCAATAATTGATGAGTAATGCTTGTGACCATCGTAGTTATAATTTTTAAACAAAACTTGATTATGGAGCAAGCACTTGCATCACAATGAAATGGTCGTAATGGGCAAGTCTATTTATATGGTTTTGCATGAATTTATCTAAGATATGTGAATGAGATATTTCACATTCACATCAAATGGTTAAAGGGAAAGGACATGGCTTCAAGTCATGATTAGTTTTAAGAAACTTTGTGATATTCCAATAGTTAATGGAACCATCAATGTTATTCAAATTCACATTTCTAAATCAATGGGGCCATTTGCAATTGAATATTTTTCATACAAGTTAATTACTTATGTCATGCAATTTTTATCTAGTAATAGAATGTAGAAAGCAATTAAAGATGTTTTCATTGGGATGTTCGAATCAATGAATGATGTTAGCAATGTGCCATTTTAGCCTTCAATTGGAAAATTTAAATGGTGACCAATTTTGAATGGATCACAATGAAAATGGCATCAATGACACACCCTTAGGTTTGTGAAATGGTATCAAGGGTAAAGAACCTTATCAATTATCAATTTTGTAGCACAATCTAAACTTAAATATGTGCATGGGAGCTTTGGGATGGGATAAAAATAAACTCAAAAGCTTACGTTCAAAATGAAATCAACCTATACAAACCAATAAAAAAGGTAATTAATGCAAGTTGGAGCTAAAATGGTGCACATACAAGCCAAAACTTTCATAAGATTCATGATAATTCAAATTAAAAAAGGAGCCACCACCTTTTTTTCTTATAATATAATTTGTAACTTATTATGGGGACTACATCAAAATGGAAACACTTATTGGGATTCCAAAATGGGGGATTCAAAAATTCTCAAAATTTTCATCGAGACTATATCAAAATGGAAATTTTTTTTGGGATTCCAAAATGGGGAGTTAAAAAAATCTCAAAATTTTCAAATTATGAAACCCACAATGTTGCAAGTTCATAATTCCTACATATGAATTTTAATTGAAAAGTTTTCAATTATAAAGTTGTAATTATATGAAAGAAATTTATAATGACATATTACATGTTCCAATCAAAAATATTTTGACCTCAATTTTTTGGGTTTTAATGGTCAAATGTTGAACTATTAGTTAGATTCCCGACCATTTCTTTTGGCCATAACTTGATTTCAAATTTCTAAATGGATAATGAAAGTTCACTTTTGATATCTAAATTTCAAAAACCTTTATAATGGTTTAAATAAACATCACAAACTTAACATCTCATGGTTTAATAATGAAAATTGTGTTAAATTCATACATTTCACACACTAATATCGTGTATTGAGGACATATTTAACACATGGATTTATAAGAAGATGCAAAATGTGTGTGACATTCATTCATTTCATAAGTTTGTACTTCATTCATAAACACACTTATTTGTGTGTCAAATATATTTTCAATGCACGATATTCATGTGTACAATATATGAACCTATGAATGAATGAACTTCAATTTTTTTCATTATTAATTCATTGCATGCTAAATTTGTGATGAAGCTCAAATTTGAAAGTTTTTCATACCTACACTCTCATCCCAAAGATTCAAAACATTGTAACATTTTAATTCCCAAAGTGAGAAAACCCATTTAGGAGTGTTGGGAATGTGTTTGAATCTCAAAACATTTTCCATGTCTACTCCCCCTTTCATGCCTTAACCTCGGTTGTGAGCCCATGATTAGGGTCATGTCAATCAAAGCTTACATTATGGGTGATAAACATTATTAAAAATACATGGTTTGTTTGGTTGGATAATGTAATAAAAACAAAGCCCATTTGAACAAATTCATTTTACATGTTCATTGTGATTAGTTGGTTTTTTTCCCTAGCAAAATAACAAACAATTTCACTTGTTATTATTTCTAGTAAATAATGGACAATTTGATTGGTCACAATTTTGCCTATATTTAATTCATATATTTTTAGAATTTTTATCAAAAAATCTATGATAGATTGGTAGGTAGGTCATAAAAAGGCAAGTAGGTAGGTGGTACATTAGTTTAACTAACTTAAATTTGTATTAACCTAATTTAACCTATTTAGCTTAACCAACCTACCTTAAGCCTTGAGGCATGTACATAGTTTACATGTAGTAATAATTGAACTTTTGACTTCCCCAATAATAAACCAATTCTTTAACCAATGGAAAGTTGTGAATTTTGTAAAAGTAACAATTTTTTGTTATATTTTTTATTTCACATGTTCAAAACTTTCACATCAAATGTTGTACACTAAATTTATGTATGTAAGTAGGAAGGTTAGGTTGTTAGGAGGTAAATAGGCAAGTTGTAGGTTGTACGAAATAGCATGAAAGTAGGTAGCTACATGTAGATAGTTTGTAGGAAATAACTAGGTAATATAGGTAGGTAGCTACATGTAGGTAGGTTGTAGGAAATAGCTAGGTAATATAGGTAGGTAGGCTATAGGATGGTAGATGGGAGGTAAAAGGTAAACATGTGGGTAGTAGGAAGTAGGTGGGGGGTAGTAGGAGTGTGGGTCATAAGTAGATAGGTACATAGGACATAAGTAGGTTGTAGGCAAGTAGGTAGGCCTAATATATATATATCTAAATGAGTTAATAAGTAACTTCACTTATTTGCTAGCATATGATGTCCCATTTGACTAAAACCCTATTGGTCATTTGAATTAAAATGCCATTTTTAATACACAATTTAATGCAATGTCCTACTTGACTAAAACCCATTGGCCATTTTGACTAATGGTCATTTTTTTGTTCAACTTAACTGAATGTTCAATTTGAAAAATAGTCAAATAAGTCATTTGAATCAAATTGATTAATCAAAAAAATGTCATCCAAGCCTTAGGCCTAGTTAAAATATATATGTTTACTAATCAAGAAAGACTGGTCAAACAACTTGGACTATTTGAAAAGCCATGAATTCTAATAATGAAAATATTTGTTGTTACCTTTGTTGTCGATTCTTCATAATTTAAGAAGTGTTACATCTATTTTTTCATATTGTATAAAAGCATGGCATATGATTATGTTAAGGTTTTGAAAAAGGCATTCACCATGTTTTGATTTGCCTTGTGAATTTTCCTATCTTTAGATTTGAGATATATCACAATTGGTTTTTGAAATGCATTCAGAAACTTTGTTGTGTCAATATTCAATTTTTATTTGTGTAACATTATAACAATCCAAGGTTTTCACCATCACCTTGTTGCTTTTGTTAGTTGTTTCTATGGTTGGTGAGAAGTTATTTGTTCATTTTCATTTGATTCCCATAATTCTAGGTGGAATTGAGGTTTTCAAAAACTTTTTTTATTTCTAGTTGAAATTGTGGAGTGTGACTTTTTGAAAAGTTGATGAGGGGGAAATCACAATGATGAATATCTTCCAAATAACCATGTAGGTTTATCACATTAACTTGAACATGAACATTTTTTTCATTTGCAAACTATTCATCTACCACAAAATCATCACCTACAATCTTTTGCCTAAACTTTTGTTGCAATTGTGTTAAATCTTGTTCTTCTTTTCTATCAAATTTTCATATCAATGAAATGTAATTCATATTTTGATCTACTTGCAAGTCCCTAACATGGAATGGAAAATTCATAATTTTCTTTTCCTAAAATGCCTCAATAATAATTATAGTTGAATAGTTTTCTCAAATGTAATTGGTCATGTTCATTAATGACTAGTTCCCAAAAAGAATGTTATGACCAATCTCATTGTGGTAGTTTACATTTTATTACAATCATAATTCATACCTTTCGATGTATCTTTGCCCATTTTGTCATTCCATGGCAATTATGCATTGAATATGTTCTAAAGCTCATATGCAACATTGGTCTAGTGTTCAACAACAAAAACCTAGATGAGCTCCTAGATTATGAGTTCATTTTGTGCATCATATTCAAAAAAATTACACTTGATGAATGCAAACATTTCATTATGCTCAAAATTTACATGGTGTTGATGAATTTCATCCTTGTTGGATCCTATTTTCCATCATTTGCCTCTTTTAATTAAAACTACATGTAGTGCATCCATTGCAAAAAAATTCATGTGCTTGAACATGTGGTGCTTATAGGAATAAGGCATAGAAGGTGGAGAACAAACTTGTAGATAAGTTTGCAAAAAGCAAACCATGTGATGGCAATGGTTATAATAATTAAAAGAATAATCAACATTTTCAAAAGTTAAGTAATCAAAAAAAATGTTCCTCAAAATGTCACTTGAACCTTAGTTATATTTGGCTTGAAGCATCATAATTCTAACACATTATCTACATGACATTATTCTTGTCATAAATTATTAAGAAATGGTATGGTCATTATTTATGACTTGTGACATGGAAGTAATTTGGTTATGGTAACGATAATTTAATTCATTCATTCAAATTTCAGCCTAAACAACTTATGTACAAACTTATATGTTAATGTATAATTACACCCAACATTTGAAAAGATAGGGGTTTTGTGGGGGGCAAGGGAGGCGTTCCCCCCCCAGTTCATAATATTGTAATACCTTTTCAAGTTCAATAAAAATTATATTATATTTTAAAATGCCAAAATTTTAGAAAATTAAGGTCCTTTCCTGATGAAAATTTTATAAATTATTCTTTATTGAAGCTGAAATTTCAAATACATGATTCTTAAGCTATTTAAAAAAATTCTTCTTTGTTACTAAACATCCTTTAACAAGTTTTGTCAGGCATCTTCTATGGCCTAATAGTGTAGCTCTATGGAGAACAACATTATTTTGCCACAAGGTTTTTTTAAAATCCTTTAAAAACTAAATTGTATGCAATAAATCTAAAAATTAAACCATGTTTTCCAATGCCTAATAGTATGTTAGTGGTTAGTGCCATATTTCCTACATGGGAAGGTTTGGGATTAAAACATGTGTTGTGAAGCAAAATGTTTGTGCAAAAAATTGGTGATGAATAACATGTGGATATTTCAAAATTTAAATGAAGTTTTGTCAAAAGTTCAAAAAAATACTTTTTTTGTGTATTTTCAAAATTAAATAATTATTTGGTAGCAAGATGCCGAACTTGAAAAGATACTACAATAGCCCCAAATAATAGGCATCAACCCAACTAGAAATAGGAGACACATAATTGAAGGAAATGGCATGTATTAAATTAATTTATTCCTCTTTACTCAATGTAATGAGGTCTCCAAATGGGACTCTTCCTATATTGAGCAAAACCATCACCTACATTGATACCATGGTAAAAATTAATAACCAATGTTTTAGTAATACATGCCCATTTTTCAATACTTGATTGAATATATTATCAAGGATCCCATCCATTTTTTATAATAGGCTAGTACAAGTATGTGTAGAAGTATTAATCGATAAGGTATGAATATAATATGAATATTTATATTTTGGGATGTATGTGAAAACTATATTGATATTACAATTTTTTGCATTCATATTAGGGATATATGAACATTGGCATGGGATTTGAACTTAATTCATATTAGTTTCGAAATGTCATTAGGTAATGAATAACATGTCACATAGCACACCATTGCCACAATCACTTGTCTTTAGTCATGCATGTACGTTGACATTCAAAGGAAACACAAATTTGCAAGCGTAAGAAGGTTACCACAATTTGATGCAATCATAAAGATGTGTAGCATGTGTGCACAAACCTAATGTCCTCTTCATACTCCTACTTAATTCCACCGCACATATAAACTTAAAGCCATGATTTCACTTGCAATACCACAATTGTTAATTTAGACTAAACTTTTATAATATAAGAAACTTAATATCAAAGCTACAAACTTTATTTTCATATCCACCCCGATATGAATATCCCCTAAGTATAAGTCAAGGAATTCATACTAGTGTTGGGTAAGTATTTGAGATTTTTACCAATTCAATTAGGTTTGGTTTTTTTTCCTTTAAAACTTAAAATAGGGAAGTTATGGGATTTAAGAAAATGATTAACAAATAAACATTTAATTACATGACTTTGAAATTTGAAATATGAAGAAATGAATCAAGGGGGAAGGTTTCAATGCCTTGTGTAAATTATCGTAAATGAAGTTATGTGACTTAGTTGAATATATATCTTGGTTTTCTTACAAATACTTTGGTTGAAAATATTAAGTCAATTCTTGTAAATCTAAAGCATAGGGAGCCCATGATTTTAGATTTATTTAAAAATTTAAAAATTCAAAACTTTTATTATGTTAGAGGACATGTAGGTTGAGTAAAGCTATACAAGTAGATAATTTGACAACTAGTTTAGATTTGGACATGAGGAAGGAACTTTAAAATTCTCGTTGTTTTTTTTTGCAAATGGGATAGCATTTCCTCCCCTCCTTGTTTTTGTTGTGTATAACTCTAATTTGCGTGTTTGAATTTTTTTTATAGGACATTGAGTATGTGTGGTAGAATAGGGTAGAGGTTAGGTGGAAAAAATTTATAAGGAACTAAGGATTTGCATAACAAAAAATTAGTTAATACCCTTAGGTAGGAAACCAAAAGTAGAAAACTTGTTAGGACTATTAGTAAAATAATTGTTTGTAGATTTGAAAACCAATAATTTAAACATCATTTTGATACATGTTTGAATGTGTTTACTTAAAAATAGAAGTTGGTATTTAGCAAGTATACTAAAGTGTTTAAGTGTTTATAATGTTTTGTGTAATGTGCACATTTTACTAAGCAAACAACCATTACTTATTACCTCTGTTAAAAAACAATTTGGATGTGTTCTTAAATTAGAGTAGAAGTCTGGTTTTTGTTTGTCAAATGTAGTTATTGGGTATGCCATATGCCTTTCATATGCCTTGATCCAAAACAACAAGAACCCCAACATTCACAACACTACCAATTTTACAAAAACATAAACATGGGCCAACATTCTAGCTTTACAAAAACACAAATAACTCATGATTGATCTAAACAAAAATCAATAAACTCAACGTTCATAATTTTGATTAGGATTACAAACATACAAATATATCATGATTGTCATCAATGTTTAGCTTTATACAAGAACCAAAAGACCCAACACATTTGAAGAAAATTCATTATGTGTTTAAACTGAAAATGATGTCATACCTTTTATTGATTAACAAGGTAGATAAATCCTATAAAAAATAGCTCTTCATGTTCCATTCCTTCATCAAATTAAACCTCAAGTTCATCTATCAAGTTGACTTCCATTACATGTACATTTACCAAATCAACATGCTTCAAATAGTCATTGTGCAAATGAGATCGATAGTTCATTTTTGTTGACCAAAATTAATTTGTAAAGATTTTCAATTTGAAGATGATGCCTATGGAAGACACGTGAGGATTCCAATGATGGAAAGAAAAATATTTTTAATTTCAATTTAGGAGGTTGGAATGCCCATAACTTGTCTTGCGAATTTTGCAACAACACAAAATTTGTGTGATTCTATCCACCATCAACTCAAAATACACAAGTGCAATCTACATCAACAAGACAATGGCAAAATCCATCAACCTTTCTTGACACATGTGTATGGATTCATTTTGATGGTGTGAAACAAATCCTTGAAATCCACCTATGAACCTACTACATTAGGCATTGGTGATTTGTAAAACTTCATCAATAAAGGTAGTGATAACTATAAACCATAATTGTTAACCAAACTTGATGTATTTTCATGACCAACATGTGATGTGATTAAAAACATACTCTTAAACCTAGTATTTAACATTAACATTAACTTTTAATGGCATTTTTTGCTATAAAATTCATGCAAACATGAAATGGAAAATATAAACACTTATAGTACTTATGGTTTCACGTGAATTTGTAACTCTTTCCAACTTTGCAAAAGAAATTACATCCAAATCATCCAAATTCTAAATGACAATATGATGTGCAAGTTCATATTAAAACTCACAACATGTGGAAATGATAAATTACAAGGTATTTCCAAGCAACCAATGTTTGTGGCTTTTATTCCTCCCAATTTAGTTATTATGGGTGTTAGTATTTTAACAACATATTGTCCATATGGGTGCTTGGAAATGGTACACAACTTTGTAACAGCAATATTTGTTGAAAATAATATAGAGCGGTAGTTGAATGAAAAGTCAAACATGTTGGAATAATAAAAATTGAATTGAAAATTTGTAATTAAAAACCTATAAAACATAAAATAATGTCGAATATTGAAAACCAAAATAAATCGTATAACTATTTTCATGCATCTATAGAAAAATAAATGTAAAATAGACAAAGACAAAACCAAATGTAAGAAACACATTTAATTCACCTAGTTTTCACCAACATGTTCAAATTTTTAGGTTTAATCCCATAATCTATGCATGTTTTTTCATAGCCACCAATATTAAACATGGTCACATGATGAATGAAGTTCATTCACATGGATTTCCATTCATGACTTTGTAGTTCACCCATAGTCCACTTGTAATTAACTTATAATTAATTGGTAGTCCATTTATTATTAATTTGTAGTTCAATTGTAATTAAGAAACCCTTTGAGAAGCTTCCTTAATTGGTGGCCGCATGGAAACCTCCTACATAAAAACCTTTTAAAGCTAGGTCCCCAAGGGGGTATAAATAAAGATAAAACCCCCCATTTCCTTTAGTATGTTCAACATTAATCTAAGGTATCATCTTGTTCCACAACCTTGATTTATTCCTTTTGTGGTTTTCTTTTCATGTTTTATCAATAAATATTTGTTTGCATTTTTGTTTACACATTTCATGATCGTGTTTTTAATCTCTTATAATTTTGTCTTGATTTGTATGTTTTGTGTTTGGATTTAAACTTTGTTTTTTTTTTTCCATCATTTGTCTTCATAGTTTTCATGCCCATGACACGTTCTATCCCAAGCTTGCCTCCCTTTGTTATATTTTGTAGGCCATGTAATTCACTTTTGAATGTTGGTTTATGTAGACTTGATAGACAATGTAATTGAATCCCCACGCTACTTTGTTTTCCATACTAACATATTAGTATACTTTTTAAAGTGCATGTTCCATGCAATTTTTATTGAAAGGTCTAGACATCCCCAAGCTGTTATAAAAAACAATATAATTGAAGGCAAATGCACATGTTTACAAATTGAACCCTTAGTCCTTTACATATGCCACAACCCATATGTGTGCCATGATCTTTTACAAACATGTTAGTAGTAATAAAAAAACTAGAGATGGCATTTGGTGTAATGTGGGTCCTTTTACTGATTGGTTTTTATTAAATGGTGATATAAGGTGACTAGTTGCATCCTTCACATTCTTTGCAAACAATGTTTTAGGTTCAACCTATACATGTTTTTTCATGGTGATAATGTCATTTCCTTTGTGTTATGCAATCAAACCTTGGCAACACCCAATATGCACAAGGCTATGATTTCAAGGCCAAAAATGTGACTATGGCATACTATGCATCTCATGACTTGGTTGGCATTTACATCTATGGATTGGTTTTTTTTTATTTTGAAGGATGTTCATGTTGACAAGTTACAATTGTGAGGCTTCCAAACAAGACCATGCGCACTTTTATTTGGTATGCTTCATTAACAACATCATGTGTCTTAAAAGGCAATTCTCCATTTACGTCAACCACTTGCAAGTTTTCAATGGTATTACATTCACACAACTTGCAAAGATTAAAGAAAAAGGATTGAGATTAAATGAACATCCCCCAAGTTCACCTAGCTTGAAGAATTCATACTTTACTACCTTGCACTTTGCAACCAATCACAAACACCCAATCATAAGCAAACAAAACCAGAAAATGAGTTCATTCAAGGATTGTCACCTTTTGACAATGTTAATGTCCGCACAAAATACCAATCATAGTAAATGTTGATATTTACAACCCCTTTCAATTCAATTATTGCAAGGTTATCATAAAGACATTGCATAAAGCTTCAAACTACAAGCTTTAACATGAAGTGCATAAGGTGTTAGTGTAGGGAAATATTACAAGCTACAAGGACTGATTGATGAAGCTTACAAAAATTAAAAATAAAAAAGTTCTCAAGATGTGAACAAATTGTTTGTCTCTTGCTTGCACAAATGAATCTGCATCTATAGCACAAAAACATGAAATGTAAGAATTAGCTCTACATTTCAATCTAAAGTAGACAAGAATGTATAAGCTATAAGCACAAACATAATTACATTGCAAGCACATGCAATGACAAATGCAAACAAAGGAAAAAAAGAAGCTTACCTTCTTTGCATTTTTGCAAAATTCATAGGTAGTCCAACACCCTACAAGCTTTGTCAACTCATCATACTCCTTCACATTCATGAACAAGACATCAACATCAACACTCCATATGTCTTGTTCAAAAAAAACAATGGAGATGTCAAACATGAAAAAATATAAAAGCCTTTTGCAAAAAATGCACTCAATGCTTGAAGGTCAACTATCTCAAGCTTGAAATGCAAAGTGTGCCCTAAACCTAAACCTAAAAAAAACCCTAAACCTAATTTGTTCTTGTTCTTTTAAATGGAGGGTATTAGGTAAGGCTTTTGTCAAATACCCATCCTTGTGATATCATGATGATACATACATCAATTTTAATTATGCCCAAGTTTGGAGGTGGGGGGGCGGTCTTCGAAAATTGCACTTCGGTCTTGGCCCACTCCTTGTGTATGAAAATGTTGTTGAGACGGGGATGAGCCAGATGCGGCAACAAGAGAAAGGGTTTGTTGGTTTTGGGTCCTATCAGAGAAGGGTCAAATGTAATGAGAAGTCAGGGCCAGAACAAATTGATACAAACCCAACCCGACAAACTTGATTGCAAGAGAAAGGATGATAAGCAGAAGAAATGGTGTTACAACCTAAAGTAACCAAAAGGAATTTGGAACAGAACTTGTTCCTTTACACACCTTTGTGACTCACTTTGGCTTTGGGTCCTCTCTCTTTGTTCTTCCTTTGCTGGGGTGCTTTGTTTAATGGAGCTTACCAGGGTTTTGTTTCATCGATTGTTAGTTTGGGGGTCTCCCTCCTCCCAAGTCAAGCAGCTACAGAGAGATACCATTGGCAAAACCAGTGTTGGCCGGTTCTTGAGAAAATGGCCCACTTATCAGCCTGGTTATTAACCTGGGTATCGATAAGCTACCAGGCCAGTTAGGAAGTTTTTTGAAACCTGGGAGAGAACCTACCCGCTTGCCTGGTACATATAATTCCAAGAACCGGCAAGAGCCTTATGAGTTGGGTATTGAAATTTCAGTAACTTACCCGGAGGATTGAAATTTCATCCTGTTAGGTTATCAATCCCAAAACTCTAAATGTGTTTATGATATATATATATATATATGACCTTGCAACATACCCTTGTAACATACCCGACCTAGGTAGTATCGCCAATGGTTCTCAAGGTGGGCATTTGAGAACCAATGGCAATAATCAAGTGAATTGATAACCTTGAGTATTACTTTGCAAGTGAAATTGATAACCGGAAAGTCTAGAGATTTTATTTAAAAAAAAGAAAATAACCTACCCAGTTTATTTATTTTTAAAAAAACGCAATAAGTGGCCTACATTGGTAAAAGCCAGTCTAATCCCCAAACCAGTGTTCTTTGAATTTTTGTAAAACCTTTGATTTTGAAATTTTTTCTTAATAAAATTGGAGTCCAGTCTGGTTCAACCCCTTTTCCTGGTGGCCAAATTTTGCCAAAAAGTGATATTAAGATTTCAAAATGCATAATAAATGAATTGATTGTTGAGATCTTCAATCGCCTGAAAAATTTGAAGAAAATAAAAAGGGAATAAAATAAATTGCCAGAATTTTAAACATGGGTTCAACTAAGTAGCCAAAAAAATAATCTGGAAATATATTATTTTTTAATTTCATATCTCAATTATAGCCAAGTTTGGCTAAATCTTCGTATGGAAGATATTAATTACTTTTGGCTAATTCAAAAAAAAATTTTAAAGAAAAAACACTAATTGCAAGGAAAACAACAACAAGAGAGAAATTGGAACAACCTAATAATGTTTAAACTGAATAATGAGAGAGAGAGTGAAAGATTGGTAGTAAGTGGTACCAGCTTTTGTTTTATTGAAGAAAATTTGCCAGAAAGAGAAATTTAAAATTACAAAAAAGAAAAGAAAAACTGAATTGATTTTAGAGGTTTTCAATCTCTATAAGTGAAAAATATAGAAAGAATCGCCAGATTTGTATATTTGGCTTTCAGTTTGTAGCCATAAAACATAGAAGGCTGATTAAAGAGTTATACTTCATATCTGGTTCATAGCTAGATGTGGCTAGAATCTTCCTAGCGAGGATTGCCAATTTATTTAAAATTTTAAAATATATCCCTCCTGTGGATGATTGCCACTTAGGCGGGCTACATAAAAACTTTCCTCCAAAATCACTTCCTTTTTGGAGGCTTTCAATCGCCATAAGAGAGAGAAAAAAAAACAGTAAGAATCACCAGATTTGAATATTTGGCTTTCAGTGCGGTAGCCATAATAAACATAGAAGGCTGATTAAAGAGGTGTACTTCACATCTGGTTCATAGCCAGATGTGGCTAAAATCTTTCTAGGGAGGATTGCCAATTAAAATTTGTTTTCATACATGTTATCTTCCTATGGATGGTCGCCACGTAGTTGAGCTACATAGAAAACCGAACTAGTCTACTAAGTAACCAAGTACCGACACAAACTGAAATCCAAAGTGCAAACTCAAGTCAACCTAAAGTGGAACCAAACGGCATGGGCGGGAATCGTTTGCAAGCAACAGGACAGGGCAGGTTAGGGTTAGGTTTAGGTTAGGTTAGGTTAGGACAGGACAGGGCAGGACAGGTAGGATAGGGTAGGTTAGGATAGGATAGGATAGGATAGGGCTGATTAGGTTTGGTTAGGTTAGGATCGGAGGGTAGGGTAGGGTAAGGGTTTGCCGGGGGAGGGGAGAAAAGGTGATGATGATGGCCGATGGGCCATGGGTGATCATCATTTATTCACGGGGAGAGATGGGCGGTGGCGGTGGGCAGTGGGGGGCCAAGGATATTTTGGCCAATTTTTTTATCTTTGTTTTTCCACATGTGTCGGTGGTGTGTGCGCGTATAATCCGCCGCTGGATTGTTGGTTGGCTGCTTGGTTTTTTTGATTGCTTCCTTCCTTGCCTGCTTGCTTGCTTGCTTGCTTGAGAGTTGCTTATGCTGCTCGCTTGTTACTTAGGTTTTCTTTCACTCCTAAAAAAAAAAAAACCCTACCTATATT
Source organism: Sphagnum contortum (assembly GCA_963920785.1). Classification (NCBI taxonomy): domain Eukaryota; kingdom Viridiplantae; phylum Streptophyta; class Sphagnopsida; order Sphagnales; family Sphagnaceae; genus Sphagnum; species Sphagnum contortum. The sequence goes on from OY987282.1 coordinate 10,642,476, forward strand.
ATTTGCCTAGTGTGTTTTTTTCCACCACCTTCATTACAACACCTCTCCACACACATTGCATGCATGCGCTGGTCGAATCCCATCCTTTACTTTACCTGGGGTAGTCTAGTGGGCTTTCTTCTCATCGTTAAAGTGGGGAGCAGGGCTACGAGCTTCGACTTGATCGATCTCCAAGGCCAGCCGTTTCTCTTCTCTAAGGAAAATACGAAGTTCTCAGTTTTTTGTCACTCCCGAGTCTTCGGTAGTCCTCTAGTGTGCTTTTCTATTCTCCTCAGTTAACTCACGTGGTCAAACCGGGTACTAGAAGCTGGTTTGGTGATGCGGTTTTGGTGCTAGTGGTCCCCGCACATGCCCCTTCTGCTCCCTCCTTCGTGCTTGTTGTACACACACCCCCCCATTCCCCAGTTCTTCTTTCTGTTGCGTGTTGTGCCTGTCTCACGCTCCTCTCTCTCTCTCTCTCTCTCTCTCTCTCTCTCTCTGCCTGTTCGAAAATAGAGAGACGGAAAACAGGGTTCAAGTGTAGTAGTAGTAGTAGGAGAGAGCTTTCATTATCTGCATATAGAGAGCATGTAAACACATGAGGGAGGGAGAGAGAGAGAGAGAGAGGGAGAGAGGAAAAGTTTTTGATAAGAAGGTAGTGAGGTTGTGCGAAGCACAGGAGGGGTAAAGAGGACGTAGATCTTGGAGTTTAGGTGGGTGGATTGCTTGTCTGTTTGGAGGGATTATGTTTGATAGTTGGTAAGGAGTGAGTGCAGGAAGAGGAGGAGGAGGAGGAGGAGGAGACAAAAACATTCGGGCTAGGAGGAAGGTGACAACAGTTTCAGTTGGGTTATATAGGAGTCGGTGGGAGGAGGAGGAGCAGAAGAAAAGAAAAGAAAAGAAAAGAAATGCGTCTTCATGCTTCTTCTTCGCCGGACCGAAGTTATAAGTCGCGGAACATAGACTTAAACAAGGAGCCAACAGCATGGGACGATAACACGGACGATCATGCGTCCAGTACTAGTTGTTGCACTGGAGGAGGGGGAGGGAGAGGCGGAGGAGACTCGACGGCGCCTTTCAGAGGCGTGAGACACCGGCCGGAACTGAACAAGTGGGTGACGGAGATCCGACCCACATCGCAGAAGCGAAAGATATGGTTGGGTACTTACGAGACACCACAGGAAGCTGCCAGAGCGTACGATGTAGGGATTTACTATACCAGGAAGAAAATCCCTTTTAATTTTCCGGATTCGCCGCACCACTTGCAAAACCAACCCATCCCTCCCGAGCTGCCGTGGGAGACTTTCGCTGCTCTGGTGAAGCAAAAGGCAACCTTGGCTGCCAAGAGGCACAGGGTGAACCTCCAAGAAGCCACCCCCGCCCAGTAGTAGCAGCTTCTTGTAGATAGATAGATAGATAGATAGATAGAAAGATACCTCTCTACTCGGGTTGTGTAGATCGATTCTCGTCAGGCTACTAGTGCTCCAGACGCAAAGTTTGCAGCTTGACCACTGTAAGCCAGCCAGCCCTAGTAGGGTTGCCAGGCTTCTTGAGAAGAACAAAGAATCTGATCAGATGGAGAAGAAGAGATTTTCGTAGAAACTGAAGGCGGCTAGAGGAAGGAAAACTTTTATTGCATTATCTGCTCCTCCTCCCCCAAGTGTGTCCAGAGAATTTTTTTTTGTATCACTCATCCCTTGGTTTTAAGATTTGACAAAAGTTTGGACATAGCAGCAGAGCAGTGTGCTTCTTTTGATCCGGGTGTGTGCACATTCCTCCTTCCTGGCACATCTCCCATAGTAGATTCATGCATCATGGATGGGATATCTATGGGCGGATTTGGAAGCTGTTCTTTCTTTTCCTGCTGCCTCAGACTGTTGGGAACTTCGCTCCTTCAGAAGAAGAAGAAACAAATGTTGTGATGTTGTATATATATCATGACACGGAAAACTGTAGTAGGATGAGTGCATCGCTGCAAATATACAGTTGTAAATTCGCTTGTTCTCTCTTTCTAATCAAAAGTCTTTTTTGTGTGTCCTGATTCTTCAGCAAGAGTGATGGTGGTTGTGGGCGTGTGCATGGATGGTGTGAATGGCAGTGTTGGGTTGGGTTGGTGGGAGGTCTTAAAGGGTTTGCTTCTGAATCTCTTTTGCAGGTATCTATGGAGGGTGGAGTGCTGGATAGGTAGCTTAAATCTGTTTGATGTACAGATGATGGAAGAAGAATCACTCTACTTTGTAATAGAGAAGATGGGTTTGGAAGAGTTGGATTGCTGATGATGTTGTTATCTGTGGTGGGTGCAACTCCCCCTGATTGAACTCCCTGAGATGTTTAGACAAAGCTTAGGAGCATCAACAACTCCAGGTTGGTTGGGCAGACATATGCTTTCTTTGGAAATTGATGTTTGTATTCCTGACATCTTCTTGTTTATGCATTTGGATACAATATGTAGCGAAGCACATATTTCACAGATGCTTGTAGCTGTTGGAACGTGTTGCCTGGGGGGGGGGGGGGAGGGTGGGTTGCTATTTCAGTGAAGTGACCTGGGAGTTTTTCCAATGGAGCATGGAGAAATATTGGTGAATTTTTGGGTGAAGAACACAGGGATGAACCTTGTTGTTTGTTGGTTTTTGCAGGTAACCCTAACTTCTTGTTGAAGGAAGCAGATTTCCAGAAAGACACCACTGGGTTCTGTACCAAATTCAATGAGGGAGCAAGGTAAATTTTTCATTCTGACATTTCCATCATTGCCGTTCCTACTGGAACTTATACTAATTGTCTCTGATATTCTGGAGAAATTTTGGCAGGTGTAGTGAGTCAAGATGGAAAGGGTGAAGCCACAGCGAGAAACAAACAAACAGTGGGTTCAACAGAGAAAATAGATAAAATCATGTTACAGCTTGTTCATTCAAACAGTACTGTCTCTTGGTTTGTCTGGAATTACAACAATTTTCTGATGACTTCATAGATCCCTGAGTCCTGTATCAAATGATTGAGCCATTGAATGGAGGAGCAGTCAGAGTAAGGTTACGGTGAGCTCCAGAAAGTTCAAGGTTTCTTTCTCAATCAGGTAACTTGGTTGTTCATGTTGTGTTGTGTTGATGAGTCCAATTTCACCAGATGACAGCAGATTACAGCAGATGGTAGGAATTACAAAATGTGTTTTGCCAACTGAAGGGCAATTGATAGACACAAAGGAAAACACCCTCCCTCAATCATGCTTGCCAGGCTTCTTTCTGGTGGTTAACCTATCTCATAATGGGGTCATCTGGTACAGCAGTGTGGGAGCCTAGATGGACAAAGGCATTGCTTGATTCAACAAATATACTGTTGTAGTAGCTCTAGGGGGAAGAGATGTGGTATTGTTGGCAGCAAACATTGTTTTTCTGTTTGTTCATCTGAGGGTTCTAGGGTTAATAGGCAGGCCTGAAGACCAGTTCAAATGTCCATGCTTATATGAAGAAGAGCAGGACTCAAGGCTTCTTATCTTTGTGGTGTTTTGCTGACCAACAATGACATCATTCAACTTGGGACTACTGGCAAACTGACCATGTGATTTTGGTGATCATTGATTTTTTTGGAGCATATGTGAACTTGCAATGTTTGTGTGGCTACATATATACTGAGTTTGTTGTGAGTGTAAAATACCAGTGTTGCTGACTTATGGTCTCTGTCATTGGCTCGGAACTGCATGAGCTTTTGAACAAAAGTTTGTTTACACCCAGAAAGCAGTTCCAATTGTGACAAGCTCTGCCTTTTGCTTTGGAAACTCTTGCTTTCTTTTTGCTCACAATGTGAGCTTCTGTGAACCATAATGCATCCCAGTTTGCAACATGTTATTGAAAGGTCTGGCTCTGACAGCTATGATGATCACACATTTTAGAGAACTCCACTTCCCCATGCTGTCTTTATTCCATGCTTCAAATCTGGTGCCAAAAGCCATTTTGCTCACAATGCTGAACACCTAGTATAGTGAGCTACAATGAGTTGCATTTGCCCACAGCTGATCTCCTGTCATTTGTAGCAAGGGGGTAGTCTTCAATTGGGTCAGAATCTCTCCTGGGTACAAATCGCTGTTGCTCTTCACAACATGGGCCATTCACTATGTTCAACCTCAAGATCCGTGTGATGACCGGTTTAAGAAACTTTGGGTCAGACCAATTTTCCATTTGGAAGTGGTGGTGCTGTTTTTCTACCCTTGTGCATTTGGGTGTTGAAATGTGAAGGAATGCTGTTGTAATGTGTTTCAGTTTTGCTTGTCTCTTTCAAGGGTTTAGCACAATCCTGCAAACCAACAGCTAGGGACCCCACCTCTGATTTAGAGTGTGATCTGCAGTAGACCCAAAGAAGAAGCTCTCTGTTACACAACTTTTGACCAACAGACACCTCAATGTACCTCAATTCATCCTGAGTGATTGCATTAGGTGATGATAGCAATCAGTTTGGAAATATTTCTTGTGTCTCCATCCACATTGCTGCAAAGATTAGCCCTACTTCTCTTGGATTGTTTTATGTGCACTCATACATTTCCAATGTCTGCACTACTTGTTTTCAAGCAGTTTGAACGCTTCATTAGCTTTGGCAAGGGCATCAACAACAAGTGGAGTGGGTGCATCTTCACCCTGCAGCTCAATGTTGCGCTTCACAATCACATCTGAGATGTTGCCCAGCTTCACCAGCACCTGCTTCAAATTATCCTTCACAATCTGTTTCATCTCTCCATCCACAAATGGTGCCCTCCCTTTCCTCCTCTTTGGTGGTGCCTTAGATCCAGACCCCACCTCCAAGGGTGAATTTTCATCCTTCTTTTTCAACTTTGACATTCCTTGCTGCACGCTGATTTCTGAACTCCAACAGTGTCTATAAGGCTCACATAATGCTGCTATGAAATTGTTGGGGATTTGTTGTCTGGAGATGGCTTGGAATGTATTAGCCTCTATTGCATCTATCCATGCAATCAACAAATTTCAATGGTTATACTCAACTCTACACAATCTTATTGTAGTTACCAAATTGAGTCTCTTCCAATCTCCCCCACCTGCTGGCCCTTTCATCCATAGTCTTAGTGGGCCCCTTTTATTCTGTTGTTTTTCTAATGGCATAGATCCCAGTTTTAACTCTCACTAGGCTCACTCCCCAATCTCTATGTTAAATGATTTACCAGTCGAAGCCATCCATCCAATCACAAACAAGAGTCTGTTGTGTGTGTATTCCTGAATCAAATAGACAGCAGAGCACAGTTTTGAGTTCTGAAAGGTGCAACTTCAAGTCCTTGTTTGTGCCTCAATTTTGGCTGAGACTGAATTTAGATATGCTAAAATGGTGGTTCTGAGTTCTAAACCTGGCCCAACTGGGGGACTTTGTTGACACCCAACGGTAATGCAAAATGGCCATAATGTAGAGCATCACATAACTTAATCTGGAGATTTCCCAGAGGTAATGATTTTTGTATCCAAAATGGCCATGATGTAGAGCATCACATAACTTAATCTGGAGATTTCCCAGAGGTAATGATTTTGTATCCAAAATGGCCATGATGTAGAGCATCACATAACTTGATCCAGAGATTTCCCAGAGGTAATGATTTTTGTATCCAAAATGGCCATGATGCACAGCAGCACATAACTTGATCCAGAGATTTCCTAGAGTCATTTTTTCTTTAGGCAATCTTGGAGTACTGAAGAAGGAGGATGGTAGAAAGAAGGGTTGTCAAGCCAGGAAAGAGGTCAGTGTTTGCTTGAAGCATATAAGCCCACTTTCAAAGCTGTCACTGTGGTAGCAATAAGGTTCTGCATAACCTTGCTTTTACATTCAAAAGGCTGAAGAACATGGGTAAACAAGGAGGTGCTGCAGAATGAGTTCTACATGGTGGGTGTGAAGGGGATGACTTGGAGCATAAGCTGGAACACCTCCAGATATTTGCTGCAGGCCAAAACCAAACCTCAGGGTTACTGATAACTTTGAACACAAAACAGATGCATAGAGCAAGATGAGATCTTGATGCTTTTCTGTGAAGACAACCAGGACAGTGCTAATTCTGGATTCAATCTCCAATTTGGTTATTGCATCAAGTTGGTGCCCTTCTCAAAAGCAAAGGAAAACCTACAAGTATGCAGATCTTTGTTTGTGATTATTTGAAGGCTGAAATCCAAGTCTAAAGCCCCTGTGGGCTGTAATTTATGGATGATTCATGCATAAATTGTTAATGCTCGACCTCAATCTGCTGCAGGGATTGGTGGTGTGCAGGAGGAATGTGTATCACCTACAAGTACATGAGCACAAGTCTGTTCAAATGATATGCTGTTGAATTTTGATATGGTTTCAGAGAATTATTATGCTTTTTCCACATGCCCATATGATCATTTAAGCAGGCCTTAAGTCCCCTGACTCTCTATAGATTTCAACCGGACCAGATTTAGTAGATGCTGGAGCATAATCCACACAAGACTGAGCAGGAACTCCTCTTTTGAATTTGCTGTTTGTAAAAGATGACCACCAGATACAATATTCTGATTTTATGATCAATGTCAACATAACCACTGACTTGGCTAGAAACTTCAAATCAGATAACATATTATAAAACTCTGAAACCTTCAAAGATGGTTTATAAATGCTGCTAAACAGCGAGTAAGGCATATTTGAACTAGAGAAGAACCAGACTGGCTATTTGCTACAATTTCTTGAACCAATGCCAACACCCAGTCTTCAACAAGATCCTTAAGAAGAGATTCTGGCAGATGTTCATCAACACCTTGGTCATAGATAAATGAGGATCCTCCCCAAAGCAATAACAACATTCCAGCCACACAATCAACTGCAAAAACTTATTTGCCTTTGGAAGATGATCACAAATAACATACTCTGGAATGGTCAAGTCCCCCTGTCCATTATGTTGGGTAAGGCACCAGGTGAGCCTGTTGGGGTGAGCTCGGTGACATACCCAACATAATGGGCAAGGGAGAGACCATTCCATGACATAAGGATCTGGGGTGGCAGATTCAACAATTTACAACAAAATTCATGTTCAACAAACACATTTGTTCACTATTTTGAGTGTATGATAATCACCACAAGATTATTTCATATAATGTGGTCAAGAAAAAAATGACATAATCTGCCACCCCATACCTTAGTTGCTCCCAGAAGCACCATCACAGGATTCAAGAATGTGTGTTCATGTTGGCCAAGCAGTGAATAATTTTGTGGCGAAAGCTTCTCTGTGTGATGTAGCACTTTTATGTTCTGTATCAGCTAGAATCTCAATTTTGAGATTCCATTGAGAATTTGTTTCAACATATCAGCTATATGTGCTACATTTGATTTCTTGATATCTGAGTTGTTTTTGTCATTCAAGAATTCAGTGTTCAATGTGCTGCAGGGCTTTACTTCAAGCAAGCATTATGATTTAGTAGACAGCTGAACCCTGACATGCAAGCAATGGTTGGGAGTTTTGTATAACACCCATGTTATGAAAGGTTGCAGGCTGACATTAAAACATGATTTAATACATTTTAACACTTTGCAAGGAGCCAATAGTGGTGTTCAGGACTGAACAATTCAGAGAAGATGACCAGTCATCCCAAAACCAGTTATTGCGATGGTAGGTGTCAAAACAGGAGAAGCTCCACACTGCAAAAGCCTGACATCATGAAGGAAAAATGTCATATTAGGGTGGGAACCAAAGGTTATTGCTTTGAGAGATGATCTCACATAAATTGTAGAGACTGTTCATAACCAAAATTTTCAATGATTGCAAAGAGTTGTGAAACAACAGCATGGCATTTGACTCAATAATTGGTGCCTGAGGCAAAACCTCCTGGTTGGTCTGCCATCCCTTTAAACAAAAACAAGGGACCTAGCAGAAATGACAGTAGTTCCTTCTTATTGTATGCCACAATGATTTGCTGCTCGCCTTCATAGGTGCAAGAATACAATGTTGGAATAAACAGCTACCTTTTCTGGTACACCCTCAATTGTTGCTTACTGGCATAGTGTCCAGCAGAAGTCTAGGAACTATCAGGGTGCCTGCACCCAAGCATATGCAAATGTTCCATTGGGACTCAATTGAAAAGGAAATAGCATTTACTCTGAAGCTAACAATTTACTACCGATATCACCTCTCTTTAAGGTTGGCCTGGCAAATATAGAACTGGTTAAGAGCAAGCAAACAGAGTTTGTAAAAAGCCAATAAATGGGGATTTTCTGATTGCAAACTTCATTTCACCAGTAGCATTCAAACTCAAAAAAAGGAAACACATACAAGCAGGCCAGTGACAAACACCCACCATCCAAGGTAGAGTCACTGATGCTCATCCAGTTTTGTTTCCCTTCAATGCAAGAGAGCAGGATGCCAGCTTGTTAGACAATGTATGAAGTCAAATTCAGTTCTGTGTGCAGATATTGCCACACCTATGCAGAAAACAGAAAGGAAGAAACAACATCAAACTGAAATTTTCAAAGAAAACAGACAGATGTGCAGTGTCTTTCTGCAATTGTACCAAACAAAAAGGACACATCATACACAGTTCTGCAAGAATTTATTTTTCTTTGAGTTTCACAGATTGGTCATTGTCAGAGTAGAGAAAAGCCCTTCAGGGCAAGTGTATACAGGGTCACAATCATGTTTGAAGGTTTTAATGCACATTTTACCTCCCCATACAGCACTGTCATGTCAGGAGACAATTTCAACCCAAAATTGATCACAATGCAGCAGACCAATAATGTACACCCTGTCAGCAACTTATTGGCTTAGTGACTCTTTCAATTGGCCAATATTGTAAAACAAGCTCCATCTTGCCCTCAGCACAGGGGGAACATAACAGAAGAAGAAATCTAGGATAGTCTCAATTTCCATACATATTTCTTCTGCAACTTCCAATTTGCCTGGAAAAACTGGAAGTGCTGCTGGAGCATGTTAGATCATCCGTTTCACCTTCCTAACTAACAAGGAGTAGCTTATCAAAAGTATAAAGCCAAAACTTGCTGACTGATCTGGCTGTGTAAAAATTCAATGTCATTTACCTGCAGTAAATGCCTGTATTTTGGAGTTTTGTCACACATGAGCTTATGACTGAAGATCCAAGCCTGAAGGCAATGAAATTTGAAGGTGCCAAACAAATATCAAGTCCGCAGATATTCACCAGTGTTATTCTTCCTGTTCCAAGAGAGATAAGATGGGTCGCCAAGGGGTCTTGGATTTCTAAGATGGATGAGAAAGAAGACAAACACCAGAAAAATGCAGATGAGACCCATAGTAAGATATGCCATGCCCAAAAACACATTCTTGCCACCCAACCAGCTTGTTGTTGACAATATCAGTTTCTTTTTCCCTCCAAAACTGTAGGTGTTATACTGGTTTTGAACTGTCACAGAAATGTTAGTACCAGGCTGAAACTCTTGTTCAATTCTCCCCCAGAGTTTGCGAAAAGTGGGCAAGGCTGCTGTCCGCATCCACACTATGAGATCCTCATCCATGTCTAAAGAGACGTTGGTTTGCAGTGCTGCACCTCCAATCAGTCCAGCCCCTGCACTTCCATTGTTGTTGGGAAAGTTCTGTGGAAACACAGAACTACCAAACTTTTTGTCAACATCACTTTTCCATGCAATTCCAGTTTTGTTCACAGGGAGAGTCTGGGCTGCAATGCTAAATGCATAAGTATCATTGAACAAACTCCATGCAATCAAGCCACAGGGGGTAATTGGAAGCCCATTCACACGATCTTCAGGTTTGCAGGCAGATAGATCTGTCACGTTTTGTCCTCGGAGTTGTTGATCATTCCTGCTTTTCACATACCTTCGATGATTCTGGTAGAAATTGTCCAACTCGTAGTACACATACACAGGACTTTTCATGTATTTCACGACATTGAGAGTGACAGTGAAGTTCTTAGCTGTGCTAGGGTTTTGGATGTAGCTAACTTGCTCATCCCTCGTGGTGAGACCAGCCGGCAAGCAAGTGTCATCATATCGCTGCACAATTTGCACCACACTGTTGGACGCCAACAGGGTGACAACTCCGATTGGTACAAAGATGACCCCTACCGTCAAGAAGATTGCGATCACCCACCCTGGTGTCAACAACGGCTTGCACGCTGGCAGCTCCTGTTGCGTAAACTTGGTGTACTTGGGCCTCCTCGACTCCTTCTTCAAAAAAGATACCGGCCCTCCCGTCTCCGATGTACTCGCCCCATTCATCTTCCCCCTTTCAAACCCTCCCTTGCAGCAACCGAAAAACACCAGGAAAAGCTATCGAGCTTGGGGGAAAAACGGCGAAAACTTGGGATTTATCTCCACGATCTCAGAGGACGCAAAGGGAAGAGAAGAAAGAAAAAGAAAAACCAGATGCGCAGGCGACATCAATGGAAAGAGATGATGAGACGAGTCTCTGAAAGTCCCACCCCCCACAAACTTGTCAAAGCTCATCAGAACTAGGGTTTCCAAAAAAAACAAAACAAAACAAAACCTAAGAAGGAAAATCAGCTAGCCCATACAAAGAAAAAACCCCATGAAGCCAAAAAAATTAAAATAACAATAGCAACAATTAAATAAGAAAATCGACGCTCTTGCAATTTCTGAACCCCTCTTGAAAGATTGTAAGAGATAAAGGGAGGGAGAGTAGAACGTGATGAAAAAAGGCGCAGGAGCTTATCCAGCAGATGTGGGGAGATTGAGCAACAACAGACCTCGAACACAACAGTTTGAATACATACCAGACAGAAGCAGCAGAGAAAAGAAGGAAAGATGGGAGGAAAAGAGGCGGCGATGTGTGCCGTACGTGCTGCGCGGCAAGAGAAGGCGCGCGAAAAAGAAGGCCAAAGAAAGGCAGTCGCGCAATCCCGACGCTAATTTTTCCCTTGAGACGCTTCCGGGCCACATCGATTGCCGTGTTCTCTCGCTCGGCGCTCGCGTACAAGAGAGCTCCTCGTTCATCGAGCTACTGTGGTTGGAGCATGGGATGTCATCCGCCCTACATCCAGTCTACAAGGGGGTATCCGTCACCAGCCAGCCTGGTTATCATCCACCATCGTTCCTACCCCAATAAAGGAGAAGAAGAAGAAGGAGAATTGAGGGCTTAAACAGTCGGGTCACTGGTGGGCCATATTCTGCAATGGTTCTTTCCAGGGGTTTTTTTTCTCTTCTTCTTTTTTTTTCCTTTTTTTTCTCAATTTTGTGATGTCAAACTGGCTATCATCCATAAGAAGTAGAAAAATTAAAGAAATTCTTATACCTACTGTAACCTGTTGTAGAAATCTGGTGATTTTTAAAATTCTTCTTCCAAATCTTGCAAATTAGGACCATTTCTTTTCACAAAAATCCTGAAAAACTGCACCTAGGAATGCACCTGAGAGCGATGATAGGGTGAGCTGCGGTTCCATTAGGTAGTAATGGAAGTTCCTATAAAATTATGAAACCGGTCCTAATGGAACCGCAGCTCACCCTACCGCTCGAGCAGGTGCATCCCTAGGTGGAACGGTCGCCCGTCCACTGGCTACGGCCTCTTGGACTAGAGTCAGATGCAACCTCATTAGGCCAGTGAGGCCAGTGAGCGTGCATCTGGCAAAATCCAACGGCTCCTTCTCCAGTATGTCAGGCATTTGATTTTGTAGGCTTCAATGGAAGCTCCTTCACCTATACGTCAGAGACTTTTACATCCTAGAGAACTGCAAATCACCTGTTCCAATCATTTTGATGGGCCAATAAGAAACACTGAGCAGTCGGATCATATTTGTTACACTCTTTTGTGCAGGGGCACAGCGATGCTTGCTCCTTTACTCAGACACCGGCAATTATGCTGAGCCAAAACAATTTTCCCCAGCTAATCCGGCATATCTTGACTTTTCTTCGTCCAATTTTACTGTGCATTATCAAATACTGAGCACCGATGGAGATGCTCTAAGCATGAACCGGCCAGTTCTTTATTACGTCAGACACTTTACCTACTAGAGAACCGTGCGCATTCTGGTGCTCAAATTTATGGGGACCTTAATTTAGGCATCCTAGAGGCCCTTCCATGTTATGAGGTGCCTGGGCACGATGGTGATAACCCCAGTGCTGGGAACCGCAAAACATGTAAGGGTCTTGAGGGCTCCACTTCTCTTGTATGGCACTGCCTTGTCTTTATCTTTTTAATTATTTTTTGGTTCCTTTTTGTAGTAGGCTATGTATCCTGCCCCTTTCCATTATCAATTATTCTCTTGTTTTCATGAAGCTTTAAATGATTTGTTTTCTTTTGTCTAACAGATTGCACATGATGTGCTTATTAAAGGATGAAGAAAATCTTTGAAATATAAGGAGATGTTGAATGTGAAACAAAAATCCAATAAAAAAATCGATGTCCAAAACCATCCTAGGGGAGATAGAAAGCGAAGGCCAAAGCAAGGCCAAAAGACGCACAGCCCCAAGGGCCCAAAAAGAGGGAGAGAGCTAGTCTCTCTCATGGTAGGAAGCTATGTCACCCATAGCCCCTCTAATGTCGCCAACATGTAAATCGTGAGATCTAATAGTAATGGGAGGTCTAGAACAAACATCGCCTACCAAAGCAATCTTTTTTTCTATAATAAAAGCTAAAGCATGTTGGAGAACAATACTAATAATCTGTTTGAAAAATTGAATGGAAAAAAGACAAAGATAAATGACTTCCCGGTTGTCTATCGTGGAAAAAACGAGCACGCTTTCTAATGAAACAATCTATATCACACCTGGGTGTGGCATGCACCTCCATGGCCATCATAATAAAGTGGTGCCCTTCCTAAAACCCTATAGATTTTAGCAATGGCGCTAACTTCCACAACTACATTTGCTAGTCGATTAATGACATTTAAAACCACCATCTTTCGCATCAAGTTAGTAACCACCACATTGGCAACAAAGACCTGGTCTTTTCAGGTCATGTAAAAATTAGCTCGAAATGAAACTCCTAACATAAAAGCATACCATTGTTCTCTCCATACAATGTGCCCATTTTCTTAAGCAAGGGCATACATGACATCTTGGCTGGCATCATTGTGTGGTTATCCGCTAACCTTTAAATAGGCAATGAGCTAAATGCATGCCAAATGTGTCCAACCCGTGTCCACATTCACACATGAAAAGATGAGATGTCAAAGGTTGAATTAAACCGAAATGAAAAAGCAATGCTAAGGTGAAAATAGAATGTGCGATGTGAAAGGAATAAATAGATGGCCTAATAATCAACCATAGTCCTGCCCCCTTGCCTGAACAAGAATAAATGCAAATTATGGATGTTAAAGAGATGGAATCATCCTCCAAGATAACTTAAGGGATGTGTCATGGTGGATGTCCATTAAAGAAACATGTAGACTTGGGATGCTAGTAATAACCAAATTTTTGAATGGAAAGAAAAGTTCAAATTGATTGTCCATTAACATAAAAAAATCTTTTATATCATTGGAAAACTCTTGAAACGAAGATATCTAAAATGGGTTCACATGACCCATTTGAGCACTTAAATCATAAGTAATGGCCAAAAGAAAGGCCAAAAATCAAATTGTCAATTTGATTCCTGACCACTAAAAGTCGGGAATCTCCTTGATTTTTTTGAGTACATGTGGCACACTACATATCATTGGAAAGTTCTTGACAAGGTTTACAACTTTGCTTTAAACCTCATTTCAATTGAAGGTCTGCACACAAAATTATGAGTTTCCAAAGTTGCAGGAGTCCTAATTTTGAAAATTTCGGGCCTCCAACTTTAGAGTCTCGATACAAAATGACATTTGGGTTCTAGCCCTATGGTCAGGCACAGAAAATAATATAAGGGGGAAGGTGTGGCAAATCCAAGTTATGGTGAGTCTTATGAATTTGTGTTCACTAGTGGTTCGACTATGCACCAAAAGTGTTCCAATTATGCATTAATCAACTTGTTACTTGGTTTGTGCAAGTCCATGTGAATAATTGACCTGTTTGTCACTCATCTTAATCCACATTCCAGAATTTCGACACACACCTCTACCCCCAAAGTGCTACAAGCCAAGGAGTGTACCTCGACTCATTATCGTTGTTTTCACATTTGGATTTGTAGTTGAGTCTATCAAAGAGTTTGGGGGTGCATCACTTATATATTAAATCATGAAATAAATAAATAAAACCCTAAAAAATATAAATTTTAAATTTTAAACCTTATTTCAACCTAGGACCTTAGCCCCTTACCTATCTAACCTTGTGACTTGAACCATTTATAAAACCCTTAAAAACCTATTGGGTTTAACTTTTTAATTAGGTCAAAATCCTATTATAAAGTTGGGTCCAAGTTCATGTAAATTCATAGGGTTTAGTTTTTGGCTAGTTTCAAGTCCATGTAAACTCATTGGGACAAAGTTTTATACCTAAACTTAGCTGCAAATGTAAAATTGACCAACATTAATTTTGGACCCAATATGTTATATTACTATTTCAAGCCATTGTGTGGGGTGTAGGACTCCCTTCTTGTTGTGGATGGGTGAGATTATTTAGGTTGGGGTTCAATTGCCCAAAGAGGTTATTTTGAAGTAATTTAAACCAATGGTTGGGTGAATTTATTTATTTTTTAAAAAAAAACCAACATGTAAGTATAGGTTATATAGACCTTTAACTATTTCAAAAAATCAAAGAACCAATCTAACCCCTTGATTAATTTAGTTGCAAAAATCATAAGAGCATTTTTGACCATTAATTGGTATTTTTAAAATTTTAAAGAACTAGGTTTGAAAACTACCTTGAACTATTAATTTTTTGCCATGTTTTTTCATATTCAGGAAAACACACTATGGGTGATTATCATGGATGCACAATGCCATGGAGTTCATCAATATAAATGTTCATCCATAACTTGCAATGAATTTATACCTAATTTTTTGTTTAGTTTCAATTCATTTTTTATAAACTACTAATTAAGTTTGAGTTCATTTCTAATTCACTTTCAATTCAGTTTTAGTTCATTTTCAATTCACTTCCAATTCATTTCTAATTAACTTTTAGTTATTTTCAATTCATTTTTAGTTAACTTTTAATTGACTTTTAGTTAAATCTTAGTTCACTTTTAGTTTATTTTTAATTAAATTCTAGTTAACTCTTATTCATTTTCAATTAATATTTAATTAATTGTAACTCATTATTAATTGAGTTTTAATTCGCTTTTAATTGAGCATTCATAATCTACACATGGGAACACACATGGTGCACATAGGCACATTGCATGGGTGAACATGAGCCATGTGTAGGTTGGAAGTTGAAACTTTCTTGAGCTAGGTGCCCAATAGGTCTAAATAAAAGGTGGAAATTTTCATTATCTTTTAGCCTATTCAACACTAGTTTTGAATATTTTTTTAATCACAATTTTGTTTTGTTATTGTTTTTTTTTTGTGATAAAATATTTTCGGAGTTTTGTTTTGCACATGTCATGTTTTTGTTTTTATTTTTCTTATTTCGTGATTTGGATTTGAAATTGGGCATGCCTTTGTTGTGGTCTTGGTATAGGAAATCCTATAGATTTGGTTGTTTTCGTGCATGGGACAATGATTACATAAAATTTTCACAACTTGATTATTGGCCATGGAACAAAAACAAAATGAATAAGATGTGAAAAGGATTCCAAAAAACACTAATGACATAAGAATTAGTTTATATGTGGTTCTTTGCAAAAAGTTTCATATGTCATTTCTACATGACCATTTTGATCAAATGGTCGTCCTTGGACCATTCCAAAGACAATTTAAAATAAAAGTCATTTTTTAGCCTAACTACTTCATAATTATTTCTTTAATAGCTACTTCCTTTTCCTATTAACTTTCATAATAACTATCTCCCACCTTTCCTAATAACTACCTCCATTTTATAACTACTTCACTTTTTTTCTTAATCCACCAACATGGATAAAAGAATATAAAAAAACCTGTACCTTTTCATGTCCATGAAATGTATATTAGTTTAAATTAAATTTGACTTGACATAAAACATAAGGGAAATTTTTAAATAGTTGATCATCACTAATAGCGCATAGCAATGCAAAATTCAAATATCTTATATGAAATGAAGATCATATGAATTTCATGAATGGATTTTGAGTTACCATAACATATTGAACTTTTAAAGTATCACAAAATTGCATCATAGTCTATATTATATGATTATGGATTCTTATTAAAATGCCTAGTTGAAGATTTTTTTTTGACATGGAAAACAATGTGATGCCATTGATAGAAGTGAAGATAATTTTGAAAGATTTTGATGAGTATAATATTGAGATATATGCAATGCAATATGGATTATTCATTGAAATTAATCATCCAACTTCTTTTTTCAAATGTGAAGTTTTGATACAATTATTTATTATTGGCAAAGTCCAAAAAAAAAAAAAAAACCTATTTAGCCTTACCATGTATGTCTTGTGTAATACAATGTATCTTGCTACAATGTATTCAGATTATTATTTTGGCCATTTTTAGTCTTGGTTTGGATTCCACATATGTCAAATGCTATTACACCTTAGTGCATTTTCACCAATTTTCAGAAACCACAAAATATGGGTTTTTTTTTCAAGTAGTTTTTTTGCAAAATTATAAAAAAGAAACCAAAGGTTTTTTGAAATCTAAAAAAAAAAAAAAAAAAAAAACGTCATCAACAAAATTAAAAGATTGCACAAACAATAATTTAAACATCAAAATTTAGATATCTTATTTTGAATTTATAATCAATTGCATTTCAAAGCCTCTTTCCATTGGTATTATAAAAAGATAAACTTTCAATTGCATAATTGCAATTACTACCACAATCATGCACAATATCCATACTTATGGTGTTAAATTTTTAAAAAATGAGAGGCTCATTAAAAATATCCATAAAATACATTAAATTAAGGCTACATTGAAATTGGGGGTGAAATGAAATGCCAAGATGAAAGCAATATGTTGGAAAAAGAAAACATGAAATCAAATAAGTTTTTTCATGATCTAAATTGGTCCTTGGGGCAATTTCACCCTTGATTTTGGATTGACTTTACTTGCACCTTCATTGCTATTCATATTTTTCATTAAATTAGACCTTATCAGAATAAAATCTTGCAAAATCTTTTGGATTGATACCCATTTTGACAACATGATACCCAATTTCACCTATTTTATAATGACATTCAAATTGGGGATGAAACAAGATTAGCAAGTCAAATTATGGCCCAAAAATATAACTTTACATATAATTTAATACCACATTATGTTTAATGGATGTGTTTTTTAAAACAATTTCGAAACAAAATCATGAAAGATGATGGAACGTGGTACCATGCAAAAGAAAAACCAACTTAAGAGTATGATTAAGTTTTCATCTTTCATCCATAATTGATTCCTAGTTTGTGCCAAATTTATATCTTGATCCCACATAGATGTTCATAACTTGTGATACATAGATCACAATGGCCCAATAGAAGTATACACATTAAGGAAATGCATTAGGTCTAATATTGTACGTCATGCACATAGAGTCCTCATATGCACATGGTTCATATGATTGTCCTGAACACATTTCTCCACATTGTTTTCTAACTTTTTATGTTTTTTGTTTTCCTTGGATCGATTTTTTGTCAGAGGTTACTAATAGCAATGATGAACTTGGGAGCTTGGTGAAAAATTGATGTTAGGCATGTTGTGATATTTATTTGTGTGTTTAAACATTTGGGGTGAAAAGTAAAGTTGAATTCATAAATGGTTTGAAACTTCAAAAAGGAAATGAAAATCAAATCATGTTCAACCATTGTGATAATTATGTGAAATTAGTAATATGTAAAATTTTGAAAGTACAAGTTGTTTAATGTATATCATTTTGAAAACCACCATTGTGTGTAAATGAAAATTATAATTCAGTTGATATAATTAAGATATGTTAATTGTGTCACATTTTAGTGGTAAGGTAATCATGGTCATGTGTGTGTATTGCTTCTAGTCGAATGTAATTACATTGTAATTGCAAGATATTACTACTCAGCTTGAATGTATGGATCTTTAGATGCACTATTAGGTTATTCGTATGTGATATCATGGTAGTTTCCAAAAATAAACAAGGTGGACTCATAAAATTTATGTAACAATAAACAAGTCATAACAAGAGGTGAAGTGGAAGGAGCAAAGTGTGATTTGTTCCACTTCAAAACATAGAAGAAAACATCTCACAAAATAATAATGAAAGATGTGATTGATGGCAATGTTTGATTTATTGTTGTTCTTCCCTAGGGATTTGTAGGAAGAGAAAAAACTTTAGCACCAGGAACTTGGGCATTATAAATCTATAAAGAAATGATATATTCCATTAGCAATGGGCATCTTTTGAAAATGTTATAATAATATATTTCCAACCTTGAATATCAATCTCCACAATTATGTGAATTTCATGTTGTTTATCTTTATTCACAAAATGCTCATGTAATGTGCATCACAATGGATAACTATCAGCATGCTTAGAAGGATTGTTGAACATGATTCCCACCACTTGAAAGTTTGCTTGCTAAGTGCAAACTTCAGCTCCTTGGAGCAGGCCATCCTAGTCCAGAAGTGTATCTTCAGATGAGTAGCTCTGCAGCTGTTGGTTCCATAGGCTTTTGGCTATTGTGGCACTGCTGTAGAAGAGGTGCCCATGGTGGGCTTTGTGGCAGCTGCAAGGGCACCTAACTTGGCCTCTGAGAGATTGTACTGAGAATTCTTTGGGTTCAGTTTCTGAAGGGAGGAGGGCATGTCTGAACTTGTGATCAACCGGGGTGTGTATTTTGTTGTGCATATCCATCATGCTTTTCATGCTTTTCAGGTGGGTTTTGCTATTACATCTATTTCAATTCAGTTCCACAGACACAAGACAATCTTAGTCTAACTGCCAATGATCTGCCATGACAATGACCTCAGCTCAAATAGGAGCTCTCTACTTCAGAAATCTAATTCCATTTGTTGCAATTTGAAACTTGCTATGTTAACGTTTCTTGAATTGTTGACATGTTCTTGGGGAACCCACTCCAGAACATAGTTTTCAGCTTCATGCCTGCCTATTTTGAAGAATCTTGGCTACTGGAGACGGGAACAGTTAATTTATCTGTAAATCAATTGCCTCATAAGCAAAGAAGCAGAAAGCTTGGGAGGGCCATCTACTACATGGAATTATGAAAAATACATGGCAGTTTTCACGTTGGGCAGCAAATGAGCTGCACATGAGTGGCTTGGGACTTGGTCCATGGCAGGATGCTGTGAAGCCCACTTGGAGAAGCCCTGACATAATGTGCTTGTGCAGAGATAACAGTTCACTTTGCTGACTTTGGTTACTTTGAAGCAACTTGGAGAGCATATCTTGCAATGATGGTAGTGTTGCAGTCTATTGCATTTGCTGAGTCTTTGCCCTTTGATTGCAATTTCACGGTGTCATCATCGTGATTGCGGTCGAGATGTTATTGCTCCTTGTTACTGAAAGAAAAGGAAGTACTGAACTCCATGCTATTTCATCTGTTGGTGAGTCTCTAGACACATTGACTCTTGAAGTGCTAGCCAACAACATGACTGAGTCATCCCTTTGCTTCCTAGATTGAAACTCAGGACTCGGATAATTGTATAATCATTTTGCCTGGAATTCAAGGTGGAGAATTATATACTTATCTACTCCCACTGTTGGGAGCTGATGAAGACCCAAGTCGCCAATAGGAGATGATATCAAAGCTTTGAACACTCTTAAGCCCTTGCATCAATCTTGTTCACGGATCGACAATTCGGATACCAAAGAATGCATAACATGATCCACACTGGCATCTCCTCGCAAAACAACAAATCGAGTTGTCATTACCTCGCTAAGGAAACGCTATCGTGCGAGAAGAGATCAGAGAGGAGTAAGTATCTAATTCTAGGGATTGGCAAACCCTTGCTTCCCATAAACATTTCCCTCCAATCTGGTCTTCCGAGCAGTGGGTGCAAATTGTTCGCCGTGGGAAACGCCCACTAAACCCCGGCCTCCATCTTCCTTTCTTAAACCCTACTCCCACTTTTCAACGTCAAGCGAGCTTCAAAGTTAGGGCTTGAGGCACCTAAGACCACTTCAGGAAAAGAACGCTGCTGTTGTTAGCTGGTGAGGAGAGTAACTTCCTTGGAAGTAGGAGTTGGTGGATGTGTGAACCTTTTCTCATACCGCAGAAGAGATGGAGAGTGTGGATAGTGTGCGAAATACGTCAGATCTCATGGGAAACACAGAGGTACTGAGGAGGAGGACAGTTGGGGAAGCTGAAGAGACAGTAATGGGTACTACTCGGAGCAAGAGATGACAGCAAGGTGGTAGTATTGAAGCTCTAGAAGGGAGAAGAGGGTATCTCAGGCACAATTGCTACGCTGGTGGGCATGGTTCTGGGGAGGCAAGTGGTGGCTGGGCCTTTAGGCTGTAGCCAAGTACGCCTCGTGTGGAGACCCTCCCACTCCACAGATTTCGCTCGCAAGTGCTTCGGGTCGTTTCTAGGAACAAGAATATACCACTCTTTGCAACCTGTGTGGCGACTTCAACCCCTGTCGAGAATTTCCAAGCTCCCGGTAGTAGTGCCAGGAAGAGGTAAGCAGCAGAATGGGTTGTGTGAATTATTTCATGGACTCAGTTTCGGTCACTCCATGGGCATTGCAGCTATGGCAGAAGCTTCTGCAATCACCAAGTACTATGAGAAACGGCTGAACGAGGAGGGGATTGAGCTGCCTTCTTACCATCCGGGTGCCTTCCGGATGACTTGCCCAAAGTGTTTAGGTGGTAGCAGCAAGGAGAAAAGTCTGTGTGTTACCATTCCTGAAGATGGCACTCATGCTGTGTGGATTTGTCATAGAGGGAAGTGTGGATGGAAGGGAAGCACCCATTCAGGGGTGGGTGTGCGTGGTGCTGTGGCAACCAATTATTCTATTGGGACTCGCACAAATGGAGGTGTGAAATCTGCTGTGAAACCTTTCAAGCGCACAAGAGGAAAATCAAATACAGTTCACACTGTGGAGAGTCTAGGTCTCGAACCTTTGGGGCCAAGGATTTTGTCATATCTTGAAGGTAGAGGGTTGTCAAAGCAGACAATTGCCCAGAACTATGTGATGCAATGCCAGAACTATAACAATGGACTTGCCATTGCTTTTCCCTATCTTCAGGATGGGCGGATCTTGAATTGCAAGTTTCGGGATGCTGACAAGAAATTTTGGCAAGTGAAGGATGCTACCAAAATCCTCTATGGATTAGATCACATCAAGAACTGCACAGAGATTGTGATTGTTGAAGGAGAGATTGACAAACTGTCCATGTATGAGGCTGGGATATTCAACTGTGTCAGTGTTCCTGATGGTGCACCACCTAAAGTCTCTTCAGATGAGCTGCCTGCACCTGAAGATGACAAGAAGTATGAGTACCTTTGGAATTGTAAAGAATACTTTGAGAAAGCAACACGCATTATCCTGGCAACAGACTCTGATGAACCTGGACAAGCATTGGCAGAGGAGCTTGCTCGCAGGCTTGGGCGAGAGCGATGCTGGCGTGTAAACTGGCCAGAAAAAGCAGAGGGGGAACTGTTCAAGGATGCCAATGAAGTCCTTAGAGGATTAGGTCATGAAGGAGTGAAGGACTTGATTGAACATGCAGAGCTGTACCCTATTCGTGGGCTCTTCAGTTTTCGTGAGTTCTTCAAAGAGATTGATGATTACTACCATTTGCGGTTAGGAGATGAGAAAGGGGTATCAACTGGTTGGCGTTCTCTTGATGAGATTTACAGGGTAGTACCAGGAGAGCTTACAATTGTGACAGGGGTGCCAAATTCAGGTAAGAGCGAGTGGATTGATGCACTCATTTGTAATCTCAACAAGAATAGGCATTGGACATTTGCTCTATGTTCAATGGAGAACAAAGTACGAGAGCATGCAAGAAAGCTTATTGAGAAGCACATTGGCCAGCCCTTTTTTGATGCATCCTATGCCAATTCGATTCCCCGTATGAGTAAAGAGGACTTAGAACGAGGGAAGAAATGGCTTCAGCAGAACTTTTTTCTGATTCGACATGAGGATGAGCAGCTACCCTCTGTGGAGTGGGTGCTGAATCTTGCAAAGGCAGCTGTGTTGAGGCATGGCATTCGAGGGCTGGTCATTGACCCATATAATGAGCTTGATCACCAGCGACCAGGGAATCAGACAGAGACAGAATATGTCAGTCAGATGCTTACAAAAATCAAGCGATTTGCTCAGCATCATGACTGCCATGTCTGGTTTGTAGCCCATCCAAAGCAGCTCCAAGTCTGGAAAGGAGAAGCTCCTGGCTTGTATGATGTCAGTGGGAGTGCCCATTTTATCAACAAATGTGACAATGGCATTGTGATTCACCGCAACCGTGATGCTAGTCATGGCCCCCTGGACCAGGTGGAAGTTCTAGTGCGAAAAGTGCGCAACAAAGTAGCTGGCACCATTGGGGATGCATCTTTGCGGTACAATAGGACAACTGGCCTGTATGAAGATATAGGGGGTCAGAGGTAGACCTTTGCAAGTGCCATGGATGCCCATCTCTCTGATGTGCATGACTTCTTAATCACTGTATGATTGCTTGTTCCATGGTAGGTTTAAATTGGCATGGTCTAATGTCCAGGTGAATTATTGAGGCATCAGCTCTGGCTCAATGGAGGAATCTAGGTAGCAAGTTAGGAAGTCAAACCATGCATGGATTTTTCATCTATAAGATTGCATATTCTTCAGTCATGATGCACCTTGTGCCTGATGGGATGGGCTTGCCAGTGAGTGAAGTGTCCAAGACTAGGACAGATTTCTCAATGGAACATCCAGACTTCATTGTTTAGAGGACCACATCGACATAATTTTATCAATCCAATTTTCCTGTAAACCAGACAAGAGATAGGAATAGAAGTAGAACCTGAGGGTGATAGACTTCCATCTGATGAGTGATTGGGAGTGAATTTGAGTGCATAAGGTTGGAGCATGTAGCAGCTGGCAAATTATACATACTGCAGGCTGGACAGTTACCTCCACATTTCTGAGAACGTGGTTGCACCTTGCCAGAGCTCATGCATTTTACTGTGTTTGCATAGTTTGGAACCTGAGACTATTGTAGGCCCAATCATCTTTGACCTGAACTTCAGGGTGCTTAGACTTTTGCTAACTGAGAGAGAACATGTTTCACTTTCCATCCTGGCGTATAATTTTCTGTAATCTATCCACGATTGCTCAATTTACATTGGTTTGGACCAGCATGGTCTATTGCACAGGTCCATTTTTGAGGCTTTAGCTCTGGCAGCATGGAGGAAATTAGGTGAAAACATGAAGTTAACAGCAAATGGATTTGTTTTCCCTTAGAATATGCATATCCATGATACAAGTTCCACCTGATGGGCTGGGCTTGCCTGTAATTGAAAATGTCACATGTATTTGGTTCTCATGGTCAGGTTAGGCTCCGACACTGTGATGTGATCAGTTATAGAATGCACCAATATACATTTTCTCTCTGCTCTGTAATCCACTTGCCCATTTGATGACACATCCTGAAAATCTCCTAGCAGGCAAGTTAATGAGGCGCATGCGACAGTCAAAGGCTAGGTCAGCTATGAAATAGGAAACCTAAGCTTCATTCTTTCAGTCGATGGGTTGGCTCCTCTGAAATTTGACACTTTGGTTTAGTTTGAAATGTTGGCAACAACTCAATGGCAATGGGCTTCTTCATTGTCTGAGTCTATGAATGAAATCCCAAATTGCAGATACAAAACAGAGAGCAATTGCGCAACTGAATGCCATCAATGAAGATGTGAATACAAATATGATATGACCATAGACTCGGTACCATTAACCAAAGACTCACTTGTGATCACTTTGACATGAGACTTTCAATGACCTTCATTTTCAGAACACAACACATGTCATGCAGCAGTAGCTGAACTCGTGAATTACCACCCAAGGCTGTGAATGGCTGCTTTGTATTATATACCTAGTAGAATGCACTTCTGATCTTTTGCACAAGGACCTTACATATCTGACCTCCCTGCCAACTTTGCTGCCATACATGCAATGCCTTATCTCAAAATGAAAACAAGCAACTTTTGCATTCTGCATCCAACCTAACCTTGTGAGTCTGTACAATTGGAGGCAATGTAAAAGTTGCAGTTCAAGACCAGAAAACACAAATGTGTAAAGGCACATTCCCAAAATGCAACCCTGGACTTGGCTATTATCAGAGGTCCTTCATTTTGGGAATGCTCCCACCCCAGGGCTTTAACCCCCACACACTCAAAAGATCTAATAAAGAGATTGATCATTAAACTTGCCACTTTCACTCTATACTACCATAGTACCTTTGCAGCTTCAACACATGTATGTTGAATGATTAATTAATTCTGAAATTTTCATTTTGACAAATAAAAAAACTCATTGAAGATTTAATATTTTCCTTCACAAAATGTTGTTCTTTGGAAATATATGTATATATATATATATATTCAAATTTCAACATTTCTGAAAATAATATGATTAGGCCTGCTTTACACTAGGAGTCAGGGCTGGAAAAACTTGGGGCTAACTTTGAGCATTTTTGGCTTGTTGTTTGAACCCAAGTTACTAATAAATGCTAGAACATTGACATGAGGATATTAAGAAATGCTGGAACATTGGCACCAAGGGTAGCAAATTGGCTTCCCAAATTAGGCCCGCTTTACACTAGGAGTCAGGGCTGATGTTCAACCCAAATCAAGCATTCCTATTGGTGCAAAAGTTGAAATCAACCCCAAGGGCTTTACACTACGAGTCAAGGTTGAACTAAAAAAAATCTTTTCAATACGGCGAATACTATCCTAGTTATGTAGGCATGACATTCGTTGTTCAAGCAGAGCTTTGCGAGAATTCTTAGGGTGTAGTCCTCGAGGGGATGGCGATGGCGGAAGCTCCTCGTCAGCCTCATCACGGTCCAACGCTGCGTGGGGACGACATCAGCAGGCCATTGCTGAGCATTACGGACGGGGGTGTAACAGGGAGGCGGAGATGGAACCCGTTGCTGGCGGTGACTTGCGCGTTGGTGGCTGTTCTTCTTGCGATGGTCTGCGTTTGGATTGGCTCGGAAGACCGTAACCGCAGCAGGCCTATTGTGCGAGGAGGAGGAGGAGGAGGAGGAGTAGACTGGGGCACCTCGCGGCCTCTGCAAGTGCTGGACAAGCCGCTCATCATACTTATATCGTCTGATGGGTTCCGATGGGGTTATAACTTCAAGGCTCCCACGCCCAACATTGATCGATTGCGTTTGAATGGCACGGAGGCAGAGACGGGGATGATTCCGGTTTATCCTTCCCTCACGTTTCCGAATCACTATTCCATCGTCACGGGGCTGTATCCGGCTTGGCATGGGGTGATAGCCAACTCGTTCAGAGATCCAGACCCAAGAAGCTCAGAGAAGTTCAATATGGGGAGCCACGATCCCAAGTGGTGGCTCGGGGAGCCCATTTGGGAGACGGTGGTCAATAATGGCTTGCAAGCAGCCACTTTTTTCTGGCCCGGTTCTGAAGTGGTGAAAGGTCCTTGGAATTGCCCTCCCAATCTGTGTCGGCAGTATAATGGCTCGGTTCCATTTGAGGAGCGTGTGGATGCGGTGTTAGGTTTTGTGGACTTGCCAGGAAAGCAGCGCCCGAGCCTCGTGACTCTCTATTTCGAGGATCCGGATCACCAGGGACATCAGACTGGACCTGATGCCCCGCAGATTACCGACGCCGTGGTGCACATTGATGCTATGATAGGGAGGTTGCTAGATGGGCTGGAGAAACGTGGTGTGCTTCAAGATGTCACACTCATGCTGGTGGGGGATCATGGCATGGTTGGAAATTGTGACGACAAGGTGATATACCTGGAGGATTTGGCACCATGGATTCACATACCTCACAACTGGATAGATTCCTACAGCCCGGTTTTGGCAATCAGGCCACCACCAGAGGTAGATGTAGCAACTGTGTTCTTCAATCTTTCACAAGGGCTGGCATCTGGAAAAGTGCACAACTCTGAGTACTTGCACCTATACCTGAAAGAGGACCTACCACCACGGTTGCATTATTCAGAGAGTGAAAGAATACAGCCAATAATTGGCATGGTCGAAGAGGCCTACAGAGTGGCTGATAAGCGAGGCCAGCATGCACAATGTGGAGGGTCACATGGATATGATAATGCTTACCTTTCTATGCGAACTATCTTCATTGCTGCTGGACCTCAATTTGCTCAGGGTCGCAAGATACCCTCATTTGAGAATGTCCAACTTTATGAAGTCATGACGGCTATTCTAGGATTGAAAGCAGCACCCAACAATGGAACTTCTGCCCTTGCACAGTCACTGCTCCTTCCTTTGAAGTAGTAGTAGTAGGTATATTTTGCATCTTTGTTTTGCTGCTGGCCTGTATAAATGCACAGTTCAGACAGTACCAAAAGTTTGAGGCGTTGAAAGTCTAGGATCAGCTGCCACCATTTGACGGCAGACTCTATTGTACACAACTCGTGAAGTTGGGGTCTCCAGTTGCAGCAATTGTGATCAAGAATTTCTCAACTGTTTAAAAGTGCAACTCTCCAGTTGTATATCTGTCCAGATCAGTTTTTGTGTCAGCAATGAATGTGCTTCATATTAAGACCAGGATTCAATGTATTCCTGAGCGCAGTCTAGCACAGCATTGATGACATCAGAGTGGATAATCTGACCTAATCAGTGCAGCCGGCTGTTGCAGTTTGGTTAAAAAGATGTGTTTGTTGGTTGCTTGCTGACTAAGAAACTTCTGTATGTGGTACCTGTCGTTGCAACAAGCCATAGGTAGTGTGAAATTCTTGAACGTGATGCTTCCATCCTAAACAAGAAAGATCTCTGAATATCATGTGTTTCTGCAGCAGTAGATGTCTATTTGTTCGAATTTCTCTCATGTCATTCACACTGGCTTCTTCTTGTTGCTTGAGTTTTCACTTTGCAATGCAGCTCTTTCATTTGCTCCACTCCACTGCATGTAAAGTACTCAATTTTCGCACATTAAAACCTCACCGAATTTTTCCTTTATATTTGCAGGTGTAGCCCAAGGAGGTGTGAAAACAAATTGACACCGTGGCATGGAGATATTGTGAATAGGGCTTGATTAGGGTTTTGTGTTGATCGCATCTACTTTTGGCTTAAGGCAGAAGGGTTTTGTGTTGATCACATCTATTTTGGCTTCAGGCAGAAGGTTTTTGAAATGATTGTCATCTTTCTTCAATGGGAGCTTCTTGAAGATTAGAATGGAGGAGAGTGGGTGCTTGAGGGAAATAAATGAAGCTAATCTTGCTGGTGGTGTGAGATGTGTGGTGGAAGAAAGCTGCAAAGTGGAATAAGAGGAATGCAAGAAGCATGCGGCAAGATAGAGAGGCTCTGAAGGAATTTTCATTGTTGGTGACTATTTGCTTGCTTGCTTATGTGTTTCGATTAGAGGAAGAAGTATGTTGTAGATTCTACAGCCTTTTCTTTCACTATGGAAGTTCTGTTAGCTTTCTGGAATGTACTTGGCAAAAAAATTGGGAGCATGGCCAGGATATGATGACAAACAAAGGATAATTGATGACTCAAGTGAAGATGTATGAGAATGGGCACAAGGAAAGAAATGCAATTGTCTGTCTGTGGTCAAGAGAATACAGTATGTGCTTATGGTCTGACTGATGGAAAGGCTATGGGATTAGGGCTGTACCTTGTGGACATTTAGAGAGGGAAACAGTATCAGAGTTGCATAGTTTGATGTTGTAGAGGGAGAAAGTCAAGAATCACTGAGTTGGGGTGAGAGGATTTTGTGTCTGAATGCAACAACTCGAGATTTTGTTAACAGGATGGATGAAAAGTCTGAAACAGAGTAATTTTCCTACAGGGTGTTGAATGTCTGCATTTGGAGATTGTGTTGAAAGGTTGACATCATTGCATAAGGAGATTCACTGTATTCAAGTGGGTATTACAACATTGGGTACATTTTGCTGCTCTACTTCTAAGGGCCACTTTAGATGAGGGTCCAGGGTCCAAAATTCCAAGGACTAATTTGAAGCAAACTGGAGCAAATTGGACCTTTCTTCACATTAAAAAAACACTTTTTTGTAAGGTACAATGAGTGTAAATGCATAGGTCCAATTAGTAAAAAAAAGTGAGATTCACATGCGATTAGGTTGTCCTTTGTTCTTTTTCTTTCTTTTTTCATTTTTTTCATGGTCTTTTCTTTGTTTCTTGCTTATTTTTTGTTTTCTTTTGTGCATTCTACTATAAAAACATAATGGATGAGTGTAGGCACAAGATATTGGTGGTCCTAGTTATTAGGATGGTCATCCATTGAATCATTGCACAAATGATCTTATTGCAACGAGTAGCTATTACACAACATTCAATGGAATATGATAAGTGCATTGCTATTTTTTTTAGAGTTTGTGAACATGCCACTAAGAGTTCAGAGCATATGGAGGTATGAGAGGCCAGTTGGATGAAGAATCAACCTTTTGGAAGTTTTTTGGAAAAGATGTTTTGACAATGTACAAGGTTAAGCTTTGACACATTTTGTGTTTTGATTAGGATTGTAGGTCCAAGTCTTGAACGAAAAAATACAAACATGAGAAAAAGAATCCGTGTGGAAGCTAAAGTAGCAATGGGTCTTGCAATATTGGGCAATGAAAATTCATTAGAAATGTGTGGAGAGGTGTTTATGGCATTGTAGAAAGTATGGCATCCATTGTAGTGAGAGAATTTTGTGTAGCAATTAAAAAACACTTGAAACCATTAGTGATACCTAAATTGACTATAAACAAAATCAAAGAAATTACCACTAGTTTTGAACATTTACATGGAATTTCTTACATCCTAGGTGCTATAAATCACAAACTTAACATCTCGCAACTTAGTAATGGAAATCATGCAAAATTCAAAATGTTGAAAGGAAGGTTTAGAATTTTATTCAAGAGAGTAGACATTCCATTTTGCCACATGCCGAACTTGGTGACGTTTTGCATATGGTGTGCATTGCCAATTCGGATGGCTTTGATATGGACTGGTGTTAAACCTTGGAATTTGGCACCCTAATTAGCATCGAGGAAAAAGGTTGCCAAATAAAAAAAGGAATAAGAAAAAAGATGAAAATACATGAAAATAAGACTTGTTTATTATTTGCCTATTGTCTTGTAACAACTATTGTCATGCAGAAGCTTCCATCTTGCAGTAACTAACATCATGCAACAAACTTGAAAGAAGACCCACAACTGCTTATGAACTTTCAATAGTTATTGCTTATTGTCCACAACACATGCAAACCTTTTGTAATTGTTGCCTACTGCTTATTCCCTTTGTGGTTGCTACCCATCATTTGCAGCAACAATACCTTCCCTATAAACCTCAAACCTCATGTCTACCTCTTTGTTGTTGCCTTCTAATGGCAACTACCGTCCTGTGGTACAAGGTATTTTTTATTTAAAAACAAAAAACTATTACATAAAACATAACAAAACATTATGCAATTTTAATGTGTATTACCTTCCCTCACTATCTAACATCCTTCAAATAGAACAAAATATAAACAATAGGATATATTTTCAACCATTTTCCATTGCAAGAATCAAAGTACAATATACTTCCATACTTTCCGCCTCTATCTCCAATGTCAGATACACACTTCTTCCCCAATAGAACTCTCCTAACCACATCCAATTTAAAATCATACAAAGGAATGATCTACAATCCTCCTCCTCAAAAGATAAATAAGGAACTCAAGAAGGATATTCACAACACAAAGGTTGAATTTTTATCTTCCTGGATTTCTTTATCCTTCTAGATCTCCTTATCTTAAACATCAATGAATAATAATTGATTATTTCTTATCAATTACTAAATATTCAATATTAAATAATCATTATTCAATATAAATGGTTGATTATTGAATATTGAATATGAAGTATTGAATATTAAACATTAAATAATAATAATTTACTATTAGTCATTGATTATTGGTTATTTAATACTAATTATTGGTTATTGATTATTTATTATGAATTATGAATTAATTTATTAAAAAATATTATTAAATATCAAATTAGTTTTTAAAATCACTTATTAGTAATTTGTAGCAATTATATATTGACTATTATTAAAAAAATTTAATACTATTAAGTATTAGCCAAAAAATAGATAAAATTGATAATTCAATAATAATAATCAATCAATTAACAACTTGATGGATAAATTAATTATTGGTTATCAATTAACATTTATTTGGTGAGTACTTAATTGTATAAAATATTAATCATAAATTATGGAATATTGATAAGTATCAATTATTAAATATTAGGGTGCAAACAAGTTAATAGGATCCACTAGCGCCCCTTTAGGTGATTTGTTTTTGGAAATATTATTGGAATATTCTTCAAAAAATCTTCAAAAAAATCTTTTAAATTTTTTTTAAAAATTGTATTATTTTGTTAAGGTTTGTGTTGAAAAATTGCCCCAAAAATTGTCATTTTCAAGGTTTTCCAAGTCCATTTACAAGTCCTTTTACAACTTAAAAACAATGGTTACAAGTCTTTTTACATTATTTTTGAAGGTCCAAATGTTAATAAAATAATTTCATATTTTGGACATATATTATATGTGATAATGTGCAAAATTTTAAACTTATTTTCTAGTTAAATTATTTTTTAAAAAATTGGTGTAAAAAACACAAAATTAAGCAATGGTTACACTTGATTTTGGTTCCTATTAACATAACTGCACCCATCAACTAATTAATGTACAAAATTTAAGTACGTACATGTGCTTAAAGGTAGCATGTAAGTAACCTATTAAACTTTATAAATACCTTTATAGCTATTAGGTGTAATATGCCTAACTTAGGGCCTACTAACTATGAATTTAAGTTTGGTATGCACCTTGGGCAAAATAAACTTGTAGGTTAAGTAATCAAATTAGTAGTATTTATTTGACTAAATGTCAAATCATAATGGCCATTTAGTATCGTCAATTTGATTAAGCCTTAGTCAACTTGATGGATCTTTGGCTTTTTTGACCAAATGTTTGGTTTGTTGCATGGTCAAAAAGGTCGCTTTAATCAAATGTTTTAATCAAAAGTAATTTGTGTCTTTCATGCCCCAAGCCTTTAATCAAAACGACCACCCCTTTGGTCAATGTGGACATTTTAGTCAAGTTGGATGTTTTGAAAAATCACGTTTTTATTTTATTGTGTTGCCATTGGATCTCATACTAGTAAGGTTGTTTTCAATGTCATTTCATCTCTAAAAAATTTTATGATCATTGGATTATCTTGGCTTGCAGCTCTACGTGATCTAGGAGTAGATTGATATATGAGGATTTTTCATCTTGAAACACCACAACATGAAGCCTTAGAGTGTGAAACCTTCCTTAAAAACATGCATGGTAAAAATCAAGATGAGGTATGTCATGTAATTAAAAACAAGCATGAAGATGAATGCATGCAAAATTTGAAACATAAAGAAGATTTTGATAGTACAAAAAGGCCTAGTTGCCCCGAGCTTTTGTTTGTTGAAGTAAAACCTTCCATGCAAGTTGTCAAGAAAGCAAATGAATTCTTAATTTATGTTCTTCTTTCATTAGATTTTAAGCCATGTCCATATGAGATTCCTTCCTAGTACCAATAATTCAAAGATGTGTATGAGAAGAAAAATGCAAACACCTTGCCCAAGCATCAACCATACAATTACACCATTGATATTGAGGAAAAAGTGCAACTTCCATTTGGACCCAACTACAATTTGCCACAAGACAAAGTTGCATATTTTCATGGATACATCAACAAAAATCTTGAAAAGGGGTTCATTTGACATTCCAAATCTTCAACTAGTGCCCTTATCCCCTTTGTCGAAAAAAAAATGGTTATTTATAAATGTGTGTCAATTATTGTGGACTAATTGATACCCTTTACCTTCAAGAATCGATATTTTTTACCTCTAATCTTAGGGTTGTTGGACCAACTAAATCATGCCAAGGTGTACACCAAAATTGATTTACTTGGAACATAAAACTTGGTGCGCATTTAAGAAAGTGATGAATGGAAGATGATGTTTAAAACCTATTACGGCCATTTTGAATACGTTGTGATGCCATTTGGCCTTACCAATGTGCCTAATGTCTTTCAACATCTAATGAACAATGTCTTTTTGTGAATATTTGTATGATTTCATGATTTGTTACTTTATGGCATCCTCATTTTCTTGAAAAACATGGACGACCATGAACGCCATGTGCGTTCTATTTGGAGAAGCTTCAAGAAGTTGGACTTTATGCCAAATTGGAGAAGTGTGAATTTCTTAGGTTACGTCATCTCTTGAAATAGCATTCACATGGATCTTCGTAAAGTTCAGACCATTGTCAATTGGGCTACTATAGCTTTTATTCAAAATGTCCAACGTTTTCTTGAATTTGCCAACTTTTATTAACGTTCCATTGCCCAATATTCTTGATCAATAGTGGCCCCTCTTACTCATTTAATTCACAAGGATCAACCTTTTGCTCAAGAAGTTGAAGCTAGTAATGTTTTTTAATATTTGAAGGCTTCTTTCATGGCTACCCCACTCTTGACTCATGTAAACCTTTCTATTTCTTGAATAGTTTCAACTATATTTAATAATTTTATTGTAGCATGTTGTTTTTCCCATTGTTGATTTCTTATAGTTTTTTCATTTGAAGTACAATCCTCCTCTTCGTTGTCACTTCTTGTTAGTGTTATGTATATGTCTAAAGGGCTAATCTTATGTTCCATTATTTTGGAGTTTAGATACCTTATTCCACAAATATTAAATCTAGATTTCATGTTTTGCTTTGTGAGTGATTGGTCCAAGGCCTTGTCCACCCATGCGACCAAATTAATATTGTCTAATTTTTAAAAAACGCTAATGGTTTAAAACAAGTTACATTTAAGGCTTGTAGTGCATGTGAGGTGTGAGAAGGCAAGGTGAACATATTTAAACTAATGTCTTAGGCATGTATTGATTAAAAGGTAAAATGGGATCCATGCATGTCTAGAATTAAATAAATGATGAATAGTTGTAAAGATCCCACCTAGAATAGATTGTTTGAAGAAAAAGAATTTTTAAAATAAAAAACATGTCATCCATGTTTTTTTTTTGTATTACCATGCAAAATTTGATAAAGTCATTTCTCAATCTTTCACCTTTGAAGATGTAAAACCTTAATATGCCTATTCCATTCATTACATAGTTCACAATGAACCATTCCCAAGATTTGGGAATGATGTAAATGTAGTTTGAACCCTCTTGGCCAAAACTCGAACTCTTGATTGTTTATTTACTTGGATGCATGTTTGCTTGGATGATTGAGTTCCATATATGATTTGCACTATAATTATTTTGAGAGTACACAACATTTGCAAGTTATATCATAGGATGTATAGCAGTTGCTTATAATCAACCTTTGTGCTTTAAAGACTTTCGAAGTCTCTATTTGTTTGATGTTCAAATTTGGATGTTTGGTTTTGAACCAATACCACCAACTATTTTTTAATACACCACTACAAAATGGGGTAGGCTTCAAGTTTGTGTAAGCTCAACAACTTTCAATTTTAGTTGTTGTAAAACAATTGACAAACCACATTTTTGCATAACCAATATCCATGCCACTATTGGTACATTTTCTTCATATGTTAAGACCCTTGTTGGCACATGTGTTTGTGATCTAGTTTTCCTAGATAGATATTGAAAAGGAGGTCATTGGTATGTTCTATGACTTGCTTGTTGCCCTTAATAAACATGTACTTTTTCCAACTACATCCATGGCTTCCTCCAAGATTTGATTTGTCCATTTTCCTTTGTTGTTTGTTGTTGCAACTCTATTAACTTGTGATCCTTTGTAGTTTGGTCTTGACGTAGGTTGAGGTGGGACATTTTCTTTTTCCAATGCTTATTAGTTTAGCATGCCTAAACATTGTTTGTGAAGGACATTTAGATCCATGATTACTAATTTAACCTTTGGCCTAAACCAAAGCCTCTAGCAAGTGGGTGGTGTGTCATGACCCAACTAGTGGGATGCCTTTTTCTTTCTTGTATGGATCCCACAAATAAAAAAATCAACAAGGTTAGGATATGTTTGTTATGCATAATCTTCTAGTTTCATATGCAAAATGCAAGATTTTTAAAAATGTTTTGAAACCTTTTTCTACACAAGTTGGTAAGGATGACATACTTGAAAACTCAATTTAAGATTATAATTGTTCTCTTGATAGTTAGTTTCCTCATGACTTTTCATATTGTTTTGGATGTTTTAACGGGAATGTGAAATGCCCATCTTGATCCTTTTATGCCTTTGTAATAAATTTCTTTATTTGCAGGATCCAAAATCCTAGTGCGTTGAGGTTGTTTAATTGCATTGTCATACTTTTTCATTGCATTCCTATTAGAGTGTTCTAGCCATTAATGATCACCTCCATGCCCTTTAAAGGCCAAATTAAACCCCATAACCAACCAAACACTATGTCGTTTTGTATAATTGGCGTGTCTTTCAATCCCGAGTCAAATGACCCCCACCACCAAACTCTCTTTTTGAAGTCAATGTTCAAATTGTTCAAATTTACCCATGCTCTAACATCACAGTGCTCGTGGGGTATTTTTTTCAAATTTGGACCAAAATTAGACCCATACCTAAACACTCTGAGTTGTAACTTAATATGTGCCTTCTTTTTATGATCCCTTGTACTCAATGAACAAATATACTTCATACCACATTACCAAACACGATTGCACATAAACCCTCTTGAATTTTCTTTTGGTGATACCCTTTCACACTCATTAACAAACACAAATGCAAATTTCTGTTTGAAAGCTTTCCTTAAACCAAACACATTCGTTTCAAACTGTTTGGTTATGAGCATTGTCTTGAACACTCAAAGGGGAGTCAGCACCCATTTACCAGCTACAGTTTGTGCCATGGGGCCATTTGGTGATTAAGCCTGTGTTTTGGTAATGGTACTGCTTACCCTATCAGACAAGTATACTGATAATATTGCTTAAACAAAATATCAACCAAATGTAGTTGACAATTATTCACAATAAAGTTGTTCATTTGTGCCCAAAAGAAAAAGAAAAAGAAAAGGTGGCAGTACTCTTCATAATGGCCAGGTTAATTAAATAGGCTTGAGATTTAAGGTTGCAACTTGCTGCAAGCAAAACTGTAACCAGTTCATGCATGAGATGATCTAGCAAATAGAAATTCATGTTACCCGCAAAACAAATTAAATTGGAACTGGAAAACTAAGTTTTTAAGCTTCTATGAATGTTTCATTCTTGGTGGGAAGCCACAGGGAGTGCACAAATGTGCTGCTGTTGAGCTGCTTGGAGGTGATGGATTGCACAGAGAAGGAAATAGGAATTGTATGGTTGGAGCCCCAGAGAAGAAAAAAGTAAAACCGTAGGGGGCACAGAGAGAAATCTATTTCACAAGCACAATACTGAATTACACACACAAGGGCTGACAATGCAGGTTTTGGTTTCTCAAAAGACGACAACCACAAAAGTTGCAAATTACAAACCTGGTGTGATTGCCACCCATAGAGGTTTTCATACCCACTTGCAAGTCTTTGAAAAATCTTCCCTTCAATCAAAGAAAAACTATGTTTGGCATAAACAATATCAAGCTACAAGATATAGAACTGGTACAAGATAAGCTTACCGCAAAATGTCATTTACTTGTCATTTCCCCCAACCATAAAAATCTTTTCTGTTCTTTGTAGTTCATGTTTGACAACCATTGTCAGGCTCAAAGAAGTCGGCAATCATATTCTGGTATGTTATTCAAGGAAGAGCTCTTCCATCCTTTGAAAACTAGGGCAAGCTTTTGTGCGAGATAAGGGTGGGCCCTCATCCCTTGTGATTCAGAGCCTGTCACTCAGGCTGATACCCTCATGAGTAGGCAGCTGAAAACAAGTGCCCTACCCTTTAGAATCTGACCAAGGTTTTGCACTCCATCTAATCCAAAGGGAAAAGGGAAGTATCACAAGTGCATGTAATAGTCAGAATTTGGTGAGGAATTTGGGAAACCAGGAGAATGATCTAATATTCATCCTGTTGCAAGAAATCATCTCCAGGAAGAACAAGCACTATAATGGTATCAGTGACAATTGGAAGTGTGGTTTATGCTCTGCAACACCCCACATAACCACAATCTTCCAACACTAGTTGTTAAGTTACCTTGTTGGATTGGTATGGACTGAAATATGGTACAAAGGAATGCACAAGAACCACAAGAGAGCAGATCACAAAAAAACACCATGTGTAAAACTAAAGGATGATCACCCAAACAAAAACACAGTGCAATTTTGAAGCTCAATTGTAGGATCTACCTTCTCCCCATCCAGATTTGTTCAAACTGTGAATGCCACCAGCCTCTGTGGTGATGCCAGATTGCAAATCACCACAATAGAACAAAATAGCTACCAGCAGCAGAAGAAGGCCGCTGACCAACTGTTAAAAACTCTAAAATTCTACCTGCCTAGTTATGGCAATGGGACTTTGCACTACATGGGTCCCATCAGTCCATGTTAAAAAACCAAACATGGTTTCTGCTTCACCTGGAAGAAGGTAATTAGCTGGAGCAACCTCAACAATTAGCTTAAACATGTGTTTTTCACCTAGTGTAGAGAAGACAAGCATTGCAGGTTTTACAGTGAGAATCACTCCAGGAGGTGCAACTACCCGGCTCCTGTACACAGCATTTGCCACTGAGCCTACATTGGTAAGCGTCCTGGAAAATGTGGCAACCATCAGTCGTGATGAAGAAGAAGAAGAAGAAGATGGTGACTGAGGAGCACTGGCT
Organism: Sphagnum contortum; assembly: GCA_963920785.1. NCBI lineage: Eukaryota > Viridiplantae > Streptophyta > Sphagnopsida > Sphagnales > Sphagnaceae > Sphagnum > Sphagnum contortum. Next base: position 10,679,268 of record OY987282.1, read on the forward strand.
GGTTGATTGAGAATGGCTGAAAAAGATGGGTAATTCAAATCATTTGGTGAAACTGCCGGGGATGGGCACATTGGAGCTGCATGATCAATCACTTGGACTTCAGTTGCAGAATAATTCAATGCACAAAGAAAGTTGACATAATCTTGAGGTAGAAGATCGTAAACAAGACCCGGGTCCATTGCCCTCTCAGGTTGCACAGCTCCAGCTCCGAAATCAAAGGGAGATGAGAGGTGATCAGTTGCTTCATCCAACAGTACACCATTGCTGTTGTCCAGAACAGTTGCACTGGTCATGAGAGCAGATTTGATGGCAGCTGGGCTCCAATCGGGGTGAGCTCCTTTCAACAAAGCTGCAATTCCACTGACATGCGGACATGACATGGAAGTTCCTGAGACGATGTTGAACTTCACGCGTCTTTGGTCGAAGGGCAACCCTGTTGGGCCACTAGCGCCAGTCCAAGCAGCAAGGATGTTGACACCGGGTGCAAGGAGGTCAGGTTTCAGAATCTCAGGAGTTTGCGAATTGGGTCCTCGGGAAGAGAACGACGCGACTACAGGAGCAGGCTTGATATTCAGTTGCGTTCCTTGGAATTGAATCATGGCTATGGGATTAGGACTTGATCGGATGTAGAGAAGGATCGCATTCCCTCCTTGATATCCTACCGCAGTCGCTGGTAGCAAATGGCTATCTGCAATCAATCCTTCTCCATCCGTCGCGGCGTTGGCAAGAATCATGCCCACGCCACCTGCTTCCAGCACTGCCAATCCTTTCGCTACTCTAGGATTGTTTCCTCGTTCACAGAGAACCAGTTTTCCTGCGACTAGCTTCGGATCCAGCGACCCAGCCATGCATAGACCGGCGACGGCTGTGCCATTGGCGCTCTTGATAAGAGCTGCATGCGAGGAAGCAACCAGGGAGAGCTTGGCGATGCCTAAGCCTGGGCCGCTGTACAAGGACACACCACGAATAACAGTGCCATCCCCAAGTACCACATTTGCAGGAAAGTCTCTGTCTATTGTGCCAGCGCCAACTGTTGTGATCCATGGTGCGATGTTTGCAGCTGACATTGGCATAGGTCCGGAGTTTCCTGCAGAAGCCGAGGTGAACACTCCCCTCTTGGCAGCGCCGAAGGTTCCAATTGCGATGCTGTCAAGATAGTATGGAGAGACTTGGCCACCCAGAGAGAGTGACAGTATGTCGACTCCATCCGCAACAGCCTGATCGAAAGCAGCGAGAATGTCAGAGTCGACGCATCCTTGCGCCCAACATACTTTGTAAACCGCAACCCGTGCCAAAGGAGCTGTCCCTTTGGCAGTTCCTTCTGCGTAGCCGTAGAGTGAAGCTCTGTAAACAAATCGACCAGCAGCCGTGGAGGCAGTGTGAGTTCCATGACCGTCTGAATCCCTGGGAGACTTGTACTCCAAGCTCTCATTGATCGCTCCCGCCATAGCTTCATACCCTTTGTAGAAAGAGCGAGCACCGATGAGCTTCCTATTGCACAAAGAGACGTTGAAGTCCTGACCTACCTCACAAGCTCCCTTCCAACGAGCCGGCACCGGAGGCATACGATGGTCGCTGAAGCTGTTGCTCTCCGGCCAAACTCCCGAGTCCAAAACTCCAATTATCACATCCACACCGAGATGACTCTCAGACCACAGCCCCTGCGAGTAGTTCAAACCAAGAAACTCGGGGGTCCTGGTGGTGTGCAGCTGCTTGAAGCTGTCAGGGTACACACCCACCACTCCAGGCATGGCCTCCAGCCGCAAAACTTCCTCCTCTGTAAGCACCGCAGAGAATCCATGAAACACTGTTTCATAAACATGAAGAGGCCCAAACGACGGTGCAGCAGCTCCAGAGTTCCCCACAGCTGCTTCCACTCCCACTACCGCCGTCTTCACGGACTGCAAAATAGAAGAGTACCTCTGAAATTCCGTCGTAAACACAGCGGATCCAGAAGAGCCCGCCGCCATTTGCACAATGTATGTCCTACCAGCAGCTCCAATGCTGCGATCACCTACAAATTCGGAAACCATCGACGCAGGCGCACCCAGTGCTACTACTACTACTAATCCTAGAGCAAGAGCAAAAACAAAAACCGCAAACATGAAACTACTCAACTGTCGCATCCCAACAATCCTTGTACTCCTCATACCCATCTCTCTTACACACAAAATTTCTCTTCGCCGCCTAACAATTTAGCCCTCAACTCTGGTAGTAGTCTTGAGACCTACTTATGACTGATCAACAACAACAACAACAACAAAAACTACTACCAACAGAAAATCTCTCTCACACATTATCACATGCCCGGTACTAAAAAACAAATCTAGCTACAATGCTATCCAAGAACATTGATCAACTGCCAAGAAACATGAGCAACAAAAGAATTGTGGCCACAGCAAAACTAGCGAGCGCTACATCAAACTGATGAGAAGAATCTAGCAAAGTTCTAGTGCAGCAGCTTTGAAATGCAACTGTTGCTGCTGCTAGGGTGATGTGTGGGGAAGAGGCTGCCTGGAGGGAGCATGTTTCTGTGGCTACATAGATACTACAAAGAGATTGTAGACTCGAGTAAGAACGTGACCCCACATTAGTACTGTGCCACAAGCAGCCTCTTTTTTTCCCCTTTTTTTTAATTGGCGAAATTTCACCCAAAAAAGAAAGTTGAAAATTGAAAATTCGAAAATCCAGAAATTTTGAAAATGTTTCCAATCGCCAGAAATGAGAAAGAAGAGTAAAAAATCGTCAGATTTCTATACTTGGTTTTTCAGCAAATGTTAGCCAAAATATGGAAGGATAATTAAAAGATCTGTACTTCATAATTTGGTTTATAGCCAGAATTAGCTAAATATTTCCTGTCGATCGATGATGATCGCCACTTTTAATTAGCCACTTTGGTTAATTTAAAAACAATTCCTTAAAATTAAAAAAATTAAAAAAAGCTGCAGCCACGAGGATCCTTCACTGCAACCCTGTTTCTCAAATGGAGCCGTAGTGGTGCAGTTATGATGGCAAGACCTGCAACCGCGTTAAAGACTCGCCACCTACACACAGCAGCAAATTGCGGGCGCATCATTAACGACAACCGTGCAGCAGCTCGTTCCTCGTCGTCGTCGTCGTCGTCCTCAGCTTCTTCTACGTATGTACGAAAGGACGAAACACACCTGACATACTATAGCGAATACTAAACGAAAACGAAGGTAGTAATAGTAGTATTCAATACGAATACGAATCCGGCAGCTCGTTGCCAGTCCTTCATTCTTCTACGTATGTCCTCAGAAAAGACTATTACATACGAACAAGAGAGTAATACATACGAGAAGATTAATAAATACGAAAAAAGAGAGTAGTACATACGAGTATGAGAGTACTAATACAGTAAGAATACGATATGATTTTATATACTGTACTATGACAGTACTTCATACGAATACTCTGGTTATATTTAGTGCTCTTCCCAACGGCGTTAAATAAATTCCAACGTTTGATTTTTTTTTCATCTCTTCTTTTCGGTGGCGGATTGCCACTGATGAGGAATTTCCAGTTCGTGAGCGCCTGATGAATATTGGGCCTGGTGGATGAAGAATTATCATTTGCATCAGAACTTTGTGAGAAAATTTGAAGGTGCTCTCTCTCTCTTGTGGAGAGTTCTTAAAAAGTTGAGGCAGTGTTTGTTTTCCTTCTCGTTTTATTTCAATTCAATTTTTTGATATAGTAAAAGCGGTGAAATTTTGCTTGAAAAAACATATTTATGAAGCTTTTCCAAGCAAAAAACACTTCGCAAAAAGGTTTAGCCAAAAAAAGATTTAAAATTTTGATATTTGTTAAAAATGTTGAAAATTAAACTCCAAAAAGGCCTATCATTTAATAACAAGATATTTGATAGCAATCTCTGAGACTCTCCTAACAACAATGTTTTTAGGATTAGGGTAACAATCAAGACATCTTTCTCTAACTTTTACTACCTACATTATGAAGAAAATGTGACCAAAAGGAAAATCTCAGAAATCTGGCAATAATCTCGAAATAATCAGTCTTTTTCGGCACTTTTTTACATTAAAAATTTCACAAAATTGCAAAAATATTGCACTAGGCTAGAAGAAATCAAACCTGGTACAACATTCTGATCTAGGGTTAGAGCCTTTTAGGGTTTAGGATTTGCCCTCCACAAGGTAACAAATGATTCCTCCCCCTCATCAATGTCCCTGACAACAGCATCTTGAGTCTCAATACTGGTTATGTTACAGGTCTTCAGGTTCAAGCCTCATTATCCTTCAAAGGGGGGTGTAAAATTGTACACTGTAAATGTTTTTTTACCGTGATAAATTTGAAGAGTGTTCAAATAACAGTGTGTTTTCCACAGTAAAAACACACTCTCCTTTACTGAAAAAAATTTAAGTGAAAAAACTAAAATCCTTTTACTGTGATACTCGTCTTAAAAAATCATTGCACCGGTTTTTACCAGTGTTGGGTGGATAATCATCTTTTTGTGATATTCGTTGGATAAAGATATTTGGTCGAAATTATTTATCCAAATGGGATGTTAGGAAAAAAAAAATATTAATATTTGGGTCGGATATCATATTTTCAAGTTTTTTTATTCAACAAGGATATCAATCTATTGATATTTTTTTGTTATTTATCAATTGGATATTGGTTCTAGATATTAACAACTTGAATTTTAAACAAGTTTATAAAATGTTTGAAAAAAAATCCTATAGTCTAAAGTGTGTGCATGCAAACATTTTTAAAAACTTTTACAAAAAAACATGAGCATTCACTTTTCATTCCTCTCATGTCAAAAACTGACTATGATAAGCCAAAAGTCAAAAATATAATCAGATAATAATCCTCTACAATGTGAAGGCTGAAAAACTCCTGTAGCCTTGCAATTTGCAAAACGCTAAAAACTAATTTTTAAAAAACTAAAAATTGTCGAAAAAAAACTCGAAAAACAAGAGAAGAAATCTTTTCAAAACAACACAAGAAATTAAAAATTAAAAAAGAAGAAGACAAGTTATTAAAAAATAAATAAAATGAACCAAAGTTGTAACAGAAAAGAAAAAAACAGAACAAATATATATTAAAAAGGGAAAAAACTAGAAACAAAAACAGAAAAACACTTTAACAATTAGATTTTTTTAAACACTTAAAAATAGAAACAAAATGAAAACATATAAAATAAATATAGAATAACGATTAAAACATGAAACAAAAAGGGGAATACAGTACAATAATCTTAAAAGAAAAAAAATAGATGACAAAAAAATAAGAAAAAACAGAGAGCAAAAGAAAGAGAAACAAAACTTATTGTAATGAAAAAAAACCCATACTTGAAAAACAATGAGGTTTGTCTTCTTTTTCCAAACTTCAAACCTACATCTAATCAAACAAAAATACAAAAGTTAAAAAGAAACACTTTATTTGTATTATACAAAATATTAGAAAAACCAGAAAAAAATTAAAACAAACAAAAAAATTACAACCACATAAAAATAGAGACAAAAAGAAAACAGACAAAATAAGAATAGAAAAAATTAAAACATGAAACAGACATAAACAAAAAAAAATTAAAAACAAAAAATTACAAAAAAGGAATGGAAACAAATGAAACAAGGAAAGGAAAATACAGTAAAATAATTTTAAAAGGAAAATGAAAAAAAACAGATTACAAAAAAGAAGAAACAAAATAAAGAACAAAAAATGAGAGAAAAAACTTATAATAATGAAAAAAAACCCTACTCCAAAAAGAATCAGGTGTGTCTTCTTTCTCCAAACTTCAAACATGCATCCGAATAAACAAAAATACAAAAGTGAAAAAATAACACTTTATTTTTATTATACTAAATAATAGAAAAAAACAGAGAACACCTAAGAATAGAAACAAAATGAAAATAGATAAAACTAAAATTAAAAAAAAACATGAAAGAAACATTGTTGAAATAACACACCTTGTTTTTTTTATATAATTTAAAGTAAGATAATCTTATGTCATATTGTATGATATCAGGTTAGTCACACACCAAAACATCACTTAGTTCAAGTTGATGTTGCTCTAAATTAGAAAAATAAGTCACATTGATTTTGGTAAGTTAAACCATTGTGTTAATTAACCATGTTAGTTAGAATGATGGTGATTAAAATAGATAAACTAGTTCTAGTAGTATTCATATATATTCTTTTCTTCCCATTTATTTTTTCATCATATCAATAAAAATTGATTTAAATTGGAAAAAATTCCTACGTGGTATCAAAGCAATTAGTTCTCTTGGATATAGAGTGATCCCGAATGTTTTTTCTTCTCTTTGTCAGTTCTTATTTTGTAGGGTATTGCAATTGGTCATTTTACACTATAAATGAATATTGAAAATTTTCAAGGAAGTGAGGTTGATCTTGATCAAAGCATCTTAGAAGGAGATAGTGAAAGTGATACAAAATTTAAGAAGTTTGTCCCAGAGGGAAGATTGTCATAGTTAGTGCATGTTTGGCACATTAGAATGGCAATTAACCATAGTTCATTATAAATAACATCAAACTATCTGGAGCAACAAACTACTCAACTTGGATTTGAAAACATCCTCATGCATGAAATGTTGTGGCATTTGGTTTCCCCTTATCAACTCAAACATTTAAAGTTTGGGTAGATGACGAAGTGGCTATTCAACAAAAGATGTGAACAATATTAATTATTAACTTATTTGTAAAAGATGAGATAATTCCTCATATTGCAAATGTTGGTATCTAATAGTGTGTTGGAACAGGTTGAAAAATCTTTATGAATCTAGGAATAATGCTAGAAAATTGATGCTTGTAAATTGTCTTTACAACATAAATATGGGGAAAGGACCCAACATGAAGGAATTTCTTCCTGAATGAAGAACCTGTAAATACAAATTAGAGGTATCGATGACATCATGAAAAATGAAGATGTTTTAATAATATTAAATGCATTGCCATTAGTTTTGAAATTTTTATGCAGGGCATTATGTCCTAGGATGAATTACCATCCTTTGAAAAACTTTCCAAAAAACTACTGCAAAAAAATCATCAAAGGACACTTTGAAGGGAAAAACGTTAGGAGGATGAAGCCTTCGTGTTGAAATTTCAATGGCTATCAACAAACAACAAAGGATCAACAAAAGCTTCCAAGAGACTTGGCAACTACCACAATTGTGGAAAATCTGGACAGTGGGCACGGGATTGTAAGAATCTTGGAGGTGATGGAAAGGACAAAATGAAAAACAAGTTGAAAGATAAGAGTAGTCATTCTACTAATATTTTGGTTGATGACAAGCATGATAGTCCAAAAGAACAAGAAACCCCAAGTGAAAAGAATGTAGGTTTGTTTGAAACTATAGTTGCTTCCATGGATGTAGAGGATTCATGTGAGACCATGTTTGGTGTATTGATTTAAGAGCAAGCAAAAATGTTACATGCAATAAAAAATGTTTGAAGAAACTTAGTATATCTATAGGAATGTCTTATGTTAAGTCAATTGGTGGGTAGTCTCACATTGTGCATGGAAAAGGGAATGTTGATTTTACAACACCCCTTGGGGAAATAAAGATAATATCTAATGTTTTTTATATTCCTAGAATGAAAAAAAAATTGTTATTTGTAGGAACAATAGCTGATAAAAATTACATTATATTTTTTTATGCCAAAAGTGTATAGTGGTGAATCCTAAAAAACTAAATTCTATTGTAGCTCGTGGAAACATAGTTCCTAAAAATGGTCTTTATAAAATAGAAGTTTGTGTGGCAATTTTAAATAGAAATAAAAACAAAGCTATGAAAGAAACAAAGTTGTGGCATAGAAGAATGGGCATGTAAACTTTAAGTCATTACATCAATTTAATACAAACAAAGTGGTCACTAGAATTCTAACACTATCTACCTTGGACGAAACTTGTGTAGGATGTATGGTGGGAAACCAGAATAGGGAAAAATTCCCACCAAAAACATTTCATCAAATCAAAGTTATGCTTGAATTAATTCGCACGAATCTTTGTGGACCACTATTTGTTCCATCGATGTCAAGGTCAAGGTACTTCATCACATTCATTAATGATTACAGTAGATGTACATGGATATATTTCATGAAAGCAAAGTTTAAAGCTTTTAATATATTTGAAAGCAAAAACATGAAACAAAAGTAGAATTTGGGAAACAAGTCAAAATGTTTTGTTCTAACAGAAGAAGGGAGTATAACTCAAAAGAATTTGAGGAATTATTGTTGTGATCATGGGATAAAGTGTCAATTTACACAAGTTCATACAGCTCGACAAAATGAAGTTTCAAAAAGGAAGAACATAATAATTATGGACATAACTAGAAGCATGTTGCTTAAAAGTAATGCACCAAAATCATCGTGGAATGAAGTGGTAATCACCACCAACTACCTTGTGAATAGACTTCCAACTCAAGTAAATCAAAGGATGACTCCTCTACAAGTATTTACTTGCAGAAAACTAAATCTATTCCATTTTTACATCTTTGGTTGCAAAGTTCATGTACATGTACCACAAGAAAATCGAACAAAGTTGGAGGTAAAATCCATAAGATTTCCTTTAGCTGGCTATGATGAGCAAACTAAAACATATAGATTGCTCAATCTAAGAACAAAGAATGTTCAACTAAATAGGGATGTGCGGTTCAATGAAGAAAAATTTGGCTTTACCAAAGAGAAATGAAAGTAGGCAAAAGTAATTCAAATTGGAATAATTAACTTAGTTGGAAGATCCACACATTAGGTGGTGATAATTTATGTCAACTTGAATAGAATCAACAATGGCAAATTTTGGGATGTCCCAGCAAGGGATTTTAGTGACAATGATGGCGAAGATGGTTCATTTGAGGAAAATCTAGGAGATGAAAAATTTATTCATAACATGTCTAGTGAAGTAAGAAAAGATGAACATTCATTAAAGCTACATGATACTAACCAAGATGTTAAGGTACCAACATAAAACAAAGAGAATCCAATAGTGAAGATTAGAAAATCATCGAAAAGATTCAAGTTTCCAACACACTATGATGATTTTGTAGTTGCATTAGTTTAAGCACCCTATGCACCCACTAATTTTTTTGAAACATTAGGAAGTCATACATGGCAAACAACAATGGAGTTTGACATGGAATCCATTAGGAAAGACCAAACTAGGAAGTTGGTACAATTGCCAATAGGAAAGAGACCAATTCCTTCCAAATGGGTTTACAAGATTAAGAACAGAATTAATGGAAAACCAAAGAAATATAAGGCACAATTAGTGGCCAAGGGATGTTGACAACAAAAAGGAATTGATTATGGTAAAAAATTTGCACTTGTGGTGAAATGGGGGATGATTTGCTTAGTAATTGCATTATCTACTTATCACAACTTGAACATCCTGCAAATGGATGTGTGAACAACCTTCTTGAACATTTTGTTACATGAAGAAGTTTTGGTCCAACTGAAAGGTTTTGTTGAACCAGGATGACGCACTCCCAACTCCCCAAAGGACCCAAATGTGAGTCCAAATGAAAGACAGCGGAAGAAGGGGGAGTCGAGACACACTCCCTAGCTCATAACACTTTGAGGGGTAGAGGGTCGTGTTGGAGCTCCGGGATGGGACTAAGAAGAGTTGACAAGCTTTATTCATTCACACAGATTGCACAAAACCCACACAAAGTGGTTAGTGCATAGTTGGAGCACTTTTGGTGCTAGGACGAGCCACGGGCAACACGGACACACAAGACTCACCACGGCCCGGACTTGGGGGAAGCCACCACCTTCCCCCTTTTAGTATACTCTGCAGCTCGCAGCGGAGACTACTTCCAAATGGCTATTTTTCCCGGGACTCCCGAGTTGGAGTCCTGAAACTGTCCCGAGTTGGAGTCCCGGGACTTTGGACGCCCATATCTCCCGACTTCAGAGTTCGATCGTGACGCGGTCTGAAATAAAGTTGTAGCTCTCGTCAAGAGCTTTCCAACGTCGTGTCGCACTCTCAAATCGGACATCGGGAAGAGGTCGATTCCCGACTTTTAGTGGTCGGGAGTCAAATTGCCAATTTGACTCCCGGCCCTTCTTTTGCCCATAACTTGTGTTTCAGATGTCCAAAAGAGCAATGCGAGCCCATTTTAGACATCTACGTTCCAAGAGCTTTTTCAACGGTATAAAGAGCGCAACAATCCATTGAGATTTGGCCCTTCAACTCGCCCTCTGAAGTTTCGGGAGTCCACCGGGACTCCTTCTCCCAAAATGGGAGTTGCATGGGGAGTGTGAGTGCTCATTCCCTCACACTCCCTCGCACTTCCTTAGACTCCCGGGAGTATGTGATGGCTCCTAGGCTTCCTCTTGGCCCGCACCCTTCCAATGCCTTTGCCTTCGCTCCCGGGCTTCCTTCCTTTTGGCTTGCAACCTTGCCATGCCTTTGCCTTGACTCTCGGGTTTCCTTCCTCTTGGCCCACAACCTTGTAACCCCTTGCCTTGGTCGCGAGCCCAAAGCTAGGGTTGCGACACAGGAAAAGAGAATTTGATATAAATTCAACAAAGTTGTCAACAATTTGAAGCAAGTTCCAAAACTTGGTATTATAATATCAATATGTTATTTAGAAAATAAAGACCGAACAAAAATAATGTAAATTCAAATCACTGTAACAAAGCAAATGTAATGGTAATTTTTGTATTATATGTTGATGATCTGTTGATCACAAGAAATCACATTTAAAAAAGATTGGTTGAAGCAACATTTAGAATGTTGATTTGAGATGTCAAACTTAGGACAACTTGGAAAATACTAAGGTGTAAATTTTTCATTTTCAACAACAAACATCTCAATGTCACAAACAACATACCCAAAAAACATGTTAAAACAATTCAACCAAGATACATGCAACCCAACTACAACCCTAATAGCTAAGGGTATTAAACTTTCAAGTGACATGGGTGAAAATAAAATAGATTCAACCTTGTATAAACAAATGGTTGGAAAACTCATTTATTTAACAAATATTATACCTGATATTTTGTTTGATGTAAGAATAATAAATCATTATATGTCTAAACCACAAGTCTCCCATCTAAATGTAGTAATACACATATTTAGATATTTTAGAATGACCACTAGCCATAATATTCTATTGGGCTAAAGAAAACAACACATTACAAATATTTGTATGTGTTGACTAGATAGGTGATCAAGAGTCAAAGCAATCCATTAATGGCTATTTGTTCAATCTAGGTTCAGCACCTATGTCATGGAACAATAAACGATAATCTATAGTAGCTTTGTCCTTTATTGAAATGAAGTACAAAGCCTTGATGGAAGGAAATAAAAAGGCTACATGGTTGAAAGGCTTAATAGGAAAACTTGGATTTTTGCAATCGATGCCAACCCCAATATCTTGTGATATGAGTAGCATGAAGATTGTAAAGAATCTCATATTCCATGCAAGGACTAAGCCCATTGAATGTCACTACCATTTTGTTTATGAGAAAATGTTATCTCAAGAAGTTGAACTTATTCATGTGCCCATTAATGATCAACTAGTAGACATTTTCACCAAAGCTTTAGGAAGAAACAAGTTTGAAGAAATGAGATTAAAATTTGGAGTGGTGAAAATTATTAGATTAGATTGAATAGGTTGCACTACTCTTTGGAATTGTAAAATTAATTAATGATTAGATGGTTAGTAACTAGGTGTGAATGGGAGTGTTGAAGTAACACACCTTATTTTTTTAATAAAATTTACAATACGATAAACTTACGTCATTTTGCATGACATCAACTTAATCATGCACCGAAATAACACTTAATTCAAGCTTATGGTGCTTTCAATTATAAAGATAAGTCATGTTAATTTCGATAAGTTACACCATTGTGTTAATTAGCCACATTAATTAGAATGACAATGATTAAAATAGATTAGTTAATTATAGTACTCTTGTATGTATATATTATCTTCTTTCCATGTATTTTTTTATCATATCATTAAATATTGATCTAGATTAGAAAATTCCTACAAACATAAACACAAAAAAAATTTAAAAAAAACTTATAAAAATGAATGGAAACAAATGAAATAAATAAAAGGAAATATGGTAAAACACATTTTAAAAAATGAAATAAAAATTAAAAAAATAAAAAAATAAAGAACATACAAAAGAGAATAAAATTATAGTAATGAAAAAAAAACCTAAACAAGAATGTAATTTGTCTTGTTTCTTCAAACTTTAAACCTACATCCAAACAAAGAAACACTTTATTTCAAAAAATAGAAAAAGAAAAAAGAAACAAAAGAAACAAAAGAAATAAAAACTTATTTCAAATGTTGCAACAACTTGTAAGAAGGCAAGGAAAGGGTAAGTAAAGTGTGAAAGTAGAGCAAGGATAAAAGAGAAAGAGAGAAAAAGGAAGACAATAAAGGAAAGGCAAAAAATGATTTTTAAAAAAATGAAAGAGAATTAGATAAGCCAATTGTAACTTTATTATCCTTTCCCAAGAAAGATGTTAGGTTGTGCAAGCTATAAATTGCAAGCTTGTTTTTTTCCCTAACTTAATCATTTAATTATTAACTTAATTTAATTAGTAACTTGATATCCAAACTTGAATATGGTATTTGATTTTGATATCAAGATCCTTACATCTTACATAAACCCCATATATCAAAGAGTAGGATATCTGACAAATTGGATATTAATTCAGATATCACCCAAGATGATATCCACTAGATATCATGAGTGATATTTAGGTTGACATTTAAGACTGATATTTGGATATTTTGCATATCCACCCAACATTGGTTTTTATGTTGGGCAAAAGCCTTAAGCATATGCATTCCATAAATAACCAAACCTAGGCATGTAAAAAAATCCTTTAAAATACTATATACACTATAATAAATAAGTACCCCCAATTTTTAATTAGGGTAGGTGGGGCAAAGTGAACCAACATCCTCCAGTGCACCATCCACTGGATGTTCATTATTATTCAGTTATGGATGAACTTCAAGTGAATTCGTATTTAGTTTCACCTTGGTAACCAATTATATAAGAAATACTTTTCATATATAAAAAAACAAGTAGGAAAATAAGTAGTAGATGGTTATAGTTTATGCATAGGTAAGTGTTGTTTTTACTACCTATCAACAACCTATTTTGTTGGTAGGTAGTTTAAAAAAAACAACTCAGTTAACCACCATACTTCGCTAGGGAACTGCAACCCACTAAAAATTTGTTTTTTGACCATGTACCATCCATCCTTCAAGGTGCATTGGTGAATGTTAATTCACCAAAAACAAAAAATGGTTAAAAAACAACTTTGTGTTGTGTTGCAATATTTTATCTAACCATGGTGGTTAGTTCAATTGTTGTTTTACTAACTACCAATTAAAAGCCCACAAGGTAGTGAAAACAACCCTTATCCATGCATAAACCAATGTTGGCCAGATACCACATTCTAAGGTTAATTCAAGATACCCATAAAAACATATTCAGAAAAAAAAATTATAGGTGGATATGCATTAAAAAATTTTGATAACTTATTTGGAGAGGTGGATGTGGATTCAAGTTCAATTTGGACCCTTTAATGGCCATGAATTCGTTAGGTCTAAAATTCAAATGAATTATGGAAACATACAAAAATTATGCATATTCAAAAAAATTATATGATCACAATTTTTTTTACTCACTTAAAACCACATTCCTAAAATTGTAATAACTTGTGGAGGAATTGAACCCCAATTCTTGAAAGAACTTTGCCAATTGTTGTGCAAGCTAGCCATTTCACCAACACCCCAAAACCCCACATTAACTATCCATACAAAAATCCAATCACTTGCCATACAATATCCAACTTTGTAAAATCAACTCCTTTTGAGTCCTCATGTGAAAAAACCTTTTACAGAAACTTGAAAATGTTAATGACAACAAAAAAAAATGATTCATTTGTTGTTGAAAAAAAAAGAAAAAAAGGAAAAATGGGAAAATTGAAGACCTATGCAATGTTAATTGCCATCTACATTCAAATCCAAAAAATATTTTGTTTCTTCAATCAATTTGTAGTTGTCATTATCCAAATACTCTTCAATTTTCTGGTAATACTTCATGTTTTATTTGGCATACAATAAACATGTAGATCACTAGGTTAATTTATAAAAATTGTGATGATTATATCCAAGTTTTCCACTTATAAACAACATCATGACAAAGTTATCAATACCCTAACAAGATTAAACACAGTTTTTTGTTTCAATCTATGATTTTGGAATGCCAAAAATGCCACATTTGGAAATTATTTTCACTATGGCTCCACATGATCTTCATAAATAACAAGGCATATGGGTAACCTTTTGAAAAATCATAACTTTCCAATGACAAATGCCTGAAAAGACCTTCCAAAGGATGCTCCAACCTCAAACATCTTACATTCATTTTCAAATTCAACATTAAAATTAATTGATGTCCATGTTTCAACAATAGGGTTTAAGGTTCCAAAACATGTCATGAAAAAAAGAATTACAACTTTCAAATTGTATTAAAAAATAAGTTGGATTGTTTCCTCACATCCCACCAAATTTTCCACAATTCATAATAATTTGAACTAGGGATCCAACATTGTGGTAAACATGTTATGAACTTAGTTCAAATATGTTTTTTTCATAAATTACATAAAAGGTTTTAGGTCCTTCACAATTTTGTCTTACATGTCTTTTTGGAAAAGGAGTTTAAAATCAAATTGGTCCAAAGCTTTTGTCCCATTTGAAACTTCCACCATTTCAACCATTTCAACTTGAAATTTGATAACTAAAATCATGGCAATAGTTAAAACACCAAACAATAGCCAATGACCATGGGATTGTTTCATAACACAAGTCATGACCATAGGGTTCAAACATGACATTAACCCCCTTTGTAATATTTGACACTTGGGTTTTCAAAAACCTTTTTTGTAATGTGACAAAATTTTCCCTTCCATAACAAGTGATGATGCCTTGATTGAATTCCAAGGTCTTTTAAAACATGATGACATTAGATGCAAATTTGTTTTTGATAGGGTTTTTAATTTTCGAAGGGCATCCCACATTTGATGCAAGTTTTTTCCCATTACTACTTCTTTTTCCCATATTTATGTGTGCATGTAATTGTCTTTTGTAAAATAGATTGTGCATCCTTCACATTCACTTGTCATAAACCTTTAGAAACTTTGTTGTCATTAATAACATACTAGCAAGTTTTAGACATCACATGCCCAAAACACATACATTCATAAACCTTGATAAGCCTCAAAGATTCACAATCAACTAGAGGGCCCATTCATTTTCTTCCTTTGTTATTGCAAATGATCAACATCAATCATTGCCATCCTTTTTGCAAGTTGTGATTTTCTTAGAGTAAACAATATGGGATGCACAATATCAACATGAGTTTGCATAGGAGTAATCCTATTAATTTATTATACTTAATCAAACCCTTTTTCAAAAAAACATTTTGGACATAACATTACTTGATGTTTTCTTTGATCTATATACAATACATTATAGCATTTGCAAATTTTCAAGATCCGTAGGTAAATCATCATTCATAAGATAAAACCCTAAAAATTTGAAACACAATGGTATGGTTTCCAAAGTGCAATTTGAACTTGTATAGTTGTAAATTGTAATACTTCATTTTCCAATGAATTGCAAATGAACTATTTGTGGCCACATTTTCAAATGTAGGTGGTCCATCAACCTTACCAACACTCTCAACAAGAACAATTTCATCTTTTGTAACCATGGTGCATACTACACATTGGAAAATGTTGAGTTCCCAAACCTTGAACATGTCGAACCTACAAGAACAACCTATGAACTACAAATACAAGTTCATTGAGCTACAAAGTACAATAGATATTCAATGACCTTCAATAGTGTTTTGACTTGCAACAAAATAACAACAAGAAACCTCAAGCCTTAAATTGCATTCAAGCATGTTCATCTCTCACAAACCTCTTCTTTTATATTTTGACAACCTATAACAAAATTTTGAGGTATAATGAATTGCAGCAAATTTCAACAAGTTACAACAAAATTAAGACAAACTACAACAAAGTTTCAACAAATTACAATAGAGCTCCAACTTGCAATAAGATCATCAAAAATCCTAATTTGTAAACCATAGTTCTCATAAACCTATCACAAGTTATTAAAAAAATCCAAGATCATTTGTAACAATGCTTTGACAAACTAGATAATTTTTTTAATGAATTGCAACAAAACTCCAATGAATTGTAGAAAAGTTTTGACTAGTTGCAAAAAAGTTCATTATAACAAACTAAACAAATGAATAATGAACTACACTCTTATATTCAATGTCCCAATGAACTTTGTTGAATGACAACAAAGCTCACTTTGACTCACAATAGACCTCCAATGAACTGCAATAAAAGCTACTTTGACTTGTAATATAGCAACCTTAAACATTCAATAAACCAACGCTCAAATGTTTAACGTCTTGGACGTGTGACCTATAACAAACATAAATGAAGCTTTTGCATTTGAGTGCTTTGACATTTGGGTGTTTGATTGCACCAAAATCCTTTTCAACATGACAAAGAAATTGTTCATAGGAGAAAGGTAGGTCAAAATCCTCCCTAACAAAGCTTTGATGTGATAGAAACATCATAGGAAAAAGAAGAGACAAAAAACTTTGAAAACCTTAAACCCTACACAAGGATATGCATATACACATGCATATTTGAACCCTTAAAAAAAAGTTAGTTTTTAAAAATGTATGTATAAAATAATTATACATATTTTGGATGTCAATTTTTAAAAAAAAGAATGTCCATGATGAAAAAAATAAAAATAAGAATAATGTATAAACAAAAGGATATCATTTGGACGTACATCTACGAATTACCTATTCCTCCGAATATGGGAGATGACAAAAATCTGGATATGAATTGTTGAGAGCCAGGGAGTTATGCATGTTGACTCACAGGTATAACCGGCCAAGACTGATATAAACCAGTGTTGGTCAGTTGTTGAATTTTGTTTTATGACTGACAAGTTACGTTATTTCTTCAAAATAATTTTGAGCATCAATTAGGTTATAATATCAATATCAAATCTTTTGGGGGGTGCTGGTTATGTTATCAATATTTTTAGGTGATAATCATTGGTTATGCATAAGAGTAGGTTATCAAATAACCGATTATTTGATAATTGTCGGTTATAATGCCAATTATTAGTCAGTTACAGGGATTTGTAAATAATCATTTGATATGGGAGGGTGAGCAAAAAACAAGAATTTCCTGCAAGTGAAGATTTTGTGCATATTGAGCTCTTTGAATGCTCATTATAATAAGAGTAGATGAACAGAGTACTGAACTCTTTCCCAAGATATCCCAGACTGACATCACAAATGGGGAAGATGAGAGAGAGAGAGAGAGATCTTGCAGGGTGAAGCAGCACTCACATTGGTACCATGGTTAAAATCTCAAAATTCATTTGTATTATTTAAAAATTTAACAAATATCCCATGCCTAGACTAAATCAGAGTCTTTTGAGTTGAAATCTAACATTTTGTTTGGGCTTAATATGGCCTCTACGAGGCCTCGCTTGAAAAGCTGAAGGTACCACCAACATGGGTGTTAGTTCACCATGGTTGAGAAGAGAGGGGCCAATGTGAAAAAAAAAAACAAAGCACCTGAATAAGGAGGAGAGAAAGGTACAAGATAATCAAGGAACTCAAGTGTACACGAAAAAAAATCACCAATGTGGGCAGACTGCAAGGGAAACATGAACAAATCGAGTGCTCAAAGTCCTTGTCACAAGGAGCATGTTAGATAAGGGGAGGGGAGGAACACCTGAAAAACCTCAAAACACAAAACATACAAAAAACCGCAAAATGAGTTCAACTGAAACCACGGTGGGTTAATAAGCACTCCCAGTTTGTGCCATGTATCCTCTTAGGGATTATACATTGTTTGGCCAAGATGAACCAGCACCTACACTAGTGCCTTCATCTTGTTGAGTGGGGCCCATTAGTGGCCATATTAAATCCCAGAAAAGTTGGTGCCTCTTTAAACTAGAGCTTGAAAGCCCTTGACTATCAAAGTAGAAAAATATATGAACCACGAAAAAGTCATTTCTCAGAAGTTCACTTTAAGCAAAGGTTGAAGGACTATGGGATGGGGAAAATGTAAATGGATGAAAAATCAACATTGAATGCATTATGGATAATGTTTCAAGGTGCAATAGACTTGGTGCCAAGCCCAACTATCTGAGATGGGCTTGGCATCAAGTCCATTAGATCATGAGCTCAAAAAATCACAATTGGTCACATTCCAATGGTCCAAATTGATATTTTGTTTAGAGGTGGGCAAGACATTTGTTAGACCATTAGCCCAAAAAGCTGTGATTGGCATGCAAACCTTTTGTCATAACGTTTTCTCAAAACCTTAATAAGTGTTTTGTGAAGGTGGGTGTGAAGTTCGTTATCCCATGAGCCAAAAAAGTCATGATGGGTTAAATTTGTTAAAAGTATATATACTTCACTTCTTAAATATTTTTTAATAGGTGGGTGCAAAGATTGTTAGCCTATGGTTAATAAAAGCTGTGATTGGTCAAATTTTTAACAGAATCTTTTCTCAAAATTTCAGTTTCTTAAAATAAAAAAAGGAGTGAATGAAGTTTGTTAGCCCATGGGCCGAAAAAGCTGTGATTACTCAGATTTTTTACCATATATATATATTCTACAATCCATGATGATCTTACTTGTTAAAATGAAAAAAATTGAAGAAAGTGAAAAAAAAGAAATGAAAGGAAAATGATGAAAAAAAAGAAAGGAGAAACCTTTAACCAATATTTAAAAACATTACATAAAATATCAAGTTAAAGATCAAAATTTACATAAAATAATTAGTTAGCCTTTTTGGCTCTATTATAAAATACCTCAATATTGAGGTACTAAAAATGGCAAAATGTAGTAATATAAATCAGTACTTGGATTTTTTAATTAAAAAAAATCAATGTAGCCACAACAAACAAACAAACAAAAATCCCCCTTTTTTTTATGGCTTTCTGGATATTTGTTAGTCCCACCAGCAAGACTCCACTTTTTTCTTTGAGGGATGGGCTGGATTTGAACCATTGCATCCGTTATTGAAATGATGACCAGTCAGACAGACATTATTAGAGCAGGCAGTGAAGTAAAGTTATGATATCAGACAGAAAGCATAGAACTGTCTGTGTTACATCTAATCAATCCCAGTTATCTTTTATTAGAGTCCAAAGTGCAAGACCAGAGTGAATGTGGACCAACAGACACCAGTGGACCATCCATTGTGAAGCCTGTTATTGCAGCAAGTTTTGACTCATTTGTGGACGAACCCAACTGAGTTGAACGGCCATTTCATCTTCGTAACCCATCTCGGCAAAGATACTGTCCTGTAAGGAGGTAGCATAGTATGTGACTACTAGTGGCTAGGTACTTACATACATATATGACACCATCAGAAACATCATGTATATCTTCGTTCAAGAGAATGGGCATGTTATATGGAGAGAGCAACGGTATGTCTTTATGTTAAAAGTTGCATTACAAGCTAATTTCTATATGATTTGTGAGGATCAAATTCTTGTTGCTGATGTGATGGTTATTGATTTAACATAGGAAATGATTATGATGTCATTAGTGAATCAATAGGTGCAATTGTGAAATTTAACACCATTGCTGAGATCTACAAGTATAAAAAGTTTTATAAAAAGCACCACTTCATTCTAATGGCCATGGAGGAGCATGATGCATGCGAGCATGATATGAATTGTTTCATCAAGAAGTGTGCTCATCTTTTTCACGATAAACAATCAAAAAATTATTTATCCTTGTCTTTTTGCATTCAATTTTTTAGGCACCATGTTAATATTGTTTTTTTTAACGTGATTCAACTTTTGTTATAAATAGGAAGAGTGTGTTGTCGAGAAATTTTCATATGGATAAAATTGAGGATTGTTAACATGTGATAAAATGCACATGTTAAGAGTGGTAGGTGTTGGCTGAAGATATGTTTAAAGTGAGACCTCCACTATTTTGGAGGGCCACAATTTTCACATTACTTAATGAAATTAGATGCTTCAAAAGCACCCAAGGATGAGTTACAAATTATCTTTGGATTCTATCGATAACCAAATGTCAACTGTAACACCATTGTCTTTTCATATATGAAGTGTTCACTCGTAAGCACAATTATCATACTCAAGGATGTACCAAACATTTTGATTTTTGAATTTTTGACATTGGATTTGGCCTTTGAAATGTTTTATAAAAATTCAAAAAAGTGAAAATTTTCTTTCATTTTTAATCAATTAACTAAATCATACATACCCAATTTTTATCCCAAAAGGGGTATATGATAAGGGGCTACTCAGACCTTACCCACCTATCAATTTTTAAATTTTTTAATACTCATACCCTAACTTGATGATTTTTTTGAATGCTAATATACCCTTACCTGATGGGTAAATATAAATTAAAAATTATATACCTTTACCCAAGGATATCTCAAGAACAATATAGTGAGACAACATTAGTTTACACTTTGTAAGTTTCCTCATGAACTTTGTGGTCCTTTGGTTATTATGTAACTGGCTTCTATGTCCTATTCAGGCATAATTATAACATTTTCCCTAAGTGAGACATGCAACTATGTGCTAGCTTCATTTTTTTGGTTATTGGGTTTTTATTTTTGGATTGTCAATGTCAATTTTAGAGAATCTGGTTAGGAGATGTGCCTGAAATTTGAATAATTGGCTTAAAACTTGTTACATTGTGGAGGAGGCCATGGCAAAACTAGTTACCACCTCACAGAACAACATCACCAGTGTCTTTTTTTCAGGTTTCAGCATTTCATACTGAGATCTAATAAAATTTCCTTACTTTGCAGATACCTCTAAAACAGGGGTTAGGGGGTGAAAGAGAGGGTGAAGACAAGGTGAAGACAGGATGACTTTACGGATATCTTTAGTGTGTAGCCAAAAATATAGAAGAATTATTCAAGATTTGTACTTCATATTAAGTTTATAGCCAGATTTGACTGAATCTTCGTAAGGATGATCGCCACTTAGGCTACCTAAGAAAAAAACACTGCGAGTCCTGAGTACTACTCTCTTCTTCCTCGTTGCGATACCTGAGTCCTCTCGTCTTCCTCCTTGGTGCAAGCCGTTATTATTCATCAACACTGGTATGAAACCGTGGTCTCACAGAGATTCATTGATGGATCAGTCCTGGCAGAATCATGAATGCTCATTAATGATGAGTCTGGTGGTGCTCGCTCGCTAATTAAGACCCATCATTGATTGATTGGGTACACATTTGTAGGGACGTAAGTATGTACCCTCTTGGCTTTTACATTCAATTCCAAGGGTAGTTGTGAAGGAAGGCCATATCATCATGTCTTTGAATAGCTTGTACAGCAAAGCAGAGGTCAGTATAAACCGGTGTTGGCCAGATATACCTGGGAGTCCCGGTTATCATCATGCATAGTGCCCCGGTTATGAACAATTCATATCCGGATTTTTCTCATCTCCAATATGTTGAGGTATAGGTAACTGGCAGATCCAGATCTAGATGATATCCTTATATTTATGTTTACTTGTACATATATGTTTGCTCATTACAACAGTTTGGTTGCAGCTTGTAGTTTGTAGCTTGTCGCTTACTTGCGACACATATTTTGGTTGTAGCTTGCACTAATTCAGGTTTAAAGATTTTGCTGCAAATCAGAGTTTTGTTGCTATAACTCATACCTTGGTTGCACCTTGCATTGACTATTGGGTTTAAAAGTTTGGCAAACAATTTGATTGTAGGAGTTTGCAGCTTGGTTGTAGTAATTAGTTTTAGCTTGTATTGACAATTTCAGTTTACATATGGGCAAACCCATCTTCAAGTGGTACCACTATGAATCACTTCAAAGAATGGTTAAGAAACCAAAAGTGGCCCCTTTAGAAATCAATAGCCTTAACTTTGAAAAATCATAATTAAATTATAATTATTCAATTATCCTAATAAAAACCTCATAATATAATGATTTAAAAATTACATAGGAAAAAAATTCACAAGAATATTCTCAAATCATGTATTAAATTTGTGTTCTTGACCAAAAAGTTCAAGGAAAGGAACTAGTGTTACATTCCTTAAACTATTTCTAATTCAATGATTAAGAACATCAAAATACACAATATTCTTTATATTATTGAAATTTCAAAATATATAAAACTTAAGAAATATATTCATGGAAAAATATTATAAAAATATTAATTTAAATGTTTCCTATGATTTTTTCAAAGTTCAATGCGTCCAAGAAAACTAAGGTGTGATGTTCCTAGTGGTACCACCCAAAGATTAGTTTGCCCATATTTTGTTGCAATTAGAACTTTGTTGCAACTATTGAAACGTATGTATAGAACGTGCATATAATACATGCGTATAATACTAACGGCTACTTTTCAAGTATACAGAAGTATTGAACCGTATGTATAGAACGTGCATATAATACATGCGTATAATACTAACGGCTACTTTTCAAGTATACATCACCCTCATCACACGGCCATGTGTACAACTATACAACTGCGTGTGTTGTAGCTGCTAGCTGTAGGTTGCGCACTGCGCAAAACAAAACGTATTATACATGTATTATACGTATTATACAGCCCACATTTCAAAAATTCATAAAACACAGTTCAATGATTCATGATGTCCCCCCAGCAGTGAATACAGCTCACATTTGTTCATTGTATCAAACAAAACGTATTATACACATATTATATGTATTATACAGCCCACATTTCAAAAATTCATAAAACACAATTCAATAGTTGCAACTCAATAAAATTATGGTGTAGCATTGGGAATTATTATTTGCATTATGTAATGTGTACCATTAATATTGAAGAGGAAATTGTTGTTGTTGAAAATGTCGATGGTGTTGATGGACCACCTGCATGTAAAGATGTGGGCACAAATAATTTAGAAATGGAAAATGTGTAGCCAATGCTTGGTAATTCATGAAGTATTACAACTTACAATTATACAAGTTCAAGTTGCACTTTGAAAACCACACCATTGAAGTTCAATTTGCTAGGAATTATTTGTTATGTTTTGTTCCAAATTATTTTTTGATAATGGGCTTTGATTAAGTATAATAAGATTTTAAAAAATTAATCCATGAATATTCATGTTGATATTTCGCATCACACATTGTTTACGCTAAGAAAAACTTAGCTTGCAAAAAAAGTAACAATTGTTAATGCAAATCATACTTTGCAAAGAAGGAAGAAAAGGATTAAACTTTCTAGTTATACAATCGGCACTTATTTTGGGCCACAAACCCATGCTAAACAAATGACCAAGCATATCATATGTTTATTAAGGATTTGGTGTTTTCCACTACAAAAACATATAGCTAAGAAGGGTAGTTTTGCGCCAATGTCCTTGAGTTTCATAATTTCTTTCTTGGACTATGCTTGTGGATGATGTGCTTCTAGCAATGGTAAAAAAAACGTTAAACTTGCATGTACTTCCAAACCTTACATTTGTGACCATTATTTCCACAAGTTTTGATCTTTGGATGTTTAGGGACAATGTGGACATTTTTGCCCTCGTGACAAAATAATTACATGAATTTTGGACCCCTATGCATGTTACTGTGGACTTATTTGAAGTGAATGAAACAAATGGGCGAAATATGGCAATTCAACTTGAATCACTGTTTTCAAAGTTTGAGTTGATGCATCGTGTGATTGCATTTGTGAAAGATGAGGACAAGAATTTGACAACCATGGCATTGCATTATGCTCCATCATTGATTGTCAACCTCTAAGGCTTATTAAGGTTATGAAGGTATGTGTTTCGGGCATGTGATGTATAAAAGATACCAATTTTCTACAAATGACAACAAAGTTTCAAAGGGTTTGGTGCAAGTGAATGTGAAGGATGCACATGTTGCTTTACAAAATAGAATTACATGGACAAGGGAAATGGAGACATGAATGGGAGAAGTCTTGTACTAAATGTGAAATGCCACTTCAAAAGCTTAAGACCCCAATCAAAACTAGATTTTCATCTAAAGTCATTATGTTTGAAGAGACTTTGGAATATAAGGAAACCAGAATTAGTCTCGTGGTCACTAGCTATTGTCTAATGTTTTAATTATTGCATTACCCTAACTATCAAATTACTAGCTAAATTAGTTAAAATGGTGAAAATTTCAAATGAAACAAAGGTTTTGGATCAATTTGATTATGAACTCGTCTCCTTCCAAAGTAAGATGTGGGAAGAAGTTGTGAAGGGTTTAAAACCTTTCTTCCAATTTTTGAATTTTTTTGATGTAGACTAGGTTCATAACATGCTTGCTATTATGCTAAATTTTCAATTCAAATCACTATGAATTGTGGACAATTTAGTGGGACATGTGGATGCAATTTGACTTGCTTTTGAATATGATTTGAAACTTGTACCCCCCTTCTCATGATTTGTTTTGAAACCTTAAACCTTACTATTGAAGCATGCATTTTTTTTGGTCATGGTGATGAACCCAAAGATGAAGGTGACATCTTTGGGGTTAGAGCATCTTTTGACGAGTCTTTTTGAGCACTTGTCATTGGAGAAGTATATTTATTTAGGAGGTTATCCATACCTCCTACTCGATGTGAAGATCCTTTTGCTCAATGGTCAACCATGAAGGGTAGTTTTTGAATGTGGCATTTTTGGCCAAATAGATTATTGGCATCCCATGGTCACAAATTGAAACATAAATAATATTTAGTCTTGTTGGAATATTGGCAGCTTTGCGAAAATGTTGTTTACAAGTAGGAAAAGAGGTAACTACTGGATAAATAAATGGTTTATTCATAGGTAAAGGGTTTCTTAACTACCTACCTATTAACAACATGCTTTTGGGTTGTTAATTAGTAGATAGAAAAAAAAGAAACTGAATTAACCACCACAAATAGCCAGGGAATTGGAAGCTAACAGAAAACTATTTTTTGATCATTTACGATTCATCCTTCTTGGTGTGCTCATGTGTGCTAGTTCACTTTGACCCTTTTGTTGGAATTGGTACAAAAATCTATCCATGAAACTAGGTCTTTTTCTTTTTTTCTTGGTTAAATTCGAAATTGAAACCAATGTCATGAAAAACCATAAAACATATAGTCAAGTTCTCTAGATAGAAAAGTTGAATATTTTGAAAATTTTAATAAGTGGGTTGAGTTTCATAATTAAATATTAAATTTTAATTCATTGAAAACCTTTATAACCCATACAATCTTTAAACATTTAAGAACATGTATTGACATAAAACCAAACCTAGTTTATCAATTGGGCCCAAAAAATCTTGAGTTTGAAAAAAATTATAAAAATTAAAATTGAAAAAATAAAATAAAATAAAGTCAAAACCCCCAACCACCCAAAGAATCTCCAAATAAATTGAGACCCATTTTGGAAGAACCACACAACACTAGTTTATACCAATGTTGGTTGAATATCACATTTTAGGGTTAATTTCAAGATATCAATAAGGCACTTTATGTAAAAAATATAATAAATGGATAATCATTGAAAATTTTCAGCAATTTATTTGTGGAAGTAGATATTGATTCTAATTTAATTTAAGTCCTTTAGTGGATATGAATTTGCTAGTCATAAAATTTGAACAAATTACAAATACATACAAAGGTTATACATTCAAAATCTATTTGATATGGATTTAGGTTTAATCTTGATCCTTTTGTAGATATGAATTTCACTATGGATACATATAAAGGTCATGCATATACAAAGTCAATATGATCACATTTTTTTCCACTTGCCTAAAGCACATTCCTAAACTGTAAATTGGAATTTGCGAGGGAATTAAACCCTAGTTCTCAAAAGAATTTTGCCTACTACAATGTAAGCTACATGCCCCACCAACACCCCAAAACCCACCCCAATAATCCCATGCAAAAACCCATATAAAAACCCAATAGTTTTCCATCCCATAATATCCAATAAATTAACTTTTTCCAAACCAAGTTCTTTCCAAGCTTTCTAGTGAAAAACTTGCTATAGATACTTGGAAATGTTAGTGATAATAGAATGAAAAGAATAACCAAAAAGAAATTCATTTTTGTTGAAAAAAAAAGGAAAAATCATAAAGTTGATTACCTATGCTTATACATAAGAGACCTATGTTTTACAAAATTGATTGCCTTCATTCACAACCAAGTAATAAAATATATATAGTGGATGGTGTGTTGGTGGGTGCTGGTTCACTATAACCCAACAAAAAGGTTGTCAATTTGAGTACATATCACAAGAACTTAAATGCCTTTATTTTTACTGTACAAATCGGATACCCTAACAAACATTGGTATAAACTGTAAACAAAATCCTCACTTGTTCAATAGCACCACTGCTTGCAATTCACAAATATTTTTGAAATTCCAATATTGGAATTGTCAACCACTTGATCCAACAACACAAAATTGCTTCAATCAAACTTGGAAAGTTTGATTTAGAATGGGATATTAACCATTTCTTGTTGTACTACCATCCACCAACAATGTCATTCATGGTTGCCAATGTGGTCTTCATTGTTGTACTTGTTCCAAACCCTAAACCTTAAAACTAACAACAAAGTTTATTCAAATAGAATTTCAAAGAGCCGTCCTTACTTTCTTCATATTAGGCTTTTTAGTGTAAGTTTGCTTGAGTTCCTTTTCACTCTTTGTCCTTCACATCAAATATGGAACTTTGTATTAGTTCCTGAGGCAATCGTGTTTCATCATTCATGGTTGAAAGTTGCAGTTCAGAGCTTGAACCATAGACTTTCAATGTCTACCTATTGTATATTTTACCTTGTCAAATACATCACCACCAAAGGAATTTCCATGTGTAACACTCTGTTTTCCCACATATTACAATCCATTAAGTCTTTTCAAGCATATGTAATCCATCAATTTCAACATAACTAGAATGTGATGAAGCGTTGCCATTTGAATGAAGGAAATGTTACCCAATTGTTACCCAATTGTTACCCATCTATTTCAACATACTTAAAGCATCTCCAATAATGTTTATTTAAATAATAAAAACAATAATTTAATTTTGGCAGAAGGTCAAAACTAGAATGACACACCCCAATGGTGCTCAAAAGAGAAATCTTGGTACACCTTTTGATTTAGAGACATGCAACTCACAATAACATTCAGGGGTGGAACTACTATGTGATCGTATTTTAACAAGTTAAAATGCGGTTCAATGGAAAATAATGAATCATTTAAGGAACCTATGGCGTTGTGTGTCCACTTAATTAGTATTAAAAGATGTTGAGGAAATCAATGTACTTACCATGACAAGATGTAACAAAGTGTTGTGTTGTGCTTTAGTTGGAAATTCACCTTTTGTGACAATTTGACCCCCCCTTGCTCTGATTGTCGTAATGCCTTCATAATACCTTCAAATCTAGTATACAGAATGTTGTTGGAAAACTAATCTTAGAGGAAACATTCACACAAAATTTTATATTTTTTTATTTTTACTATTAGGAAATATGATTCAAAACCTAAAAACTAATTTGACAATTTTGGAAAAAATGACAATATACCTTTTCTGCTTCCAACAATTATATTTCTCTAACAAAAATCTAAATGAAACTAAATTTTTTTTGAAGATGCATTGATTACTAATCTAACATTGTCTCAATTCTTAAGAAAATTCAAAAGATCTTGAATTTAAAGAAAAAAATCCAAAGACTACTTTCAAGGAAAAGATAAAATTGTTCTATCTTAACATTTTCCCCTCCTCCTCAATCTAACATTTCCTTCTTGCAAAAAAATCTTCTTCAAACCATAAGTCCTTCTCCTTCCACACAAGCAAGAGCCAACCAAGTTCAAGTTCATGTTCATGGGATAGCAAGAGAATGAACTTCCCTCAAGTCCCTTCCTTGAGTTTGTTTTCCATTGGCCAATGAGAGCTTATTGAAATCCTTCCTTCCAATCAAGGGCCTCCTTTTCTTTCATGAACAAATGGTAATTAAGGATGACTCCATTTTCCAATGATGGTTAGAATGAGAATCCTTGCACACAATATTGAAATCACTATAAGGGTTTCCATCCCCCCATTCATGATAGGATAATAATCCTCATGACCAATGAATTTTGAAGGATCCATCATTCTCTTTGCCTTAATTATCTTGATGAACCTTTAACTTGATTATTGCCAATTCCATCTGTTTGGCCCAACATCCTAATTTTTCATCCAAATCCTTTAAAAATAACTAACTTTATGATAATTTACTAATAGTAAAAAATAACATCTTTTGGTTTTTTGTTGGTTAAGTCAACTCTAGAACATCAATAATTTTCCTTCCAACCCATATACTATTCATTTGTGTGGTATGTAGTAAATTGTATTAATTACGTGAATAGTACATATTCAATTGGAAATAAGTCATTTTCTTTCATTATAAGAATTCCTTTGTACCATTTAGATCCATCGTTAAAATTAGGACTTAATGAATCTGTTGGAACTAGGGCGTCGAGGTTCCATACATTTCCACCATTGGAACCCGCATCATCACGTATTATGCTTACCTTAAATTTCAAAATAAAAGCATCAAACCTCCTTCAAATGCAAATACCAAGGTTGTTGTTTCAACTAATATTTTGTTTTTCGTTGACGTGAACGAATCTAATCATGGAAAAAGATGCCACTACATTTTCAAATCCTTCGGTTGTGTTAGTATGAAATGAAAAGTTTGAAAAAACATCGTTTCACGTGAATGTTCCCCAATGGCCATGCGAAGAAAATTTGATTGGAAGGGTGGTGTGCACCCAAGTGGCTCAATTTTTATGAGATTGTCTAGTGTCATCTAACCCTCGTGCTCTTGCCATTTACTTAGAAGTAATTCATGTTTCTAAAAATAAGGTTGGAAGGTTTTATGAATGTCAATGTGAAGATGACAATGTTTGTATTTTTTTCGTGAACTTGGGTCCTTAGTGATGGACATTATCGTTGGTAAAAAGGGCTGATTAACTTGTTGCTGATGGAACACCGAACATAGTACCTTGTTCGCACCATTCATCAACTTATCAAATTTTTGCAATTATAATGAATATCTACTAGACTATGATCTACAATAGATAAATTTCTTCTATCATTTTATCCTTCATAATGTTTTTTAACAACATATGGAATTTTCTTATATGTCTATTAGTTGAATATTATGTTCACTTGTGGAACACTTGTTGTATTTCCACCCCTTTTTTATTCAAATAATTTTTTATGCTTAACTATACTAGTAAGTTTAGCTTTTCAAATGCTTCCCTTGCAAATAATCATAATCTATAACTATATTTACAACTTCTGTAATATTAAAAATGATTATAATGAATGACATTTGGATATTGATCTACATTTCATTATGTTAATATGGTTATTCAACATTTGATATTTGAATAATTAACCCCAATTTATTTAATAAATTTGTAACAACTCAATAAGTTCAATTGAATTATAACTTCCTAAATGTTACTAATACATATTTTAAAAGTAATTTATTACATAAAAAACCAATTATGAAGCCCAAAGGAAGGATATTGTTGAACTAGGGTTCACAGTGGTCATTAATGGGAAATGAAATGGCCATGCCTGGAAAATTACTTCAAGAACTTGGTAAAAAAATCATATTCTATCAGATGCAAAATCACACTCCATATCTTATCCTTGTTGCCATGATGACAACATCTAACCCCACCTCTTTGCAAATGAAGCATGGGAAATGACACTATGAGAAAATATAAAGTTTTACAATTGGGCTTGCAAATTGGTTTTCTAGTTGCAACATACGTTTGCAACTCATGGTACAGTAGAACATGTCTAAGTTAATACTATTGGGACCAGGGGTTTTGTATTAATTTAGACAAAATATTAATAAAGAGAGGGTCATTAAATAATTCTCCACTTGCGCCATTTGTAACATTTGTACAATAGAACCTATCTAAATTAATACTGCCTAAATTAATATGTGCTTGTGGAGTTCACTATAAAAAAATTCAGGATCGCCTGTGGAGTATCAATTATTAACTTTTGGAGGTTTATTGATAAATGTATGGGGCCTGATTTGAGACTGGACCGCACATATTAATTATCACAAGTTATTAATTTAGGTAGTATTAATTTAGACAAGTTCTACTGTATTTATATGGCCTTGAGTGTTAATGAACAAATTACAACAATTGTAGTGAACACCCTATGTTGTATATAATATCATATATATAATGCAACTCACATGCAACTATATTCAACTTATTTGCAACTAATCTCCATGTTAGATTTTCACACACATACCAACATGGTGAATGAAATGCCAATGTGGTTTTCATCCATTTGTCAATGGATGACATTTGTTAATACCTTTTGCAACTTATTTACAACTAGTTTGATGAATATAATCTTTAATTATTTCATTCATCCATTTGATGAATGAATTTGATCCTTATATTTTATAACTTACTTACAACTATTTTACAACTATTATACAATTATCTCGATGAAAATATTATTTCATATTTCATTCATCCATTTGACAAATGGATTAAAAATATCTTTATCTTTTGCAACTTATTTACAATTATTTTATAACTAGTTTAATGAATATATTCCTTAATTATTTCATTCATCCATTTGTGCAATGAATTATGTTCCTATCCTTTGCAACTAACTTACAACTAAAAATGAAATGAAAATAAAATATTTAATGATTAATTTGTAACTAATTGCTTAAGTTTGGGTTTCAAAACAATTATATGGTAATTGATTTTAGTAGTATAAAACAAATAAATTGCAACTTACAATGCAATTATGCAAACTTCACACAACCATTATCATGTTGTCCTAATTATAATGGATAATGTTGAATTGCATTGGACATCACTATTTATAAACACAAATAGATTTGAAACTTTAAATAGATTTACATTCCATGTTGAAGAATACATTACCAATTTTCTTTTTAATGTTTTTTTTATCAAAAGACAATTTAATTATGAGTATAAATATAATGTGTAAGCTATTTAGAACAAAAAAAAAAATCTATCTTAACAAAATGTCATATCATAAAAATGATGACCCACAATAATCAAATATTCTCATCTAAAACACTATGTTCCATAAATGAATGTTTTCTTTTATTTTTGTTAAAATGGAACTTGAGTCATGCAATTTTTTCAATCCACCTTATCTACTTGAAATTTGACATGTTATGATATTTAGTTCCACATGTGAAAAAAAAATAGTAACATACCATAACATTGTAATGTTAAAAGTATGTAAATAATCCCTACAACTTGAATAAATTAGTTTACAATTATACTACCACTAGCATGCAATTTATTTATCATTAAAATACAACGTATGTAAAACATTAATACAAATTAAACTATAATTTGTACATTTGCAAATGTAATCAAATACCATGCTTATAATCAGGTAAACTGAATTACAATTTTAAGTACATTTGAAAGACTTTTACCTTATATACATAATTTTGATGTTGATGGATTGAAACATAATGAAAGTTTGGCACTATAATATAAAAACAACAAAAGTCATCACAAATGTTCAAACACAAAACAAGACATATGTAACATGATTATCATTAAAAAATCACCTTTTATAAATATTTCATCATTATAAGTTAAACTAAATTTGTACAATCGATTTCTAAATAAAATGGAATATATTTTCACATCATTTTAAAAATATATATGCAAATAAACAAAAGACCAAGAATCACAAACCTTCAACATCCAAGAGTAAAAATAAAAACCTTCAACATCCAAAAACAAAAGTAAGAACCTTCAATATCTAAGAGTAAGAGTAAAAACTTTCAACATTTAAAACAAAAAATAAGAACTTTGAACATCCAAAAGTAAAAACAATAACCTTTAACATCAAAAAGTAAAAGTAAAAACCTTTAACATTGAAAAGTACGAGCAAGAACCTTCAACATTTAAAAAAAATAACAAATACTTTCAACATTAAAAAACAAGAGCAATAATAACCTTCAACCTCTTTAAAAGCAAAGACAAAAAAATTCAACATCCAAAAGCAAAAACAAAAGCCTTCAACTTCTTTAAGAGCAATAATAAAAACCTCATGATGTGCTCCCAAGCTCCTTGATAGACTCAAATGTGAATTTGAAATGAAAAAAAAAAAAAAAACAAGGAGTTGGGGCACGCTCCCTGGTTCGTGACATTTTGAGAGGTAGAGGGGCGTGCTGGAGCTCCGGGATGGGACTAAGAAGAATGATAAACACTTAATCATTCATATGGATTTGCACAAAACCAAATAACAATTTGGTTAGTGCATAATTTGAGCACTTTTGGGTGCTAGGACGAGCCACGGGTAGACTTGGACTTACAGGACTCACGACGGCCCGAACTTGGGGGAAGCCACCACTTTCCCCCTTATAGTATACTATGTGCCTCTCCACGAGGCCCACATCTAAATGGCATTTTGTTCCAGGACTCCTCGAAATTGCCAATGTTGGGACTCCTACGACTTTGGGGCCCCATAAATTCCTGTGCACACCTTCGATTTCAATGAGGTCTAAAGCAAGGTTGTAGATCTCGTCGAGAGCTTTCAAACAGTATGTCGCACGCCACCTGCACATAAGTAAATCAGGTTGATTCCCAACTTTTAGTGGTCGAGAGTCAAACTTCCAATTTGACTTCAGGCCTTCCTTTTGGCCATAATTTGTGTTTCAAATATCCAAATGAATCATACGAGTCCATTTTAAACATCTATGTTTCAAGATCTTTTCAATGATATAAAGTACTCTTCAAGCCATTGAGTTTTGACCCCTAAAATTGCTTTTTAAAAATTCAGGAGTCCACTGGGACTCCATCTCCCAAAGTGGGAGTTGCTTTGAGAGTGTCAGGGTTCATTCCCTCACACTTTCCTACACTCCGGAGAGCATGCGGTGTGACTTTTGGGCTTCCTTTCAGCCCGCAACCTTATAAGCCCCTTTTTGCCTTAGTCGTGAGCCCAAGGTTAAGGTGACACTAGAAGAAAAACATGTATTTGCAACTAATCTTTGTGACTAAATTTTAGTCGTAAGAAACATTTTGTAACTAAAATCCTTTCAGTCGCCTAAGACAAGTCGCATGTGATAAACTAGTAGCAAATGACAAAGGGTATTATATGAACGAAAAAGTCAACAAATACATTTCATCCTTTGATTACATTGTATACGTATTATCACATGCGACTAAGATGCAACTATTTTGGTTACAATTGATAACAAATTATGTGATGCCACGTGTCATAATAATAATAATAATAATTTGAAATAATATAAGACGTTCAATTCAATTACTTGGATGACTTTATATTTTGACACGTGGCCCAATGTAAGTATGCCACATGGCATAAACATTTAATAAAAATATTAATATTAAGTTGGCAGGTATTTAGGTAGGTACATAAATAAGTGCCTACAAACCTAGGCTACATACCAACCTACCACTTAAGTAAAAACAAAGGTAGGTAAGTCCATAGGTCAACCTAGGTGGATAGGTCAAACTAGGTACCTACTTAACTAAATAGATAAGTAGGTTGGGAGGTATGTACTTTAAAAATGTGCATAATGTGTTTTTTTAATTTCGGGTGGAACCTTTTGATTTGTTCATCCCATGTGCACAAATTCCTTAATGTGAAATTAGATGACCATACCCCCTTGTTTATATGATGTTCAAAATAGGAATGAAGAACAAACAATATGGGATAAATTTTGAAATTATAACTTCTTCATAAACTAAGTTGTAACTTCAAAACTTTCTTCATGCCTTACTTTTTTAAGTTTTGGATTTATAAACAATTCAAATATTAGATAATTAGATAATCATTTAAATAATAATGATTAAATTTACATATATTTAAATTATAAATTACAAATATTCATTATTCATTATCAATTACTTAAATAAGTAATGACTTTTTAATATTTAACAACCTAGCTATCTAATTACTCACAAGTTATAAATACATAATTCATAAATAATTCAAATATTTAAAAATATTATATTACATTTTAAAATCTGATTGAATTATATATAATATAATTAATGTACAACAAATTTAATGACTATAATTTAAAATTACTATTTTAAATATTTATGTTAAAATTATAAGTAATGAATTAACAATTGCTATTAGAAAGTAAAATTTTACACAGATTTCTTAAACATTATTATTCAACTAATTACATTACTTTGTATAAATACATTGATTGTTGTAGAAATTATTATAGGTCAAGTAGTTTTTTCCTCTTGGTAATTATTAACTAAATACAATAAATTTTTAAACATAACATTAATTTTCATAATTACTGTAGATTTAATATAAATAATTATCATAGAATGATTAATCACAGAATTAATAATATTATATAATAATTTGTGAACCTAAAATCAGTAAAATAATTATTTTAACTACACTGTAATTTTTCCAAATTTTTAATTCAGGTTTGAAGTTATAAATTATAGAGTGTGAATAATATTTATCAATTAAAAAATAATTATGCACATACTAATTAATTCTTTTATGAAATAATTGCAATGATTTTAAAGTAATGTCACATTAATTACATTAATTAATATATTTTATTAAAAATATATAAATTAGATCATGTAGAAATATATGTTATAACAATAATTATTTAGTGTAGCTTAGATTTAATAAAAATAATCAGTTATAATTATTTACAAAAGTGATTTATTATGGATAACACTAGTAGAAAAAACCCTTAAAACTCAATCAATAATTTTTTGAATTAAAATATAAGTTTAAGATTCCAAAATAGTAATTCAGAATTCAAGTATCAATTTTTAGATCAAATAATATTTTTAAAGTTAAATAAAAAATTTCAAAATTGAAATGTCAATTTTCAGATTCAAATAATAATATTCAAAATTAAAATGTCCATTTTAAGACTCCGTTAATAATTTTCTGAATTGAAATATTAATTTCGAGAATCCAAAAAAATTAATAATTTGGAATCAAATTTCAACTTTCAAGTCAAATAGATTCTTAAAATTTAAATTAAAAACTTCAGAATTCAAATATCAAATTTCAAGTTCAAATTAAAAAATTTAAAATCAAAATGTCGATGTTTAAACTCAAATTTTTTTCGAATTGAAATACTAATTTTTAGATTCGAAAATAATAATTTAGAATTCAAATATAAAGTTTTAGACCAATTTTTTAAAAAATTTAAATAATAATTTCTAGAATTGAAATGTCAATTTTTAGATTCAAATAACAATATTCAACATTGAAATGTCAATTTTTAGACTCAATTAATAATTTTCAGACTGGAATTGGTAATTTTGAGAATCCAAAATAATAATTTGGAATTGAAATTTCAGGTTCAAATCAAATGATTATTTAAAATTTAAATGCGAACCTTTTAGAGTCGACATATAAATGTTCATATAAAATATTCAAAATTAAATGTCCATTTTTAATCAATTAATAATTATATGAATTGAAACACTAATTTTTGGAATAAAAAAATATTCATTTAGAATTAGAAAATCAATTTTTTAGATTAAATAAGCCTTTTTGAATTTAAATTAAAAATATCATATTCATATCAAAAAAATTAAATTCAAATAATGTTTTAAACAATTGAAATAACAATTTTCAGAGTCAAATATTTTTTTAAAGAATTAAAATAATAGATTTCATAATTGAAATATCAATGATCAAATTTGAATAAAAAATTCATTGCTGAAATATTAATTTTGAGATTCATTATATGAACATATACATATGTATACATATATATAATTTTAGTACATACATTAAAATACACCCCTATGTCATTGTATAATACCTTTAAGATGCAACTAATTTGGTGATTATTGTGACTAATGGGATGCATCAACCTATTAATGGATGAAAATAAATGTAAAATCAATCCAACCAATAGGATGAAATTTCTAATAGTTGCATCATAGTTGTGAGAATGACCAAAATAGTTGAAATTTGGTCTTGTAATTGCAAATATTTTAAATCTAGTTGCAAACGACTACAAGTCGCATGTAGTCGTAAATAGAGTGGTCACATTTTGGCTGATTTTTACTAGTGTTGTGACACTTCAATCTCCAAAAGCAAAAATAAAAGCCCATAAACATAAGCGCATGAAGGTCATTGATGCATTGGGGCAGATTTGTTGATATACTACCATGTGTCACTTGCTTAAGGGTTTCTTGCCCAAATTTCAAAATTTTAAATTGAAATATAGTTGCATATTAATTACAAACAAGTTGAAATGTCATATATATTGGGTGGTGGAAATGTATACATGTGGCATGATCGTATGTGTTACTTAAGGCCATACATTTGTTGCAAAATAATTGTTGATTAATAATTAAATTTATCCTAATTGTGATGTAATTGTTACATGCAATTAAAATGCAATTTGTCAACAAAGTTAAACATGGTTGACTATAATTGTATATACAATATATACATTGTATTGTATAAATATACATCTTGCAATTAATTGCAACTTTGATACAATTCTTTGATTTTCTAATGTGGTTTTTTATTTATTAATTTGTCATATTTCCATGGGACAGTTGTAATGAAGTTGTATATTAGTTGTTTTAGAGCTCTAGTTATAAGGTAGTTTAGTTGCTGCATACACAATTTTTCATATTGTAAAAAAACTTTTATGCAAACAAAGAACGTCAACTTGTTTTGAGATTTCTTTCAACTTCTCAAGGTCTAGTTTGTGGCAATGGCCAATGAAGTTCAACATTTTAGCAACGCATTGCTGATCACTACAAGAAACACAAGCTTGCTAAAGGCACATAATGACCTATACGTAGTCTAGAAATAAAATGGGTTGCCATAAAACATGACGTTGCAAAAAAATTTGGGTGTTATAATTGTGTACATTTAAAAAATGAATCCAAGACTACCTTGGAAGATGTTATTTCAAAAGCTTTGGAGCTTTACAAGCTCAAGCACCCAAATAATGTTTCATTTCTATTTTTGCATTGTTGGCTCTTGTTGAAGGAGATGCTTTGATGGTCAGATTCCATGGAGGCAAAAAAGACCCCCCCACCTAAGTGCGAAACCCCTGACCAAGATTTGACATCAGTTGAAATGGAAGAATTGCAAGATTATGAAGCAGTGGAACTATGTAGCAAAAATGGCGATCACAAACTTTTTATGTTGACCACAAGGTTCAAGGGCATCAAAGGAAGATCAAAAGAATGCAAAGTTCAAAGAATGTGTTTTGTATGTTCAAGTAAAAACTATTGTAGACATGGTAGTAGCCATGAAAAAGAAGGTAGAAATTTTGGAAAATCATGTAGCTCTCTAATTGTTCACAATGCTTGAAGAGGTAATCACAACACCTAAAACACATGAGTATTTGTTGTTGTGGAGGTGTGAGGTGTTTGAAAGGCTTTGGCATTGGGTGGGCACATTGCATATTTTGAGGTGATGCAACTGTTGTTGATACCAACAATATTATAACTACACCATCATTATTACATCGTTAGGTAAAATCAATGGGACCCCCTCCATGCATCATAGTCAATATAAAACAACCAAATAGTAGAGACTATGCATGCATTTGATGTTCATGTAACATGCACCAAACATTAGAATTGTACACTATTAACATGGTTGATGCAATTTGGGTTTTAGATTGAAATCTAGAATGCAAATTTGGAAATCAAAGACAATTTAGAACCAAAAGTTCAAAAATCAAGTTTATTTCAAGCAAAGTTTGGGCCTTTGAAAGCCACAAATGTTTTATTAAATGACTTTGAAGTGAGAAGTGCTTGTTTTGATTTTATAACTCTTTTGTGAATTCCATGTAGGAATTAGAAGTTAAATCTTTATGCATTTGTATGGTTGTCACATGCTCAAAGCCTTCCATGTTGTTTGGTCCTTCATCTTCAATCACCATATTGTGCATTATAACACAATCAAACATTATGTTAGAAAAAGTGGACATGTCCCAAATCGGCAAGGATTTGGAACTATTGCCCATTGAGCTTGGAGAATACCAAATGCCCTTTCAACATCTTTTCATGCTTCTTCTTGCATTTGGGCAAAATGTTGCTACTTTTGGTCTTGCAATTCATGTATGGTTTGCACAAAATAACTCCAAGGGGGGTAGATTCCATCTACCACCAAATTAGTAACATGTGTAAAATGTACCATCCACCATGAAGCCAACTTCTTCACCTCTTAACAATTTTGCTACAAAAGGTGACTTGTCAAGGACATTAACATCATTGTTTCCTTCGAGAGCGCCAAAAAATGTGTGCCATATCCACAAAGATTAATTGGTAATAGCTTACGGATGATGCTCCTTGTCTTTTTTTTGTCTTGAAATTGACCCTGCCATGCCATTGGGCAATATTTCCAAGACCAATGCATACAATCTTTTGAAGCAAACATGCTTGAAAATCCTTTTTTTTTGTTGATCTTCATTTGTTTTTGAACATTTGCTAGAGTTGGTTGTTTCAAATAATTGGACTCAAGACATGTTCAAATAGCTTTCACAAATCTTTTCAAGCGTTCAAGTGCATTGGACTCACTTGATCTACAATACCCATTAGTATAATATGTTTCCACACCATATGCTAGCATTCTGATTGTAGATGTGCACTTTTGGATGCTTGAGAGATCTAAAAGCCTAGTAGCATCTTTCTTTTGTAAAAAATAAGAATCATGCACAATTATTACTTCAATAATTTTGAGAAACAATTTTCTACGCATTTGAAAAAGACATCTGAAAAATTCGTCATTGTCAATAGGCCACATTGCAAAGTAATCATGAAAAATTTGAATGTGACCAACCTCTCAACCTCTTTCCACATTTGGTGTGCAGCCAAGTTTGTTGCCACCACGACTCTTATGCGATTCATCCAGATTTTTGCCGAGTTGTTCAACCAAGACAACAAAAATGATTTGCTCATCACTATCATCTTGCAACTCATCTCACAATTGGGCATTGAGGTTTTTTGCATTTGCTTCCAATGCTCTATGAGTTCATGTGACCAAAAACACGGAGCTACGAATTCAGATGCTGGGGTTAAACTTAGAGAAACAAGGCTATGGCAGATGAACTTGTGATGTCCACACGGGAAACCAAAGTTGTGATGCTCCCACGTGAAACATTGAATAGCTGGTGTCATGTGACTTTTGGCACTCAAGTGGCACAGTGGATAAGAAACGCCAGGCTGAATTTTGCACACATAGTGGGGATCGAAAACGGGCCACATAAATTTTTACACCAAGAGCTTGGCACATGGGTCTGCATATTGCCATTGCTGGGCCATTTCTGGCTTTCCTGGTGGAGATGCTCTGAATAAGTTAATGATCACTGTTGTGGATACTGGAATGTGAGTGTGCCATTTGCAGGAGTGAAAGGATAACTATCTGCTTCAGTATGAATTCAGCAGGTACTGTTGACTCAGAAGTCTCTCTTTGTGAGTGCAAGCATATTGAGTACGATAGCATAGAGGGTTTCATGGCTGCTTTGGTGAAGGGCTGTCCTCCCTTATAGGGGAAAAAGGATTTATACTGTAACAAACCTAGATGCTTGAATCTTTGTATTATTAGTCAAGTGGCATGATAAGCTAAAGAACTTCCTACCTCAACTGAGTTGTCTGTTTGGTATTCTGTAGACAGGTTGTGAGTCTAACACTGGATAGCTGAGAGTATGTTCCTCCTCACTTCATTGTTGAGACAGCAGCTCAACACCTGTTCATACCTTATGTAATCCGATGCCAAGTGTATTTTCTTGGACTTGATGAATGTGGACAGGGGAATTATATATCAATTAATTTGCTCTCTTAAATACTTATGGATTTTTGGCACAACATACTCATTGCTGCAAAGCAAACATTGCAAGACGCATGGGCTCCTGGGTCATGGGCTCCTGGGTCCAAATCCAAACGTATTTAGCATTGCTTGGAGAATGGAAGATATTTAAACAGTTGCCATTTTCTCTGCAACAATGTAAACCAGGTGTGTGTGTATCTTTGTATTGGTACTTGTATGGAGTTAAATACTGCCTTGATTGGAATGGGTGACTTCTTTCACCATTGTAGACATGAAATGTAAGCAAAACTAATGCATGTTCTCCAGAAAGACTTGGAAGCAGTGAGCTGTGCAATTTTTTTGAGAAATCAATTAACCTAGTGATATCTAGGTCCATTAGCATTTTCCATGACAATGGAGGATGAATTACTAGAAAAAAGACAGACAAAGGATAAATGAATACACTACTGCATCATCCTATTTCATAAAGAGGAGAAATAATCTTGTACTTTACCATATAGTGCTCTACAAAAATCCCAAGTATCCTAGACTTTGTACCAAGTTGATCTTGATAAAGCCCTGTCAGTGAGAGCCTTCTAAATGCATTGCGTGTTATAGGCAGTATTAAGCAGTAGCCAACAATCCTTCTGATAACTGATAGTTTCTAACAGCAGTGAAAACAGTAGGGTACATCAAGGCCACAAAACCTATCTAACAGAAATGGAATCCAAAGCCCAAGCAGCCTCAGCAGATAGCTCTTGAGCAACCAGCGAGAACTTCCCAACAATTACTATTGTGTACAAAACACAAAGTCATGAAGCAAAATGTATGTTATTAATAATCAAAGTTTGCTGGCATAGCTGCCACACCCTGATCCAACCTTCCTAGTGGCTACTATACAGATATTTCACTTAAACTGAAAAAACATTAACCATCCCAATTCTTTGTTCATGTCACAAAAATAGAGACCCACTAAACCATGATGCTCCATCATCTTAACCTGATGTACACCACAATCCGATAAATTTTGTGACAGAAGTCACTTTGGCAGTCCTCCCAACTCACCAACAAGGATGGATTCATTATTGAGACTGCCGAATTTTAAGCAGTGGAACACAGTACGATGTGAAATGCAGATTTGCCATCAGTATTGCTTTAGACTTTTCAGAGACTAAACCAAATCTACATGTGCCTTATATCCTGTGTCAGCTCCTTCATATACACACCTCCTGCCTCATTTGGTGAGTACTTAGCAGACCCCCAAACAAGAACAACCACACTAATGCAAGCGCAATCCTTGCTTCCATAGACCGCCTAGAACGGGCAGTATAATTGAAGGGAGGGAGGGAGCAGTTTGCAGCTGTTAAAAACAAATACTCGTTCACTATACAGGTTAGTCAAGCCATGGTTCAGCACATCAAGCTGCACCCATACTGAATGTGGAGTCAGCCATCACACATTCATGGATGGAGAGACAAGATGCCAATATATACCACCTGAGGTAGTAGAAATGCGGTTTAAGACTGAGCCCCACATCTGGCACTTCTTAACTCAAGTTCCACACCACAAGAAGCTAATGGTGGAGATGCATGCAATGAGCACCACAGATCAGAAAAATGATAGAATCAATCTCTGTCCAATGGAGCTCCCCCCTTGTTCACTATTTTAGCAACTTGGGGCTGCAGTGGGCAGCATATAAACTGCTATCCTCCTGCAATAACATTTTTGGTTTGCCTGGCCCCTAGATCATCAGGATTTCACATGCCTCCTAGACCACAGGAAGCAAGTCTTCAGGCAAGTAAAGTTAAGGGTTGCATTTAACCCTAAACTGCCAAGCAGATTCCAGACCTCTTGAAGTCTGGATGTGCAATTTCTTTGCACAAATTAGTTGTGTTAGACAGTGATATGGAATTGAACCAAGACTTCATTGCAAGCCACCCCCTGGGTGACTGGTATTCTGAAGCTTTCTGTCAGTAACCAACATATGAGGTCACAGCTAGGAGAGTACAATCTCAGAAGCTGGCCTCATCTGCCATTTGCCCCTATCCTCAAAAACTGATATGGAGCATCAGCATGTGTTATACACCTGCAAAAATCATATACACCATCAAGGTCAGTCCAAGAACAATACACTCAAAATGAGGATGAAACATTATCAGATTCTACATAGACAGACTGACAGACAAAGTGCCAATATATTTCCCTGTAAGTCAACAATTCCATTGCTGGATGATTTGCAATCCTTTTTCAACACTTTTCCATGTGACTTTCCAGGTGAGTGTGAACAACAGAAACAACAGGCATGAAGAGGTCACCTTTTAGCCAAAGTTGAAGCCACCAGATGGAACACTGGGTTGGTTACCACCAAAATTGAAATTGCTCTGTGCTTCATCTGCAGCAGAGGTCACAATTTGATCTTCATCCTCCTCCAGCCAATATGTCTCCAGGATCTTCACAGCCTTCTCATAGATCTCATTGTTGTCATGGGTTTGCAGGTTCTCAATCTTCTCCAAACCTTCAGCCTCATCAATGTAGCGTGCATATAGATTGATAGCATTGCTGTTACCCAGGTCCTTCTCTGCCTCTCCAACCTTCAGTATATTCTCAAGGCCCTCAAGAGAGACTGTGACAATTCTTGGATCTGGGCATGTGAGAAGATCACACAGTGGCTTGATGCAACCCTGATTAACAAGGTACCTACAATAACAAGTGAATTGGTATCAAATGGTCCTTGGCATCAGGCAGAAATCTAATTTGTTCTGCAACTATAGTTCCTTGGATTGGGAGATGATTACAGACATCTAACTAAAAACCACTGCCCTCACACAATGTTATTGACCAGACTAGCCTGAACTGAATGATGTTCCTATAGACAAAGATCTTCTAAGCAAGTCCAATCCTCTGGTGCATTTGCAGCTGGAACTAGTGGGAAACTTACTTAATCTGCTCATGAGTACCCCCTGAAGTAGCATTAGAGATAGCCCATGCAGCCTCTTTCTTGATGTCAAACTCAGCAGTTGCAAGCAATGAAACTAATGGTGGAATAATGTTTGCATCAATAATGGCCTGCAATTCAAGAGCAAATAAGAAACATGTTGAACTGGGAAATGAAATCATTATGGACAGGTCCAGTTGTCCTAACTGCAGTCACAAATGCAATAAGATGAATAATCAGGATAGCTCATGTCTGCTGCTCAGTGATGGTACTCAGAGGAAGGGCAACCTAATGCAGAAAAGCCCAAACCTGGATTTGATCCTTGTTGCCTGCAGTGATGTTGGAGATGGTCCAGCAAGCCTCCTTCTTTATGCTTTTCTTGTGATTATGGGTGAGAAGTGCCAGCAGACATGGAAGAGCTTGATTATTAATGACAAACTGGTCCACCAAATGCCAAGTGTTACAACAATGGAAACACAGAAGAAGAGAGAGAGACAGATACAATGTCATACTAGAAAACTGAAAAATGCTATAACATTTCTCCAAAGAAAGCTCACTAGAAAAATGATGGTGGAGTATTTGAAGGACCTGAGTCTGGAGATCATCCCCAGTCACAATGTTGCCAATTGTGCGAAGGGCAGGAATGAGGACTGATGGGGATGGATGACTGCTAGAAACACCAACACACCAACATCAATTCATTCACCAAATTTGATCCAACAACCTATGCACGGCATGATCAAAAACCACTTGGTGACAACAGCAAGTAGACGGGTAGGCATCATGAACACTCAAACAAATGACTGCTCCAAACACTCATGTTTCAAAAATGAGAAACAACAGCCAGAAATGAGATGATTTTTCTAACAACAAGGACAAACAATGGATGGCATTGAGATAAGAAATGAGACTAACAGCAAAAGCTCCACTAGACGATGGCAAACTCCAGCTTCAATGACAGCTTGGATCTTGTCATTAGTTCCATCAGACAGATATGAAAGAGCCCAGCAAGCATCCGTGAGCACCTCCTCATCATTAGAGTGAATGAGACGCTCCAATGCAGGCAGTGCAGGCTTTGACTGGACATCAAACCAGACTTGAAAGAATTAGTAGTTCAGTCATCCAAATGAAAACATATTATAGGTGGTGCAAGGTCAATACCAAAACAAAGTCAACCAGGGACCACACCATGATGACAAGCTCCTGTAATGATCAAACAGGGATTGCAACTACATTGAGTGAGAAGATAGAGCAGACATTACCTGCTCAAATGGAGGTTGTGGTTTGCCTCGACAGAAGTTAGAGAGCGTCCATGTTGCATTTCTCAGCATTGAAAGTTTTGCATTATCTGTGAGCTGTGCCAGAAGGGGCATCAAAGCACCATTACTGAGAACAAGGTCCCTGCATTTTGGAGAATCACCGGCAACATTCCCAAGAGCCCATACTGCCTGCAGACAAGACACTTCAATCCTGTGATTAGCATGAGAAGAACAAACTCCGAGATAACATTGCTCAGATTTGGAACCCAATTGATATATGGTTTCCAGAAGAACAATAATCAAAGAAAATATGAGCTACTGAGAACAGTAATAAAGAATGAACAAAGCACCCTGGTGTAAAATTTTCAGAAGCTAGGACTTTGTTCACAACAAGGGACAAAGAACCTTGGTAAATTGTACCAAAACCTCAAAGACATTAGATTATGAAAAAGTTCTACCTGCTGTACAAGATTCACAAATGTACCTGCTCGCGGACATCATCACTGGGTGAACTGAGAAGCTGAACAAAAATCGGAACAGCACCATGTTCGATAACAACCCGTGTATGTTCCGATGTGCCAGATGCAATATTGGTCAATGCCCATGCTGCCTCAAACTGCATTCAAAAGCCCTCAATGATTTATAGTACTTAACAGAGCCCTCAACCTTCCCATATAAACATGTCTGGGAGATTTGATTTCATTGTGAGATGGTAGATGGTCAAACTTGCAAATAAGGAATGGTAAGACAGCACTATGAATACATGTTGCAATCACATGCATGACACAATTGGAAGGTTAATGACAATCAATCACCTGCAGCTGTGGAAAGTCACTTCTCACTAAGAACTCCACAAAACGAGGTACAACACCTGCTGAAATCAC
Source organism: Sphagnum contortum (assembly GCA_963920785.1). Lineage (NCBI taxonomy): Eukaryota > Viridiplantae > Streptophyta > Sphagnopsida > Sphagnales > Sphagnaceae > Sphagnum > Sphagnum contortum. The sequence goes on from OY987282.1 coordinate 10,724,216, forward strand.
CTCCTCAATAGGAGGGCTCCGTTCTGCAGACACACAAAGTTCCCATTGTAACCAAAGATGGTGCTAAAATCACAATAGGAAACCCCAAAAATTTCCCAAACATTGATCTACTACTGTAGGTAGTGTAAATTCGGGAGAGAACTTTGAAAAAGACGGGAACCATACCAATGGAAAGAAGCTTCCGGAATTGTGTGGTAGCTTCGAGTTGGGTTGATGGATCCTCGGAGTAGACTCCAGATATCATGGCTGGGAGGCTCTCCAATTGCTGGCATAGAAAAAGAAAAAGAAAACAGCAAAGGAGGAATACTCTTCAGAATCCATCATCGAAGTTGAGACGAAGATGACATACCAGAAACCCTAAAATAGCATCGTGATCCATGCTAAGCGACAAAAGGAGCCTCGACGATCCGAGCCAGATGTCTCAAAATAAAAATAAAAAAGGAAACCCTTAGTGCGGCAGTCATCACTTCTTTCTTGCTCCTTGGTTTGTTGCGTACCTTTTTCTCAACGGACACAGTTTGGGGTGCGATAGGTAAATGCTGTGCAGGCGTACCCTCCCTCCGTTTCTTGAGAAGGTTCTCGTCCCTCTTGCTCTTACGGATCTCCACCATGCCATCTTCTCTCTTCCTGCGGGCTTCATCTGCGTCCACTGCCAGTTTATAACCCTTCTTCCGCACCTCCACTCTGGCGTTCGGCCTGAGAGACATCTTTGGCTTAAGGATGTAGTATAATACGACCTCACACACGAACTGATCCCAACAATATCAAAGCAGCAGCAGCAGCAGCAACAACAACAACTCGCAAACAAAAACTCCCACAGAAGTAGTAGAAGCCCGAACAAAACCTCTGACCACAGCACACAGTAGTAGTACGGCGAAACAAACGAAAAAGAAGAAACAGAATGTTTTAAGTTTTTTTTTAAAAACGCAGCGATTGGTTTAGGAAGAAGAAGCTGTAGACAGCAGTTGGAAAGCAAGGGATGGAGAGGGACTAAAAAAAGGGAAAAAGAAAAAGCGAAGAGTCTGAGCAGACGAAGAAGATAAGTGCTTCAGATCTGGATCGTAAAGCTCTAAGCCCCCAGATCCTGGTCCTCGTCCTCCTCCTGGTGCGAAAGCAAATGCCGTCTGGCAAGCCGGGAGAGACGATTCTTAACCTCTGGCTGTAAGTAACTCTTGTTAAGTTCTTCCTTAACTCTAGTCAAACCTGCACTTGCTTAGGTACCTATTTTCTTTCGACGCGTGAGAGAAGCACGACCAGATCAACTCACTTGAACTAGGTTTTATTTAAATTTTTATCTGTTTTAATTTTTAAAATTTTAATAAAAAAAATTGGCTGGTTTATCTAACTCCTCGTCGATATCCTTCTATGGTAGGAAAACAATTTTGTAATCTACCTCCACACGGTTGGTTTTTATTTATTTATTTTTAATTTTTAATTTTGTGATGTTGTCATGCTGGCATTCATTTACAAGGAGATTTAGCCACGTTTGGCTATAGACAAGTTATGAAATTTATTAAAATCCTTTTATTCCCTGGTTACTTGCCTGAACAATGTGACAATTTTGTACGATTTTTTTTTCCCCCGATTTTTGGCAGTTTGTAAGGGAATATTTGACAGAATTTTTTATTTTTTTGAAAAACTGCCAAAGGACAGAAATTTGCCCCCAAAAAAAGAAGCTGTAGCCACTGGCACCTCACCAGGATCTTTCTGTTCAATTTTTTTGACACCAAAAAATTGGCAATTTTGTTGACAATTTATATTTTTCTTGAATTTTCACTAGGAATAGAAAACCCAAAGAATCCCCTTTGGAAAAAAACATTTAAAATTTTTATAAATTGCAGGAAAATAAAGAGAGGCCCCCATCATAGTCCATCTAGGTGCTTCAACTGTCCAACTTTTTGAGAATGTAACGAATTGGAAGCTGCCACATCCCATTGGGGGTTTTTTGACCAGTGTTGTCCAGTTCTAGGAGCCTCTGGTCCTCTTCTTCCTACTTTTATAATTTGGTGGAACCTCCCACGGAAGGAATGTGGATTCCAATTATCACCTAGTTTTCATGTAACCTTAGGTCAAGCTTTTAAGACTGGTTCTTCCCATGGTTAACTATGGGACAAGAATTACAAGGAAAGAGTGTTCCCTGGTTACACAACATACATGCTGCAGGTTGTGTTTTTCGTTCACTCTTTGCTTCCACCCCACTTTTGGGTCTTAGTTCATGCTTCCACCCCACTTTCGGGTCTTAGTTCAATGTAGAGTAAGGCCCAAGGATCAGGGTGTTCCCAAAATATGCACCAGCAGCCTGAGGCAGAGCCGAGGGGCCCATATTTCAGGAGCACCCCAATCCGGGTGTTTGATGGCCTAAAAGATGGGGGGAGCATCTTTACCCTTTTCTTTTCCTGTTCTTTGAGTTTCAGTGTATGGAATGAAGTGTTTGTGGGAAAGATGAAGACTGATAATGCGTGGGCACATAAATGGAGCAACATCAAAGAAAAGAAACAAAACAGCCTGCAAGAAAATGAAAGATCCGGGTAAAGTGAACCAGCACCCACCAGTGCACTGTGCAGGATGAATGGTAAGTGGTCAGGAAACAGTTTTCTGTTGGGTTTCAGTTCCTTAGCTAACCATGATGGTTAACTCAGTTGCTCTTTTTTTTACCTACCTACTAACAACCCAAAAGCAGGTTTTTAATAGGTAGGTAAAAAATTGGTTACTAAGGTGAAACCAATTATTAACTGAGTTGAGGTTCATCCACAACTGAGTAATAGCAGGCATCCAGTGGATGGTGCTCTGGTGGGTGCTGGTGCTTTCTGTGGCGAAAGATCCCACCATAGAGTGAGATAGTCTGCCCTGTAGTGCATCAAAATTTCTCTTTAGAATATGTCACAGCGCTTGCCCTACAGGGCTCATCAGGTTGGTAGGCGGAATAACTAGGCCCCTTCCATACTCCTTAAAATAACTTGGAAAGGTCTTAAGTGAGTTAAATCCTAGTGCAGTCTTCTAGATTGACAGCTCACAGTCAGTTATAATACTTGTTAAAAGAATCTTACATGTAGGCTAAGATCAGTGGGGTTAGAAGATGAGTGGGGTTAGGTGCAAGGGATGGCCAGGTCTAAATGAGTCCAGTGAAGCTCAACTTGGCTATGAATACATGTGCTATACCAAGCAAAAAAAACCTGCTCCAATTTTTATTTGTTTCCCAAGATACCTAGTGGGTATCCCTCTGGCCCCACCCATGTTACCATTGGTCTTAAATGTGGTACAAAAGTAGTGCTGGATTCCTTTTCTCATCCCTGCCCTTAGCCCATTTCCTCCAAAAAAAACTTATAGGTGATGCCTGAACACATTTGGGACTTAAATGTGTTTTGGGCATCGCCCATAATTTTTATTGGGCTAAAGGCAGGGTATGTTATTAGTGTCTGTAAAAACCTCTCTTTTTATTTTTCTTTGTATTTTTAGGGATCTCCCTCAGCAGAAGTTCCGTAGGGAGTTATGTGATGGGGCAGATTCCTCTACAATTCTATGTTCCCATGGAAAGATTTTTTGATGAGACAAGAAGAAGAAGAATTTTTTTTAAACAAGAAGGAAATAATGGAGGAAAGAGAAACAAGAAATTTTTATGTAAGTGGAGATTCCCATGCTCGTGTGTTCTCCATCAGTTGGGAATGCCCTCAGGCTACTGTCCTCGTGTGACCTTCCCTCAGGAGAACCCACTCGTAATGGGAACCTCCACCACAGCATTACACACCCAAAATTTTGCGAAGTGTTGCTGCCCAAAATCCAGAAAAGAAATGTAAAGAAATGCCAAAGGAATTTTCCTATTTGTAAGGTCCGGTTGACTGGTCAGTGAGATCTTACAGCTCTTGTGTAAGATCCCAGACGATCTTTACTTGTAAGAAACGACCTGAAAATACACTGCCAAAATTTCAGACAATCTTACTTGTGAGAAACGACCAGAAAAATACACTGCCAAAATTTCACCATTCTTTATGATTCTTCTGACAAGTTGTGGAAAGAACAAGCGAGTGTTTTCCATGTGTAAAGGCAGCTTGTTTGTGTTCAAAATGTAAGCGTATGAAGCAGCTTTCTTCATTGTATACACAGCAAGCACATAGCCTGAGATCAGCTTCCACATTGACTAATTAAATTTTTTTGTGTTTTTCAAAATTTGAATTTACTATATTTTCATGATCTTAGAATTTTATTGTCATGAGGAGTGAAATTATTCAGATGTTAGCCTGCAATAATAGGGAGGGTTTTCAACACCTCAACTTCATATTTTCACAAAAATTCATTTCACTATTTTAATGATTATTTAATGACTAAACTGACCCTAAGGTAAGGTAGTAGCCTAGCCTCTTCCAGGGTTTTAATCAGCCCTATCCATATTCATATGTATACAGACAGAGTTATTCTATCCCTAAAATTGGCTGCCACTATGTTTTTTTGGCCTGGACTAGATGGCCTTTCTAAGAACGCCTTGCCTATTTACATACTGTACTTTTTAATACCCTAGTACCTTGGCCAATTCGACATTAATTATATTATTTTCAAAAATGTTGAAATTTTCAAATTTTATTTCTTCCAAATCAAAAAATATTGTGAAGGATAATAGTGAATATTTAGGAATATTTCATTTGTTGAAATGAAAATTTCAAAATTAATTAATTATTTGACACACATGTGTTGAAATGGCCAAGGTGCTGCGGTATACAGAGGGTGCTGAATAGGCTTTTGTGTAGGTTTGGAAAAAAAAAATGTTATGGCCAATGAAATTGCTGGATTTGGTGGTCTGAATTTATTTTCCTTAGTTGCCTATCTTGAGTGGAACTGTTACTAACAGTTCCAGGTGCACCTAATAGGGTTTGGTGGGTTTGTGAGAATTTGCTTCATATTTCGTTTCGGACTTTCGCAAAGTGAACTGGGATGTGCAAGTGAGTACTGCAATTTCTTGATTGACGATCTGATGTTGGATTTTGAATGGAGATATGTAGGGTAATAGCAATGTATGAAAGTGTGATTGGAATTGGTTGCTAAATCCTAATGGATGATTGTTCTTTGGGTTTATCCAGAAACCCTGCACAAAGTTGAAAACCAATTTCTTGATGCTTTTGGACTGCAGGCAAAACCATTGGAACAAATCCTATATAGGCTGGAGATGTTAGTATTAGATTCTATCAAGTTTCCAGTGTCCTGAGTCCCTGACAACAATTGTGCTTATGCTTATAATGTGGGCAGATGCAATAATTCAGCAAGTCATCCTCAGCCATGACCCTGTAAGAAGAATTGCAGAGGTAATGATTCTTTCCCACTTGGTAGTGTCAAGAAGTTCAAGTCAAAACTAGCAGTGAACTAGCAGTGTCATAGTGCAAGCAAACTTAGCAACCAACCATTAATTTTGCTTAATTCGTTGGAGGTGAATTCAGCAAAAGAATGAGGACAACCTTGCTGTTGTCATTTAGGGTTTGCAGGAGATATTGTGCTAAATTCTTTTTGCATGGTGAGTGATGGCTGAGAGGTGCAGTTGACAAATGAATACAACATCCATATTTTACAGTCATTTTATGTCAAAATACAAACAGGAAAGAAACAGAACAGTTCTTGTTTAGCAGGAGGAGGATCAAATGAAAAAACTGGAAAGCTGATGCATTGATTCTATGTGGTCAGAGAACTCTAGCATGTGATCTTGCTGTTTTGTTATGCCAATGCACCATTTCTATTGCTCATCAGAGTGCCAATTTGTAGGTATTTCAATATTACATGGAGACAGCTCCATGACTTGACAACATGCAAGTTTCAATCAGAGGCAGTTGTGATGAATCTTCAACTTGATAGTATGTCATCTTGAACAGTAGTAATCTTTCAGGACCCTCATGAGAAACAAAAATTTCAAAACTAGGGAGTGTGTGTCCAAAGGATGAAGCTCAGTAATGTTTCTTTGCCTGCTATTTTGCTGCATCAAGGGGTGTGTGATCTGGAGGTACTCAGCATCACTGCAGATGCATGAAGAAGATGTCTCAGGGATGATGGCGAGATCCTGAGGGATGCCAAACAATGTAGCTAAACTTTGCTTTGAGATTTTGGAAACAGTTAATGAGAGTTTGATTTGAAGGTTGGTTTTGTTTTTGAAAATGTGATTGTCAGCAGGATTCAGAAAAGGCTCTGGACAAAGGGGATAGATAGATAGTTATATTGTCAAGTGGATATGGTTATATTATTAAGAAGACTTGTTATGCCTGACACAAGAACCAACAGGTCTTAGTTTTCGAGAAAACTGACCTGGAACTGCAGGGTCTACCATTTTACAAAGAGCTTTAGACCCAGAATCAACAGTTCTTCGAAAAGTCAAGAACTGGCCAACACTGGTTGAGGCTGTCAGACTTCCTGCTTTGCCAGATTGTCCTTGAACACCATAACTGTATTCTGGGTTCAGAAGATTCTGAAATAGTCAAGCAATAATCATGAGAAATGTAGTATCAAACTGCCAAGTTTCTAAAACATCTGTTATGGGTGTTCTCTTTGCAGATTGAACCTCTTGCACAGGAAATGAGGCAAGTCATGCAGAGATCTGCAAACCTTGTGCACTAGAACTAAAATGAGATGAAGGGCATCCATCCTTCACAGCTGCATTGCAAGCCAGGTATTCATGCAGCTCATCCAACAGAACATTTCTTGTTTCTTCCTCTTTAGAGCATATATGATGGACTGAAACAAACCTTTCATGGTAAACAGCCAAATGAAAGACTTCTTCTGTACAATTGCCTGGAAGTATGTTTCTCTCTATGATGTCCAAATGCTAACTTATGGAAGGTGATATATGCAGAGCAGATGCTGCAGACTCTGGAGTGATAAGATTGGCCTTAAAATGTTGAGCACTTGACCATAGGTTGTGTTTCACTTCTGTGAGCTCCACCAACTCAAACTGCTGTGCATGAGCAGGATCATCACAGAGACAGAGACAGAGAGACAGCTCACTATGTTTTTGGTGCCCTAAATCTGCGAATAGAGGTTACAGCTCACTCATCTCAGGGGCAGATACAAATCTGCCTGCATTTGTCAGAATTGAGAACACAAGTCTTCTGTGGGTTTGGTGCAAGCAGAAGATTCCACTTTTCTTCTTCTTCTTCTTCTTCTTCTTCTTCTTCCATCTTGCTTAGATAGTTTTTGGGAGTGTCTCTTTCAAGGACCCGAGCATGATGATGAGGGTGAATAGCATGGTGGGAGGCAGTTGGGGAGTGCAAGTTCAGAGGGGATTTGTGGATGAGGTCACAGATGTGGAGCGTTCTGGAGCAGGAGCATTCTTGAGCTCAAGTCCCAAGGGAGCTTATACTGTAACAAGAAGCAACAATGATGGGAGCACTATATTTCTATGGAGACGACATATGCAGAGATTGGTGCAGTCGATGATGCTTCTGGCAGAGGCCATGCCAAGCAAGTTTCCAGAGCCCCCTGCCTCCATCTCCACACTCGAACACCTCATCTTTCCATCTCTTCAGGTATTGGGTTTCTTCCTTAATGAAATTCCTTCCCTTGGCCTTAGCTCCTACTTCAAGACCATGTTGTCAAGAAGCAAAAACCCTGAATCTTGAACTGAGAAGAATCTGACTTTCCAAAATCTTGGACTTATTCTGCAGGCAGGTCTTTGCAGAGCTCTGGAATTGAGGAAACCTGCTGAGGAGATCAGCATCTCAATCCTTGCTTATAGGAATGAAGAATTTGAATCCTGCTCCAAGAAGAAGCTAGAATGTGAGTGGGAGATTGGAGTGCATTTGTCAAGATATCTTCCCAGACCATTGTCTACAGCAGTGGATACAGCTATCATGGGTCCAAGTCGAGAGCTCCCACTTGCGAAATTTTCCTTGTGGGTGGACACTCGCCAATTTCTAGAAAAGTCAAAGCCTTTGAGTGTGTCAGAGATAATCTTATCTGATGATGGAGATCTTCTTCTTGAGGGCTCTGTGACAAACTTTTTTGTTGTTGCAGAATCCAGGGCTTGTAACTCTAGAGAAAGCAGCCATCACAGACAACAGCAGGAAGGGATTGAGGTTGCAGAATCCAGGGATTGCAACTTTGAAGAAAGAAGTGATTACAGAAAACGGTTGGAGGGGATTGAGGTTGCAGACTCCAAGGATTGTAACTACGATGAAAGAAGAGATAGCAGAAACCAGTGGCAAGGGATTGAGGTACAGACTGCAGCGCTCAAGGATGGTGTTCTTCCTGGTGTGATTCGGCAGCTTGTGATTGAGGTCTGTAGATTGGAAGGAATTCCAATTTTGGAAGTTGCGCCTTCTTGGGAATCTAGACATACATGGCGAGAGGCATTTGTGACAAGCAGCTTACGGTTAGTGCAACCAGTGGCATTGATACAGAGACCGATTGCATGGGATTTAACCAGAAGCTCAGATGCATGGAAGACTTGTGAATGGACCTGTCATAGTCTTGATACATCTCTTGGGAGTGTAACTCAGAGAATTCAGAGACTCGTGATTGAGAAAGCAACCCAGGAGAACTTGCAGATTGATGACATTCTTTCATTGTGAAGAAAATAGAAAGAATCAACTGCAACTATGATCATGCTGACACATTTTGAGCAACCGATTTTTCATTTCACCAGAAAACAATCTTCAGTGTCAGTAGCTAGTAGACATATGTAGAGTAGCCTATGGCATCAAGGTATGGTCTAAGGGCCATTTGGAGAGACCTAGCGTCCAACCCCATTGAAAGTTAACCTAATTACAGTGGAAGAAGGCTCATCTTTCTCAAACCTTTCAATGATTTTAATGTTATTACCAAAATGGCATTCACAGTGCCTAATGGCTGTTGGTGGTCCAGGTGGCTGATTTTGTCAGGTCCTGACAGTGGTTTCAGATGCTTATACAAATGTGCTCAAAAACTGGAGCATGGCATTAACTTGACAGAACAAAATACGATTATTGTTTGCTATCTACAACTGGTTAGAATTTTGATGTGGTATTCAGTTTACAACTGGTGAGGTGAGAGAATATACACCTAGTGCAGATGAGCTGCAAATGATTAATACAAGTGGCTGCACCCACAGCTCCAATCCCATGTGCCAGGTGCAGCAACAGCAATCCTGGCTCTGCACACAACTGCATGTGCTCTAGTGTCAAGCAGAAGAAAAGCATTACAGGAGTCCATATCCAGCACTATGGAGAAACAAAATCTGGTCAAAAAATCTGGTTCAATGACCAACCTGGATGCTGTTATCACCTAGAAAGAATGGAATGGAGCTTCCAATCACAACTAGATTCATGAAGAGGATGTGATGAGGGATTCAAACAGAATAAAGGCAGAGATCCAGAACCCACGAATTCTGAGTGGTAAAAAGGCTGTAAATGAAAATTCTCCAATGCAATCTCCTCTACCTCTGATACTGTTCTATCCTTTGGTCAGTATTTTTCCCACATCAAAGGCAAACAATCTTTGAATATTAACAAGTTTGTGTGTGAGATAAATGGTAGTTAGTGATATATTTGTTCAGAGTAGAGCCATGCACACTTGGTATGTGAGCCTATGATATTGCTACCACATCCAAAATAGTTTGCAAGGTATTTCCTCATCCCCACCCACAAACATGAAATCTTGGATATATATAATAGGGATTCATTAAATGTCATCACATGGGCAATAAAAGTTAATCATGATTTGACAATAGTAGTAGTAATGTGAAATTTGTTTGTTTCATAGGTTGTATTGTTTAAACACAATTGTTGTGTGTTTAAAGCACATATGAAGCACTTATAAATAAAACGAAAAAATAATAATCTCATGTGGATGAATTTTTTATAGTTTTATTTATAAGTGCTTCATTTGTGTTTTAGATGCATGACATTTGTATTTCAAATACATGACATCCATATTTAAACAATACAAACCTAAGAAAAAACTAATTTTACACAAGTATTATTGTCAAATTATAGTTTAAGAAGTTTGTGTTGTTATACACATTAATAGGTTTTAAATCCAAACCATTGTTTTTTTGACTTTTTTGATGGTGCATCATTGGCACTTTATAGCGTAAAAACATGTTTTACAAAATATATCATACTTATCTGTAACACATTCAATTATGTGAAATGTGAACTATAAATAATTTTTTAATTAAAATTAGTTCATGACATCAATGTTCACAATGCAAGGGTATTTGTGCAACCTAAATGGAAATTCAAGCAACGAGAGCGCTACTAATCATTAATGTGTGAAAAAAATTATGTGACACCAATGAAAATCAAGACTAGAGGAGTGCAACTTATGCACAAGGTGTGATGTAAATGATATTACATGGTTGTGCATACATTCTAAATAGTTACCAGGTCTAACATCTAGACTTCAATTGTCACTAATGTTAGTGTGCACTTTTTGCAACCATTATCAAATCTTTCATTAGTGCAACAATCTATTGAATTCCCAAGACACTTTATTGTAGCCATGAAATGTGCATTGTTCATCCACTTGATCAATCACCCCTTGAAATCTTATTGGGACCTCTAAATAGCAATATCAAATGTGAAAGTTGTGTCCTATATCACCCTTGCTCCTCTCCCAAGTCATATCAATTATATTGGACAACAAACTCCAACAAAACTTCGAATGTAACACAACATTGCTAAGAAATTTAGGAGGGGGGCGGGGGGGGGGGGGGGGGGGGGGGGGGGTTTCAGTAAGGGTACACTTCAACAACATGCTAACCAAGTAATAAATAAATAAAAATACGTTTGAAATATTTACCAACTAGTTAAGGTAATTAAAATTGCAATTAAAAAAAATTTCGAGATGGGCAAAAGATGTATTTAGTGAATAATATCATCATTGAAAATTCAATAAATCTAAAAACTAAAAATGTTTGGGAAATTGGGGTATGTTTTTACATCCATTGAAATATTTTTTTTGCTTGAACAAGCATGCATCAACACAAATATCTAAAATGCAAACTTATCTAGATTGAAAAAAAAAATTGTAATTCAATATAGAAAAAAGAAAGAGACATTATTGGATATCTTACTAATCACAATTCAAAATAGACCCTTTCCATACATATTGTGCGATAAACCAATTTTAGATGAGTGGGATTTTATGAAGGTGATTCATGTAAATTTAAAACCTAAGGTGTATGAAATATTGAATTAAGTTATTTTTTCATTGGAAATTTTCATTTTTGAAGAGGAAATCAGTTGGGCAACGTGTTCATAGTTTTGCCAACATCAAATGCCATCTATCTATTATTAAAGAAGGTAATTTATTTGTTTTATTTGTTTGTCACATTGAAATCTCCCAAACCACAATGCCCTTCATTATGCTTTTGGTAATGTTGGAAAACCCTTGATAAATACAAGTGCATTGAGGTGGTTTGGTAATGTTTAAACTTATAGTGCAAGAGTTATTGAATATTGAGCAATTATATATATATAGGAAATTGGGGTTGTGCTTTTGGTATTTTTGGAAAGCCTTTGATGCATCAATTTTTTTGGAGATGATTTCATAATTTTGAGACTTAAAGGGGGGGAGATAATGAATTTGAATAATTTTTGTCAATACAAATTACTTTAAAATTTAAAATGATTTTTTCACAACTGAGCTTTGTCATCACTTGGGCCTATGGTGTAGGCCACTTTAGTATTATCTATATATTGAGGTTGTTTGTTTATTTTGTTTGTTTGTCACATGAAGATTTCCCAAACCACAACACCTCTTATTATGCATATGGTGTCATTTGCAAGCCCTTGATGAATAGGGACACACCACCTAATGGTTTCATAAGGTGTAAACACATCAAAATATGTAGACACACGGAGGCAAGAGTGATTGAATATTGAACAATTTTATCATTCAAAATTCAATAAAATTAAAACAAAATTTTGTAGGGAAATTGGTGCATGCTCTTGATATTGTTGGAAAGCTTTTAATAAGTACCATTTTATAAAGATGGTTTTGTAGTTTTAGATGTAAGGTGTAGAAGATATTGAATTTTGAATAATCTTTGGGATGGGAAATTCAATTAAAGCTTGAAATTAAAATCCAATTAGTTGAATAACAAGTACACACTTGGGTCACATTAATGAATATTATTACGAATAAAAAATAATATCACATTATATGCCCCAATGCACAACAATTTTTTTTTTGAAAAACATGACAATTTTATAGATTTTACCTATTTGACAATATACTTGGAAGTGGAACATTCAGATTTTCATAAATTAATAATATGTGACCAAAATAATAGGTATAACTCATGACAAAATTTAGTGTAGTGTGTAAAAACTAATGTGGTATAGGTATATTCATTAATTTTAAGTTTTATCATCATTGATAATCCATTGCAAAAATGTCAATGAAAACAAATACCAAAACAACCATATGGACAATACAAACAAACCATAAAACATTACATGAGATAAAATACTTATAGAAAAACTATTGAACTCAAAGGCCTTGAAGAAAGAGAAGGCCTCATCATAATAACATTTATAATTTCAACCCTTAAAATTCACTTGCCAATTTGTCCTTGATTACAAATTATGACCTAGACTAAATCATACAAGGTTTCCATTGGAAGGTGCACCTATGGGGGTCATATGGAACAAACTAGCACCATCATTGTAGTAAAGAGATGTGTCACAATCATCCACTATAAAACAATGCTAGAAAATATCTAGTTATTTGGACTTTAGAGATCACCTTATCCAATAGAATTTTGTGTGGGCAAAACGCAAGGCATTTTGAAAAGCATAAAGACTTTGGAGGGTAAGAACTAATGTTATGTGCATAAATGATTTAAGACTTACACTATGTGGTGTGTAAATCTCATAATGAAATTTTGTTTACATTTAATGTAAATGTCTAATAATTGATCTACATTTGTGGAAATGTAGGACACAATATGTGTAAATGTAAAATTGTGTGAATATATTTTATGTTGTGTAAAAAAATATGAGTGTAAAATGAATGCACTTACATAGGATTTACATGTCATATATACAACTATTGACTCTTACATACACAACATGAATAAGAACTAGTGTTGGGCAATCAACCACTTTGGCGGGTTAGAACCGCCACTTTCAATTCCTAATACCCGAATTGGAACCAATTCAAAATGTTCAAACCTAGCAATAACTAGAACTAAGGAATCGTGAGGTGCAAGAACCAAGATAAGAACCTAACCTAGGATTTTTTTTTTAAAGGTGATAACTGGACCCAATTTAGTTTGTTAAGGTTTAGGTTTCAATCCAAAACTAAAATAGACATTTTTCAAAAGTTCAGTTCTAGTTCAAGGTTTAGGGATTTAAGGTTTTTGTTTTTGTGTTTTTTTTTGTGTCATTGTTTCCAAGCTTTCTATGCTTGCATTTTAGGTTTCACTTTTGAGTTGTGTCATTGTCTCACGAAGCTTTCTGCCTCCTTGCATTTTGTCTTCATCGTCATCACTTCACGCTTTGCTTTCTATTTTTCATCTCCATTGTAGGTTGTGATTACACTTTAGTCTTCATCAAGTTAAGGAATCAAGGCCTTAAGGTTTTTGATTTTTTTTCTATTTATGTTGTTGTCTCCATCAAACTTTCTTCACGCTTTGGTGTTCGTGTCGATTTACAATTTGTCCACCGCAATGTGCTCTCATTTTCATCTCCATCACATTCAACTTGTGTTTGGGTGTTCATCTCCATCTCCATTGTACTCAGGTGAATTTTTTTGGATTATGTTATTTATGCTCAGCACTTTGTTGTTTGCATTTGTTGTTTTGTTCGTGTTTTGTAGGTTGTTTTGCAAAAAAAATTTGCATTTTCTTGCGCTTTGTTGAAATGTTTTGTTCTTTGCAATCTATTCTTTGTGTTTTGTGCTATGTTGAAGGACTTCTTGTTCTAGTGTTCTCACTTTATTGAAGTATTTTTTGCTTTGGTGTTTTCACTTTGTTGAAGCACTTTTCATTCTATTGAAGCATTTCGCACTTTGGTGTTCATGCTTCATGTTTTGCAAAATGTTCAACTACAATATGTTTCACTTTGGTGTTCTTGTTTCACACTTCGTTGTTTGTGCTCCATTGCCTTGTGCTTTGCAATGCATCTCCATCTTTAAGTGCCTTCCTACATTCAAGTATGTTTTCTTGCATTTGTTTGTTTTTTGTTCTGATTTGCATGTCTTTATTTGTTCATTTTCTTCTTGGTTTTTATTTTTTTGTTATGTTTGTAGGAAATGGAGGATTTGTAGAATGAAACAATCCCCCAGGTTCATGCCTTGGTTGACCTTACTATTGAACAACATTCTAGTGGCATCATGGATGACCTAAATGACCCTCTACATTAGCTTCTATTGGTTATGCTAGTAGTTTTAGTACTATTGCAAATGCAAATTTGTCTACCACAATTATAACAAATGAAACATTATAGTCACTATTGGCAAAATAAAAGGATTTTTGAAAACCAAAAAGTTGCAATGCCACATCATGGGATTTTTATGCAATAAACAATGTTTCAACCACTCTTTCAAATGTAAGTTCAAGCCATAATGAACTTAAGCAATTGAAATGTGTTTTATTTTACCCTATTGTTGTTGCACATGTAGGACTTAGAAAGGGTGACATCATCAACTATAAGTCTACCAACAAAATTTCAACACTTTGAAAACATTTGGAAATGTCATGAAAAAAATTGGACTAAATGGATTGAATGGGAAAAGGATGTTCAGTTGGGAGATAAAAGGTCAACAAAAAAAAGTTTGGCCCCATCCCATCTAACATTGCATCTTTCTTTGGAAATACTATGCCTTATAATAAGAATGATCCCCATCAAATTCAATTTGAATAGGATTTGGTCATGTTCATTGCTAAGGAATTGGTGCCTTTGTCTTTTGTTGAAGTACCATTCCTTAGAAGGTTAATTTTGTGGTAGAATCCTTGTGTTTCTTTTCCATCTAGGTGTCAATTAATGAATGACATATTGTCAAGGTTAGCTGAGAAGACCAAAAAAAAATTCATTTCTGAAGCTTTTGAAGCTTGTGACATTTGCATGGTGAGTTTTGATTTGTGGATGTCAAGAGGAGGAGTGGACATTTTTGTTTTAATTGTTCATTTTTTGAACCACAATTGGGAGCTTGGTCATGTAATAATCGGCTTGTCTGAGACTATAGAAACCTCTAGGGGTTGCCATGGCCATACAAGTGAATAAAATGTTTGCAACATATGGATTGAATGTTAAGATCCTAACATATGTAAAAGATGGAGGCAATAATCTAAGTACTATGATTAATGCCCTAAATTTTGTTGTTTATTGCAAGCTATTAAGGTTGACAACACCATTTATAAGGAGTTGTTGGGGGCATGCAATGTTTAAATGTTGCTAGTATGCAATAGATGACACTAAAATGTTTATTGGACCAACATCAATTTCCATCAAAAAAATTTAATCTATTTTGTAGAAAACCATCACCTAGACCAAAACAATGGAAAAGGGTGTTAAGAGTGACATAAAACTTGTTTAGAGACAAACCTACGTCCATGCAAATTAAAAATTCTAATAAAGATGAGATTTGCTTCAAAAGTGATTTTATTCCAAGAGACAATAGAATTCAAAAACACAATTGCATGTTGCTATGGACGACAACAATTTATGGCTCTATAAGGACATGTGTTGAGCCTTCATGTTTGGGTTGTAGCCTAGATGTTTTTTGATACATTGGGGCGTGTTGTTAGCTGGTGTGTTGTTAACGAAAGCTGAGGCTACTAGTTATTATCTTATGCACATATTTTTGCAATTTATTTAGTCATCAATATGTCGGTATTTGATGTTTAGTACCTGATTCTTCAAAAATCAAGATTTTGATGCAGAACTTCAAGTTTTACGATAACATATGCAAAAGCAAGTGGTAACTGTTTTTTAACCCTTCCATTCATTTGTGTTATCCTTTCAAGAACACAAAGCACATAATATGTTGAGTATGATGCTAGACCCATGTTTCAAAAGTTTAGGGTTGGTCATATAATATGTTGGGAAGGAGAAAGTTGTTCTAATTGCAGGTGAATATGGCATGTATGTTTAATTTCCTTTATTGGTTCATGCTTATAAGTTTTTGAACTCGGTTTTTGCAAATGAAACCGTTGTTGCTTCTACATCGACTAATTATGAAGTGAACAATTCTAGAGCTGGGTCATTGTATGACCTAATGGAAACAAACAAAAAAATGGTTTTATTAGTGGTCAAGGAACAACTAAGCCATTATATAATCAGGAAGGTAGTTGATGAAGAATGCGAAAGCCTGCTTACATGGTGGAAAACTCATGAATATTATGTTGTTTTTGTGGCCCCACAAATTATAGGGATTGTTGGGTCACAAATTGAGGCTAAAAGGGTATTCAACATTGCCGGTACATGCACAAACATGTGACAATCCAAATTGGGCATAAAAAATCTAAAAATGTTTGTGAACATTTATAAAAACTAACCAAAGGATGCTTGGGCATGTACAATGTCCATGGAAAACTTCATGGAAATGGAAAGAATGTTGATGGAAGAAAATAAAGATGATATGGCTAAGATTGGGCTTCTCGAAGTGAATGATAACGTCGTTAGATTTTAGGATTTTTTTTTTGTTGTTTGCAAGTATGATGAGGAAGTGGCAATTCAAGTTGGTAGCTAATGGATGGAAGGACTTCATGTTTTCCTGTTTTTTGTAGCATTGTGCATTAACTTAAGGTGGGCATCTTGAAATGATGAGACAATGGAGGCATGCAAAGTTGTCACATTAGTGTTAAATATAGTCTAGAAATTAGTTAAGATTTAATGGTTTTGAGTTTTGGGTTTGATAAGGGGATGGTGGTAGATTAGAAGGCATGGCAGTAAGCTTTTATGGTGTTTCGGGATTCTTCAAAAAAATCTATGGGGTTCTTGCAGATTATGTGGTATTTGGGAAAGCTAGCCATGTATAGCACAAGGAGTGTGATAATTTTTTCTACCATTGAGGATTGTTTGATTCAAATGGTCCATCATTTTTTTCTTTAAGGGTTGTGGGCTGGGTTTCAGGCTGCAAGAAAAAGTAAGTGAAGAACGAAGAGCTTTCTGCTTTCTACCAATGGAGGAGCTATTGCATATCTAATGTGGATGACCCTAAACCCTACATATCATAGTTTCTAATTTCTAAGATTGTAAACTTAGACCACCATCAATGTTTCTAATTTCTAGGATTGTAAACTTGGACCACCATCAAACTTGTTGGTTTTTAGGATTATGAACTTGGACTACCATCAGAGTTGTTGGTTTCTAGGATTGTAAACTTGGACCACCATTAGACTTTCTGGTTTCTAGGATTGTAAACTTGGACCTTGGACCTTTTGGTTACAAAAAAAGTAGTCCTATTTTGTAAGCAGAAAGGTTGTTAGGGGTGTTTCATGGGTTATTTTTACTTACTATTTAGTAAATTGACCCCCATCTTTTTGTGTTGTGTTATGAGGTGAACAATTCTTCCTCAATGACAATTATATTACACTTTGGATGCTAGTTACGTTTATTGTTGTTGCATTGAAATGATATCTTTTGATTAAAACATTGGAATTTTTAGTGTCACTTACCTATATCCAATCATTCACAATCTTACAATATAAACTCACATTGAGAGCTTGATTCCATGTCAATTAAATTGGTTTACTATCAATTGGACACCAAAGTCAAGTTGGACCCTAGTCCCATACTAACCATCCCATCCCAACCTAACTACTAATTGATCTACTTAAACATAACCGGGAATTGGGATAAACATTAAAATGAATAAAAATCGGATTTGGAACCATCAACATTAGAATGAATAAAAACCAGATCACGAACCATCAAATATTTCAGAACCTATAATCAACCATATGACTCTTTGGATAATTTTTAATAACCCAACAGGAACTGGAACCAATCTATTGATTGATGAAATAACCGGAACCTGATCCGAACCCACGGTTCTTAAAATTTCTAATACCCCAACCAGACCCAAAACCGTCCCTCCATGGTGATGCAGAACCAAAACTGAAGGTTATACCCTAAAGTCAAGAACGGCACAACACTGGTAAGAACCTCAAAGGGAAGGCACTCCTATCATTGCCTTTTGTATGGGAAGGTTTTTATAGTAGTGCGCTCCCTTATACAAAATGCCTGCTCAAACAACCATTCAGTTTTCTATATTTTCCTGTAATGTCCTCTAGTTATCACAAGAAAGAAATTTAAAATATTTTTTTGCTAGCTTTTTGTTGGGTAATGCCCTCAAAATAGAGCAATCTTGCCCCTTAGCTCTGCCTCAAGCAGGCCTTTATTTCAGGAACCCTCTATTCCTTGCACATTACTTGTACAATTGTAAGACACTCTACATTGAAGGATTTAGAGTTTCTTCCATTAGTGGATGAGGATGGGGTATATGTTGGTAAGGTGGAGTACTTTGATATCCTCAAGAATCCAACCACCAAAGAAAAAAATTCTTGTTCCTGGGGAGCTTCTAAATGATAACAACAATGACAATCTCACTAGTTGTTTGCAATTCAGTCAACAAGCAAAGTTCACCAAATAAGCTAAATTCTTTAATAAATTTTCAAAAACATTTACAAAATAAGTACTTCTATTTACATAATGGTTGAAAAAGGCTTTGGATATAATTTATAAGTTATAACCCAAATGAAAGCAATAAAAATTTGATTTTGGGTAAAAACTCTCACCAACTTCTTCAGCTTGAAAATGTACAGATTGTTCTCAAAAATCCAATGCAACATCACATTTAGCTAGAATCGCCACTTTTTTACCAAAGAATATAAGATTGCAGGGTGCATTAAACCTTCCCTCACTTTATCAAACTTGGGCTCTGCATTGCTCCACACTGTCAGTGACAATGCAACGATGAGGGGGAAAAGAGTTGAATTCAAATTCAACTGAAAAGAAATGAGATGCAAATTGATGCAAAAGGTGCAAAATAATCTGCTTGTCACTTCATCATTTGTGACTATGGTGTTTATTTTATTTTTAAAAAACCTTTGAAAAGACGAAAATTTAAAAAGACACTTTTCCATTCCGTTCATAACATAATTTCAAATCATAATCTAATTTGGTTGGACAAAACTTATAATTCTCCCCCTCATACCATCCTGATGTTACCATTGTCACTGCAATTCAGATTTGAAGAGGAGAATATGCCAGAAACAAACAGATGCATATCTGAACAAATGAACGACAGTAATGGTTGGAGATTGAAAATAGGAACACATTGGATGTGGAATAGGTCCCTCACAGAAGGAACATGTGAACAGAAATTCACACACAACTAAATAACTCATGCATAATAGTTCAAAATACCATTCTCTTCTCAAAGTATGATGATCCACTTCATCCATTGCAGGCTGTCGCAAGGGAGAATATGCATTACAACATGCACTCAAAACAATGGGTGTTTTCTCACATAAGCAATCCAAGTAGGGTGATAAAATCCCTTGCCTCTTTTCAAGTGCCACTAATTTCTCCAAGAACCGACTAGCCTTTTTAGTGAACATCACTACTAAAATCTCTTTCCTTGTGTTTGATCATTGAACCCTTTGATCATGAATTCTCAAAATCATCTGAAATCTGAATCCAAAATTGCACCACTATAATCGCCCTGATATTATAATCACTCTTGATCGCCTCCTAACCCAAGATCACACTAGCACTTCTACAAGAGAAGAAAAATAAATCTTTTCCTTTTCAGCCAGCATGCCTGTACTGGAATCTCCATTTCTTGCAGTGTGCATGCCTCTTTTGACCCTTTCGCTGAGTTAAAACACTGGTTCACACCCAATGGGTCAGAAACCTAGTTCTTATCTTTTCTTTACAATGTCTTCATAGAGGTCATAATAAGACAGAGACTTTGTTGCTCGGTGGGGCAAGTTCCCAGAACTTGATTTTTTTCTTAACAGAAGCCCAGGTCCTCGTCCCAACAGATCCTCATCTGATCGCCGCTGCTCTCGAGCTTTGGCTCGCTCAGCTTTCTCAAGCTGACTTGTCAAAGCCTCAGCGAAAAAGGCAACAACAACATTTAATGTGAAGGCAACAGCAATAGCCCAGAATGCTATGAAAAACGCTCGTGACCATCGTGATCCAGTGACTGCAGCATAGGCATCCATGAAGACATACCATTTGTTGACTACGCATAGGTTGAAGGAAGTAGCCATGGCAGAAGCATAGTCATTGTAATTGAATGCATAAAACCCATGTAGTGCATACTCAGTACCATCTAATGCAGAATTGCCCTCGTATATAAGACCCCCAAACACATGCATACCAAGGAGTGAGAAGAGAGAGCAGATAACAAACTGGAGGGCAAGAATTGGAGCTGTAGCTGGAATAACATGGAATAATGTTTCAGCCATTAAACGCCAACGAGAAATCATGGTGATGAGGACAACAGCACGGAAACTTCGGGCAATCATCAAATATGAGACCCTGAGCACAACAAGAATTCAAACAAGTTAGGTTCAACACAAACTGTGTGGGTATATTCAGTTGTCTCATTTGACAATGTATGAATGTAATAAGCTCATTAGCAAAGTGTGCTCACCAGAAGCGCGTCTCAGGGTATAAAAACGACATGAAATGAACCACAATGATCATAATAGTAAGAACAAAGTCAAATCTATTCACATGGTTGCGCCAATATGATTTCCATCCCTGCACACATGACTTGAGCATGGCATCCATTACAAACAACCATCCTGCACATACCACCCCATTCTGTGTTAAAAAACAAGCACAATCGTGTTTCAGAACCAAGTTCTAGCCTTTAGCTTACCTTTTTCACATAATGCTTTTTTTCAATCTCTAGTCATCTCTTAAAAAAAGGAAAAAATAACTCATGAGAAAAGGCTCTTGAAAAGATTGAATTTTCTCACCAAACAGAAACTCCAAGCTGAGCAAAAGTATCAGTATCGTTCCAGTCACCTACACCCATATGAAAACAGCATGAACACATGATGTGCAAATCTTAATAGGATGGAGCTACACCTGTTGCAAACATTGGCCCTCACTGGCCAGTTAGAGGCCTGGCACCTGCTTGGTCATCCAATTGTTTATAAAATGAGAGTGACAGCAACAGAAAAGCTTGTATTAGGTGTACATCAGGACAAGTCAAAAGCACATTAAATACTGATCCCAGCTAAGTCAGATCAATCCAACTGCATGGAGATGATCCTGCATGAAAATCAAATAATCTGCTCACTTTACAATTGGATATAGAGAATGAAAATGCTGGAGCCTGATGGTCTAAGAGAAGGCATGTGATGGTTGTGGGTTCAGAGTTCAGAAGGTTCTTACATTGAGGGCAGCTATGGCGATTGAGAGAGAGGTAAAAGTGAGAGCCCATATAATACATGCATAAAATGGGTGCTTCACAAAATGGATGTCTGACCGGCTACGGTGCCTTTTCAACTTGTGCAAAGCATCTGGTTCTCTCTCCACCTCTTTTGCAATGACATCACACAGCTCCTCAAATTCATCTGACCAGATCTTGAAATCACCCCGTTTGTTTAGTGCCAAGAAAAGACGACTAGTTCGGGCTCGAACATCTGGAATATGCCTGCTTACACAAAGATCTCCCCATTCAATTCCAGTAGCAGAACATTAAGAAGTTAACTTCCTATTAAGCTGTTGATGTTGAAACAGCATCCTAGCTTCTGTGTGTTTCCCTAGAAGAATGGTCATCAAACTTCTCAAATATGCAATCACAATTCTGAAGAGATGTAGAGCCTCCAATCAATTCCACTCACTGACCTGTAGCGACCTATGATAAGAAAAAGAGAAATCATAGTGGCACCATCAATCCATTCCTGTTCCCGAGTATCCAACAAACTGAAAGCTGCTCTTAGATTTCCTTGGCGTGCTGTTGTCCGCTTTGCAACTTCAACAGCCATCTGTGAGTCCATGAAAGATAATATCAGACAGTTTCTTGAATACATCTGAAAGCATGCAGCCATGTTAAGGTCATATAGATAAGCATGTGTACAAGTATGGTGTTGTACCTGCGCTTTGTAGTTGCTGTAGATGACAGAGAAAGCAAGGTTCATAAGAAAGAAGAGTCCCACAATCATATATGTGAAGAAGAAGAAAAAAGCCAAGCGGTTTGCTGCATAGACAGATGCCCACACAACTGGGTTGTTTGCAGTAGTCAATAACACAAATAGGTTCAAAAGCGAGGTGTTGAAGTCCGTAAATTCAGGTGTTGTTTCTGAAAAGAACTTGGTTGCGAGCCATGCTGAAAGCAAAAGGAATACCACCACCAAAACCTGTGCCAAAAACCTTTGTTAGGAATAAAATGGAACCAGGCTAAAAGTTTGACATCTAAGCAGTACCCACACCTGATGTTAGCACCAAGTGCCTGGCATTCAGTACAACCAGGCTTGGGGTACCAAACCTTGCTATTTGTTTCATGCCCTCCCAAGCTCTCTGCAACATGTTCTTTGACTTTTTATCTTTTAACATACCAGCTCACCAAAACAAGAGAGACTCTTTACAGAACACCCATATCATTGCAAGGGAAGCCTCTTGAATCTCCATCTTTGAAGATGAATACTCATCTTATCCTCATAGTCTGAACAAAAAAAAGTGAATAATTTCCATTCTATGCCATTTTTCATGGCATGTTTAGATGAACTAGAGCCTCACACTAAACGTGTGACAAGTCAAAAGTGGCATTCTATACCCAGTGGATGATTTAAGACTATTCATAGAGATATACCGCAATGTCCAGGAATGTGTGCACAATGCGTAGTGTCATCCGGAAGCACCCACGTATTGCCCTATCCACAAAACATAGTCCTTGAAAAGTAATCCCAATGACAGAACAAAGGTGCAAGCATAGACTCTTATGCCATAGACTATGTTGGTAGGAAATGATAATACAGAAAACTCAAAACCATCCCCCAATTGTAACCACAAAGTGTGTATATAACCAGATTCCCAGTATCTAAAGAAGTGTAAACAGTGAAAAAGAATTTCAACAACTGGTGTCTAAGCTGCTGGTCACACTGTGATCACCACAAAACTGAGGGAATATGGTTCAGCTTACCGGCTGAAGACAACTGGGATGAGGATTCGGAGGTACATAGACAATTTGATGCCTCCCAGTTGAGCAAAACCAAGAGGTGATCCAGCAACAGCAACAGACAAAGCTGCAAGTATAGCCACCTGCCCCACATTGATTGGTTCAGACCTTGGCAAACCCTTCTGAACAGATGGTGCAAAATAACATATCCCCATTGAACCAACCAAGGGTCGCTGTTGGAATGTCAATAGGAGTTACCTCCATAATTTTGAGTCCAAAAAATTAGCTCAAAATTATGTGTTACAATCTGCCCGGATCGTTTGGGTGTAAAGCTCACCAGAATTTGCCAAATTAGAACACAAATGCCATACCCCAAAACTGATTAAGTACTTGGAGCTAGTAAACATGAATGCACAACCCCAACCTCATTTAAGTATTTTGCACCCTCAAACTTTGTGACAAAAGGGAAGAAGACACAATAGCAATGTGCTAGACAGCAGCATTCAGAAAGATAGGAGAGAAAGAGGAAAAACCATTTACTACATGGCAGGCATAAAAGGTACCTTATAGACTCCAACACGATTTTCCCAAAAGCTTGCTCCCAGGAAATACCATTGCAGCAGTACCGACCAAACCAGGACCAGAACACACAGTACCTGTCATACATGAATACTGTTTGGAATGCAGGTATATAACTACTGCTGGCATAGTTCATCTTGCAGTTCTTGTCATCTCTAATGAGATCACAGAGAAAAACTTCATAACAACACTAAAATAACCATCATGTCAGTTCCAGAAACACCAAAATGTACACTATAAGAAGTGTGCTATGAGTGTGCTCATAACTTTTTGAGTGTGCCACACAAAAGTATCAGACCATCACCTTCATCCTGAATGGCAGTGACTAGCTGCCATGGCTCCCCACTGCTCTTCATCAGCTCTTGACATTGGCTGCAGAGAGATAGGTAACCATATGCTTAGAATTTTGGCCATAAAAATTACATTAAAATCTGTATCCTGAGTTTCCGTTGCATTTCTAGACACAACAGGAAGACTCAGTCATGATATCAGCTAGCACTCAAGAGAGACAGGTAATAAACAAAATCAATAGTATCCATGTCAAGCTGCAACAAGCTTGTGAGGGTAAGCTTCATTTATTTTAGCTTGCCCTTGTATGCATCAGCTAAAAGCATCCTAAGGGATAGAGAGGTCAAACAGGTAGTTGTTGGGACCTCCTACACCATGAATGTATCCTTTAAGCATACCCACTGGTGACCACTTGGATGCAGTTTCAGTTATTGTCAACTGGTTGCATCCACAAAGCTTTTCAGCTTAGTTGCTTAAACACCCAGCAGACTTTTCAAGAGTGGTGGCAAAAATGGGCATACAGGTTTTTGTGGGGAAAAAAAAAACAGGTCAAAACCAGCAAAGAGCCAAAACTTACTTCAATGGTCAGAGATATCCATGGTCGTATGTATGGAAGACCACTGACAGGAAACTTTTTTGGGTCTCCACAAGGATTTGGCAAGTTTTCATTGCACCATCCTGGAATCTACACATGATCCACCAGCCATGGAGATTTCAGATCACCTTTTCCTCAGACAAACCATCTGTAAGTACCCTAGGAAGAGATACAAAATCTAAGTATACTGACCCATGTGATTTTAGTGTGACAATTTTCTAGATAACCCTTCCATGTGATGGACCTGCAACAAACCCTAGAAACTGGTCTGTATCCAATGGCATAAGATCTGCAATTGGTGCAAGAGCAAAATTATGCTTTAAACAAAATTCAAAGAATAGTGACATAAAGCTTTCTTTCAGTGGTATAATGCAAACAGTGTCATCCTTTGAACTTGTTGCTACTTGAAAAGAGCAGGTTCACAGACCTCAAAGAAAGGCAAGATCAAGAACAGAAAGTATATAATGCCTCGGGCTGGGGAAAGTTGATGATAGAGCAAAAAAGTCCGTTTTGCACTCTGGTAGTCCTTGTGGTACACAACAGCAAGGGGCATCCAGCGACCCAGCATTGCCTGGCACAAATCCAATACATACTTTCATGGCTTAGCAATTGTTCTTCAGCAAAGGTGCAGATGATAAGACACGTGTAAGGCATGGTTCTTCAGTCGTCCTTTTTTAGTGGGAAGAATAAGAGTATCTCTGAAAATCTGCTATGACAGGAAAAGCAGTTCAAAGGAGGAAAAAAATTAAAACAAGTGATGGAAGTTCACTTGGTCAACGAGAGCAGCTGCCATTTCGACATTAGAGGTGAGATGTGAATCTGTTGTGGTGGTGCCTGCTTCCAAGTCATTCACCCTTCTTGGCTCTGGACTGTTGGAAAATGCATAAGCTGAGGACCCCCTCCGCAAGGGTGTAATCAAGCCTTCTTCCTGAATCTCTGGTAACGGATTCTTCCTCCTGCCCTTCTTCCTCATTTGTGTGAGCAGTCTAAAAGCAACCCACTATGCAGCAACAACAACAAAACCTCCTCTTCCTCCTTTCAGCACCCACTTTCTCTACAACATGATCATGGAGGTTTTTTCAGAGGAACGTGATTTATTTTTTTTGGCGGGCGACGGTAAGTCCTCTCCTTTAAGTAATATTTTCCAAGACCTCAGAGGACCAGAGCTTCTTCTTCCATCGTAGGAGGAGGAATCCTAGCAGAAACCAAAAAAATCCCGAAACGGAGGGAAAGAAAAAAACTGCAGCACACCCAATTTCTTTCTTCAGAGCTTGGAAATATCAAAGAAGGATATCTCCACTAAACCAGAACCCATCTTTCCAAATCGCCGCCCTCAAGAGCCTCCAAGTAAATCCAATTTCCTCAAGTACGCCCCATTTTCGGCAAAAGAAAGTGCAATTAAACCTTGGGACATACTAGCCGTAGTAGCTCAGACGGGAAATTCCACAAAGGAAAGCAAGAAAGAAATCGACGGCAAAAATAAAACACAAACCATAAGTACTCACTCACAAACAAACAAACAAACAAACACACACACACACACACACACACACACACACACAGTCAATAATTGAGACTCAAAACACAACAACAACAACAAATGGTATAGGTACTCTTTTGCCGCAACGACAGCGTAATACAAGCTCAAAATCACTTGCCCGCAAATCGATCCTCAAGACAAAGGACAAACAAAATGGAACCCCAGTGAACCATCCCACACCATAATCCTCCCCCCTCCCCCAAGTTATTTTTTAAACCCACCCCCAAAAGGGCGAAAAAAAAAACTATTTAAAACAACAGCAGCAGCAGCTCCAAGCAACACATACTCAAAAAAAAAAAAAAAAAAAAAAAAAAAAAAGACCCACAAGAGAGAAAAAATTGAACAGAAAATTGCACAAGACTTTTTCCCACCCATTAACGACAAGTTTGGGTATGAACTATGAACAGTCCAAGCCCATGTTTTGGGCGCGGAGTTTGGTTCGCAACAACAAGTGACTCGAAGCGATCGAGTGGGGGTGGGGGAGATGATGATGAGGCGAGGCTGCTGATTCAGCAATAATGCAAATTAATATTTACTTCTTTTTTTTTTTCATTGAAAAAAGAGCAATCTGTTGGAAAACAACAGAGTAAGTTATGTATGTAGTATGTAGGTATCTATCATGTAAGTTATACTGTAGTAGTAGTAGCAGCAGCAGCAGCTTCTTCTTCTTGGCCAGTTTGTGGAATAAGTAATTAATTTTGAGGATTCCATTTCAACAAATGATATGTTCCCAAAATACTTCATCAGATTCTTTCTTTTCCTTCAGAATACAAATTGGAAATTTTTTAATTCACACCTTTTTTGGTTAAATTCACACCCTTCCAGTTGTGCCCTGATTGACCACAGACCCCACACTTGCGTCCTTCCACGTTTAGGGTGAAAGAAAGGGTGTGAATTTAACCAAAAAAGGTGTGAATTAAAAAATTTCCTACAAATTTTTATTTTTATTTTTTCTTGAAAATAATTCAAAATTTCTGAATATAATAGAATATAATTTTAGTGTCCAACTGGCCCAGGTTCTATGGTATACTACAAATGGGTGGTGGCTTGGCCTTCTTATAAGTATTGTGGAGCTCCTGAAAACTCTCTCTCTCTCTCTCTCTCTCTCTCCCTTTTTTGCGCACAACTGTCGTTCCCTCACACGGCCAGCAGCCTCTCCAACCACAAGACTGGTCAAAGGCCTCCCTCCTGGCATCGCTGCAACAACTCGCGAGTCCCGACCCGCAACGCTCGCTTTTTCTTTCCCCCAAGTTTCAATTTTCAAACCACCGCCGCTCCCCAACCTCCTTCAAACCACACAACCAGAAACCGAGGGGCCCCGCTTTACCCCCTCCCTTATTACCCCTTCCACCCCTCCTCTCCTTTCGTGTTCACACTCGCCGGTCTTTCATGTTCTCGCCCAACGTCCTCTCTCACTCACGTTGTGTTCTGTCCATTCTTCATGTCTTTACAGAATATTTATTTATTTATCTTATTTGTGCGTGTTTGTGTGTATATATATATATATATTATTTATTTATTTATATTTAAAAAACCTTCCCCACCACAATTCCTCAACCCAAATCGGTACCCATAAAATATCTACTATTTTCAGTAAATGCTGATTTTTTTTCAAAATGAGCTGCCCACAAAGCCGGAATGGTAAAGGTACTATGGTGTATACCATAAGGGCCAAAGATGGCGGCGTTCCCAAAACGATGGGCCCAGGAGAAGAAGGTGGCGAGCACCTGGGCCTCACGTTTGGATCCACTCCTGTGCAAAGGACCTAGAAGATCAGGCACCTCAAGGGTCCCCCCCAAGGCATGGAACATTCCATCATGTAAAAAGCCGCTTACTACGGATGCGGACCCTAACTCTGTCATATTAGAAAAACCATCCTAGGAATGCTGGCCCTACTTCATCAACATAAGGTGCCAGTGTAGGAATTCTGGCCCTAGTCTATATTGTATATGATACCTTTCGTAGAATATCTGGCCCTATTTCATCATGTAAGGTCCCATCTTAGGTATGCCGGCCCTAGTCCAAAATTTATAAGTACCTAGGTAGGTTTGGATCCTAGTTGTGAATTTTTAGGGTCTTTTTCATAAAGATGTGTTCACACTTGGTGTTAGGGACTCTAGTGTTGAGTTCCATAACAACATGCTAGTCATTTGAGACTTACTTATAGCAAAGATTTTATGTTAAACTAACATTCACTTAACAATATGCTATGGCCCATTTAACAATTTGGGTGCCACGTAGGATGCCACGTAGAACTTCAATTAACATTGATTTAACATCAAGTGTGAATGCACCATAAGTATGTAAAGTACCAGGTTAAGTAAGTACTTTTTCTTTCACGTACGACTAGGTTGGGATAGAAGAGTAGGACAACCTAGCGTCTGACCTAAACAGGTACTAACTAAGGGCTAGAGCTTTGGTGGAACCCGATGAAACCCCGGGTTGCCAATGTTAGCGGCGGCTCGTGACGAAACCTAATAAGGCCTCCCTGGCGATTCTTCTGATGGCGCAGGGGGCGGCCTACGGAATCTTTATAATCAGTAGGAAAGATACCTACGTATTTCTCTCACGTAGGTTGTTATAGCTAGTCCTTTTGTAGGAATCCCAGTATTGGCTTTTGCTGTTACTTTATACGTGACGGAGAAACCGAGGCTGCTCTCTTTTTCTTTTCACCATTTCAAAATTGTTTAAAAAAAAAAAATCTGATCTGCTGCATTGATCCTGGGTTCCAAGGTTTGCTGGATTTTGGCTTTTTCTATCTACATACTTTTTAGCCACTGGGGGACCAGTGAAGTTATTTTTGGCGAAAAAGAATTCTGGAATTTTTTTTGAAATTTTTCGTTTTTAATTCTGTAAATTTGGAAAAAAAAATTGCTTAAAATTTAGAAAAAAATTCCAAACTTTCCAAACCACAAAAACTGAGATTCAAAATTAGGAATTAATAATTAATAAATTTAAATTTAAATTTTAGAAAATAATAATAATAATAATAATAAACTGTGCTGGGGATTGTGCTTTGGGAGGTAGCTTTAGAGAGATAAAATTCTAGTGACGTATTGTGTCCACCAAGTTTTGGTATTGAAAAGAAACTCACTCACCAAAGCGTATGAAAGCAGTTGAGTCTTGACGGACAAAAGTCACAGAAACTGTTAAAAAGATAAACCCCCCCCCCCCCCCCCCCCCCCCTGGCGCCACACCACTATTTTTGAGCATGCTTAAAAATGCTCCAACTATCCTTGATCATCTTCTTTTTTTTCTTTTTTTTCCTTTATTTATTTATTTATAAATTTGGAACCTGTCTGACAAGTGGAAGTCCTCGGGGTGCATGGGACTTCCCTACTTAGAATAGGGTAGTGTGAAGAATACTCTATTTAAGTATAGAGAAAGGCGTGCTTGCTCCCTAGGGCCTCCCCTAATTTGAGGGTTGTAGAATAGAGGATAGTAGCTTGAGGGTGTAGGCCCAACATTTAGCAAAGGGTTGTGAGAGCATGCCTTTCTAGTGTAAAGCACAAAAAGTTTTTTGATTTCAAATGGTGGAAGGTTTACATGTTATTAGTGGAATGGTCCTTTTGATTGACAAATGAATCTTTCACAATGAGGAGAGGTGTGTTCAAATACAAAGTGGAAAACCTTGTAGTGCTTTTATGTTCAATAGGAACTACATGTGATCATGTTTTGACAATGGAGTTTGTAGTAGTGATCATCTAAAACTTTGAAGTAAAAAAAAGATTGGCAACCATTTAAACCTTCAAGTTGCACTTTAAACTCTAGTTACCCCCAACAAAAGGAAAAGTTCCATGGAAAATATATCTTGTGCATACAACCCTAACAACAAGATCTAGCCCGTTGTCAACCTAATGCTCAATTTATTTTTCATAAAAATTAAAATTTAGGAACTTTTTCATCTTTTAACTCCTTAATTATTTAACCATTAATAGCTCAATAACTTTCAAGTAATGTGGTTTGATTCTAGGTTCTAAACTAATTCAAAGTCTAGTTTCAAACTAGTTCAAGGTCCTTAAACTTATGGTTTTAAACTTTGGAAAAAAAACATAATCGAACATTGAATCAACCTCCAACCAAAATTGGAATTTATTTTTTAATTTAATTTTCCATGATATCCATCATATAGGAGTTAGACTTTTACTAAAACCATCCAATTGGACATGCAAAATATATTTTCATACCTTAATTTTTACAAATTTTAATTCCTCATGCACCCAAGCTTTATTTTTTAAATAAAAAATACAATTTGGATTATTGTGTAACATTATATTAAAAGAAAAATTGTCATGTGTGACCAATTTTTGCAACTAAATATGTCGTTTACAATTTTAAAAAAGTCGTTTGCAATTGCTTTTGAATTGTAAAAAAAAATTACAATTGACATTTTTTAATTGCAAAAATTGGCCGCAAATGATTATTTTTTCTAATGTTAAAAAGTTAAATCAATTAATTTTTTTTAATATGCACCAACAAATTTATTAACAATTTGAAAGTAAAACACTTCTTGATAATGTGTTTATGATCTCATAAGGTCGATTTCTACTTGCTTACTAACTTCAACATTGGATAAGAACATGTTTTTGGCAGTCACTATGTGGCTAATCATAATTTACTTGCATACTAAATTTTGACATGCACAAAAGAAATTAGATTCAAAAATATCTTGAAGTAGATTTATGGGGGAAAAAAAATCACTGCATTTAATTTAGGGGAAGTTGGATACAAAATTTAAACAACTTTGGTATCATAAAAGTAAGTGGAAAATATCATAGTGATGACATTCGTTAAAAAATCGTTTAAAATTCGCGAAAATTCGTTAAAATTCGCGAAAAATTGGGTAAAATTCGCGAATTTTAAACTGCAAAATGAAGAATGTCATCACTATGGAAAATATGTTCAAAATTAATTGGGTCAATATGGTTTTCAAACATGTTTCATATTAAAATTTTGATATATTATGATTATAACATGCATAATTTGACAATACATAAATATCTTTTAGAGCCCCACTAATTTATAATTTTAAAAATCAATGTTTCATTTACATACAACTCGTTTTGTAAAATCAGACATCTTATGCAACTTGTAGATGCATAAAAAAAAACCTACTTAATAATATTTTCAAAATGGGGTTTTGCAACATTTTAAATATAAAATGAAAAATATAAAACAAATAAAACAACTAGATAAAACAATTTATTTTTAAGAAACCTTTGGAACAATAAGATTTTGGATTTAAATCGCCATAACAAAATCATGTCTTATAAGATCATCATTCTTGGTTATGACTAGTTTTTATGGTCCAAATCATTGAAAAAAGGTATTTTGTTTGATAACACCATGATTATTTGAATTCATGTTTCCATGATCATTTTTCACATATGTGATTCACATGATTAAGAATCAATAGTTTCCATGAACAATTTACATGTGAAAATGAAGTTAGCACTGATGAACAAAAACTTATTGCAATGTAAGGTATGTTGCATACTTGTTTATGGTTAGTTAAATTAACATGTAATTATTGTATTATTTTATTATTCATCTAATGAATTTCCAAGAAAGTTTTCATCATTCTCTATGAATGTCATTCACAATGCATCTTCATCAACGTCCTTTTCATTGAACAATGATTCTAGATACATCATTTTGAACTTTATTCCCATATTTTAACTTAAAGGAGCAAATTTTAAGAATTGACCTTTAACCATTTGTCATTTGGTGTTTTTAACTCACCTCCCTTTATGCCCATTCTTAAAACCACCTTCTAGCTTTATTCATAAAGGTCATCATACAAGAATATTTGAAGGAATGCAAAGTTAAGTGGTTTACTTTTGATATTACCATGGTGTTCTTGTTGGGTGCCCTTTGTCCAAATGCATATGGTGATTAATGTGTTATTAGATCCATTGATTGGACTTCAATCTACATTAACAACTTTATTATGAAAAGATTTGTGTAGTTGTTTATTGATATAAAGTTCATTCGCTAATAGTAATGGACTTTTGAAGTCCAAGAATATGGATTGTTGTTTAATTGGAACATCACAAAACAAAGAAATCAATATTGATTTTCATTCCAAATTTGTTATAATGATTTATATGTGATGTAGTATGTGATGAGAAACTCATATGAAGAACCCTTTCCTTGAAAGCCTTAAACATTTCATAATATGAACTTTTGAATTATTAAATTGAACCATATTTTCATAAGTTTACATGAATTGCAATTTTATTTTATTTTCAATTCTTTTTCCCAAAAGCATATTTTTTGAAAGCTTAACATGGGGCTTTGACCATGTGGACTTTTGTGGGTTTCCTTTTAGGAAATTACAAATGCCATGAACATTTTTTTAATGTAAGTTTTGACCTAAGTTTGAGAGGGTTTGTGGGTGGATGTAGATTTCAATAATGAGATCTTAAAAATTAACAACCATGTCTATTTGAACATTTTTTATGAACTTTATCTAGAGTGAAAAATCTATTTTTTAAAACCATTTAATCTTGTGTTCATTCATTTCTTCCACATGTATAGGAAATATGAAAGAATGTTTTAAAAATGTAACATTTGATTGAAATTCACCAATGTGAATCCATATTCATTTTGTTTCATTGTGACTTTTGTCTTTGTAATTGGTTTTGACCCAATTGCAACAATGACATGTATGTTGTTCCATAGTCCAACATCCAACATATTCCAAGTTTGTTTTGATGTAAATGAGAATAAACTCATTGCAATGCTTGTAATTCTCGTGGAGCATCATCAACAATGAAACACGAAGGTTTCCACTAAGGGTTCTTCCTTAAAAGCCTTGTTTTCAAAGGAGTTAATTACTCCACCAAATCATTACATGTTTGGCGACTTGTAATGATCCATGCAACTAGCACTTTGGTGCGATGTGCATCAAACATCGTTAATGAAAACAAATGAAATTTCACATCATTGGGTGTTGAAGGTGGCATCCATTGAAACTACCCCATTATCATTTAATGAAACCATGGCATGCAATTGAAATGGGGTTTGTATCCCTATTGTGAATAGGACATGAACCTCATTAATTTCATTTTCATCTTAAAAATAAAACATATTATCTAGATGATTAAATGCCCATGTGCGAAAAGAAATGGCCATATTTTTGTGTAACACCAATTCTTCTTTTGTGTTTGCGATCCAAATAAATAATGTCTCATTGCCTAATGAAATTATTCCTTGTCATCATTTTTCTTGCATTGATTTTAGCCCACCATATTGCTTTATGTTTGTCATATATTTGCTTGACAATGTAGCCTAAACCCAATTGAGTCCAAATGTGGTCCTTGAGGGCTTGTGACATTTGTGGGGCAAAAAAAGATGGTTGTGCAATGGGATCAAGGTTATGTTTGCTATGTGCAAGCTCACCATTGGTTCATGTATGTGGTTGATGGTAGAAAATTATTTAATCAAGAATTGAACTAAACAACCCCATTTAATGGATTGATGGTGGTTTGGGTTTTCACAATTGCCTTCCAATCCATACCCACATGCATACCTACAAAATGTGCAATTAATTTAAGACCTATGGTTTAGTATAATATGAGTTTAAAAACAACATATAACAAGAGTGAACAATAGAACACCATACCAAATATGGCCGAAGTGGTTTTGCATTCTTGGCATTTTTACATTTTCTTATGGGGGTACCCGTTTATAAATGTTTTATAGTTTTGTTCATCATTTAGAAAAATTGCGACATGTGCATGTGAGATGTATGCACACTCAAACTCGATTATATGTGCCCTTCCATGTCAAACATTTTTTTTCCCACATCAACTCATGTTGTTAAAGGGTGACCTCCTTGGGTTTTAGATCTTAATATATTGAGATTTTGAAGCACAACCCACGTTTGAAACTATGCCTTGAGCTAATTGTACAAGAAAAAAATGATAAATTAATGTTAATGTCCAATATTTTAAATTTGGATATGTTGAATTACATGTTAATTGTCATATTCAATATTCATGCAAATGTATATGTTTTAAGTACTTGATTTGTATTCCTCATCTAAACTTTATACAATCATACACATAATATTTTAAATGTTAAATATGGAAAACATATGATATGGTCTATGGCCATAATTGTAAATTTAAATTGCAATATTTGTACGTCTATTTTAAATCCATATTATCTAATAGTAAACTAATCTATTTATGGAAGAGGGAAATGCAATACATGCATGACATCTAAAAATGCACATTGTATGTGGGGCAAAGTGCAATACCCACATTATGACCCTAATTCACACAATATGTAGGAGCTTTAAATGCAAAACCAACATAACAATTTAAAGATGCACACTATATTAAAGGGCAAAATGCATTATATATGGGAAAGGGAAATGCAATACTTGCATGACAATTTTTTAAATGCACATTGTATGTGGGTGGCAAAATACAATATTGGTATTATGACCTTAAATCCACACTATTTATGGGAGGCCAAAATGCTAAATGCATATATCAAACATGGAACATTCTTAATGGAATTTGATGATTATGTTAAAACCATCCAAGGAGATTGATTTCCTTAGATTAAAAACAAAAAAATTAAAGAAAATAAAATATCATGTCATTGATGTTAAAGGATGATGTCACATTCAAAGGAATTGTAGCTTGATTTGAAAACACAACCTAAATAAATCAACACACATTTCATTAAACCCTTAAACTTACAACCCTAAATAATCTTAATGAGAAATGTTCTCAACCTAATGATTATACAATAGTTACAAATGGAATATGTTTTTTTTATTACAACTATGTTTTGAATTTAAAAGTTAATCAACTAAAATATATTGAATGGAAACATTAGCCTTAGAGTTTAAAACTAATTACCCCAAAATATTTATATATAAACCTAATTTTTTAAAATGGTAAATGTCATAAAAATTAATAAATATATAAACATATACAAATGTCATACAAAATAATCTTCTAAGAGTGAATGATGATTTAAAATTGAAACACAATGAAAAGAAACAAGTAAATAAATGCAATAAAAGTTTATTCTTTTACCTTTAGTGTGGTCACTTCAACTTAAGGGCTCAACTGGAGACCTTTTTCATTCACCTTCAAAAGAGTTAAAATAAGTCTTGTTGCAAGTATTTGTATGTGAAAATTTGTCCAAATTTCCTCCCAAAATCCAACCTAAAATTGATTTTGATTAATACTAAAAATTGTGCATATTCATAAATGTTTGATGTCTTTTTAACTTTAAATTTATCAAGCTTATTCCTTAATTAAATTAAGTACATCTTGCATTAAATGGTCCAAAGTGGAAGCAGAGGACTACTACCAAAAAAATTCCCACAATTGTAATGCCCACATTTGGGGTTAGCGGCTTATTGTCATCATGAGTTTGAATCAAGTCACAAATAAACGTTATAACTCCTTTGTAATGCCCACATTTTTACATTGTATTCGAAGTCCATAATTTGCAAATGCATAGGTAGGTATGATCACTTGTGGGTAGGTAGGTTTTGGCAATAAGTAGATGTTTTATTAGTAATTAAAGTGGCATTACCAAAAATGTATTTATTATTTTTGGAGTAGAAATTAGGTAAAAGTTTAATTAATAAGGTTTAGGGTTTAGGGCCAAGAAATAGAAGTTAGCCAAGAAGAAATATAGGTTTAACCAAGAAATGAAATTTAACCAAGAAGAAATATAGGTTTAGCCAAGAGAAATAAATTTAGTTAAGAAGAAATATATGTTTACCCAAGAGATAAAAGTTTAGCTAGTAAGATATATATGTTTTGCTAAGGTATAAAAGTTTAGCTAAGAAATATAAGTTTAAACAAAAAAAAGAAAAAGAGGTTTAGCCAAGAGATATAAGTTTAGCCAATTTTTTTTTCCAAGAGAAATAAATTTAGCCAATGAGATATATAGGTTTAACCAAGAGATAGAAGTTTAGTTAGTAAGATATATAAGTTTAGCCAAGAAATGGAAGTTTAGTTAGTAAGATATATAGGTTTAACCAAGAAATATAAGTTTAACTAAGAAAAAATATAAGCTTAACTAAGATATATAAATTTAGCCAAGAAGAAATATCGGTTTAGGCAAGAGATAAAAATTTAACCAATAAATTATATAGGTTTAACTAGGAGATACAAGTTTAGCCAAGAAAGAATATAGGTTTAGCCAAGAAGAGATAAAAGTTTTGCCAAAGTAAATAAGGGATTAGTTGTTAGCTTGTAGGCATGGCTAAGATTTAGGTTAGTAGGGTAGCTAGGTGGATGGGTAGTACGGTGGTCAAGGTTGGGAAAAAATTGGCAACAGAAAAAAAAAAAAAGAAAAAAAGTCAAAAGTCAATAGCCAAAAAAGATTGACTATGGTAGAATGTTGGTTAAAGTAAGGTAAAGAGGCCAATCATCTAGCCCATCCTGTGGACAAAATAGCCAACTAGTGCAATCACGGGGGCTGGTTCATTCTGGCCCGTACTTTCGACTAATGTTTGACAAATTTGTTTTTTTGCAAAAGGTCTAGACAAAAAAATCTAAAATTTTTATTGATATTTGTTAAAATTGTTGAAAATTGAACTCCCAACTTTGTGAAAAATTGTTTATTGTTTCAATAATTGGGTTACTATTACAAATACACAATACAAGCTGTACTTTGTAGACTTATTGAATTATTGAAATTCTGAAAAATTAAATTTGAAATTGTCAAACCTTGTTTTTCGAATAAATAAATAAATAAATAATTAAATGTTTGGCCAAAAAAGTGTCGATTTATCAGTCACAGGTATGATATTGTGA
Organism: Sphagnum contortum; assembly: GCA_963920785.1. Lineage (NCBI taxonomy): Eukaryota > Viridiplantae > Streptophyta > Sphagnopsida > Sphagnales > Sphagnaceae > Sphagnum > Sphagnum contortum. The sequence goes on from OY987282.1 coordinate 10,761,057, forward strand.
GAAAAGAATAAAATAATTTATGTTGGTAACACCCTCGAAGTGCAAGGCGTTCCCAAAATAAGCATGCCTTAACTGCGCCTCTAGTGGGTCCTTATTTCGGGATGCCCTGCTCCTTGGGTGTTACCCTACTATGTGTGAAGGGACACGTTCTCTGTCAAGAACCTTAGCGTGGTCCAATATCAGCAAAGAATCAGGCAATGTTAGTGATGACGGTGATGCCATGTCATCATGAGGTCCTATGTCAAGAACACATGATTATGAGAAAGGCAACATAATGGCAGGATTTACCTTATGTCAGCAACAACAAACAGGTCCTACATCAGCACATGAGTTGCCAGGTCAGCTGAGAAAAAGCCCAATCTAAGAGGGATGCCATGTCAGCATTTACTCAGACCATGTGTCAGTTGGTTCATGAGAGGCCAAGTTCATGAGGTGCCATGTCATCATTTGGTCCTATGTCAGTTCGTGATGTGCCAGATCATCTAAGGAAGGTGCCCGGATGGCTGGATGATGGTCCTATGTCACATACAAAGAGGTCTTATGTCAGCACTGGAGTTGCCAGGATGGTCAGAGTGAGAAAGACACCAGGATGGTGTGACATGTCAACACAACAGAGTCGTCCTGTCAGTGCTTGGTGTGCCATGCCAGCACAGCAGAAACGTCCTATCAGCGCTTGATGTGCCATGTCAACATAACAGAGACGTACTGTCAGCATCTCATGTGCAATGTCAGCAAAATAGAGACACCATGTCAGCACTCATTTGACATGTCAGCAAAACATAGATGACATGTCAGCGCTCATAAAGCATGTCAGCAAAACATAGATGTCCTGTCAGCGCTCGTGTGCCATGCCAGCAAAACAGAGACGTCCTGTCAGCGCTCGATGTGCCATGTCAGCCAATGACATCGGGCTCGCGGAATGGCCCGGGTGGGTGCAATCGGAAGAGTGGGGTTGTCGCTACTGCCCGTAATGCGGTCCAGCGGAAACAAGACGAGCGTGAGGCTATGGACACCCAGGTATAGAGAGAGAGAGAAGCGTGCGGGTGGGGGAGGAAGGGACAGAGGGAAGGTAACGAAGTGGAAGAAGGGAGGGGAAAGGCGAGACGAAGAAGCTGTAGGCAACAAGAAGAATGAAGGGGGCGTTATGGGAGGGGGCGAGTGTTTTGGCACAGGGCTCCAGAGCAATGACTCAAGGATGGGAGCCCAGTGAAGTGGGAGCGTGGGCATTGGCAGGCATGGAATCGGAAGGAAGTGGGGCGCATGAGAGTGATGTGGTGGGGGGGGGCGTGAAACGTGATGCTAGTCCGCATGACCTTGGGGGCGACAGCGACATGAACCCGGAGCTGGAGGAGCTCGAATTGCTGGGGCAGAACAAGCAATTGGTGCAGGTATGTATGTAGAGCTTTATTTCATGATGCTTTTTTTGTTATCTCCAATGTGGCCAGAATGGGGGTGGTGGTAGTTAGGGTTTTTAGGGAGTGGTGTCGAGTGGTGAAAGCCCTCTTTTCTAGGTCTTAGGAGATGTGGCAGTGGTAGCATTCGGGAGTGGTTTGTGTTCGCGAAGCCTGCCTGTACGATGTGGGCATTTATCGTGGTGGCAGAGTGAATTAGGTTTCAGAAGGGCAGTGACGAGAGAGAGAGAGAGAGAGAGAGCGGACGTGACTGTCAACACTTTTTCTTCTTCTTTTCCCCCTCTTAGAATTGGTGAGCATGGAAATCATAATTAGGAAGGCGAGCTCCCTCCCCCCCACCCATTGCAATAAGCTTAGTCGGGTAATTAGAGGCAATGCTAGAGACCTGGGCAATGGTGGAAGAAAATTCCCCTGGAATGGGGGCCCTGGTGACAATGATGCATAACACTTTGACCCTGACATTCATGCCCTTCTTGAATATGTTCTCAAGCTAAACCCACGAAAGAAGAAGAAAGTTGTGAAGAAATGGCGCGATGAGTGGGCGGAGACCTACAAGTGGGCTTATGTTGCAGTTCATGAAGGCATCCATCGAATTTTCTGTTCTGTTTGCAAGGAGTATGGAAGGAAACACCGACGGAATCCATATGGGAATGAGGGCAGTAGAAACATGCAGATGAGTGCACTTGAAGAACATAATAACAGCTTGTTGCATAAAGAGGCCCTGCGCTTACAGCTAGCATCCAAAGACCAAGGCATGGGTCTTATAGACCGCCCCATGTATATCAAAGGTGAACATGACTTTCGCATTGTTGTCATAATTGCTTTTTTTTTGTACGCTCCTTGTTCTGCTGCAATGTTGATTCTATAATTTGTGAAACAGTTCCACATTTGAGTTCCCAATCAGCTTTTGGATTGTTTACCCCATTTTGCTGCATTTGAGCAGTTTCAGATTTTCCTGTTGGAGAGTTTTATCACTGAAGAAGGTTCTGAATCATTGTTGCAACAGGTTCTCTTGATAGTAGTTCTTGAGAATCTCCTTGGTATGGTTGGAAATGTTTGTGTGGTAACTCCAGCAAGTTTTGTTGCACCCATTATGGGGGCTTCGCAGGGAGGTCAGGTGCACAGTTTTCAATAGGCAATGAGCATGGTACGAAACCTCTTTTGCATTTACAATTCTTAGTCTAGGTCATGCTCTTAATGTGTGCAGTCTCTGATGCTTCCAGAATTGTGTATTAGCTTATTCTCTGGACATCCTTGACAAGAAATAATTACTTCACTCTTCTACAAGCTGCTATGGTATGTCATCATATCTGTCATTGTGTCAGGCCCTTATGCAGCATCTTGTCTCAGAAAGGCCCAGAGCTCACTGAATGTGTTGTCTCTGCTATTGACTGTTAAGCATCCTTCAAGTTGGTTTCAGTATCCAGTAGGTTATTGTCTAAAGTTGGTCATATGCAGAAAAACTGAGATGTAGGAGACTTTGTTAGTACTGGCAGGCTTTAGGGTTATTTCATTGCCCGTAAATCAGATGCTCTAAAACAAGTAAGAATAGGGATAGACCTGAGTCTTGGCATTTTCCTTAGCCTTCTGTAATGTGGAATGCTATCAGGGATATAGAGATTCTGGTCAGGAGAGAGGGTAGATTGGTTGTGAGATGAAGGCCACCACATTTTCTGTCTGTTGTGGCATCACAATGATTTGGTGCCATAAGGTGTCATAAGGTGCTTCTAGCATGGTGAGAAAGGTAGAATTGATGCAAACAGTGTGAGTGAGACCATCATAGTGAGAAGACTGAGCCTAATTTTTGGTGACAGTGCAAACTGGCCTGGCAGTGTAGAATCTCAGTAAGCAAATCATGATTTACATGTGGACCAGATGCTTTCCCTTAAATGGAGAATGTAGGGTTCTTGGTGTTTCTGAGATTGCTTATATGGCAGATCACCTTAGATGGAGTGGTAATGAATCCTACGTGCAACTTCCCTTGTCTTCACGTGAGTTTTTCCAGTCTCATGCTTGAAATTATCTTTGTAATCTCACAGGTTTCACATGGTTGTGAACATTCATATGTGGTAGTTGGCATAGGTGCAGTTACTGTGGAGTCAAAGGTAGTGAAGGTAGCAGGATTAAAGGCTCATGCAATTTCTCTTCAGGTGATCATTGACGGTGGCAAGTACAATTTATTGAAGGAATTTTGATGTAGCATGTCAGAAGACATTAGAGTTTCCTTGTGCTTTGATGATGATGTCTGTGACAGTTTCAAGATGTGTTACTGATGTATTCCATTGTTGAATCAGCTTTAATCTCTAAAAGTGCGGAGTTCATTTTAGCGGCTGTTTTGCACCGAGATCCTCATGAAGGGGAATTCATTCAAGCTGTCCAAGAAGTGGTGCACTCTCTGGATCCTGTGCTCTCCAAGATTCCCCAGTATGGCCACTCCTCCTTGCAGTGCATAGCATCAATTATAACAACATACATTTGAGTGAGTGAAAAGGATATGTTTAGGGTGCAGGAGGCTAGCCAACATTGTGACTGAGTCTGCCTGGTGCTTCTGGAAATGTGAAGAACTCAGGATGCAGACTCTTGTACAAAATTTTGGCAAAATTTTGAGCAGACTATTGTATACTTATCTACATCCACTGTTGGGAGCTGATGAAGACAGTGGGGTGTAATGGCAGCTAGTGATTGCCATTGCAACCCACTGATACTTTTTGACACCCAAAAGCTGTTACCTCAAAAAGTGTTGAGTTTTCTCTCCAAGTTCATAGATATGAAACTGACCAATGACTGGGAAAACGATAGGGTGTGGATTTTTCCAGCTTGAAAATTGATGATTTCAGGGTCTTTGTTGTACAACAGTGCATCACAGAAACTGCTAAGAAAGAGGAAATGATGAATACAGGACTTGCTGGTGACAGGTTTGTACATGTGTTAGAGCGATTGGTAGAACCTGAGCGAGTTGTAATCTTCAGAGTGCCCTGGGTAGATGACAAGGGGGAGGCTCATGTAAATCGTGGATTTCGTGTGCAATTTAATCAAGCCCTTGGACCTTACAAAGGCGGTCTTCGCTTCCACCCATGTGTAAATCTGAGTGTCATGAAGTTTCTGGCCTTCGAGCAGGTAATTGGCATCCTTTTCTAGTCTTGGAGGTAGCAAATAACTGTGGGTGCAGTTTCTGTTTGTGGAGTGGGGCATTGCATTCATTTTCCTTTCTTTACAGCAATTTGCAACCACACCTTTTCAGATGTAATAGAGGTAGTTGCAAAATACCACCTTGCATCTGGCAACGTGGTTTGACCATAAACTACATCTGAATCATTATTCACAGACATTGAAGAACTCTCTTTCTTCACTAAATGTCGGTGGTGCCAAGGGAGGAAGTGACTTTGATCCAAAAGGGAAAAGTGAAAATGAGGTCAGTTCCATAGTAGAACTCCTCCACCTTCCTTGTTTTCCCTTCTCTTCAATATGTGAGTAGGGTGCAGGGTCATTTCACCAATCTTTATTCTACAAAGAAGCAGGTTCTTGTCCTGGGGCATGAGAATTTACCTTCACAACCCAGGAATGTTGAGGACCAGGGCTGGTATATATTCTGGCTGAAGTTTCTTCATTTGAGCATTTTTGGTTGAAGAAAGTGCTCTATAGAGTCTTGGATTCACAGGATAACATCAATTCTTCAACCATGGTGAGAAACCTTGTTGGATTGCCATGGCAGATAATGCGGTTTTGTCAAAGTTTTATGGAGGAACTTTACCGCCATATTGGGCCCAATCAGGTCCCCCTCTTTGTACGACCCTTTTCCTTGTCACACTCATAAGACCATTTGGGAGTTTTGTCTTTTTTTGTAACATTCTTGAATGACACTGCTCTTAGGTGTACACAATTCACATGTTCATTGCTTATATCAAGACTCTCATTCTGTCTTTAGAATGGAGAGTTTTCTGTCCATTTCCTTGACGTTAAGATGGTTGTTACGGTTGGATACCAGTTGACAAAATATTCTGATAACAGTGACCTCTCCTGAGAAGAATACCCTCTGACCATGGTGAAGTTATGGCCAAAGGTTGCTCAGGCTTCCATTCCTGCTCGGCTTAGTGATCTCATTATGGATTCTGGTATCCATGTTTAGCCAGTATGTCATGCTTAAAATCATTTTGAGATTTATGCTTTTCCTCAACACTGTTGCCAGAGAGAGATGGTTGCTGCAGATACATTGACACAGGGATTGTATTTTGCAGGACACTCCTTCTGGAGATATTGGAGTTGGACCGCGAGAGATTGGTTATCTCTTTGGCCAGTACCGACGCCTTACAAGCCAATATGAGGTACATGCTTCATTTACAATGTAAACAAGATGGTTCTTCAGATAAAAAAGGATGAGGGCAAGTTTGTGCTTAATGTATCTCATTACTTCAAAGAATATGTCTATTAGATACTGTATCTTGGCATGATATACAGACAGTGCTATCTGGAAAAGGTGTTCCATGGGGGGGCTTCAACTTACGACCTGAAGCTACAGGCTTTGGTTTGGTACTTGTCACTCCTTCTTCTCATTGGGTTCACATCTGTCAGTTGGTGTCCATCTCCTCTCCAATGCTCACATTTTCTGTGTTTAGATGTTGAAAAAAACATGTTTGTGAAACATGTTCATGGACTCTGTAGTGAAGAAAACAGATGGTTTCCAGTGCAGGTTGTGGGACATAGGTGGTCCTGATATTTGCATTGGTAAATTGGGCCAGGTGTATTATGCCAAGGAGGTGCTGGCAGACTTGGACAAGGATCTGAGAGGACTCAGGTCTGTTCCATTTCTCATTCTTTACATTGTCAGATGGCAGCAGTATGAGTTGATCTTGATTGGGTAGCCATCACCAAAGGTGTCAGTGTCAACTTGTACATACAAATAATTTGCCACTGGCATGTGCCCACACACAAATGTACCAGACCACTGCTCTTTGACTCCTGAAAGGATCAATACTTTCTTGTTTGCTGATGAAGTCACATTTTTGCAGGTGTGTGGTCAGTGGTGCTGGAAAAGTAGCCATGCATGCATTGGAGAAGCTTATTGCCTTCAGTGCTATTCCTGTGACCATTTCAGGTAAGGTATTTGCATGATGAGCTAGATGAATAGAGATTCAGGAAAGTCACTGGCATCTGAAAGCTCTGATTCAACTCTGCAGGTTTCCCAGGGGGGAGCAAATAAGTATTATCTAAGCGGTATTCAACTGGATTGAATTTTGCAGTCGTTCTTCAGAACTTATAGTCTCTACTGAATTTATTCATTCTTAACTTGCAGACTCAAGGGGCTACCTCTATGATGAGGAGGGATTTGATTATGGAAAGCTTGCACTCTTACGTGATATCAAGCTACATAGCAAAAGCTTACGGTAAACCCACTAGATGCTACTCACTTTCTGGCTGTAGTTCAATCATCCCAGGAGTTTTCTGAATGTGAAGTAGAGGTATGAAAAATGATCATGGTACTGACTTGAGGATTCATGTGATGTCTTGTAAAGCCTCATAGATATCACTGTTGTTGATGCACTAATATGGGGGGGTGTCTCTGCAGAGACTACACCAAAAGCTACACGAAGGCAAAATATTATGATGACAGCAAGCCATGGTCAGTGAAGTGTGATGTTGCCTTCCCCTGTGCAACACAGAATGAGCTCAATCATGCTGATGCCATGGCTCTTGTCAATGCTGGATGTCAAATTGTTTTTGAAGGTAACCTTTAACAATTGTTGCTGGATGCAATAGGTGGAAAGAGATGCTGCTGCAACTGAACAGAGAATTGAGAAAACAACTCTTGTTTTTTCTAATTTTGTCCTTCTGTTCAGTTGACAAAGACTGTTCCAGATCCTGCTTGATTGACTGTGTTCCTCTGCAGCCATTTTCAAAGGGATAAAGATTATTGGAAGACTCCTAGTTTTGATGTTTAGTATGGAGGCTTGTGGATGCACTGTTTCAATCCTATCACGGAACCTATGTTGACCATCTTTAGTGGCACAGCAAGGACTGATTGCTGGCTGGCTCAACTTCTTTAGTGCAGATGTACTTGTCACTTAGAGACCCAGGAACAATACGGCAAATTCACTATTTGTAGGATGGATGATGTTTCACAGGTGCAAATATGCCATGTACTACTGAAGCAATGGAGATATTCCGGAAGTCAAAAATTTTAGTTGGACCTGGCAAAGCAGCAAATGTTGGAGGGGTATGCTTTTCTTTCAGTGCATCAGTTCCATATGTGACATACTGGCCTGTGTCATCATTTGCAAGATGTAAAAGGAGTCAGATAATTACTTACATGGTTGGAAAGGTGATAATGGAAAGAAACTTATTTTTGAGGACAGGCTTCATTGATTTCACTCTATTGAGTGCCCTGTAGACAAATTCTCCACACTATGCCTCAAGTAATGTTCTCTGTGGTCATGGGGAGGTGCCAGGTTGCTGTTGCAGGATATGAGGTGGTCCAGAACAACAGCAGGATTCAGTGGACTCCTGAAGAAGTTGACATGAAGTTACAGGTATGATTTGCTATTTCATTCTTTTATAATCTTTATTCTAGGAAGTAGAGGCTTTTGGAAGATCCCAATGAAAGTCCTTTAACTTTCAGGACTATTATGAACAAACTGTTGCTGGGCATGAGCAGGAGGTCATGAAGGACATCTATCATAAATCTATCAAGGCTGCAAATGATTATGGATTCAGCAAGGGCAATCCTCAGTGAGCTTTTACTATCCCCATCTTGTCTGTGATTGGTTGAGATAATATACATTCAAAACATTGTGCATGGAAAGGTGGAGCTGTAATCTACTGCATTTAGCCATGAAAACCTGAGCAGAGGTTGAAAGTAGCCTTTCAGTCCTATTTTTTTGGGTTTGTGTGTCTCTAAAACTGAAATTACCCATTTCTGTTCCTAGCTCTCTGGATTATTTAAGGTGGAGGACCTCAAAATACTGGGAGTCCATTGTTACAATTGTAATTGCCTGAGTCCAATGGTTCTCAGGTCTGGAGACTGCCTCTTAAGATATATGTGCTTGACATAGTTCAGGACTATCTACATTGGTTGATGTTTGACAGTGACCTATGCCCTGCTATCCAGGACTGATGAAGTTGGTGGGATGTTATTGTAGTTAGTCACTGCTATAAATCTTGCTGTTGATATCAGTTCATATCATTTACACTGCTTCTTTATTCCAGTTTGTTCCCTTTAGTATACCTTATTTTCTTGTCTCTTCCTCCTGCCGTTGGCTGTTATTCTCTTGTTGTTTGGTCAGGGATCTCATTAAGGTAAGTATCGAGTCATCTTGTGATTTCTAGTCCAATTGGCTCAAGCTCAAGTATGGAGTGTTCACACCACTTGAAGATATATGTTGTCTTTGTACACAATTGCCATTGACGGACTTGTTTGTTCCATTGGTAGCTTGTGTCAAACAAGAAATTCCATTATTGGCGAATTTTTTCTTTTTGGGGTGTTTTTATTTTGCATCAGTATGAATTAGCAATCTTGGACATGATAGCTAATCAAATTGTGGCTTGATTGTTTCCTGCACTGGAAACTGGGGTTTGTTGCTGGCAGGGCACTGGTACATGGGGCCAACATTGCAGGGTTCTTACGGGTTGCACAGGCAATGCTGGAACAAGGATGTGTGTAGTGAGTCATAAGAGGACATGCATCAAGTACAAGCATTGTCTACACAAATTGTGTTGCACCATGAAGAGTGAACAACTGACCAGGATTAAATCTTCATCACCACTCAGGCAGTGTTTGAATATTTTTGCATGTGGCCCGTCTACACTAGTAGTGTTTCAGCTCACAGCTCAGGTTGGTCAAATACAGGTTCATCAGCAAATCTGGTCCCTGGATACATCATGCCCAGAGCAATAGAATTTTTCAACAGATGTGCTGTTTCAAGCCAGTGTGGATGGAGGTCAACTAATTGAATCATGAGACAGGGAGAACCTGGTAGTCAGTGTAGTCTGTGCAATATGGTAGCTTTGGGAGAGTAGAATCAGGATTAGGAAATAGTTCCTCCATTTTGCAAGGCTAACTCTGTTAGTCTGGCATTTGGGAATGGGAAGACTTGTAGATCAAAGAGGCTATGCGGCAGAGCCCAGTTTGAAATGGGCAAACTCATGGGGTCTATTGAGGATGGCCAGATTGGTAAGACTTGTAGACTATTGTGGACCTTATGATGTAGTCACTGTGTTAGTAGATTACAATGTGAGCTAGACATTATGGTGAAACACACTTCTGTTTTTGTCCCATGTCCCTGTTGGAGGAATCTTTGTCTTTCCCTGTGAAATCTTTGTAGCAGTAAATGCTACAGTTCAGGGATTGCAGTTACTAGTGAGATGGGTTTTTAATGGGTGAACACCTGCCCTGTTCAGGTACAGATGATCTGGATCCACAGGAAAGTCATGACCCTGGCTCCACACATTTGATCCCATGTCTGCTGACCTTGCCCAAATTCACATGTCCCAACATCATTGTGGTCCAAGAGACTTACAAGTGGGCATCTTCTTGAACACTCTCCCATGTTTCTGCATTTGCCCCATGAATGGGCAATGTGATTGACAATCACTTTGGATGATGTGCTCCTGAACATGTCGGCTCCAAATGTAACTACACAAGTACATGGTTTCACAAACCCCAGAATGCGCAGGGTTTGGCTGTAGACCTTCCTATTATAGGTTCAATGCCATCTTAATGCTGCCTGCATTTCACAGTCCCCAATCTGAGCACCCTCAAGGCCTCCTCCACACTCCCATGACTGGCAGACATGTTAACCTGGCTGTTCTCGACAAGAATGTTGGACTCACTGCAATGTTGAGGACATCTGCAATTTTGAAGTGCTTCAATTTTAAAGCATGCACAACATCAAGTGGCCTCTTGTTGCATTTGTTAGGACTATTTTAGATTATGTTTTCCAAGTTTCACTTATCTTGGAAGCTTTCTATTCTATTCTATTGGAACCCGGTCAATTGTATAGTTGGGTAGTTGCACACTAAACAATCTATTTTATGGTGTCATAGGGTCAGTTTTGAGGAGTACTTCTAAGTTTGGTATAATATGTGTTGAGATATATTGAAAATTATAGAAGCAGCTCATCTAACTAATTAATTTTTTTGAAAATAAAATATTATCATTTCATTATAAGGTGGACTTTTAAAACGATGCAATATTTTGTCACATTTCATAAAAAAATTTGTGGAGTTTTATTACATAATAAACATGTGTCAAATGTTGATTTTTCTCCCCTAATATGATTGTTTGGCTATTATAATGCTAAAATAAAAGTTTACAAACAAATTTAATATTTGAATTTATTAAGTTTTTGTAAGATTGTCAATAGTTTAGGAACTCCATGATTTATTAAAATGAAAAATTTGTAATTTGTATTTGTAAAAAATGACGTTACTACCTTATCATTTGTCAACTCAAATTTTTTTAAAAAAATCATGTTTTTGTTTTTAAGTTTTCCCTTACTTGATAAAATTGAAACATATATTGCAATTAAAAAATTTATAAGTTTAAAGTGTAGGTGTTACAATTGCCTCCTATTTTCAAATGGATAACTTTTAGACATTCCTAAATATCAAATATTTGAGTAAAAATTTATAAAAAAATAAAATTGTGATTTTCACATGTGCCAGGTCCACCTTAGTGTGCATTCACCCAATTGCTGGTGCCATTTTTGTCATCTTTGTTGCTTTCCATAGAGAGTTTGTTGGTCCTCAAGCCAGAGTCCCTCTTCTGTATTCAGACACTTGAAATCTGGGTATCTAGTGTTCATCTGAGACCCAGGTGATCAGCCGTGCACTCCCCCACAGCTGAGGCATACCATGTTATCACAAGAACTAGGAAACAATAGTGACCTCTCCCAGAGAACTGTGACAGCAATTTGTTTTTTTTTGCCTTCCTTGCTCTGTTGTACCACCATTGCTTAGGATCTGAAAGAATTTCCACCAAAATTCATACCTCCACCCTGCATGAACCACAGAAATTTACTGAAGAACATAGAACCTCATATGTCACTAATATGTATTATGGTGGACAGTTTTCACATACAGACCACAACTAGAAGGCTGTATTTTACATTGTGCATATACTCAACTAAGCACATGGTTTCAAAACCATCAGCAAGTGCAACTAATGGCCTCGCCCATTCACAAAATGTTGCAAATGAAGCTACCACTACCAAAACATTTATTAGCAGCATCTCCACCCTAAAAGCCTGGGGGCACCTGGCACATACAGTTATGCAATGCCTGAGACTAATGGCTGGATTCTGACTCTGAACTACCCTCAGATTATAGGGGCCCATGATCTGAAAAAAGAAGAATGATGTGAAGCTTGTCATGTCATCTGTATTGACCTCTTTGAGTTCAAAAGAGTGTAGGAGCTGAAGAATCTCATCCAAAAAAGCACTAGCATTAGCCCTACAGATGTGTTTTGGTATTGAGCACAGTCCGAAAACATCAAAGTGCATCATGGATGTATCCTGAGTGTATCCTGAATGTACTATCCTGAGTCTAGGGGCATCATGCCAAGCTCTATACTGCACAAAGATGTAGCATAGACTGCTACTGTACTTGGACACATACACAAATTTCTTGCCACACCTACAGCTGTAGCCTGTGATGATGACATGATGGCATTGTATTGAATTGAGCAACCACTATTTTTGAGCATCATTAAACTCCACACTGGCCAGGTGAAGTACTGGAAAAAAAAATTTCTTTGGACAAGAGCCAAGAGTGCCAGACATCTATGATTCATGGTCCTACAGACATCCACTACCAGAAATTAATGAAAGAGTTGAATCTTCTGTGCTGCTGGATATTTTCTTTAGCTTGGCTATGATGCAGATCCTTCGTGTGCAAACTCTTCTTGAGTATGCAGATGAAGAATCTGCATCAAAAACTAGCTACAGAAAATGAGAAGTTACAGAGACAGAGATCAAAATATGCAAATCCAGACTTCAATGCTTGAGGAAATTGGATATGCAATTGTCGGGCAACACATGAGATCAAACTTATAATTTGATCAACACCATCATGCTCTAGATTGATTATGTAAAAGCCTGAAGGGTATAGTTGCTCATTCTATGACTGATCTTGCAATTTTCACCTTGCATGAACATGGTGAACCCATAAACATGTGAGCAATCTTCATGCAGGGAGTTTTCACCTGCAACATACAATTGCAGGATTTCCTAATTTTACAAGGAGAGTAAGGTTTTGGGCAGCAAAGATTCTCCTAAGGTACATAAAAAAGAAAATGAGAACTGATCTGAAGCTCACATATTATTGCCTTTTGGAGATTTGTCTTTGTCCCTGCTGTGATATAGTGTTTTCAGTTGCAACTTATATCTCGAGGACGTATGCAGGAAAAGAAACTGGATTATCAGACTAGGTTCAAAGCAATGAGAAGCGATCAGAGAGAACAAAATACTGATCTTCTTTCTGCCTTGTTGCGGATCAGACCTAATTGTTGTCAAGCTAACTATGCTTGCGATCTCTCGGTTGTATGAACAATTGCCTAACACAAACTCAATACTTATAGCGTGTACTAGTCTAAGGAAATGATATACAAATCCTTGATTGGATAAGTCCTCTGCAACGCAGCAGGAGGAATTTTCAACGCAAAGTTCCAGACCATGGAGAGATGGACATGGTGAGAAAAGAATCTAGCACAACTTGCCAAACTGCAATTTGTGAAGTTGTACTGGTGTCGAAAATCCCATGTCTACCCACGAGTGATTCACGTGCCATGTGCGGTGCAGAAATTATGCGCTTACCAAGGAACACATCAAGACACGAAGGTGCAGAAAACTAAATTTAGCAGCGGCAACGCGAACTTGGAATCCTGGCAGCTGTGCTCTCGTCTTCAACCGTAGTGGCCCCCTCCCGACGTCAATCAGTGCGCTTCATGACAGCGTAAGCGCGTTTCCATGTACGAAGGCCGGGCCCTTGTCCTTAGCTCCTGTTACTGGCCAAGTGCTTCCTAGACTGCCCCAATTCTGCACCAAAAGTTTCTTCTTTACACACGCACCGCCCGTCCGGACTCGATCCATCTTCTTATCTTGCATCTCTAGGTCACAATCCCCTCTCTTCCATTTGGGATTCTTATTTTAGAGGAACTAATCATAGAAAAACCTTCACTCCAATGCATCGTGGAACAACTCCAGAGTCGGCCCCACTCAGTATCCTCCAGAAACAGGCCTTGAAAAGACAATGTGTCATGAAACACAAAGTTAGCACTCATCCGCACAGTGTTTTCTGGATTGCAATTCAAAGCTTTTACTATGCATATTTCAAGATTTGTAAATATATGTCTGGAGTCATGCTCCGTTATTTGTTTCTGGGTGGGTGGGAGGCTGCTGATCAACATTTGTTCATCTGAAAAACTGGAATCGATAGATCACAGTTCTCTCCCCCCGCCCCAACAATCTCCTAGACTTTACTCGAAACCCTCCCTCCGTCTTAATATGGTGAGTCTGAGCTTAGAGTCATGTGGCAGAAGTAAAAGAAATTACAAGTGAGATGGAATGCATATCAAGCTCATCTTGTATTCTCTCTCAAGGTCATCTTGTATTCTGTCGTCGAAGCCCTAACGTACTTTAGCTGTTCTTGGAGACTAGAATCTTGTCTTCAATTTTCGACATGGATCACCGCAAGTTCACAAGAATGAACTCACAATACAGTTGCTCGAAGTTTAAACGATCTCGTGGTCTCAAGTGCAACCAGGGGATCGTCAGAGTTCATAGCTGAACGCTTGACTGTGCTAATGGCCATTCCGCGACGATGGTAGAGTGTCGAGCATTGGATTTTTTTTTGGGCGAAATTTCGCATCCTGGCGACAAGAAAAATGGGAGTTACATTGGGGAAAAAATGGGCCCATGTAGGCGCTACATTATGAGGAAAAATGGGCCCATATAGCCATATTTAGAAGGAGTCTAGACTTTTTTTACTTTGTTTATATGGCCAAATTTGGCTAAAGGGTTCTTTTGGATGGTCATCAACCTGCTTACAGCACAAATTTGAAAAAAAAAAACATTGGTGTTGAGCTTCCAAACCTAAGTTCCAAACTGAATAAATGTACTAAAAGGAATGGGCATTTCCACCCACTGTTCCCATTGGTCATAGCAGGTCCTTCAAGGGCCTCTTCCAAAGCTTAACCGGTTTCGATTCACATTTCAATCAGTGTTTTGATTTTCCCCCCATTTTTGTGATGTAACTGAAGTGATGATCATTCCATAAGGCAGTTTGGCCAAATTTAGCTACAGAAAAAAAAAGTAAAAAAAGTAAAAAAAGTTTAAGCATCCTTGCATTTTTGGCTACCTGTTAGTACCATATAGAGAAACCTGGCAATTTTTCTTTAAAATCTGGCAAATTTTGGCAACTAGAGAACCCCCAAAACACACACACACACATAAATTTTTAGCCACTAGTGGGTACCCGTTAATTGTTTCAACCAATTAATAACTCTGATAGCGCAACACGCGAGACATGAGATCAGATCCGCAGGGTTTACTTCATCGCAGAACTCCGCGCGCATCGTAATCTCCGCTCGCATCTCCTTCTTGATGGGTCGAGTCGAGAATATCGTTGAAGGATCTACAACTGCTGCTACTGCTGCTGCTGCGCCTCGCGTATATCATAGAAAAAAAACACACACAAAATCACTGGAGTTTTCAGACAAAAAATTCCTAGTATTCCTCTCGCGATACTGGACAGAATTCAGAAAACTGAAAATACTTGGAATGGCTGGGGAAGTGATCACAGGAATTATCCAAAAACACAACAAAATTGAAGCAAGAAATTTTTTGCAGATAGATGAGAAGTGAAGCTTTTGCGATTTTTATCATAGAATTTTATTTTTTCTTCGGCCGATGCTGCTGGTTGGCGTTGCACTCGCACTCGCAGACGGATGCGCAATTCAAGAGAGAAACTCGGCTTCATATAAACTTCCACAAGAATACCTGTACAAAATACCCTATACGAAAATACGGTACAAAACCATCTACGCGAAATACACCTTCACCAACTCCCCGTATGTGATCCGGCACTGGAAAGTTATAGGGTATATTTCCCTTGAGCCACTCCGTATGTGGTCCTGTACTGGAAGTCTTGGATGAAGTTCATCCGTCAATTCAGACAGACTGACAGACTTACTATTGGATGAAGTTTTTCCGTCCATTCAGACAGACTGACAGACTTAGTGAAATAATATATATGATGATTTGGAAAAAATTATCCTATTGGCTAAATTTAGCCAGGAAAAAGAAGCATTTCAAAAAAAATCTTTGGTTTGGTTGATGAGTTCCATGTGGTGAATTTGGTGGAATTTTTTTTCAAAAAAATAATCCTTGGGGGCCTCTGCAGCCGCCCTTTTTTTCCTTGGCAAGTGGTGAAGTTTTGCAATTTTGTTTTTTCAGTATTCACTGTTTTTTTGGGGCATTGGCCAGAAAAAAGAGAGGTTTTCTAAGTGTTTGGTGATGAAAATATGTCAGGAGGTGCTAGAGAGTGGTGATAAGCATTTGCAAGCAAAACTCAATCATTAAGTGTTGGACATGGATCCCATAACCAGTTCATTACTTGCTTAGATAAATGTATATAGAATAGATTAGAACCTTAAGTTACATAATGCAAGATGATTACTTATATGGTCATTAGGCCAATAGTTACTAGTAGTTACGTGCAAGCTAAATGGTTACACACATTCATTAGTTTATAGTGGAAGTTATTTTAGTCGGACGTTGCCCCTTGATCTGGCCTCTCTGATTTTTAGTATTTTGGTGTTCCATGTAGGATCCACAACCTACTTGTGTTGTCATAGTGCTTACAAAATGTGTTCATTATGATATTAGAGCAATGAGGGGATATTTTTTATAAAATTATGCTGGATTGTTATGAGTTGTGTGCTAAATCAATATTAAGAAATGAAATTAGAATTATTTAGAAATAAAATTGAGTGGTTGAATGTATTGTGTGCCAAAGTTTTTTTAGTTGTCAATGTAATTGTAAAGGATCATTTCTTGTTTTTTTGTGTTTTAAAAGTTTGTTTATTATTTTGGTCGGCTTTTTTTAATAGTTGAATTTGTTGTATTAGAACCAAAGATTTAGCACCATGACAATAGAAGACGTGCTCCCTAATGTCCAAATTTTGACATGTGACAACTACTAGACATGGAAGTCCCGTTGTAAGCTATTCCTAATGAAAAAAATAATCTGGAAGTATGTGGACCTAGCTAGGACCAATATTTCAATTGTACGAAAAGCTAATGAAATAATTTAGGGTTGCGTCAAAGCTCCCTACTTCATCAACATGTGTTGTAGAGAAGATACTTTCAACTCTCTCTCATAAATCTTTGATCTACGAGTTTCTTGGAACACACTCAAGATTCTTTTTTAAAACTATTAATAATGCTTTTCATCTCCTACTCTTGGATAAACTAAACTCAATTACTTTATAGGAAGGAGGGTTAGTGGTGGAATACATAAAAAAGACTCAAAACATAACATATCTAAGTTTGATCTAATGGACTTCATGTTGGGGACTTTTCTTACAAGCTATGAATCAATGTATCAACAAATAAATGGGCTAACAACAATTCCAACCTTGGAGGACATGACCACTAGACTTCTTCAAGCAAAGACATGTTTGTAATTTCATTAAAGCTCCACTAGCATCATGCCCACAAACGTGAATGTGGTAGCTACAAAGATGCAACAAAACTCAATTGCACCTTAGGAGTAGCAACAAACCTCATTACCAAAGCTCCCAATCCAACATTTGACCACCATATCAAACTTTACATTGCCCTCCAGGTCAGACATTAACTAGTCCTTTGATGCTACAACTTTTATGGTTCCATTGAGCATCTCATGTGCACTTGTTTATAACTTGCATAGGAAATGGCCAAGTGCACTCATAAGTGTCATAATGCAAGTGGATGTGGACAAGTTTGTCTTGCATTTTAATCTCACTTAGTCATGATTGAAGAGCTTGGGGAAACAACTTTTGAAACAAATGATCTAGTGAACATGTCTTTGATGTGGCACTTGATGGGCTAGATTTAAAACAAAATGGTTCATGGATTATGGTCTTAAATTCTTTTCATCATGTTTATGTGGACTTTAGTGTTTTTTCTAACCTAGATGTCTAGCTATGGTCCAAACAATAAGAAATCGAATTTTTTGTGTTTGAAGGCAACACCATTTTAAATTTTGGATCTCAAGGTGAAATAAATATCAATGATGTTTGCTTAGATTCACCTTCAATTTATTTTCAATAGGGTCCATAATTGACATGGGGTTAGTTTTAATGTTTGATGATAAAGAATGTTTCATCTATCAAACCCTTAATAAAATTGTAGGTCAAGGAATACATACCTCAAAAACAAGTTTTTATTGGTACATCATCATTGATCCAAAATTCAAGATCTATGCAATTGCTTCACATTTAGTGGTGCACCTTTGGCATCATCATCTTGGGTTCTTAAATCAACATAATGTTAGATCAATGGGGTTGCATCATATAGCCGAAGGCATTCCCTTAATTTCAAGACCACGTGATTTTTGTAACAACTATCAGTTTGGCAAGCAAGTTCGAGAACCAATTATGAAGGAAGTTATTCACCTTCAAGCTACAAAGCCATTGGTTTTGATTCATTTTAATCTTTGTGGTGAAATTCATTTATTGTCCATGTTTTTCGATGGTAATCTATTTTCTGTCACATTCACTCATGACCATTCCAAGTTCATTTGGACTTATTTTATGTGAAATAAATTTGAGACCTTATAATATTTTCAACATTTCAAGGCTAATGTTTGGCTTTCAACACCATGATTGAAATCTTTTGGAATGATCGGGGTGGGGTGCAGTCACAATACCACATACTATATATAACAAATGTACAATGTGCTTGATTTTTCCATGTTTTAAAACCATAATTTAATTTAATGTTGAAATTGTAAGATTCGTTTATATAGTTGTATTTTCAATATATTATGGGAACATGTGAATTAATTTGAAATTAATCCAATGAGTAAAACATTAACAAAAGTACTCATTAAATATTGTAATCCTTACTTTTAAACAATAAAAAGACTTGTAAACATATTTGAAATTTTTAATAAAAAGGAGTGATTTTACTTTTGACAATCATTGCAAAAAGTTTAAATTCCGAAGTTATGAATCTCACATTTTTCGTAAGTTCATAACTCCTTCAAATGAATTTTAATTGAGGCATTTTAATTAGTCCACACCTCTCATGTTCTAACCTTGTTCATGAACCCAAGGTTAAAGTTGTGACATTATTGACTTCTATAATGTGAAATGTCTCAAGGTAAATTTGCAAGTTAGAGGATAATGTCAAACAACAACACCACCAATCAAATGCAACTAAGTTGATTAAACTAACAAGCTAAAGCAAGAAGTAGTCGACATGGAAAATAACATTGTAATCAATTAAACACAAGGGTGGAGGTTTAAACTTACGAAATTAAAATCCCCAAATGATCTCAAGGGGTAGCATGTTCTTAAGGAACATATTTTTGCAATAGTGAAAGTACTATGATTCAATCACAAGGCATTTATGGCTAATGGGTCCAAATTAGTTAAGGGGTACCAAGCAAGATTAAAAAGGTGGATTCTTTGATGCATTCTTTTTTTTTCCTTGTCAATATTGACAACCAAAAATGCCATTTTCCAAAGCTTGTGAATACTTAGAAATTCAAATGGTTTCCAAACCATTTTGGAAAGATGGCATGGAAGTTCTGAAAACTTTTTTAAATGCCAATTTTTTTAAAATGTTAAAATCCTTT
Organism: Sphagnum contortum; assembly: GCA_963920785.1. Classification (NCBI taxonomy): domain Eukaryota; kingdom Viridiplantae; phylum Streptophyta; class Sphagnopsida; order Sphagnales; family Sphagnaceae; genus Sphagnum; species Sphagnum contortum. Next base: position 10,780,304 of record OY987282.1, read on the forward strand.
ATAACATGATTTTTTGGAAATCTTATAATTCATCAAATTTGTATCTTGGGATGTTTTAAATGGTGGTCCCTAATGATCTTTTGGAAAATATGATTCTTTTGCTTTGAAAAATGAACATTTGACTATTTTTGGTAGTATAGAAATACACTATACAAAATACTTTTATGGAATCTTCATTTACCACTTTTGGTCCATTATAGTTTGCATTCACCCTTTTATTGATTATCATTTGGTTAATAATGTAAATTGTACTTGGACACCTAAATATGTGACCTCATTCAAAACTATGATGCTTCTTGTACAAACCACTTCATAGCCTCCATTATCATGCTTTTCCCCAAACTTCTATGCCTGATCACTAGTGTAAAAATGTACAAGAATAAACAAACCTTATACAAAACATAATTGTTGCTAAAATCATAAAAATGAAGCTACTAGAACAAATAGTTTGCATGGAATATATAACATCACCAAATGGGTAAGGTTCAAGGGGATATGAAAAATAGGATAGAAAATAACCATTTTAATGAAGCTAGAACTCAATATCAATGGGGGCACTTGTGGGCCCCCAATGAAAACCTCTTTGTTGGTCTTGTCAAGTGACACTTTATAAAAATATATCTATAGGTTGAATTTAGGTTGGTGGGGTTATTTTTAGAACATTTCCACAATGTGCATATAAATGTCCCTACAATGGTAAGTGAGATGTTAACCACCATAGCCCACATTCTACAACCCTAACCCTTGCCATTCCACAATAATTAATTACTAAGTTCTAACAAAAAACCCTTTTCCACCTTAATTTTGGTGCAAGACATAATGACATTTAACTACCCTTGCAAGTGTGCATACGAATGTGGGAGCAATGATGGCATTAAAATAACAATAATAGTAGAGCCTTCTTTGACAACCATGAGAAGGAAGAAGGGCAAGAGGACAAACTAAGGATTAGGAGTTGGCCACCATGAGATGGAACAATTGTTTAATTTCTATTGTTGTAAATGGTTACTTATGTTGATGTTGAAAATTTTGGATCAACTTGTACAATAAAAAAATTGATCTATTATGGGAATGTTTTTTTTGGTTGTCTAAAGGACATTTAAAAAGATTTGAAATGATTTGAAAATGACAATTTCCAAGGGATTTTTCAATGTATATCTTTATATGACAATATGATGCAACTTATTGTAATGTGTGTGTGTGTGTGTGTGTGTTCAATCCTTGGTCCAAATGGGTTCCTTATACTACATTTACATTCTAGAATTTTTTTGTTGAAAAAAGTGGCAACTTTGATGTTTGTACCTTCACATTTCTCAAGACACACTTACCATGGTCAAAAGGCAAACACAATATTTTTGGATTGAATATGTGAACATTGCAATTGAAATTGACCTACTAATGTTGGGTAAAGTGATTAGTGAAATCATTTGAAACAAAATGGGCCTTCTTAAACACAAAGTTCAAATTTTTAACAAGTTTGAATTTATGGTAGCAAGTTTGCAATCTAGAACTAATGCCAATGGCATTTTACAAAATGATGCACCTTTAGGTTTGTCAAATGGTATCAAGGGTAAATAACCTTGTTGATTCATAATTTTATAATGAAATACAAACCTAAGGTGCATTTATTAGGTCTCACAAAGAAAAAAGGTGCAAGAGTTTTGGGAAGGGACTAAAATGAGCTTGTTAAGTTGAGTTCAAGGTGAAGTCAATATGCACAAAACCAAAAAGTAGGACAACGAATGCAAATTGGAACCAAAATTGTGCACAAGTGAACCATGGGCGATTTACAATCACAAGTACTAGAACCTAAACTTGGGGGGGGCAAAGAACTTTATTCCTTATAATATACTTCTCAACTCCCCATGGAAATTGTATTAAAATGACACTTTGTTTTAGAACAATTAAATGGGAGTCTTGAAATTGCGAAGTTATGAGTTCCACCAATTCAAGGATTCATAATTCCTTTGTTTCAACTCCTATTGGAGGGTTGTAAAAGGAACATTATAACTTCTAAAAATAGATTTCTGAAAATGTTCACTAATTTGAACAAATTTGACCCCTATATCAAATGTTTTAATGGTCAAAAATCAACTAACCAATTTGATTCATGACTTTCAAATAGCCATATAATGTGTGTTTCAAATCTTCAAATTTTGGGAATGTCACCCACATTGTATATATATATTTCAAGATCTTTCCAATGGTTCAAAAAAGGCCCAATTTGGACAAGTTGCTCTAAAGTTGTGTGACAGTTTAATACTTCCAATTCCCAATGTGAAAATCCACCTGGGAGTGTTTAGATTCACTCTCTTGCATTCTTTCACACTTGTAGGGATGTTCTTGATTTCTAAAATCTCTTAGATTACTTTGCTTGTGATGATTCAACCTTCATCATGAATCCAAGGCTAGGCTTACAACACAAAAGGCCTTTGAACATTGCAAAATTAAGCATTCAAAAGGTTAAAGTTTTACCTTAATATCCATTGTATTACTTTAAAATTTTAGATTTACAAAATTTGAAACTAGAAAAGTTTAGAAGTTAAAACAAAAATGAAAGCATGTAATGTAATTGAAATGAAAAAATTGCAGTTACAAAATTTTATTAATCACAAATCCATCTAGAGAATTTGCATTAATACAATTTACTAATATTTGTCTTTTTCCTTTTCATAGTTCATAATGATAGTAGGTTTAATAGAATTTACATCCACCCACTTAGTATCAATTACATCACACATGTGATGATACAAACACAACAATATTTTAATTTTCTACCAATGTCCTAAACTCAATTTTGCCTCAATTAATTTATTGACCCTATAAGCATCATATACAATCAAAAGATAGTTAATTAACATTATTTCACAATAATTGAAACTACTAATAACTAATACCTTTATTTTATAATGCACATGTTAGTTTTTTATAATTTAAAAAATATATATATTTACACATACCCTATATTTATTATAATATGGTTTTCAAAATATATATCACCCTATTTTAAAACTAATTAATTTATAATTATTACCTCACAACTAATATATTACACCTTATATTTTTACTCATGTATTTTCTTTTCTTTTTTAATAATGTCCCCCCCAGGATATTTTAATAACAAACAAATTTTGCCCAAAAAATTATTATTTTGACAAATGATAATTAAGGGTATGGTTATCTACTAATTGCAAAAGAATAGTTAATAATTGCAAATGTTATACATTAATCAAAGGATGGAAATGTATACATTGATCCTATACTTCATCCATAGGAAATGTGTTAACGTCACACTAAGTCATCATTTGCAACTAAAGGTTCGATGCAACTTCACTTATGCAACTATGGGATTTTTTAATTGCAAAGTTGATTGTAATTGTTTTTAAATCACAAATTGTAGTCGCAAATTGACGTTTTTCTACTAGTGGATTTTAGTTGCATATGTTACGTATAATTAAAAATTAGTTATAGGGATTAGTCACAAAATCCCTTTTTTTTTAATAATTATATTTTCCTCCTTGTGGTTCATGAATTATTTGCACAAACATGGACCACTTGGGGTCAATTCCATCAATGAACAAATAATATTGGTGATGATACAATACACATCACTATTTGTATCTTTAACATGTCATTAACCAAGGTTGATTTATCCAAAACAAAGATATTATTTTTTGATCCAAGATGACCAGAATGGCAATGTCATATCCAAAGTCTTTGACATACAACAACCTTTAAAAAATTATTATTGTTTTTTCAAAATGTAAATTCACTCTAATAATAGCATATTGAACATTTGGAATATTCTTGCACAAACCTAGCTAGCAAGATGTCACAAGTGATTGATGTGCATGCTTTGGCAATAAAGAGCAAAAAGGGAAGAACTTTGTTCCAAAGGAGGAGTTATGTTGCAATTTTGTTAATGATTCACAAAATCCCACAATATGTATTGGACATAGATCAACTTTGTTTTGGAATATAATTTAGAAGAATCACAATCAAAGTCAACCTACTTATGAAGTTGAACAACATGTGAGATCTCTTGAAAATAAATGAGGAATGATTAAACATGTTGTTGCCAAGTCTGTTTAGCACTATGGAGTAATGGTGATGCTTTGTGAATTTGAGATTTTAATAAAAAGATGTTTGACGAAAGGCACTAAAATTATTCAAATCAAAGCACCCCAAATATGTAAGTTTGTCTTCATACATTAATGGTTTATATTAAAGGATGTTTCTAGATGGGCATAAATCTGAAAAAATATGACCAAGACTATCCATATGAAGCAACCTATGGTGTAAGCAAAATAAAATGAACATTTGATGACCCTTGTCAAAACCACATGTAAGTGTAAAGTAGCAACAAAACCCATCATAACATTGTCGAACATTTAATGCTTTTAATTAAATCATCCAAGATAAGATATTTCTTCAGTAATTTGCATTGATATTCAAATTTCACATTGTAAAAGTAAGTTTCAAGTAGGTTTAAAAATACAAGTAGGTTTTGATGTTGACTTTTGAGTGTGAACTTTTGCTTCAAGTAATTAAAAAAAACAAAAAATTAGGAAGACTTTTTGGAATATATGGTGATTTTCATATCCTAATTTAATATATATATTTTTTATTAATTTTTATAAAGTTAAATTACATTTGAACACATATTAAATTCATCTATTCAAATGTAATTTTAAAAAAAAAATCCATTATTTTCATTTTTTGGGACTAGATTTTAAAAACTTAATACACAACATGGATGGTACTTGACACATACTTTCACTCAATTTTATGCTATTTTTTATGGTTATATGCATGACATAAGATTTATGTGGAAACATGACTTTTTGCATCTATTTTATCTTGCTTGCACCCTTTACCCCTAGTGAACAATGTGCATGTGTTAATTTTGACAATAAAAATGAATTGGATAACTTGGAACCACCAATGACCAATGGTAGTTCAACTTCCAAAAGGCTACAATGGTCATGAACTACAAAGGAGGCAAAAAAAATTTGAAGTTTTCAAAGTTTGTAGTGCAAGTTCATGCAAAAGCCATTGCAAACATGGCTATTGAAATATTCATGAAAACACCAATTTTAGGAGGATTCGAGGACAATGATCCTATTCATAGTGCTTGATTTTAAACTTGTCTCAAAGGAGGCCAAGGAGCATTTCATGGTTCAAAGAACAAAAGAGCTTGAAAAACTTCAAACAAACCTTCAAATTTCCATCACAATTCAAGCAAATAGAAAAAATAAAAACCTTTCCAAGGAAATTCTAGGACCAACAACACCACATGGTGATATTTCTCATCGTGATGTAGTACCATTTGATAATTCACTTACACATTTGCATACACATGAACTTGAAGCATTCACACATTTTGTTGTTTTTGGATATGTTCAATTTCAATTGAATGAAGATTTTCTTCCAATATGTATCATTGCCCTTTTGAACCCATAGATGTTCCACAAGGTCATTTTTGAAATTGTAATTGGCAATTACATTTTCAATTCAATGGTTATTTTGTAGTAGTCCTCAACAAACAACCCATGCATGTCAAACATTAGATCCAACATCAAATAAAAGCTCTAAGTTGCAATTGGATTCATCCACTATGATTAAATTGTGCAAAATCACACACCTTATGAAAATGTTGTTGATTGTGGCCATGTCCCATTGTTTGTTTAAATTTTGAATGATTGCAAAACATGTTTGCAACATCTCAAAACATCACTCCACATGTTTTATGATTCCTTTCATTTAAAATTAATAATGTTGTTTTTCTCCTTGTGGCTCATGAATTTTTTGAACAAATATGTTCCATTAAGGATACATTCCATCAACAAGTAGATATTACTTTAAATATGTATTGCCGTTGACAACAAAATTCATGTATGAGATTAATGCTTGAAGCAAATTGGTGATAAGTGGTGAATTATTTAACACAGTGATGTCTTTATTACCACCAAAAAAGCCAAAAAACACATGCGACATCCATAATGATTAGTTTGTAATAATTTCAATAATGATTGACATGTCACCATCTTTATCTTGAAGTTTCCCTTGCCAAAAAATTGGGCAATCTTTTCATCAATAGTGCACGTAATTTAAACTTGCAAACAAATTTGGGGAACCTCAAGTTTCATTGATTTTGAATTACCTTTAAAAATCCTCTTATATAGGCCATTTAAAATGCTAGAATTTGATGGCCTTCACAAATTGTTTCATTATCTCCATTATTTTACTTTCCCACATTTGGTAATATTCATCAATTGCATCAATTATAATTTTGTAGGCCAAAATGTTTAAGATATTTGTGCATTTTTGAATTGAACTCAAACCTATGTTGCTGAATGCATCTTGCTTTTGCAAAAATATGAATCATATGCACAAACATTATCAAGAATGCGATCAACAATGTTCACTTCATTTTATACCTGAGGCAATGTAAACAATCCATCATCATACATTGGTGATGCACAAAAATCCTTTCATATTCTATCTTGTCAACATTGCCTTTCTATCTCCATATTAAGCTTTTGTCCTAGACATGAACTTCCATGTTTCTTCTTTTGAATTTTGAAATCAAACCCTATTTGATTCATAAGAATGTACACAAAAAGGTTTTCACAATCATCAGCTTCTTCAAAGGATGCTTGAAAATTCTCTTGTGATTATTTTATCCAATGTCCTTTTGCTCAAGAATTGCAATCCTTTTTCTAGTGTGCAACTTATTGTGAAAACACTTTTAACTTTTTCCACCAATGTGATGAGGTGTTAGGTTGGGTTAATGTAGTGGGGTATTTTCCACCATATATTAGCGCTTTCATATTAGAGCCTACATATGTCTTGTTCAAACAAATTTGCAATGGTAAATGGTAGTCAAGGGGTCAAGGTTTGAGTGGAGATCATGTTCTTAGAACATCCCCCCTAAAAGCATTTTACGAACAAGTGGTAAAGTGCCATGGATTGGAAATGTTGTATAAGGTGCACTAGTCATATAGTGGGCCCATTGAAAGACTATTGTGAGCCATTAAAAACGCACATCTTCCTAGGGTTAGGAAAATTGGAAAAGAATTTCATCAATATAATTTGATTGTTGTTCCTTATTTAATTGGTCATCTTTAATGATCGGTTTAGGTGATTCAACATCAATAATCTCTTACCTTTTATAGTCTTAATTTTCAAGTTTATGAGTGAGGCTCAAGAAATGTGAAGAGCATGATTGAGAGATATTAAGATGGCAGGCCAAATGCCAGGAATGGGTAGGCATGCTCTTACCTACTTACCTATCTGCATAGTAATCGATTACACTTCATAATTTTGTTACTTACAATACTTAAGGTGCATTCACACTTGGTGTTAAGGACTCTAGTATTAAGTCCCCTAACACCAAGCTACTCATTTAGGACCTAAACCTATTTACCACAAGGATTTCATGTAAGTTAACATTCATTTAATATTAGACAATCATCCATCGAACATTGGGTGCCACCTAGATTTTCACTCAACACTTGACTTAACATTAGGTGTGAATGCACCTTTACCCACTTACATATCTAGTCACCTAGGTGGTGTTAGGTGGAAGTAGGAGTATTTACAAGATAAGCAACAAAGGTGAAACATTAATTAGTAGCTGTGATTCATAGGTATGAACCAAGGTTGAACAATTTCTTTACTTTTATGAAGAACCTCCAAATCCAGTTCTAAAAAAAACTGAAAATGGTTGTAATTCCAATTCCACAAACAAATGGAAATCTGTTATGATTCACACTGGTGCGCAATTCTGTAAAAACCTCTTCTTTTTTTATTTCTTTTTGTATTTTTAGGGATCTCCCCCAGCAGAAGATCCCTAGGGAGTTATGCGTGGGGGAGATCCCCCTATATTTCTATGTTCCCATGTTGCCATGGAAATATTTTTTGATGAGACGGATAAAGAAAATTCAGAAACACAAGGAGGAAAGGGACAAAAATTCAAAGAAAATAAGAAGGAAAGAATGGAGGAAAGAAAAAGAAGAGATTTTTGGGTACATGGAGGTTCCCATGCGTGTGTGTTCTCCATAGGTTGGGAACGCTCTCAGGTGAATTGTTTTTTAAAAACAAGAAGGAAAGAATGGAGGAAAGAAAAAGAAGAGATTTTTGGGTACATGGAGGTTCCCATACTTGTGTGTTCTCCATAGGTTGGGAACGCTCTCAGGTGAATTTTTTTTTAAAAAAAAAAACAAGAAGGAAAGAATGGAGGAAAGAAAAAGAAGAGATTTTTTGTGTACGTGGAGGTTCCCATACACAACTGTTCTCCATCGGTCGGGAACGCCCTCGGGCAAAAACATTTTAAAAAAACAAGAAGGAAAGAATGGAGGAAAGCAAAAGAAGAGATTTTTAGGTACGTGGAGGTTCCCACACTCGTGTGTTCTCCGTTAGTCGGGAACGGCCTCGTGTGACCCTCTCTCAGGAGAACCCACACTTATGGGCACAATATAAAATAGCAGCGGCATAATGACGTTGTTGTTGAAATGAATAATTTACTATGGTCTTGTTTTCTGGTGTACTGGGCATTCATTTACTGTAGTAGCAAAGCGTCTGATTAAGCGTTAAGGTAATAAGTGCGGGAGCGCTGTGAAATCTAGTCCCGATCCGAGGTACACCCAAATAGAAACGAGGACATCAAGTACGACACACATTAGGCACAGTCAGCAAATGCATTAGGATCTGGTTTTGAGACCTGTTTCTTAAAAAAAACAATTAGGGCGACGCTGGCACATTTTGCACTTTGTGTTTGACACCTGATTTTGGTTTCAGGCCATGCTTGCCAGGTGATGTGGCGTCCACTGCGGATATTTGTGCGGATATTTGTGACAAGGCTAGCTTTGGTGAAGTTACACGTGGTGGATTCCACGGGTCAAGATTCTTTTGACGGCTAAGGAACGAGAGGCGCGAGGATATGTATCAATTAGAACGTGTCCAGTGGCAGCCCCTCTATAACTACTTACCCCATCCAGTGTGCACTCTTTCGTTTCTCACCCCATCACTCCTCACCATTGAACCTGAAATGATGACTGTACAAAGTGAGAGACTCCTAAACAACTCTCACCACCTGGGTCTTACAATTATATTGTAATTGGGCAATGAGAAATAATCATTTCCTGTTATAGGTGTTCGTGCAGGGCACTCCACATTATAGGCAATTTTACCAGCCCAAAGAAGCTTCAGGGTGTTTTTTGTACATCTTCATCCAACAAGTACTGGAAAGGCGAATTTACTGCTGCTGCCATTATAAGCATGACGACCAAACGGTTACTTTCTATGAGTATTTAGCACCTCTAGTGTGCACACTTTAGTTTCTCGTTTCTCCCCCATCCCCACCAGAGCTATGAAACTGAAAAAAATGGATTGTACAAAGTGAGGGATTATTTAACTCTCACCATCTCACCACCCGGGTCAATCATGGCAGTTGGCCAATGAGAAGCAATCATTTCCTGCTACATACTGGCGCTATAGGAGGGTGCTAGTAACATGTCATTCAAAAAGTACCTTACAAGGACATTTAACGGGTGGGTGCCTTGGGCGTGCCCTATGGTACAGTTTGAAAATGCATTAGGATCTGGTTTTGAGGCCTGTTTTTTTTTAAAAAATTAGGGCGACGCTGGCACGTTTCCTTTGTGTTTGGCACCTGATTTTGGGGGCCTTTTAGATTAGGGCCTTGCTGGCCAGTTGACGTGGTGTCCACGGCGGACATTTGTGCCAAGACTACTAAATTGCTTTCGTGAAGCTGTTACACGTGTTGGGTTTCAACAGTCACGACGACGTTTGGCGGCCAAGGAGTGCGGCGCTGTTTGTGAAGAAAGATCAAATGCGACGACGTATACGCCACCCTCTCCCTCTCCCCAAATATTGTCGCTCGCGGTCGGAGAGATCGAGCGCATACGTGCTGCAGTGTTCTTCTTTTAGAGCCATCTTGCGAATTCTCGGCTTTCTCTGGATCCTTCTTCGCATCTGCAGATTTTTGTAGGTTTTCGTTGCACATTTATTAGGGGAAAGAATCTTAGTGGCTGCTGGAACGTCGAGAGGAGACTACAAGGAGATTTTCATATATAGGGATTGGAGTCCGAGGGAGAGGGAGAAAAAGAGATCTCATCAGTGAAGCAAGATGAGAGGGATGTTGCGAAAGGGAGTGGGCAAACGTCTGGTTATGATGATGGCTCCTTCCTCAGGTCTGTTGCATCGGGTTAGTGAAGACATGATGCTAGTAGCTGAAGGCACTATGATGCAGGTGACAGGCCATCGGACGTTGATGAGTGCATTGGTGAGACGAGCGGGGCCGCTTACACAGCAAGCAGCGTACCACACCTCTACACCTTGCAGCACCGCACCATATTATGGAAAAGTAGACAATGATGTGATCATGTCGGCGGCACGCTGCAAGGAGAAGAGATTGCAATCCAACAACAATCCAATAGTCGATTATCCCTGTTGTAAGAAAAATTTCAGTAGTCATGCTGCATCCTATGAGCGAAATTCTCCAGCACATTGGTGGAAACCTGATAGTTCAACGGGGGTATGGTATCCTGAAGGCATGAATGGCATAGAGAATACCCCTTTCACTGCAACAGACAATACTGAACCCAGCAATAAGGTGGCTGCAATATCTTCTAAAGAGCAAGAAGACGCCTGGTGGGTCTCGATGGAAGAGCTTCCTGATCTGGACCGCAAGCCTTCAAAGAACCGAGCTTGAGCACAAGAAATTATTGTCTAGTTTGTGATCCTCCTCTCTATTTCAAAATGTTAATGGGATATTCAATGGCAGTATAGATTATAGGCAAGAAACCGAATTGTGTTCAGCCCTCTACTCTCATCTTTTGACTCACTTTCTCTGCAGGCATTTTGTAGAAGAGCCTGATTCTACTGTCAGCTGATTATGCATTCTGTTTGTTCTGGTGGTGAAGGTGGGAAGCACAGCATAATATGGAACAATTCTGAACTGTTCAAGTTGGTCCTGAAGACCATAGCTTTCTAGGGTTCTATAGAAACCCGATTGGGGCATTGTATTGCTGCTATAATCAGCTCGGCAGTAATCTCTCTACCTTCAATACGTTGCATTTGACAAATAGGTACCTGAAAAGAGCATTAGGGATGGATGCCCCTCATTATTTTGAGCTTTTTGCTTTTTGTTTGTGGACAAAATGCAAGTCTTCTCCAAGTAATTGGTACCAGATTGCGGTTGAGTATTAATGGTTCAATTTGTTTGGAAGAACTTCAGCTTCTTCTTTTGAAGAGGAGAAATATACATGAATCAGCCTGAGATACTCATTTCAAATCTTATGCTACAAATTGCTTCTTTGCTTTACCACCAGATTGTGTGGTACAAAAGCCATATTTGTTATGTATTTTGGCAGAGACATGCTGATGATGTCACTTACGAGCACAGTCTGGTGCTTTATAATTTTCAACCAGATCTATACAAAATTTCAGAGGTTTGAACTTTTACCTCCGTTTAATAATGCTAGATCAAGTGCTGCAAGACACCTTTTCTTTCAATTTAATTATTTTGACACAGATTGAGGATTGGGTATACACACATACATGGTTGTCAGAAAATTTGCTGAGTATGAAATGTGGGAAGATGATTAGGAAAGTGTGATATCACATTTTCCTTGCCTGAGTATGGTTAAGCTAATGTGTTGAAAAATGAATTGTTTATGCTAAATGGAGGACATAAAAGTTACAGAAAATAATTTGTTGTGACAAGAAGGATTGTTTCAGTCAGTGGTCCACCTACATGGCCCTGTTCTACAGACACTTAAATCAGGGATTCGGCCTGGAGCTCTCTGTTCCCTTGTATTCTGTCAGAACCTGTGAAATCTCTAGCAATTCTGCCAGAGTCTGTACATTTTCTATGTCACTTGTGTTGTCACATAGTGTCGGATGAACGTGAATCTGCTTCTCAAGCTTTGGTGTCTAGTTCTTGCATGACAGATCATTGTTCCAGAGGTGCAAGAGGCAGGTTGTGTACATGCGCGTTATACTAATTTTTATGTTATGACATAGTGGAGGTCCATGTGAATCAGGTTCTCAAAATCTGCAGCCCTAGTTCTTTGCATGACAAAAGGCTGTTCCTAGAGGTTCAAGAGTCAAATGGGTCCATTGACAGACCTTCACCAGTTCAGATGGCCACTCTGGGCACTAAGCCCCAACCCCTTTTGGGATGGTGCCTGGAGGGGCAGCAGCAAGAACCGTACTTGTTCATGGGATAGTGCTGAGGATGGCCCCACACACAACTCCTGAGTCCTACTACTGTGCCTGCTACAATAGCAATAAAAAAGAAAGTGCCCATTATCAGTAGCAAGCATGGTAGAGTGCACATAATATTCACTTGTTTTGAAACAAAGTAAGAAAACACAGGATTAGGCCTGGAGGACTTGTCTCTAATAAAATATCCATTTTCCTGAATAGTTTTCAAGTTTGATCTCAAAACAGACTTGATCCAATACCCAATGTGAAGAAAGGAAAATATGCCATCATCATCTTGCTTACAGATTTGAGGAAGAAATTGCTAATTTCATCATGTTCATTGCATGCTACCACAAATGCATGTTGTCGAAGAAGATGGTGAAACAATTTCATTAAAAAAAAAACTAGTCATGAATTCAGCTTTAGCAAATTTTACTGGCCTGCTTCTTGTGCACAGGAATGTGATGTTGTGATCCAAAGTGCAACGGGATGTGGTCAATTTTCATTTACATCAGGGTAAGTTTGAGGACTAAGCCCAAGCAAATGGCCTTGGATGAAAAAACTTGTTGGAATCTTACATGGATTGTTGTGGATAATATTGGTTAAGCTTTTGGAGTATTTCAAAGAGATGGGCCTCATGAAAATAGTGAGAGCCCATGGGTCCCAAAAAAAAAAAGCCCTATTGCTCATGTATGATATTATATTATTAAGCATTTAAAGTTTTTACTAATAATTATGTTTTAAATATTTCCTATTGCATTTGGTGGAGAAGATGTGCCTAAGTGACCTTAGATGATGGGGAACAAATTCTTACAATACTTACACAATCAAATCCTATCAAATCAAGGGGGGGCCTTTTAGTGAAGTTATGTAAGGGTCCATGCATGATTGGGGTATCACATTTGGATCATAAGGACCTATTCCAAAGACTCCCAAATTCACCTTTTTTTTCATTTTTCCAGTGACATATTTTACATTTCACTTTTTTTCTTCATGTCAAATGGAATAATTTTGTTTCAAATTTTATATAGGCATCTAAAATATATATTGTCTTCATTATGAAAATTAGAATAATAAAATTTATCCAATGTGAGCCATGTTCCATCAATTGCCCAAAATTCCCATAAATTTGATTTTTTGAAAAAAATTATATTACAATAAGGCATTTGGTTCTTGTCAGCTTCATACATTTTATACACATTAGCACATAGGATGTTTATGGTAAAAGTCTTGGGCCAAAAAAAAAAATCTAGACATTCCTTATGAGTCTTTGAACTTTTTTTTCCTCGTGAAACAAAGTTTTAGATTTTTTTTAAGGACTTGGTAAAATTCTTTAAACTTGTTCAAATTTGACATTCTATGCATATTATAATACCTTTGTAATATACTTATCTATGAATAAAATCAAACATTTAATATGAATGTGTCATTAAGTTTCAACAACATGTGAAAGTGAAGGGGCCTAATGAAATGAGATGGCCCTTTTGGGTACCCCAACCAAGCTTTGACCTATAATATAATTTTATACAAATATTGCAAGAAGGATATTGTGGCAATATTACATTACATGATTAATGGTGGTATTGCATTTGTAGTTGCACTAATAGTGACCTTAAACCTTCAATGATGTAAGTATTGCAAATTTGGGTTGGAAAATAAATGGGGCATGCCCATAGTCAATGCTTGCATGTTAAGATGAATGTGTTGCAAGTTGATTTTGTTTTAATTTAACCCATTTGTGTTACATTGAAGCATGCATTTGGAATATGACATAGGGTGATAGGGCAAGGTATTGCAAATTGGGATTGGTAAAATAGAAATGGGTAGAAACTTACAAAATTTTATGTATAATGAACACAATACAAAATGTTGGTGAAATACAAAAATTTCCCACTACAAGTTAAGCTACAATGGCCTAACACTATCTGCTAAAATGCACCCTCATTCAAAGAAAAGTCATAAAAAATGCCCATGTCTTTTTTATAAGTTGCCACATCGTTTGTGGCCTTTATCACATGGTGATGGGTGAAAAGTTATCAATGTTGAAATACGGGTCAAACCACATCCACCACATAGGTTTCTTTGTGATATTTCGAAACTTAAGGACCCAAAAAATTTAATGTCATGATTCAAATGCATGGTAGAAAAACAATGTTAACCAAAAAAAAAAGTGCTTGCAAGCTTACCAACCATGAATCATTTTCAATTTGTGGTACTTGCACATGGTTTGCATCTCCTTCTCTTGATTGCCTTTGGTGGATTCAAAATTTTACAAGTTTGTGAACATCCCATGTGAACCTAAGAAGTTTTACATAACCAACCTTATTCATTCAAATTGTTTGGGCAATATCATCATCCTACTCAATTCATAGAAAACACTACATGGGATAAACCCCACCCCCACCCCACATAGATATGTTGATGACGTTTAACAATTTGTCACATGTTAATCTCACTAATAAAGGTTGTTGAACTTCCACTACAAGAAATCATAATTTATTTGATTAGAAAATTAAACCAAAAACCAATCATTTTGACATTTGGTCAATTTGATCACTTAGTCAAACTAGACAAGTTGATTTGAAAACATCCAACTTGATTGATGGTTTTTTTTATTAACCATAAAATGATCTTTTTGACCAATCACATTGGACAAAAATTTGGGCATCCCAAAATAATTAATAAAATAGTTCAATTTGTAAATATAAAGATGTAAATAATAAATAAATAATAAGTACCTACCTACCTACCTATCCACAACCCACCTATGTATTATACATTTACACACATGTACAAGGTATATATACAAATATACATACTCCACATAATATATGTTGATAATGGGAATTGAACCTTGGTCTCCTTGGTTCCACACCAATGTCTTAACCATCAAACCACCCCATCACTTTGTAAAAACAATACAAAATGGATTTAACATGTATCCTTGAACTTCCATGAATTTTTTGGTCAATGTGTATAACAACATTCGAACTTTTTTTTATTTTATAAATAGGTTAGTAGGTACCTAACTAGGTAGATAGGTAGGTACACATGCCTACCTACCTATGTAATTATCATACCTACTTATGTAAACTATAGGTAAATATGTAGGTAGATATTAGGTAAGTAAATAGATAAATAGAATATAGGTAGGTAGATTAATAAGTAACTTTGTTAAATAGTAGAGAGATTGTAATAGGTAAATAAAACATAGGTAGATAGATGGTAAGTAGGTAGGACATAAGTAGGTAGGTAGGTAGAGGGTAGGTAAATAGGTAGAACATAGGTAGGTAGAGGTAGGTATGTGTTAGGTAAATAGGTAGGTAGGTAACTTAATAGGCATAGCAAGTAGGTTAGTTAACCAAATTAATATGGCCAATTTGAGTTGGTCATCACTACAACTAAAGGTGTCCTTATACCCCAAGTGATTTCATTGGATTTTGAGTGAATTCACTGGTTGTAATGAATAGGGACCAATGAAGAAACATTCAATTCACTAGTCCAATGAACGGGGACTAGTGAATTGCACACACATTTTGTAGTAATGCATGGGCATCTTGATGAACCATTTTTTTAAAAAATCTTTCTTGATTAGATGTACAACTTAACACTTGGTCAAAATGGTCACTTCAGTTAAAAAAATAAACCAAAAAAATCATGTGTCTTTCATGCCCCATGCCTTTAGTCAATGTGAACACTTTAGTCAAATTGAACATTTTAAAAAATCATGATTTCTTGTAATGTTCCTTGAGGCATTGTGCTTCAATTTGAAATCGATCCCATTTTATTTCAATTTTTTTCTTCATTCAATCAATTGGTTTTTTTCCATTACATGTTTGCGGGTTGTTCAAAATGAAATCATTCATGGCTTAGTGGTTTTTCACCTTGGCCCCCAAGATGGACAAATTTACCTACCTTCATGTGAAACCTTTGTTTTTTGTCCAAATGTGGATGAAACAACCACTTAGCCACTTAATTGTTAGTGCGTCCATTGATCTTACACACCCACTAAAACATTTAATGGAAAATGTAGATTAGGTGCATGATCACCTTCATGATAAATCACCTCAACCCCTACAAAAAAATATTCATTTACACATGATGAAAGTATTACAATTAAACCAACAAATGGATGGTAAACATGATGAAGGTATTACTAACAAAACATGTCCCTAAACCCATTATATTAAGGTATTTGTTTGGTATTATGTGGAAGAAACACCTATTTAAGCATATGGGTATTGCTTAGAAAAAATTGGGTGAAATTTTTTCCCATCCCCATTTTTGGATGGATAATGAAGATGGGATGAGATTTCTTATTCAAAATGTTTGTGCTACATTAGACTTTTTAAAACCCTAGCATGTGAAACACATAATCCATCACAAGATATTTACATTCAAAAGTGAGTGTATATACATAACAATTATTTGTTCTCCTTGAATTTGCTCCTCGTTTACTGTAGCATTCATTTGTTAATGATTACTACTAATTGATACCTTTCCCTGGTCTCTAGGTTTCTTTTGAAGATGTGCCATCCTAAAACAAAACCATGGTTGATCAATGTTCTTTGTTTTGTCTCTTTCTACTTCTAGTTCATCAATTTCATCTTGATTTACAAGCACATTATTAAGAAAACACACAAATCCTTTGGCAAAATGCAATCCAAAAAAAAAACTTAAAGGTCACTAGTAATGATGATAGAAACCATCAACTAATATAACCATTACTAGGGAGCTTAAAGCTCCCCCAAGACCCAAAATTTGTACAAAAAAGAAGAAAATGTGGCAACTTCCATGTTGCAACTTGATGCAACCAATTGCAAAGTAATGTAGTGCTTCACCCCCCAAGTTTGTTGTTACCTCTTCCTATACACACAAACAACCCTAGATCATTAACAACTACAAATCAAGGTTAATCAATGTTTCTACTGCTACTAGTAGCAACAACTCATGTTTTGTTATTACTACTAATGTTGTTGATGTTATTAATAACAACTATTGATGTTTTGTTGGTATTATTGATGTTGTTGTTACTACTAATGATGATGGTGATTTAAAGTTACTAATCAATGTACAAAATAACATTATGAATTTCACATTTGAAATTGATTCAAAACCATTATTTTAAATTTAAATTTAATTAATGTTCAATTACATTTTACACAAATAATTAATTAATCAAAAATTATTTATGACATTTCAACACTAAATAATGTCAATTTCTCATGTTATTACTATTGTAAGACCATCATCACTAGCAATAACATGATGTTGTTGCTAGTACAACATCATTACCATCAATGTAGTTTTCACCAATAACAACAAACAAGCCCATGAAACTTTTTTTTTCTTAAAATTTTCTGTTATTTTTCAACAAAGAAATTGGGGAATTTTTGGAATAATTTTTTTTAATTCAATCATTTTGCCAAATTTTGTTAATTTTTGTCAAGTTTTTTATTTTAAAATGTGAGAAAAACATTGCCATGAAGACAAGGACAAACATTTGCTTGCATCATCTCTTATAGCAACAAGATGAAATGTTTAATAATTTTGATTGGCCTTGCAAAGACTAAATCCTTTATGCCATGGAAAGGGGGACACAAACTTAGTCATAATTGGTTCAATTGGGGAAAAGGGTAAAAACATTGTTAATAAGGAGGTTATTTCTAGAATAATAATGAAAGATATAGTCCACAAATAAGCTACAAATTTAATGATTACTTCAAATCTAATCCATCATGAAAAAATCAATGTGGGATAGAAAGAAGAACCTTGCACAAATGAATTAGGCATCATGCCCCTAATGGGAGATTATATGTTTGCCCTTGATATCAATTTAATAAAATTGACACATAGGTCAAAGGAAGATATTCATTGTGATGTGGGAAAGGATGTTTTTGAACCTAGTGAAATAAGAAATGAAAATGAAGATATTGAATGTAATTCTTGGAATCAATGTTCGTGATTTAAAAATGTTCATCAAATACTTATATCACTTGTGAAAATGGAACCCAACAACTGGATATATGTAATGAATCTAAGAGAAGAAAAACATATTTGATATGAAAGTACAAAGGAAGAGGTGGCTCCAACATTTGGGAATGACTAAGTTTAAAGAAGATTTAATGCTAGTGTGGAGGATGATGAAATCCTAGTTGAAGGCATGGAAAAAGAAAATGTTTGCTTCTATCATCTTTTTGCAACAAAAGGAATATGGAGACGACAAAGAATTGGTTGGTTATCATTTTCTTTAAAGTGAATATTATGGAAAAGTTGACAATGACCTAATGAACCTACAACAACATCAACATAAACACACACATAAAGATAAAAAGAACCCAAAAAGTGAGAAGAAAGAAAGAAAAGTAAGATGCAAAAAAAAAGCTCACACATAAAATTGTGTTTTGTTTTTTTGTAGTAAACAAGTTCACACAATTATTGTGCCTATCCTCTACCAACTAGAGCACCTTTAAAAACTACAACACAATAATGCAAATTCAACTAGACAATCAAGATCAAATAAGAGAAATAAAAACACATAGAATGCATGAGGATGAGTCACTTTCTTTATTGTAACAATTGGAAATGTAACCTTATTTTACTAACCTTGGAATAGTTGGTCAATGGTGGTGTAATAACTAACCTCACAAAGGTTATAGTGGACAATGCGTTTTAATATGGAGGACTATCAAAACCTGATCTTGTTTCAAAACTCATAAGTTTTGGTGTAGATGGAGTTTCAATTTTCCAAGGTGCAAAAATTGGTGTTACAACACAATTGTGGGAGAAATTTGCCCCCCAAATGCTAGGGGTACATTGTGTTGCACACTGGACAAACATGGCAATACAAACATTGTCAAAACTAGCTCTAATTTTAAGATTGAAGCAATATTACAATCAATCTACACCTACTATTTTCTATTTCATAAATGACATTTAGATAATGCAAGCTTGGAGAATTTTTGGAGCAAATGGCCTTGAAGATTCTTCGTAATATGAATACATGTTGGATTTCAATGTTTTCACTTGCAAAATGGATTTTGAGAGAAAACAAAATAATTGTGATTAAATGTTTGATGAACAAGCATCCCATGACATAGTTAAAATAGGTTTGGAGTTGTTTTGTGATGTTGAAGTGTTCTTGGGATTGACATGTATTATTCCCATGATGGAACTTGTTTAGGGCTTGTCCAAGTTTGCTCATAATTAAAAAAAATTTATATGTGATTTTATTGTTGTTGTCAAAGAATGTGAAACACAATAGTAACAAATGTACTATGATCAACTGATCATGTATGGGCAAAAGGAGTTTGGGTAATTTCTAAACATAATGGAACATTTAATTCATGTTTTGCATTCATGTTTGGCTTGTTGACCAAAACATAAAGCTTGAATATGTAGCCTTCTAGTTCTATGGATGTATTTATATGCAATATAAAAGGTGCATAATCACATGTTTTGAGTTGGGTTTCTAGAGTTGATTGGGTTTTGGGAGTGCAAAATGTGAAAAAAAAGTGCACTCATGCTGTTAAAATTGGAGCGGCCCTTCCTTTCACAAGAGTTTATGAATGCAACTGGGATTATTTATCCCAGGTTTTAGATTCAACCAGAATCTGAATAGAGTTTCTTGGCACAATTGAACATTTTGAAGGCTCATTATTGTAATGGGAAGAACATGGGGGACCAATCGAATGTACATTTCTCCTTTGCTTGATGAATTGAAGTTAGAATCACAAGTTTTTTTTTTCAAAGTGACAATGTTGGCCAATTCTATTTGTAGCAATGAAACCTCCCCTAGATTGCAATCCATGCTTTAGTAGATGTATGGATTCCAACCTTTCCATTGATGATTATTTATCAAATTATTCATTCTAAATTGTTAAAGTGGCTGAAGTTAGTGGAACTATCCATGGCTATGGTCTTAAGTAACGTGGAAGATGAAAGGTGTTTCTTTAATGTCTTTTATGAAGAGCAAATTGAGAAACATGTTGACAACCCATTTCGATCTCATGGTACAGATGTATACACAAAGCTTCTGCACTATGGAGACTTTCCCATTTATTGTAGCTATCAAATCTTAAGACCAACCAAAGAATTGAAAGGTTGTATATGCATAATAGACACGAAAATTACACAAAAAAATCTCTACAACAAAGCCCTAAACCTTAAACCATGTTTTTCCATATGTGGATAAAAACATAGTCAAAGGAGCCACCCAAGTGAGTGGACACTTTATAAAATTGCAGTTTTGTATGATTGAAAGATCACAAATGAAGCATAATAATTTGAATTGTCATAATTTTTTTGAAATATTTTTTATTAATTGCAAATTTTATATACTCAAAGCTTGACACAAATGAATTTTTCTTTTACATGTTCAAAGCAAATCAAATCTTAAGCGTAGACAACTTTTGGTTTTTTTTAAAACATCTTTTTTCCTACCAAATGTGCACCATTCCTTCTAAAGATTGTTTTCATAATTGATTTGAGCACATTTAAAAGTGCTTTTGAATTTAAATTTTTTGAATTTTGAAAACATTCTTTTAACAAAAGTTATTTGTATTCATGTGATAGAGGGCATGAATGTATAATATAAATCTTATAAAATTAATTTTAATCAAAATATATTTATATTTAAAATGTAATGTTAAAAGGTGTACCCAATATTGAGTAGGTACTTCCACACTTTTGTGAAAGAAATCTTTTTGTCCAAAATGAATTCATTCCCATGATTCACAAACATCGATGGATCCACAATGCTTAGTAGACATGAGCAATTGTCACTTTATTGGCCTTGCCTACCAAGGCAAGGAAATTGTGTTTACATTCATTATGTAGCTTAATGGATTTTGGCCTCCATGTAATAGGTCTATTTTTATATGAGGATTTTTTGAAAGATGATATTTTGGCTTGTTGAAGGTTGACATTACCTTACCCTAAGGTCAATTTCATCATTAAATAATCCTCAAAATAGTGAAATGAAATTTTGTCAAAACATGAAGTTGATATGTTGAAAATCATCATTATTATCATAGGCCACATTCTGGATAATTTCATTACTCATATCACAATATCATAATAGATGACGAAAATAAATGTAATTTCAAAACTAAAAAACCAATTCAATTTTTGTAAGAAAATAATTATTCGTTTTAATGTGAAAACTAACCCTAGGTAGTTATAGAGTTATAATATCTTGAAGATCTTGGTTTCTTTTAGAGGATTTTTTGAAGATTATATTGTTGTACGGTGAAACATTTGAGTTTCCGTGATTCTTCTTTTGCCTTCAGATACTTTTTAACGTAAATGGCAAGGCCACAGTGTGACACACCCCCTTTTTGATTCTTTAAAGAAAGAGATACTGCGTACCTAGTTAGTACAGAACAAAAAAAATAAAATTGAGCCTTAAGATAAATGTTGTAAACTCTTCACAATATGCTTGAATAGCCGTGTGCGGTGTGGAAGGTGAGAAGATAAAACAGCTCATATAAACAAATATTGCGCAAGTATATCCTGCACGTCAAGAAGCATACATAACAGGTGCTTGTTGGAGGTTTTTCTTTTCAAAAGGATCCTACTTCGGCGCTTATAGTCATTTGTCTGTTAGAGAAAGAGGTAAGACATTCCAATTCCTCTCTTTTTTTCTATGTGAATTCCCTTTTTCTCCCTTTGGTTTCTGATGCGGATTCTTCATTTCGGTACTCAGTTGCACACGAAGAATCTGCGTCCGATCTGAGACGAAGAAAAAGTTTCCAGCAAGTATTAATCAAGTACTCTCTGATGCAGGTATTCGTCATCTGCACAATACTAGAGTTGCATACGAAGAATTGGCATGATATATGAGATGAAGAAAATTTCCATCAAACATGTGGAGTTTTTATACCATGTCACAGTTTTCTACATTTCTGTTAGGAATCCCAAGGCTTGCATAATGCAACCTGTCACATACTCGCTAATTGACGAGCATTGTAGCTTGTAGGTGCCTGTTAAAAATGTGCAAGTGCAACCCTCAAGCAAGGATGTTGTCAGAGAATTGCTGGTCATATTACCGAGCTTTTGTACTTGTTGCTCGTGGTTTCGCATCTTTCTATTAACGGATTCTCAATAATCGCGAGTGACACTACTGTACTCACCAGCGAGTTCGATAACCTCTGCGAAAACCACTCGATGTCTCTTTTACTTCCATTTATTCAGGTCCTTCACAATGTGGAACTATTTACATAAGTACTTTAGGTAGCCGTAGAGCCGGAAAGATGGTCCATGACAACCACGCCGACGACAACTTCACACAAACTCGCGGGACATTGGACAATGTCTGGCTGCACTATAAAGCTTGACGCTAACGAACCAGAAGGATATTTCAATCTTCAGCCAGTATCTCATGCAGGGTCGATCTTCGTACTCCGGGTAGTTCCAACCGGAGCACCTGCATTAAACCTGATCCAAAGAAGCGTGCAACAACCGCGCCAGATTCATGGGACCAATTACTTTTCCTACGAACCAGATTTCTACTACCCGTCTGAATATTGCAAATTACAGATCATATTTGAAACCAAAGAAACAGCATCCTCACAGAACTCAAGACCTCCGACAAGCTTATTGGATACATTGTGCCAAAATCGTCGAGGTTAGTGGCCAGCAAAAAGGAGGCAGGCCTGGCAATTTGCTGACTACTAAACGCTATTTCTTATTCACATTTTCTCCAGCTAGCCTATGATGCAGACCCTTCATATGTATTCCGAGACGATTGTGTACGAAGGATCTGCATCATAGCCCAGCTGAGGCAAATGCCAGGCGCTACAGCACAATCTCACCGCGAAATGAACATATTTCAAACCGAAGAACCTGAATTTCCAGAACAGACCGCAAGTCTGCCTAAAGGATTCCAGCAATCGACGCTACACCCAATGAAGAAGCACACTACTCAAATATAGACAACCCTAAAGCTGGCAGCAGAAACAAGTGATTGCCAGGAAACACCACTACACTACAAAAGTGATAGAACCACCCGCTTTGCACCGCGACCTCATACAAGAGCGAGGGAAGACATTTTCAGAATGATGGTGGTGTAGAAATACACCAAGGAATTGAAAACGCCAAAACGGGCTACGCTCGCTCCCCACGTATACGACGGGCCAGCTGTATGTCCTTCGGCATGATAGTCACACGCTTAGCATGGATTGCACACAAGTTGGTGTCCTCGAACAGCCCTACCAGATAGGCCTCAGAGGCCTCCTGCAAAGCCAAGACAGCAGAGCTCTGAAACCTAAGATCGGTCTTGAAATCCTGAGCGATCTCCCTCACAAGCCTCTGAAAAGGCAGCTTCCTGATCAACAACTCCGTCGACTTCTGGTATTTACGAATCTCACGAAGGGCAACAGTTCCCGGCCTGTAACGATGCGGCTTCTTCACACCTCCAGTAGCGGGAGCCGACTTCCGAGCGGCCTTAGTCGCAAGCTGCTTACGTGGAGCCTTCCCTCCGGTGGACTTCCTCGCTGTTTGCTTGGTCCTCGCCATCGCAAACTTGGAAAGGTAATAAATCAAATGACAAGAGAACACAAACAGGAATAAAATGCAGGAAGATTGAGAAACAGAACTGCATACGCAAATTAATCGAAACCAGGGGCGATCGGTAGCGCAAGAGGAAGCGGGAAAGTGAGCGCACAAACACAAACGACCAATGGAACGTTGCTGAAGTCAGGAAGGAACTAAGTAGATCTCAGGTTCGGAGCAAACCTTGAGGTTCGGAAACCGAAGCTCAGGTAATGGATACTGCAGAGTGGCGATCCGGATGAGGAGAATGTGAGCATCTGATTCGCCAAGAAAAGAGAGCCAATAGAAAACTTGAATCTGAGTTACTGGGATCGAAAGCAAAGTGACATCATCTGACGGTGAGAAGTGGTGGCTTTCTGCGATCGGACGGATACGGGTGGTACGGCTGAGTTAACAAATAGGGTAAATATAAGTTCCTTTTTTTGGGTCTTTTTTAACGCAGCCTCAGTGGGGAGCACCCCCAGAAAGATTTCGCCTTAATTGGCGACAATTTTGTAGATGATCATTAAAACAGTAGCCAGTAGACGGAACTGTGGCGACAGTGATTTGTTTTGTGGCGAATTTTCGCCATTTTGAGAAACAGATTTTGAAATGTGAATATTCTGCTGCAAATTCACTGTTTCTGAAGAAAAAAAATCGTCAGAAAACGATTTTTTTCATTTTAAAATCATCAAAAATTGTGACAATTGTCTACAACATATTGTCCTTAAGAATTTTTACTTTCATATTTTGAATATTGCCCAAATGTGGCTAAATATTTATGAATGATCACCACTTGAGCAACATCACAAAATTGAAAAAAAAACACCAAGTAAAATTCCTGCTAAAAAAAATTGGCAATTTTTTTAATTAGAAAAGGGAATTTTAGCCAAAAAATGGAATTAGTGTCACCTTTTGGCAACTTTTTACCAAGAAGAAGAAGCTTCATATTAAATATTTAAACACTTGGGCTCCATGTTGCTTCACATTATTACTAACAATCAAATGATCAATTGCTGAAAATAATGAATGGATTTTGTGGAAATTGAGTTCCATTCAAGTAAAAATATTGAATGGCATTATATGTAGTTTCAATTGAATTTTAATTCAATTCAAATTCCTAAATTCAAATTGTTGGAATTTCAAATTTCAATTCAACTAAATTCAATTTGACAATTGATTTCAAATTCAATTGAAGAGAAATGGGATGCAAATTGGTGGAAAAGGCATTGAAAATTTGCTTGTGAATGTCATGTGCTACCATATTGGCACTTACAACTATCGTTGTTCACACACACAAACCAATTTAAGGTTATTCATTAAGATTCATTTCAAACTTTTCCAAATGTTTTCATAATACATTAATAAGAACAATGTGAAAGTTCATTCACAAAATTCAACACCAATTCATTTTATGATTCGAGAAAAAAAAACTTTATTATGTGAAATTTAGTTTGTAATAAAAATGCACTTAAGCTAGCATGGATCACAACCAAAGATGGGACAATTTGGCCATCCACTTTAGGAAGATGACATGCCACACAAGTACACACATGGTCTTTCCATGTTTAACCATCCTAACTCTCCAATAATAACATTAAAAAAGATGACACCTTTCACATACACAACATAATGCATCATGCAATCACATTTAATGTAGTTGGTGTTGTTCACTATAGGTACATGTAATTTCTTAGTTCAAATCTATGGATTTGAGGCCAATAACCAAGTCTTTGAATCATGGCATAACATATATTCTAATGTTGGGCAATTAGCAAATTTTCCATAGCCATTGGTATTACTTTTTGAAACAAAACTATTGTTATTCACATGCTTAAAATGTCACATTTGGAATATCCAAATTGATTATTGTCATTGCATCTCGTCAAATTGAAGCAAATGGTAGTTTAAATTCATTGCTAAATAATAGAAATTACAATGAAAACAATGCAAGAAAAACTTGGTGATTAAACTTATATTCCATAATTAACCATGGTGGTTGTAGATCCCAATTTCTAGTATGGCCTTTTTGAAAACCCATACTTTTGCAAACCTTGTTTCAACATCCACCCCATTTGTTCAACTAATCCATTTGTTTCAAGATGGTCTTATGAAGTCATACTATGATGATTGATTGATGTTTTCTCACAAATTCTTAGAACTTCCCATGGAATTTTATACCTTGGTCAATGAATATTTTAATTGGAGCACCAAATTAATTGAACACCCTTTCTTGAAATGCATAGGTAACTCCTTTATTGTTGCAATATGATAATGGCACCAACTTTAGGCACTTTGAAATATGTTTGTAAATAAAATGTAGGTGCATTGAATGGTGGTCACATTTGATCACACAACACACATTGAAAAACAAATTGTTGAACCCGTAGTTGCATCCCTCATCATTAGTGTTATGCTTAAAGCACATTATAAGCTCATTTGATTTTAAGTTGGCCCAACTCCTCATGAGCATGTCATACAAAGCCTTACCATTGTTATGGGTGAGGCATCACCCACATTCATTTGTCTCCCCACACTTATATGAAGGAATTACCTTCCCATTTGAACCACTTGGGCTTATGCACGACTTGGTCATCTTCTTTGAGTGTCAATCCAATTAGTATTTCACCTACTTATAAATATGTAATAAGAAATGCATTCTCATGTATGTCCAAGGTGCCATTGCCTTTTGGTTTAATGTCCGGATCACAATAATCCCCATTATCCATATTAGTTTAGGGTACATTCGCAAAACATCTCAACAAGAAACATAAGTATGCAAAGGTATGCCATTTTAGTATTGCCTCCAAATTTATCATCATGTTAACAAACTTTAGTGGTGTCCTCATTATTGGGACTTGGGTTTCGACTCAACCTATTAGCATTTTGGTTAACTTTATTAGTATTATGAACTATCTCAAAATCATACTATTAAACCTCTCTAACTTTCTTATGAATTGATTTGATTACATCAAAAACTTAAATGATTGATGATTCATTTTCACATTGGTTATTGAAAGCATCAAAATGGTGAAACCACCCGACAATAGCAAAGCACTCCCCTTCATCGAATTATATTTTTTTCTTGTCATCTTATTAAACTTATTGGCATATGCCATAATGAAATTTTGACCATCATCATCAAGTTGGGCAAATAACATGGCCCCCAGCCATAACATGTTTTAGTCAACGTGTGGCTAAAAAGGTTGTCTTCATATTGTTCATTAAAAATCCAAAATTGAAATGAATCAAACTTTCAATTATAAGAAAGTTTATTATATTCAATATAATGGGTTTCTTTTGATGTTATTGCTTTAAATATTTTAGGCTATCATATCTTAACTTGCTATTTTACGTTATTTTACCTTAGGTTATTTTAAGTTATCATACCTTACATTATTTAAACTATTGTACCCAATGTTATTTTTTATTATTTCACCTCAAGCTATTTTATTTAAATTTATTTCAAATTATTCAACCCAAAGTTATAATATTTTATGTTAATTTTGGCTATTCCAACCTAAGCTATTATTAGTTATTCTAAGTTTTTCCAAATTTAATTCTTATATGTTATTTTCAATTATTTTACATTAATAAATTATAAATTATTATAAATCCATTTAAGATTATTTTAAGTTATCTACCCTATTTTTTGACTATTCTAAATTATTCCACCTTTAATTATTTTTAATTATTCTTGGTTATGTTAGGTTATTTTAGATCATTTTGTCTTAGGCTATTTTTGGTTGTTTTAAGTTGTTCCACCTTAGGTTATTTTAAGTCATTTTAAATTATTCTTACCTAAATTATATCAATTATTATAACAAATCATGATTTTTCAAAAGGTTCAACCTGACCAAAATGTTCACATTGACCAAAATGATGTGTGATTTGACTAAAAACATGAGGTAAAAAAAACACATGGTTTTTTGGTTAGTTGGTTTTTGATTAAAATGACCATTTTGACCAAATGTTAAATTGTAAATATAGTCAAAAGGGACAATTTTTAAAAATGGTTCATTAAGATGTTTGTGGTTTAATCAAATTGGCCATATTGAATGGTTGTGCTTAGTCAAATTGACCATATTAATTTTGTTACCTAACCTATTTGTTATGCTTACTAAACTAACTATCTACCTATTTACCTAACATATTCCTACTTATGTCTTTCCTACCTACTTACCAAAATATGTCCTACCTACATGCCTACCTACCTATCATTATTTACCTAGGTCCTATCTACTTATTATCTACCATAATTATTTATTTATCTACCTATGCCATGGAATTCATTCATTTGAATGTTCATCCATGTTCCTAACTTTTACTTTAATTTTAATTCATTTTTAGTTAACTTTTGTTTCATTTCCATTTAATTCATAGTTCATTTCTA
Organism: Sphagnum contortum; assembly: GCA_963920785.1. NCBI lineage: Eukaryota > Viridiplantae > Streptophyta > Sphagnopsida > Sphagnales > Sphagnaceae > Sphagnum > Sphagnum contortum. Next base: position 10,808,460 of record OY987282.1, read on the forward strand.
ATTGATTTTTAATTCATTCTAGTTACATTCTAATTAAGTTCGAATCAATTCTTAGTTAACTCCCAATTAGTTTCAAGTTAAGTCATGGTTAATTATTAGTTAAATCTTAATTAATTATAATCAACTTTAGTTGACTCATAGTTAAGTTCCAGTTAATTAAATTTTAGTTAATTAATTGAATTTTAGTTAAGAAGGTTTTCAAGATGCCTTTTGACTAAATGCACACATAGAAGGCTCTTTAAAAGCTTGAATTATATCCCCAAAGGGGTATAAATAGAAATAGGATCCTTCATTTTTTTCAATATGTTCAACATTAGTCTTAGGCACAATCTTGCACCATAGTCTCGTCATGTTCTTTTCATGTTCATGTTGGCATGTGTTAGCATAATAAAGATCCATTTTCAAGTTTGTTTTACACATGTTGTGTTCTTGTTTTTAGTTCTTGTGTTCTTATTTTTGAATCGTATAAATTTTTTTTGTTCTTTGTTTGAAAATTAGATATAGACCTTTCCTTTAGTTTTTGTTCAAGTTGTGACTCTCCATGTCCTTGACACTTACCTATTATTTACCTACCTACCATCTATTTATTTATGTCCTACCTACTTACTATTAACTTATTATCTACCAAAATTACCTATTTATCTACTTACATATCTATATATACCTACCTACCTATTTATATTCTACATAAATAGGTATGTACATTTAAAAAAAAGGTAGGTAGGCATGTGTACCCACCTATCTACCTAGTTAGGTACCTATTTATGTAATTATGAAAAAAATTGAAGTTCAAATGTTGTCATACACATTGATAAAAAATTTCATTGAAGTTTGAGGAAATATGTTAAATGAATTTGGTATCATATTTTTTTATAAAGCGGTGTGGTGGTTTAATGGCCAAGACATTGGTGTGTAGCTAAAAAGACCCTTTTACAAACATATATTGTGTGGAATATGTATATTCGTATATGTACTTTGTACATGTGTGTAAATGTATAATATTTAGGTGGGTTATGGATAGGTAGGTACTTATTATTTGTTTATTTATTATATTTTAAACTTGAGCTATTTTTAAAAATAAGGTTTTTTGGCTACCCAATTTTTTGTGCAATGTCATTAATAAAGAAGACCATCTTATGGTTAGTGTGAAAAACCATTAATGAAGTTGGACATGTTCAAATTGATTTGTTTAGTATGATTAAGTGGTCAAATTGACCAAATGTCAAAATGATTGGTTTTTGGTCTAGTTTTGTAATCAAATAAACCATGATGTGTTATAATGAACTATTTAATATATTCCTCCTTAAAATATGTTAGGTTATTATACTGGCCAAGATTATTTTCACATATTTTAGGTTATTCCACCATAGGCTTTATAAATGTTATTATTGGTTATTTCAAGTTGTTTCACCATAGGGTCCAAGCATGGTAAATTAGACTCCAAATGTACCTTGTGGCATAAATGAAAAGTAGCTAACAATTATGTTTTGTTATATTGAACTTAAAAAATTATTTGGTTCAAGGATTAATATGATTTATTTTTTTCGTGTTGTTAAAAGCTACATGTTTAAAGTAGGTTTAAATATATTCATGGGAATTCAAGCAAAGTTCATAATCTATTTATACCTTTTAAGTAGGTTGAAGTAGATGAAATATTAATTTTTAATTTTTTAAAAATTAATGGGGCCCTAAAATGTACTTGTGGTTTTTCATTTTTTCCACATCCTAATAAAAATATATTTAGTTTGTAAAGTAAAAGTAGGTTTGAAAAAAAAATTTATTAGTCAATTTCAAACCTATTTATTAACTACTTTTATTAGATTAAAATTATGTAAATTTTATATTCAACTTACCATAAACCCAACCAAGGCATATATGTTTTCAAAATGAGAAATACAAAAACTCTTCAATTTACTTTCTTGTGTTTTTGCAAAACACTATCTATTTTTAAAAGGGATTTTAGGTGGACATAATTTTTGGTCAAATTTACCATGCTTGGACTCCATAATATATTCTATGTTATATTTCATTAAACTATTATTAGGTTTTTTACTTTACTAGTTATTTTAGTCTATTTTAGGTAATATTTTAACTTATTTTAGAATGTTTTAAATTATTTTACTTTATGTTATACCCAAAATATATATAGCTTAATCCAACATAAGGTTATATAACCTATAATAAAGCACATAATAATAACCAAAAAAACCTAGGGTGGAATAATTTCAAATAATTAACAATAAATTAAAGTAACTCAAAATGGAAAAACTAAGGATAGGCCAAGGTGAAATAATTCAAAATAACATAAAATAATTTAAGGTGAATTAATTTAGAATAATTGAAAATAATTTAGGGTGGAATAACCTAAAATAATTACAATATTTTAAGATAAAATATCCTGAATAATCTAGGGTCAAATGGTTTAAAATAACCAAAAATAGCCAAGGGTGGAATATTTTTAAATGACCAAATATAGCATAAGGTGGAATTATTTATTTATTTATTTATTTTAACTTGGCATAATAAAAAATAACCTAAAATGGTTTAAGGTGGAACAACTTATAATAATTGATATTAGCCTAAAATAAAGTAAGTTAAAATAATTTAAGGTGGAACAACTTATAATAATTGATATTAGCCTAAAATAAAGTAAGTTAAAATAATTTAAGGTGGAATAATTTAAAACAACTTAAAATAACATAGGATAAAATAACTTAAAATAACTTAGGGTGGAATAATTTTAAATAGCCAAAATAACATAAGTAGAATACCATAAAATAATTTAAGTTATAATAGCCTAAAATAGTCAAAGGTGGATTAACCAAAAATAATGTAAAAACAAAAAACTTAAATTATTATTTTTTTCATTTTGGATTACTCCCCAAATTTGAAAGGCACATTTTTTTTCATTTTTCACCTATTTTGAACTATTTAAAAAGTTGTGGGTGTGCCTTCAAATAAAATTTTGAACTTTAAACCCCATAAAAAAAGGATGTGGAATAGGTGAGAGGAAGGTGTTTAATATATCAAGTGTTCAATCACCAACATGCATGTTTATCCTAAATATTTTGCATTCATTTTGCAACAACTAGGCTAATTTAAAGGACAAGAGTTCCCCATCATAGTTGAAAATGATAATCCAACTTTTCGTTTATAACCTTATAGGATTAATGAAGTGGAAAAGGCTTCACTACATTAATATGTGTTGTAATGCATTTTATATTTCATTAGATTTTGAATGAATTTTGACAAATTTACCATGATGAAAGTGATCAACCCCCTAATGAATAGAACTACTTATTATGGACAAGTGAATGCACTAATAAATAATCAAATTTATTAATAATTCATTCACTAATAGCTAATTGAATTTATTAAGAATTAATTCATTAAGTTAACCTCCTAGTTCATAACTAAGTTAAACACCTAGCCACCTAGGCTAGGTTGAAAAACCTAAACTAGGTTAAACATTTAAAAACTTAACCCACATAACCCATCAACTTGTAAATGTGAAGGTTTGATTATATGAACCTAGCTTACTTAGCCCTTCAACTTAGAATGTAAATGTGAAGGTTTGAACTTTTCACCTTCCTTCACCTCCATGCTTAAAGAACAAATCTTTAACCATTGGACCATTATTTAAATAAGTAAAATGATATTCACCATGCATTATTATGCACATTCTTTTATTTAACTTATGTGTAAGCTACCATATTATGTTATTCTTAGGTTATTCCTATGTTAGTGTAAGCTACTTCAAACTATTCCTAAGTTAGTTTAAGATACCTTAGGCTATTCCTAGGCTACCATAGGCTAGGATTTTAGGCTAGTCCTAGGCCACTATAAGTTATTCATGCGTTGGACTTGATTAAAATGTTAGGTGATGGTATTGCACAATAAATACACCATATAATCTAAAGTTCCATGCATGAAAAAATTGTGGTCCACTATACATAATGCAAAACATAAATTAATTTGAAAAATGATTATATAATGAAATCATTCATAGAACATTATAGTGAAAATGTAGTGGTCCACAATGGCCATACAACCCCATACAACCTTGTACAATCTGGTACAACCTTGATCAAGGCATCAGTGATGAGTAAATCCACCCAATGATGAGTTGGGTGAGATGCTTTAGTGGTTTAGGATACATATTCTAGTTATATAACATTCCACCACATGTGTTAAAAGATATGGTTGCTTACCAACACAAGCATTGAGTTGTTGAAAATCAAGTGAAAATTAATGATGTGCAAGGGACCATCTATTCCTTGTAAAAACCTTCTAAAATTTATTGTCTCCAAATTGATTGACTTTTCCCACATGCATAAGCCTCCTCTTTAGAAACCTAATGACCTAAATAATGTCCAATTTTGATTGTATATATGAAAGATATGAATTTCCACACAATTTTTCTTCCACTTACAACACTTCAAATAGTGATGTGTTTAGTCACAAGGTTCAAAATGTAATGATTTGATGTAATGATGTGTTTAGTCTTAAGGTTTGAAATTTTTGATTTAAAAAAATTTCTTGTTCAATCATTATACCTCATTTGCCAACTAATTAAAATGAAAATCAAATAAATGAAAAATCTTACATCCAGATTATGGATAAAAAGTGGCCCACTTGGATGATAAATTAAGAAAAAAAAAGAAACTTGACGTGTGCTAGGTTCAAATGGGGTTTGAACATGATGTTTGAAAAATCACATAAAACATGAGAATAAAAAGGGGAGGTGTGGATTGGACCCCCTTTCCCTTTTTATCCCAAGCTTTTCCTAGGCCTTGTGTAATTCCTCTTATGCTTGAGCCTACGAGGTTCAAAAAAACTCTAAGCTTAGAGTGATAGCAAGCTTGAATTTGAGCTCAATGCTTCACCAATGGCCTTTCTTGACTTGTACGTTGTAGTCACACTTGTAGTTATTGATCCTCTTCATGCATGTGCAACTAAACCCCAACAACAAAAGAAGGGAAATGGGGAACTCCCCTTGGTTTTTGAATTTGTTTTTCTTCCTTGTGCTATTTTGACAACAAAGTTGTTGGCAATAGATATTACTATTGTTGCAATGTGTGATGATTTGATGAAGGCAACCATGAAGGGCATATCCTTCACACCCTCCTTGCTATTGTTGAAAATTGGCTAACCAAATTCTTGTTGATTGGTGATGGTGATGGTGGTTTGGCATTGATTTTGTTGTTGCTAATGTTGAATTTCCTTATGTGTCGATTGTTGATGATGAAGAAAGAGGGGAAAAAGGGAGAAATAAAAAAGAGGGAGACAGGAGAGAACGAATGAAACATAGATTGATGGGCCTTTTATGGTAAGGTTGTCATTGTTTTTGACTTTGTTGATTTCTTTTTGTATTCCAACTTTGAGGTACCGAGGCCTTATTTGAGTTCAATTCCCAAAGGATTTTTTGAACCAAATTTGATGTTGAATGCGCCAACTTCATTAAGTGAATTTCTTTAGCAAACCAAGAAACGCCATCTATTATAACTCATATAGTTGTAAACTTGAAAACAAACTAGAATACCCATTTCACAAAACATAACAACACGACATTTGTCACTAACACACCCTTGAGCAAAACATAACCAAAACAAAAACTAGTGCTTAAATAAACTCAACTTAGTTACAACACAATACAATTATATCAAATTTTTGGTGATTGAAAAAATATCCACTTGTAAATATCAAGAATTTAAGCTCAAAACATGAAACATAATACACACAAAACCATGTGCCACAATGAAATTTGCATAAAAACACAAAAAACTTGCAACAATAAACTTGTGTGTTTTGGAATCTCAAATCACCAAAAATGATTTAAAAACACACAACTTTGAATTATATCTCAAACACAAAATATTCTAAATTCAATTCACATTTGAATTAATTTTGAGTTAAAACACAAGTAGTTACATTAATTTAGTTTAAGGTTAACCTAGTCAAGGTTAATTGACTAGCTAAACCAACATTCATGATATGAATTATGTAATGTTGTCCTACCTAGACTAGCTTTGACAAATCACTATCACTAGAATTATAAATGTTAAGTTGTCACTTTTCATTTGTGTGTGTCTTTCATGCTTAGCTCCACTTTTAGCTGTTTTTGCAACTTGAATTTGACTAACATGGATTGGCAATTATGAAAAGTGCATGAGAAATGATGATATGTTTTTGGAATAAGTTTTTCTTACAAAACAAAAAAAAACCTTGACATATATAAGGTGGTCATGTGGTCAAGTATCCTGTTGGCAAGGTATTTCAAAACTGATCCTTACCCATAACATATGGGGGTATTTTAATTTTTTAGAATCGAGGACAGGGTTATCCAAGGGTATTGCTTCAGCATGCAAATTGATAATGTGCAGGTCTCAAAGAAAATTCCAAAACAAGAAAAACTAGAATTCCATTCAAACTAGCTTCTTGTTTCCCAATATTCAAAACAAGGAGGTCATTGGTGTTGGGTGGTTATCAAAACAGACAACCATCTGCTCTCAAACAAATATAACCATGGTTTTCAAAAAAACCAAGTAACAACTTCCAGTATAGAACCACAGTTCTCAAAAATCAATTTTGATATATACCGTAATCATAGGTTTCAAAAAAATTGAGAACAGCTCAAATAACCTTCAATAACTCTACTGGTTCTTTGCTAGCTATTTAGTGGAAGCAATTGGTCCTTTGAGGCTTTTTGTAACTAGAATTGAAGGTAAGCATTTTCATTCTTGAAACTTTCAAAAAATCTGGATCGACTCTGAAATTACTTAAGAAACCAAAATTGGAGGTTCTTTGATTTCTGAATTTTATAAAAAACTGGAATTGGAGGTTATTAAAGAAATCAGATAACCACCCACACTGGAGGTCACTGAGAAAGCATGCCCATTTGTTGGGTTTGGTGTCTTGTATAGGGTGTTCTAAAACTCCCCTACATGTTCTCAATTTTTAGTCTATAGGGATATTGCATGTTTGCATTAGCGCATAGGTAGGTTATACAACTCATCTTTGCACTAATTCTTTGCTGTTGTTTACTGTTGGAAATGTACAGGTTCCTTTAGTCAGTATCATGCAACAGCTGGGGATCTAGAAGAAGCTTCCCACTTGGGTCCAGAGCAAAATCAATCTGCTGCCCCAAGATAATAGGTTCTCCACAAACCATTTGTTCAATCCATCATCTTATTTGGTCTCTGAAGAATGAAGGAATGATTCTGAACATCAATTAATAAAATATCTTTAATAAGAATAGAGATATCTCCATTTTCACAATGAAGAAAAAACATAACAAGGTTAACACTTCAAGAAGTAACAGAAAGTTTCAAACCAGGAAGCACAAAACAAACAAAGAAAAAAGAAAAGAAAAGCTGCATGAACAATAGTGCCAATCTCATGGTTGTTCAGGGACCATCAACAGTAGTATGCATGATAGTAACTTCTCTACACAACTTCCCCATGACTTCATCAGCTCCTTATAGTGGGTAAAGGTTAATGAAAAGCACCAACCTGTGAATCAAGTTTCTGCTGCAAATCTGAAAGCAATGGGAAGACTCAGCCATGCTACTAGCCTGCATACTTTGGTTGAGAGCATTTGTCAAAAATGTCACAGGATAAACCTTGAGGACTTTGTCACACAGCTAGATCCAAGAAATTACAAGAGAAGCCTTTAGAAGTACAGTCCAACTCACAAGATGTTTTTGGGCATATGCCACTGCCAAAAGAGTCTGGTTTAGGTACATGAAATCCTGAAAGGAGTCATGACCAAGCACACTGTCAGCACAAAACCTGACTTCAACTGTAGCTTTGAAACAAGCTAGCCTCTGCAGTCAATTATCTGAGTCCTCTGAATTCAAGGTGTATGGAAGGCTCACAGGAACCAAAATTTGTGACAAACCATCTGTTTTCCCCAGTAATGTCAAGTCTTGTTTATATGGGTGAAAGGTCTCTGCCAGTGTCTACAAAGAGAATTAATGGAAAGGACATCTGTGTCATATGTGTCACTGACATGTGACACCACACTAAAGAGATAACAGTCTGTTTCTGAAGACCTGACTGTACAGTGTTGTGAGTCAATTTTTCTTACAATGTACTCAAATCTGTGCAATGATTGACTCTTGTGCCCCTCTCCTTGCAACCACCAGTCACCAATCACTATCCTGCATCCTAACAATACTTCCCATCAGCTCAAACCATACAAGATCATGTCCACCTAAATTAAGACAACTGGTAGACTTTGCATCGACAAAAGAAAACAATTTTGATTCATGGACAATGAATAACCAAACTTGTACTCAAACTCAAATCAAGTGGACGGGAAAGTGGACCATGAAAAAGTAACAACAAAATGAGGTAAATTCCAAAGCAAAGAGACTCTCAAGAATATTTCCTTCAAATATTGTGTCTGGCAACAGTGCATGCAAACATCATTGCAGTTGGGGACATGGTGAGTGTTGGCACACAAAGACAAGCTTCTCCACATTCATTCACCTCACTTACCCCACACTGACACAAGTATCAGGAGTGGGATCCTTAGAAAAAGCTCAAATTCTGGTCAGCATTTTCTTTGAGGTACAGACTTGCTTGCAGACAAATTGACATGTTGACCCATTGTTATCATGGCTCCACAGATTGTCTTCCTCAAGAGGCTAATACTGGGACAAGAGTGCCCGATAACCCCCACCACCAGCCCACAATCTCCTACTTCACTTTGTTGAAGCTTCCACAAACCTTATCTCTAGAACCTGCAAAAATCTTGCAACACACTTCCCACAATCGAGCGAGGAAATCGCAACATCTCTTTGAACTCCAAAACTGACAACAGACATTATTCACAAAATACTTCTGTATTGAAATAATCTGTGATACAAGTCTAAGGACAGCAGCAAAATGAAGGGATTTAATCTCAGATAACAGAACCCCCCTGTGCCGCAAGATCTTTCCTAGAAGGGGTGAGAATTCTGGGTTAAATATGGCTCTATACACTTCAGTGAAAGTACATGAAAGTTCAAGGAATGGACATCCTGTAAGTCAAATATCAAACTGCTATCTCACTTGTCTTATACTGGAAGACCTAGACCCCAATGCTGCTGTGAACAGTGATCTAGGAATGCTCAAGTACAAACTGATTATTGGTGGAGCTAATATGTACAACCCTTTACAAACCATTGCAAAGGTTTGTTGTCAAATCCATGGATCCTCATCCAACACAAGCATTGAACATATGGTCAATTGCGAGTCACAAAGAATGTTTGGGGTACTAATAAATCCCATGGCAGAAACTCTAGCCTGGAAGCTGATGTACTCCATTTCTATATTTCTATAGCAAGTGAGCATAGGTGACCTCAACCAAATATCTGGTCAATCAAGGCATAACTCGATGCATAACTCTTCCTAGTTCTGCATCATAAAACAAAGCAAAATGCATTGTAAAAACCTACATGCGATTGAGTCCTGAGACTCATTAAATAAAATGTTACTGTCTTTCAGCATACCTCTAATATAATGCTTAAGGTCCATGCCTCAAATCAAAAGCTTTTCTCCATTCAACATCTGCACAGGAAAATCTTCAGACACAGACAGTTGAAAAGGCCAATGCCATGGCAACTTCTGAATCTCCCCACTTTGCAACAATCAGCTTTATGGCCTCTGCCCTGAAACACATAACATAATAGTCAAAAGTCAGAGATGAAACAACAACATTGGTCGAAGAAAAGCTAGAGAGACATAGGCCAACAGAACCAGATTTAAGGGAACTAACAGAAAATATGTTGAAGAAACAAAGAATCAGGTCAGAAGCTACTGCACAATCTCTCCTCTCTTGCCCCCAAAGCCCAAAATCTCCTGTGTCCAAGCACATAGGTTAGGTTTTGTTGCCTTCTCATTCTTCAATTTGAAGAACCATCTCCAAGCCAGAAGAATGGCCCATGAACAAGGTGGCAATACTGTTCATGCAATACAGACAGAAAAACAGCAACCACGCCAAGCACAGGTTCAGAAAGTTCGTTGATGGAAGGGCAGCAATATAGAGAGGAAGACGGTGATCAACAAAGTCTCAGAATTCAAGCAGTCTCTGGCAAACAACATCTGCAAGGTTCCATATCAGTGTGCAATGTAAATCTGCTGCATATCATGGTGTACTGGGGACTCCCAGCAAAGTTGTCACAACTAGGTCCAAGACCAACATTGCAACTATCTGGAGGGAGGTGGAGGACATAAAAATTGGCAAAAAGCTCCTGAATCTAGCATTCCAGGAGCTGTATGAGTGACCTTCAAGGTCTTTGTCATATTACAAGAAGGCAAGCAGGCCAAGCAGACTCCCAGGGATTTGAGTTCTGGAGGACATGATCTGATGTAATGTACTTACTGAGGGGTCACTGGGAACAAGAGGTCTTGCAAATTGTTGGAGCAATCCTCCTAATCTGTTATTGACCCATTTGAAAGTGCTGGTGATCATGGCACTATGAGCAAGCTGTCAATTGTTCCTGCATAATCAAAACCTGCCAGAAAGCACACATGAAAATTGAACTATTAGGCACTGCTATATCCAAGATTACTTCCACCCTTTGCTAGCCTGTAGAAGAGCTATGTCCATAGAAAGTCAGTCTCTAGGCATCCATCACATGCTCCATGGAAATAAACCATAAAATATGAACACACAAGGGGCCCAGAAGCACAAGCATAAGGTTCCTGAGTCCTATATATATCTTGGAAGAGTTTTGCCTACAAAATGTCATCACAGAATATGAGTAGGAATTTGACTTGAACTCATTCAAGTCTTGTCCTCTGCCTGTCCTTGAAATTTACTGTGAGATCCATTTTCCCCATAATGAACTCTTAAGGCTATGAACATCCTCAAGCATACTTGTGACTAATTTCCTGTGCTTTAACCATACACAAAATTATGTCTCTGACATGGTACCTTAATTGAAGGGGTCCATAAAGCATTCCCACAGCATAGCTCAATGGGAAGCTGAATAAAAAATGCAGCCCTTACCCTTGGCTCCAAGTGGAAGTTGTTTTAGATAGAAATTATGAGAGAGTGCAATTGTGCATTTGACAAAAAGCAAGGGAGTGCTTTGCGATGTGTAAAGGTGTGAAGGACTTGACAGTATGCAGCATCCCAGAGTCATACTGTGCAAGACAGTATGCTGCATCCCAGAGTCATACTGTGCAATCCTCTAAGCATGGACTAGGGACATCCCATCCTTGCAATTAGGCATCCTCTGGAACACTACACAGCTCAGTGCCTTTTAGTGTGTGTAGCAGCCGCCCAGTTGCCACCTTGCAAAACATAGTATTACCATAGAACTTTGCCAGTGTCAAGGATAGAGTGGCTACTTGATCACCAAGCTCTTCAAGCTCTGAATGTTTGAAGAAAATTAGACAGATATTGAACCAAATGCAGACCTCTAAACTACTGAACAACATGCCATCAGAAATGCCATGTATGGGCAAACCCTGTAAAGGAATACATCACCTTGGCAATCCACCTCAAATCAATGGCTGCACATTTGCTGGGAAAAGAAAACCTCCATGATGTCGCCACTTGCTCAGTTAGCAAGATAGCAAACTGATTGCTTCAGAGGTTGAAGGAGAACCTATCTCTAACAAAACTTGACTGGCTTTGAATACCACAAGTCACACAATCTACTGCATTCTGTTTGTGAGAGAAGAAGGCCTGACTTATGGCATGATTAGATGAATTGTTTGACATATTTGCATAATTCAGGGTTTAGGCTAACGAGGCTGACCTTGTGCATCTAACTCAGAAAAAGATGGCAGCCCCTGGTGATGTATCAGAAGGCTTATGGAGCTGTGATGCTGGGTGATGAAGGTCCCCTCGCACACAAGTGGCATCCTCTGGTAAGGCACATGAGAGGTGATGAGAAAGGAGGACACACCAGAGGCAAGATTCCACACCACCATTGCTTCTCTTAATGTCACCACCTTGCCAAGCAACTCACAGCTGCCTCTGGGGGCTCCCTCTCCTTTGTTCCTATCTCAAGCTCTCCTTCTCTCCTCCTACGACCCCAACCTCCTCATCTCCTTCTCTTCATGTTTCCGATATTCAAGACTCGACTGCAGCAACTGCAACTCCCTTCAGGAATCGCAATCTACCACTGCAATCTGTTGTAGTCCTGTATCCCATCACATCCATGAAGTGCACAAACAGATCCTGGCAACAAGAGACTCCAAACCCTAATTCCTGATCCTTTGTGTGTCTACGCCTGGGGGTGGGAACAACAGCAACCGCTAGCTCCAGTGGTGTCCCTTCCACTTTTGTGAGTATTGTGATAACAACCATAGCTATCATCAGCAGCAACTGATACCCCTCTTATCAACCATTATCTCTTGCTGACGGAGCCTGATTCTGTGTCGTTCGCACTGTGTAATGATGCACAGTAATGGTAGTAGCAGTTCTGCACAAAATTTCGAACAACATGCAGTTTTTTATGCAGAAAAAAACTCGCAAACAATTTCAGTCATTACAAAAGTTCCTGAGATTGGCAAATGATAAGTGCTCTTCTTCTTCTTCTTCTTCGTCGTCGTCTTAGATAAGCAGCAAAACACCTTGTCCATGGTAGGTATACGAGAAGAGCAATAGCAGCCGAAAGAAGAACAGTAGCGGATCAGATATTGCAAACATGATTATGTCTCGGTCGTCCCGCTTCACTCTACGATCAGTTGTGATTCTGATTTTGACAGCAACTCTAACTTCACCGTTGCTGGTTGGAATTCTCATCATCGTGTCTCTCTCGCGCGTACTCGCTCTCTCTCCCTTTCCCTCCATCTCTCTCACTCTCAGAGAGGAGGAAACAAGCATTCCATGGTGTAATTGCTCTACCCAAGTTCAAACCAGCAACAGTTACAACAGGAAATTTATGATGGAATGGTCAAGCCCCTACCCATTATGTTGGGCAAGGTGCTAGGCAAGCCTGTTAGGCCGAGCTTGGCGACACACCCAACATAAAGGGCAAGGTTGACAACATTCCATGACATTATGGACTTTAGTCTAGCTTTTTCTTTGCATAATTCTTTTTAATTAAAAGTTTATGAAAGATATAACCCTACAAGGTTGGTTTGATTGATTGAATCATCATCAAGAGGGTTTTGATGATGCATTTTAGTAATGGACTTGTGTGTGTCCCATGTGCATCCAGTCTACTAAGTGGACTGCTTCGTACCTTTGGTTATGATCACTGTTGGGCAAGTCTCAAGTTTTGAACATAGCTCATCCGGATATCAAATCCTTAGAAAAATAATTTGTACCAGTATACCAGTATTGGATTTTTTAGAAACTTTCATACTTCATACGAGCCTGGTCCTCTTTATTAGGGCTTTTTTTCCGCTAGTATGTGGCAGGCATATACCATGTATTGAGACTCATATAGCCCTGGTATTAAACTTGTATGACCTTAAGTCCTTACCAGGCAGGTACTGGTGAGATGGGGCTAGTATTGTCTCAGGTCATACTAGTCTGGTTGATTGTTTGATTCCACGGCCAGTATCAGTATTTACCAGGGTTCTAATGAAGTACCTGTCAACGACTGGTTATGATCCTCACTCCCTCTCTTTGAACAATTCTCCAGGGATTGAAAGCATCCAGTCTCGATCCTTAGCTCAACACAAATGACGTGAATCTGCACACTTTAACTAAAATGGCTAGGATAAATCTCATACAACTTTCATGCTTTGTTTGTTTTGATGGCTTGACTCTGTCTTTTGTGGTAGTTGATTTTAAGTATTTGATGGTATTGATGTTGATTGGCTATGCACCGTCATTTTGGATTGGAGGGTGCACCCAAAGTTCCATCCAACTGGTTGCGATGGGCAGATTCAATGGATCCATCAGTGTACATAACCATAGACCTTTGGAAACTCCCTAAGAAAAGACATCACTGATCTAAACTTTCCACTTTCCTAGTTATGTAGCCTACAGCAATAGAACAATTTGGCAGAGAATGTGAGATCAAAATAATGTTCTGATTTGAATACAACCCACAGACAGGTCTTCACCTTTGCTTTTGGGCCTCCTTTCACCTCCTATCCCCTCTTTCAGTGGTATCCGCAAAGTAAGGAAATCTTATCAAATCTCAGTATGAGATCCTGAAACTCAGCATTTAATGCACAAGGTTCGATAGTAATTATACTAGTTGTACAGGTAGGAGGAGTGAAAGTATAGTGAAGGTGCTCAGGAAAAACGAAAGACAGCATGAAACTCAGTTTCCCACAAAAATTGATGTTTTTCTGAGTTTCACCCCCTGTTGTGGGCTATTGTACTTTTTTGCAGGTTTAAGAAAAATAAAATCTCACCCGGTGTATGACCAAACTTAGGGTTCTGGTGCTGTGTTTTCCTTACTTTTTTCCAAACTTTAGGGATAACTCTACTGTAACTTCGGGATGTTCTGGATTCTTTGAGGTTATTTTTGATTGGGGACTTGTTGATCCAACCCACAAAATCCTTGTCACTTTTCCTGTGATGTAATATGGCTTCAGAAAAATGTCTGTAGTCTATACCACATATATATATATATGTCTACACCACAACAGACACAAAAAGTAAAATAAACAGCTGAATAAAAGATCGATGGTGAATCATCATAGAGGAGACAAAAAGGGAAGGCCAAAGAAAGATCAAAAGATGAACAACATGCAGGAACTTAAAAAGAGAGAGAGTGTTATTCCTTCTCGTGGCAGGAAGCTATCTCACCCAGAGCCTCTTTAATGTCACTTGCATGCAAATTGTGAAACATAATAATAATTGGAGGTCTAAAACCCGCATCACCTGCCAACACAATTTTCTTTTTTATAGCAAAAGTTAAAACACATTGAAAGACAATAATAACATGTTGCTTGAAAAATTGAATGTAAAAATTTTTTAAAAAAAAATCTCATGATTGTGTACTCTGAAAAAGATGGGCACAATCTTTAATGAAATAATCCATATCATGCTCAGGTGTGTTGTCCATTTTCATGACCATCAAAACAAAATGATGCTCCTCATGAAACCTTTTATACTTGTGAATCTTAACAATTGGTGCTAAGTTGCACAATTGCACCTCTTAATCAAATAATGACACTCAAAATCATTTTCTCTCACATTGAATAAATAACCATCACATCAACAACGAGGACCTGATCCTCTTGA
This sequence comes from Sphagnum contortum, assembly GCA_963920785.1. Taxonomy (NCBI): domain Eukaryota; kingdom Viridiplantae; phylum Streptophyta; class Sphagnopsida; order Sphagnales; family Sphagnaceae; genus Sphagnum; species Sphagnum contortum. The sequence goes on from OY987282.1 coordinate 10,823,614, forward strand.
GTCACCACATAGACATACATAACACATGTTCTAAGCAGTTCATACAATTCAGTGTAAGGTAAAACCCTTGGGTATTGGGCTTTATGCTAATAAAGGTCCCATGAGGTGGATCCAAGTAGGGCTTGATTCCTATAAAGCCTGCCCCCAGAGCTTTACATGATGAAAGTATCATGGAAAAAAAAGTAAAAAACATGAGCAAGCATTTCAAAAAGCTAATGCTTGTGGAGGTGAGCATTTCAAAAATAAAAATTGGCCTTTTACATTTTGTAAGGTGTCCTCTGGATGGACTAGAAAAGACTGCGCAGGTTTTTATGCACCTTCCACTGCACAAAAAAGCTAAGCCACATGTTGTGGCCTTGTATGTAGACATCCCATTATGGGAATTTATCGTTGTGTTCACAAGCCAATCAGGTCACAGCACCTTGTACATAACCTAGAACCCGAAAACCCGATTGCACCACTTATTCCTCAAACATAACCGATTTCCATGTCTTATTCATGTACTTGGAAGGGTTTATCTTAGGTGGGACAGATGGGGCATCTTTTGGTTCCCCATTTTGTTGGCCTCGCCTTGATAGGCAAGGATTTTGTGTTTAGATTCATTAGAGAGTATAGTAGCTTAAGGGATTTTGGCCACCAGGTAATAGGTCTATTTTCATATGAGGATTTTTGAAAGATGAATATTTTTACTTGCGTTGAAACTTAAGATTAGTTATAGAGTTATAATATCTTGAAGGATTTTAGTTTCTTTTCAGAGGATTTTTTGAAGACTATATTTTAGCATGGTGAAATATTTGAGTTTCCGTAGTTCTTCTTTTTGCTTTAAGGTACTTTTTAATGCAAATGGCAAGGCCACAGTGTGACACACCCCTTGTTTTTGCCAGTTCCGCTTAGGTGGTCATGTGTTTGGTTCCAACTTTGGCTCTCCCAGTTCCACCTGTGATGTGAAACAACAATGAGGAGCACTCCAATGTGAAATTGGCCCTGTTAGAACCCATTACCACTTGATGAAATGGAGAATAGCTTACTGCAAGTGGAACAGCTGCTGCCAGCTTCACTCCATAGTACAAGTGGGGTAGGGAGGTAAGGGGAGGCGGCAAATCTTTGCTTTCAATGCCAGATGCCCACTGGTTTTCAAATGGGGGAACTTCAATTTCTCCTACTCACAAAGCCAAGGACAAGATGTGCAAAATAGCAATGTTAGCCTAGCAGATTGTGTGCTCTTTCAAAGTCTAAGAATATTGCCAGGGTTGTAGTGGAGCAGATGTGAATTGGGCAAACACTGATAGAAGGATTCAATTCCACTTCATATATGGGATATGACATTGTTCCACAGGAAGTCACTTGCGACATCCAAAACTTCAAAGGCTGACTGAATATGAGATTTGCCCAGCACGACTTCATAAACATGCACATCATAAAAATCCCAGATCTCATCATTTGCCGGGATGCAATTCAACATAATACATGGAAGGATGGAGTATGCACCCTTGCGAATCTTGAGAAGTTGGGTGCAAGGTACCTTTTGACTTATTGGCACAGACTGGAAGACCCAGCAATATTCTAGACAATCAGAAAAATTTCAACGTCCCATTTGGTGGTGCATATCCACTAGACATGCTTTGCCATCCTCTCCATTTCTTGAGCCCCGAATTCTTTATTTCAGAGGCTGTTAGTGGGATCAATCCTGATGGCAAGTTTATTGGGATTTGGAAACTCTCTATAATGTTGGGAGGAGATGGGAAAAGATTGATTCTGCCAGACCATCTGACTGCAAAAGCCAGGCATCTGGTTGTCTTTTGGACTGAAATGTTGCAAGCTGCTAGCAGAGCCAGGACTCAGTGATGGACCCTGGATTTATTTTTCTGGAGAACATCTGATTTTGGCATTCACAGTGAGGCCATGAAGTACAAATCAACAGTTCAATGCAATGCAAATGCTATGCTGATCAGGTGACGTACATTGAGAACCACCACCACACAACCACTCAATTCTCATGAGGGAGAACTCAAGTCTAGTAAGAACGCTCAAGCTAATAGCCAACTCTTTGTGATCAGCTTGATGTAAGAGCTAAGTGCAAAAGATGGGTTCACATGGTAAGTAGCTCTAGGACCTTCAAATTATCCTGACACCATAGTCTAATCCTCTAGAGCTAGCTGCACAAAATAAAGAGAGACAGAATCATGGTGTGAACTCCCATATTCATGATCCCTGAACAGTTTAGTAAAAGGCTCTTGCAATTTCAAAAGAAAAAGACAAGCATGTTCAACCAGCTTATCTGCAGAGACCAAGAGTACAAGTATGGACTAGAAACCCTGAAACGACACTGAGCTCTAGAGTAGCTGCGCAAGCCTCATTTTTCGTTTTTACAGAAATCATTGATCTACAACTTCCCAGCAGAAGCCAAAAGGGTGGGAGTTGATTTGCTCAACTCAACAAAGACTTCAACTTTGTATTGAATCTGTTTTGGCTCATATCAAGTACAATGTCCCATCACCAAATTGGAAGCTTGTTCAGCTTATGTACTGCCATGCTGCTTTGTTATCAGATTTTGCTTTTGACAATGAGTTGTGATACATTTAGTGCACCAAGCTCAACTCGAAGTATGATCACTGTATCCATAGCCAGCTGCAGGACAGAACTGAATTTACTTTGCCACAGACTAAAGCTGCACTTCACATATGGTCTACCAAGCTAAAACTATCTTCTAGATTGCAGGTGGTAAGACAATTCAGTCTTCTCAAATCAGGTTGAGAGATTGCAAAACTTGTCCTGCAATACCTGCCCTTTCGGAGAGAAATGTCTCACTGGTGTATATGAAAATGATCATTGCGCTTAAGAGAAAGAGCTGCTCAGACTGTAGAGTGTAGACCTCTTTGAAACATGAATACAAAGGTCTTCCGCCCCGCCGGTATAAAGTAGTCTTGAAGATCGCCCAAAACCCCAGGTAAGTCTGTCTGTCCGCGTCTCTCTGACTAGTTCTTCGAGCTCGAGAGATTACTGATCATATTGTGGTGTAATCGACATTGATCACATGATCCGATATATTCTCCGCATACGACGGCGCCGGGAGTAAGGAGAACGGCCACGAGTTGCCAATTGCTCCAGCGCCCTTGTGAGCGCATCCATGGACGCCGCTGCCATGATCATGAGCTTCATCAACAACCTCCAGTTCGCCATGTCGATTATCCCAGAACACCTCTCCCTCTCTCTCTCTCTCCTCTTTTCCACTGACACTTATACAGATTCAGGAAGATTTCTCCTCTCCAGCTCTTTCCCTCTCTTTTTTTTTCTTTTTTTTTTCCTTGCTTCTTCTTCTAGCTCACTCTTATCCCCCCAGAACAAACAAGCAAATAATCATTTCAAGCTCACATCTACCTCAAGCAGCTGCTTTTGCATGACTTGTAGAAGAACTACAATAGCAGCCATCTTATAAGACACCGTGATCTTCTTCTGCAAGTAGTACAGAAACTGACCGTACGGCATGGTTGAAACAATCGCAAAGATGAAAGCAAAACAATTTTTTTTAAAACGCTGCAACAGAAGAAGACTACGACGTCTAGACCTCGATCAAGCTTATTAACTGAATGCCCTTAAAAGACGACGTTTTCTGCGTGTGTCTCTCTCTCTCTCTCTCTCTCTGCGCGCGCGCTCCTCGCTGCATCTCTCTCTCTCTCTGCGTCTGGAAGGAAAAGATTTAGTAGAGACAAGAAACGCACCGGCGCACGCGCACAAACCCATAACGAGAAAACTCGTTTTTCTTTTGCGTCTGAAAGTGTGTGGTGGTCCCTACTTCCTTTCTCTACGTCTAATCCACGCGCACAAGAAAAGAAATACTTAATTGCCAAAAAGATGGGGAGGGGGTTTGGGGGGTGGGGAGGGGGAGGGGGGGGGGGGTGCTCTCTTTTAATACGGAAAACCTGCCTCGCTTTATTGAACAGAACATTGTTCAACACAATGTCAATGTTGAAACAACAACACGGGAAATAAGTGCCTGAAAGAATCAAAGAAAAATCAAAACTCTCTGCAGCGATAAGGATAGAGACTAGCAACATATAACTATCAAAACAATTCAAAGAAAAAGAGACTAAGTTTGAGTCCATTGGGGCTCTAGGTTTTAAAAAAAAAACATTTTATCCGTTACGGAAGGTTGTTTGTTTGTTTTGTTTGTCTGTCTCATTCAGATCTCCCAACCCACCACCGCATCTACCCCCTACCTGCTTGGTGTGGTCGAAAAACTAAAGTTTTGAGTAAGTAGGTGCATTGAGGTGATTTTCTAATGTGTAGACTTACGATGCAAGAGTGATTGAATATTGCATGATATTGTCATTGAAATCTTAATGAAAAAATAACTAAAAATTTAGGGATATCCGGGCTGCACACCTTTACTATAAGATTGAAAAGCCCTCCACAAAAAGAATTTTTTTTTTACGGAGGTGATTTCATAAATTTTAGACCTAATGTGCGAGAGATATTTGAATTTTAAATAGTTTTTTTTTTATGGTTGGAACTTCAACTAAATTAAGACAACTGGTTTTTTGGAAAGAGAAATTAGTTGGATGACGAGTTCACACTGGGGCCAACCACATAGGCTACAGTAATTTTTACATGTAAACTAAAATCATAAAAAGGAAGAAGTTTAGGTGTATTGGGGGTTCTATCACCGACATTTTTCTATATAAAACAAATCCTAGAAAAGGAAGAAGTTTAGGTCTATAATCTATTTCAGCCTTGTTAAATGGGCAAATTTCGGCAACCTTTTTTCTCTTTTTTTTTTTTGCAAAAAAAAAAAAAGAGGGTTTTCGGGGTTTTCTGTAGCCATATTTGAAAAATATTTCAGAACAATTCCAGATTTTTATATCACATTTACAGTAGGTATTTAAAAAAATCTAGAATGATACTTCTAATTTTTACTTTCATAATTCATGTATAGCCAGATTTACCGGGAATACCCACTGGCATGCAATTCCAGATATACCTGGTATTACCATAAACCTACCCGGGTATACCAGGTACCCTGCAATTTGAATGCCAGTAGGTAGATGATGATGGCCACCTTTAGTAGCTCCATCACAAAATGGTTTAAAAGAAAAATAGTCTATTTATTTGGGTTTGGTTTTACATCCAATTTTAAAATTTCCATTTGGCAATTTGTATATAATTATGTTTGTCTTTTCATTAAATTGCTGGGTCCATGTATAAACTCATTAGTACTATGTCAGCTACCTTTGGCAAATTAATGTGTATTTAGAATCCTCTACTCGGTAGAGGAATCCATTTGTTGACAGCACTTTCAAGGTGTCAACCCAGGCAAGTTTCTTGCTTGCCTGATTCTGGGCTCAAATTCTTCCCCCCCCAAGAGTATATAATGGTATATAGTCCATGCAGCCAATATGAAGGCAAGACATAAAGAAAGAAAGAAAGAAAGAAAGAAGTAAAGACTAATGTAAGCCTGTTGAAAGAAATACTTCTTTCAGAGCATATGTTATCTTTACATGAAGTAGCCAATTTCTACACTTTGGAGACTTGGTGGAGTACAAAGTGAAAAATATGATTTATATCCTAAATAAAGCACTTGGAGAAATTTCCATATGAGTATGTCTTTGGAAGGAACCTATTATTTTTACCCATCAAAATCTATCTATGAAGCAAGGTAGTTTGTTAGTTTTGTTTTGTACTTATGAGATCCACTGAACCGGGATGCTTCAGATCGAGTTCTTGGTCTCTTTAGAAAGCTCTTGAGGAGGAGGGGTGCATCGGCTTGGTTCCATGGCATTTGGACTTGCGGTGCAAAAGTTCTTGAATATTGAATGATTTGTTCACTGAAAATTGAATTAAATCGTAGCTGAAAATTTCGGAAGAATTGGGGTGTGCCTTGGAAGTTTTACCTTATTAGAACCAGTTTCACATTGAACAAACCGGTTTCTTGGGTGAAAGTGTTTAGACTGTTTAGATTGGAACGGACTATTTTGGTGTCCATTGTGTGGACACATTAGGTAGATGTACAACATCTTATCTATTGGCAGGGCCAGCGTGTTTGTGATGCCTTTTTTTTTTTGGCTGCACTTTTTCATTTTAGTTGAGTTTGTTACATGCTGGCCCCCTTTTGAATTGTAATTGCCACATGGGTGTATTATGTGTCAAATTGCTCAGCTACATGGCAGGGAAACTATGTAGTTCTTTTAGCAATCAGGGGAAGACAAAGTTCTGATTTGTTACAAGAAAGTTTTAAGAGAAGTTTTGGAGATACAACCCTTCAAAAAATTTCAAATCTTTTGTGACTAACTAGTTTTTTGTTTTCAATTTTTGGTGACAAAGCTATATGGGGGAATTGAACCCCAACCCGTATAGGCCTTACCCATTGCAACATAAAGCTTAACTTGCACAATAAGAAAAATAATGTTAATCTAGCATTCTCAATGAAAAAACAAGTTTTGATTTCTAAAGACCCAAAGGGTGGTTGGTAGAAGGTTCAAGAATCACCACATCAAACAAAATATGGATCATGAAAACAAAGCATAGCTCCAAAATCCAAATTCATCTTTAAGCTTCTACTCCATACTGAGTTTTGCTATCTTTTCACATTTGAATTGTTGTTCCAAAAGGGAAGTTTTTACATGGTGAAAAACTTATCGTTGAACATCTGAATAACTAGCTTTAAATGCATGGTCAATTGATTCCTTCATTTTATTTTTTCATAAATGTGAGGATAATTTTTTTTTATTCAAGCTCTATTGGCCCAACAACTTGCACAACCCCTTGAACTTGATTTATTCAGAAATTTATGTTAAAAAATCTATGATGAGGAAAGGGTACTCCACAACTTAGTAAATAAGTTGAAATCAAATGATATTGGCATCACCACTTTTGCTAAGTTATTCATGGTCAAGACATATAAAGATCTCTATGGATCAAGGCTAATGGTTGGAAATATTCTTGGAACCCATATTCCATTAGGCCCCACCTTTTTAGGGAGCAAATGCCCAACAAATTCAAAAGCCAAGTTATTTGTTCTTGTTTTCAAATTTGTGACTCATTAAAGATTTATGCTTTGCTAAACAAAATTGATTGAGGTATGGAAGTTTCCAAACACATCACTTTGGAAACAAAAATGGTTGTCACAATACATCTAATATATATCCCTTCCACAAATTTTCATTGTTGTCATGAAATTACACACAAATATCATGTGGTTGGGCAAATTTGATTAATGAATGAATTGTTTCCAAGAGTGGAATAATGACATTCAACCCTAAGAACATTTTTACATTAATCATCAAATATCGATTATACTTGGCAAAGGCTACAATGGGTGCATCCAATGCCATCTTTAGGGGGAGAGTGTAAACAACATATGTTTGATAGTACAAATCACATATATTCACCTAATTTTCATGTTTTGCAATATTTTGTTGCCTTTAGTTTCCATGATCTTTGCTAATTTGGTAAATTTCAAATGTTTCTTGGGGCATATAAACATTGCAAAAAACTTTTAATGAATGAAAACACATTAAGGGTGAATCACTTTTGTTCAAAAATGGTGGTATATAACAAGTATTATAGTATGTAGTAAGTTAAAATCTTGATGTTATCCTTTGGTTATCTTAAACACAAACAAAAAAACTTTAGAATTTACACATCAAAATTCACTTTGAATCAAAATTAATCTTGATCCAACAATTAGATGAAAAAGATTGGATAAAATCAATGTACATAGAGTATATAATTTATAGTTTTTCAATGGCCATAAGGCCTCATCTTTGTGGTTCATGAAACATTACCAAACGAAAGAAAAATATTGAAAAAGATAATGCAATGCCCATTTTAAAAATCTCTTCTTCTTTAATATGGTAATGGTTTTTTCCAAAAAAAAAAGATATTATTATGCATTATTATTAAACAAATGTAAGAAAACACAATTTTTGAATGGAATTCTATCCAAAAACATTAAATTTGTAGATTGTCTTAAATTTAATTGATCTGTATTAATATCATATACCATAACTCAAGAATTCCATCCACAACCCTAATTTTGAAATATATATTCAAATTTTCAAACTTTGTGATGCATATTATTTTGTCACAAATATACTCCATATCACTGTGAGAAAACTATGTTCATTACAACTTGTATGATATAACTAGAAAATGTCTGATAGAACTAGATTACAAAAAGAAAATGTCTGATAGAATTAAATTACAACTAGATAGGCTACTTACAACGGACATGATTTTCTCACAATGCATATTCAAAATTTTCAATGTTTGTTGGATTTTTCAAAATCATTAATTAAATTTAATCTAAATTTAATCATATATACTAAATAAGGAAAAAATCCAAAATGTGATGTCCTTATGTTACCAAAAAAATTAATTGCAGAGATATTATACTTGGGAGTACAATTTTTGGGGGGCTTAGTGTGCTTTCACCCTAATGTAAAATACCAAAAGTAGGTTCGAAAAGGTTTATACCACCACGTTAATTCAATGAACCATTCTATGCACATTGGTGATGAAAGGAACACATTGCCATGGATTTAAAGCCTTGGAAGGTCTTGACCCCATTAGCACACAAAAAAATCAACCTTGAAACAAGTTTTTCTTCTTGCAAACCCATTAAAAATTCCATGATCAACAAAGTTAGACTATTAGTTCTAAATCTAGAAAGCACATATTACACCTCCATGCAACATCAATCTTGCACAATGTATTTATGCACATGTACTTGCCCAACTTGCAATATCCATGGAGGTAACCTCACCACAAGTAAGGGATACAACCTTGGCATACTCGATAACAATTTTAATGGTCTTCTTCACCTCATTGTCTATGTGTTTTTCCATTTCTTAGCTCACACACAATACCAATGGTTTTTTGGAATTAATTTAAGACTCAAGAATTCAAGCAAAGGTTAGAAATCTTCATAATCTATAATTTGTTTACCTTTATTCAAGAGGTTGAGAACAATGATAAATTAAACAAGTTGTTATTTTTCTTCAATTACCTAATCAAGATCAAGTTACTAATTAGATGATAATTCTTAAAGACAATTGAACATAAACAATATGACTTTTTGCATGCCCACATTTTGGATCTATAAACCACTAACCAGTTGGGCTCTTCCTCTTACTTGCATGTTTATCTATAAAATCCCACGCGGTCACTGCAACCTTTTCCTTCCTTCTTAATATCATTACAAACACAACATCTAGCATTAGTTATTAAACTAACCTCATTTGTAATAGGTTTTGTCCATGGCATTTTTAAAGCCTAGATCTCACTATGAAAAATAGGGTGATTTGAAACTAACCTTGCAATTATATTTTTAAATTGCAATGACAACTTGTAACTTAATTGCAACTCAATGTATTTATATGGCATGAATGTTATCAAACAAGTTGCATGAATTGCAATGTACATAATTCACCATATATGGAATTGTATATGTATGTAACTCATGCAATTCAATTGCAACTATGTAGGAATAACTATTATGCAACTCTAATGCAACCAATTTGTAATTAGTATTCTAACATAATGTTGATTTTTTTTGTCATGAATCCATCAATGATGAACTATGTTCATTTCCGTTGCAACTCCTTTGCAATTGAGTGTGGTGAAAACACACTAATGGATGGAACCAATTGGTAATTATGTGACAACTCACATCAACACAAGGCAATATTTGTGTGTAATTGCAATGTACCCAATTTGCAAATGACAACTAGGTTACTATTATGAAATAACTACTAGGTAGGTTCATCCATTGAAAAACCTAATGCTTATGTGGTTTTTTATTCATCCATCAACAAACCTAATGTTTCATGGTCTTTCATTCATCCATCAATAAACCTAATGCTTGGGTGGCTTTTCATTTCTCTATTGTTAAACGAAATCTATTGATGTACTATGTGATTAAATGTTTAGTTATGGGTTCTAATGTAATTGTATGGCAATTGATGTTACTAATACCAAAAATTTAAAATGCAACTTACATTGCAAATGTGTAGCCTTTGCACTCACATTATCATTGTCGAAATTATGATAAATAGTGCAAAATTACATTCCATTATTTATAAACATGAAATGAATTTGAAATTATATGCATTAACATTCAATGTTAGAAAATGCATTACAAAAGCATTTTATTTTTTTTAATTCATCTATACTTTGACTATACAGTTAAATATATTATCTAAGCTATTTACAACAAAAAAAAATTAGTCAAATAAAAGGTCATCATAAAGATGATGAAACACAACACTTGACTATTGTCATCTAAAACACCATGTAATTATAAGTTAATGTTATTTTTTTGTTCAAATAGAGCAACCACTTTTTCATTCCACCTTGTTTGCTTGAAATTTTGCATATTATGACATTCAATGTCACATGTGAAATGGGATCAATAATATATAAGTAACATTGTAATGCAAAAGATATCGAATGATCCATCCTTTCAACTTAAATACAATTGATTTATTATTGTAATGCCATTGACAGAACTTATTTATCACTAAAATGCAACATACTTAACATTGATACAAACTAAAATATAATCAACTACACTTGCATACAATAGTGGTTTTCAAAATAAATGCATCACATATTTGGAGGTTATAATTCACCATACTTTTGTTGTTTTGGAATTAGTCTTCTTACATGTCTTGGTTTAAAATACTACATAACAAACATCAATGCATTCAACAACAAAATTATTAACAAATTGTTAATCAAATTATACAACATCACATGTGCATATTGTTCTATTCAAAACTATATATTTTCAAACAAAATCATAGTTTCATTTTGAAAAAATCTTACCTTGTATGCACAACTTTGATTTTGATGGATTCAAACATTATTAAAATGCAACTTATAACACAAGAACAACAAAGTCATCATAAATGCACAAAAATGGCATGTGTGTTTAAACAAATTACTTTTATTTCAACTTCACCTTCCACCTTAGAAATCCAATTGTTCAAACACATAAACAAAAACCACAACATGATTTTCATAAAAATGAAATCCTTCATCACTACAAGGTATATTTTATAAGTTAATTTTCTTTAAATGGAAGATTTTTTCACGTCTAATGTGAGAAAATCTTTATTTTTAAAAAAAACCTTCAACCTCCGAGTGAAATCATGGTCAAAGGAGCTAGGGGTGCCAAGGTAAAAATCCTTTTCCAAGGACTACACATGACACATGTCATCCCTACATTGGTTTATGACTTAAAATTCTATATTTTGGATACCCCATTTAACATTGCATTCTAAATATAAATACATTTTGACCACAAATTGATTTTATATCGTGTATATTATGCATTCATGCCTTTTATCACATATATATGAATGATTTTTTTTTTGTTAAAATCACATTTTCAAAATCCATAATTTTTTAGGTCAAAAACACTTTTGAACCAAATGTGTTCAAATGGGTTATAAAAGTAATTTTCATCAGTTCAAGTATTTTTGCCCTTTTAATCATCAATGTTAAAATTTTGTCCAATTTTCAAAAGGAATGATGCACATTTGGTAGAAAAAAAAGAATGTTTGAAAAAAACAAGCATTGTCCATTTTCGAGGTTTGAATGCTTTGAACATGCAAAACATTTTTGATTTGTGTCAAACTTTGAGCATGTAAACTTTGTAATTAATGGGAAATATTCCAAAAAAATTATGACAATCCAAATTATGATGTTTCCCTTTTGATCTATTGAACATATAAAAATGAAGTTTTAAGGAATGTCCATTCACTTGGATGGCTCCTTTAACTGTGATTTTACACCTCCAAGAACAAGAATAAGAACCTTCAACCTCTAAATTTTTTAAATAAATAGAAAAACGTGTAAGAACCTTTTAGTTCTATTTTTAAAATGGGGAAAAAAAAATAGTTATGTAGCACATGATATGAAAATTGCATCACCAAAAAAATTAGGAATGCACAAATATTTATAACATTAAAAAAAAATCTAATTCACTTTGAGCTTTTTAACAATAAGCATAAGTGCATGAGGGTCGTTGATGCGAAAGGAGAGATTTGTTGATTTGCTACCATGTGTCATTTGTTTAGGCTTTTCCCGCCCAAAATTTCATAGTATCAAAATTCAAATTCAAAGTGAAATCTAGCTGCATACTAATCATTCACAATGATCATGTGGTTGAGTTGGCTGATTTGATTGATATGTCCACATATTGGCTTGGCTAATTTGATTACTTTGCTTTACATGTTTATTAACTTGGTTAGTTGTTAGAAGGAAAAAAATTATCCTCTATAATTCATTTATGGTCTAATAGATCAATAGGGCCTAATGTTGTGTGTTACAATATAAGGAAATAATACTAATAAAATACTTGAATAACATCATAAAATAATGGAAAGTTAATAATTTTATAATGGTAACTTAATGGCACAACAAGTTTTATCAGTGGGAATTATAATTGACAACAAGTTGCAAACAAGTTGAAAGTGCCATATTTGATGGGCAATGAAAATGCATATATGTGGCATGGTCATATGTGTCAAGCCTGTACATTAGTTGTAAAATAGTTGTTAATTGGTTGGTACATTTACTTGAGTTGTAATGTAATTGTCATATGTTATTAAAATGTAACTTGTTAACAAATCAAATATGATTGATTACAATGTACTTATAATGTGTATATATAGATATACTACTAGAGACACCCAACGGGATTCTAATATGTAGATGTGCATCTTGCAACTAATTTGCAACTATAGTATAATTTTTTGATTTCTTAACAAGGCATTTCATTTATTAGTTCCCCATAAGTCCATGGGATAATTATAACATAGTTGTATATGAGTTGGTTTGGAACTTTACTTGGATGACAGTTTAATTGTTATGGGTATGCACTTGACATTAGTTTCACTTTTCTTCCACTTTCGTAGTTAAAGGGACACCCATCTTCAACAACAATAGGGGGAAAAATAGGGAGTTCAAGAATTTTAACATTTGTGTCATAACATAAAGGTGGAATATTTTGTAATTCAAGGTTAGACACATAGTTTCTTTGCACACCCATGTTACTAGATTCAAATACATATTCACAACAAACAAACTATGGTGGTGTAAGTGCTTCTCATAGGATTCAACCACCAAACAAGTACTTGAACTTAAAAATATTTAGAACTTGCAATTTTGGACGCATGGTTAATTCAACTTTAAACTTTGGAGGTTCAACTCAAAGATAAATGTGAACATGGCTCACTACTTGAATTACTACAAACCAAGTTTTAGCAAATTTTAATAACTGTAGACATTGATCACTTATGCCAAATTGTCGTGTGTGGCAATTTGTTGTAAATGTTGACATAAAACAACTTGTGCACACATTGTGGTAAGCATATACACTACACATAGTGCACACAACCAACAATTCATGAACATAGATCATAGACTTGTTACATAATCAAGCAAATGTTGATTAAGGATGATTTATGCATGCCACACACATAATGTAGTAACATTGATGATTTGTGCACACCACACACAAACAATGAGTGTCAAGTCTTGAATGACTCTCAACTTGTTACAAACATCAACAACTTGCACGCACACAATGTACAAAAACAACAATTGTTGAGGTCACCTACACACTACAAAGCACACATAACTAAACAATCAAGGAAGGTTTGAGTTACACTTACAACCAAATTTTTTTAAAAATCAAGCTACAAATTGGAGTTTCTTGAGTTCCAACAAACTATAGGAGTCTTACAAAAACATACATAAATTAAAAAATAAAATAAAATAAATGAATAATTTTTTTAAAAAACAAAAAAATGAATTATTAAAAATTTAAGGAAATTAAACCCAATCTTGAAATTAACAATTGGTTTAATGTTTTAAAACTTTTTAAACCCTTGAAGGTTTTTAATTGTGACTTTAATGTTGAACATTGAAAAATGGCAATGAAGCACAACCTTGCCACTGACTTGCAAGCTTGAAACAATAGTTCAATTTTTTCAATAACTTTCAACTTTGAGATGAATTGGCCAAATCAAGAAAATAACATGCATCACACATTAAGGAACAAACATGATCCCCCATGTACTAGAAATGACATTGCCTTGAATCCAAATTCCATAAGTTGTAACAAAGACCAAATTTTATAATACACATTAACACCATGCCATATACACATTGCACAAGCTTGGTTGTCCATTTTTAATTTATGAATATGCATATTTACATTGTTGTGTTTATTATTCCTAGTGAAAATAGGTGTAAGGGAGGCAAAAAAAACTAGTAAAAATGGGTTGTAGTTAAGGTTTAAGTTGTGAAATCATTATTTAAAATCATAAAGATTTAACGATCAAAGTTTAAAGCAAAAAGGTCATTTGCGAAATGAGCATTTGCCTTGGTGACATGGAGCAATATGTGTTTGTTTAAACTCCTCATGATGGTGAAGTTGATAGTTTTTTTACAATCTTTTGGTAATTGTAGGCACATTTTTTGAAATACAAATCTTTTTATGATTCATGAAGATTAATTTTAGGTTGAATTTATGCAAAATTTTAGCTAAAAATAAAACTATTGGCAATATTTGTGACATCCAACATAACAGAGTTATCCATAGAGTAATCTTCATTTTGGGCATCATTCTACCCACTCATCTTTCCTTTCATATATCTAGAAAGTCGACCAAAGTGTGGGTCATTTCTTTAAACTAATGAACACCTCCAAATGGTCACCATAGTTTCTATTCTAAACACATTAAAATTTATTTAGGTTATTAGCACCTAGATTAAAAGGCTCCTTATAGTTAGGAATTAACTATGTTAAAACCTATCTAGGGGTTACTTATGGTCTACTTATGAAGCTACTAAAGGTACTACCTATGTTAAGGGCTACTTAGAGCCTACATAAGGACTATCTAATGTAAGAGCTATTAAAAGCCTACATAGGGTGTTACATAGGGACTACTTATAAACCTATTTAAAATAAAGGATACCTAGAGATTATTTAGGCAACTAAATATGGTTTACATAGAGGGTTGTGACTCAACCTTTGGAAGCCCTTAAATAAGCCCTAAATAAGTCATAGATAATTCCAAGTAACCCTTAAATAGCCCTTTAAATAATACCTATGTATCCTTTAACTTAAGAACTCCTTAAGTAACCTCATAGATGGGCTCTATGTAGCCTTTTAAATCATCCTTAAATATCCTTAAACCTAAAAAATGCTTTAGTAGCCCCATAACTAAGCTCTATGTAACACCCTAAATGCCCTTAAATATCCCATATCCTAAGTAGGTGTTTCCCTAGGTGTTTTTATGTAATCTTTTCAATAGTCCTTATATATCCAATAACCTGGGTAGGCCCTTATGTGTCTCCCTAGGACTTCCTTCTCTAAACCCTACAATAAACCTTAGGTATCCCATAACCTAGGTAGGCCCCTCTTGCAATACATAAGTCAACTCTAAATAGCCTTTTAAGTAATCCATAGGTATCTCATAACCTAAGAAATTCTTGGCTAACCTTTTAGATATTATATTTTAAGTAATTTCTTAAGCAAATTTTAAGTATTCCATAACTTGGGTAATCCTAAATAAACATTGGGAAAAACACAAGGAAACAAGAGGAAATTCAAGTCATTTTAACGACAAAATTTGAATTTCTTCTTTTGTTGATTCAATTGCATAAAGCATTTTGACCACCATCATTAATTTCATTAAAACCTAAGGTTTTGTTCTTGATTTTACAAGCTTTATAGATAACTTTAATGTCTTTATTAGATCTCAATTCTCATCCATAAACATGTCAAAAGGGACAATGCAAAGGATTATATAAGGGACCATTTAAATGCAATCACTTGGACCTATCATTGTAATTGCAAATCAAGTTGACATTCAATGCCTTTTGCATGACCTTATTTTTACTAGTGAATTGGAGACTTAATGTGAGAGATTTGAGAAAATAAAATAAAGGACCCAAATAAAAAAAGTTCACCAAGTTGCATCCTTTTCATAACTAACAATAGCCAATAATACTACAAAAACAACTAAGGGTCATACATTTTTGGCCTCTCCTTTTTCATAAATGTTTTAGGACATTTCTATCTATTATTAAGATTCCAACACTTGAACCCCCAAACTTGAGAATTTTTGCAATTATCATCCATTTTCTTGCTTCATTTGCCAAGGTTATTTTATTGTATTTTTTGCCTTTCAACATCATAAGCTTCCCCTACTTTCAAGCTTTCTTCACATGCATTGTGCATTATAGTTTTTGTTTTTTATAACATAATTATATAAAACCTCTACTCCGCAAACCTCTACCAAGTTTCATTAAGGTTTCATGTTTGGCACCATTGGTGGGTTCCATTGCAAATACACATATCTCAATATTGACTCATTGTTCATGCCCTTGCCATTAGCTTAGCCCAAAAATGGCCAAGAACACAAGTAGACAAGAAACAAATCTTGCATCCAATGAGATGAGGTAGCATGCATTGAAGTTTTCCCCTTTCACGGGAGGGTAGGGGTTTAAGATTTTTGTTGTTCCCATAGTTATGACATTCTTGGTGCGGGAATGTTATGGAAGCCCAAAAAAGCACGAAAATTCGTTAAAATTCGCGTCGAAGAATGTTTTGACAAGGTGCTAAATGAAGAATTTTAAAGAATTTTAATGTGCAAAATGAAGAATGTCATTACTAGGGTTGTTCCCAATGTGTTCCTCAACATGTTCCCAATAGCTCCTCACTTTATCCCATATCCTTTGCCTTAACTTCTACTCTTTGTAACCTATACGAGCCCGCCCAAAGGATGAGATTACAACATATGTATTTTGGGACTCTCCTAAGCTTGAATTTTTCATGAATTAATTGTGATGGGCCAATGAAACATACCTATCACAAAAGCAAAAAACCTTTGGGGGACCCCACAACAAATTAATATAAGTCACAATATGCTACCATAAATATATCCCAAATTGCCATTGAGAATTTCAAATTTTCATTATGTATTTGGTGCCGATTGTTGTTGAAATATACATGAACCTATCTTTCACCAATTGTTTGTGATTTTCTTTTATAACATAGCCAATTCTCAACTCTTTTAAACTTTTGTTAACCATACACTTCATGTTTCAATAGTTGCAATATCACCAAAAATGTCTCTATGCTTTCTTAATAAGAGCTATTTGTTGGATATTTCAATTTTTCAAATACAAAATTGATAAAATGATTGAATTTTTATTTAAAATATTTTGTGCAAACCAATTTGCTTGTGTTGGAGCCACTCTTTTAGCCCCTTTTAAACTTGGGAATGCTCCATCCACCCTAAAGCTTTACCTTAAGCTTCATTCATATGTATGTGTCAAAAGGAAATCTCCTTTTTCTTTCACAAAGGAGTGTGGAGTTGTGATCTTCAATTGGAAAGAAAAGAGAAGGAATGATAAGCGCTCTTCACTATAAGCCAATTTCACACCAACATTGATTGTTTTTGTTGTTTTCTAATAATTATTATTATTTTCCCTTTCCCTTCACAATGAGTGAAAATATTGTTGGATTGCAAGGATGACCTCATCATCATCTTATCTTCGAACCATGTCTCATATCATCCACAAACCACATCTTGAAGTGGACCTTCCAGGACCGCCTATCCCACCTAGGGAAAAAAAAAAAAAAAAAAAAAAAAAAAAACCCTAAAACTTAAATATACAAGTTACAAACTCTTGAATGGATGGATGAATGAATGGATGGATGGATTGTATAACACTAGCTTTGTTAGAACCACAACCGAGTTACCATTGACCAAGGGTTTCAGCTTCGTAACCTATCCTCTAAACCAGTGTTAGCCAATTATTGAAGTTTTGACCCGGTCATCACGTGGGTTATTAAAACCTACCAGTCAGTTCTTGTTTTTTTTATTAAAAAAAAACTGATTAAATTGATAACTGCCTGATAATATTAAAATTTCAAAATCTAATAACCTACTTGGATGACCCAATCATTATTCCAGGTAGGATATCAATATTTCAATGTTAATACAAAAATTAAAAACACAGAATTAGAAAAGAAAAGAAAAGAAAAGAAAACCCGATGACCGGTGTATAACCGTCAGGTTAATGGACGGTTATTAACCGGTTATTTCACAAAATTTCTGATATTCGACCTGGCACCCAAATTGTTTTTATATTGATATTGATAACCGGTGTGGTCCCCCCCTCAAAAACCCTAACCAACAATTATGAAAAAATTGCATTAACTGGCCAACACTGCTCTTAACTCTCCTCCTTTCCACCTCGTACTCTGTATGCAACTAGTAACTAGTAACTAGTAACTAGTAACTACCTATGTATATAGTGTAAACTGTAAACTACCTAATTAAACTCTCACTTTTTCCAACTTTGGAGTAAATTATTCTTTTACATAACTCTTTCTTCTTTCCATGCTTTTTAGGTCACTCCTACCTTCTTTACTTTGCCTAAAGAAAAAAAGGGCCATCACTTTTTAAAAAACAAAGTTATTTGACACTAATTATATTATTTTCAAAGAAATGTTGAAAGTTTCAAAAATTATATTTCTTCCAAATCGAAATTTTTTTGTGAAGAAAAAAACTAGTGGGCTATTTTTAGGAATATTTCATTTGTTGAAATGAATGCTTCAAAATTAATTAATTAATTCATTCATTCATTATTTGATGAACATGTGTTGAAATGGCCCAAGGTACTAAATAATTGTCCTCCATGTTCATAAGTTCTTACACACCTGACCAAGCCTCAAGATGGAAAACATTTAGTGTATTCTCACAATGATGAAAGAAAGCCCAATGCACACATGAAACATGTGGGAGTCCAAAAGAGAAGATCTCAAGACTTTTGGGAATTTGGAGTCTTGAGATGGGTTTCACATGTTTGGAATAGGGTGTGAGGGATCAAACCTTGTTCAAATTGGGCCTTATTTTAGACCATTGGAAAGGCTTTAAAGGATTAAAATATTGTAACTTGATAACATTAGAAAAAATAAGGACTAATAAGAGACTTATGGTAGTAGACAAAGGTTAGGAGTCAAAATGACTTTTGATCATTATTTTTAATATTTTTTAAAGTCAACTCACCTCTAATTGAAGAGTGTGATATAAACTTGGAAATGTTTCTTCCAAGATGTTATAACTTTGGTCTTGAATGCTTTTGAATTAGAGTTCATATGAAAAGGTTATGAGCCTAAAAAATATATCACGATTCATAAATTAACAGTTTAATTTGAGATTCCATTTGGGAATTGCCAAATATTTTGTCATTTTGATACATAGTCCCTAGCACCATCTACATGTTATATTATAGGAAGAAAGTGATGATTCCTTCCAAGTTCCAATCATGATGTTTCTTATGAATGTGAGTTGTTCATGACTTGCTTTTATAAATTTAAACTCTAATTTGCAATCATCATATTAACCACCTTTTTTTTTTGGGTGCAAATTGATTTCACCTTGAGCTCAATACATTTAATTCATTCTAGTCCCATCATCTTAGAGCTCCCACAAGTCTTGTTCTAGTGCGTGGAATTAAGGAGCACACTTAAAGCTTGCAAATCTTTCATAACTCACCTTATTGGAAAGTTTAGTTAAATACCTTAAGAAGGCAAGCTTTTGGGGGCACATCAATAGATTAGTACAATTTTGTGTCCAATATTCATCGCATTTTGGTCTTTCAAAAATATTCTTTCATGGATTTTGATTTGTCTGAAAGAATAGAAAATTTTAATTTGACATATTTGTTGGCAAATGAAATCAATCATATAGTTTTTTTCCCTTCACAACTAAATATTAATAAGGAAAATTTTGTCTTTTTTTGTAGATTAAATTAATAACTCCAATAATTATACTTTTTTTCCAAGTATATTCCATTCAACTTCTTTCTATTAATAACATGATAATAGTGTTAAATTCCATATTGGTTGTAGATTCTATTATAAATGTCAGAATCTACATATATTAGAAAATAAATGATAATGTATGTATACATTGCTTTTTAAATTTAATATGATGTGTGGATATTATAATTTGAGTATGAATTTATATCTATTTTTTTAGTTATGATATATTTTGAAATAGAAAATTAAATTATTTTGAGCTTGTCTATGAAAGGACTGATAAATAATTGCTATTACAATGTATATTCAGTTATTATCAATGATGGATTCAAAACTTGTAATGTAATAATCACACATCCATTTTTTTTTCTTAAAAAGAATGTTGTGCAATGATTGTGTTTCATCAATAAACTAACTTTATTTAACAAAAATGTGTGGCTACAAAATTAAATTGTGGGATTGTAAGGTTTACATCTATGGAGAAAAATTAAATGTATGTTAGGTTTATGAAGGGCATATTATCAAAGGAAATGTCAAGTTTTTTTTTTAATTTGATTTTATATCTCTTTCAAGAAATTATTTGTGATTACTTTTGGTTTCCATAAGGTTGATTTAATTGGTAAAATAAAGTTCACATGTTAAAAGGTTAAAACAATTGGATGGAACAATGTGTTGACTTTGACTCCTATCTATTTTTTTTTTAAAATCTTATTTTCTTTCCACATTTTATATTGAAGTTCTTTTTTCTCTTTTCAACAAGTGACATATTATTCTTTTGTATAAACAAATACATTTTCATCAAAACCATAAAAAATGAATATTGATCATGCAAAATTTAACATCCATAATTCCATGACAAGTATAGTTAATTTATTTTTCTTAACAAAATATCTTGGTATTTGGGATACCAATGCTAGGCAACATGTAACATAGTTTAGTGGTGAATGGATCCACAACCATGGGTCCCCACTTATTTAAGGTACTTTGTTAATGTTGGTTTTAAAATGGAAAGAATGTTATATCTCATTATTCTATATGTTTAAACATATAGATTAGAATAACCAAACATGCTTGTTTTGATTTCCCAAAATGGTTATTAAATTATAAGTGACCATATTGTAAATATGATGCTAGATTGACAAATTTATGAATGGATTGATATATATTTTTGGATTTAACAAAACAAAGAAATGAATTTTGCATAATGCTTATTTGCCAACTTTTATCTCATTTGTAATACATAACCTTGATTTTGAATTTAATGATTGAATGCACTTCAAAATAGATTATTAAAATTGTAGTTGGATCATCATATACCCAAAATCATTATATTTGTTCCAAAATTGCAAAGTGGTAATCAAATTCTTGACTAGTATTTCTTTTTATGCAAACCTATTATAATTTGGGCATAAAATGTTCAAATCAATGTTATGCACATGTATATTTTGAGGACTAACATTTATGTAAATGTAAGTAAAATTTATTTACATTTCATGTATGTGTATAAAGTTCATAATTTACATCCATGTAAGTGTATAACACAAGATGTTTGTGTGTAAAATTGTGTAAGTGCACAAAAATACATTTACACAATTTTACACAACCATGTAAAATAGTGCAAATGCTAAAAATGTGTCACTTCTATTTGGGGGAGGTGGGGTTGCCCAAAGTCTTAAAACCTTTTTATTGATGGGTCAATCAAAGTGGCCATTGCCACGAAAAGAAAAGAAAATAAGAGTTTGGGATGCACCACAATTAATTAGATCAATTAATGTAAATCATAAGCTCTTGTAAACCTAGGTCAAAAATGGTGATGAAAAAAAAGCTAGGAATGAAAATTTTACTTAAACAATGAAGTGGGACAACATGCACCCAATGTGCAACCAAAAATGTGCACCCAATAGATTCCTCAATATCACCATAGTTTGTCCCATATCCTTTGCCCAAAATGTGGGCTTGTATTCAATATAAGTGAATTAAATATGAACATTTCCATATTATTTTATTGGTAGTAAAAGCTTCTATTTGGGGAGGATTAAAAGTATTAGATTTTTGTGTGAATGGCCAATTAAAGTGACCTAATTACCCAAAAAAAATTGAGCTTTGGGAGGCACACACATTTGAATGTACCCACAACTAATTAATATGGCTTGATAACATGTATACTCATTACGAGTATATAATGTACATACACTTACTCTATTCAATCATTACTCCAACATATTGATATGATTATCTTCATCACATTGATAATTATTGAGATTGTAGAACTTCAATGCATAAAAATATTGAAAGGTTACAAAAAAAATTCATTCAAACTATCCACAACTATTTGCACATACTTGGTTTCCATCACCATGCATTTTTCCAATGTGTGCTTTTGATAAAAAAAAATCCACCCATGGTGCATAAGATGATATCTACTCATAATGTCATTGTTTGCCATCTATCACTACTATAATTCATGATTTTTAAAGTTATTTAAATTGACTACCTTGTCCATCTTGACTAATGAACATATCCATTTTGACTAAAGGCTTACTTGTTAAATGACGTGTATTTTTCAACTAATGAACTTGATTAGAATGATCTATTTGACTATCTCTCAAATTGAACATTTAGTCAAGTTGAACAAAAAATTGACCACCTTGGTCAAAATGGCTAATGGGTTTAGTCAAATTGAACATCTTATGCTAATTAATGTGCCAAGTTAACCAAATACTACTTAGATTAGGTAGGTATGTAAACTTACTTACTTACTTACATATACTAGGTAAATAGCCTAAATATACCTACCTACCTACTTAATTACTACTTAGGCCAAGTAGGTAGACCTTAATAGGTAGGTAGCCTAAACATATCTACCTATTTACTTCCTATGTCCTACCTCATATATTCCTACATACCTATTTTCTATCTCTTCTACATACCTTCAACTTACATATTAATTACCTAACTTCCTTACTTACACAAATAATGATGTGATATAAAAAATTTGACAAACATTGTCACCTTTTGAGTGTAGTCCATTGGTAAAGACTTGATTTATCATTATGAAGGTGAAGGTGAAAAGTTCAATTATTTATAGTTGTAACCTATGGGCATGCTTAAGGGATTAGGGTAAGTAGGTTAAACTAAAGTAAGTAGGTAGGCTAATTTAGGTAGGTTAGGTTTACCACTTACCTACCTACATTTTTATAACCTAAACCTCTTTATTATCTAAATACCTTAAAAAAAAATTTGAATATAATAATCTAGAAAAAATGATTTAAATGGTTTACTATCTAATAATAAAAATGACTAGTCAAATAATCTCTTAATTGTGCCAATCAAAAAGATTACCCTAATCATAGCAATGAGTCCAAATGAACTTGTCCATATTGATAGGGTGACCTTGACGCCTATTGTTTTGGGTAATTTTTTTAAATTAAAAAATCTAGTAAAAAAACCTAGTTTTGTAATAGTGCATCTTTAGCCACCATCCACCCAAACTTGAAATATAAAAAGATCTAAATTTTTGTTCAATCATCCAAAGTTGGGACCATGATCAAATTAAAAAACGCTTCCTCAATATAAAAATTAATGCATTGAAAATGGACCCAATTGTTCAAATATTAACCATCTCACATTGATATTCCCAATTCAATTAAAACATCAACCAAAAGATGAAAAAAGAATTGAACTTCATATGTATATGCTTGATAATGCCCACCAAATCTCCAATGCAACTAACTTCATGGTGTGAACTCCATACCCATCATTGATAAACATGTTAGGATATTCAAGGCCCATAGGAATTGACACTCGCTTGATTTTGAATGATTGAACCTACAATTGAATGATCTTGAATGACAATGAAATATAAGATCTTTTGGAAAATAATTATTTCAACATGTTTTCGTTAAATTGCATTTTGAACATGTCAAAAATTTGAAACCCAACTAACTGCAATAGAAAATGAAGGCCTTCCTTTGAACCGATGTAAATTCATAATCATTACTCTTTTCATGCTCATGTGTAAATGATTTTTGCATATTCTTACAACTTATTCCACAACCCCATGGCAAGTTGACATGAAACTCTTCAAATGCAACACATTTTATAACATCACATGTTGGGGGCACCTTGTGGTTTCATGTGCATAAACCATTTCATGCCAATTTTCCAAAAAGATTTGAACTTCCACATGTAGGTTCAATTATACACTCTATTGGCTAGAAGTTTATGGATGTTTTAATAATTGAAAAAACTTGTTTATGAAGTTGAGGTTGCTTTTGTGAAAGAGCTTCATTGCAAATTACACAAATTGGAAGGATTATTTAATGTAAATTGCATGGCAAGAAAACCTTTGTTCAATAAATTATATTATACAAATAATTTCAAATGCATTTCACAAATAAACAAAATTCCGCTTAAAGAAATAAAGTTAATAACCTAAATGAAAGAATTAAATCATACCACTTGAATGCCTTCATGTTTTGAAAAACCTTAGGAATCCATTTAGAAAGAAGTTTTTGAGAATTGTTGTGGGTCCCTCCTTGATCTGTCCACCTTTGAATTGTTTGTAGAAATGATATTGATGCTTTGCTTTGATAACTTATTTTGAAATCCCTTTAAAACATACTTTCTAAAAAATAGAAGCAAAATAGACCCAACTAGAAGAAAATTCAGTTGTCCCCCTATCATAACCTTTTTTTATGGTTGCAAATAGTCATAAAACAAGACTAAAGTCTTGGGAATAACATGGGAACCATGCCATTATAAACCTTCAAAGTTTAATCCTTTGATGCTTTACATATTTCGAAATGTTTTCCAAATTCAAATTTTCATTTGAAAGTAAAACTTCAAAGTACTTACAAAACTAAAAGTTCAAAATAACAGACATTAACAAAGAATAACAAAATCATCAACTAGCCTATTTGGAAGGGTCAAGACAAAATAGTCTAGCCTCTTCTAAACACATATCCTTGTATGTGCAATTGAAGTGCATCTTATAATTGGACATGCCAAACTTCATACACAAATAATATCCCTCCTCATAATACCAAACAATGTGGACTTTCTCCCCAAAGACTCCAATTACAAGAACAAACACACGAGCACATGCACAATTTGCCCTTCAAAATGTGAAAAAATTGTGGTTTCTTGCCTAAGTGGTGGCAGAGTGCGAGAGGCAATGGTGTGAGAAAACCCTAAAAGTAGCCAAGGCTGAAGACATTGGCATGCAGACCCTTGTGGGACAGATGCTATGCACTGGCTACAGTCCATCTGTGAATATGAAAGAGATGCAGCATTCTTCTTCACATCCTCTGCATTCCAGCTTCTTTTGTGTGCGCGTGTATTCTGGGTGGGGTGGAGCAAAATGTGGAACATTGTATATGTGTGTGCCTTTGTTGGCAGTCCTGGTTCTTTTGTTGCAAGCAGCATTCAAGGAGGGAAGATGTAGTTTTGGGAAACAGGGTAAAGCCCCGAGGCCCCATGGGTACGCAACTGATACCCATCAGGTATCACAGGAAAAAACAATGATGAGCTTTTCAGAATTGTAATACCCCATGGAGGTGGGCAATTACATTTTCATAAAGCCTGCCGACTCTTTACAACAAGTAAGGCGCTCTCCAAGTACACTAAAAAAAACCAGTGCAGGTTTTAACAGCTGCAGAGAAGGACCAGGAGGCAATGGAGTTTACTAGCTTCCCTAGCTTGTATAGATCCAAATCTGGTATATCTACACCTTCCATGTCCATCACTATGAATGTCTTCTCTTGCTTATTATCATCTTTACACTAATGTGCTGCTAAACTGCAGTGGACAATGTTGGTTCTTGCAAAGATGGGAGATGGGTGCTGACAACCTAGTTTGAGCCAACACTGCATTAGTTTTATTGCACCCTGTGTTGCAGCTATGCCCAGCAGCCCCATATTGAGTCATGAACATAGCAATGTGACGCATGCCTCATGGTGGCGCAGTTGGTTGAAGCTGCAGGACATATTGGAGCTTGAATATCGACCCACTAGGTCCAGTTGATGATCAAGTCTGCAAGTCTAATTAGGAATTCAAGCTGCAGACGAGTTTGAAGGTATAGTTTCCATACAAAGATTGGGCAACAAATCTACAGAGTGCATAACATTACTGGCTGACTTTCACTTTTCAACTGATGCAAGTAGTAATAGCCACACTTGCAAGATGCAATATGATGAGAATTCTTGAAAGTATATCACAGAATTGGTGTTGACTCTACAAGGCAATATTACACTTTGCGGTCACTGGAATCAAAAATTGAAAAGCACTCTATAATTACACCACTTCAAAGTCCTTCATGCATTTTTCATGAGATCTGGTCAGAAGGATCACCCTCATTTACAAGGTCCCTCCGGCATTCATGCAGTGGTTTTATTTTCATCAATCTACTAGTGTTTCATAATCCAAAGCTCTGGAATATGTCACACATATTGCCTCAATGCTGGGAGGTTGCATTGTGAGCTGATTTTATGCATGTACTCAGTTTTGCATTGGTTGCAGGTCATCCTCTATTTATGAAATGTGCTGTGATCAATAGAACTAAGTAAATCCACCCTTCTGCTCAGGATCTGGCATTGGCTTTTGTTGTGGTCATTATATATATTGTGGAGGCCTAATGGGTCTATTTGTCAAAGACCTTTGCTTACCGCCAATGGCTTTTTCCAATTGTGTGTTAACCCATAAGCCAATTTGGACAAGTTTGGCTTTTGTTTAAAATGTGAAAGGATAAAGATTAAACATCCTTATATATTTTTTGTTACCTACTTGAACCTGTATAGAAATCTGGCATATTTTTAATAATTGTTTTTCAAAATTTGATAACTTTTTTTCAAAATAACCTTTGGGTTTGTGACAAAAAATTCCCAGAATTTTGCAACAGTTCAAAATCTGGCACGAAAAAAAACTGCTGATACCCCAAAACAAGGTGATCATCTGGTCAAATGATTCTCCTCAAGAAGGTGCAAAAAAGGAGGCATGCCAAGTGCACCTTGCAACCAAAAACAGGCCTATTCGATATTCATATGTCTGTTCAAATTATGTTACCTTGCAGCATTATACTATTTAAAAAATAAATAAATCAGCAAATATCTTTACTGTATTGCTTGAATGTCCAATTTTAAATCCACTTGGTATATATTAATATTGTATGAAATGTGCAATTTGGAGGTCAAGAGTCTAGACTAAGGAAATGGTTTGAATGGGACTTGCAACCAACCATTGTGATTTTGCATCAACTGGGCCAAAAAGTATGATTAGTGCTGTCCAAGCAGGCTAATAGAGATTAAGGTCAGTATTGTTGGGTCGCTCTCAAAAATGAGGTGAGAACCAGCCAGGTTTCCAGGCTGGTTCTCACCCTTATAATTGATGGGTATCACAAATGGTGATACCCGAAGTGAAATTTGACATGTTGGTTCTCACTGGGCTGAGAATGGTGCCTTGTGAGAATTGCCCAAGGTATCTATATGTTGAAGAATGAAAACCTTTTGAAAGATTAGGACATACTTGGTTTTGGTTCTCAATAATAGGGGTCTATGTTACCATTTAGGGTGTAGGGTGATTGGTACAGCTTACTAAGCTAGGTTTTAGGTTAGGGATTTTTTATTTTAAAAATTAGGGTTAGGGGTGGTGCCCCATAGCCATTGTGTGCATGGAGGTGCCTCCACATTCCATGAATATAAATAAGCAAAAAGTCTTGGGCTCCATTTTTTTTTGGTCATTTTGTTGTTGGTTGCTTGTTGCTTTGCTTTACTACCACACCCTACCATTTCATTGTGTGTTGTTGTGCATTGCTACTTCACCTTGGTTATTCATTTTGTTGTCTTGTCTTGTTGCATCACCTTGTTGTGTTACCTTGTTGTCACACCTTGCTACTGTGCCTTGTTACTTCATGTTGTTATGTTGCCTTGTCGCACTTTACTAATTCACCTTGTTTCTTTGGTTCATCACTTCACCTTGTTGTTATGCATTATTGTTTCATCTTGCTATGGTGTTTTGTTGTTGCACCTTGCTACTTCACCATGTTTCTTTGTTTTGTTGTTTTGCCTTGTTATTGCACATTATTGTTTCACCTTACTATTGTGCTTTAATTGTTCATGTTGTTATGTTGCCTTGTTGTCTTGCCTTGCTACTTCATTTTGTTGTCACCTCATTGTTGCATTTTTAGATAACTTTTTAACCCTTGTTGCTCCACCTTGCTTATCACTTTGCCTTGCATGTTCTTTACACCTTGGTTTTGTTGGATTAGTACTTTTTTTCCCCAATTTTTTTTGTGTATGTCTTAGAATGGTGAACTTCAAGCTTTCATTTTCAAACTTGGTAAGCTTTTCACCTTTTTTTTCTAAATAATTTTTTCTTTCTAAAGTTTTTCCATTTTGTGTATATTTTGTGTTTGCTTTTATTGCATTGTTGTGTTTTTTCCTTTCATTTTTATTTGTTAATGCATTGGTATATGTTGTGAGTTGTGCAAGGGTTTTTGGCTACTAGAAAGAAGTTTCACACTTCACATTCATTAAATATTTTTGTTTATTCCACAATGCATGGAAATGAATAATTTTGTAAATGATTGTAAATGTTTTAAGCTCTATTTGTTTTGCTCCAAGTAGTTCATTAAACTAAAATATTGTAACGTAAACTTTTTCTGAGACATATTTAGTTTTGGCCTTTCCATCCCATCAATAATCTGTTGTGAAAAGTGATTTCTTTGGAGATGGAACATTCAAAATGAAAATGTAATAATAATTGAAAATGAATAGTCCAATTAATGCATCTAATTTAATAAGAATTTAGGCAAGGAAAGGAATAATATCATATTACAAAACCAATGGAATACTGGCCTTGAAAAAACATGTGGATGTAGATCATGTTGTCATTGCAAAAAAAATTGAAGAAGTAAACAACCATGTGACAAGCGTATTGGAATCACAACTAGCAAAAAAAGACAGACTGTGTCTAATAATGAAGTATCCAAATTCTTGGTGCAAAAGATCCCTTAAAAAAGATGATGTGTAACAAAAACCATTCCTACAAGACCTCATCCTTTTGATTGTCAAAGTTCACCTACCTATTCAATTTGTGAAAAATAAATGGTTAAAAATTTGTCTTGCAATGCATTTATCTCCAAGAGTTGTGTTCCTTCAAGAAAGTTCTTTTCACAAGAAGTGTTGCCCAATTTGGTGGAGATGACAAAACAAGAATGTGTTTTTGCAAAAATTTCAAGTATCTATCCATTAAGGCTATTCAATCAAATTTACAAAAATGCATAACATGGCCCAAAAAATCTAGAAAAGACAAACAAAGATGGAACAAAGCTTGTATGAATTTGCCCAAGAAAGTTGAATACTCAAATTAAAACAAAGTAATTATAATTTTTGTTAGTTTTCATTTCAAAAAAAATTCTAAAATTTTCCAAAGTTTTAAATAATTTTTAGTGTTGATTGTGTATATGTTTGCAAGCAAAGTTATTTTGTTCCAAGAAGCCTTGTTATTTTAGAGGGCAATTGTCTTTTGCTATAGTCAATAGACTATAATTTGAATACCTAGTTGAGTTGCACCTCCATTTATTTGGAATATTTCCTAACAATTGTTGATTGTCTGTTTCCAACTATCACTAATTGTGTTTTAAATCAATATAATGACCATTGGTTACTAAGTGATGCTTCAAATTTTGCCACATTAATAAGTTTAATAAAGAAGGAAAAAATTAAAGTTTCATCAACCGTAAACAATCTTATGAACAATGATTCTAGAGTTGCATTTGAATTGTCTTTGCTTGTGTTTAACATCAAAAAATAACTGCGTGGTATGCTGAATTCTTTTCTTTCATTTTCAAGAAAATATAAAAAAAGAAAAGAAAAGTTCACCATTTGTTTTCCTTAATGTTAAATTCAAGATTTAAAAGTCTATTTTCATTCATTGGTCATGAACAAAAATATTTCTATTCTTGAAGAGTACAACAAAAAAATCATTATATCCTATGTTTGTGAAATGTTAGCATCATTTACATCCATTGACAAGTAATGGAAGTGCTTTTGTGAAGGAAAGGGTCACTGAAAATTGTAATCCAAATGCCTTTGAAATGACTATTAGCACAACTGAACCAACCAAGGAATTGGTTAATAGAGAGCTATTGATATCTTAAAAAAACGAAATGAATTTGAAGGAGATAAAATGTGTCTTTTGCAATGGTGGCAAAAACTATGAATCCATGTTCGCTACAACAGATTTTCTTGCTTATAATATTAAGCATTATGAGGTCACACATAAAAATTGAAAGAGATTTTTCTTTACCTAGTATACTCATTAATCTTAGAGTTGTAGCTCTCTTTAAAATGCTAGTTACAATCAAAGAATATTAAAAAGTTAATATTTTAAAACAAAAATTGACCTAATAATTCAAGAGTTGATTACAAAACACCGTTTAATTTAGTAGAGTTTATTAAAGTGAATGACACTTCAAAAAGAATCATAGGGATTTGAGGAGGAATTTGAAAAGTAGGAAATTATGAACATGTGAAAGTTTGAAAAAACAAGACGTTGTGAAAACCACTTTTGAAACTCATTAGATAACACATTTGTCAGAATTGGATGGGGATTATTTTTTAAGTTTCTTGAAACCCTGGCCAATTCTTTAAAGATTTTTTTTTTAATTCAAGAAAAATTTGTCCAATACTAGGCTAATGACCAGAACTAGCAATTCTCATGAAAAAGCGAGAACTACCCATCATTAGTTAAGATTGCTCTTGTGCAATTATTTGAATTTTAAAATAACCATCTATTCCAACTATTTCAATATTTTTGAATCAAAGGATTGCAAGTTGAAATAAAATCAGAATCAAAAAATTATCAGTCCCATTTATTTGAAAAACCTTAAAGAACTTGTGATTTTCATTAAAGATTAGTAAAGAACTAGCTATCTGTAATGGTTATTTGATTTTTTTCAAAATTTTAAAACCATGATCATACCAAAGCAAATCTTTGATTTTTGAAAGAATCATGGTTATGAATCCTAAGAACCATCCTCATAACCATCCTCATATATATGAATCCTACATTAATTACATTACCACTCCAATACATAGCTTATTTACACACTGGAAACATACTCCTGGTGACCAACACTAAACCTTAAAAACTCAATAGACACTTTAGAAATCAACACACAATAATTTTCATGATCCTCAACAACCATAGATTGGAAATAGTGGATTAAAGCATTTTTTGTTCACCTCTCAAGTCTATGGACAAGTATCATCCCACTTTCACAACATTGGAGACAGTGAATCAGAGCACTTTTTGTTCACCTCTCGAGTCTATGGACAACTAGAGACAGTGGATCAGAGTGCTTTTTGTTCACCTCTTGAGTCTATGGACAAGTATCATCCCACTCTCACAACATAGGAACCCAAAATTTACACCCTCAATTCTTCAACAATGAATTCCCCAGAACAAGGCACCCTTATTCAATGATCCCACAATAGAAATAACTTCAACCCGAGACTTTGTGTATGGGACTTGTTAAACTCCTAAACCTAGTCCCTCTCATCCTTTCCAGTTCATCGGTTTTAGGTTAAGGAAGACCAAAACCATTATTGACGTTGTTATGCTCTACAATTTCACAGAAGACTATATCTACGTAGTGAAATCAATTTGGATACAACCTTTGTGAAGGCGACAAAATCAACCAACAACATCAAAACATCATCTCACAAAACACATTGTATTTAGCTTCTTTACGTCCTCCTTTGCCAAGAACCTTGTTCGCCTTAAATTCCTTGCTCTAGCTCCCTTTCGCCCATCCTTCTTGCATTTCCTCCACACAAAAGCCTTTGCATAGAACATTTGCAAAAAACTTATCAACTAGCACACCAAGCATACACACAAACTAGGTATAGAAAGAGCATTGCTCGCTGCCATCGCCTTCCTCCTTCAAGGACAAACTGCCAAAAAGTTGGCAGTTTCATCACCATGTAAAAAACGTTAAAAAAGAAAACCCTAAATATGTTATGCTCCTAGAGAACATGTCTGTAGTTTACAGTTGGTTCCTTGGTGTTTTTTTGAAACAACCATAACTGGTGGTTCTTTTGTTCTAAATTTTTCAAAAAGCTAGAACCCATGACTTTTTGTTTTGAAACATTGTAAAGCCAAACCCAATGGTTATTAACAAAATTAAAAAATATTTGCCTAACAATATTTTTTAAGTACAATGTTCAATTAAACATTTATAGTAAAAGCTTGTCATAGCACCTTAACAAATTTGGCATTAATAAAATTATTTTTTAAACTTTCAAAAAATTAAAATTTTTATTTCAAGGCATATCAAAATTTGAGAATTTGGTAATGGCAAGGAGGTCCAAGTCTCATTCACAATGAAATTAGGTTTTTCAAATGATGCAAACTAAAAAAATGAAATATTATTCATTTGGTGTCGTATAATGATCTTAAGAATAGTTGTTTCTTAGTTCTTTTAAGGAAGCGGTTGATCATTATTTTTATTATCCCCATTTAACCACTAACTAACCAAAGAAACTTTTGTAAAAATTCTCAATACGCAGTTCATGGGAACCTTGTTTTATTTCTATCAATACAAAAAGAGATTGTGAAAAAAAATAATATTACTCACAAGATGGAGATGGTTGATAAATTTGTTATTATTTCATAAAATCACAGGAGTAGTTCTGTCTCAATGGCATATCAAACCTTATTGACAAACAAAAATCAAGAATTCATATAAAGGCACATGCAAACAAGAACCAAGAAATGTAGCAAATGAATTACGTGCATCAAAATGGATGAAGAACAATTTATTCTTTACTTCATTCATGTCAAAAACATAAATAATTTTGTAATGCAGGCCAAAAAAATTGATAATAATATTTAATATGCTGAAGTGCCAAGGGGTTTCTTATTCCACAATTTTGTGATGTACGTGAAGTGACAATCATCCATAAGGTAATTTAATAGCCAGATTTGGCTACATACTAGATATGAAAGTAGAAAAAAAAATCAGAATCCTTCTATACTCTTTGCTACCTACTAGAACGTATCATAAAAATCTGGCAATTTGGATTTTATTTTATTTGGAAATCTGGAAAATTTGGGCCATTTTCTTTTCTATGAAAAATCCTTTGTACAGGTTTAAATCATTTTTTTTGGATCAAAATTTGGCAAAATTTTGACACCCCGAAAACACAAAATTATTTTTTGGGTCAACACTTAAAAGCCGTATATGACACTCCTCTTGTTCTTTAGGAATGGAGATAAAAGGTACAAAAGAGGAGAATGTGCGAAATTCCCAGCTTCCTTGTTGCGTGCTAATATTCTGTCTTCTTGGTATGGCATGGCACCTTCTCTTTGTGTTTGGGGATATTCTTGTGCAATGACTTCAGCTGGTGTAGCCAATGCAAAAGACCACATTGTTGCTTCACCAAGCATTGAGCTAGATTACAAGAACTGTCAATGTGGATTGTTGCATTCTGAAAGCCACAACATGATGGACTTTTTCAAGCTCCAAAGAAGCATCCACTAGCATATGTACCTACTTGACCTATCTTAAAACACACACTGACTATTGAGAATGGAGACATGATAGGGAGAAGGGCCTTTGAAAGTCCTTTGTTCGATAAAGTTATCTGTAGACGAAGCAAAACGCAGCATTACCCTCCAAGGTTGTGGAAATGCACTTCAAAAGCTAAAACTCGCAGCTTTTGCTACCTCAGTCCGGATGCCCTGAAGAAGGACACACACGCCCTTCATCACCCAAGTCTCGCACGCTCTCTCTCTCTCTCTAGCAACACATTTGCATCACACTTGCGATTGCATCACATCTCCAACGCATTTGAGCTTGGGTTCACAAGCATCCCTGATTGCATGTGAATGCATGCGGAGTGTCCAAGTCATTTGAGCAATTTAGGTGCACCAACGAGGAAGAAAATTAGAGTCGGAGGACGAGGAGGAGGAGCTATATATATATATATGCATGTGCGTTTTTGGACGTAACTCATTTGATCACGGTACCTCCTTACCGGTATCAGCTCTGAAAACAATTTGTTGTCAATTTTCATTTTTGGTATGATGAGGAAAGATTACAGTGTTCCGATTTGGATGGAATTATGCACAGTTAGAGTCGTGACTAGTGTTGTGAGAATTGTTTTGTGCAGTGATTAGGATTGAGGAAGAGAAGTTTTTTTGTTTTTCAAGAATTAATGTGGGTGTGTGGGAGAGACTGTGTTGGGAGTAGGAGAGAGAGCTTCTGGCTGATTTTCGACAAGAAAAGAAAGATTCAAGCAAATAGAGAACTCGAGTACTCATGGGGGCTCAGATTACGAAGCAAAAGGAAGTCGGAGAGGAGGAGACGGAACTGCAGCAGTTGGAAAAGACAGACGGGACGAGCTTCCCAGGAAGTAACTACCAATGTGCCAATCGCAAGGAGTGGATGTCAACGTTGCCGCTTGACAAGATCAAGGTACGAGACTTAGTGTGGCCGGGAACACACGATTCCGCGACTAACGAGATTGGGATCCCTTTCATCTCCAGACCGTTTGCAAGGTGCCAGAAACTATCAATCTACAACCAACTTGTGATGGGAGCACGAGTGTTGGACATTCGTGTACAACAAGACAAATTGATATGTCATGGTCCTCTCACCAGTTACCCAGTATTGGACGTTTTGACAGACGTGAAGCAGTTTTTGAGCGAAACGACGTCAGAATTCGTGATCCTGGAAATCCGAACGGAATTCTCTTGGAAAGATCCACCCAACTTCGATCAATGGCTTGTAGAGCAACTCGGCCA
Organism: Sphagnum contortum; assembly: GCA_963920785.1. Lineage (NCBI taxonomy): Eukaryota > Viridiplantae > Streptophyta > Sphagnopsida > Sphagnales > Sphagnaceae > Sphagnum > Sphagnum contortum. The sequence continues at coordinate 10,858,270 of OY987282.1, forward strand.
CTATCTCATCCCACAAGATGTCTCCACTTTTGACAAAACTTTCCAACAACTGCTTCCTCAAACAAGGCTCTTCTGTGTGTGGAAACCCAACACTGCCTCCGATGCTCCGCCTGCAGGCAGTCAGTTATGGAATTCAGACTATCTACTCGACAATTGGATCGATACGGATCTTCCATTCACCAAATTCAATTCCAATTTGAATTACCTCGCACAACAAGCACCCAACGACACACGAAACTACTTTTATCGAGTCGAGAATACGGCAACTCCACAAATCTCAGGACCTGTTCTATGCGTGTTCCCTGTCACCCAGAGAATTCGCCCTTTCGCTCGTCTCTTTATTTCAGAAACTTTCAAACGAGGTATCGCCGATCGGTTGCAGATCTTTGTCGAAGATTTTGTGCAAGAGGATTTCATCGACGCATGCGTCGGACTAAACGTCGCGCGATACGCGCCATCACACTTACCATTAGACTCGCAAAATGAAACCACGAAGCAAGAAGCTTCTTCTTCTTATTCTTCATAATAAACCCGAAACCACTTTGAAAATGACAATTAATGAAGCTGGATAATTAACACCATTATTTGACAGCCAATAATGGTGCCTCCTGAAGCACTTGTAGGTAGTTTTGAAATAGGACCTTTTGCCATTATATATTTACAAACCTCTGTTGTAAAATGATGTTTTATGATTCAAAAAAATATGTTTTATTATATCGTTATGCAAATGTACATTGGATTTTTAAAAATAAATATGTCATTTTCAAATCAATTTTTAAATGTATTTTTAAAATATTGAATTTTTTAAAGTGTTTTTTTGGAATTTGATATTTATTTGATTTGTTTCACATTCATTCAAATGTTTTTATGATATATTAAAAACATTGTTGCATATTCATACATCAAACATTTTCAACATTTACTTGACTTATTATTTATAAAAACACATGAAATCAAACAATGGTTTATACTTTTCATGAGGTTTGTTAACAGGATTGGACCTCTCCTTCAATTTGAAAGCATTCAGTTTTCATAAACATTGTATTAATCTCCTACATTGTTCACAAACCAACTAGGCTTATATAAAATTTCAATTGAAATTACGAGAAATATTGCATGTAATTTTTAATTGAATCAAAAGGAAAAACAATCATATAAAAACACTTTCACAAATAACTTTAGTCATCTCCATTCAGCAAATGGGTGCAAATTGGATAATAAGAGCTAGACCCACCTGCTTGGGTGATTTATTTTAGAACTTTTTGAAATATTTTAATTGAAAGTTGGAATTGACTCAAAAATATGTTGTAATGTACTATTGTGTAAATATATGTTTCAAGAACCTCTTTCAAAATATTCATGTCTAAGAAATCAAAATCATTTATGCACAACATTTTTTTTTATAAAAATTATGTAGCCTAAATTGCAATCATCCACAGGAAGATGTAGAAGAAAAGTCAATCATCCCCCAAGAAAATTTAGCCAAATCTAGCTATAAACCATATAAGAAATACAGATCTTTAATCAACCTTCTATATTTATGACTACACACTGAAAAACCAATATAAAAATATGGTGATTTTCTACTCTCTTTTTTTCTCACTTATGGTGATTTAAACCCTCCAAAATCACATTATTTTCATTGTATTTGTAATTTTACTTTTTGGTGAAATTTTGCTAGCAAAAGATAAGGCTTGTGCATTGACTTCAAAGCTTGAAATTCCACAAAATCTTCTTCGTTTTGGGTTAGAAAAGATCCATGATCTTTCCAAACTGCCCAGCTTGAGTATATGTCACAACCTTCACATTCCAATGTACAATGCTCTATTTTGTAGTTTTGGGTGCCATTGTTACACACATGACTTGCCACTGACAACAATTTCTCTATGCTACAATTTGGTGGGTGATATCATCATGTCCCCCCATTTTTGCAAAATGAAGTCCTAGAAAATGTTGTAAAAGGCCTCATTATATTAGAAGTTTGCAGTCCACTGAATCCTCCAAAGAAGCTGCCTATATATTCATTGCCAAAAACTCCACAAATTATTATTTTAACTCTGCCAAAGTGGATTTTGAAAATATGGGAGAAGGTTCTCATGTAGCAAGGCATGAGTAACTTTATTCTACAATTTTGTGCAACTCCACAATCACACATGGAGAACCAAGCTCCATGTACTGTACAGGTTTCAAATGCCATATATTTGACAATGAACCATGAACATGCGGTCCCAATTCTACCTTGACATAATGAATTGTATAACTAGAACATTCATGAGCAACCTCCAACAAACCATTAGAGAATCACAAGTCTATTATTGGATATTGATATTGCAATAGATTCCAACAATCAACCACTCAATCATGTCTATTAGATCCATGGAGATGGAATATAGGTCTCTTCAAGACTAATGATGCCAAAAAAACCAATCATAATAGAGGACATCCCACTTCTGAAAACCAATAATCATTCAAAGTGACCACCTAAATGGAAGCTGTAGCTCCATATAGAGTAAAAAGCTACTATAGTCAAAACCAGCCTAATATAGCAATCCCATTTGTGATTCCAAAGAGCCATCAACCACTCTTGAAATGTCCACATTGACTGCACAAAGATGGTAAACCACAAAGATCACAACCCAGGGTCAATTTAGGCTGTCATTAACAATGGGGTTACGGATTGAGCATCAGTTACCAAAGCAATGAATTGCTGAAATACGAAGATCGCCTAAACACACATGTGAGAGTGCAGAGGAAACTCCACTACACTTTGAAGGCAACAATAACAGAACAAGTGCAGTCATCACCTTATGAGTGCAGGCACAAAGTGTGAGACCATCACCTTTGATTATGAAAATGAAGATCACCCAAAATAGTTCACATGGCTTATGAAATTCAATAGAAGCAAAAATATACAGGTTTCCATCTGGTGGATTTCAAGAAAAAAACATGATTGACATCAAAAGAAAACCTACTCATATCTGACTAGGCTATCTGACTAGGCAAGACCTGTATTGCTGCATATGTAGCACACAGTCAAATTTGCAGCAAAACCATTTTCACTCAAAGCAAGACCTGAGGTGCTTCTGGATAGCAGGCAACCCAGATGCCACAAGTTGCAAACATCTGTAGAGGAGACTAACAAAGGTCTATGCTGAGAAACTGCTATCCTATTATTGGAACTGGTAGGTTGCAAAACTATACCCCGCGCGACCTTCATTTGTTGCTTTCAGTTCAAGCTTCTGATAAGGACTGCAAAGAACAATACATTACATTGGTCATCCTCTTTGCTGCCTAAGAGAAGGTCTGAACTGGAAATGGACTGCAACAGATCAATTCAAACTAAGGATGTTCTTTGACTTCAAAAGCCTCTGAGCCCTGCCAGTACAGGAGGATCCATACCTTAGAAAGAAGCCCTTCAAATAATGTCACCACTAACATGGTTGCAATACATTGTCAATCTAGAAATTCACAGGAATTTCCTCTTAGGGACAAGAATAGAGTCATACAAACCTGCTGTTAGGATCATAGTAGAAGCCATGGACAGAGCCATCACTACGACTGAAGCAGACATAGTAAAAGCCAGCAATTGTCAAGCCACAGTCTGTGCCAACATTCACAAAGAATTTCTCCTTCCATCTCTGTTGCAAACAACAGCATCACGAACAAAGTTCAAAACATTTCACTAGTCTGTTTCCACTGCTGAAAAATATGAAAAGAGAAGCAGCTAAACTCAGATGTATGTCAACTGTTAGGATGAATCCAAAGACAAGTTCAAATAGAATGTAATTCTCACCATGAACATGTAGGGATAATTTGCAAGATCAAATGACTTGCCCCCATCCTTTTGCACATCATCCTGGCAACACATTATTTATATGAGATTGCAGAGAAATCTCCACAACACATTGAAGGTAAGACAACATTGAGTGCAGTCATCACCTTATGAGTGTCACCCACAAAGCGTCAGACCATCACCATCATCAGAAATAGCAGTGATGAGCTGCCATGACTGCTCACTGACTTCATCAGCACCCAACTGGCAACACACAGTACCACATCTTTTTGAATGCCAGATTCCTTGGCAGACATTTACACATTTCTCTGCCCTACACCATCACTAAAGCAATGCTAACAAATGCTACTAACTATTGGACAATCACTGAACTTACCTGAAACAACTCTTGATCAACAAGTCAAAGAATTCCAAAGAACATTCATTAAATGCTGGGGTGGACCATACTCATGAGATAGTCCAAGTAGACAGCATCAGAGCAGACCAACAGTAGATGGCATAGACAACAAAATGGTGGCCACTAACTTCATGGAGTTTCAATCTAGTATGGGAACCTGCCTTGATACAAATGGTTTGTGTGAGCAATCCATCAACACAAGGATTTGATTATGACTTAGAAATTGTCTTAGAAATTCTACCCCGGCATCATCTCATCTCTGAATTATTTTGTGCTACTGACAGTTGAACTTTTATACATCTCCTGTTGTTATATGAACACCCTCTGACCCCACTCCAAACTAGAGAGTGATCAGATATTTTGATACCAATTCAAGCTGAACAGGTCCTTGCACTGACAGAACTACCATTTGTCCAATAATATGGAGAACACACTGTTCACTGGTATGAAATGGACTTCATGAACTTGTGTATCATTTGACATGCTCAACCTACTCACAATAGAAATCAGCTCTTTCCACTTGAAGCTGTGTTTCCTTCTAGACCTTCTTGGGTAGACTTTCAGGAGTGGCACTCTATTCAGCTCATCTTATCCACTTGGATCTGTTCACACTCCTTAGCCCTGCCCACTGGAAGGCACTGTACCCACCTCAATCTCCTTATATACACTCATCAGATTTGCATCCCATTCCATTCATCATACCTTTAGTACCATCTGATGAGATCTTTCTGGGCCTCATACTTACTAGAACATCTCAATGTTGTGTCCATGCTTCTAGTTGTCTTCGTTGTGAGCCCATCAAGTGAAACAAAGTCTTAGGTAGGTCTCCAGCCAGTTAGACAATGGACATTTCAACATCACATGGTGTGCTATTAACACAGAGTTCTTCTTTGGCAAACTCACCTTCAAGGTACCTCTGTCTCAAAACCTATCTTAAATAACTGGCCTACACTTGACCAGGTAGTATAAAGGACAAACCTTCCATCCTCCTACCAACCCCAAATCAACCGTATATGCTCTAGGTTCAGCATAAGCAACTATCTCCCATGAGTCATCCTTGGGAGGCAGAGGAGCGGTTAACATGAGCTTAAGCAGGGAGACAATTATCTACACTTGAATTACTTTCAGGAACACTTGGTGACCTCAGGGGAGTGCATGACAGAGCTTCTCTTACCCTAAGCTCTTCAAAAGATGAGAACTTCGACCAGTGCTTCACATCTGTCTCTTTCCTGCAATTAAAACAAACTTAGAAACAAAACTTAGGGAGCCAAAAGGATTGAAAGAATTGTAGGAAGAGGCCTGTTTTCTGCAAGCTCCTCAAGTTGAAGAGAGACTGACAGATTTCTTCAGACCACAAGATATTGGTTCACCTGATCCCAAGCCACAACTACTTCTAATCACACCAAAATGCTTAAAAAGAGACTGACTAAGACAAGGAAGAAATACATAAATCCACTTCTCTTGGAAGAACTGAAGAATCCAAGACACTATGCAAAAGAATGGCTTCAACTTACGTTGCCTCCCACTTTCCTGTGTAGAAGGTGTAGTTTTTATTGTCCACAATTTCACCCTCCCAGAAGGTTACCACCTGCAATTAGTTTCAATGAGTTTCAGCAAATCCTGTCCATGACCATCAGACAAAGGGTTGGAAATAATGCCACTTAGAAAGTCCAGCTACTATATCATCTAGATCACTTTCAAAACGCAATAATTGGATCAGCATTGAGGATGTGTAAAGTGGAATGGGAAAACAAGCCACATGCAGGAGAGCAGAAATCTAAAAGAGGTAAGAAGCAAGCACAGACAGGGGTCTCAGCAGACGGCACATTAAGAGCCTCCATGCTACCGCACAGATATCCACGCTGCATATCACACCCTTGCAACCGCACATTGACTTTCCAGGCCTCATCTTTTTGTGAGCTTGATACATTTTGTGTGCCAGCAAATGCCTGCATCATGTGCAGGAACTAATTCAGGGCCATACACATTCATATGTATGAGATCGCAGAGAAATCTCCACAACAACACTTACAAAACAATGAGTGCAATGATAACCTTATGAGAGTCACTCACAAACTGTCAGACCCATCATCTTCATCACAAATAGCAGTGATGAGATGCCATGACTACCCCACTGACTTCATCAGTTCCCAAAATAGATAATATTCCACCCAAAATTTTGGGTATATTATTACACAAAATCTGTTTCCTGAGTTCCTGTTACATTGCAATCTGTTTCCTGAATTTCTGTTGCATTTCAATCTGTTTCCTGAGTTTCTGTTGCATTTCTGGAGGGATCAGGAAGACTCAGTAATGATGTTGGATGCCAATCAAGAGACATAGCTAATCAAAAGAAGTTAGCACTATCCTCATTCAAGCTGCTGCAACAAGGGCTGTGCACGTTTCAGCACATCCGCTACTGCATTCTATGCGCTCACAGCTATGGTAGCAGGCAAGAACCTTCATGCGCCACACAACATCATCCCCGTGAGGAAAACCACATTTAGGGTAATCTTGTTTCCATAGATACTAACAGAACTTCATTATATCACCGGGGTTCATAGCTAAGGACTCCACAAAATGTTGTCAGCCTGATGAGACGACCAAAAATCTAGAAGCGATCATGCTTCCATTTCACATAAACAGGATTTTTTTTTTTGTAGAACAATATCACAAAAACATTTCCCCTTCGTTGCCACCAAAAATCTAAGACGATCTTGGCTCCATTTGACAGAGAACACCATACAGAGAGGAATTCTATTTGTTGAACCGCGATAACACGAAAAAAGAGAATATGTTGAGACCAGAATCTACGGCAGCATTCTGTCGGCAACAACAACAATTTCCAAACCCCGCAATACATACACACAAACGCACTCAAAATGCGTTGAACATCACTGCCGTGGCAGGTAGAAGGAAACACAAATTGACATACCTGACCGACGTTGAGAAAAGTGCAAGTCGGCGGCAATGCCTGGCCTGGCATGGCAGTCGGCCTGATGATCAACCAGATACAGGGAAAGATCGGTCCGATCCTTACGAGCAACACGAGATCAAACCTCGCCTGATGCTGCTGCGCTCTTCTTCGCTTCAAGCAGCACAGCTTCCCGGCCCAGAAGCTTGGGGTTCGCGACGACAATAGTCTTGGGATCCCGACGACAGAAGTCCGTAAAAGGCTCTGCATATTGAACGGATGAGATTTACTCGACCGCATCTCCGCACTGTAGATGTTGCCACGTCATCCAGGTTCAATCGGTCTCCATTTCGAACCTGGGCGGAAACGAATTTCCAAACCTTATGCGTTCTTTATTTTCTATTTGTGGACACTGAGGGTCACTTTAGACAAGGGTCCAGAGACCAAAAGCCCAGGGACCAATTTGAAACAAATTGAACCCTTCTTTACATTTAATTAAACATTTTTTCTTAAGGTACAATGAATGTGTCTAAAGACTTGGGTCCAATTCAAGGATTCAATACCAAAAAAATGTGATTGAAATGTGAGAGGATTAGGTAAACCTTTGGGTTTTTCTCTTTTCTTCCTTTCTTTCATGATTTGTTTAGTGTTTTTTTAGTTTTTTAAAAAAATTACACACAATGCACAAGCAAAAGCACAATATCAAGATATTGGTGACTTTTATTTTTTTACTATTGTTTGTTTTTACTATTGTCATGCATCAAGTGATTACATTGCAACAAGTAGTTATTGGAGTTTCAACCCTTCATTTTCTGCCTCACCTTCCAATTAATCTTTATTTAGTGCACTTGAAAAGACTCAAAATGCATTCATTTTAGCAATCATGTGATGAGAATCCATAAAATCAGCTATGTTAACTCTAGAATTGATCATAAATGGAGGAGCTTGTGTGTTCTCAACGATGTCCTCAATCCAGGTCTTTCATTCTCACAAAATTTGAGCAACAAGGATTTGTTTTTAAATTTTAAAAATTTTAAAAAACAAAGAAACGAATAACCTTGGACCCTAACTTACATGTTGGTTCTCCAAATCCTGAGCTCTCCATTAAGCTTTTGGGACCAATTGGGTTTCTCTCCAAAATGATACCATGTAAACTAAATCATAATTTGATTTGTCTTTGTCTTGGACCAATTTAAAAATTGTAACCAATATTCATGTTAGATTTCATTGGACTGGAATTCGGCAAGTCCAGTAAGGTGAGCTGCCATTCCACTCAGTGGTAAGTGGTAACTGATTCTTCCAAGTAGTATTCCAAAGTGTGATTGACTTTTCCCACCCTTGATCCACATCTCAAGAATATTCTCCTACAGGATTGATTCACATTATTTACAAGTGAATCTGAATGTACTGAAAGTGGAACCAGCAACAGTTGCATTTCACAACTAGAAAAAGCTTGAAAAAGTGTTTTGAATAGGACACCCAAACCAGCTATGTACTACGGAATGGGCACAATAGAACCCATGTAGGGATGATAATTGTTGTGAGAGAAGCATTCCATCAACAGGTTCTACAAAGGCCTGTTGTTCCAAGCTGTTTCTCATCATCACAAGAATGTTCCCCACTATTGATTTACATCATAAGTGGAACTGGCAGCACACAAAGTGGAACCAGCATTATTGCCTCTCCCACCTAAGGAAAAAACCTATAATTTTACCTACTATGTACACACTATATAGAGTAGGTAGGCTACTTCTAATTTTGGCTTCCATCGACGTCCTAGATGAGTCCGGGAAGTCAAATTGGTCACTCAAATTCTGTACACTTAAAGAGACAGATAAAGGGCATGATAATTAGAGAATGCTGTACTTTTAACATACTACAGAATGGGCCATGTGGACTGTGGATTCTGTCGTGCCTGGGCAGTTCCCCTGAGCTCACTGTCCTGGCAGAATCAGCCGCCCAGGCCCATTCCTTGGTGTCAAAAGTATGGGTCTAGAAGCATAATCTGCATTTTTGCAGAATCAATGCCAATCCTACTTCAGAATGGACACTCAATGAGGCAACAAGGGAACCTGGAAAGGCACCCCCTAATTTAAACATTGGTTTGAGGGAGGGTTTAGTGTACAATCAGCAGGTGACATGATAACTTAGGAACCAAATAGTGATCTCCCCCTCGGTAGCATTATCCTCATGCTTTCCTAAGGACAGGTTAGAAACACTCCCAAAATGCAGGGCAGGGCCACACTCAGCTACCATTTTGTCCTAGGCCACTTGTTTTGGGAATGCCCCCATCCTTATGCTTCAACCTACACATAAAACTCACCCAAGAAAAGTGTGAAGGGACTCACAACCCCCCCCCCCCCCACACACACAAGGGAAGCTGTGTGGTAGCTATGACACCATACATACAACTTTTGCATAGTAGGATCCAACTAAAAAAAATGAAATTATCACAGCATCAGTTCAAACACCAAGATAACTACGAATACAATTGAAAAACATTTGCAAAGTTGCATCCTTGCATGTGAGCATCTACTGCACTTGACACTACATTTGGTTTTACCAGATTAATGCTTACTTTCTTTCTGTTGGTAAAAACACAAGAATTCATTGCTGCTGCACCCTAAGCTTTCAGTTAAGATATCTTCTTGAGTAGTCTGGAAGCTCCAGGTGAACCCTTTCCCCCAAGTACAGAATGGTCCTCTATGCTTGAGAGAAGGTACTAATCCTCTACCTTCCCATGTGTGGCAAAGGTTCAGTCAACTCTGAATAATGAAATGGAAGGCACTGTACATTTTGCAAAACATTTCTGCATCTGCAAAAAATCTTGACACCTCCTTTTCAACAAACATCTAGAGAAAAGACATGGTGCCAAATTGTGGTCAACCTAAGGTGAGACAGAGTTGATTGTCATGGACCCATTGTCTGTTGCTTGAACAGAAGCCTGTGATTTCTTCTCCTGTGATTTCTCAAATTCAGATATAACATCAGCAGCAATATTGTCCACCGGTTCCCACGTATTCCTCTCTGAGTCAGCCCACTGCACCAAATATTCAACTGTCCCATTCACTTCTCTCTTGTCCACAACCCTCTCAGCGATGCCATACTCAAGACCTTCTTCATAATCTTTAACCAGATCCTCCCCTATGTTCTCTGCAGGTTCCCAACTTTCTTCAGAGTCATCACTCCACTTCACCAAATATTCCACAACACCCTTTTCATCCCTGCGTTTGTCAAGAATTTGTTCAACTTCGACACTCTCATAGATTGCATCATCAAGAAGCTTCACCACCTGCATCATAAGTCATGAAACAAGGTCACCAATGCACACATTGATGCCAAAAAAATCTTGTAACCAATTTCAGTATACCATTTAAGTCATCCCTTATGCCTGTGCTCCTAACTGCAGAATTCTGTGTTAGTATTCACAGTATTTCTGACCAAGGTCAGTTTTCCAGATATGTAGGTTGCAAATGTCCGGGAATGGTAAAGCTGAATGGATTCTCACATCTCAACTTTCCACCTTTCCCGAGGGAGATACTACAACTCTCTTGAAGTGTTGAACTCAACCTTTTATTTGCTTGTCCTCGTTGCTGTTTTCTCCTAGCTATCAATAAGGTTCTGCCTGAACCAGTGCGCATTATTATGAGTCCAGCAACCAGGCTTCATACTCCAGAGAAGGTTCCTGAGTAACTGGTCCAAGCACTCAGATGTTTCTCTGCTCTACGTGTTCTCTTCCTGAGGTCTGACTTGCTAGTATCACTTACCTTGTCATACAGACAATTGCCTAGTACCAATGCATCCGTGGCTACTTCTTATATACCTATGTGTTCAATAGGAGCATCGCAGTATCCATAAGTAGCAACAATGCCATCAAACTCCCAATGAAAGAACTTTGTATCCCACATGATGTGAGAAATTATGACTGGTGATTTGCAGATCACAACTACTTCACATTCTGGTTAAAGTGATATATATGCAACAGCAAAGCCAGTGAGTCAACAAATAACCCATATTTGCTTGCAATGTGCTATACAACAACACACCAGCATCAACAGGAGACAGCTTGCTGCACCTGATCCAGTGCCATCCTCCTTGCAAACTGCATGGGATTTGTTCGTGGTGTTCTGGCTAAAAGGTCCTGCGCAAGCTGGAGGCTGGACCGGCCCTTGGCATCTTCAAGTTCCGGATCTGCTCCAAACTCCAACAATGCCTTGACCACATTGGTGTGAACATAACCTGCTGCAATGTGAAGTGGTGAAAAACCATCTTTATCTTGCCACTGAACCTCTGCACCTAATTCAGTCAGAAGCCTCACACACTTTTCTGAGCCCATGCCTGCAGCAAAGAAGAGGGCAGTTCGCTCATTCTCATCTATGCAGTTGACATCACGACCCTCATATGCCAAGAGCTCCTTCAGTTTCTGGTCATCTGCTTTGCGAGCTGCTTGCCACCACGGCAGCTCATATTCTGAGACAACATCCCTGTCAGACACAGGGGTAAAGAAGTCTGAGCCCATGAAAACAAAATACCCTAAGATTCCAGAATCCTCGACATTGCATATGCAATAGACATGCACACTAATAAGGACATTTTCACGGAATTCCCCTAGTTTCAAATGCTCTAGAACAGGCTTGGAGAGTCACTGTGAAGAGCACTGTAGCAAAGCTGACTAAACAAAGGGCAACAATATCTGCATGCACTTTGGTGGATGCTTGAGGAGGCTAGATCTCATACCTGGCAATATTAGAGGCAGGCTCCCAGCTGTCCGGATGTTCGTCATTCCATTCAATCAAGTATTGTGTCTGTCTGTCCACCACTCTGCTTGAAAGAATGCACTTAACCTCCCCATAGACCTCCTCACCATCCGTATCAGCCCTAAACACCACAGTCTCTTCTTCATTACCCTCATCTAGCTCTTCTTCTTCCTCCTCCTCCTCCTTCTCCTCTTCGTTGACTCGTTCGTCCCCGCTCACAACCAAATCCCTATCCTTCTCTTCCTGACTGCGTTCGCGTACTGAGCTTTTCTCCATCTGCGCCCGTCTTATCATCGTTCTCGAAATCCTCTTGCCTCCAACTGGGACTGCACGTTGCCACACAACATCGAACAGTCCAACTCCGGCAGCAGAAATTCGCAAAGCTTCACAATACCGACCTACAGCAAATGCAGGGCAAATTGAGAAGGAGTTGGAAACCGCAAGCGCAGAAGAAGAAGACTGCAGAGGTCGCCCTCTACTCGTCCTCATTGCAACAAAACTACTGCCGACAGAAGAATCTCCGCACGGTACAGCAACGGCAGCTCGGCCTTGCACCGCTGCTGCCCCGCAGCTTGCTGCCATAGCCGCGCACTCCATCTGCAACAGCGCTTACGAATGTCGGAGTGCACGCACCGGGCTTCGAACCTCCCACCTTCAGCTACAAAACCATTTCCTTCCATCATCATGCTAACCCTAAAAAACTAGTTACATGCTTTCCCGCACAGATCCCTTTGGATAAAACGCTTTCTACCAGCAGCATGCGTATTGGTCCACGTGTCACCAATCTACAGTGGCAAACTGTGGATACATCTAGATGCTAAAGTAAGGGTGCATTCACACTTGGTGTTAGGGACTCTAGTCTTGAGTCCCCTAACACCATACTAGTCATTTAGGATTTATCTTATTTGTCATGAAGCTTTTCTATTAAGCTAAAGGTGCATTCACACTTGATGTTAAGGACTCTAAGGTTGAGTCCCCTTACACCATGCTAGGCATTTAGGTCTTAAACCTAGTTACCATGAAAATTTTATGTTAACCTAACGTTCCCTTAACATTATGCTATGGCCCATTTAACATTGGGTGCCACCTAGGATGCGACCTAGATTTTCATTTAACACTGACTTAACATCAAGTGTGAATGCCCCATAACCTTCACTTAACATTAAACTATCGGCCATTTAACTTTGGGTGCCACCTAGGATGCCACCTAGATTTTCATTGAACACTGACTTAACATCAGTGGTGATGGCTCACTGGTATAGCCCATTCTCGGACTCCAAAAAAAGGTTCTGCGTTTTCACCCTTGTAGAGAGACCCTTCAACGTTCACTAGTTGGTGATCGAACAGGTCTTTGAGGGCCTGGAGAGAGCACTTTAAATTTCTGCCTGCGACCCACTGTCCACTCATTCAATTATGGTGTTTGGAAAATTTTGGGATGCAAAGGCTGTCTTGGTTTCTTAGGTGTTCGGGAATGGGCGTGGAGGCCGACAGTGACCAAACTGGGTCATTTAGTGGCCAATACATTTTGTGAACAGGTTTAGTAGGGGGGTGTTTGGTAATGGGTAAACAACTGACTGGAGCTAGCTGCTAAGGCCCATTCTGCAGATAAACAGTAGACAACTGACTTGAACATGGACCCCTTGTGCACAGTAAAAAGTTATGTGTAGGGAAAAAGCCCTAGGAATAGGGTTGGTGAAATAAGCGACCCCAAGGTGGGAGCCGAAGATGTCCCCAATTTTAGTAAAAGCATGGTCCATGGGATTTACATGGTATAAAGGTTGAGGTAACTTCCTTTTTCCCCAGTTTTTTTCACAAATGATTTATTTTTCTAGTTTCTTGTTCAAGCAAGCAAGCAATGAAATGAATCCAGTTCTTTTCTAGGCAACAACCATGGTAACACTATAGTGTGAACTAGGTAGTGCGCAAGGAGACAACCGCATTCATGGAGCATAAATGAAGTTATGTGGTAGTGCGCAAGGAGGCAACCGCATTCATGGAGCATAAATGAAGTTATGTGGTAGTGCGCAAGGAAGCAACCGCATTCATGGAGCATAAATGAAGTTATGTGGTAGTGCACAAGGAGGCAACCCCATTCAAGAAGCATAAATGAAGTTTGAAGCATGAAGCAATGAAACCAACATGCAAAGAACATTAGGAAGCAAGTGCAAGGGCAAAAAGATATCCATGACTTGGAAAGAGATTGAAAGAGGTGGACAATGTGCTTTTCAAAAAGCCCACCACCAAAACATAATGCTCACTATGAAAAAATTCCAAGGTCTTTACCAATTAGCAAAGTTTTGGGTATACAATGTACACCAAAAACAACCAATAGCTCAACTAAAATAGTAAGACCCAAATGTGGATACCATGTGTAAAAGAACCAAGTTAAAGGTCTTGAGCTCATCCCAATTCATATCTATACATTTTTCCTTTCAAAATACACTTGGCAAAAACAAAGCAAGAACAACTCTCTTCATACCTTGATTGTTTTAGAGCAATTTAATTAGTTTTTAAATTCTATCTATCCTAAACATTTCATATCTACTAGCAAGTTTATCAAACAAGCTTCAATCTTTTTTTAAACTTTTAGTCCTTGCTTGCTTTTGGGAAAGAGCCCAAGTAGTACCTATTACAATTGTCTTGAAGGAAGTATAGTTATGAAGAAGGAAATATAAGTAGTTCATTTTGCAATTGTCTTAAAAAAAATAATCCCTATTACAATTGAGTTGAAGAAGGCAAAAGAAGAGCATGACCAAGATCACCAAATCCAAAAAAAGTTAGATCTAAATGGCATCTCAAAAATAGACCAAGAATACATAATCAAATATTCACAATTCATCAACTATTATTCAGTCCAACGTTTAGGAGTTTTACAAGTGCCAACAAGAAGTAAACAAGTTGGGAATTGCAAATTTCCATATCTTCCACTCCATCAAACATTGACTTTTTTCACATCAATTGTAAATCAATAGCAAATGCCAACTTAAATTGAAAGGACTTTACTAATTTCTACTAGGGAATTGTATGGTGAACCACTAAAAACTTATGTCATTTTTACCTACTTGAATTTAACACATTTATTCTCTTGATTTCATGTATAGGAAGGAAAAAGGCATGTCATTTGTAGGACTGCAACAAACACCCCCTTGAAATTAAAGTTGTGCAATTCTTCTTTTTTTTAAAAACCTCCAATCTCAATTTTGATTCTTTAAGAAAAACTGGAGATTCTTTGGGTGCAAGTTTGAACACAAGTCTTCTTATTTTAAAACCTTGTAGTTTCAATTCCAAGATTTTTTTCATATTCAAAAACCTCCAAACCCAATTCAAAACCATGTCTAGTTCCATGTAAACATTCCACACTCCCCTATGCTAAATATTGTATAAATAAAAAGTTTTATATCAAATTAAAATCAAGTTTTATATAGGTATGGAATTCAACAACCAATAAAAATTAATATTTAACCCTAATATTACCTACTTAAAGAACATGCCCTTATTTTCAAGAATATTTTTTCATGATTCCGATTTCAAATTTAGATCTAGCAAAAGATTAATTCCAATTATTGGTTTTTATGTTGATTCCAACAAAAATATGTGAGCTCATGTTCAAGTCACAAAACCCTAACCATGAACTTGTGGTTTTAACATTGGAAACCAAATACCTTCACAACACTAGTTGGGATCTAGAAGAGTTAAAATAAATCCACCAATTCATAAGGACACCCACTAAATTGTATTGCAACATCATATGAATGGACTATTCATGCATTTCCTTCCAACATGTTTCCATGTGTTAAAAAAGTGATGAAGTGGGACTTTAAACCAAGTAACATGGAGTAAAAGAACTAGGAGCCCCAACCTACCACAATAGTAACACCCATTTCAACAAAGGTTAATTGGGCACCTAATACATTTGGACATGGCAAATGGATAGGTCAACTACTAAAAAAAGCCATAGATGCAATGGAGATGGAACACACATCTTTGAAGAAGGCCAACAAATATTAGAATATATTTTAAATTGGCATTCATATCACTTAAATTGGAAAATTAAATTTAAAAAGTGGGCCTACCAAATATGTTAGCATGAGCAAAAGATGGAGCAATAATCACATGGATTATGGCCATGTAAAAGGTTGGTCTATCAATCAACCTTCAACAATTCAAATTGAATGTAATTTAATTGACACAAACACAAACCCATGCCATTTCAAAGTGGTTTTTAAAGATGCAATCAATGGTACTAGTTCAAGCATCAACATCTAAATATCAACATTCATCATGCAAAAGGACTTGTAGTTTTTAGGGGACATAGATTAACCAACTAATCATGCCATACCTTATATTTCAATTTGGAAAACATGTATACACATCAAAAATTAACCAAAAAAGCACATATGGAATTCCAATGAAACAAAGGTTCAAGCAAAGCAACAATCAATTGTTTAAGTTCTAACTAGGTGGGGCTCAAATGATGTTTATATCACCATCCCCCAAATCTTGGGAGTGGCTAACTATCCATTATTCTATTAATGCATATGAAGGAAAGCCATGTCTTTATTTAAAAGGTGTGTTATGTGTGAAAACTATGTAATGTAGGCTAGGATCACGCATGGCCATACAAAAGAGGGGCCTAAATGATTCCTATCTTTTCAAGGAGTGGTTGTTTATTTTCAACATGTTTGTCACAAGGGGGATTTTTCAAAAGAATCATCATTTTTAAATTTTGAATCGGCATGGTCCACATGTCACCATAGACACAATTGAATATGGAACATAATTTGAATTAGATATGGTGACTTTACCTTCACATACATCACATGATTTGTAACATTTATATGTGACCTATTTTAAACTATTCAATATAACCTTTAGAAAATAATGAATTTTGTTATAACAAAAAGCAATTACTTTAAGCAATACATGATCACATTGATCAAGTGGTGTTAACAAAACATTGAAAAAATCTTCGAACAAAAAATATCAAATCAAGGTTTAAGTTTTACAAAATTTTCACATTAAACCTTATTGCCATGTTTAAAATTTTTAATTTGAATGTAATGCCCATAGTAACAAAAAAAAGAACAATAAAATCCATATGTTTCAATTGTAATAAAAAGATGTTAATGACATTAGGGATGAGGCTAAAGCTACCGCAAAAAATTTTAATATTGCAAGCACAATACTAGCAACACCCACCACATTTGAATGTTTTTGTCACCCAATATATGTCATTATTATGCCACACATCCCTACCACCCCAACAAGCATACAAGAATAAGATCAATTTGTGGTGAACTTAAAAGGTGTTAATCTTGAGATATAAAACCTAAATGTTCCAAATTTAATCCAAGAAGTTTTTTCATTTCCTAACTTAATGTTGTTGCCAAATTTGCTAACAAGGAAAAGTAATGACAAAAAGTTATTAATATATTATTCAAGTTCATATGTGGTCATATCAAACTAGTATTTTGTAGTTCGAAAACCTAAGACAATGGACAAGAAATTAACAAACAAAATTAGAGAATTTAAGGCCATGCAAAAGGGGGAATAGAAATCAAGACAAGTAAAAGATACATTCACCCAAATCAAGTGAATGGTTCTAAGGTCCATTGAGAAGGTTGACATACATAAATTCAACCAAATTTGGTTTATTGTTGGAATTAGGGTTACAAGTGAATAATCACACAACAACTTCAAAGTGGGTTTACAAAAGGTTTCACCTAAAAACAACCACTATGCAACAAAAAATGATTAGACAAACAATGGTAAAATATAACAAGTTGGGCATGTTCCAACAAGGTTGCAACCTTGTATTTAACCATGGAATGGAGTAAAGAGTGGAGGGGAGTGGGTTGGCACACATTTTGCATTAGGCAATAAATAGGAGGACCACTAGATCAAGATTGCTAAAAAGACCACAGTGGTGAATCTAGGTTTGAATAGCAAAAATGAGGACCACAAGGTGAAGATTGCCCAAAATACCATAAGATCAAAATCACTAGGAAAAGGGAGATGGTGGGTCTAGGTTTTAAAAAGCAAAAACGAGGATTGCAAGATCAAGGTCACCAAGAAAAAAGGTTTAGGTCTTAACACCAAAAAAGAGGATTACAAAGAACAAGATTAAGATCAAGAGGAGGCAATAACGGTCTAGGCCTTGAACAACAAAAAGGAAGCCCACAAAAAATGACATAAACATTTTGGCAATGACAATTTTGGGTTTGAACAAGTTTTAAAAAGAAGGTCCCACATGGCTTCTTAAATGCTATCAGTTTTAAAGTTTTTTCAAGGATAGTCAAATCATTATTAAAAATTTGATAGTTTTTAAAACATTTGGATGCCCAAAAATGTGTTTTTTTTGTATTTATGGGTGAATTTCTGAGCATTTTTCAAGTATGAATAACAATATTAAATAATATTATTTTATTTAGTTATTATTTTGTTGGTGACGGGATGGATGTTGTCAATGTTTAGGATTTAGAATTTTGTTTATAGGGCATCAATTGCATGGTAGAAGGAGGGACATGTGTGTTGAACATGGGCTTTTAAACATTGAAACCCCTAGCACTTTAGGAAGCCATAGTTTTTTCATTATGAAGCAAAATTGAACGATGTACAAGGTTACTAATGTAAAGGTTGAAGCTCTACCATATATATTTCAAGACCATGATTTTAAAATGTGTGATTATTGAACCCTAGGGCTTTAAATTTTTATATTGTCATACATTATCCCTTTATACCTTTGTACTTTTTCATTATCAAGAAATTTCAAAGCTAAAGGTGCAGCTAACTTTCCAAAATACAAGACTTGTAAATCATAGTGTTGATTTGCAAAACTAGAAAATCAAAATTAAAAAGCAATGAATTATCCTTGTCCATGCCTTCAAATAACATAAAACACTCAATGGTGTGCAATCCTTTTATGGAATGCCCACATGTTAGTTTCATGTGTACAACTACGCTTTCCCTTTAGTGTGAAAATAATTACAAAAAGTGCAATTGTCAATGTATTGATGGGAAAGTGGAATTACATCATGTTTTATACCATTCAAAGTTATAGGGTAAGCAAGTTGACCACCAAACACTTAGTGGTTCAATGGGCCATTGATTTTAATAAATTCATCTTTTGATTTTAATGGCCAAAAATAAATTGCAGACCTCCTTTAGGTGCACCTAAGGCCACTTGAATTATGCAATTTGGTTACAAAATGAACAATATACGCCATTTAAAAGTTGGAGGGGTTCCATTCTTAAAAAATAAACTTACTAAACACTATAACATGCTCCCACATTTAACTCCATGTAATCACGCACTTCACCCCTCATAAACACCTTTTAAAAATCTCATCACCAAATTGAATGTGCTTTCAATTGAATAGAATATGGCATGTTAATGTTCATCTTTTATGAATGGCCAAAATGTACACAAAAACACAATTGTTGTATCCATGGTCATGGGTGATTTAAACAACATAACTTAAAAAATTTCACTACCCAAGGGCATTGCCACAAACTATGGGTATAGTTTTCCATTTGTTTAAAAAATTTGAACTTCTCCTTTAGATTTTTAGCATCTCTTCCTTATGAATTATGACAATGGCAATTCTTTTTTAAATTTCAACCTATAGTTGGATTGAGTTCTTCCCTCCTTCTCCTTGTGCCTTTAACTCACTAGGTTTGTGTTATTCCTCCCAGTTGTCTTGTTGGTTTGACCTTGAAGCTCATGGTCTTAATCCTTTTGTTCGTTCCTATTTGAAATTCCAAGTCTTGGTTATTTGGTTCTTTTTTCCATGAAGGTCTTGGTCTTGGTCATCTTGCTTGTTCCTCCTTGAAGCTCTTGGTCATGGCCTTCTTATTTGTTCCCTTTTTGGAATTTTTTGTCTTGGTCCTCTTACTTGTCTTTCTTAGTTGTTTTGCTCATTTGATCTTGAAGCTTCTAATCATGGTCCTCTTATTTGTTCAACTTCGAAGTTCTTGGTCATGCTCCTCTTATTTGTTCCTCCTTGAAGCTCCTAGTCTTGGTCCTCTTGCTCGTTCCTCCTAGTTGTTTTGTTCATTCAACTTTGAAACTATTAATTCTACTCCTTTTATCACATTCACAAAAATTATGAAGATGAACAATGAAAACACTATGAGAAAATTATGTCAAGTGCAACTAGTCTATTTAATTATTATCTAGTTCTATTAGATTTTTTTAGTTGCATTAGACAAGTTGCAACAAACATAATTTTCTCATAATGAAAAACAAAATTAAGTTTCAATTCAAACATAAAACATAAAAACTAAGACAAAATCACAAGAGGTTAAAAACAAGAACATGAAGTGTGCAAACAAAAATGTAAACAAATATTTATTGTGATAAAACATGAAAATGTAAACACAAAAGGAACAAAGCAAGATTATGGAATAAGATCGCACCTCAAATTGGTGTTGAATAGATTGCACATAATGGGGGATCCTACTTTTATATATACCTCATTCAAAAAAGCTTCCATGAACATTTCCATGTGCCCATCAATTAGGGAAGTTCTTTTTTTAAAACTTTTTACATGTGAATTACGAATTAATGAGGACCTAATTTAAAACTAATTTTGAATCAATTAAAAATTAATTAAAAATGAACTATAAGAACTTGAAAGTGAACTAGAAGTTAATTAGAAATTATTTATGAATGAATGGGGAATTAATTACAAGTTATTTAATAATGAATTACAAATTAATGATAAGTGGACTACAAGTTAACTACAAGTGGACTGTGAATGTCCACTATCAATAAACTACAAAGTCATGGATGGAAATCCATGTGAATCGGTTCCATTCATCATGTGACCATGTCCAATAATGGCATTATGATACATTTTATTCTTTCAACTCTAAAGCTCTTGGTCCTACTACAATTTGACTTCTCAAGTTCATGGTCCTATTTCAATTCAATTTTTCAAGCTCTTGGTTTTGCTATGACTTTTCAAACTTTTGGTCCTACTACAATTTTTGGCCCTCTTTTTGTAGTTCGACCCTCAAGGCACCTAGTCCTCTTGTTACAATTCGATTGTCAATGTTCATGGACCCCCCTTTCCCCCGTGCCCCCTCACCCAAACTTATTTAATGGTTGGAACCTTGCTACAACACAACCTCTTGTTTGTTTGCCTTTCTCTTGCATGTTGCCTAGTTATTTGTTGAATTGATGTTGTAAACCCTAGGTATACCTTAGTGGATGTGCTTTAAATTTAGCATTGAAGTTGTCATGAAAGCAATCACTAACTTCTCTTACAACATATAAAGTCCATGTTGAAATAAAATTAATGCTTGCACATTTTTTCAGTAATCTATAAGTTGCATTCTCAAGCTTAGCCACCATTTGTATACATTTCTTGGGATTTTTTTCTTTTTTATCCTTTTGCCTCATCTTTAATCTCTTCTATTTTTGTCTGGTCCATGGCCTTCTTTTGTAGGATACCTATGTATTGATAAAAAATTACATGTGATTTGGAATAGTTTATTAGTGGTTTTTTACTCTTGGTTTGTTTGGCAATTAATTGGGGCAAGCACAACAAGTTGTGCATCCTCATGGTCTCTTGGGTCACATTAGGAAAATCTTGGAATTTTGGCATTACTAGTCATTAGAATTTGCAAGGTTGATTATAGATTCATCAAATTCCTTTAGGGCATCTTTTGTAAACCCAATAGGGTTTGTTGTAGGCTCACTTGGTTCCAGTGGTCCTATAATAAGGCTATGAGGCATCTCCCCATAATATCGAATTAGATATATAATTTATGTTGTGGATTATTTGATGGTGTTGTTTTTTGAACAATTCTAGCTATATGTAATAGTTTTGTAGTAGACTACTCTTCCCATTGTTAATTTCCTTGGTTTCATCATTTGAACTATAATCCTTTTCACCTTCTTCAATATCATTTGTTGGATACTAGTGGGTGCCCGTGGCCGAAGGCCACTGTGAAGTCCCCCGTGGGTGAGAGTGTGGCTGAGAGGAACAGAAGAGAGAAAGGGAGGTAATTGAGCGAATGGGGAAAGAGGGAGGGAGCCAAAACCAAAGTAGGTAAGTAAAGTAGGTAGGTTTTTGGGCGTGTTACACAAAGTGATTGGGGAAAGAGGGAGGGGGCCAAAACCAAAGTAGGTAAGTAAAGTAGGTAGGTTTTTGGGCGTGTTACACAAAGTGATAATTTTGGTACTCCCAGGCCCCAGCCACTCCCACTCTCCCAGGCCCCTGTCCACAAAGTTTACTGAGTGGATTGTAGATAATTATAGTAGTTAGGCCCCAGCCACTCCCACTCTCCCAGGCCCCTGTCCACAAAGTTACTGAGTGGAGGACCATTCAATGGTAAGGACTGAGAACGGTAAGGACTGAGCGGAATTGTATAATAGATATATTTGAAGGGCCAATCCTACATTCCATTTTTAGGTTTTAGATGCCATATTTCACAAACCTTAAATCCATATTTGTTGTTGTGTTTTATGAATGATTATTCCATGGCCTTGTCCACCTACGTAGCCAAAATGATCTTGTTTATTTTTGTATAATTTATGCTAGCCATGGCTCCATTCTTTTCTTTTCTAAATGTTGTCTTGAATGGTTTAAAACAAGCTACATCTAAAGGTTGTAGTGCATGTGAGGTGTGAGAGGACAAGATCATCATATTTAAACCAAAGGCTAGTGTTTGCTCTATTGATTCTAAATAACATGGGATCCATGGTTGTTTATAAGTAGTAAATGATGATTGGTTATAGAAATCCCACATGGAATATGTTTTTTGAAGAAAAAAATGAATTCCTTAAAAAAGAAACATGTCATCCATGTTTTTAAAAAAGTTGTCATCATGTACATGTTTTGCAAATTTTTAATATAGTCATCTTACAATCTCTCACTTTGAAATGTAACCCTTGGTAAAACTCCACCTACTGCTTTCATTACACAACTCATAATCAAAATTCTTGAGATTTAAGAATGATTTTGGAAACATGGTTTGAACCCCTCTTGGCCAAAACTCAAACTCTTGCATGTCGACTTGTGTGAGGCCTATCTCTTTCACAATGTCAAAATGTGTTTTTCATGATTAAAAACATTTTACAACTATATGCTAATTTAACATGTAGTCATAAGTCTTGAATTCATATATCTTTAGTTATCTTTGCAACTTCATTGTGATTGCATCATGATTTCATGACTTCTAGTTAAGACTCTAAGGTAGGTACCTAGCTAGTAAGTATCTAACTTAGGCACAACCTACCATAGGTATAAATGTTCAAAACATTTTGGACATATGGGATACCTAGCCCATTGTGTCAAGTGGGAGGGCCCATTGCACAGGCTCACCATGTGCAATGTCATGTCACAAAATGGAATGCCTTATGCCAATGTTTTTATGTGTAGGGAGTAACCTGAGGCCATGGGTAGTGTAGATTTTTTCTTAGATTTTTTTAAAGAAGTTTTTAAACTCTTGTCAACCAAGATACAATCAAAGGCAACAACATTGCAGCAGATTTATAACAAATGCTTGAAACATGAAGACTATTGAATGAATGAAAGCATTTTGCTGATGAAAATCTAAAAGAGTTTTTCTAACAAACTGATATGCATTCACAAGCCCATATTACTGTCCAGACATTGCATTGCAAGAATACCAACTAAGCTTTGTTTCTGAGTACAATTTTCCCTCTTTTTCCAGGTACAAGCAGGATGCTCTCAAAAAAACAGAAGACAGTAAAATTCTAGTTCAAATCCAATCCTCTCTACTCGTTGCACATAGCAACAACTAGCATTTGATACATTTGCCACCAATGAAAGCTCATTATGGGAAGGTGTGCTGATGTATTGATTGATGACTGCAACTCATAAGCACCCAACATATGGCAATCCAGTTTTAAAACTTCTTACCAGTATATTGCATATTCCCAAAAGACCTGCTATAAAACAATTCCAAGATTCCAACCCTAAACACATCCAGGGTTTCAAACCCAAACATGTCCAGGATTTCAAACCTGAAGGTGAAACCCAAAATGACCATTCATGATGCTCAGGTGCTGCAGGGAAGGTTATATCCAAGTTGGAAGTTCTCACATCACAAACAATTACTGTTGTGCTGAAAGAGCTGTGCACCAACCGATTGTGAAGAACTATCATACTTGTCATCTTTTGCAGTTGTTCTGAAACTCCGTTTCAGAATGGAGTTTGCAGCTGAAAACTGAGCAGCATCTTGAAGTCAATGATGTCTGAGGTAGGTGCACACTTCCAGCTGGTATCATTTCACTTGTAGAAAGAACTCAGTTTGTCATGCTGTAGAGTTTAAAGCTCCGATTCTTGGGACCTTCGAGAGTGACTAAGTCACTGTGATCCTTGTGGGCAGCTCTGGAATTTTCGCGTGTAATGTTCTGCATCTCCTTGGGCTGTTCAGGTTTGAGCCCTGTACACCCAACCAGATTCACAACCTGAATAGAGGGGAGAGTTGTGATTTCAGTTGGTAGCCAGGTTAGCCGAGTGCAGCAGTTGAGGGATAAGCGCTGCAATGAGCGTAGATTGCAGATAGCAGGAGACAAATGTGCCAGTAATTTGCAGTAGTCAAGATCAAGGGACTGGAGTGAAATGAGCTCGTAAAAGTCATCTGGAAGTCTTGACAATGCAGAGCATGAGTTGAGAGACAGCCTCTGCAATGAGATCAGCTTCCCAATTTCCTTTGGAAGTTCTTTCAATGCTGTACATGAGCTCAGATTCAGTCTCAACAGTGAAGCCAAGAAACCAATTTCTTTTGGAAGCTTATCCAGTTGAGCACATCCGGAAAGAGAGAGATCTTCAAGAGCCCGCAGATGTCCAATTTCAACAGGCAAACTCATGATCATTAAGTGTGCTAGGTTAAGGCTTGTTAGATTCTTCAAACATCCAATCTCTGATGGCAGCCGGACAAGGGATTTGCAATATGAGAGATTGAGCTTGTTCAAACTGACAAGATTCCCAATCTCTGAAGAAAGCATGCTGAGGTTGGCACAACCCGAGAGGTCTAACTCATAAAGATTTGTGAGGGCCCCAATACATTTTGGTAGCTGTTGGATACTGAGACAATTCTCCAACCGGAAGCGGCGCAGCATCTTCAAGCTACTGAATGCAGGAGTCAGGTCATGGAGTCTGTTGCAGCTGATGAGGTGAAGCTCCAGTAAGGTTGACAGAACAAGCAGAGTCTCTGGCAGCTCCTCCATGTTGTTGCAACCTATGATGGTCAGATCCTTCAGTTGTGGAGGAAACTACAAGCCAAAACACCAACCCGGTTTTCAGCAAAGTTCACAAGTTGTAAAATCCTTGCAGCAGTTTCAAAAATGGCAAGGAGAAAATTGCAGGATTCACAGCACATTTATAAATATAGGAGAAGTGTTTGATCAAAACCTTCATGAGGAGGTCAATTTCATGAGCACGAAGAATCATCATCTCCAACTTCCGTAGCTTCCCGATTTGGAAAGGTAGACGTACTTCCTGTGAAACATGACTTTTGCCCCAGTAGAGGAACTGAACCTGATTCAACGCCTTGCTGCAAAAGCCTTTGATGGCAATGTTGTGTAGTATGATGATTCGTAAGTCCTGCATTTTCTCAAGCATCGTGCCTTGCAAGGGCTCTTTGCAGTTTATCAGTGACAGTCCTTGCACCTGGCTTAATTCCTGCAAATCAAAGATACCAAGATGTCAAGAGCTTGCACATGCACAGAATGGAAAAGATGTCAATGAACAGAGCATTTGTCATGCTGTGGTTTTGCTGAAGACGTCAATTACCATGCCAGGGCTGTCCATCAAGAGTCGATCCGGTAAATGTGCCTGATCTTCAGAGTGCACACGATTACCATGAGCTCGCCTGCAGGCAATGGCATACAGCAAGTCATGCATCATCACCATCTCCGTCTTCCACGGTTGCTCAGAGTAGCATGTGAACTGCACAATACCCGAGATGCTTTCAATATCCCTAAGCTTCGCATGCACAAGGCCCTGATTGATCAATTGACCCAGCTGCCGTTTCCCGATCACCCGTTCCACTATTCTCCAATCCCAGGACTGGAAAAATGTTGCAATGTCTAGAAATGCCTCCTTTTGTCCCAAACTGAGCTTCTCAAAAATGACCTGTGTGTATTCCCAACCCCCTCCCCAGTTTGTCATTCCATCTAGATATCACCATTCTCACAACAGAAAAGGAAACATGTCAAGAGCAGAGTAGACACAAAATACTAAGGCCTGATTATGTCATGTTTTGGACCACATTATATGACATAATCTTCTGGTGATGATCATATACTTGTAATAGTGACATAAATGTTTCTGTTAAGCATGCACTTTTATTTTCCCTGAAATTGTTGAATCTGCCACCTCAGACCTTAATGTTGAGGAATTATGGCCTGATTCTTGCCATATGTTGTTGGGTGCATCAGCTGGCTTGCCCTAGCAGGCTTGCCTGGCACCTTACTACCCAACAAAATAGGCACAGGGGGGCTTGACCACTCCATACAGAGAAAACACCTTTTTAACAGTCTGCACAGTTGTGGGGTGTTCAGTCCTTTTACCATCAACTTTGCAAACATGCGGTCTTCAGATGTCTCCATTTCCTCCTCAACCATCTTCATTCGCTTTGCTACAGCTGTCCAATTCTCCTCATTGCAGTTGGCAGAGTTGGAGAAGTAGTGGCCCACAACCTTGAGTGCCACAGGAAGCCCCTCACACAACAGCAGGAATTGTTCTGCCAAGTCTCCATACTTGGAGAATACGGTGTCATCATCCTCCATAGGTAGTGAGGTATGGACAGACCCTGCCGCAACATGAAAGAGAAAGAGTGCCTTTGCATGCTCGGGTGCCAACTGAGGTAGCTTGAAAGGCAGGTAGTGATAAGCTGAAATCGTGGTGCGACACAATTGATCAACTTTATTTGCAATTGCAACCGAGGAACAAGTAATGAGGATGGAGCTATTCGCAGGAAGGACTTTACCCAGACTGTGTGGGAAAAGCTGTCCAACCAAACGCACATCAGAAAGGTTATCGATCGCAATGCGAACCACCTTGTGTTGCTGTTTGAGTTTGCGCAGTTGATACAGGATTGCACTGCGCCCATGTGAAGTGGTTTGGAAATCCCTTTTGCCTCCCCCAAGTTGTAGCAGCAAAGATGATTGCAATCTTCGAAGATCGTCAGTCATTTCGATGTATGCAAACAAACGCTTCTCAGAGTTTTCAATCTTGGCCACAATTTCATTCAGGAGAGTTGTCTTCCCAAGGCCAGACTGCCCATGAATTCCCACCACACAGACGCCATTCTTCTTGATGAAATCAATGATCTGTGTGACATGTTCATCAATGCCAACAGTTCCTGGGTTGAGCTGCTGCCGCTGCCGCCACTGCTGCTGCTCTTGTGGAAGAACTGTTGGTCCCTTATTGTTGGTGGTGGTCATAGTGGGAGCTACTGCAGTTGGAGGACTCATCATTGGTTGTGCAACTCGGTTCCCAACTGCTGCAAGCATCGCAAAGTTCAAATTGTCCTGCAGAGCTTTCAGCTCACATATGATGCTGTCAATTTGTAGCTTCCAAGTACCATCTGGACGTGACCCGAAGCACATGCACCTATAATTTTGACCAACAAGGAGTTTAGTTCTTCTGTCAATTGAGGTTGTTGCTGCTGCTGCTCATGATTGCTTCTCCTCAAGAGGGAAGCTACACATTGCACAATTCTTTCAAAACCCAAAAGAATACTTTACTTCAGAAAAGCTTGGAACAACGTTGGGTCTTCTGGAGCACAGGAGCAGCTAGCTGGAGGAGACAGCAAGAGAGAGATTGAAGAGATTCAACTCACTTCTTAGGTTTCTGTTCAAGATGACGGATGACAGCACAGCAATAGAGAAGGGTTCCAGCCACCAGCTTGTAGATATTGCTGTCAGTCTCGAGACACAAGTTGAGCTCATCCAATTGATCAATGATGGAATCAGTTTGAGCCTTGAGAGCATGCCAATGGGTGCTCACAAGTTCGTGCGGATCCTCTTCTTCCTCTCTGCAGTGGGAGCTTAAGAAACCAGCAAGTATGAATGCCAGTCCAAACCAGCTCAAGTACCCTGTCTCCTTCAGTATGTCCCATTGCAAGCTCTCAAACACTGAGGCATGGTCCTTGAAGCCAGTTTCGGTAACCTTCAAGAAAGCAACAAGTGTATGTACATACAGACCCCAGCTTCAGGATTGCAGCACAATTTTTCTGTTTCATGGTAGCAGTCAACTGAGCTGCTGCAGCAGAAATTTGCAAAAGTGGTGAAGAAGGAGGAGGAGGAGACCTTGCAATGCGTACCTTCTTGTAGAGCTCATCCAATCGAGCTCCAGAGGCATGAAGCACATTCTCAATTTGTCGAAGCTCATCAATACAGACAGCTCCTCCAGTGTAGTATTTGGCCAGCGAGTCAGCATCTCCAGTCTCTGACAGTCTCTGGCTGTTGCCCAAACTGGAAGCCACACTCTCAGATGGTCGTGGACTGACATTCACGCCCAGCTGCTTGCACTGAGGGCTAATCACTATCTGTTGTCCTAGTCCTTTGGAAGTCACACTCTTGGGAGAGCTGAAATCCAGCTGCCTAGAGACACTCCTCTCCTGGACCGAGTTGCGGGGACTGATCACCAAATTGCTGTTGTTGTGGGTCTTGTTGTTGCTGTTGTTGCTCACACTGTTAGAGCTGAAAACTGAGTGAAGCCGCGGGCTCTGATCTGTCGAGTTGGATTTTGTGAAGGACTTTCTGATTTGGCAAAGATCCAGTTTCTCCACTGTGAACATGCTCCCTGCCGCTCTAACTCCTCCTCCTCCTCTCGGACTCCCACATGATTTGTCGCTACTCAGTTGCTGGTGGTGGTGGTGGTTCTTCCCCACCTGCTGCTGCGGATCGGGGGTTTTCGCAGTCTGTCTCCCCATTTCCTTTCTCTCTACTCCCCACTGCAACCTAGCTCTTGTTCTTCATCTTCGTATTCAGGAGTGTGTGATCATCAAAATGCACACTTCCTGCTGCCAACACTTGAGCTTCACAAACTACAGGAGAGCTCGAGAGCAGATATACAATGGGCACTAGAAATACTGTTGAAGATGAAGAAGCTCCCTGCAACACATGCAGCTCCTTCTGCAGCAAGCGAGTAAGAAAGCACAAATGACAAACCCTTCTTGTGGACTGCTGCAGCGAAAACAAAACTACCCACTACATCAAAGAGAACTTGCAATGCAGTAGCAAAGCTTCTTCTTCTCCCACTGCAAAACCTCCCGAGCTCGCGGCGACACCAACCTTTTAGACAATAGTAATACTAATGTCGACAATGTCAATGCAGCTTGATCCCCGCAGCTAGTTTGATCCCTTGTTGTTGTTATTCTTCTTCTTCTTCTTCACCACTGCGCCCATGATGACCAACACATGAGAAACCCCATTCTCGCCTGCTAAACTTCTACGTTGACTACTGCACATTACAGGCTACAACAAACTTGCAGCAAAAGAAGAACAACCCCAAAGTACAACAACAACAACCCCATAACGACATTTATCCAAAGTTCTCAAAACTGAACTCTCATGCAACAGCCGGCGGGCACCGACCCTAGTACCATCAGAGAACTTTTTCTTCTTTTTTAGAACAAAATTTAAAACAACAACAATAACAAAACAAAAAGAAGCAGCAGCAGCAGCAGCAACAGGAGCTCCAGAAAAATTCTTTCCAAATAGTGCAACTTCCAGTCAGTTTTCCGCCACCAAGCCCTTACTTACACACTTCAATACTTTATTGTTGTTACATCAGCTGCTGCTGCCGCCGCCGCCTGGGACCCCTGTCTGTTTCTCTCGTTTTCTTTCTCTTTTCTTTTTCTGTCTTTTCTGTTTCTGTTCTCTTTCTTCTTCTTCTTTTTCTTCTCTTCTCTCTCTGTTTCTTTGTGTTCTCTTTTTTCTCTCCGTGCTTGGAAGTTCGTCCGTCTTTTCGGGGCTTTGGTCACCAGGAGATTTGATGGACGTGATTATTGTCTTCTGACGCAATGTCTGTAAATGCAAATCCGTTTGATTTATAATCATCATCATCATGGTCATATTCTACCGCAATTTGTGCAGCAAAAACTCCCATAAATGACCAGGAGCTGCTGCTCATTACGACATTACGACCGACGAGTCTCGCGCGAGACTCGCTCCAGAGAGAGACAGACAGAGAGACTCGCGAGCGCGCGAGCGACGTCGCCATGACGACGACTCGCACAGGCTCCGTCTGTCGCGCGCGACTCACTGTGGTGTCGCACGCGTGGCTCGGAATCCGATGCGCGCAAAGAAAGCGCTACACACGAATCCGCGAAAGGCCACCGTTGAGATCGAGATCAACGGCTGTCAGGAATTTCTCATATATTCTTTTAATTTTTCTGGTTTTTTTCTCGGATGCCTCAATGGGTCATTAATTCGCACTACGTGAAATTAAAGAAGGAGCGAAAAATAGGTGAAAACAAAAAACAAAATCCCATGACAATCAATTATAATGCCATTATAATGGACATAATCCCAACAAGCAAAAGAGTCCAAATGTGTACCTACTCAAAAACACCAGAGAAAACAACCCCCCTTAAGTTTATTTTAACACCACCTCAGTGCCTCACATTCAATGTCTCAAATACCCAAAGTGGTATAAACTATAAACCGTGACAAGTTAATTTTCTTAAAGGGCTAATAAAATGTGCCTTGAGTTAAGTTAACCGGCACCTACCTTGGTACCCTGGTTAAACCCTCAAAGTTTGTGGGGTTGCTTCTAAATATTATAGATATATCCAGGCCTCATAAGTTTTGAGATTCGCTAAAAATAGCTATCGAAATCTCAAAGTTAAGTTTGCCGCGGTCTCAAAACTAAGCAAAAATCAAATTTGCGCGGGAACAACAAGATGTCGAGTAGCAAGAGAGCGGCAACGCCTTTCCAGAAATCGCACGCGCTAGACTTCGCCCTCGAGGTCGTCTCAACGGATTCTCGTGGGGATGTATCGGTACGATGTTTGTTCTGCCTATACGAGCGCCGTCAAGTTCTCGAGGTCGGCGTCGCGGGGCGGAAACGCAAACAGCGCAACGATATTCAATATTTCACAAAGCCGTTCGCACCATTCAAGTACCGCAGTCATCACCTGGGGCAACACGCGGCATCGTGGACCGAGTACCAGATGCTATCGGTCGACCAGAAGAAACAATACTTCGACGGGCGCATCAAAGCGACCAACACGTTCCACCACCATTTTGATCTGGACAAGGACACGTACGAGTTCTCCTTCTCTGCCGATATCGTGGAGGTCATCATTGGCGACCTATTTTTCCGCGATGATGAACAGCTCGAGGACATTGACGATGACGATGAGAAGAATCCGGCCGACGCAGCTCGTAAGCAGCTCATCAAGAAGAAGAATGAGAAGAAGAATGCCATGAAGTTGTTCTGCAAGGAGGAAGAAGTGTCTGTCTACACGACGACCATCAAGGACGTTGTGCGTTTTGACTTGGCCATGGACTTCGTCGGCATCGGCCTGTCTTTCCGGCAGACAACGGAAGCCATGCAGAAAGCCAAGACGCGCACAAAAACAGCGAAACTCACTGGCCTCAATGATTCCATTGTCGCTCAGTACACTCGCGTCCTCGTCGGTGTCGCGCTACAGCAGATCGCCGTCATCCTAGATGATGAGTCGGTTTGGGCCATGTCGCTGGCTGGCGACGGCAATACGCATCGGGGCCAGTCATTCTTCGACCTACGCGTACGCGCCTGCTATCGCGGCGAACTAGTAAACTTGCATCTCGCTGCAATTCCGATGTTCGACCGCCATTCAGCTGTGAACATTTTCAACTTGATCGTCAAGTTCATGGATGTTATGTATAACAAGTGGCGTGCCAAGCTGATCGGTGTGTCAACGGATGGTGAGAACACCATGACGGGTCGTCATGCTGGTGTCGTCACCCACCTCGTCGATTGCGCCGACCACGACGTGTTGCGCATTTGGTGCGCACCACATCAAATCGATATTGTGGTCAAGGCAACAGTCGAGGGCATCAACAATGGTGACTGGGTCAAGCAAGCCTACTCATTCTCCGTCTACCTGCGCGCGCAAGACAACCTGATCATCGCAATGAACGTTAAATGCCCAAAGAAAACCAATCGATGGGCGCACCTGGGCCGCTTGCTGAACTTTTATAAATCCTACCGCCGCCCGTTGCTGGCGTACACCAAGGACAAGCGAGCTGACTTGATGCCTTCAGACCAGTGGTGGATCATCATGTACGCGGTGGCGCTGGCGATCAACTCGATAAACATCACGTTGGTCCAATTGCAGGCCAAGTCCCTGATGATCACCCAACAGGAAAATCTCGTGCAAAATCTGCTCGGCACGATCATGTCCATGTTCAAGATTGAGTTTGGCGCTGCTGACGACGGTGAGGCTTGCAAGGAGAATGGCCACGACCGCTACATGCACCAGGGCTCGCTGCGAATCCCGACTGAGGCGATCGTTGACCACATCGAGGATCAAGGCTCGTTCGCGCGTGACTGTTACGAGAGCCTTGAAGCAGCTGATCAGCAAACCGTGATCAATCATATCGCAACGTACGCAATAGCGCTGGTTGCTGGTCTTCAAGCGGTCAAGGCCGAGGGGGACGGCAACAATCGTGCGTCGAACAAGGACGCGTCGCCTGTCTTGCCTGCTGATCTAATCAAGCTGCGTCATGGCGTCTTCCTGAAGGATGTGTTAGACCCGTTCCGACAGCACGTCTCCTCATTCTAGTCAACGGAGAGCGTAGAGCATATTGAGGCCGATCATCGCGAACTTCTGAAGTTGTATAGTGCCGACCCGATCATGCATGACATCATCGACAAGCATGATCAGACGACCACGTTCAATGACGCGTGGGACTGTGCCCCAGGTCGGTTCGAGCACTTGCACTCGTTCTGCGGCAGGCTGGCGACCGTATTTGCGAACACAACATCTGTCGAATCCGACATTTCGATTCTTAAATGGGAGCTGGATGACAATCGCACAACTCTCATGCACCTATCACTTGAAGGCATCTTCCAAGCAAAGCAACGCCGCACCCTGGAGATGCTCCTTGGTTGAACTTTTTAAAAACTCATGAATTGTCTCAAAACTAAGCTAGTTTTGTTACTTTTTTTATTTCTCAAATCTTAACTCATGAATTGTCTCAAAACTAAGCTAGTTTTATTAATTTTTTGATTTCTCAAATCTTATGAGGCCTGGCTTAGGGACACGTTCAACACAATGAGGGAAGGGCAATACCATGACCTTAATGTAACCTGGCACCTATTGGAACCCTTGGGCGAACCAGCACCCACAATGGCACCATGAGAAAAATCCCAAATTCATTTAAACTATTCCTAATTATTAGGAACATATGATGTAGTGAATTTATTTGTGGCAAATTTTCGCTATTTTGTAGACTTTAAAAAAAAAAAGATAATATTATGTCAAAAATTCCTTTTTTTAATTATCAAAAAAGGGAAAGAATCCCAGAAAATCACCAAATTCACCAAAATTGCCTATGATATGAAAGGATGCTTTGGATTTGCCACTTTCATATTTTGAATGTTGCCAAATTTGGCTAAATATTATACTTATGAATAAGCACTACTTGAGCAACATCACAAAATATGGTAAAAAAGTTATTTAAAACATTTTTTTTTAAAGAAACCTAAAACACCTAATTCCATAATTTTAATATATAAATTCAGTAAGTCCCTGCATCTGTGACGGAGGTTTTGGGGGGTGGGGGAAGGGAGAGGCCGGTGAAGCAGCGGGTTGGGGGGGGGGGGCCAGCACGATGGGGGGGCATGGGTGGGAAAGGACCGGGCAGGGGGGGCACGGGCAGGGAAGGACCGGGCGGGGGGGGCTCGACGGGTGCATTATGCACCAGGTTCACACTAGTTAGACTATATCTGTAAGTTCAAATCTCACATTTATTGAGCTTAATATGGCCACTAAGAGGCCTCACTCAAAAAAGGTGAAGGTACCAAGTACCAACATGCCGCTGGTTCACAATGGCCGCCTCCCCCATTGGACCCACTGGACACCCCCTTACAACTGTGTTTTGTTTTTTAAAGTAATAATCTTGTGATAACCGGTGGGTACCCAGCAGCTATCACCTAAAAATATTTTAAAAATGTGAGGTGTTTGGAAAAATGGAATGTCTGCGCTACGTAGCGGGCATTGCCTTGATTGAAACATCGGGCAAACAGTGGAGGAAATTTTTTTTCCGGGTAAGGTGCCCTTTAATTACAGGGCACAATTGGGTGCATGCCTCTTCATTTTTTGAGGGCATAGTCTGAGTTCCCAAGCTTGAGAACAATATAGAGACACCCCCGTGTGGCCTGCCCTTCATTAAATTGAAAAAACGGAGATAATTTTAGTCTACCCTAGATGACTAATAAAAGCATGTCATATAGAGCCCGACCTGCCCAACGGAAATTTCAGCACTTGAGGGGTCCTTTCTTTACTCTCTCTTTTTTTGGGTTTTGGGGGGGGGGGGAGGGGAGGGCTTTTTGTCAAGATAATTTATATTTTATGAGATTTTCATTTTGTTGCACATCATTGGCAAGTTGTGAAAATTAGTAAAGGGACTAAGACAATTCTAGGTGAGTAAGACTAGAATTTTTAAAAACAAAAATGGTTTTTTTAAAGAAATTATATATATATATATATATATATATGGAATCTATATCTACTAAGGAAGGTTTTTTTTTGTTTGTTTTGAAAAGTTGAAGTTTGGTTGGACATGGAAATGAAGAAATTGAGGAGTTATGATGGTTTGTGTTTCAAAAGCTCAAAATGTTGTTAGTTTTAATTTTTTAAACATGTGTTTGAGGTGGGATTCCAAGTGAAGTTGTTGCTACATTCCATTTGGTTGTTCCAACTACTACTTCCAAGCTCCATCGAAGTGTCCACCATAGTCACGCTAGATAAATTTGCGGTCTAATGTGAAAAAAACAATTAATAACCAAATAAAAAACGTTTGTTGATGTAATGAAAAAAAAAATTGTGTTGCTATTTAGACACATTTACATTCAAGTCTTAAAACTTTCCAAACTTGTGGAAGGTGCTTAAAGGAATGGGGTTGATGTAGATCTTGGTGGATTTATTAAAGCAACAATAAACCAATAGACTTCTTTACAAAAGCTTTAATAATATTAAAAAAGAAAGCACCAACACTAGTTAGAAGAATCCATGTTGTTTGTAACCTTCCCACTTGCAATTGGATGCAACTAGACGTCACCTACAATTACATAAGGTTGTATATACAACTATATTTGAATTTTAGATGATTTTCAATCATCTTCACAATTATGATGTGACTAGTTGTTTCTTTGTCTTTTGGAATGAATGATTTTTACACTTGGTTTGTGCAAATATGGTATTACATATATAAGTAGTCGCACAAATGGCAACCATTGTAATTTCAGTGATGTGAACACCCTACAAGCTATGGTGTGAACATAAAATCAAAATTTACGTTTTAAGGTGTTTTACTAACTATTTGATAATGATTTTAATTTCATGAATTTCATTTGGTAAACGAATTTCACAAATGAAAATTCAATTTATTCTAAATAAATGTTTTAATTTTTTTAGAAATAGGCATAAATAATTTATATTTATATATTTCATATTTTTGACATCCAATTTTCAAATAAATTTAAATAAAATAAAGTAAATTTGGTAAGTAAAAATTTTTTTAACCTTTTTTTTTTCGAATTTGATTTGTGAATTTGATTTGAAATTTGAAATTTTTCTTTTTGAAGAGTTGAAATTCAAGGGAACGAACAAAATAAATTTAAAAATGGATAAAATAGTTTTAAACCCTCAATTTTTTTTTAAATGCCTGACGTATCTTTTCAAGTTTGGGGGGGGTAGGGGTGGTGTTGTCAAATTTGTGGTTTTTGGTAAAATAAAAAATATTGGGAAAATAAAGCGGGAAAAAGACCACATGGCCTAACATATGTGCCATAAATTGCTAAGCTAGGTGAATTAATTAACAAGTATTAAGTTGAAGTTTAAATGTATGTAAAATAGAAAATGTTTTTATTTATTTATTTATATTAATGTTATAAGCTAATGATTATAGTAATATAATTTATTACCCATTGGCTATTATTATTTTTAATATGTTGTCTAATTAATAGGTCTCATATTTAGCATTAAATAGTAGTTTGTTTATAATAACTAGGTATAATTAGGGTAAACATGCCCATCATTGCATGTTACATTACCAAATATCCTTAAATTTTTTTCTCTTTTTAAAAAGCATTTTGTGGCCATGGGTGTGTTAATGAAAGATTTACAATATCTTTAAAAATCCAAAGGAAAAATAAATAAAATCAAGTTCATTCAAGTTAATGAAACAAATAACTCGCCCTTCTTACTTTCAAACTTATTTTCCTCGATGTTGTCTTTGTTTTGAACAATGTAAAAAACCTTACATGCACCATCTATAGCTTTTTAAAAGTTCTTTAAAGTATAGACAATGGAACAATGAAAAAAAAAGATTTCAACTTTAGAATTCAAACTATTTGTATGTGCTTAAACCAAACATTGGCCCATGTCATTTCCAAAGGCTAGATATTACTCATTTCAAAACCAATTTGAATAATTTTTGTGGTTTTGGATGTGTTAGGTAAAAGGCTACAAAGTTTGTGGGAGATCCAAAGATAGAAAAAACAATCTCCAAAGATTTACGAGTCTTTATCTACATTTCTACCCTTGTTGTTTCTTTATAAGTTGCAACAACAATGTAATTGCAATGTTTATTCAATTTTGTTTGTCATAAATTTGAAGTTTGTAAACTATTTTTCTCTAAGTGCATTAATTCAATAAGCAAGTGGTAATTGGGATGAACTAACAAAAGAGG
Source organism: Sphagnum contortum (assembly GCA_963920785.1). Lineage (NCBI taxonomy): Eukaryota > Viridiplantae > Streptophyta > Sphagnopsida > Sphagnales > Sphagnaceae > Sphagnum > Sphagnum contortum. Next base: position 10,895,026 of record OY987282.1, read on the forward strand.
TTCTAAGCATATCATTATAAATAATCCACCTATCTAGATGAGGCATACCTACCTAGGCCCATTTATTTACCTAACTACCTACTTAAGTGTCACATGTCAACATCCTATAAACCCTAAATTGGACAATCTAGATTTGATTAATGAATTAAAAACAATAAGTGTCAAAATGGGCTTTAAATGCCATGTGTTGTTAAATTATGATTCGCCTTTAAAAATGGATGTGTCATAGTAAAATGATTGCCATTTAATTAGTTGTGCATGTAGTTGCATATGTAAATTTTTATAAGAACATGAAGGATGAAAATGTACAAGCATATCAAATATACCTTGTATGTATAATATGTTACATACAACTAAAACAAAAATTAGTTACACATTGTGTCATATGCAACTAAAAATTAAATGCAAACAATAGTTGCAAAAACATATTTTCTTTTAGTGCAAAAGTTAGTAGGGGCAACACAATGCAAGAAAATCCATAGAAAAAAAACTATGATGAATGTGAAAAATTATATTTAGTTTGAAATCACATAAGTAATTTAGTAAAAACACCTTTCAATGTTTGTTGGAACTTACTAATGGGAACAATTTCAACCTCTTGAGCAAATTGGGTCAAGCCCTCGCTTGATAGATCAACTAAATAAAATAAAATTACCAACCAAAATTTCAACTTTTGAGATTTACTAGTCAATGTTAATGGAAAGTTTTGAATGATTTTCTTTACAAAAGCCATTCACCTCCATGCAATCATTTAAAATTTTATCAAAAACATTGAAAATGCAACATTGTAATGACATAGCATCTTATTTGCATTCTCCAATCCCATATGAAATGAAAAACCCATTGCAAGTGGTAAAACCAACCAATGACAATCATGAAGGACAATTGCATGTTGTTCATATTCATTGACTATCATTCATATGCACACTTCATGGAAGTTGCCCAAAATCTCCAAATGTTCACCAAATGGAATAGAACATCCACTTTACTTATGACATAAACTTTGCATCATCAATAATTTGACCCTTGGAAAATCCATTTAATTCCAAATACATGATCAAAATATGGGCCATGCAAAATATGTCACATTTGTTGCCTCAATGTCTATATCAAGATTTTCAAGCATTTCCTAAAGATCATTGACTCTAATGAATCCTTTTAACACTCCCATTCTTGATAAATTATAAAAACTTTTATAATCCCTACCTTCACAACACATGCAAAGACACTTTCATGTACACCTCCACAAACTACTTGTGTTCAACTAAGACTTTGCAAAAGCTCTATATCTCTTGTATTGATAAATGAAGTTGACAATAATTATGAATCACACATTTGGAAACAACACAACTACCTTTGTAACATTTAATATTTTCTCTTCAATCTACTATTGAAAACCCTAAATTATGGTCAAGCAATGGTGCATGTTGTCCCCCATCTAGGACGTACCTAAACTTCCCTTTGGGCATCAAACAACATTCAAGAGTACATGCTAATGTTGATTTCCCTAAACCACTCAACCTTGTAATCCACATTATGCAACCCTTTTAATTTTAGCAAGTGTTCTTATTTTTCAAGTCCAGCACAACCTTCATGCCACATTCCATTCTTGGGGCAACCTTTTACCATAACACCTTGGGAAGATAACATATCATGAATTAATCTATAAACTTCTTCAAAAGAAGAAAGAAAAACAATAGCAACAATAACATTATATCTTTGTAAACACCAAGGAATCACATATTCACTAATGAAGGACACAAAAACAATAGAAACATGAGGTTCCAACATTCCTTGTTTTTATTTCGAAAATGGAAATTGACCACATATTGTACACTAATTGTGTATAGCTTGTCGCTAGATTTTCCCCTTTGAGTTAATGACAAAAAAAACCACTTAATTACATGAAAAAAATAACATTCGTGGAAACTACACACCAATGCATGTGGGAGAAATCAATTACAATCCTAAAAGCAAAGAGGAAAAAAACATAAAAAAAACTTATTGAAGCTAGGAAACCAAGAAAGAACAATCAAAACAAAAGAAAAAGTTTCTTCTCCACATCCGAGTTCAAATCCTTCATGAATTCTCATTGAAACATAAGAAAGCTCACCCACATTCACAACAATGACAATAACCCACTATCACACAAAATTCCTTTTACAACTATTATTATTTCATTGTTTCCCAAGCCGCTACTATTATATAAACTATTTTGAACATTTGAACATGAAGTCCATTGACAAGAATCACATAGTGAGGAATGTTTGCTTGCTTGATGGGATGTGCAAAGAAAGTGTAAATGTGGAATCCATTGTTACTCTTGTAAATCCTGATTTACAATAAAGTTGCTATTGTATTTTTGCCATATCTATATTGTGAGCACCACATATAAGTTATTACTATAGAATGCACTCAAGTTGTCAATAGATAGTGGGATTTAGTAATACCTTGATTCAACAAGTTTGTTGTTGATAAAAGAATTAATGATTTTTACACTAGATGGGTAATATGCCAACCAATAGAAACCTAGGGCTTCTATACTAGGAGGGCAATGATCATCTACATATTGTTGGCAATATCAATAGGTTATTACAAACCAATGTTTGGTGGGATTTGGTTTTGTAAATATTTGCCATTCCAATGGAAGTTTATTGAAAGAATTGTCAAAGAACCTATAGATTCATGAAAGGAACAATTGCTATAAAAATGTTTTTTTAAAAAAAATTGTGGTCATATATCAAACATTAATTGTTCAAAATTTGAAAATTGTAGCTGAACCATAAAAACCCTTTTAAAACCTTAAAGGTATTTCCATATTTTTGATAACCACCCAACATTGGTACAAAACCCATTCTAGGGGGCAATCATAAATCAATTGGAATATTCTATTTCTTTTCATTCAATTTCATGACATGTCAGAACTATTTTGTACTAAAACACAACATCAATATCAATTTTCTCTTGGCCAAGACGGGGTCATGCATAGTGAACCAAAAACACACCAAAAGATAATTCAACATCTCAAGTCCTATTGAGTCATTGGATGCAATTCAAGGTCCACACCCTAAGACCATGCGGCAATTACTATCTTATATAATTAAACATATCATTTACATTTTCACAAAACATCCCCAATCAACCAACATTCCAAACACCATTTGTAAAAGAAAAAAAAATATAACTATATTTTATGTTATGAATTTCTTTTCAATGTCATCTTCTTGATAACTTTCACTAGTCCAAAAGTGGGGTGCATTTCATTAACCTAAAACATTATAAGACCTTAAAGTGAAATACATTCACTTTGCCCAAGTCATTTAAATTTATGTCATTATAGGATCATTATGTAATCATCATGTTTCACTATTAATTGACACAATTCATTATTAAGTAAATTAAATCACTAAAATAAATAATTTCAACAATTCAATAAACTCAAATCATTATGAAAATTTTAAATTAAAACACATTCACATTGCCCAAATCACTTCAACTTGTTTAAAGTTATGTCACTATAGGATCATTATGTAATTATCATGTTTGACTATTAATTGAAAAAATTCATTACTAATTGAAATAAATCACTATAATAAATAAGTTTTCTTCAATGTTTAAAAAATATAAAAAGGTTATTGTACCTTAGATTATACCCTAGGTTATTATATTTTAAATTATTTAAATATTGTTTACCCTATGTAATTAATTTTTTTTTACCATTGGTTATTTTTTAATATTCCACCTTAGGTTGTCATTGACTATTTAAGGCTATTCCACCTTAAGGTATTCTAAGTTGTTTTACCTTATGCTATTTATCACTATTTTATTTTAGGTTATTTTAGTGTATTTTAATTTATGTTATTTATAATTATTATACCCCATGTTATTTTTGTCTATTTTACATTATACTTTATATTATTTTAACTTATTATACCCTAGGTAATATTTTAGCCTAAGGTTACATAACCTAAAATAACCAAGGGTGAAATAGTTGAATATAACCTAATGTAAAATGTTTAAAATAATAAAAAATAGCCCAAGGCAAAATAATTTAAAATAAAAAAATGTACAATAACCTAATAATAACTTAAGGTAGCCTACATTAATGTAAGAATTAACTTGAATAACCTATTTAGGAATAACATAGAAACTTGTTATATGGTATCTCAAACATAAATTTGAGTAGTTTAAAATAATTTACATTAACCTAGGATTAACTTAAAATAACTCGCCTTATGGTAGTTCACACATATACTAGGGTAGTTTAAAATAATTTACATTAACTTAAGAATAGTTGAAAGTAACTTATATTAATTTAGGAATAATTAACTTATGACTAGCTTAAAAATTTAGCTTATGGTAGTCCACAAGTAGACTTGGGTAACCTACACTAACCTAAAATAATCTAAAGTGGTAAATTAATATCCTAAATTATGTAGGTATGTAAGGTAAGGTAACAAGGTAACATAAGTACGAAATATACTTAGGGTAGATACCTAAGTAGGTTAGGAAAAAAATGTGCATAATAATATGTCATTACAAATCATATCACATATTTAAATAGTGATCAATGATTAAGGACTTGTTCTTTAAGCATGGAAGTGAGAGGAAACAAGATATTTAACTTTCACATTTGCACCTTAAGTTCATGGGTTTAGTGATTTAGGTTCCTAGTTGTATTAACATAATTTTTGGTTTTTATGTGTTTAATTTAATTATGAACTAAGAGGCTAACTTATTGAATTAACTATTAGTGAATTTAATTAATGAAATTATTTGTTTGTAACAATTGGTCCCAATTCATTATGGGTTGATAATTTTTGCCATGGTAAATTTGTTCAAGTTCATTCAAAATCTAATGAACACATAATGAATTTGGACACATATTGGTGTAGTGTTTTGACAACCTTGTTACAAACCATGATTGAAAAAAAACTATATATAGAGAAAAAAATGAAACATTGTGAATGGATTATTTTGTTGTTAACCTTTTGTGGCCACAAACCTTATCACACACACATTCCTTCAATGGGAGCAAATGCTATTCATTAAAATGATCATCTTTATTAATGAGGGTAAGAATTTTCAAAACTTTGGGGTTAATAATTGTGTTCATTCATAACACTAATTTGTACCTTAGGTATGCAACAACCCAACCTTCTATTTTACTTACTTCCCATGTGCTATGATTACAACATGCTTTGATTTTTAAAATGAAATAAAAAAATGCACCAATGTCTAGAAAGAAAAGGCTCGCACATATGAATTGCAATGAATCTAACAATGTTCTTTCACAACTTATGTGGCAAAGGTGACGTTGTTTGTGATCACACATGTCAATTAAGTAGTTGTAATTGGGTGTTGACATGGGCTACCCAATAGTTGTTCAATGTGTACACCTTCAAACCAAGTGGGCTGATGCTTCATTTATTTTAACCTTATTTGTATATAGACAAGGGTTATAATATGAAGTTAAGGCCAAAATTTGAACTAACTCATAGACAAATCAAAGATAGAAACGTCAAATTTCACTTGTCGTCTACACATACAACGTTAAATAACTTTCTATTTTATGTGGATGCTAATGTGGCATGCTAAAATAAATCATTGGTAGCACTAAATATAACTACCATCAAATCTAACAAAAACTTGTAATTTATCATGAAATTATAATGTTAACTAGCATATAAAAATCTACCAAATAACTTGGTAATTTGGTAGTCCCACTTGTTACCCCTATGCAACTTTGAAAATATAACGTCAACTTTAGATTTTGACATTTTCACACATAACAACAACGGCAACAACATTTCACAAGAAGAATAGGAAGCTTGTAATGTTCTTACATGCATAACAATAAAAAAAATTCTCATCTTTACGGGTAATAACAACAAGATTTTGTAGCAACAACAATAATCATGTGGCATTTTTGCATGCAACAATAATATCAACAATGCTTCACAAGAACAAAAAGAATTGTGCATCATTCTTGCACATGATAATAGGAATAACCTTTCATAAGAGTAAAAATAAACTCATGTAATTTTTTTGCAACAACAAGTGCAATCTTGTGTCGCACAATAATAGATTCATCGTAACAATAAACACACATGGAAACACATGGCATCAATGATGCCTATGGTGATGATGATGAAGGTTCTTGGCCAAGTATGCTACTATATTTGTCCATGGTTTTTTGTAATTTTTGCATGCAAGCAAGAAAACAAATGGAAGATTAGTACCAAAAACATGGACATAAACAAAGACAAATGGAAATCATAGGTATTCTTGAAATCAATAATGGTATTTCTATTCAAGCCTAGTGCACCATTAGAAATAAGAACAAAGAAAGGGTAAAAGAAAGGCACATGGGTCCAATGATTTTGTCAATGAAATAATATCCATTGAAAAACCCAAACAACCTAATTGGGAACACCAACAAATTGTAACACTTGTTTTGGCCAAAAAAAGATGAACACATTGCTTCATTGGATGTAGTTGATTCACAAGATTGATTAGAAAGTGCAATCATGAAATGTAAAAGAAACATTCCATAGTTGTGATGGGATTTGGACACAACGCACACATTTGAAATGAGCGTGATTGCAAGGAGAAGTGGGCCACAATCTATAGTGATTATAAACAAATATGAATCCACCTAAAGTATTCAACAAAAATATCTATGAAATGATAGATGCATTCATGAGCATTAAGCCCATATTCCAACAAACACACTCCAAGGACTTCATGGATCCCAATGACAAGATGTACAACCATGTGTTTCCTCAAGAATTAAAAGGTGTAAATCGTAATGGATCCACCATGCATGAAGATTTTGATCCATCTCCAAACAACTATCTAGAGCCAATGTATACCATGTTTAATGTTGGTGGGAACTTCATGAAAATAATTCTATAGCAACCAAAGTAGCAATTCATTAGAATGCAATAGATGGTAAACATCATGACTCTCTTTCATAAAGCCCTATTACACTTGAGGTAGTGAAAAATGCAACAAAGAAGGCAACAACCTCACATGCACCACAATTTTAGCATGTTCATAGCATGCTTGGAGCGAATCAATTGGATTTTGTCCACCAAAATCTAATAGTAATGCAAGTCATGCAATTGTAAAATTTGTAGTGTCATATGATGATATTCCAAAAGGACTAGCCTCAATTAGATGTCACATTGGCAACATAGGGGTTCATAGGAAATATTTTGTTGTTCAACAAAAGTTGGTGGATGCAACAAAGAAGAGTTTGAAAGCCCTTGTAGATTCTATAGATTGCATTCAAGCTATGAACTTGCATATCTAAGAGAAGGGAGAGAAAGCTCAAATTGAAATCCTCCAGAAGTAGGTTGAGTTCTTTAGATAGAAAGATGAAGACTTAAATGGAACTTAGAGAAGTATGGCGGAAGTAATTGTTAGACTGACAATAATCATGGGTCATGCATTCACAAGGAACAATCAACTAGCACCAGCCTCCCCTGTTCAACATGGTGTGACAAGCACATAAAGTTTTGATCATGAAGATTCAGTAGACTTTGAAAGCATATTGTTCACTACATTGCAATTGAATTGACAACTAAATATAATGACATTTTGATGACAATTCAAGAACTATGGATAGTTGATCATAGGTATAGATATTTCAATGCATAAATCTGACCAAACCATTTAGTAAACAGACCCAACACTTCAAAATTAAACTGATGATAGTTGAATGATGACAATTGACCTCCACTGTTTGTTTAAGATACTTCTCAATTTTCAGTTTCAGTTTGTTTTTGTTTCTCTGTTTGTTAGGGCTGGGTTTCCTCTTCTTCATGTTTCTGACATGCTGCTGATAGACTATTGTCAGTCTTAAAATTGCTTCTTGCCTTGGTAGTAGGCAAGGCCAACAAATTATATGTATCATTCCCAAATTCTTAGTTTCAGCGCTCCTTCAAAATAACCTACCTTAGCTAGGAAATACAACCAGCGGTTCTCAAGGTGGGTATTTGAGAATCAACCCTTATGCATAACTTGTGGTCATTACCTCAAAAATAATAGAATAAATTGATAAATGGGGCATTATTTTGATAGTGAAATTGATATAACCAACCGGTCTAAATATTCATTTTTTGATATTCATACCCTGTATGGTCAAAAAATAGGGGAAAAAAAAATAAAAAAATACTACACAGCCGATTATGAAAAAAACATACTTGGCCAGCACTAGTAACAACCGTTGCTGGTTTTGTGAGTTTTCCTTTATTATGAGTATTTTATTGGGCTCCTGCACCTTCTCGAACTACAGCAATGAGGAAAGGTAAAAACTTGAAACCCACAAATTAGAAACTTGGTATTTCAACAAAGCAAACCCAGCAATGAGAAAAGGTGGAAACTTGAAACCCAGAAATTAGAAACTTGAAGTGTTCAACTAAGCAAACCGCCCCATGCTGGCTTCATTTGGTATTTGAAAAGCAAAAGAACGTTGAAAGGATGGGAATTTGAAATGGGATCAATGGAGTCAAAAAGGGCAGAAAAAAGGGGTTTGCTTAAAATGGTTAGGACTCAGGTGTGAGGAGATGAGGCAAGATAGTTTTTTTCTGAAAGTGCAAAAATTGTTATAACAGGCTGTATTTTGAAATGTGACCGGTGGAGCCACTGAAAAGGATAGAGAGAAGGGTTTGATAAACATGGTTAGGAGTGAGTAAAGGAGGCAAAAAAACAAGATAAAAATGTTGAGAGCATTCGAAGGAATTTGAAATGGGATCAGTGTTACACTAAGAGTCAAGTGGACAAAGGAGTAATGGTTGAGCAAGACCAGATAGAAAATACTGTACCTTTGTCCTGATGCCATATGCCTCTGTCCACACATAGGCTCCACACATCCTTGCAGCACTTTCATCTGTGGGAGATCCATGTTCCAAAGATGATTGTCAGTATCTTACAGTGTTTTAACTTCAGAGTTCATAGGGATCTGGCATGTCTACAGTAGTTACGCAGCACACTATGCATGGATAAATCCTTAATTTTGTTTGAAGGAGGCTTTACTTGACCACAATCACAGAGCTGTCCAAATCAATGGTAGTGTCTGGTGGCAATGGTGGGCCTTCAACACCACTAACTCGCACTAGGTCCTACAGCATGACATTCTCCTAGTGCACAAGGAAACAACTTCAAGTGAAAAGCCAAGGCCAGGTTTAAAAGATACTGAAAGTTTGACATTTCCAAATAAGCAGCATGAAGTGCATGCATGCATACAATCATTCTTGTGCAAGACCAACTATCTCTTTGGTTTTAATTTAATGAAGCAACTATTGACCAGAATGAGGTACACTCACCAGTATTCAGTGTCAAGAGTGGCTGAAGGTGATGAAGTATTTCAATTGTGATGACAAAGCAGGAAATTTTGTTTGGCCTTCTGAAGAATGCATACCATTGGCATAATGGCAACTAAAGGACTCAGCTGGAAAAGAAGAAAACTCCCATTTTGCTACCAGGTGTTCACAACCTTAATTCACTTTTGAAATGGAGGACGAATGTCATTAGCACATCAAAGATCATTAAAGGCTTGCATCTCAACTCAGATTGCACAGGCTGGGGGGACCAGCCGGACAAAAATATGTTCCACACACATCAAACAACTCCTTGGATTCAAGCTTCTACAGTCTCTGGTTGCATCAGATTGTATGGGCTTGTCACTACCTTGGAAGCAAGAGGTCTCTGAACTGCATCATATCCCATTCTTGACAATATGTGAATTCAGAAGGCAGTTCTGTGAGCTGCAATATGTAGACCTGAACAAGAATTTTACAGAACAGGTTGATGTACTCTGCAGTATGCATGTTACCTCCATAGTGTAGAACAGTATTTCTACAATGACTGATTCATGGCAATATTCGAGCATTGCAAGGACTTGCTCAGAAGGACGGTAAGATCTGCCAGGTTTGCATTGGTGGTTTTTCAAGGCATGTCTAGACAAAATCTCAAGTCTTTCTTGTATTCCTGTACCAAGAAGAAGGTTAGGAATATCAATTTTGTCAGATGCCAAAAATTCAATTCTTCAAACCTCTTGATGGTGGTCATTTTCAGAGAGATTGTTGAAGGAGGTAAGCAATGCCTTCTGGAAACTCATGAGATGCCTTTCTGCAAATTCCTCCACTTGTCCTTGAGATCAACAGCAGTGCGACTAGGTTGAAACCTCCCAACTCCAAATTCCAGAATCTCTTTCCATGGATAAGCTAAATGGTCATCATGTGAGAATTGCTGCACTCCCTCCTGCATCAAATCTCTGCCACCAGTTATCACATAAAAAAGCAGATGCCTTGATGAGTATTGTGGAATCAATCTACCATGATCTGAACTTTCTCACCAGACTAAACATGGAAAGTTTCTGGAATTCAAATGCCAAAGGTCACCCTGGTCTCAAAAAGGAAGCATCTGCCATCATATATATACACAATTGATTTTGGTATTGTGTGATCCTCCTGAACTCAATTTCCGTTGTCCTTTGCTCATGTTCAGGAGAGAGTGAGTTATAGAGGCATACCTGCAGAACATCTTTCTCTGTCTTTGTCCAGGGAACGACCTTCCTATGAAGTCCTGGAATCTTGTGAAGCCCTCTCCTACACCTATAATTGCATTACTTTAGGATATGTGCACCCAAATGCATAAAAAAGAAGACAGAGTCACACAGCAACATGTGCTTGATGAGTTTGTCACGTGGTCTCTATCTCTACCTGCAAACTGTGGCTGTCATGGTGAAAGGAGAGGATAGATGCTAAATGGAGGTTAACAAATGAAGAGAAACGTTTGCCGACTGACTCTCACAACTAAAAGCCTTTAATCTCACCCAGCTAAAACAAGCTACACTGCCTCTCCATACCTTAGATTCAAGAGTGTTCCCCAAGTTGTTATCATGCTTATTCTCCCAACCTTATTGATGCCTGTTCTGTTCCCTGTTTGTATTTCTTGGTTCACCACCTTCATGTCTGGGCGTGAAGCATAGGGCTGTGTGTAGATTTGGAATCAGAAGCTTACCTTCTCTCTGTGGCAACCGCAGACTGCATTCCACTCTTCCTATCTCCAGTGGGCTCCCCATGTACAGGTCTTGCGCTTCGTCTTTCTTCTTTGCAGTTCACAGCTGTTCTTCTCAGAATCTGTGTTTCAACTCTGGGTTTTCTCTCATCAGCAGAACTCCCCACCTCCTTGCCACTGTTTGCTCTTTGTATGACATTGCTGGCTGTGCTCTTGTCATACATCAACCCTCCTTTCCCCACATCACAAACTTCTTCAAAAGCCTGAAAGACAGGGTTGAACCCATACTCAAGGAAATCCAAGTTTCGCCTGATGTCCATTGCAGCAGCACTTATCTCTCTAAATCCCACTTCAACTTCATCCTCTTGTCTGCTATTTTGGTCCGAAGTTTCCTCACTGCTGGAATCTGCGATATTATACGAAGTCCTCCACTTATCCAGCTTTGAAGGCTTGATTGCAAACAGAGCCAACTCAGCAGATGCTAAATTTTGTCTCAAAAGGTCCTTCCTGGCTTTCAGAATGTTGAGAAGGTCTTGGCTATGTCTCATGGTCATTAAAGCCCTTCCTTCAATTTCATTGTTATTCTTCACAGCTGTTGAGTGATGCCCAGTGATTTTGGAATGCTTGCTTCCCCTGCCAATTTCATATTGGTCTGATAAACCTTTCTCATAATGGTGATGTTTGTGTGAACTTACTTTTCTAAAAGCCTCCAGTTTTGCTCGTGCTGCAGTCACAGCCTGCCAGAAAAACACCATAGAGGATGTGTTAAAAATGGTTTTTATTTACATAGGGAAGTACTGTGATAAAGCTCTGTACAGATGTGAGATAAATGCTTTGAAAACCCCAAATCTGGAGAGAGCTAGAAAGAGACATTGCACATAAGATGTCACCTGTTTAAGCCCTGTTGTCATAGAGCCCAAGCTGAGACTCATGGTTTCAGAAATTGGGAGGAAAAGTACGACCACTACCACCTTGTGGAAGGCACAGTGGAGTAGTGAGACTTGCCTTGATGCAAGCAAATGTTTGAGGTCTGTTCAAGTCTCCATAATAAGTCTACTTCCAATTTGAAGGAGAGGTGGAGAAAGAGCCATTTGAAATTGAATGTGTTAAAGAAATCAGATAATGAATATTTAGGTTTGCAGCAGGTCACCTTCTCTGCATGATTTGCAAGATCAGTAGCCTTCTTCTCACAGCAAATTGGGCAATACCATTCCTCATCAGGCTGAGGTATCTGCAGACTCAGCAGCTGTAAGCAGCTGCTGTGCATGGAAATGGCACATCCATCACAGCACAGAAGATCACCAAACCTTCTGCACTTGTGGCACCTCTCCTCATGACCATCACTTCCTAGTTCCAAAAGCTCATTACTCTCATCAAAGATATTGCTCATCCTCCTCCTCCTCCTCCTCAAGCTCACTGGTGGTTTGCACCTTCCTTCAGATATGACTTTAGCCACCCACATTCAGCACCTTCAGCCTGCACCTTTGCCATAACAGCTATCATTGCAGGTATTGAAGAATTGCATGTGATCCTGTCAGTCAGATAATGTCATGGTTAAGTACCTTGACTCTCGTCCACTGGTTTCCTCTCTCTTCAGCTGTGTCAGAGAACTCGTCTTCATTTGAGGAACTGGGTTTGTTCTCGTGACATTGATAATCTTGATCATCACTGCTGTCAAAACCCTCCATCACCTGTATTGACAAAACAAAGAGATGAAAGAAGCTTCCTACTTGACTTCCTTTTCATGAGAGGTTAGATGGTCATGCATGGGCTGTTACTAATAACACAAGTTGCTATAATTCAGATTGACTTGTTTTCAAGCATAAGGTTCAATGTGTTTGGCAGTAGAAAGTTGATGCTCAGGATGCCTGCTTGGTTCCCCATGTCACAGAGCGGTTGTATTCTTCCACTTGTCTGCTGCATCAAAAAAAAATTCTCTTTTTTACTTTGGGCATGAAGTGACTAAATAAGCACTCAATCTCTGGTTGGGAGGGAGTTTGATTAGTTACTTCACCAAAGCTCTTCAAAAGCTTGTCTCTTTTTTGAGCAATTGATGATACAAAAGGTCTCCCTGGATCATGCCTCTGCTTTGGTACTTTGGCAGGTCTTCCATCAGTACTATCAGCAGCCACAATTTCACTTGGACTGTCTTGTTTTTTCCTGCAGAAAATGTTTCCAGGATCTCCCACTGTTAGAATACTTCGCAGCCTCTTTAGTCTTGTGGCATGTCTTTGAGACAGTACACCTTGTACACCTTGTCCCTGTTCAGGCTTCTTCTCTGCCCCTTCTGATCTCTTGGCACAACTTCCTGCCAGTAAATTACCTTTGCTTCCAGCTCCTTCATCTTGGTCACTGTCAGACTCCAGAATAATGATATTTCTCTGCCCTTTTCTCTCTAAAGCTTTTCCAGTTTGTTTCTGGGACACCACACCTTCATGCATTTCACACTGTCCATAATTGTTATATGCTCCTCGTGCTCCATCTGTTCCATTCTTGGTCTCCATCCTGTCTCTGCTTCCAGATTCTTTATCATCCTCATTTTTAACCTCCACATTGCTTACAATCTTTTTCCTTGGTCCCTCAGTAGCATTTCCAGTCTGAGTCCCAGGTATGACAGCTTGAAATGGGACTCCAATTTTAGGTGTTGCATGTCCATCATTTGGTACTCTATCTGTACTGCTATCCACCTCCTCACCCACCTTTCCTGGCAATGTAATCTCCCTCTGTCTCTCGGCATGTTTGTGTTTACTTTCTTTGGACTGTCCCTTGATTACAGTTCCCAGAGGGCCTTCATTTTCCCCTTGCTCTCCCTCATACTGGATTGCACATTCATCTGATATAACCACAAAACCTGCACTGCCTCTACATTCTTGTGCATCCAGCCCTGGTGTAATCTCTCTTTTGAATGAAATCGACTTTGTCATCTCCAAATTCATTCCATTTATGTCCCTGGTGTGTTTGGCAGATCTCACATCCTCAGTTCCCAAGATCCCATCACACATCTCTTCAACTGTATCCAATCTGCTTCCAATCCCACACTCTGTTCTCAAATCTACAGCCATCCATGAACACTTTTCTTTGAATTGCTCATATGTCCCTGTTGGAATCTCCCCTTGAACTGGCATCAATGCTTGCAAATTTCCTTCCACAACAACCTGTGAAAGCTGAACAAGGGCAAATTGCATTGGATCAGCACCTTTAGTAGACATCGAAAACCTTTGCACAATTTGCAACCCTAAAGAAGAAAAAAACAAAGACAAAACTAGTTGACAAAAAGTAGTTATGATTAACTGCTTTCTTGCAACAAATTTCTGTGAAGATTGAACAGCAGCACTTGTATCTACTCCTACAGTTTGTTTGACATGGCAACAACAGATAAGCCGCCCAACCTGTTCTAAGAAAGTGCTTTGGAATGAAGTCTTCTTCTGCTCCACAAAACTGAGTAGATCGTGTTGCAGTTTACCCAAGGGATACTTCTCCAGCAGTTTTGAAATTTCCTCTTCCTTTGATTCCTTCAGCTGCTTTGATAGAGAGTATCAACAGGTGCAGCACATTTGGTGTTCATCAGACTCTGCAAGAGAAATAATGCATAGAAAGGGAGGGAGCGAGAGATCCCTGCTGCCATTGAAAAGTTTTGAGACTCACATGCAAAAATGCAGCAAGTTCTTGCCGGTTATTTCTCCTTGGAGGCTCGATGTCATCTGTTCTAGCGCACTTGAAAAACCTGCCCAGTCTTTCTTGCCATCATCTGAGGCCTTTCTTAGGAATGACAGCACAGCCTACATAGCGACACAGACCAAGAACCGTCAGCGTCATCCAAATGGATTGCATGGATTGGACGCTGGCCCTAGCAGAAGATCATTTTGGAGTTGGAGATCAACAAAAATGTAGCAAGAGCGACAGAAGAAACAAGCCTGCAAAACATTATATGGTAGTCTGGCGATGGTAATATCTTCGGGAACATGTGCAGCAGCAGATCTAGATCAAGTGAATTCAACACTTGCAAGCAAGCAACCTACCTCTGTTTCGACTCGGAGGAGAAGTCCTGTCCCAGAGTTTTGTGATTCAAGAATCATCGTCGTCGTCGTCCCCGGCGACTCTTCTTCTATTAGTGCCTTTACTAAAGGAATCGCTGCAGGATCCAAGCCAGTTGTTGAGTTCAAATCCATCTCCTCCAGGCATCGCACAGCTACTCTTTCCAGCAATTGACGGTGTTGAGGCTCCTCTATGTCATGGACGTGGCTTCTTACTACATCTGCAGGAGACCGACCAACGCGATGCTGCGGGATTAGGAGCCTTACAGTCTCATCATCCTCTCGGGGAAAGCATGAGAACAACAGTTCTGACTGATGCAGCACTTTGGTAAGCAAAAACGCTCAAAGGTGCCTGCAACCAAGGAATGTGTAGAAAAACGAACAAGACGTTCTCTCGTCTTCCAAGAGGACACAGACACAACAGTCTCGGAGCTTCACGTGCCGTCGAAATCGTGTGAAGGGATGGATCCTTCATGCACGATCCATAGAATGCCGGTCAAACAGACTGCGACGTGCAAAGTTCCGTCCATCACTGGAGAGAGAGAGAGAGAAGAGCGGAGCCGACTGACTCGCTGCAGCGGTTCTAATTGTGAGAATTGGTGGATTCTTTCTTTCAGAGAAAGAAAAAGCGACATTGCAAGAGAGAAGGTGTTAAGAGTGTTCCGACGTACGAGAGATGGAAGGGACATGAAGTGCGACG
This sequence comes from Sphagnum contortum, assembly GCA_963920785.1. NCBI lineage: Eukaryota > Viridiplantae > Streptophyta > Sphagnopsida > Sphagnales > Sphagnaceae > Sphagnum > Sphagnum contortum. The sequence goes on from OY987282.1 coordinate 10,910,788, forward strand.
AACCGTTAATCAATCGACTGCTGCGGGCGACAGGGAGCTCGTCGAGGAGCAGCTTCTCAAGGATCCATTTCCATGCCATGCCTGATTCTGCTGAATGCTGTTGCGAACCAGAAGCAGCAGCTGGGCCAGTCACTGCCCCTGCAGCCATCGGTGTAGGGAGTAATGTTCCCGAGCTCCTTTACTAATCTGTTTGTTGTAACAGACGATGAGAAGCCGAGTATGTACCGAGTTCCAAAAAGGCTGAAGGGGCTTTTGGGGTTGAAAGTAGAATATTCCTTGTCTTGGGACCTCAGGACAGCTAGCTTGGGTTGGGGGCAAACTTCATAAGATTACCTTGGACAGGGGCCTTGAAGAGCAAGTGGATTTGTATAGGAGAAGGTCTTGTTATAGAGATCTTTTAGATTGGAGATCCCCCAGGTCAGTAGGCCGAGGGAGGTCAAAAATGCCTTGCCTTGTGTAAAGTAACTTGTTTTTTCTTTTGAAATAATAAAATTGGATCTTCTGAAATTTGAAAGGCCCAGTTTAGATTATATTGGACCTTCCAGATTTTAGAAGATCCAATAAAACGGAAATAAATATCAAGTAAGTCTGAGGTAAGTGAGAAAAAGTCAAACATGCCAGATTCCAGTTAAAGAGAGATTTAAAAACACAAAGAAAAAAAAGTGTTTACTTTACGCTAATGTCATGTTTTATGCTTGTATGGTTTTGTCTTGAGTCCCTGTTTACCTAGGGTCCATGGGAACAAGTATTGGGAATGAGTGTACAATTTTATTTCATATTTTTTAAGCGTACAAAATAATATATTTATAATGGTCATTTGTGAAGGTATGGTAACATTGTGAAGTTTGATTTTGGCTTGAGATATGCAACAAGAAGGTCTTTTTTGGTCTTGGCACACACGATCCATACCCTTTTTATCTTATTGGGGATGGATTGCCACATCCAAGTCCTAAGATAAATTGAGACATATTTGTCCCAACCCCATGGCAGCCATGCCTTGAATCTCAAGCCATCATGTCTCAAAGAGGCCATGAACAAATGGGTTTGGACTTGGGGTTTAAAATAAAATATTCTTTGTTTTGAGACCTAATGTAACCTAAAAGAAAGGGGTATGAAGATCATATCTTCATCACAAATCTAGACTCTATACCTTCGACTTCTGCAATATATATTTTGCCATTCAAGCTCTTCTACTATTCCAACAGAACTTAAATCTCTGTACCTCAAATGAGACTCCAAGCATTACATACCTATCAGTCCCTTCTGGATCTCTCTGTAGTATCCGTCTAACTACTATTCCAACAGAACTTAAATCTTTGTACCTCAAATGAGACTCCAAGCATTACATACCTATCAGTCCCTTCTGGATCTCTCTGTAGTATCCGTCTAACTACTGCCAGGAACAGTTCTTGGTCTTGTGAGTACATGAACTATTGGGATCTGGCTTGAGGTCAGTGCCTTCTATGTTCATTTGGTCCATTATGAGATTCTAATCCATCCCTCTACCTTAAGACATAATGCAAAAAGTTATTTGTATTGGTTCCACAAATTAAATGACTTCTAGTCTTGAACCAAATATGAATGACAGATGCCAAGTTAGCTTGCAACAGCTTGGCAAAAATAAAGCGTTGATCAGAATTTGGGTCTATGGATAATTTATGTAATCTTTCCCCTTGTGTAGCCACGTTCTACTCAACCTAAAGATACCCATTAAGGTTTCTAGCTTTCACTTATCACAACTATGCTACTTTAGGAATGTTTCCACCAAAGCCCCATACAATTGCATCTCTGTACATGTTCCTGATTCTACAGCTCGGACCCCCTTTTGTGCATCATCATCCCTAAGCATCAATCCTTTATAGCACCTAACATTAGCAAGAACACAACACCTGCCATGATGTAGTTATTGCCGTAACGGAAATTGAAACAACAACAACTCACTTCTACAAGCTCTTGATTCTACTCTATTTACCATAGATGCAATCCAAAAACCACAAACATGTCTTCTTCGCCTTCAAACTCCCCTTCTTATCCTGGTCCAACCACATATTCTTCTCCACTCCTTTGCATGCTTGAAGCACCCTTGGCCACCCATTCGTTTGCAGCCAACCTATTTCACATAACACACAAACAATAAAGTTTCCTACTCATAGCCACTAACAAACATTAATGATATAAACCACGCCACTTGCACAAGGAAAGTTAACGACGACTCAAAACAAAACCTAAACAAACTAGTGTTTACACTGTGGAAATCTAAATGACTTCATGTCTAGTCACACTAAGTCGTGGAATAATGATTTGGGCCTAAGGGCAAATCCCATAAGATTCCTTTGGATAGTGGCCTTGAACATCTTGCATATCTTATTAATGTTATGTCCTACACTTTACATGATTTTGTTTTGGGCCCTTGGCAGTTTAGAATATAGGAGAACAAGTATTGGGAATGATAATATAATTTTATTTCATATTTCTACATGTATGAAATAATATATCCAAAATGGTCATTTGTGAAAGCATGGTAAGATTATGAAATTTGGTTCTAGCTTGAGATACGCAACAATAATTTCTTTAGGCTTGGAGTCTTCGGGCACATATTCCATATCCTTCATTATCCTATTTGGGGGGGGGGTGTGTTGGATTACCACATCCAAGCCCTCAAGTATCCTCATGTTTAAGACCCCATGCCACTATGTCAAAAGCCCCAAGCTTATTGTGGCATGGGATCATTATATCATGGGTGCTTTGTCACCATTTCCTAGACCTAAGGTGCCTTGTTTGGGTCTTTGAGTAGCCTAAGGTCTTTGACTTGGGCCACATATATGAAATTCTAATTGAACTATTACATCTTGGAACCAACAGTACCTTGAGTTCATTTTGTTTAGGGCCCATGCCACCATCTCATGCACCCCAAGGCAATTTGACCTAGCCCCCATGTAGTTTAAGGATTTTGTCTTATGTCCTCTATAGAATTCTAATTTAGTGCAAGCTGGACCATAGGTTGTCTAAGCCTATGGCAATAGTATTTTTTAGGTTTCGATCCTTAAATAACCTAAGGTTTTTGCTTTGGGACCCCTATATGGAAATTTAATTAAAATGTTACATCTTAGAACCTTAGTTAACCTAAGGTCATTCTATTTAGGGCCCCATGCCACTATGTCTTACACCCTAGGCCACTTTGACTTGGCCTTCATGTAGCTTAAGGTTTTTTTGTTTTAGGCCATATATAAAATTTTAATCCAATTTTCAAGGTGAACCATAGGTCTTTTAAGCTTTGGGGCTTGGATTGCCTAATGTCTTTGCTTTGGGCCTCACCTATGGAATTATAATTGAGTTATTACATATATGAACCCTAAGTAACTTAAGGTCATTAGGCCCCATGTCACCATGTCTTACACCCCAAACCACCTTGTCCTTGCCCTTGTGTAAGCTAAGGTCTTTGTTTTAAACCATATAAAATTATAATCTAGCAAAAGGTGAACCATTGGTTGCCCAAACCTATGGCAATAAAACATTTTAAGCCTTGGTTCCATGTTCAAACCAAGATTCCATGTTATGGGTTCCCACAACATGAAATGTTTTTAGTTTTTACCCTAGGCCAAGGCAAGATTCCAAAATTTAATTTGCCCAACAATTTCCATGCCCTTTTTGGAATTGTCCTTGTCAAGTGTGTTAGTTTAGTTGCTCAGTTAAGTCTTAGTTAATTAGGGATAAATTGGGTTAGTTAAACTAATTAGTTAATTTTGAACCAGTTCATGTGTGATAGGGGTTTGGATATTTATCATGGGATATTAATCCCATCTTGTGTAACCTCAAATCATTTTTGATGATTTGAAATTTCATTTGCTTTGTAGTTTTCTTGTTATGCAAGTGCTTTTGTTTTTTACATTTTAGGCTTGGATTTTTGTGTTGGTGCAAGTGAATTAATCTTTTGAATCACCAAAAGTCTAGCTAGTTGTTTTTGTGCTACAACTAAGCTAAAGTTGTTTTAACAATGAGTTTTTTTGGTTTTTTTATTGCGTGTGTGTTATGCACAAAAAATTGGGATAGTAGCAAGTGTTGTGTTGTTTGTTTTGATTTTTTGTATTACAAGTTGGTTTTTGTAGAAGTTTTGTTCGAGTTACAAATATTATTTGTTCATGAATCTAGGTCTTTTTCTTGAGTTGAAGGAGCTTGCTTGGCGATTTTGATATTTTTGTGTTTGTTTCCATGTACAATTCCTTTGGGAGTTGAACTTAAACAGGGCCAAATCCTTAGAGTTAAAAGGTTGCATAAATTGGGGAAGGAAAAAAAAAGGGGGGGGGGGATTCAAAAACATCAAAGGAGGGCCTCTAGTTTGTCCAATGGAGGCCCCCTTCCTTGTCTCCTAGTTTTTTTTTTTTTTTTTTCACCTTTCCCTCCCTTTTTAGTGTCTTTCTTGAGGCACTTGTGGCATTTGTGCAAATGATGATCAACATTGCCAAAACTGGTTTTAATCATCAAGAGGAAACATGAGAGCAAGGGGCCATGTTGCCTCTTCACATTGATGGTGTTGTGGTCAAGGCATTCAAAAACATCAAAAGAGGCCCCCTAGTTTTGTCCAATGGAGCCTCCCCCCTTTTCTCCTAGTTTTTTTTTTTTTTTTTTTTTCCACCTTTCCCTCCCTTCTTAATGTCTTTCTTGAGGCACTTGTGGCATTCGTGCAAGTGATGATCACCATTGCCAAAGCTAGCTATAGTCACTGAAAAGAAACATGAGAGCAAGGGGCCACATTGCCTCTTCACATCGGCGGTGTTGTGGGGCTGCCACAAAACCAATTGTAGCAACTGTAATAGTTGTTATAGTAGCGTAAGGGAGAAAAAAGAGGGAAGGAGAACTCCCTTTTAAAGGTTTTTCAATTTTTTTTTTGGTTGTGGTGTTTTTGGGTGGTGGAGGCTACAACAAAGGAGGAAAAATAAAAAAGAAAGAAGAAGCAAATGAGGAAGGAGAAAAAACACACAAATAAAGGGGTGGCGATGGAGAGGGTCGAGTTCTAGCTACCATCATTGGGAGTTCAAGCTCTCTTTCGAACATCCAAGGTTCGAGCATGAGCAAAGGTTTGCATGCCTTGAAGGAAGCTCTAAATTAAAAAAGTCAGGGGGGACCAATCCAAACCTCCCTTTTTATTTTTCATTTTTTTCCAAATTTTTGAACCTAGGGCGCAAGTTTAACACCAATCCAAACCTACCAAGATTTTTATTTATTTATTTATTTCATCCATTTGAAGGATTTCATCCAAATTTTGGATGAAACAATTCATCCATCTAACTAAGGGTAGCCAATGGGCAAATAGGTTAGTAATCATGTGGCTAGGCTTTTAGTGGACAACCCACTTGTGAGCGCAAACCAAACGAGTTGACCTTTAAGACTGAATAGAAATTTGATTTTTAATTGATTTTCATTTTCATTTTCATTTTGAATTTGTTTGGAAATTCATATCTTTCACATATGAAGTCAAATTCACAAACCATCTACATTGTTGAGTTTTTGGAGAGGAGAATTGCATGTGTGTGAAGTTGTAGAAGCTTTAAAGACAAAAAAAATTTGAGGCTAGAGGTTGATTTGGCAATCGTGGAATTATTAACCATTCAACTTTGGGAATTCAATTTTCACCCACATGAAGGTGGAATCAAGAGCTTTCTATGGTAACTAGTTTTTGGTGAGGAAAACTATTAACATGAGAGTTTTTAGCTTAGTTGGAGACAAGAACTTTTGGAGGCTTGTTCCAAGACGCTAGGTGGTGTGTGGCCAACTTTTTCATACCAAACATTTGGCGGTTTAACATTGTGTTGGTGAATTATATTTTCTGCACCTTATAGGTGGTGGAGTGTGCGCCATCAACAAACGCAAAAGATTTGAATTCTTGTCGTGATTCTTGTGGGGGAATCACAAAAGTGGAGATTTTTGTTGCATGAGTTGTGCATCTCCACTTGTGTTTATTGGGTTGCGCCTCTTGCTTGCTAACATGTTGGTTAGGTTGTCATATGGTATTAAGTGGTAAGGGGATTACCAAAGTGTGTGCCATTTGACTACAACTTGGGGGTGAACACATGTTCTCAGGATGATTTCTTGGTAGTCTATGCTTATTGTTTAGTGTGAAACTTCAAGTGAAAGGTTATGTTCCTTCGCACACATGCCATTATTGTTGCAGTGAGCTTGGGGGTTGTGATTGGTGTGGTTAATGGGGGCATGGGACAAGGCTACCACCCAATCTTAATCATTAAACATGTCCTACTTAATGCAGTTTCCCTAAACATTTTGATTAGGTTATAGTCAAGGTTTAGGTTGTATTGGGAGGCAAAGTTGCGGATATGTTTATATTTGATCACTAGGATGTCCCATCGCTTGTGGTGGTGAGACTAGGTTAATGTTCAGTAGCCCAGCTTGTTGTGTTCACAATGTGCCCTAGTTTGTTGGCTCTATGGAATGTTTTTGTGAGTGTAAGTGCCTTATCCATACAAGTGCAACAACCCTAGGTTCAATTATGAGGTTTATGTTTTGGGGGTTTGGTTAAGTCGCAACAAGTTCAACGTCCTTGTAGATTTAATTTGAGCCATTGCATGTGTACCATCCTTTTGCAATTAGATTTTAGGGGGGGATACCCAAGTAAAGGTTTAAGGTTCATCATAGAGGTGACACAAGATTCAAGGGACATGGACACTATTATTAGTGGTTTCACTAAGCGAGGGGTGTGGTTCAAACCACCCATACGATCTTCATCATTATTTGGGGAGATTTTTCAAATTGTAAAATAGATATTTCTCCAAGGTTTATCACCCCACCACTATTGTGGGACATGGAGGATGACATGCCCCAAAACTCCTAAAAAGACCCAAAGGTGGGTCCTTGAACGAAAACAACGAAAGAAAAAAAAAGTTGGGCACACTCCCTGACTTGTATCATTTTGAAGATAGGAGGGCATGTTGGAGCTCTAAGATGGGACTAGGATGAACTCATAAGCAAGAGATCAAGATGATACCAACTTGAACAACCAAGAAAAAAAGGTGATTAGTGCAAGTCAAATAAAGGTGGTGTAGTGGACTTAGTAGGGACAACCTTAAGCAAATGCTTCACACGGTCTGCAACCTTTGGGAGGAGGCACCATTCCCCTCCCTATAATATATTATGTTCCTTTCTGCAGGGACTACATTGAAATGTCACTTTTCCCTGGGATTCCCAAGTGGGAATTCCAAAACTAGGACTCTTGTTGTCCCAAAACTTTGAATGTTCATATTTTTTCAAATTAGGTCTTTTTCAATAGTGCAAGGGAAATATCTTATAGCCCTTAAAATATCTTACCAATGATGTATAACATGTTTTAATCTGACCTCATTTGACCCCTGCTTTCAAAGGATTTGTGATCGGGAGTCAAATTCCCAATTTGATCCTACCCCTTCTTTTGATCATAACTCATGCAAATCAGGTCTAAATGAATAATGCAAGGGCACTTTAAACATTTAAGTTTCAAGACCTTTCTAATGGTGTCTTAGGGGCCCAATTTGGTGCACTTTTTCTTTTCCAACCAAGGTTTTAAACATTTGCAACTATCGCACAAATGCGACTCCCAAAGTGGGAGTGCATTTGGGAGTCATTAGGCTTCAACCCTTGCACTCTCTTGCATTTGTGAGAATGTGTTTCACACCTAAACACATTCTTGACCTCATGGGCCTTTGGACTTCACACTCAATCACGAACCCAATGTTAAGGTTGCAACAGAGGAGAGTATGGACCACCAAAGATCCCCATCAATATTCAGGGCTGATTGGCACCATTGAACTAAATGATTTCATCCAAGAGTTTGAGGATTGGTGTGATATGCAACAAATGTGTAATCCCCAGCTATTCACAAACTTCATGGCATGGACAAGTTTGTTTTAACATTTGGAAAGGCCACCTATGGATCATTATCATGAATTCAAGCGTGCCCATGATATTTAGATTGAGGGGTGGCGGCTATATTGGTTTCTTAATTATGTTTTTGTCACTATGGGAATTATGGCCCCAAGTAGTGCAACGATAACTCCTAGCATTAGGTCAACAAGTGGGAACATAAATGCCACTGGTAATGGAGCCATTGGAAGTGGTGGAATCACCCAGTTGTGGAATTTTTCCATGAGTTGCAATAAAATTACCAATGGATTAGAACTGAAAAGCTATGGAATTTATAGAATTTCCAACGTAAGCAAGCCCCATGAGAGTTTGTGAAAAACCTATGCATGGATGTGTAGGTTGATTATAGTGACACGAGGTGTCACAGAAGCCTAAGCAGTTTAGTTTTTGTATGGGATCCTAAACAAGGAGCTTAAATATCGAGTGCAAGATGCCATTTTATCACAACTTGCCCAACCCACTTTGCCTAATGTGTTTCAATTGTTGGAAAAGATTAAAATGAACATGGTCGAAGAATGAGTGGTCACCCTTGGGTTTTCCTTGTTAAACCCAAGGAATTTTTTAGCACCATCAGGCCAATAATCACAAAGTTAGCCATTAAGGTTGCACCACCCAAGGCCAAGGGGCCAAACTAAATGCAAGTGGTGGTTCCACATCTTATTCAATAAAACAAGGTGGAGAGGACAAATATTGGAGGTGTGGTGGTTTTCACAAAAAAAAAAATTATCCCAACCCACCACAAGCCATAACTTCCAACCTTAATCCTAACTAACCATGTTCCCATTGTTATGCATATGGGCATGATGCTGATCATTGCTCCACACTTCACCCAAAATTATGACAAGGCCAGTCACAAAACACCAATGCCAGTAAAGGTTAAGGTCTTGGGAAAGGCTAGAAGGGGAAAAGTGCAATCAACAAAAGGCCGACCACCAAGCCAACTCAAGGCCAACCTGACACCATGGAGGCTAGGTTTACACGATTGGAGGCCTTAATCACAAGCATGGTGGCTTAAGTGAAATTTACTACATCTGGGCCAGGGAAAGCTAAGGATAGGGAAGATTACCAATCATATGGGTCAGATGCAGATTAAGGATTCTTTTGTGGAACTAGTTTTTGGGATTAGTTGCACCAAATGAAAGGATTCCACATATGTCAAAAGATCATGAGTTATGGGCAATAGATGATGGAAACCATGTCATGGTTTTAAATCCTAATGAGGTAATTTCCACAGCTACACCAGTGACAAGAGTTAGTACATAAGTGCCAGAACCACAAGTTATTGATGAGAAATTAGATCTTTAACATTGTGAGGCTCAACGCCAAGTGCAATTCCCATAATCAATTGTGTTAACAAACACATTCCCAATCCCATTGGGGCATCAACTTTAGGTGGAATGTCAAGGAAAATGCCTAGTTTTATTCCTAAGTCCAAAGCACCCACAAGTTTGATGGGGGTGGCCAAAGCAATGTGTCAAGCACCATTTTTTAAATTGAAACATTGGTCATTTTAGGTATTTAACCAATAGCCACGTTTCATTTAATAGCCACATTATGTTAGAATGGTGGAACACTAGAAGTGATGGTTAGGTCAAAGGACTTTTTTGTGCCTTTTGCAATTCCCCATTCAATTTTTGAAGCCATTCGCACAAAGGCGTCCAAGGTCAACCTAAATCTTGGCATGTGGGTATGGCCAAATTTCATGACTTTCCAACACGGCTAGCCATTGGTCAAACCAATGTTATTCCTAGGGTTGTGGTTGTGCACAATGAAGAAATAATGGTTCAGTTGAAAGGGGGCATTAGCACACTGATACCGACCTCTTAGGGTGTTGTTGGATTCTAATGTTCAACCATTAATGTTGGGCAAAGTTGTTGTTGATGGTCTTGGATTGACCCATGCCAATCTTGACCCATGCCCATATCACATTTTGACATCTATGGGTGGGTCAAAGAAAGCACAAAAGTTAACCAAGTAAGAGATTATGATTCATATTGATCCCAATAAACCAACAAACTACACTATTGTGCGAACCCAAAAAATGGTCATGCATGTTACGTCTTATGATGTGTTGGTTGGAGGTGTGGTGTTGTACCCCTTAGGGTTTACAATTGATTTTTGGGAAGAAACCGCATACTACTATCCAAGTTGACAAATAGGAGCTAGCCATAAAGCTTCATTGCCAATGAAATTCATTGGGGGGCAATCAGGAAAATCTAACAAGGACCAACAATGTTGGCTGGATTTTCAAGCTTTCCACATGAACTTAAGTTGTTGGAGGGTAATGTCCATGACCAAGATGCACCCCCAAATGGTGAATTGGCAATGTCAAGGTCACAAGGGATGCCTATCATTCCAATTTCTCCATTGGATCATAGGCCATCATTCATCACATTGATTAAACTCTAAGCATCGACCAATCATTATATTCATCAAACTTGGCACATTCTGCCGTCACCAAGTCCATAATCACTTGGTAATGGGCCTCAAGGTTTAAGCCCATTGGATACTAGGGTTATTTAGCAGGATATTCCCAAGGATGGGATATGCCTACTTGAGTTGTTTAGAAGCATTAATTGGATTAGTTGTAGTTCTATAGTCAAGCATTTTAGTCCATAAATACCATTATGTGGAGAAGGATCCACAAGCCAAACAAGCCTCCATGCAACATGTCATGATGGTGCAACAAAGGTATCCCCATTTGTAACCAACATTGGCCATATAGGGTATCAACATTCCTTATTAAACAACATCACCTTGTTGGGGGTGTTAGATTTGGCAAGGATTGGGCCAATTGATTTGGTCATTTTTAAATGGTCATGCCAAGGTCTTTCATAAGTGGGTATGGGCAAAAGACTTTCCAATCATAGGTTAGGTTTATTGTAGAAATTAATTCATGTTGTGCAACATTTGTAACAATCATATATGCACCCATGTACATATTTGTTGGAAAATGTCCCACCATTGGGGGATTTTAGGTCAACTATTTTGGTTGGATGGCAACATATCAGGGCTTGGATCGATGAATTGGTGTAGGTGGATGTTAATTTAATTAGTTCATGAGCTCATTGGTTCTAATGGATGTGGACTAACCTATTACCACCAGAGGTGATCCAACGAACGTATGAATGCATTCCTAGGTCACCCACATGCTTGGTGGATGACATATTGGATCCAGGATGCCAATCATGCATTGTCTGTCATGATGATTGACCACCTTTGGCTATGGCCAATAGGGTTGGCCTTCAATGAATAGTCCTACCAACATTCTTGAGTTTTCTACATTCTCATGCATTTAGGAACGGGGGGCCCATGGATGATTTGGGACTACCATTTATTTAATATGGAAGAACCCAATACAGATGAGAGGGAACATGCCATGGGGTTTTGCACTAGCACCACAATTGTGTAAGGCATTTCTAAAAGAGCCCATAGGTAGATTTTGGAACAAGTTACAGATCTCAATTGCTTCACATGGATTTTAAGTTACTCTTAGCAAAATAGTTACGTTTTGGCCAATCTCTCTCACCCACCCACTCCACCCCATTTTTCACTTGTTGCACCTTTTGTTAGGTCAGTTATGGTAGTGCAACAAGGGGGTGATGTTACAAGAAGATAAATACATCCTTGGCAATTATGGGATTAAGAATGTGAAGGGACATTTATGGGTGTGGAACAAAAAATTGATGATGTGGGGGTGCCATGACATGATGGCACCTTTCCACATCTTGCATAACAATCACATGCCATGCCATTAACCTTGGGTGTTGGGGATGTTCCATCATCCTAACCCAAGGTACATGTAACTACAAAAACATGGAACCTAGGAATTGACCCAATAATTACAAGAGGTGAGGTGCATGAAGCACAAAAGGTATTATAAGATTTCACTAGATGTTTTGCCTTCAATTTGAAGGAATTGGGTCAATTAAGGGGACAAGAGATCCGAATCATATTGGAGGTTGATAATCCAATTTTCAGGCAACCTTATAGGTTTAGTGAGGTGGAAAGAACTTTGGTTCAAGCTTGAACAACAAAGTTGTTGGATGCTAGTTTGGTGGAACAATCTAGGGGTGAATATGTTTTAACAATAGTGATGCTAACCAAGAAAGACATTTTTGGCAATTGGATTGAACGTCACATGTGTGGGGATTATTATTTAGTGAATAAATAAACCTATTTAGACAAATATGGCATGGCCTATCGAAGGAGATCTTTGATGCCCTTGAATAGGCCAAGGTTTTTAATACCTTGGATTTAAGGTTTGGCTACCATCAGTTGCCATTGAAGGAAGGTGATAAGGCTAAGATAACATTTTGGGGAATTAACCCCCATGGAAGGATTGTTTGTACCAATGGAAACTTTTGCCATTTGGTTTGAAAAATGCCCCTACAAAATTTGAAAAGGTCATGGATCGAATGTTGGCAGGTTTTGGTTTTGCCAAATGCTACATTGATGACATCATTATTTTTAGCTTGACCCCAATAGATCATATGCACCATTTGTGAAAGGTGTTTGGAAGACTTTAGGAACATAACCTTAAGCTTAATCCAAGGAAGTGCCGACTATTTCATATTTAGGTGAAGTACTTGGGTCACATGATTTGTCCAAGTGGATTGGGGGTGTCGAAGGCCAAAGCTATTTCATAAGTTCCCCAACCAACAAATGTTAATTGGTTATGATGTTCTATGGGCTTGTGTAATTACTACTAAAGGTTTGTGAAAGGTTTCATTAGCATAACCAAAACTTTAACCTAACTGACACAAATTGATTAGGAATTCATTTGGGATGAGCCACAAGAATAGGCCTTTTAGGAATTGAAAGCCATGCTTTCATTAGCCCCCATTTTGAGGCGACCCATCTAAGGAAAACCGTTCCAATTACACACTAATTAGAGTACTTTAGGGTTGGGAACTATGCTTATCCAAGTTGATGATGATGGTCAAAAGTTTGTGGTGGCATATGTTAGTTGATATAATAACAAAATAGAGGCCAAGTATAGTTCATATGAGGGGGAGTGCCATGTAGTTGTTTGGGTTGTTCCATCATTTTTGATGTTATTTTTTTATCACGGACACCACCATACCCATCATTTGTATCATCACTTGCACCAACATAATCGCTTCCATCATTGTTTGCATCATCATTAACTTTCAATTAACTCCCAATTCATTTTTAATTAAGTATATTACTCAATTTTGGTAACAGGTTGATAATATAAGTAGGTTGTTAAACCTAACAAATGTCATAACTTGTTATTTAACCTAACCTATAGTATAATAAAAAAGTAAAAGTGATAAAAATTAAAGGAAAAAATTGTTATTTCATCGACAAAGCACCACTTATTTGTTTGTTTACCAAGTTAGGCACAAAATCATAAATAATTTCCACAAAAGATTGCCAAGCATTTGGTACTTGGTGTCCTCCATTCAAGGTGAAAAAAAAAATTAAAAACAATACTAAACTATTAACTTAACCAGTTAACTAAACTTGGTAGGTAATGACTAGGTTATGAAGATAGGTTGACATGTTAATAAGATATAATTAATAAAACTTGTACTTAATAGAATTGGTAGTTGGATAGCTAGTTAGGCATGGTGTACTTTTTGAAGTTTTGGATTGTTAAACTAGGTATTGGTTAACGATTGTTTATAATGGTTAGTTATGATTGTTGCATTTTGAATTGGCTAGTGTAAGACTAAAAGGATAGACTTGTTGAAAGGCTTTTGGATTTCATCATGATTATGTGTTTCACTCTTCAATTATGGAACATGGATCATTTTTTTTTAGCCTATTTCTTTCAAGTTTGAGCAATTTGTGTACATGTCAGTTTAGGATTTGTAATGGCTTAAGTTTTAGTTTGTGTGTTGCATGTACTTGTTGTTGAAAAATCTAGAGGTGAATTAACCTTAATGGGAATAAAATAACCCCATTAACAAAGTTTTAATTAAGTCTTACTTAAGTTTTAATTACTTCCAATCAAGCCCTAATTAACTTTCAATTAAATTTTATTTAAGTCCTAGTTAAGTTCGAGTTCACCTTCAATTATCTTTGAGTTAACCCTTAGTTGAATTTTAGTTGACTTTTAGTTCATTATTAGTTAGGAAGCTTCTTAAAAAGTTTCCTTGGCAAGTGCACACATGGAAGCCTCCTTGATCTAGGTCCCCAATGGGGTATAAATCCCTAGGACCTCCCATTAGCTTCAATTTGTTCAACATTAGTCTAAAGTACGATCTTATGCCATATCCTTTCTTTCATGTTTTTGGTTTCATATATTATCTGAATAAAAACAAGTTTAGATCATTTTCTAGCACATTTCATGTTCTTGTATTGTGTCCTTGTGTTTCTGGTTTTGGATTAGACTTAGGTTTATTTTTTCTCATGATTGGTTCTCCTTGATGTGTTATCAGATTGTTTGTCTTCTTCATAATGTTTCGTACCAGTGACACTTTGAACAAACTCCATTAGGCCTATGTCTATTCTTGTCGTCATTATAATTGTTTTGTTTTTTAATATATGGAAGTTGAATGTGGACTACCCTTTTACTTCAAATGTAAGAGTTTTCAAGTGGTTGTGGATTACCCACCTTTTGAACATGTTTTTTAGGGTGTGGACTACCCACCTCTTGTCAAAGTTTTGATTTACATATTTCTTTGGCCATGTCCATTTCAAGAGAAGAAATGATTCCGTCTATGGAAGAAGTTTTTGTTACCCTTAAGCTTATGCAATAGGAAATTAGTCTCTTCGTGAATCCATTACACACTTATAAGGAAACTATTCATTAAAAATGTTTGGAAGCATTCCGAAGGAACCACAAATCAGCTTGCTAAAGAAGTTTGACGACATATGCTCAAATTTCAAGGTTTCATTAATCAAATAGGTCTCATCATCCAACTTCATCAACATTGTTATTAGATGACCAAACCCAAGTTAGACTCATTAGCACCTTATTATCAAGCACAAATTTAGCATGGTTCGCACCTCTTTTGGAATGATAATATCTTTTTATAAATGATTTTGAAACATTTCTTGGGAAATTTGGTGCTTATTTTAATGATTCAAACAAAGAATATACAACAAAAAGCAAGTTGTGAACTTTTCACCAAAAATCATGCCCAACTTCTATGTATGCTTCTGAATTCAAGCAACTAGCATGTGACATTTCATGAGACGAAGTTGTGTTCATGAGCCAATTTTCGTTTAGACTTTGTGGAGATGTGAAGGATGTCATATTGACCATGCTTGATCTCATGACCTTGAATCAAATAATTGCACAAGCTATGTGTTGTGATAATCAACTTTTTGAACACAGGAGAAGTGTTGGGAATTGTCACCAACATTAAGGCAATTCATGCCACCCATGTTGTAGCCCAAACATATGGTGTCTAAACCCAATGACGATCCCATGCAAATCAACAAGACATGATTCAAACCAATCATAGAACAAGAAAAACAACGTTGACGTGTAAACAATCTTTGTTTATATTGTGGAGAACTAGGCCACATAGGATTTTGAACACAATTCTACATGTGAGGACACATCAAGAACTAGTCAACGCATGCAAAAACTCAAGCTTGAAGGAGATATTGGGTGTAACCAAGGATCCAAAAATTTCAAACCCTTATTCGTGGGAGCAAGAACATTCATGTAAGTAACAAAGAAAGGAGATGCATTATTTGCATATGCCATTCCAACTCTTGATCTTGGGACACAACAACATAAGATCCCTACTCAATACCAAAATTACAAAGATGTTTTTGAAGAGAAAAATGTAGACACATTACTTGAACATCAACCATATGATTGTGTGATTGATTTGAAAGAAATAGTGCAACCCCTGTTTGGACCCATTTATAACTTGTTGAAAGATGAATTCTTTGCATTCAAAAATACATTGATGAAAATATTTTAAATGGGTTCATTTGACATTCCAAGTCTTCAGCTAGTGTTCCAATCTTATTTGTCAAGAAAAAGGATGGATATTTATGCACATGTCTTAATTACCACGGAATAATCAACTCACCATAAAAAAATGGTACATTTTACCCTTGATGTCAATATTCTCAATCATGCCAAAGTGTACACCAAGATGGACCTATGTGTAGCATATAATTTGGTGCACATTTGAGAAAATGTTGAATGGAAGACGATAATCAAAACTCATTGCAGCCATTTTGAATATGTTGTGATGCCCTTTGGCCTTACCAATGCATCTACTGTCTTTCAACATATGATGAATGATGTCTTCCGTGATATTTGGATGATTTTGTGGTCTATTATATAAACGATGTCGCAACCTTAGCCTTGGGTTCACAACCAAAACAAGGGCTTGCAAAGGTGTGGGCCAAGAGTGAAACCCGAGAGTCACATTTCATGCTCATGGGAGTGTAAGAAAGTGTGAGGGAATGAATCCCCACATTCCCAAGTGAGCTCCCACTTTGGGAGTTGGAGTCTCAATGGATTCCCTAATATTCAGAGGGCGAGTTGTAGGGGTCAAAAGTCATTGGATTGAAAGGTTCTTATACCATTGGAAAGCTCTTGAAACTTAGTTGTTTTCTTGAATGACCCATTTGGGTATTTAAAACACAAGTTACGGCCAAAAGAAGGCATGGGAGTCAAACCACCAATTTGATTCTCGACCACTAAAAGTCAAGAATCTCCCTGATTTCCTTGTGTATAGGTGGTGCGACACATATAGTTGAAAAAATTTCGATGAGGGCTATAATTTTGCTTGAGATTTCACCTCAATCAGAGGTCTACACACAAAGTTATGGGCCTTCAAAGTCGCGGGAGTCCAAATTTCGGAAATTTCAGGACTCTAACTTGCGAGTCTTGGGACAATTTGGGTGTTGGCCCCATGGCCAAGAACAAAGAATAATATAAGGGGGAAGGTGGTGATTTCCCCCAAGTTTGGGCTGTGGTGAGTCTTATGAATCTGTGTTTGCCTGTGGTTTATTCGTGCACCAAAAATGCTCTAATTATGCACTAATCAACTTGTTGTTTGGTTTGTGCAAGTCCGTGTGAATAATTGACTCGATTGTCACTTGTCCTAGTCCCCATCTCGGAGTTCCAGCACACCCCTTTACCCCCAAAATGTTGTGAACCAGGGAGCGTGCCCGAACTCTTTATCCTTCTGCTATTTTCACCTTGGACTTGTAATTGAATCTATCAAAGAGCTTGGGGGTGCATCAACATGAACCATCTCCACCAATTGTAGTTGATGGTGAACAAGAATATGAGGTTGAAGAAATCCAAGATTCAAGGATATCACATCGTCAGTTACAATATTTAGTTCATTGGCAAGGTTATTACATCAATGAACGTACTGGGAACCAATCAAAAACACATAAAAAAAGTGAAGGATTTTAACATGTAGTATCCGAACAAACCCAAGGACATTCCTTGTGAAATTCGTCATTAAAAGGGGAAATGATGTCATGGACATCACCATCATGCATCACTTGCATCATAACTTGCACCAATAGAATTGCTTGCATCATCACTTGCATCATTATTAACTTTCAATTAAATCCCAATTCATTTTTAATTAACTTTTAATGAAATGTTAATTAATGTTCAATTAAATCCTAATAAAGTCCTAATTAATTTTTAATTAATTTTTAATTAAATCTAAGTTAAACCTTAGTTAACTCTCATTTAAATCTTAATTAAGTCCCAGTTAAGTTTGAGTTCACTTTCAATTAACTCTTAATTAACTATGAGTTAACCTTTAATTAAGTTTTAGTTGGCTTTTAATTCATTATTAGTCAGGTGCACATATGGAAGCCTTTATGGAAGCCTATTTAAGTTAGGTCCCCAATGGGGTATAAATAGGGATAAGACATCCCATAACCTTCAGTTTGTTCAACATTAATCTAAGATACGATCTTATCCCATAGCCTTTCTTTCATGTTTTGGGTTTTATATGTTATCTAAATAATATTATGTTTGGATCATTTTCTAGCACATTTTGTGTGTGTCCTTGTGTTTTTTGGTTTTGGATTAAATGTAGGTTTATTTTTCTCATGATTGGTTATCCTTGATGTGTTTTTAGACTATATTTCTTCTTCATAATGTTTCATGCTTGAATTGTGACACTTTATGGTAGCCCATTCACTTTGATTACTAATCACTAACCTTTGAAATTCTTTATGGAATTAGATTGACTCACATGAAAGTTGTATAGGCGGGCATTTATCCTACAAGAATATGATTTTGATATAATTCATAGGCTTGGTAGGGTTAATCAAGATACCAATGGGTTGAGTTGAAACCCAAGTTCCAATGAAGAGAATACCATTGGGGTTCGTTGGCATGGTGATGTGGATTTGGAGGTGGTGTTGGGATGGCATGCTTTTGCATACCTTCGTACTTTATTGGGGTGTTTTAGAGATGTATTTGAGATAGTATGGATGATAGGGATCCCCATGATGTGAACATGGAGTTGGAAGACAATGGTGCCTTGGACATTTATGAAAATGCACCTATCATTGCATATTTGCAAGTAGGTGAAGTTCCAATTGGATTAACACCCAAGGAAAAGGACCATGTTGTGCATAATGCCAAGTGGTTCAAATGGGAAGGTAATTCCCTCCTATGGATGTGGTTAGATGGACAAGTTTAGGTTGTGCCTCGTTTATAACAACGTGAGAGTAATTGCAAGTTCAGCGATTTGTTTTTAGGTGTATGGTGTGTGATCTAGTTTGAGCATCTTTCAGTGCACCTACACCTCACCTACAACCTTTACCATTTATGGGGCTTGGGTATTGATGGAGTTTGGATTTTGCCGGCCCATTGAGTTTGACACCTTGACATAACCAATATGTTTTGGTTATGATTGAACATTTTTCCAAGTGGTTGGAGTTAGTTCCATTACCAGATTGTAGTAGTGAAAGAACAACATATGCATTTTAAGACAAGGTATTTAGTAGGTTTGGGGCTTTAGTCAAAATTCTCACTTACCAAGGTACAAAATTTTGTGGGGAACTCCAAGAGTTGTGTGGAAAAACATTGATTGATCATTGCATGACTTCACGAAACCATCCTAAGATAAATGGGTTAGTTGAGCAAATGGTGTAGACAATGAAACGGGGTTTGCAAAAGTATGGTCTTTATAAGGGCCATACTTGAGATTGGGACTTACAGTCACCATGGTTAACTATGGGGTATAGGTTCAATTAATAAGTTTTTCTTTCATATTTTTCACCATACTTTTATTGTTTGGCCATGAGCCCAAGTTACGAACTTCAATTCAATGAAAAATCAATGGCAGTAATTAACATGGATGATCCTAATGTATGGATTCAGGCATGTGAGCAACAAGCCGCCTTGTTTTGACGTGTTGTGACCATGTCTATGGAAATCTAGTAATTGCCCAACATCAGGGTACATTACATTATGCCATTATATGTGGAGGTGGTTATTGGCCTTAGATTTGGAAGTTTAGGCAAGGAGATTATGTTTACTTGTAGTGGATAACATTGATTATTTTGGATGTGACTATAAGACGTGTTATTTTATATGTGTGAAAGGTTTTACCTTCTAGAGTGTCATTGTTGGAGGGCCGAGATGATTAAACATGGAAGGACCATGTGCACAATTGTGCACCATGTCATCTTCCCAATGTGGATGGCCAAATGGACCCATCCTTAGCTGTACTTCCAACTGGCCTATAATGTATGTTGTGTGGGCAAGTTTTAGGAATCACCACTATGTTGATTTGTGATAAGTGATTTCAAAGTTGGCATATGGGATGTTTCATGCCACCAATGGAAAAAATGCCAATTGGCAAATGGTTTTGTCTTTAAAAGACCTAGGTTCCTAAGGTCACATAATAAAACTAATATAAGGTTTTCTTCCATGGTAATTTAGATTTGGTTAAAAATTTGAAGGAATACAACTAGGTGACTAATGGTGGGGTTCACATTTGCACCCAATCTAGTGGTCCTTTTGCCTTGGAACCAAAGTGTTCATCCATGATGGATTTTCAATAAGTAGTTCTATGATGTTATCTAGCTTAAGGGAACCTTAGCCCCAAATAAGGGGCCGATTTGGACATGATGTACCATTCAAGGTACCTTTATGTTGTGTTGTGAGTGTGGTGATAGTAATGTTTATAGGCATTGACATAGGAGTGCATGATAGTTGTCATGTGTGTTAATTTAACTACTTAGTTAGGTTTTAGTTAATTAGGGATAAACTGGGTTAGTTAAGTTAATTAGTTAATTTTGAGCTAGTTCATGTGTGAATGGGGTTTGAGATACTTGTCATGGGATATAATCCCATTTTATGTGACCTCAAATCACTTTTGGTGATTTGACATGCAAATCACTTTTGGTTTGGATGTGGTGTACCATTCATGGTATTTTTATGTTATGTGTTGTGAGTGTGGTGATAATGATGGTTATAATGCGTCGACATAGGAGCGCATGACATCCCAACTTCCATGTAACCTGAGGTCATTTTGTTTTTACAAGCACCATGCCATCATTTCTTGAGTCCAAACACTATATTTCGTACACAAGGCCACCTTATCTTCATTTTCAAGTCTCCTTATCTATGAAATATCAAAAGAACCGTATTGATACATGATTTCAACCATATGCCAATGTGTTAAAAAGATTCAATCTTGAGTCAAAATGCCAAGGATGAAATATGTAACCACCAAAGATGTTTATAAGAGGTAGTGCAAACTAGGGGGGAAAATATCCAATTAACTTTTTTCAAGAACAAATAATACATTTAAAAAAACAAGTGGAGATTAAAGTTTTTCCAAGACCATACAATATAACAAATGGAGATCTCCAAAGCTAATCTTCATAGCAAGTGGAGAACTACATGCCAATCTAAATGCATGAAAATGAAAGTTTCCCCAAGGCCTATCCTAATATAAAGTGGAAAAATTTAGACCTATAAAAACAAAATAACCTTAAATTACATGGTGGTTGGGACAATTCTAAAAAGGCCATGGAAGTTGCTTGGTAAATTAAAATTAAAAATCTTGGCTTGTCCTAGGGTAAAAATAAAAAACATTCCATATCATGGGAACCCATGACATGGAATATTGGGTTGGGCATGGGGCCAAAGCTTAAGAGGTTTGCACAATCTATGGTTCACCTTGTGCTAGATTGAAATTTTATATATGATTAAGACAAAGACCTTAAATTACATAACGGTTGGGACCCTAAATAGAATGACTGTATGCTACCTGGGATTCCAAGGTGTAGGAGTTTTATTATAATTCCATAGGTGGGCCCAAGGCAAAAAGTTTAAGTAATCCAAATGCCAAAGCCTAAAAGATAATATTGCCACAACCTATGGTTCACCTTACATTAAATTGAAATTTTATAGATGGTTGAAGACAAAGACTTTTAGGCTACACAAGGGCTAAGTCAAGGTGACATGGGGTGCAAAACATGGTGGCAGTGGGCCTTGAACAAAATGACCCTAGGTTATTTAAGGTTCCAAGGTGCAATAGCTCAGTTAACTTTTCATAGGTGGGGCCCAAAACAAAGACCTTAGGCTACCAAGAGGCCCAAACAAGGTGCTCAAGGTTTAAGATTTGGTGGCATGGCACCCATGACATCATGACCCCATGCCATGATAGGGTTGGAGCTTTGAACATAGTGGCTTGAGGTCCTAGGCATGGGTGTTGTGGGTTGGGACAAAATGGCTTACGGTACATGGGGGCTTGAATGTGGTAATCCACCCCCCCAAATAGGATAACATGGGGTCTAAAACATGTGCATCAAGACTTGAAGCCAAAAAACATTCTTGTTACATACCCCAAGCTAGAACCAAATTTCTTAATGTTTCCATCCCATTGTGGATATATTATCTCGTACATGCGAGAGTATGGAATAAAA
Source organism: Sphagnum contortum (assembly GCA_963920785.1). Taxonomy (NCBI): domain Eukaryota; kingdom Viridiplantae; phylum Streptophyta; class Sphagnopsida; order Sphagnales; family Sphagnaceae; genus Sphagnum; species Sphagnum contortum. The sequence continues at coordinate 10,932,562 of OY987282.1, forward strand.
TTATATGTTCATTCCCAATGCTTGTTCTCATCAACCCCAGGCTGCCAAGGGCCCAAGACAAAATCATGTAGGGTGTAAGGCATGACATTAACAAATTTGCAAGATGTTGAGGGCCTTTTTTGTTCAAAGGGCCAGTGTCCAAGGGAATCACATGGGATTTGCCCCTAGCGTAGAGTCGCAAGATAAAGAATATTTTGTTACAACTTCAAGCCCAAGCTCACTTGTTTCATGGCCTCTTTTGGACGAAGTGTCTGGGGGTCCTAGGCATGGGTGTCATGGGGTTGGAACAAATACGCCTCAAGGTACATGGGGGCTTGGATGTGGCAATCCACTGCCCCAAGTACCTATGATAGCCGGGGACATGGAACATGTGGCAGAATGGCAGGTGCGGCAGGTGGAGGAGGAGCATGGCAGCAGTGGATCTTATTCTCATGCGCATTTCTACTCTGTCTTGTCTCTGTCTCTTTCTCTCTCGGACCCACTCACTCAACCACCCTTTACCCACCCGGCCACCTTCGTCTTCTCCATCCCCATTTCCCCTTCCACGCCCATCTCCTTACCTTTCTCTTTCTTGTGCCACCCTTCGCTGCCAACTTCTGGACAGAATTTTGAAATCAGTCAACTCACACAAAGTATAAGAATGGTGGGAATGGTGAAGAAGCCCAGGGAATGGTGGAGCCAGAAGCGGAAGGAGTTGGAAAGTACACAAGTGCCTCCTCCTCCTCCTTCTCCTCGTCTTCCTGCTGCCTTCATGATACCTGCAATTGTGGAGCCGCTGGATTTGAAAGAAAAGCAGTTGGTGGAAAAGATAGCGGAAGAAAAACTCAACAGAGAGATGAAATGTGCAGATGGTGGGTACTACTACTATGAAAACGAATGACGGGTGGTTCCTTTCTGTTTGCGTCTTTTACAATGTTTGTCGAGGAGGTTGCTGAATGGGTGGATTTGAAATTGGACTTTCTTGCGACTAGATCCTTCTTTTGTCTGTTTTGTCTGTCAGGCTGTTGAGCGAAATCCAAACCAAGTATTGCATCTTTTTTTAATTTGGTGTTGGAGAAAATATGAGATAAAGTTGGTAGTTCTGTTCTGGGTTGTTGGTGCAGAAGGAATTAAGGCTGGTGCGAGAGCAGCGGCCATTGTGGCTATTGCAACTGCAATTCCTACTGTAAGCTTGCTTTTCTCCCAATGGCCTTCTCTGTCTGTTGTACTATTGCTACTTGTGGTTTATTATTCTCTATCTCTGCAATTCTTGCGGGTGGGATTACAGCTTCTTCTTCGCCACAAGAAGAAGAAACTGGTGGATGTTTTTTGCACACTTCTCTAGCTGCTTTTTTTTCTTTTTCTTTTCCTTTTCTTGCATTGGCACCAGATGACAGGGTTTAGGGTCTAAGGTTTATCAGCTTGGGGAAATGGAAATGGCAAACAAAGAGTTTCAGCTCCATACTGGTGGATTGTGTGAAATTTTTGTGCACTTTTCTTTTGGATTCTTGGAAGAGGAGTTCAGATTGCAGGCTGGACCCACCTTGCAAAATTGGATGGCTTAGTTTTTCACAATTTCCTTCAGGTTCAAGTGCAGTTCTTCCCAAGAATCCAATTGTTGGGGGTTCTTTTTAGGTTAGGGGCTTCACAGGTTCCAGTCCCTGTGGGTGAACCAAGGGCAGAAGTAGAACTAAGTAGAACCAAGGGCAGAAGTAGCCCCGGAGTGAACAGGGGTGACAACCTGTGAGGCCCCTCTTGTGGGTCCTTTACGTTACCTTTCATAAAGAATTTTGAATTGTTTCCTACTAGAGAATGGGCTTGTGAACCAAGGGCACTAGCCCCAGTGAACAGGGGTGAGAACATGTGACGCCTCTTGTGTGGGTCCCCTATACCCATCATAAAGGATTTTGATCCTTTTTTACTAAGAATTTTGCAAGATAAACCCTCACTGGGGTGTGTACCAGAGTCCTGCATTGGGCTTGACAACTGTACCCATACCGGACCCATTACCCACCCATGGCAACATTACCCACCCATTACCCACCCATGGCACCTTGTCCATACCCATTACCCACCCAACTCATACCCATCAGTCCATCACCAAAATAAAGCTACTTAAGAGTACTTTGACTACTATACGACGAGTCGCTCTATAATCTGCTAACTCAGTCGTTGTAAAGCCTGGGTCCCTCGTACCCACCCATTACCCACCCATGCCTCCAAGCCCATACCCATTACCCACCCATTTACCCATGGGTATGGGTGGGTATTGGGTACCCATGGGTATGGGTACCCGTTGCAGGACTCTGGTGTGTACCCTTGAAAGTCTTATGATGTAATAAGTGGTGCTGTTCTATTCCAGAACTGTTTCAGCTGTTTTCTTAAGTGGGACAGGCAACCACGTGCAGCCACCACTTTTAGTACAGTGAGTTGAGCCTGGTGAATCCACAATGAGAACAACTAGTTACGCCTTGCAACATGCCCTACTTGAACCGATTACCACCCAATGGAATGACAACTTGGCCTACCCAGCTCACTACATTCCTGGGTGCTGTTCCATTTACAACATGGGTTGTGTCCTGATGCATATTCAAATTTGAAACTGCAAATAGAGATTGTCAAATGATTGAATACTCCAACCCAAATCCAATCTTCATAATAACCTAGTTAGCGAGTCCACACTCTCTTTTGTATGTATTGAGTATTCTTGTGTTATATGAAATTGACAAATATATTTTACAATTTTAAACATGATCACAACTTGTAATTCTCTTCATTGAAAGTCAAATTTAAGTATACAAGATCAATCAGACCACCTTGACAAAAGAATACTTATAACAAAATTTTAACTTTAGGGTTTGGATGTGAACATGGAGAAGTTTTAGGATTTTAAGGATGAATGTTTATTTATATTTTCAGCCAGGGATGTTTACGCATGAGGGCGATGGAGATAAGGAAAAGGGAAACGTGGTGGTGTTTATGGTTTTTATGTTTTTGTTCCGTTTTCTTTTATTTGAGATGAGTGGGTTGGAGTGGATATTGTTGGACATTGGCTGAATGTGATAAGGGAGCTACCAAGCAATGGGGAGTCGGCGAAATTCTTGTTGTGGAGCTAACTTAAAGAAGAACAAGAAGGCAGATAAGTGGGGGAATGGAGAGGAGAGAAAAAATAAGAATAAGGCAAGATTTGACTGTAAAAGAAGTACTGAGTAATTCGCTATGCCATGTATTTTGATATACATGAATTTAATTTAAGAGGTGGATTTGAAGGTTGATGACGAGGGGATGATGAAAATCTTAAGGGTCTCAAAAGCAGTTTGTAATTTTTTCAATGTGTGTGTGTTGGGTTGATTTGTGGGTGAATGTTGTTGATTTGCATATCATGAATGAACACCCTAATTATTGGGAATTTCGAAAAATAATCACATTTCATCAAATTTTACAAGGTGGATCATAAAAGGGGGTTGTGGTTCTTTGTCAAACTTTTGAAGCAATCAATGGGGAGTTGAAGTGTGTTGTTCTTAATTTTTAATTTTTTTTTTATGTATTGTTAATTTGAGTGGTGGTGTTATGAATATTGGTTTATGCAATCTATTTGTACTTAGGGATCTATATTACAAAGTGTAACTTGGGACTTGGATTTTTTAAAAAGTTTAATGTTGTTTTGGAGGTTATGTGGTTTAAAGTAATTGAGAAAAACAGGAAGGCTAGTGGGCTCAAGAGAGAGAGATTGGAGAGATTTGACCTCTTAGAAACCTCAAGTCTTTCATTCTTGGTGATAAGAGGAATTTAAGTGGCTTTTGGTTCAAAGCTAGTGGGTAATTCTGAGATAGGCTCTACCATTTAATATATGTGTTTCTTGTTCTGATTTTTGTGTGCCCACGTTTTTTGCCTTGTACAGGGACTGGGTAGGAATTTAGCAAAAAGAATATATTAAAAAGAGTGATGGTTTTTTGCACTTTTGAACTTGACAATGGAATCATTAGAGTTGTTCAACATAAACAAATGACTAGTACCATGATATTGTGATAGATGAAAACTGGTTTATTGGTGTACATACTGCATACGGAATTGAAAGTAACATGCAGAAGGCAATGGCTGAAAGTTGGAATTGGGCCTTCCAAGATTTAGCCCTTTTGGTGGACCATTGGACATATCACATTGTACATTTTGCAAAACAAATGCAATTAAATTAGTTCTCCTTGATTGCTATGTAAGTAGATGCATGTAGATGATGATGCTAGAGGTAAAGAGTATTCTGGTGTAAAAAATGGCAACTGAGTTAACCATGTTGGTTAGCCAGGGAACTGGAAGGGTCTGAAACTCAATGGAAAAGTGTTTACTGCTCACCCACCATCCATCCCTATTGGTGCCCTGGTATAGCTGTTGGTTCATCTTGGCCCATAATTTTTAGCCGCTCAACCACGGGGAAACTTCCTCTAATATAACTATCTTGTAACACAAGTGACTGAAAATGATATAACCAAGCTTCAAGAATACATCAGGAAACCTAGGTACACAAATTACTAGCCATTTCTTTCAATTTGAGTGCTCATGTTTGAAAGGTCAAAGTTAAGTTCTTTTTCATTTTTGATTGCTGAATTTGTTGGGACCCAAGGCCATCTTGCAAGTGGTAATGGGCAGTACTGAAGCTAGATACAGTCAACACTGGTTTACGAAAGGGGTCCACAGTTAGCCAGTTGCCGAAAAAACCATGTGGGTAGTAGCCAGGATAAATCCTTGGGAGAGATGGGGTGGGCAACTGCATTGCCCCTGATTGGGTAGGTTGGGGAGCATCAAATGCAAACTAGGTTTCACCACTTTCTACATATCCTTACTCTAAATCCTGAAACCCTGAGGTAGGTATGTGCCTTTTTGTTTTGTATGAAAAAGAAATTTTTACATTGAGTTGTGTTGACATAAAAACAATAAAGCTTTAATTGTGAATATCTTTTACAGGTGATTCTTGCACACACGGTCCCATGGGCAAAAGCCAATTTGAGCTACACAGCACAAGCTATTGTCATCACTGCATGTAATTTTCTTTCTCTCTCCTCTTGGAAAATTTATCTTGGTCTCCATTGTCATTCGTAATTTTACAATCCATGCACTTGTTGAATCAATTTGTTGAGATCCAATGTGGATTTATTGACCTCTCCTCTGCCATTACATATTAGTTAATAACCATTTGGCAGGAACCTGGCCCACTGGCGGGTGGCAACCTGTGAGCCAGGTTTCACCAATGGCCATTTTAAAAAGTAATTAGAACTTGAGAAATTCGACCCTATCAATAGGAACTTTGTAGACTATTTGCTAAAACTCATGATGTTTTGTGTACCATGGAATGGTCAAGCCCTTGCCCATTATGGGAAAGGCACCAGGCAGCCCTCACAGGGCGAGCTAGGTGGCACACCCAACATGATGGGCAAAAATGAGGCCATTCCATGACATTAAGGTCTGGGGTGGCAGGTTCAATAATTGAGAAATAAATCATGTTAAACAGAGACTTTGGTCACTATTACTAGTGTATGGTCATCACAGGAAGATTATGTCACATAATGTGGTCAAGAAAATGACATAATCTGCCACCCCAAACCATAATGTGCCCATTTCATGCAATTGAATGAGCAGTTGACCCTGAGAAGCTTAATGTGAAGGGTAGAATCTCTTCTGTGTGACAATTACATCACTGTTGTTAAGCTTTTTCAGATAGAAAATTTGCAAAACAATTCTCTGGCATGAGGTGATCACTTTATTTTCTTGGTTTCCTTTTTGCCAGCGACAATTGCAGCCTACTTTTATGTTGCAGAATATACATTTATGGAGTGCACTCGGAAGCGCACCTATACAGCATCTATTCAACCAGAAAATGCTCCTTGAACATTTCTTCCTTCATCCAACTTACAATCCCACAAATTGTACAGAAAAAAAACCTGCCTTTGGTCTCTAGTTTGTTTTGGATTGTTGTAATAGTAGTTAGTAAATAGTCTACTAACCCTTTGTACACAATCCAATAGTAAAGTATATTGTGAGTATGGTTCTCGTAGTAATTATAGTCTGACTGTAATTATCACCAAATGCCACTTTGAGTTCTAGGGCCTTTTTAACAGCCAGGTTGCACTGGAATTGTGTACCATTTTTCTTTTGAGTAACATCAAAGTGCCTTTCTCCACCTGCAGAATGTCTGCTTTGCAATTTCATGATTGTAAAAGAAGGCCCATTCCACCTAAGAAGGCATCAGCCTGGTAGCGCAAGGTGTTGTTCCAATAGATCACAATGGGCACCATGGCTTATTCCAGGGTGTAACTGGTGTTCCCTACTATTGATTCATATCACTTCCAATGTTGTTCTGCCATAGTTGATTCACTATCACAAGTGGAACTGGTATAATCAAAAGTGGAACCAGCAGATACCCACCTGTCCCACCTGGGAAAAACCTAATAAAGTACTTGAATAAAGGTGTGTTCACACTTGGTGTTAGGGACTCTAGTGTTGAGTCCCCTAACACCAGGCTAACCATTTAGAACTTCAACCTAGTATCATGAAAATTTTATGTTAACATTCATTTAACACTAAGCTATCACCCATTTAACATTGGGTGCCACCTAGGAGGCCACCTACAATTTCATTTAACACTGATCAAGTGTGAATGCACCATGAGACACCAAAACCAGTTCCACACTCCACAAATTGCTCACATATCATCAAGAATGGGTATCTAGGCATTTCCCATAAGCTTCAATCCAGGTAAGCATAAAGGATGATGACCAACATTTTACCCTATTGATAGTGTTGAGATGGGCTTTGGGCTGACTCTTGACCATGTATCCTACATTTATCCTAAGGACAAAAGTTGACAAATCTAAGGTAAAAGGGTAGGAAACACTATATATCCTATATGCTAACAATCAGCCCTTTTTTTTTGTTTTTGAGGAAGTGCCCACATGGCTAGTCTTGGACTCCAGACTCCAAGTTGCGATATTTTTAATTGTATTTTGGATGATGTGGCCATCTTTTCCTAAGCGATGCCAGAATGTGACAAAGTTGTGTGTTGTGTGTGCAAGTTAAGGGCAGTGACAATCAGAGGGAATTTGATACATGCCATTAATGGCTACAACTAACATTTATAAGCAAAGTTAAAGCAATCAAAGGGAACTTGATGGTTACAACCAACATTTATAAGCAAAGTTAAAGCTACTATCTAGTTTGAGTGGCCTTGTGAGTGAGAAGCAAATCGATTATCATATCACAGTCATGAAAAAATCCTCATCCAACAAGAAGTCTCAAATCCATTATGCAATTTTTTTCATATTCTTAAATGGAATAGTTTCATTGGGCTTACTAAAATGATGAAAACAAAAGAAGTCGCAAATAACAAGGAAAAACATCAAGTAACAATTGGATGGGCAAAATGATAATCAAGTATGCAAAGACAACAACTCAGCTACAAAAATGTTCACAAAGTTTCATCTTTGCTGGCTATCTCACTCAAGGAAGGAATGAATGAAAACTTGAGGTGCATGAACTGTCCTCCAAATGCATGCCAATGGATTTAGATCTAATATCAGTTCCATGGTAGCCTTGAAATTGCTTTTCATACACACTTTCTATTCCTTCAATCTAGCTACCTCAATACGTTACCTAGAACCTTAACCTATAAATAACCTAAACTTGACAACATTGGTAGATGCAAATGTCACCTTAAATTTCCTTTAATGCATGTTAGAATATCTTTGTGTAATTCATTATTCAGAGGAAGTCAGAAAGATTAAACCTTACTATGTGACCAATTACTATGAACAAGCCATTTTCTTTCACATTGTAGTCCACAGTTGTTTGATAAAATGGTAGATGGTTTTGTTTTGTTTTATTTTGTGCCAACTAATTTAAATGAGGTGAATTCATTGTTCATTATTTTACTATAAAATATCAAGAGTGGTGGACAATGTTTAGCAGACTACATGGGATTAAGGAATTTATGGTTTTCATTAATTTGAAGATATAAATTAATTCCTCTTTTTCTCAGGTCCAAATGTTCCCCCATGTTTCAAATTACCATCTTCTGTTCATATAAGTTTATGATTATAAGTTGATTGTTGTTGAATAGTACATCTTATAAATGTGAAGCATTTATTTGAACAACCTTTGTGACCTCTTCAATGATAATGTGTAAATAGCTAGTGTACATGATGAGTATGAACAAAAGAAGTGATTTTTATCATAGAATTTCACAAAATACAATTGTCTTTTGTGATGAAAGAAAGAAAAGGAAAAAAAGCACATGTCAATCAAACTTATACTTTTTTTCTCTAACAAAGATGTCATGCAATTGCATCCAATCGAAATGCATTTCTCAAAAACCATCAAGGAAATGGCTATATCTCAATTTATGTAGGGAAAGGCCTGGGTGCGTGCATTCCTCAAATAAGGAGCTTAGGAGCAGGCCTCAAGTAGATGAAAGAGGCCTCTTTGTAGGTGCCTCATGTTTTTGAGGTGGCATATTAGCATGTATAAGTTGTCCTCCCAATACATTAGGAAATTTCTCAGAATACTTTATATTGAAGAAAATAGGGAAAATCATGAAGGGTGGAAGAGAAAAGATGAACCCCTAAGAACAGAGAGACTGGCCAGGGTCACAAGTAAGACTTAATGACTGGATATAACCTGGCAGGAACTTAGTGTAAGGCAGGTTATCTACTCTAATATGGCCTCCTAGAAAATGTCCACCTGAAAAGGCAGCTGCAGTGGGTGTTTTGAAATGTGTTGGGTCACTGTTTTGGTGATACCCGGAGGATATCACAGGAATTTTTGTGGCAGATTAATATGTGGGACAACACCCTTAGATGGTGCGTTCCCTATGTGCATCCCTCTCGTGGCTGCGACTTGGGGGCCCTTACTTCGGAAAATCCCCATCCTGCACTAACATGATGGACTGATAATGTCTTTATAACAAATATTGGCTGGAGGCCATGATGTCTAAGGAAGGGGAAGCTAGATGGAAGTCGACCTTACCAGTCATGCTTTGCATGTGACAAAAAAGGATTCTTGAAATTTTTCCAATGCAATACATAAAAGCCCATCTGCCTAAAAAAATGAGGTTGTGTGAAAGAGAGGGGAAAACTGGCTTTTGTGCAAGAGTAGCCTAAAAGCAAGTAATAAGTAATTATATAATGCAGTGGTATAGAGCCAATGTCAATGCTCCCTTTGCTTAGGATGGAGAATGCTTGCATATTTTAAAAATACAATTCAACACAAACCCTGTTAGTCACCTAAGAAAAGTAGAACATACTTCAAATTAGGAGAGAACACAAAAAAAAGGGGGAAAAAAAAGGAGCTTTTTGCACAAGAGTAGTTAGTAGCCCAAAAGCCAAGTAACAACAACTAACAAAAATTACAAACATCGTATTAATGCAAAAAAACTATTGTTGTTTATTAGTTCAAAGTGAACTTGGAAATGTGCTTGATGTAAACCTGCAATACTAAATTCCAAGAAAAAAAAAGAGGGAGGTAAGCTAAAGGAGGTTTTTTTAATTTCAACTTACCAAATAAGAGGAAGAAAATGTAGAGATGGATATGGTTTAAAATTATTTACAAAATTAAAAATCTCAACAATCTAGAGTTAAAACTAGAAGTCATCCTAGCATATAAGACATTGATTTGCATTGGCAATAGGTGAGGGGTCAACAAGCAGATCTACAGCATAAAATATATCTGAAGCAATGTTTTTAACCCAGACAAGGGTTACAGTGTTAGTATCCTAATATGCAAAGGGTCTTGAGTAGGCTTGATAGTAGGTGTGCAGAAAAAGTGATATGGCCAATGAAATTGCTGGACTTGGTGGTCTGAATTTTTTTTCTTAGTTATCTTGAGTGAACTAACAATTTAATAGGGTTTGAGCAGTCTGTGAAAATTTTAGAGGACCCATGGAAATGATAGAAAGTGATCGTTACTTTCAATGTTCAGCAAAATAGGGTTGAGTGTAAACTTTAAAATCTTTTTTTTTTCCAGGCCAATGGGATTGCTGCATTTGGAGGTTTGAATTTGTTTTTTTAGTAATCTAGATTGAAATACCAGTTCAATGTGTAATGCTATTTAGAGACAGGGTTGTGGCACATTATTTTTGCACTTTGTTTTATTTGAAATTTTGTCAAATTTTGACTTGGAAAAATATGATTTGATTGATGTGTGCAAAATACTTTTCATGGCAAAAATACCCAAATTGAGCCAGATTTTGACTCTGATTAAGAGACATGATTGCAACACATAATTGTACACTTTTTTTTGGGGTGAAATTTCCTCAAATTTTGACCTGGGAAAAAAATTGACTCATGCAAGAGACTTTTCATGGAAAAAGTGCCCAAATTAGGCAGCCAGCTTTTGACCCTGATCTGAAGTGGTAGTGGGAGAGGAGGGGTCTACAAGTGAAGGATAACCCAAAAAAAGCCCAAAAAAAAATGGAAAAAGATACAGACAAACAAACAAACAACTTTCTCATTATAATTAGCAACAAACGTACGAACTACGAACTCTTGGACGACGACTATTATGCTAACGTCTGCGTTGCAACCACGATGCCTGCAATGACAACGCGGCTTGGTGACGAGGAGACGGAGGCGGAGCAGAAGGTACGTAGTTGCCACAGGATCTGTGTGCACCTTCGTCGCGGTTCTCTCTGGCAGGTAGGATATTGCGGTGGCGATGCGCGTGCGACTCAGTGAGTAAGTGACTGATAATGATGGGGATACAGAAAGAGTATCAACGCTCCCCTGCAACTTCCAATTAGCGGCAAGCAAGTGCAGTTCCCGCGGGATTCTAGATAGCTATTTACTTCCCTGCTCTCCTCTACTTCTGCACTCTTCATAACAGCTTCAGATACTGCAGCAGTTTTATATTGTGCTTCCATTCCCTTCCATCATCTTTTGCAGCTCTCACCCAGTTTGATCTCAAGCCGCTTCCGGCCATTCGAAGACAAGAAGAAAATTTGCTAGATATCCCAAGATTTGCTTGCTATCTGTCTGCAGCAGCACAACTCTGTTTGGTCTGAAACGTACAGGTTTCTAGCTGTTTTTATACACTTGAGGAGCAGCTGCATTGATCTGTGTTCTGGAGTATCAAGGTCTAGGTTTTGTTTTGCAGTGAAGTTTTGGGTTTTTCGTTAGAGTTTGCGACTAGCTCCCGGAGGAGCCATGGCGGCGGCGGCGTCGAATTCGATCTATCCAGTAGACCTGCATGATGAAGAAGCTACTCATTTACCTTTTGCGACGAAGGGTCCTCGATCAGATATGCAGCGGCAGGAGCTTCCTACGCCCGCTACATACTCACCAGCTGCTGCTGCTGATCGTCGTAAACGACCTATACGCTCCGGCGGCAGTCGTAGATCAGCATCATGCGGGGGAATCTGCTGCTGCATTTTCTCAACTCTTTGTGGGATTTTAGTTGCGAGTATAGTGGTTCTCGGCATCGCTGCATTAGTCGTCTGGCTAATCTTACGACCCATCAGAGCTCCTCAATACACTGTGGAGAACATCCAGTTCCAAAGCTTCAACCTTTCGACTCCTCAGCAGCAGAGCGGCGTCTTGAATTCCGACATCCTTTTGACCATTCAGGCTAACAATCCCAACAAGAAGATAGGAATCATCTACGAGAGCATCACCACCACCGCCTTCTTCGACGGCAACGAATTGGGTAGCGGCGTCATCCCTCCCTTCTATCAAGGACACCGGAACATCACCACCGTGACTTCGCACCTGAGCATCGTCAACTACGCACTCACTCAGAGCGACGCCGATTCTTTAAAGACGGACATCGACAAGAACAGCGTTCCTTTGGAAGTCCGAACCAGTGTGAAGGCAAAAGTCAAGATTGGGGCTTTCAAGTCCTTCGCTTTCTGGGTCCATGTCACTTGCAATCTGAGCTTCAGCCCTCCATCTCTCAGCAGCCCTAACGGCACAGTCATCAACAAGAGCTGTAAGGTTACAAGATGATGATGATGATCAGATTGCACGCATGATCCTGAGCCCTGCAGCTGGTCGCAGAAGACAACTACAAACCCCCAAAAAAAAAGGCGTTCTATTGCTTGTGCTGTAGCGGAGGAGGTCGCATACAACACAATCTTTGTTTCCAATGCTAGTTCCACACAAACAACAACACCTGCAGATTCTCTGACAATACTAGATTGCAGACAGATTTGTAAATTCCTGCAGCTGCAGAAGCTTCAAGCTTTCATCTTTAGCTCATGAATTGAGCTTTGTAGTACTTCAATGACCAAAGGTCACAAATATACCTTGACTCTCACTCACTAGACTTGGAAGTATGTCATACAATTTCTCACAAGAATCACATGTATCTCACTTCAGCAGCAGATTCTAATTCAGACAATTCCTTGGTTCCATGATTCATCATCATCTGGCTGAGCTCTAGTTCATAAGTTTGTACAACTTGCTCGAAATTCATGTTTCAGGATTTTGTAACTATGATCTGTATTTCCTGGTGTGTTTAGAACTGCTCTCATTGTTCGTTCTGATCCCAAGTTTTCTGGTACTACTGTTGTTGTATAACTTTTCACAACCAAGTGCATGATAATCTGGGACAGCAGTTCACACTCAACAACAGCCATGTTATATAGCTTTGAAACAAAAACAATTTTAGAACATTAATAGTTTCCCTTGTGGACAATTCAAGTGCACTTTTCTCAATGAACTAGACCTAGCTAATTAGTTTGCACACAAACAAAGCAATTTTTACATTGGCTCTCTGAGCATGCAGCTACATGCCATAGCCTAGCTGTTAGCAACCTCTACTTATGTACACTCTTTGGCAGCATTCACCTGACTACAGGCTGTAGCAGGCCATCTAACTAGTTGACACATGCTCTGATATGATGTTTACCAAAAGCCTGACTCCGGCTATACCAGGCTATCAAACTAGTCCAGGGACTCCCGTATGGTATTTGCCACCATTTGCCTGACTCCACAGGTTAAAGCAGGCCATCTAACTAGTTTACACATGCTCTGATATATCATCACCAGCCCAATGTTGAGGATATATGTCACATTATCCAAATGGTTCTGTACTGCAGATTCCTGCATCCACAAAGCAGGGTTCATCAACTTTGTGTCTGAAGGATCCAAAATTTGAGTACTTAATTGGCAACTGTTGTCAGAAGGAGAGGTCTCAAACACTTACTATTTTGGACAAAGAAAAAGTCTTGCCAGGGGTTCATGCAGCTCTCTCATACATCAGAGCTTTTAGCTGCCACTCACAGATGTGTCAAGGACTAAGTTCAATACAAGCAACAAGATTTGGTGATCTAAATCTGCTTTGAAACATTCTTACCAGTAAACATGGTTGCCAAGATGGTAAAAGTTTCTTGCCACTAAACAGCTGTTCAAACATGGTACTCCACTGTATTGTGTTTGCTCGGCCATTGAAGATTTGTAGGCAAGAGGAGTTTCATCATGTGCACAACACATGGTGATGGTACGTGAAATCCATGACATCAATCATGGTATGGAACATGCCCTCCGTACATTTGCATCCCTGCTTCTTACATATCCAATAAAATTACTGGGCTACAACCTGCCACCCACATATGCAAGTGCCAAGAGGCCCAAATCAAGGAGCTGCCATAAGAGAGATTGCATCAAATATGGAGCCAGCATCATGCCCATTTGTTGGAGAACACAGTTTCTCGAGTCATGAGATTCTTGCAGCACTCAGACCACTCAGCACTTTGTTGTCATGATATACACCCCTTTCTGCTGTACAGAACCACAGCTAATCCATGCGGATGGATGCTTTGGAAACTTGTGATGCCTTGCAGAAAAAGAGCTCCTCCAACTGGCTGTCAAAAACAAAAATCATGGCATTTGTGCACAAAGAGAACATGACCGTCTCATCATCACCTGAAATTCTTTGCATCTTTCACAATAAAAGAAAGACTGCTTCTTGGACATAGCCATTCTGGACCAAACAATCAAGAAACACCTTGTAAATGTGGATCTGTGGATCTCTTGGATAAAACCAATCAGGTGCACATAGCTTCCTGTACATTGAGAACGATTACAAGCACGCTTGTTGGGATTGGAGAACGAAGAATGGGTTGCAAGCATGCAGGGATTGATTTGGAACCAAGAATGGTGGCGAGCATGCAGAGATTGGAAGTGTACCAGTAGTTTGCAGGCATTGGTGAAGCTGCCTGTGGGTGTGCTGTGTGCTGCACCATATTGACCACAATGTAGTACAACTCGGTCTGAGCAAGTGTTTCTCTCGCTAACAATCCAGCACATCTGCCAGCACCCAATACTTGAACACTCGGGCTTCTAATACAAAACAACATGGGCTGTGAATCTCTCCATTGCTGCTTGTCCTTCGTACTGCGAAACTACTCTCTGGCAGCACAGAGAAGCACATAATATAAACCCTAACCAAGTAGCACTGATCACAGACGAAGACATCCTGCTACCCTATCTCCTCCTCCGTCACGTCGCAGCACCTCTGAAACACCTGCCCAGAATTAGGTTAAACTGGTCATGCAACAAAAACGTGTGAGAACAAACGAACAAACCCTAGATCTCTTCTTCAGGTAGAGAAACGGATTTGTCCACCTTCAAGAGGCGGTGCGAAGACGAATCTAGCCGTGATTGTCTCATTGGGTCGTTGCTTTCTGTCTTCAAGAGTGGCAGATTGAGGCCAAGGAGCACACAGAGAGAGAGAGAGAGAGAGAGAGAGAGCGGGTGTTTGTAAGGTTTTTTGTTTTGTTTTGGAGAACTCAACATCTTTCAGCTTTTGTGTTCCTGGGTGTCCCTCTCTCAACATGGTAATCTCTCTTCTTCACTGTACCCGGACCCTTTGGACTTCTCAAACTGCGTGTGATTTTTATTGGGTGTGCTCATCTCTTTGCTTGCTTGCTTCCTTTCTCCCCTTGGGACCTCTCTTGTGCCCTTCTTGTGCTCAGCTGTCTGCTGCAGCATCTTTTTTCCTGATGATTGCCTCATATTTGGATTCATTCATGAAGTACTCACTATAAAGTTGCTCTGGAATGGGGGGGTTGCATGCATGCAGGCACAAGAGGTGGTGGTAACTGCAATTGGGAGTCCTATACCTTACACACTGTATCCCTTCTTGGCAGTGCTTCTGCTCATTGTGGGCCTTGTGTTGACTGCTGCCTTCTTCATGTAAGGCAGTCATACATGTTGCTGCTGCCTCTTACTATTGAGCATCAGTTCCATAGCCTGCCTGTGTGCAGCTATCCAGTGCAGTACTGCTTGATGTGGAGACTCTTAGCATCATCTGCAAGGAAGAAGGAGAATGATATCTGTCAATGGTGTTTTCTTGCTGAGATAGATGCCATCTTGGTTTCCTAGGGTGGCCATGACTTGTAGCTACTGTTGGTGGTATCTCCAAACAACTGGTGCAAGGGAGCTCAAAGTGGTGGTAGCATGTTGCCCCTCTAGCTAGGAGGTATTGCTGCTTATGAGTGTAAGACTTACATGACGACTGCATGGTTCTGTTGTGTGCTTTTGAGCAGCTATGAAGCAACCACCTCCAAGTTCAGCCGCAGTTTATCTCGAGAATTTGCAACAGGAGGGGTGGCGTCTCTATTTCTGGTGTGTAACATCATCTTTTCTGCCTGGTACCATTTTAGACACGGTTGTTTGTCAACCATTTCAATTTGGGGAGGACTTGGCGATTGATACAACGCATATTTTGTATAAGGGTTTGCCCAGATTTGGGCTTATACTATTTTCACCAACTGTCAGGAGCTGATGAAGTCAATGGGTAGTATCATGGCGTGCTATTCATGAGTGAAGGCGATGGTCTGACACTTTGTGACTGACTTTCACAAGGTTATGACCATGGTCATTGCTGCATTGCCTTCCAATTGTTCTGGTGGAGATTTCTCTGCCAATGTCAGTTATAGCTGAACTATTGGTATGCCCATGGGATTGTGCCACAGTCTCTTTAGCAAATTTCTACCTCTTTTCCTCTTCCTATGAGTTTGATTTGTTGAAGTGTCTTTTGATGTTGAACACCTGCCCTGTTATGCTGCAAAGTTTATCCCTAGTTCATAGGTTGGTGGATGATCTTTTTTGTCCTGATCTTTCTGGACTTGAAGTTTGTCTTCTCCCTTTTGTCTGCTATATTCTGTTCTTTCTTCCCCATGTACCTCCTCTTTCATTTTCTTTTTTTCCCCCTTCTGGTTTTCCCTTCTGTTGTGGTAGGGTGCTAGCCAGTATCAATGACTTGGTCCTCCCATTGGTTTCAGACCTGTGACAGAAATTCAATATGCAGGCTAGTAGTGGTTACACTGGCCTATACCCACTACTGTTCACAGGGAGCTGATGCAGTCAGTGAGTAAGTTGTGATAGAAAATACGCTATCATACATACATGTTACTGTTGATGGTCCCTGAACAACAAGTGAGAGACTGTCACTGCTGCTGTTCATACTGCTTGTTTTGTACAGCATTTCAACCTACATGATCTGCTATATAACCTGGAGTGCTACATAATCTGGTGGTTGGTGGTTTGCAGGGTTTTGGGACGCTATTTCTACTCCTTTGGACTGGAGTATACGTGTAACTTTTGCATTTTGTTGAGGGTGATTTTTCTTTCATGAACTCTTTGTAGAAAATCATACTTTGTTGCTCTCACAACATTTGGAGTGGGTGCAAACAGAGAGACACTTGCTTTGTGGGTGAAGCTCATCATAGTGCTCCCCTAAGTACATGATCTTGTGATGGCTTCCTAATATTGATTTTGCAGCAACCCCAATTTTTAAGAACTTGGAAAAACTCGGTGATTGCCAATTTACTGGCTGCTTTCATACCAAATAGATGCAGGAGCTAAAGTAAAATGCATGCATTCCAGGTTTGTTCTTGTACAATTGACTCAGTTGCTTGCCCTCCGTGTCTCTGTTTTAACAACAAATTAGCACGGTTTTCCCATTTAATTTTCCAATTGCTTACTCCAAAAGGATAGAGAATGAGGCAGGAGCATAAGAGCCTTCTGCAGATCTGTGTGCAGAGAGAGAGAGAGAGTGGAAAGGTACATATATTCTCTGGCACTCACACTTCACAAACAGTAGCTGTTTACTTTAGAGTCAATTCATTGCTGTTGACCATCCAGCTCCTTGAACCTTGCCATGCACCAAGATTGCTTCTATTTGGTGGATCAATCAATACAAAGGTCGGAGGGATCCACACCCAAACCTATCAATCAATTGGATGAATAAACACAAGGTGGAATGATGATTTTAGGGGAGTGCATAATGCATGTTTGTCAATATGGTGGCTGCATTTCTAGAAGAGAAAAGCACAAGGGACCTTTGGAATATTGCATCAGTCTCAGTCTGGTACTTTGTGCTCACCTCGTATGCTTAGCCTTTACTGTTTGTTAAAAAAACCAGGACTTCCTTCCACAAGCAGGAAGCCATGAACAATAGTGGTGAACAGAAGCAGTTTTAGGTCAAGAACAACAGAATATTGCAATCCATCTTGGATCTTTTTATGCCCACAGTTTTGCAATCCATGTGTTGGGGTATGAGACACAACATTCATGCTGTGGAAACACAGACATGGATCACATCACCATCAACTTTGTGAGGTCAAATGCCAGTAAGGTTAGAGCTTAGAGCAGATACAAACAAATGCTCTGCTCAAAGCTGAGAGAGAGAGAGAGAGAGAGAGAGAGAAAATATGCATTATAGTAAGTCATTGCAGTTTTGCTGCAGCAAGCAAACCTGTTCACCAAATTCACAGAAATCTGCAAAAAAAAGGTGTCACGCATAATAGGGATCATATCAGTCATCACTCTTAGCAGCAAGCAAACAAGAAAGCACGCCTCCGTCTCTCTCTCCGTCTCTCTCTCTCACCACTACTGCTGACGACTTCCAAGCTAGGTAAATACCCCTTCTTGGTTACTGTGAGCACGCTTCTATGGACCTCGGCTGCTTTCTGACGTTTGTTTCGGACTTTGTCAACTGATTTCCGGAAGGTTCTGAGGAGAGTGCACTCCTTTAATTCCTTGGGACTTAGGCAACTGTTCTTTCCCTTTCTGGAGAAGACTTCCTTCCTTCCCTCTCGGATCATTGTTTGTTTGTTTGTCTGTTGCTGTTGTTACTTTCTCCGTTGCTGCGATTTCCATGAGGAAAGACTTCCGTTGCAAATTCTCACAAGAAGAGAGCGAGGATGATGGCTACGACGGCAACAGCACGAAGACTCTGCATGATGATCCAGAAAGCTGAACATCAAGGTTTTTGTCACTCACACCTGTGCTTTCGTCGTTTCTGTGTGCAAGACTGGTACTGGCAACAACAGCTTCTTGGCATATGCTTGTTCTGTGTATCTCTTGAGGCAGCAAAGTTTCCAAATTTGGGGAGAGTTTGCTTCTTTTTTCTGTGATTTTTGTGAAAAGTAGGGTGAAACTCTCAGTTTGTAGAATTCTTCTTCTTCTTCTTCCGAAGTACGGTCAGTTTCTTTTTCCATTATTTTGGAGCAATTTATATCTCAGGTCAGGATGGATGCTGGAGTGTGGCGGAGTCTACAATTCCAAGGATGCAACAACATACATGCTCATCATCATCATCATGTTATGGGTAATAGTGTTGACGATGATGAGAACAAAGCAGAAGCTCTCTCTAATTCTAACCTTTCTGCATTCACAAATTGGCAGATTAGGGTTTGAAGTTCAAGGTGGCAAAGAAGTCAGTGTCCTTGCAAATAGCTAGCAGACCTTTCTGGACAAGAAGAAATGGCAGATGCTCAAGAGATTTCAGAAGCTGTGGGGGAAATCAGTGAGAGCTTTGAAGAGACAAGGGAAGTGCCAGAAGAACAAGAACTAGAACAAGAAGCAGAGGAGGAGCCTAGTTTTGTGTTGAATTATTCCACAAAGCTCAGGTTAGTGGAATACAGTAGCTTGGCATGCTCTGCAGCAGTGCTTGGAGCTCTTCTATGGTGCATGTCCTTGACAGTGCGACCAATCCTTCGATGGCGACCTCCTGACAATACTACTGATGTGCACATACCACCTTGGCAAGTTGCACAAGCGTATCTTCTCCTTGGTGCCCTAATCAGCTTATTCTTTGCCGTCTTCTTGCTCGCCCTCATGGTTCCAAGAATGATCATGACTTGGATCACTGCAATTGTCTTTGACTATTTGATTACCAAATCTTTTGGAAGGTCTCGGCAGCATCAGATTGTGAGGACTGCAAGTGATTTTGCAAGAGAAATCTCATGGGATACCTTCAAGAATGCTGCAAGAGAAGGTAATATGATTGGGATTGGGATTGTGGTCCTGTGTTTGCTTCCATGGTTGTTTGGGACATCAACTGTCTTGAGAGGTGCATTTGACACGTGATGGTGAAGCCTCATGAACAAGTGGAGTTTTCTTTCCCAACTGAAAATGTGTGTTCTCAAGATCACCTGATGCTGCATTCTGTGGTGCTGTTTTCAATGGTGCTGTGCTTCCCCAGAATTGCATTAAGCTTTCTTAATGTGAAGCAATATGCTTTGTGGAGAAATTGTGGTCAGGCCCATTACATTGCTCGAGACAGAGGAGGGAAGAAAATGGTATGAAACTAAACAAGATTTCATATTACTCTTCATCCTGTGGAAGGCCTGCCATTGGGTTTAGGTCATAATATGCATGTTAAAAAAAGGACAGCTTCTCCTCAGGCACAAAATGAGTTACATCTGAGGAGAAAGTGGAAATGGCAAGGATTTTGCAGAAAGTGCGCAAAAACATCTGCTAGCAGATGGTCTCAAAGTTATAGTTCTTAATTGCTATGTGAGATATGAGTAGGAATCACATGTAGATTGTTAGAGAAAGTATGCTTTTTTGTATAACATTTTATCATGTCTGATTGTTGAGCTGAGAAACTGGGTGTTTGCCTTGTATCACCCACAGTAAGCAGTCATCAGAAACAACATGAGTTGTAGACAAAATGAAGTGCTCCATCTGTTTTTACAGTGGAGTCAATTTGTGTATATACCCAAATGATCTTTCCAAACAAGGACATCTTTGGCATTGGTTTGAATGTTGCATGTGTGAAAACTGCAAACTTGTCAAATTGATCAATAACAAATTACACAAATATGTTATACAATTTGAGGTGGACATTTCTAATTACATTGGCTATATCGAGTTGTTTAATACCGTTGATTTACAATTTGATCTATTGTCTGTTGCCAACTTGTGAGGGTAACACAGTGAAAACCACATTGTAAAAGCATTGATATCTGAATGTGGGGTGGTAGGGGTTGTTTTATATGAATGTACTAAGCCTGATATTGTTGGTAACAAACTGTTATGTATTTTTCAATTAAAAGCTTTTTTTTCCCCTAGAACTTGATTCTTTGTGAATATATGGTTCCAATTGTTTTATTGTTAGGGGTATTAACTATCAACCCTCACGAGTGATTTTTGTAGCCTTGAAATTCCAAGAACACTTTGGTGCGCCAACTATATTTCAGTGACATGTTGTAAATGTGTTGTTGGTTTTGAGGCGGCCTGGCATGGGTTTGAATGCGCAAGCAGTGTGAACCTCGAAACATAGCACCCACTGAAACTAGTGTCAGGTTGCCTTGAAACCAACAACACATTTATGATGTGTCACTGAAATAACGTCGAGGACTTTGAGAGTTTGACTGAACATGATAATGTGGTAATTCCCATTACAACTATGGCCTTGATTTACATTTCTGGATTCGTATTTTTTGATTTGTGTGTTAGATTTGTTCATATGTGTTTTACTGGCCTGAAATTGTTGGGCACATTAAATAAACCCTGCAATCAAATTAGACCAATCCAAACCTGATGAAGTATGAGAAACTATCCAGATTGTGGAACTGCATTGTGTTTCATTGGAAAGTGGTTGGTCAAAGTTTAGCCAAAAATTGATGGTTTTGTGATCTTTTGGGGTTTAGTTGGTCTGTTAACATCCAGTGATTGAATGGTTTATTAGATCTGGTTCATTAATCTCATGTTAAGGAATAGGGATTGTATGTATAGAATAATAATCTAATGTGCAATTATGTTTAAAATGAGGTAAAATTAATGTAAATGTCTTGGCATAAATCTTGTGTATTTTGCACATTTATTGGATATTGGACTGAACATGGCTGAAGGTTTTTATTTACCCATCATTTACTCATCTTGTCTTGGGTACCCAAACTCAAGGCAAAAATTGACAACTTAATCACTACGGCCCCAGTGAAGGAACGCCACCAGTGCAACACAAGGGATGGATAGTGAGTGGACAGGAAACACTTTTCCATTGGGCTCCTGTTCCCTAGCTAACCATGGTTGTGACTGGTTGGCACAGTCTTTGTTTTTACTACCTACCTACCAAACAATCTAGTAACCCTAATCTATGTACTAACTACTAACCTTTTACATGCATCTACTTCCTTAGTAACCACCTATTATCCTACCTTATCTATCTACAAGACCTATCCGTTATGGGATAGGTTACCAAGGTGAAACCTGACATCGACTCAACTGGGGTTCATCCACAACTGAGTCATAAGTTCTTCAAAGAACTGACAGAATTTTTTAAAAGTATTCTTGTGAAGGGCCCCTACCCTCGGTAAATTTATTGCCTCAACAGAGGATGGCACCTTAAGCGTAAGGCTCCTCCCCTGTGCCTCTCTTCTCTCAAATGAATCATGACTGTCTGTTTTTGAAAGCAAAAAACTTCTGGTCCTTACACTGGGTAAGGGCCTCAGATAAGGCTGTTCTGGGAATCTGGGTCCAGGCTCCTGCCTTGCAAAAAAGCCTTTCTCATGCCCAAGGACTCAGCTATGATCATGCAGGATCTTACCAAATGGAAGAAGTCTTCTGTGGTGGAACCACAGATCCTGTGAAAATGAAGGCAGGTTTTTGTGCTGGAGAAGGTTAAGGCCCTGCCTTCCTTGTTTTTGGGTGCTTGTCCCTCAAGCTACCATCCCTCATGCCTATGCACCAGAGTCCTGCAACGGGTACCCATACCCATGGGTACCCAATACCCACCCATACCCATGGGTAAATGGGTGCGTAATGGGTAGGGCCTTGGACGCATGGGTGGGTAATGGGTGGGTACGAGGGACCCGGGCTTTACAACGACTGAGTTAGCAGATTATAGGGCGACTCGTCGTATAGTAGTCAAAGTACTCTTAAGTAGCTTTATTTTGGTGATGGACTGATGGGTATGAGTTGGGTGGGTAATGGGTATGGACAAAGGTGCCATGGGTGGGTAATGGGTAGGTACAGTTGCCATGGGTGGGTAACGGGTCAGGTATGGGTACAGTTGTCAAGCCCAATGCAGGACTCTGCTATGCACCTCAAAACAAGGTCCCAAGGTTTGCAAAAGTGTTGGAGGGGTGTTCTCACAATTTTTGAGAGGACCTTAATGGGTTTCAACTTGATTTTCAAAAATGAAAATTGATGGATATCATCAATAATGATATGCCATATGAAAACTTGACCCCTAGTTCTCACTAGGGTGAGAATCGGCTCAATGAGAACCTGAAAGAATATGAGAATTAGGAAAGGCATGAAAACTTGAAAAGGTATAGGAAAAAAGGGCCAGTTTTCAATTAGGCTTTCGGTTTAGGCATTTAGGCTTCAGGGGTTTGGGCTTTAGTTAGGTGTTAGGTTTAGGTTTTACCTTTAGGCAATGTCAGTACTCAACAAGAGAACTTGAAGCAAAATATTAATGAGCACAAGTTTTGCTTGGCCCCACTTTGTTTTTTGCACTCCCTTTTCCAATCCCTGTTTTGTCATTCCTTTGCTGCAATTACTTCATTTCTTTTTTCTTCATTGTTCTTTTACTTTGCTTCTCCCTCTTTCATCACTCTATGCTTCATTACTCTTTCATTGTTTGGCGTTTCTATGGTCTTTCATTATTCCATGTTTCACTACTCTTTCATTCATTGTTGCTCCATGCTTCATTATTGTTCTGTGTTTTGTCACCCTTTGTTGTTTCATGTTTCATTGCCCTTTGTTTCAATGTTGTTCTATGCTTCATTGCCTTTGGTCACTCTATGTTTTGTTGTTCTTTTGTTGCTCCATATTTTAGTGTTCTTTTACTATTTTGTGCTTTCTTGTTACTTTGTGCTTCATTGCTTAGTCTTTCATTGATCCCTTGATTTCCTACTTTCCTTGTCCATATGACTATTTCCCCCTTCCCAATCTCTATTGCAAGTGTTTGAGTTCAAGTTCTAAAGCTTGGAGTTCAATTCAACTTAAGTTTTTTTCAATTGTTTTTTAAAAAAATTTCAAAAAACATTTTTTGGGGTTTTTTTGAAAGGATTTTCTTTGGTTTTCAAAATTTTATGCTTTTCAATTCTTATGGTTTTCATAATTCATATTTTGCCCCTTTTTTTTACAAAATTTCCAATAAGTTTTTATTTGTTTATTGTTTTTTGTTGGGATTTTTGTCTATGGAAAGAAGTTGGAGTTTTTTTTTGTTTTTTAACCTTTTTTCCATGATGGTTAAAAGTAAGCTCTTTTTGTAAATGTTTGTAAATGCTTAGATTTTGAAAAGATTCTTAAATCAGCAAACCTTTAAACATAAAACCCTAAACACATTTCAAATACATTTTCACAAAATAGTTTTTTGTTTTAGCTTTTTCATTATAATCTACATTTCTTATGAAAACCATTGTTGGAAAATGGAAATCATAAGGCAAATGAAAATGAAACAAAACTAAAAAATGAGTTTTATGATATTTACCCCATGAAAGTTTTTATGGAAGAGGAATCTTTAATAGAGCTATGGAAGAAAATATGAATTTGCAAACATAATCCAACACTATTTATAATGGTGAAGAAAAAAAATAGATTAAAATTTCAAAAATTGCATGTGTAAAGAGAAATATAGGGTCTCCATGACAAAAATACATTATGGTGGTTCTTTTATGTTCTAATTGACAATAACATAGTTGATGAAAGGAATTCCAACTTATGCATTATATATATTGTCACATTAATCTTATCATTTTTAATCTTAGAGCAAAAGAAAATAAAGGAATAATAATAATAATAATAATAGTACTAGAAAAACATGTGAATGCATATCATGTTTTGTTTGGAAAAAGAATTGAGAAAGAATTGAGAACATTTATTTAATTTAATAAATGTTGTTCTGGAAAGAAAACCTACAAAAAGAAACCTAATGTGTTTAACTTTAAAATGTTGAAATTTTTGGGTGTAAACAAAGGACCTTTTCAAAAAGGATGTTGTCCAACAAAAACAATCTTACAAGAGCACGGCCTTTTGATTGTTAAAAATGAAATACCTATTCAATTTGAGGAAAATACATGGTTGAAGCATCTTGTTATGCAATTATGTCTAAGAGTTGTGTTTCGTTTTTAAAAAATGTTTTCACAAGAGGTTTTACCTACTTTGGTAGAAATGACAAAACAAGACACTACTAAAAAACATGATATTATTTCACTGGAAAACTAGACCAAAAACCGTTTATTTTGACATTTAGTCACATTTGACCATTTGGTCATATTAATCAAGTCGATTTGATCACATCCAACTTGATTGGTTGTTTCTTTGACTGACCATACGATGGGCTTTCTAATTAGTCAAATTATACCAAAAAATTGGGCAACCAAAAAAATTAATTAAAAAAAACCCCAAATCTCAAATAATAAATGAAAATCAATTAATAAATAATAAGTACTTACCTACCCACCCACCCATGACCTACCTATTCACCATGACCTTTTATGTATTTATCCACAACCCACCTATGTATTATATATTTACACACATATTTACAAGATATATATATATATATACACACACTCCACATTTTAAACATTGGTAAGGAGGATTGAACCTTGGTCTCCTTTATTCCTAACCAATATCTTAACCATCAAACCCCCACACCACTTTGTAAAACAATATGATACCAAATGGATTTAACATGTTTCCTTGAATTTCAATAATTAAATAAATAGTTACCTAACTATATAGATAAGTAGGTAGGTAAGTAGGTATATAAATATGTAGGTTGATAAATAGGTAGGTAGGTAATTGAATAGACATAGTAAGTAGGTTAAGTAGTTAACCAAATTAATATGACCAATTTGACTAGACATGGTCATTCAATATGGTTGATTTGACTATGCTTCAGTTGTATGGTTATAGCTTAAAGTAGTTTTTTTTATTGATGTTATCATGGTTTTTTCTTGCCTTTAATATGGTAATCAATACACATATTTCATTTATCCTTTGTACAAACAGATTTACATGATGATATATTTGTGGTTCAAAATTTGTCACAAAATGTTCCATGGATGGAGCCACCAATTTTTGCAGTCCAACAATGGCATGCCTTGTAAATTATTTGTAGGCCTTGCAAGTACCCCTTTTGGTGTGGTAGTTTGTGCTTGTGTGCTTGTGTGTGTGTTGAAGTCTATTGACTAGCTATTTACGAAAGTCGTTAAATGAAATTCAATTTGAAGTGATCTTTGAAAAGTTGAAAATTGCTAGTGTTGGGTTGCATGCGAGTCGACAGTTTAGTGTAATGCTGTTGAGACCTATGTGATGGGTCAATGCTCTACCCCATGTAGATCTTGCATTGTGTTCTCAAGTTGTTACCCAGTTTCTAATGTGTTCCCCAATTATGTTCCCAATAATCCTAAAACTGTAAACATATTTATGATAGAAAACAGAAAAACAGGGGGGAGAAAAATCAAAGGAAAATCCTTACGCTACCTAGGCAGTAGAACCCATGATTCTCAAGACAGGTACCTATTTGAGAACCAATTCTTAGGCATAACTGTTGGCTATTACTCAAAATATAACTGAGTAACTTTGATAGCTGTGGGCACACCTAATTTTTGACACTAAAATTGATTACTGAAGGACCGAAATTTTCATATTTTAAATATTGATATCTCATGTCATCCAAAAAATTAAAAATTAAAAATAGTCTACCCAGCCGGTTATCAAAAAAGAAACAATAACATCTGGATCTTATGCCTGCGTGGTCTTATGCCTACAATGAGGTGTAAGATCCTCCTAGAAAATAGGAGGGAACCCTATTCACAATTCAAGGATAGTAAGGTGCCTTCCAAATACAAGTCTAGGAAATTCTCTCGGAGTACTTAAATTGTGGGTGTGGCCTTAAAAGGCTTATAGGGTTAGGGTGCACACAGAATGCGACCATCTCTAAGTAGATGAGTTGGTACCTCCCGTTCTAAAAGTACATTAGGTGGAGGGTGCCCAGTTAAAATGTTTGGCTCATAATGGTGATGAGACCCATAGAAGTGGCAATGATGAATGCAAGTGGACGCCAGCAATTACTTAAAGACTGGTGTTGCAAAACGGTGGAGGAGGAGGAGTAGCAGGGTGTTTTTTTTTTTCTGGCGAAATTTTGGCTATTTTTGGAGAAAAATTTGGAATTTTTTTTTTGATAGTGAAAATTCGACTAATCTTTTTGTCAAATTTCGCCAAAATTTCGATATGAAAAAAATTAATCAAAAAAAAAAAACAATGAGGAGGAGGCGCGCAACCATGACAGAAACTCGGGCAGTTGGACAACCTGCCTGCTGTTGCTTCCCTGGCAGCCAGCTCATGCCACCGCTGCTGCCTCTTTGCCTGCCCGCCCGTCCCACCCCCTCCCGTCTTGCACCCCTCCTCTCCCTCCCCTCCTTCTCTGCCTCCTTCTCTTGGCATTATTCACGCTTTCTTCCGTTGCCTTTGTCACAGGTCTGCTGTGACCTGCCACCTCTATATAAATCTCATTCTCATCATGTAGGTGTAGCAATTCAATAGTCTCGTGTTCACAATTTTTTTTTCCTGCAGTTACACAGTTTTCTGCAACACCTCTTTACTCTTGACTCTTGTCAATTTTTTCTTAAGTGCAAGGTGGACCTAGTAGAACTAGAACTTTAATTCTGTTTTCTTCCTTGACGACGAGGAGCTCTGCGCGTCTTCTCCGACTTCTTCTTCTCCCATCTTTTAGCGCGTTTTCTTAGACTTTTTAGGGTTTCCTGTTGCCTGGCTGGGCCTGTATGATGTGTAACGTAGTTTAGCTTGCAGTCTTTTTCTACATTAAGGTTGATGATTTGACGTTCTCTTTTTTTCTGGAGTTGCAAATCCACAAGTACCTGTATTAATTAGTCTCTTCATTTGCTGGTGCTACGAGTCCAGTAATTCCCGTTTGCAGTTCGATCTTTGAAACGTCCAACGATTTTCTTTTTCTTGAGCGGTGCAGGACCGCTCGTAACTTCGTATCTACAGAGTTGTTGCTGATAATATGGACACCGTGATGCCCATTCTTATTATAGAACACAGATGCTTGTTTCTGTAAGTTCCACATTGCACATGCATTTGCGATTAGAATTGCACTCTTTGAATATCAGTATCGTTATAATTCATTGAAGCTCTTCTCTTTTCTTTCTAAAGAGAGTTTTCCATAAGTCATGTCTCATAGGGGGGGCGAGACCACCATCCTCGGACTCACCGCATTCGCAGCAGTGAACGTTTTTCGGGACTAGAAAGAAGCTTGTGGATTCTGATGTGTCATGATTGCTGCCTTATGTAGATCGTACATCACGATACCAGAGCTTGAGGATGAATCAAGCTTTTCATTGCACTGCCGTGCATCATCTGTCTTTGTTCTTGTGAGTTTTATCAGTTCCCGGCAGAGGCAACCGCCATATTGATAAGTTCCACGGTGCTCATCTGCATAATGGCATCTCTCTTTCTGTGTCTCTACAGTCTCGATTTCTCTGTCTCTCCAATTCACAACTCCTGACACACTAGATTTGAGCCGCATGTGGTTGTAGCAGAGGCATCGACGTACTTGTCCATTGTCTCCTCCTCGGAATTTGAAGGTTGATATCATAGTAGCTGGTGGATCGGTACGTGTGCATGGAAGTACCTGCACGTGATAGATCTTCAGAGATTTTTTTTTGAAGCAGAATCGAGTCAAGTCCGTCGTCTATCAATCTTTCAGGCTGGCTTGTGGGATCGTGATTCAATTCAATTTTTCATGTTCAATTTTGTACCAGACTGTTGCGATCTAAACTGCTGCTAACTTTCAAAGGTCGTTGCATACTCTTATTACTCTCATCTAAGTACATCAAGACTGTCGAGTTTTCTCCTCTATAGTCGATCTCTACAGCTTACTTTACCAAAGGTCTCCAATATGAAGATGTATCGGAGCCGCAGTTTTGCATCTGGTCCGATGTATTTGACACTGGTAGTGTCCGCGTTTCTTGCCATGCAAACAGTACAGGCCTTCGGCGCTCATCTGATACGAAGCAGATGGGAATTCCTAGAGGAACTTGGCGGCAACCAGATGACGATGCACGCAGTCCGAAGAGCGGTTGCGGGTCGAAAGCTTCAGTTTCTGGTGCAGGCACCGCCATTGATTCTTCCCTACCACAACGGGCAAGTCCTCGCTGGTAACCAAATCTCCATCTACATTACCTGGTATGGCAGATTCTCAAAAGCGCAGAAGTCCACAATTATGGACTTCCTTGCATCTTTCAAACCTTCCAAGAAAAATCTCAAAGTTATATCGTCGCCATCTGTGAGAAGCTGGTGGAAGCCGACTGCCGCTTACAAGGATTTGGAGGGGAAGGCTGTCTCACCTTCGTTAAAAGTTTCCGGACAAGTTGTTAATCGGCGAACGTCTCTGGGCAAGAATCTCAAGACTGCTGACATCGAGACACTGGTGGTCACATCCTTGGAAACCTTCCCCGCCGACGCCAATGCCATATACTTAATTCTCACAGCTGACGATGTGGAGGTGGAAAGCTTCTGTGACTCATCTTGCGGATCACATTCGTCACTTGCGGCGTGGACGTCCGGCCAAGAAGTTATTCTCCCTTACGCGTGGGTTGGCAATTCCGGGCTCCAGTGCCCGGGACAATGTGCCTGGCCTTTCGCATCGCCAAAGCCTCCTGCTGGCCCTGTGCAGATTCCTTTGCTGCCGCCAAATGGAGACGTGGGACTGGATGGCATGATCATCAACATAGCGGCCATGGTCGCCGGCGCTGCTACGAATCCTTTCGACAATGCGTACTACCAGGGAGATGCGAGCTTGCCTCTAGAAGCAGCTACTGCTTGTGAAGGCTTGTTTGGGCCCGGGTCTTATCCTGGGTACCCCGGAAGGCTTTTGTTCGACAATGCAGGTTCAAGCTTCAATGCTTATGGAATTCATGGCCGCAAATTCCTCCTTCCAGCTCTCTGGAATCCCATAACCTTCAACTGTCAAACCTTGCCTACTGATTAGGTGAAGTCTCCTCAAACACAACTTACAAGCTATTTGAGATGCAGCAATCTTGATAACTAGACCTCGCAATCAATGGGAATTCTCCTGGATTTTGAAAGCAGCTATGCATCAACGCGATCCAGCTGCTGGACTGGACTGCTCCTGGGGGAATTTCCAGATCATTGAAATCTTTCTCTGTCTTGTGATAGGAATCAATGAAACTGTAGTACCAGTTTTCAACTGCATTACTCCTCCCTTAGCACTCTCAGGGGTTTCATCTGGAATTCATAAAAAATAAACATAGATTGTTATACAGGCAAGGCTAAACAAAAGAGCCTAGACATTTGTGAAACAGAAATTAAATATGAGATCAGATCTCAAGTGCTTCATGAACTCAGTGATCGTCTCTCTTTAACCTCCTGTTGTTGGCTGTCTTCTCCAGTGTGCTGGTTTCATTTCAAGATTGTCAATTTACAACCCATCACTTTAAATCGTCCAAAGTACATGTGAAACAAGTTGTGCAACATCAAGAATGTTACTAGAATTGTACTGTGAACTCATGTTTTCCCAAAACTTCTCAAGGATCTTTTTGGGGTTTTTTCTTCATCCACCCAGATTTGTGTGGGCAAATTAATTTTCCTGTCCTCAATTCCAGGACTGGGGACATGATTTTGTCACCAACTTCACCAACTTAAGAGGTTTAGGGTTTATAAGTTGGTAACTAGATGAATGGGAAATTCTGTAATCTTGTTCAATGTTGTCAGTGGTTGGCTAAGCTTCTGGACTTCTTTTTTGGGCTCCCTTGACTGGAATTGTGCTGCACTCTATTTTGGTTGCCATATATGTTGTGAGAATTTCTCCCATTGAGAGGCATTTGCAAATTTCGCTAGTCTAGTTTACATGGCATCTTTAACCCAAAAACTACAATGAACTGAAGGACAAAGTTGGGTC
The DNA here is from genome assembly GCA_963920785.1 of Sphagnum contortum. NCBI lineage: Eukaryota > Viridiplantae > Streptophyta > Sphagnopsida > Sphagnales > Sphagnaceae > Sphagnum > Sphagnum contortum. The sequence continues at coordinate 10,962,718 of OY987282.1, forward strand.
TAACGAGAGAAGTAGGACAATTCTTAGATTTGGGTAACATCAAAATGTGGTGAATTGCTGTGACAAAATCATGGATTTGTAGTCCTTTTTTTTAACTGTTTGCATCTTCTCAAACGTGGTGAGGTGTTGCAGTTCAAATATCAACTCAGATTGCTTTGTGTGGAATCTTAGTTCCACAATGATGATAGATGTTTTATTGGCTCTGCATGTAAGGAGAGACTATGGCTCCCATAAGTGCCCATAAGATCAACTTTGCTTATTCATATTCTTTTATTAGTAGTGCCATTGTAAAGCATGTGACAAAGGGTATCATGAACCTAAACATACATAGTTTACAAGGTGTATGAGGGGCAGGGTTCTTACACCTACTCCTTAAGAGTGTGAGGGATCTTATGTATACAAAACAGAAAACCTCTGGAGATTTTTTTTGGTGTATTTGGAAGTATGCTTACAAAGAGTGTCTCACTTTCCTAAATGCCTTCTGTTGTTTCTTTTTTTAAATCCATGATACTTAGATACCCATCAAATACTCATTGGGTATCATGGAAAGAAATTTTTAAATAAAAAATCATGTTGACTTTTACATTTAGTAATGCCCTCAAAGCAAGTAGGGGAGTGCTGAAAGTAAGTGTCCATCACATCAGCTCCACCTTGGGCAGGCACTTACTTCAAGAACTCCCCACCTCCTCATGCGCTACCCCCTACACCTAATATCCTTCTCACTCTTAAGGAGTACACATAAAATCCTCTTTTGTAAGAGCAGTATTCATGGATATAAGGTACCCTCTAAATATACTACGGAAATTTCTCCAAGTGCTTTACACTAGCATTAATTTGCCACCTGCAACTTTATTAACTTCATCAAATTGATGTTATTGTGCAACCCCATGCCCACTAAGCAAGCACCAAGAATTGATTTCAATGACCTCTACACTACAAGACATTGTAGGCAATCCCTCAAAATTCACCTCAACAAGTCCTTCATATGCCAATGAGGTCCTACATCCTTGCACCGTCAACATTTGTTGGGGCATGCCTTTAGGCAAGGACTTTGCATTCACTTGGGTCTACAACACCTTAACATGCTAGAAGTAGCTTGGACCATAGGAGGGAAATGATTTGCTACTTTATATCTATTTTAATTAATCATTATGCATCTCATCTTATTTTCTTCTTGTGCAATTTTTGGAGTAGTTCCCAGGTTTGTTTTTCTGGTAATAACATAAGTTATTAGTTAAATTATGCACAAGGTAACCTTAATGTAATAAAAATTGAAATAAAACAATGCAAATGTAAGAGTCACCCTCATGTATTTTACGCACCTTTATTCACAACGGATTTGGGCTATCCATAACCTTGCTTATGAGGGCTACCACAGGGTGAAACAATGAAATCTTCAAAGATGAGCATGGAATTCTCATGGACCAATAGTCAGATACAATCGTTGACCTCTTTGATATTCTAAAATCCAAGGAACAGAGGGAAGATGTTTCAAAATGTCATAACTTACACTGGCTTGAACCCTGAAACTCACAAGCCATGATGTTTAGTCACAAATGCTTGATAAACTGAAGGTTTTCTTGATTGCACTAACTTCAGCTATACATGGTTAACAACCTTGCAATCCAAGAAAGTGTATGCAATATGTCAGAAACCTTAATGTGTATACCCACCCGAGAGAACAAAATATGTGAGCAAGTTCTTGGGGATGGTCATTGTTTGGCTCCCACAAAAAACAATTGCACACGAACATCATTCTTGATTTTTGGCGTCCACCCTGCGAAATCATCTGCTGAGAATTCAGAGCCCTTCCTCACATCCACACCTTGCTGTGCAAGAAAATCTTCAACACTACCTGGTTTCCCAAACCACCCTAAACGATCTGCTATCAAATGAAGTTTCTGGCAACGTGGACACCGCACAATAACAATACCATTGTCATACGTGTCTCTGGTCATTGTCTTTGCTGACCGTGGGTCACAAACCTTACGAGTGAACATCATGATCAAGTCATTTTTTTCCTTTGAGTTCATTGAGCGCTTAGAAGATTCATCAGATCCTGCACCACCATCGGATTCTTCACGCCCGGGATCTAGCAAATCGTCACTACTTGATCCTTCTTCTGCCGAGGTACAATAACTTTTGTAAGAAGATTCTGGGTGGCATCTTCCCATTCCCAGAAATCTGTAGCTGACAATCGCATAATGAGCAGACCACTGTGATGGCTTGATTAAGGAGAAAACCAACTTCAAACACACTACAGCAGATTCATGCCCTCGAGGAAAAGAACCTGGAAAGATCCCACATTCAACCAAATTGAATTTCAGGAAATGATAATTAGGGAGATGAGGCGCAGCAATGAGGTTACAATGTTACAACTGCAACTCCAGCTCAAGGACCAATCAGGAATTTGGATGAGGTCACGCAATAACCTTATCAGAACAGATTATCACATCCTCATTGTTGCCAGAATCAGATCCTCACTTCATGTTGGAAGTCACAAGCTCTGTTTACTCTTAACACCAGCACTCTCACTCACTAAAAGTCCTGAGACTACAAAAGAGGAGGTGGAGCTCTAGAGGTTTGGAGCTCAATTCACCAAGACAGGAGAGATTTCTCACAGCGTTCAATACAATTTCAAATACTGCAGTTGTAGTAAGAAACATTTGCAGAAACTAAGTTTCCAAGGCTGAAGACTAGACAACTGAAATCAGGATTTGACAGGATGCGAAAAACACTGACAATTTCAAAGACCATCACTAATGGGCTGTGATGCAACCTCCAATTTTGGTAGTGATTTTCAGAATGATTTTGAAGACCTTCCAAATCTCCTGCAATAAATCTCCAACACAGAACAGGGCGGTGTAGTTCTCGATTCTCCCAGGGGGAAAAAAAGAAAGGTAATGGAGCCAGTTCAGGTAAAGTTTTTCTTCAATTTGCAAAGATGACCAATTCATCTGTATGGTACACTATTATGAAGCTGTTTCTTTTCAGGAGCTTCTTGAAGAAGCGTGCTTTAACATGAAGAAAGAAGATCATGCAAAGTGCTTCATGAAGAAGCTGATGCAACATGAAGAAGAAAAAATTGCTCATGCAAATTGCTTCATGAAGAAGAGGAAGGCAACATGAAGAAGAAATAGCTCATGCAAACTGCATTATGAAGAAGCTGATTGCAACATGAAGAAGAAGACGTTCATGCAAAGTGCTTCATGATGCATCATTTCCTCCTTTTGGGTCAAATTCCAGTCCTACAAATTCACCAGACTGGATATCGAGGTTTTGCACCCTGCCAATCCTCTGAGACAAAGCAGAGAAAGAGAGGAAAAAAACCTGATGGGAGAAAATTGGTGGAAGCTTGGTGCTTGAAGAAGAATGATCTGAACTGGCGTCCCGGTAACAACCTCGTCGCCATAATAGAGCCAGTCAGTGCCGTAACAAACAGACGTACAAAAAATCTATCAAGTTATTTGTTGCCAAGCTCTGACTTCTGATGTACACAAAACACTCATTCGTCACTGCGAAATCTCCGTTGTGGACCACAAAACACATGAAGAAGCCCTCGAGTTGAAGAGTCCGTCATGGTCGTCGTCTTCTTCCTGTTCCCTCCCAAAATTGGATGATCTGCTCTCTTTCTAAACCTGGATGGTGATGTCAAACCACAATACAACAGCCACTCTTATTGGAAGCTTGCATTGCATAAGTGACACTCCTCCTGCAATACAACAATCGCTTGCTAGAAAGAGAACTCATCCCGGTCTCCTCTTGTACCGCGCACATGAACCGTGTGGTGGTGGTGGTGTCTCTGACGCTGGCGTAGGAGTGCTGGCGCAAGAGTGGCGATCGTGTGCGTCGCGCACATGTAGTAGCCAGCAGCGAACGCTGGCCTGCTCCCCTCCGCCTGCCCAGGTTTTCTCCCAACAGCTGCCCAATCAGCATGCAATTTTCTTTTCACATTTTAAAAATATAAAACGATTTTAAAATTTAACGTTTCATGGTGGTATATACTATTTTATCAAAACAATTTTTATTTTTTCAAAATTGCCAAGCGATAAGAAGCTACAAAAATATTTGGAAAATATTGGAAATCCTTGTTCTCTGTTTGAGTAAAATTAACCTAAAAAACATTTTGGGAGAATTGGTTCTTTTAGTGTTAATCTGAAAAAATAAATTCCGAAAATTTAGAAAACTTAACTACTTAAGGTTTTGAAACCATTGGATTGAAAATAAAAACGCTTGACAGAATCATCCTTCAATTTTTTTTAAATGCATTTGTTTGGTCCAATCCTTGCTTTCATTTCGTGGCCTTTTTTCTTTTAGCTTGTTTTAGTCTACTACGGTTAATTTGAGGTTTAAAAGTCTGAGAGGCAATTTAAGAATTTAGTTAAACCATAATGTTTTTGAAGTTTTTGATATTTTAACTGATTTGGAAAATATTGGAAATATTTGTTCTTTATTTGAATAAAATCAACCCAATTTATTTTTTTGCAAGAATTGGTTCTTTTAGTTTTAATCTGAAAAAATAAATTTCAAAAAGTTTAGAAAACTTCAATACCTAAAGTTTGAAATCACAAAATTGAAAATAAAAACACTGAAATCATCACTCAATTTATTTTTTATGCAATTTTTTTTCAATCCTTGCTTTGATTTCTGACCTCTTTTCTTTTAATTTTCTCTAGTCTACTAGGATTATAATTACCTCTATAAAATGGCGGCTTGCTGGAACTTATTGTCAATGAAATTTGATGAAAATGAGGATTATGAAATTAATTGAAAATTAAAAATCAATGGACATTGATTAAGAAGTTAGTTTGAGGTTAAAAATTCTAAGTGCCATTTTAAGATTTTAGGTTTTTTTTTTTTTAAGTTTTGGATTTTTTAATAAATTTGTTAATAAATGAGGTTTAAAAAAAAATTAAGGGAAAAGTAAGGGCAAGAGGGCATATAAAAATTTGAGGGGCAAAAGGGAGGATTTCGGGCCATACAAAAGAATTATAGGAAGAGTGGAGCTTCACTAGCGAAGGTGAAATAGAAATGTTTGCTTTCATAATTTACCAATGAAGAGGACTTACATCGACAATTTGCAACATGGGTCTTAGCAAAAATGAAGGCATAGGCCTTCATGTGTACAAGCCTTCTTTATTTCTCGATGCCTTCTGGATTGATGAAAATAACAACACCAAGAGAATTCGCAATTGACGATTATGTTGAAAACTTCAAAAGTTTATGGGCAAAGAGTTTTTGTTGTTCGTTTTTTAATCCTTGGACATTCCTGTGATGTCTTGAAACTATAACAATTTGCACACAGGATCACACTTCATTTGAAACCAAATCTCTTTAATGAGATCATAACAATTGTGAACCTTAGAATACCCTAAACCCTAATCCTTTTGCAAAGCAATAGGAAGGAAGGACCTTCTTGTGTGTACACATAAGTACCAATGGAGTTGAAAATAATATTCTTGTCTCCCATTTTAGCACCAAGAGCAAGGATGAGGCCACCTTTAAGAGGAGGAAGAGGTCGAGGATTTCAAGGATGATGTAGTGGTGGCAAGAGAGGAAGATTTGGTGGGGGAATTGATATTGCCATGGTGGTCTACTTGAAAAATTTGTTGCTAATTATCATTTCCTTGTCATGTCTTTCTACTATTCTTTCGATTTTTGATTAAAGCTTTTTATCTTTGCCATCCATCTCCTTAGAAGGCATCTTGTATTTTAATTTATAACATGGTTGTGTTGCATTTGATGAAGCTCGTTCTTCTTTTTCAATGTTGGTACCAAGTATTTCACCAAAACATTTTGAAGGAAAATTGGGATGATCAACTTCTAGCATTGAATTTTGATCAAGGTGATGATATTGTGCATGTTGATATAGATTTTTAGGTCTGTTGTTGATCGTTTTGTTGTATAGTGTGTTGTTGTTATGAATGAAAAACTATGATTAAATTTATGTGTGACAAATGCTATATTTCAACCAATAATGTACATTTCATCGAGTTGTTGAAAGCATCCAGTTTATGTGAGGTGTGAGAGATTTATTTCAAAGCTTTCAATCTTTTGAGAAGAGTGTTTGTTATATAGCATTTGTGTTTAAAATGTCTTCTTTTCAAATGGAGTCCTTGAAAGTCATGGAGAAGTTTGATGGTGGTAACTTTCACCTTTGGAAATTCAAAATGCGCATGATGCATTCTAAACATGGGCTTTGGAAATTTGTTGATGAGAGTGCCACCTTGTCAAGTGAAGAAGTTGCAAGGGCCAATTACAATGAGAAAGAGATGAAGGCTTTTGCATTGTTTTGTGAACATCTCACAGATGCTCAATTTGCACACATTCAATATTGTCAATGTTAGAAGTGCGTGGGAGGCTCTTTACAGTGTGCATGAAGCTAAAACAATCGGTAACAAGTTGTTCCTTCGACTTGTCACCATCAAAATGCAAGAAAGAGATCACATGCTTGTGCACATCAACACGATGAAAGCCCTTGTGGACCAACTATGTTCCATCGAGGTGAACATTATGGATGAAAATGTTTACATGGTATTTCTCATGAACCTTCCTCCATCCTTTGATAACTTAGTCACAAGCTTGGAGTCCATGTCCACGAAAGATGTAGACCTTCAATTCATTGTAGCAAGGTTGCTTCACGAAGTGTCCAAAAGAAAAGAATGTGAGAGTTCCGAGACTACCGCATTAGTGAACAAAATTCACAAGTCAAACGAGAAGCTTTGTTTTTATTATAAGAAACTTGGACATTTTGTAAGAAAATTGTTTGAAGAAGAAAAATGATGAAAAAAAAAAAAACCAATCAAGCTTGTGAAGATCACGAGCATGTTTGTTGTTGCATTCAATGCCAATGATCATACCACGTATGATTGGATTATTGATTTTAGTACAACACAACACATGACATTCAAACAAAAATGGTTTACCACATACGAACGCATTTCCCCAAGGAAGGTGTTCATGGGCGATGACACTGTTTTGGAGGCCATTAGCAAGGGGAGCATCAAAGCCATAGTGCCAATGGGAGGGGAATTGTCACACGCAACCATCACCCAAGTTCTTCATGTTCCAAAAATGAAGAATAATTTCATTTCCGTGAGTAAACTCATTTCCAAAGGTTTCAAAATGGAGTTTGACAAGGATGGTTGTAAGGTCAACGATGCTCGAGGAGTTTTTGTGGTGGAAGCACGAAGGGATAAGAACTTGTACCTTCTTAATGTGAAGGTGCATAAGGACACAGCACACATTGCAAATTTTTCAAATGAAAGTGCAATGTTTTGGCATGAAAGACTTGGCCATCTCAACATGGCAAGCCTTAAGGAGTTGAATGCCATGGTGGATGGCATGAATCTGAAAGAAGTACCCTTGCATCACATTTGTGAAGGATGCATCAAAGGCAAACATCAAAGAACATCATTTCCCAAAGATGGGCTTCATAACTTTTGGAGATTATCCACACCGATGTGTGCGAGCCAATGTTCTACATCGCATGGTGGAACGTGATACTTTTTCACATTCATTGACGATTTCTTAAGGAAAACTCATGTCTATTTTTTGAAGGCAAAAGGAAAAGCCTTTGAAAAATTCAAACAATACAAGGCATTGGTGGAGAACGAAATTAGTCACAAAATCAAAGTGCTATAATCGGACAACAGATGAGAATTTGTGTCCAAAAAATTTGATGCATTTATTGCGAAATGTGGAATTCAACAACAAACAACTGCGCTGTATTCCCCAGAACAAAATGTTGTTGCAAAATGTGCCAATAGAACCATCATGGATTGTGCAAAAAACATATTTCTTGCCCAACGGTTAGAATTTGAATTTTTGGGGCAAAGTAATGAACATGGTGGTGTACATCAAAAATCAATGTCCAACCAAGGCTCTTGATTCCAAGACCCCTCAAGAAGCATGGAATGGTAGGAAACTCGATGTGTCTCATTTGAAAGTCTTTGGTTGTAAAGCCTTTGCACATGTCCCCAATGAAAAGAGGACCAAATTAGAGTCCAAGTCCATGCCTTATGTGTTTTTAGGATATCATGAAGACACGAAAGTATATTGTTTGATGTGTGTAAAAACCAAGAGAATCATCAAAAGTAGAGATGTTGTGTTCATTGAAAGGTCAAAAGACATAGGTAGTGTGCTACATCCCAAGAAAGTAAAAAATGTAATTATGCATGAAATTGTGAACAAATAAATTGAGGAGAAAAACCCTTGACCTTTAGTCAGGATACACTATTGAATGAAGCAACAATGGAAGGTGTGCAAAGTGAATCCACACCAAGTTTTTCATCGGATGAAGAATTTGTTGTTTCGAATGATAACCCATCTCGTGAACCTTCACAACATGTCCCATGGGAAAGGCTTGAAATGCAACAAAGGGAATGGCCTCAGGATTGGTGGATTGTTACCAAGGAGGTGGAACGTGCCACCGTTGCATGTTTGGAAGAGCCCCAAAATATTGAAGAAGCATTGACAAGTGAAAATTCAAAGGAGTGGGTGTGTGTGATGCAAAAAGAATATGATTCCTTCATGGCAAACAACACATGGACTTTGGTACCACTTCCCGTTGGTAGGAAACTCGTTTCTTGCAAATGGGTGTTCAAAATCAAACAAGGCACGAACGGGGAAGTGAAACACTACAAGGCCAGATTAGTGGCAAGAGGTTTTACCCAAATCTATGAAGTGGTTTACAACGAAACTTTTACGCCCATCACAAAGTTTACATCTATTTGTTGTATTTTTGTTTTGGCAACCTTGGAAGACATGGAGATCCATCAAATGGACATGAAAACGACATTTCTCAATGGCGAGCTTGAAGAAAATATTTACATGGAGCAACCTCAAGGTTCATGCACCAGGAGGTGAACATCTTGTGTGTAAGCTTCACAAGTCCTTGTATGGTTTGAAACAATCTCCAAGGGCATGGAATCAAAAGTTAGATGCGTTTCTCAAAAACATTGAATTTATGAAAAGTGAGGCCGATCCTAGTGTGTATGTTGCACAAGTGGGAGATGTCAAGTTTTTCATTGTACTTTATGTGGATGACCTCATTTTGGTGTGCAACGATCAAAACAAACTTTTGCAAATCAAAGAAGAGTGAAGTCAAATGTTTGAAATGAAAGACCTTGGGGAGTCGCATTTCTCTTTGGGGATGGAACTAGAAAGGAATCACGATGAATGACTCCTACACATCAACCAAATCAAATACGTCAAGGAAATATTGAAGCATTATGAATGGAGGAATGTAAGCCCATTGGAATTCCATTCGATCCCAAAGTGAAGTTACAAAGGAACACGAATGGAAATGATGAATCGAAAGGATTTCCATATCAAGAAGCGGTTGGGTCCTTGATGTATGCCATGTTGTGCACACAACCCAACTTGGCATACCCAATAAATGTGTTGAGTAAACACATGGCCAACCCTAACATGGAGCATTAAATGGCTATTAAACGAATCTTTCGATATTTGTAAGGTACATTGCAAATGAAATTACAATTTGGTGCAACACCATCCAAAGAAGTGCTTGGATATTGTGATGCGATTGGGGTGGTGATCTTGAAGATAGGAGGTCCACCACATGGTTTGTTTTCATGATCGGTAGTGGAACCATTTCTTGGAGTGACAAATGACAACCTACAATAGCATTGCCCACCACAGAGGCGGAGTACATGGCAAACACGCAAGCCACAAAAGAAGCCATATGGATAACAAAATTAATGATGGATTTAGGATACATGGAGGAGAAGAAAGTGATGGTGATTCGATATAATAATCAAGGTGTGATATCATTGACCAAAAATTTCACTTGCCATGCATGAACAAAACACATTGATGTACAACATCATTTTGTTTGAAAACGAGTTGAAAACGAGGAAGTTTGATTTGAATAATCTCCAACGAAACACATGGTGGCGGATGTCCTTACCAAGGCATTATCCAAAAAACGACATCATAAGTTGATAAATATGTTCGGATTAGAAATCTCATAAAATGGGAATGTTAGAAATATTATTCGATTCTAATCCCCAAAGTTGGTGAATGTGACTCACATTCATCAAAATGATGAATAATATTCATATCTTTAATAATTAGAATTAAGGCTTAGAAGTTGTGTGAACTTTGGGGTTAAGTGGTGGCTAGGGTTTGGAGGTGGTGGCTACATTAAAGTTAAGGTTTGAAAATGGCGGCTACTTTAGGGTTAAAGTTTGAAGATGGTGGCTACTTTAAGGTTAAGGAGTTGTATATATAGAGGTGTTTGTGAGTGAGTTAGTCATTCTCTCCATTCATGGCTTTGAAATGCACATAGAACCTTCAAGTCTTATTAGTTGTTGTAAGCATAGGTTTGTGATTGTAACATTTGAAGCATACAACCTTTGTGTTTTTGTTAATTAATACAATTGTTTCATTTTGTGAACCTCGAATGTTTCATTTCTTGCTTGTTTTCAAGTTGTTTCCAATACCTTGCATGAAAATTTCTTGCACTTTTTATCGGCATTTGGGACCACAAATTCTAAGTTTATTGAATAGACAAAATCAACCAAATGAAAAAAAGAAACATCATTTTGCTTGTATCCCTTTTAGAATGGATTTTGTAGCTTTCACTAGAAGGAAAGTTCCGATTTTCGACTGGTCTTTGCGACTGTTTTCTAGTCGCTGGCGACATCTACGACTAAAAGTTTGTGTAGTTGCCTTGGACAAGTTGCAGGCGTCCTTAGTCGTAGGCGACAACGGGGTGGACGGAAACTATTCAGTACAAATACCAGTTCATGACAAAATACGAATATACGTATGTGGTGCCAGTATTCAACAATTATTTTGGTTATATATATGGACCGTTCGATTTTACTCATAACGATTATGACATGTGGCAATTCGTTTAATAATACTAATCGTCCGATTCAAGCCCTAGGATTATGACACGTGGCTTTTAATATGGTATTTACTTTATTACTAAATATTTACAATATATATGGACCGTTCGATTTTACTCAGCACGATTATGACATGTGGCAATTAGATTAATAATACTAACTGTCTGATCCAAGCACTAGGATTATGACACGTGGCTTTTAATATGGTATTTACTTTATTATTTAATAATTACAATATATATGGACCGTTCGATTTTACTCAGCACGATTATGACATGTGGCAATTAGATTAATAATACTAACCGTCTGATCCAAGCACTAGGATTATGACACGTGGCTTTTAATATGGTATTTACTTTATTATTTAATAATTACAATATATATGGACCGTTCGATTTACTCATGGCGATTATGACATGTGGCAATTAGTTTTTTATTTTAGTTTTAAATAATGCATTTAATTACAGATAATGCATGAATTTTTTTGTCGTCCAATTTCATGTTGCACACAGTAGATCCTAAGCGTTTATGGCTTTACCTAATATTTATAATAAACACAATATATACTTTAGTTAAGTTTTGAAACCCAATGGTATGAGCATTTATAAATTGCCTACAATCCCAAAAATTTAAGCACTCAAGGTAAAATTACATAAGAATTTGGTAGTTTAAACTTGACATGCCAATTTGCTTGGCCTCCCACCAAAACTAGGATAGATTTTATTACTATGGCAATGGGTTGCAAGTTCTTGCACTCATCAGTCTAATTCCACATGAACTATTCCAAGCATTTGAACAGCCCACATGGGTTCACTGGGGAAGCTTATTTGTCATGTCATCAATATTCATGTTGAAAGTAATCTGCTTTTGCTCCAATAAATCCTTCAAGCCCCAGGACAAGAATCTCACAACTGTAAGGATATCAAACTCCTCCCTGCCCAGCTGTACTTGCCCAACCTCCCATTGCCCTGCAACATTTCAAAAGCACAACATGAGAATTAGGACTAGTTGCTTCCCAAGAGGAAAACTTCACACAACATCACTAACCAATACTAGCAGGCATAACTATGAAATTGCAGAGAAATCTCCACAACAACAACAATTTGGAGGTAACTGAAATGAGTGCACTTGTAACTTATTATGCGGGGTCAGTCACTTGTAAAGTGTCAGACCATCACCTTCATCACAAATAGCAGTGACAAGCTGCCATGACTACCCACTGCCAACGCAATGAGCAATGCAACAAAAATACAAACACAAGAAAAAAATCTGAGGGTGTTCACATTGATACCCATATCTATAACATTATGAAGCACAGAGGTCATGGTCTCAGCACAATCAAGCATCATCTGAATCAAGTCCATTTTGTCTCCAAGTCCCAAAGTACCGAATCCCTCCCCAGTGGCTCACATGTGACCTAAGCACGCATGGTCTTTGTGCTGTCATACAAGCAGATAGTAAACCCCCCTTTCTGTAAAAAAAAAGTAGGTGCATCTGAAGCATGCTATATGAACCTTGTGCATGAAAGAGATCTAGATGCAGACTCTCAGCTGTCTGTCACATCACAAGAATCAAATCAGTCCAGTGGGCTTCAGTTTCACAACAAATATGCTTTGATGTCCAACCAGCTAAAACATGAGCAAATGTACCTGTAATTTGTGTGACAACCCGCACCATTCCAGTCACCCTGTGTCAGATTTACCATTAAAAAATGAGCATAATTCTCACAAACTCTTGGAACATAAAGAAAAACAAAACAGAGTAGAAGATACCCATTCTAACATGGTCCAATTTTTTCAAAGACAGGCTTGGGTTCTCACATCAATAGGCTTGGGGTCCAGTGAAAGGACCACCCCTGCAATCTCTGTAATCCTCTACAATAACCACCACCAATGACCCTCCTGATTTCCGCATTTTCCAGGATTGGATCATGTTCAAGATCCTACCAAGTAGAAACAATACTAAGCCAGCAAATAGTGATGAGTATATAGAAAAAACTGGTGGTGCAACAAAGTTCTTACCAAATACAGAAAAGGAAGCGGTCTTCTAAGGATAGAGGATGCTTCTCCAACATATCTGCAATTATCTTTGAATCCAATGCCCACAAAAAAAAAATGAAGCAACTTCAGGACATGTATCTTAATTGGAAAAGAGCCATAGAGTCAAATGAACTTGTTTCTCAACATTTAAATTTCTAAAAGCTATTCATATGGGTTGCATTAGGAATCAGAAGTAAAAGTGGGAACCCAGTAAAAGAATGAGACTAACTAGCATGCTCTCACAGTGCCGCATGAAAAACTAAGGTGACATTCGAGCCTTTGCCACAAATTTCTCCTGTAAAATTACTAGAAATGGCCTCAGGAAAAATTGCAGGGTTCTATTCAAAAGGACAATGGAATCATCAGTCATAATCATCTCCCTGAACCCTATGAACCTGAAATTGATTGATCTAACACCCTGATGCTATTGTTAATTCTGACATTTAGGGGCTTCAGCAATGTCACCTCTGATGTTATGGAAAACATAAGCCATGAACTGCCGTTTAGCCCGCTTTGCTTGAAGCACTTTCTGATCAGCTTGCTGCACTCTGTTGTGGCTTTTTGCCCCAACATCTACACAATGGGAGCAACCTGCTGCCTCCTCAGGAGGTTTCCAAACACCCACATCAGACATCCACATCCCTACCACAATGACAACTCCTGCACTTATCAGCCCTAGCAGAAAGGAAGAAGCCCTTGCAAAGAGCCTGGCATGGGAGAAGTCACTGTCCTTCTCCTCCTCCTCCCCTTGGCCAGAACCATTTGCAGGTGTATTGTACCTTGCAGCAGTTATCCTGGGAACTGATGACAGTAAACAGATGCAAAGATACATGGTCAACAATGTGATGGCAATTGTGAACAGTGTGGGAACCCCTTGAAAGAATACCAAAGATTTTGATCGCTTCTTTGCCTCCTTGTCAAAATCATTCTCTTGTGTTGCAACTAACTCTATTTGCTGTTATCGACTTTGTAGATGCATGAAGCAATATCACAAAAAACACATATCTCACTACCATATAAATTATGGTTTGAAATATAAACAACCTCCCACATCAAGATGCATATCACATGGAATCATTGAAGGTCTTACACCTAGTTCATTCAAACTAATACTCATATCGACTAAAATGCAGTTTGCATCTAAGAAGCATACAATGCATGCTAGACTGTTCCCCAAAATTCTCCATGGTATGGAGACATCTCATTGTTTTTCTACGAACTATGTGGGGAGACCAATGATGAGTTCCTTGTGGGCCACTCTGGAAATAAGTTATACTTGTTTCCTACTCATTGCAATACGCATGAATTGACCCTTCCATACCAAACTGCTGCCCATTGTATCCTTCAACTGCAACTGAGGTGGATCATCATTCTCATTTGTTATGAGTAGGGGAGTATTGCCAAAACCCTCCATTATTTCTGCAAGTTGCACCCGATACCACCCAGGGTCAACTTGGCTACAATGGTGCACACCTTGTTGCCCACCAATACCTGTCACCACACCTATTGCAATGACGTCCGACTTGGTAGAGCTGATCAATGCTACTTTATCCCCCAGCTTGAACTGTGCACCCACAACATCCCATTATACATCTTAAGCCAATATTGGTCCACAACATATTTAGCCTTATTCCTGATTGCTATGTTTGTTTCAATGCATTTAACTCACCACACATAGCCCCCAAGGCACCCTCAATCTCACCTCTTCTTCTGCAACTGGCACCCTGCACATTCCACTGCGTGCCCTTGTCTTCACACCCTCCCTTGGCTCCAGCCTGGTCTTCTTCTTGCTCTGCCATCCCACCACATTTTGGTCAACCCTAGTTCCAACATCTGTTATTGTTCAATGTATCATGCCATTAGACTTAGTGCAGATTACATGCCATGGTGCTAAGGCCTTAACGTACCTTGCTAACATGGGCTACACCTTCTTGTCCATTAGTGGCATTGACTTTAGATCCATTCCTGACCCCAAGCTCAATAGGGTCAAAATTTATGTGCAATTGTTGGTCTGCCCCAACTACCGTGGTAGGGACTGTTGCCACTGCTGCAGTGTCAATATTAGTTTTCACACATGTTTGCCCTTGCACCCCAGCATTTGCCTGTGCTAAAAACCTTGCCATGGTAGACTCCACTATTGCATGAAGTTGTTCAATGCCTCTTGCAATAGCTACTTCACGCACTTTTTCTGCCTGCGCAGCCATTTCTGGGAGCTTGGTTTCGATTGCTCTAATTCGTGATGAAAGATAGGTTGAAATAGACTCCTACCACAGTAAGCCACCACTCCACACCAACTTGTGTTAGATACACAACACCTAGTGCCTGGTCTTTATAGTATTAGATCCAGGGGTTCATAATAGTCAATGTTTATACCTATATGGATAGTTCAAATAACATACCCAAATATAGCTTCTACTTGCCCAAATTACAAGGGCTAGCAGTAGCTAAGTAAATCTTGCTGCCCCTGACAAGTACGCACATATTGTTATGCGGCATAACTTGGGCTCCACTTTGATTATCCCCTTCCACATTTGAATACAAGCAATAATATTCGAGCACTTATTGGATTTGGGTTGCCAACAGAATCAAGACCTGCAGCTGCCACCTCAGACAAAGATGGGCTTCGATGGGATGCCAGTTTCTACAACACAACAAACTTTAGGCACATGTCTACAGCTAATAGACCTGTGCACAGCTGCACAGGTCTGCAGCTATTGCAGCACAAACTGCCCATTGCACCAAACAACCCAAAACAAAGTAGGTTGAAAACAATGTGTTACCAATTTCTGTTCGGCCATTGCTTTTCCACCCCGTCCATATTTGCTGACCTTCAATACTGCACCTCTTGCACCCGTAAGTTGGTCAGTCCTCTTCTTTGTTGCACGTTCAGACCAATATGCCACAAGGGTGTCCCACTGGGATTGTTCCACACCCATAGGGCACGTTGTGTGCCCATGCATAATCCACCGCTTTTTGAGCCGAGACCGTTCAGACTTCATGAATCGTCTAACACAGTCTCTGAACCCCTGGTCACTCAACTCATGATGAAGATACTCAAACTCAGTGTCCATTAGCCTGCGAAGTTCAGCCATGTCCATAGCATTTTGCTCCCCCACCTTCACAATTGCCATGTTGAGGTGGCGTGGTGCAAAACCCCGAATCTTGTCATCCCATATATTCTTGCCAGCACATGCCCCATCTATTTTTCCATTGTGTCCCACCTCCACTTGAAGAGGTGGCAAACCCTTATGGTGTCGCTCTGCACTTTCAATCTCTATGGTCCTTTTTAAGGACCATTGTTGTGCCCTAATTACAGCATGTGAAGGGGGGAGAGCCTCCTCCACCCCAACACCCTGCATCTGTGGCATGCCACCATTCGTTGCAATGCCTACAGCTTGGTGCCTGGCAAACCCTTGCGCACTTGTTTCACAGACCCCATTCCCACCCCCACTGGTTGGTTGCATCAACCCCCCACAATGCAAATTCTCATGCCCAGCATAATTCTGGCAAGTGTTGGTATTAATGCACATACCTTGACAACAATTTTCCCAGCGTCCTTGCCAACTTGTGTGTCCACAATGCCCAGAATATGGCATAGATTATGCACCACATTGTATCCCTCCACAAGCTGGCTTCCAAGGTTGCCCATCACATCCTGGGCCTAGGCCTTGTATTGGCTGAAGAAGGCAAGCTACCTGCACCCCCCCTTCAGCCCTTTATGATGGGCCAGTGCTACAAACTCTCTTTGATGTGCCTTTCTGCCTTCACCAACCCCACATACATGTCAGTGGGAACAATTCAAAAAACTGCAACACAAGTGGGGAAGCCTTATTAATTTCAAATCTCGAAGGATTTACCAGATGATCATGCAATGCCACTACCCTTCCAAACCTTTAATGGTTCAGACACTGCTGAGACTTTGTCACCTGAAGCTTTGTCCGGTCTAGATGAGTGGGAAGTTGCCACCACAGCATCAACACAGCATGAAAGACTGACCAAACAATGGATGAAGACACTGATTGAGGATTTGACAGGGCAATCTTGAGGTGAGGATTCACAAAGTTCGAAGGATACTGAAACTTGTACACCTCCCTTCACCCCAGGCGCAAAATCATCACAAAAGCACCCAGAACAACAACATGAGAGAGAACAGCGAAGTGGATCTCCATTCAGGAGTGATTGCAGCAGGGAAGACAATCAAGCCTCAGAGTATATACAAGAAGCAAATCCTGGCAAGACTTGGCATGGAGGATAGCAAAGTGAGGAAGTAGGACAAGAATGGGTAACATCGCTTTTGGCATGTGCAGAAGCAGTCTCTACCAAAAGCTTGAGTCTATTGAACCATCTTCTACAAAAACTTGGGGAGCTGCCATCACCCGCAGGCACCTCAATCCAACGTATAGTAGCTCATTATACTGAAGGCTTGGCTTGCCGAGTAACTCGACTATGGCCACAAATCTACCAAAAGCTTCCCTTTGATATCAACCATACTGAAGATTTGGCTAGCAACAGACCCCGCAACAAAGACCAGACAAAGAAACAAAGAAAGACAGAAAGGGAAAAGAATAGGGAAAGACTAAGAACAACCGAAGAAATATTTACATTGGGATTCGATTGTGTTACACCTATCTTGGAAATCCATTTAGGAAACACAATGTCGTGGTTTATGTGGGGATCCAACCTGTTCTAGTGACTTAGTAGGCATCCGTTTACTTGGAGTCACCTTGGGCATCTTCTTTGCTGTTGACGATGCACCTTGAGCATCGCGAACTTTTGTTTGTGTACGCACCTGGTTGTTTGTTCGCTTGGACTCTGGGCTTGGGTTGTTGGACTCACTGCTTGGGTTGTTCGAATTGCTACTGGATGTGTCACGTTCGCTTCCAGACCCTTCCAGTAACGAGCACGTTTATTCTTCCATACTATGACGTGGAGTTGTTGTAATGCGCAGGCTCCTTTGGCAGGGGAGTGGATTGTAGCCTGCTTTTGTTTCAATGCAATGTCTGGGCTTCTTCGTATGCCTCGCTTGTGCGCTCACAAACTCTCGCTTGCATCAGAACGCAAACATTCAACAAAACAAGTGCATGTACTAGTTAGGCTAGGGTTCGAATATGCTTCGATGGGCCGAACGTCTGTCAAACGTCCAAACATATGGTTTAATTACACTATAAGTCCTACCCATTCGACAAGATGCAATAACCTCTTCACGGCTCATTGCAGAGCTTGGCCCACCGTCATATTTAGAATCTGAACTTGCTGGAACGAGGCTCTTTGTAGCACGCAGACATCTAGCAGGGTTGGTAATTAGGCGAAACTTACAATGCGGAGGCAGCTTGTTTCAGGCCTAGCTCTTCCACACGCAACAAGACCTCAGCAACTCGTCGATCTCTTGCTTGCAGGTATGGATTCGGATCCATACCTACTCCATTCTTACAGGTGGCGAACACTTTGTCAGTCTGGCCTTGTGTTACGGTCAAAGACATCCTCGCTATATTGAATGTTCACCCATTAACTAATTAGTGGGTGAACTTATAAAAATCCTTATGACTCATGGCATTCAAACTGGAAGCTCATAAACAAATTGTCTGGGACCTAGTACAGAAATTGTTGAATCACGTTAGTGTAAGGTTTCATAGATTTTAGTTGTAGTAAC
The DNA here is from genome assembly GCA_963920785.1 of Sphagnum contortum. Taxonomy (NCBI): domain Eukaryota; kingdom Viridiplantae; phylum Streptophyta; class Sphagnopsida; order Sphagnales; family Sphagnaceae; genus Sphagnum; species Sphagnum contortum. The sequence continues at coordinate 10,981,284 of OY987282.1, forward strand.
GCCATAGTAGCCGTCATGTCCAATCGATTGCTGGTCAGCTGGAACTGTATGTTTATTATAGTCATATACCAGCCTATGTCTGGCCCATGTATGATGCACCTCTTGAAACTGGAGTTCAGTTGTGGCCTTTGTCTTCATTTGTTAAACTACAGTGCTAGGTTTCTCTATTTAAACTTATAGACATTTGCACATATCATGCACAGTGGTAAAAAATTGCCATAGCCCCCAAGGAAGGTGACAATGAAGCAGAACCAAAGGATACTTAATGAATTCGAAGGAGCCAGAAAAGGGCACCCAACAACCTTAAATAATGTCACGAACAGTAGCCCAACACTTACATAACAATTGTTGGACCACATAGAGTCGAACTAAGAACAATGTCAAAATTATCTACCTAACCTCTATACACATGGAAGATCTACTGAACAGCTGAGGCAATGCGACATGACTACCTTACAAAACAATTGTTCCCAATTCGTACATACTCATTTCGTAGTCTCAATGCACAATCTGTGAAACCCTGCAAGGAACGACCACAATTAATGGATTTGAGTCAAAATTTGAGTGTCATATTCAGGGAGCATTTGAGTGATAACCTGCTTGTCTGCCTGCCACTCAACCACTTCGGTATGCTTGTCCCGTTCCAGCGAGCTAATTTCCACCACCAATTGTTGCCCGTCGGCCATAGCCACAGCCAACCGGCTTGGGGCTACATTCGAAATTCCTTTCTGGGCTAATGTATTGGGAACTAGCTCCCCAAAAAGTACACGCTTCTCGTGTGATGGTGCTTTCAAAGATTTCACTGCTGTCTGGACAACGAACGCTTGAGGGCGCTTGTGTATAGCCGAAACTTGCTCCTGAAGCCCTGGCCTGACCATAAGGTCTAACAATGAGTTAGGAGACAAGTGAGCACAACTGGGCAACAAGATCTTCATCATCTCCGCTAGTGGGTCCTCCACTTCTACATGATGTGAAACATTTGGCATGTATGGGGTACACTTATTTGTGACTTTAATTAACATTTGTTGAACTTGCTCAAGCTCCAAACAAAGGGCACACAATTTGCCTTCCATTTTAGAAACACGTGCCTCTAAACCATGGATCTGTCGACTCATAGCTTGTGAACTTTGTTGATCTGTGCGGAACACTGTCTGTCATTACAACCTTTCCCCATACATTCGGCTTCCAGTCGCAGTCTCACCATGTTGCTGTAACTCTGGGCTTCCAAGCGGAATCGTGCCACGTTGTTCAGACCTTGGGCTCCTAATTGCAATCTCGTTGTTTACGCGATTCTTACTTGCGCCCACTGATCCCATCACTCCAAACACAATTTCTATCCAAACACAAGAAGGTGCAAAATATTGCCCCTGCAAAGCAATTTGCTGGGTGATGTAGGTAGTTTGGGTTTAGGTTGTCTTGTGATTGTGGTGAGAACATGCGGGCATGATTCGAAGTTTTTTGCACAACGAATTGCATGTTTAGAAAAATGCCTTTCAACTCATGCCACCATGATCACCTTGAATGATTATCAAGCACTTATTGCTTGTCGCCCCCCTCGAGCCGCCAAACATGCAGATTTGGTTCAATGATCCTTTCCTGATATTACATCACTATTATTTTTGGTATATTGTTAATTTAGCCAAGGTGGTGATTATCCATTGGAACATGTACAAAATGTGGGTACCTTCCCTAGGAAGATGTCGCCAAACTGGCTATAGAGCAGATATGAAGCACATGTCTTTAATCACCTTTCTACAATTCTGGCTATTAACTGAAAACCAAATGTAGGAATCTGAGAAATAATAATTTGGGGGATTATTTCTAGTGATTAAATCTTTCAGAATACACATCATTTTCACATTTTTAATGTTAATTTCCTACTTCGCCAATAAAGAGAAGGCTAATCCCCATTGATGTTTCTTTTATGCATAATTTATATTGAAAAATATAATAATTTATTACTTTTGGGACCTTGGATAGCTAAACAGCAAAAGAATATAATAGAAGAACTCCAACGATGTACAATTGGTTTCTTCAAGGCAAAAATATACACAAGGCTACTTACAGTTTTGAAAGTCCACCCAATGGGTCCGGTTTTTGCCACCTAAACCCAACACACATTCAATTTTCATGAATGGTATTACATTTACAAGCTGTTGTATGTTGGTCACATAATGTAGCCTTGTAGGCCACCTACGTGGTGAACCCTTCCTTAACTCATTACTTGGGGTTTAATGGGGTGGGCAGAAAACATGAGCAAGAGCGTGACCGAATGACAAGACTACGCACAGAGTTTGAAGACCAATGGCACAGGGATGAAAGAGGAGCAGGAGGGCCTATCAAGTATCCTGTAGAGCTTGCAGAAGTGCAAGAGTTAGCAGAATGGGTGAGGGAGGCAGTGCGAACCCATATGGCAAATGGCAATGTGCTTGATGAGATGGATGCATACCATTTGTCAATTAAGCCCAGTTCTGCTGCTTCCCGATATACACGGATGAAGGCCTATGGAAATCACTATAGGGTCATTGGAGAAACCAATGCTAACACATGATTGTGGCAACCTATGATTGTGGAGTGGCATCAGTGTTCCAGCAAGCACAAGGGCCAGGTGGAGTGTGTGCACTTGGGCCGATGCAATATGTTGGAATTCTGCAAGATATAATATTACTTGATTATGGGGCAGTATCAATCCCAGTGGTTTTGTTTAAATGTGACTAGGTGAAGAATGAGGTTGATAGGCGAGGTCATCCAACTTACAAGCGTGACGAGGATGGCTTCCTGCTTGCAAATTTTAATGCACTGAAGGCCTATTATGAATGCATGCTGAACCTTCCCATTTATTACATGAAATCCCTATTTACAAAACTTTTGACCAGCATTTTTGGCTTGGACTAATGCGTGGGTTAGTGATTTGGGAACATAGTAACGTTCATTACTAACTAAGGCCCACTCTAAAGGAAACCCCAAAGAGGAAAGAGGCAAGGGACCATTGGGGCCATCACATAGCAACCAAAAAGTCATGTTGAGTGGCAACCTGACAATTTGGATCCATTTAAAGCAAAATAAACCCTTGAATGCGACCTTGCCTTAGACCCTAAATTGCATATTTGTTCTTCATATAAAAATTTATATAACATAATTAAAAAATTATTTATTTCATGTGATTGATGTTCAATAGATTATTTTACTTGCAATGGATGAATATTTATGTAAAATTAAATTACATATTTTCATTCAAGTCAAGTGTGTGAAATCTGACCTTACATTTGTCAAAGTCTGATTTGTAAGACTCCAAACATACATCCTACTACATAGTGGCTGAAGTATGTTCAAGCTAGTATACTATATAGTGGTCTTGTCACAATATCCTTGCCTAGCAATTGCCTAGCAAGTATGGGCCAATAAACTAATGGCATGCACCTCCTTATCACCCAAGTGAAGTTCTATTGAAAGTTAGAAATAAAAAGTTGCATTTCACTTCTAATGGTTCCCACAACTTTTCCCCGTTCACTAGAAGGGCAAAATGGCCTTGAAGGTTTCAAATGTGAAGCCTCCTATCACCTAAGTGAATAGAAGGTGTGGGGATCTCCCCAACCCATTAATTGGATGCTGATGATGACTCGACCCCCACTTGCATGCCATACAGTGTAGGACACCATAGCCTTGTTGAGGAGGGCCAATGAGAAGGTCTTGAGTGTTGTGTAATAATATTGGATACAATGTGAGACTTGGTACCAGCATGTTTTGAGCTACTCCATTATTTGTTGGCCTTGCCTACCAAGGCAAGGATATTGTGGTTAGATTCATTATAAAGAACTAGTTTGTAAACCCATTTTGCTTGCAAAATGATAAATAAGCAAAAGACTAAAGTGTTATGTTCTCAAGGTCCTAAACCCTAAACCCTAAAAACCTACAATTATTTTTAAAAATCAAATGTGCCCCAACACTGAATAGGTGGGGTGTTCTTTGCACGGGGTGTTAGCCCATGCCAAAAATGGTGACAAAGTCTTTTGGGAAGAGAAATTTCATGCAGCCAATTGGAAGGCCCAAGCATGCACTCAAGGTGCCTTTCTTTTTTTCCTTTTACGTTTTGGGGTGGGGGGTGGCGGGGAGAGGGGGGGGAGAGAGATTTTTTTTCATTTTTCCTGGATTCCCAAGTGTTCACACTATGTTCCTTTCAAGTTCCCAATGGGTTCCCAATATTTTCCCCAACATTTTTTCCATACCTCCTCACTTTTATCCCATATGCCTTGAAGCCAATGGGAAGGTGCAACATCCATTCAGGTGTCCCAACTTTTTAATTTGGGTTTTGAGGGCAGGGGGAAGGGGGAGAGGTTTTTTTTTAATGAGTTGCTCATGTGTTCCTACCATGTTCCCAAGTTGTTCCCCAAGTTTTCAATGTGTACCTTAAGGGTGTTCCCAATAGCACCTAGTATCAAACCCATATGTTTTGCCCAAAATCCTCCCCTTCTCACCTATATAGCCGGGGTGTTCGTTGCGAGGGGTAATAGCCCAGGCAAAAAAATTTGATGAACCCTTTTGAGGAGAAAAATTTCATCCAACCAATGGGAAGTGTAATCATGCTCTCAGGGTGCCTTGGTTTTTATTCCTTTTAAGTTAAGGGGTGGAGAGGGAAGAATTTTTTTTCCCTTCAATTTTCCCTGTTTCCTAATGTGTTCCCACAGTGTTCCCTTGAAGTTCCTAATGGGTTCCAAACATGTTCCCCAAGTTCACAACGTGTTCCCCCGCATGTTCTCCATGTAAGCACCTAACTTTTAGCCCATATGCTTTGGCACTTTCACCTATATAGGTGGTCCCGAGGGGAGGAACTACACACATCAAAACAGAACCTCCTATTTTGAGGAACCTCCACAGTTTCTTTTTGTTCGGGCAACAATGGGCCAATCAAATTGGTTTTGGCCCCGAATTTTGGCACACTTTGTTCATGAGAGCGAACATTCCGAAGGCTTCACCAATGGATAATTTTGGCTTCAAGCCCGTGCGGACAGCTGACACCCATTTCTTTCTTACAAGGCACCTGTCAAGCAGAATGTTTGTGCCTTTCAAGTCCCCATGGTACACTTGCTCTTTATGACACACAATCAAAGCAATGACAATCTCTCTGAACAGTCTCAGCTTCTTCAGATGCTGCTGAGACTTTGTCACCTAAAGCTTTGTCTGGTCCAGATGAGTGGGAAGCTGCCACCACAGCATCAACACAGCATGAAAGATTGACCAAACAGTGGATGAAGACACTGATTGAGGATTTGACAGGGCAATCTTGAGGTGAGGATTCACAGAGTTCGAAGGATACTGAAACTTGTACACCTCCCTTCACCCCAGGCGCAGAATCATCACAAAAGCACCCAGAACAGCAACATGAGAGAGAACAGCGAAGTGGATTTCCATTCAAGAGTGATTGCAGCAGGGAAGACAATCAAGCCTCAGAGTATATATAGTAGCTCAAAGGGATTTTGGCCCATAGTGAGTAAGTCTGTTTTATACAAGGATTTTTTAAAGATGATATTTTGGCTTGTGCTGAAACTTGAGATTAGTTACAGAGTTATGATATCTGGAAGGATTTTGGTTTCTTCTAGAGGGATTTTTTGAAGATTGTATTTTGACATGGTGAAATATTTGAATCTCCATAATTTTTCTTTGCCTTAAGATATTTGTAAATGTAAATAACAAGGCCACAGTGTGACACACCCCTTGGTTTCATCAATGGCATTCACCAAACATTCAACTTCTTTTCTCACAAATCAACACCTAACTGATAGGTTTTGTTGTTGGGTCAAAAGTTACATGACTTCCAAGTGTCATTCCCTCAATTTGCCGATGGCATGTTATTTATTCCCTTCCTATATTTCTTAATTGCATTCTTGGTTTTATTTTCCAATTCCATAAAAAAATATTGTTACGTCTATTTGTAATTTAAAAATAAATAAATTATGAACAGTCTATAGCTAAGTCCCGACTCCCCACTCACCTAAACCTCAAATATGTATTAGCCCATCAGGTAGAAACTAGAACCATGTTAAAGTTGAATCATTTACAAACATTAAATGGGGCATTTAAAAGGGTGCACATTCAACTACATTTTTAAATGCTCCCATCTAGGATACCATAGTACCTTGGGTGAATAGGCACTACTTAATTAATTTTGATGATATCTAACCAGTTATGAAAATATTTTGCTTGCCATGCTACCTAAACTTTGGAAATTGAAAAGGAAGTGCCAAAGAAAGAAAAAAATAAAAATTGTACTAGACTCTACTACCTACCTATATATCATACACACTTGATTATTATTTTTTAGAAAAATAAAACTAGACTGCCTAATTATGAAAAAATAATAATTTTAGTGTTGAACATCATTGAAAAAGTTTGTGTTTATGAGTGAGAGAGAGAACTCACCTCCCTTCCGCCCTTCCGTCCAATCACACATCGGACAAATCTTCTAGCTAATAGGATATCGGACGGATGGACAGACAGCCGGACACACACGATTTAGTGCAGAAACCCTAAACCCTAAACCCTAATGCTTTTGCATTCATCTACAGATTGGTGCTAACCAGGACAACTCCCCATACCCCGAATATTGTAGCCAACAGAGAAACAGTGCTCAAGAGAAAATCCATCCCATCTCGTAAGCATCCCTATAATCATCAGGTGAATGACAATGTGCTTGTTGGGGGCCTACAACATTACTTTGGGAAATTTAGTTGAATTGTTAATCACCCCATACCTGTCGGGGTTGGATGGCAAAATACTTGGATCAAGAAGCGGGGGCAGATTGTAAGCGGATTCCAGGTTTGGTGAATGGAGGTCGTAGAGGTCCCGCGTGCGTGACACTCAGTTATGTTTGGGGTCTGGAAGCTTCAAACGAAGTGAGTTCCTAAGCTTGTAGGACCAACAATGAAAAACATGTATATGTGTCATAGGAAGAACTCTGATTATATGACTTTATGCATTTATGCTTTCACTTACTGGTCCCTGTTTTTTGTATCCACATTGTTAGACCCCAGTAGTTGCATTCTAAACCATTATTGGGCCCCTCCTAGTTATTTTTTTGTGGGGTTGGAGCAGATACTACGCCATCAAATAGGGACACACACTCAAGCAACTGAGAAGTTGTGGTCTGACTACCATCTAGCTTCTGCAAATCATGATGCAGTGGGTGCCATTTCTAATTTAATGCATCCAAGTTGTTTAGATTCTTGTGATTCAAGTGGATGAATAAGGTGTTTCAGAATTATTGTTTTTGTTTGGGGGCTTTGATTTTGTGTAGTCAGGTAGAAGTTGATGGGAATTATTGTGTGCATGTACAGGAGCTAGAAGAAGTTCGGGCATTGATGACTCAAAAATATTATGCCCAGATTGAAGCCATGCGAGTGGACCGATATAACAAACCAATTAAACGAGTCTGCAACCACCCTATTACATCAGCAATCCACCATAGATGGCTTGGAGTAGCATCTGGCATACCTTGATGTCAAAAAAACAATTGGAATCTCACCATGTCTCAAATGAGTTTATCTTGCAGAGCCCATGTTGAGTGGACGGGACACTAGAGGTAGTGGAGGGTTTATTGCTGTGATGTGTTTCTCCTTCAAGGGTAGGGACTAACAGACCATGTGGTTGTTGCTATGATTGCAGTCTCAAGGGGACCATTCAGGACTTGGAGCACCAACTAGGATGTGAGCGCTCTCAGCATAGCACTGACAAGGCACAGGTAGATGAAAGACACAAGGCTGAACTAGGTCATGCATGTAATGTATTAACAGAGGAGCTGAAACAAGTCATCACATGTGCTACTCTCCATAACAAGGCAAATGAGGACATCATCAAGTCTCTTCAGGTATCTACTCCACACATATCTACTGCCCACTTTCTCTCTAACCAACTATTAGTTAGGGTTCCATCAATATGTTCACCCACATTTGATCATCAACGTAGTTGTGCCTCAACCTGCTACATGAGGGTCATGTGAAGTTTATCCCACTGCTCTAAGAATTGGTCACATAACTACCTATAAGCACTTGGGCAAGGGGGTGCTCACCTTATGCAGGAATCGGATCAACAAAACCAACTCATGATTGAGAATATGCGACAGAATTTGGTAAGTGGTGTCTGGAGAGTGTAATGGTTATTCTGGTTACTTATTGTGGAGGGTAGCAAACTGCTTTGTGGTGCATGCCCAAATTTCTAATACACATGATAGAGTAGAATTACTCATGTGTGAACTTGGATAGTTGTACTCAAAGTAAGTGGCATTCATTGTGTAAAAGGGATGGTTGGGATTGTAGGTAGCCATGGAGGATGCAAAATGTTGTGATGCAAATTTGATCAAGGAGATGGAAGAAGTCTCTGGGGAGTTGGCACTCAAAAAACGACAACTGCAATTCACAAGAGATCGTGCCATACTATGGTATGTGGGGTTAGGGTTTTATTCATCTATTGGAGTACACATAGGGTTGTCTGTTATTGCTTTGTTTAAAGCCATTGGTAGGACTAGTTTCCAACTTTGTGTAATGTGACTGGTCTAAGAAGACTGTGTGCCATGTTGTAATGGAATTTGTGTGGTATGTGTGAAGCAAGTTGTGAGTTATGTGTGAAGCAAGTGTAGAGTTGCATGGTATGGGTGTAACAAGTTGCTTGGGAAGCAAGTGTAAAGTTGCATGCCATTATGCCCATGACCAAAGTTGGGGTATGCAATGTGATGTGGTCAAGGACTGTGGTGTACATTTTTTGCCCCTGTCAGAATGAAAGTTGTAGGACAGGCTCACTCTAACCACCCATGGGAGGCTAATGGGGTAGCAGGGATTCTCAAATGCAAGTGCTACAGTCAACAACTACAGAGGTTGCATTCCTGCAGCAAAAGTAGCAAGATCGGCTTGCCACAATGGTGAGGGCAATGGACGATGCCATCTATGAGGAAATGAAAGGTTCAACCAACAGATTCACTTGGGAGATGGTCCCCACATCTCCCCGCATCAACATTGAACTTCTAGCAGATGTAAATGATCAGTTAATTGGAGACAGTAACGGAGAATCTTATTTTGATGAAGAAACCCAATAGGATAGCCCACATGATAAAGATGTCAATGTTAAACTTTCAGACTTGTTTGATTTTCTGGCAATGCTGGTACTGCAATTATAAACATCCAGCCTGTACCACTTAGCACCAACATTTTGTGCAATATTGTAATATGTTGATGACTTAGTGAACTCTCTACCTAGTTTTGGAATGACATACTGGTAGGATAACAAGCCAATGGTTGAAGGGTAGTATTGTATAGGCAACTGAATTTGAAGTGTGATTATAAATATGACTTGTATGGACTTGTGTGAGAGCAATGGGTGTATGGAAATCGACATATGGGAGGATGGTCAGCTGTGAGCAATATAAATCCTGCAATCATTATGGTCCACAAGTATGTTAGAAACTAAGGCCATGAAACCTACATTGTTATAAAATAAATGAGAACAAATAATGATGCAATTTTCTAAACAAATTTGCATAATGCTATAGCTAGTTACTTCCACTTGCTGGAACACCCACTAAATCAGGAAGAGGGGATATACCACCTGCTGTTTAACACTCCATCAAACGAGTTAGTTTTCTGGCTAGTGTAATCATCATTAAGAGCCGATTTTAAAATGCAAGATGAAACAACTCTGTTGATGTGGATGAAAGGGATGAGTGGATGGGAGAATGTCGAGCTATTTTTCGTTTTTATGCCATTGTCCTCCGTATTAAACCTACGCAATGTTGTCATGGAGAGCCGCCTCCTACCGCTAATCGAAAGTTGGGTTTTGGGTTTAGGGTTTAGGGTTTACATTACTAGCGAAAGCAAGTTTGGCACCAGTGAGATATCCAACCAAGGTCATCACCCTAATATTTTGGATATTCGCTTTACATTTTACGGTCAGTCTGCTATCTCTTTGTTGTCAATATCATTGAAGATCAACATAGTCTTTGTGACTGTGAGTAGTTGTCTTCTCTTTGCTTCTGCTCCCATGTTGTTTAGTTTCGGAAATTGGTGAAAGTTCCATCCTTGGGAAGTTTTGTGACAACACCCTGGATCTGTGGCATTGCAGGTTGGCTGACATAGAATGGGCATGCGTAGGTGTCGTGACTTGGACGATCCTGAAAGGATTACTAATAGGGATAATAGCCTGTGGAAGAGAGAGGTGGATTGGGCCCACAACCATGGCATTACAACAATGAGGTGTCCATGTGCTAAATGTGCAGGAGGTGGTCGACCTCTATTGCTTGCAACTGTTAAGGCACACCTGTTGGTCAACCAGAGGAGTCCCATGTTCAGGGTGTGGAAGGGGCCAAGGGAGCCCCATGACTCTGATGAAGAGTGGGGTGCAGCAGCCAAAATACAAGCCCATATGCCAGCAAAGGTTATGGACGACGGTGTCCAGGTTGCACAAATGCTGGATGATTTATTTGTGCCTTGAGATGTTGAAGACCTGGTTGCGAAAGCTGCTAGAACTAACACAGGTGATGCTGAAGCCCCAGCTGTGGAAGGTGTTGGAACTAACGCGGGCTCGAGAGTGGATGGTATAAACATTGTGAACATGGCGCAACAAGCATTTTCGATCATGGAGCAATTAGCAGCCATTCTTGAGAGCATGCCTGAACAGTCAGACCTACCACTGGATGATGATGGTGCAGAGGCCAACAATCCAGAACAGCCTGAAGCACCTATTGCAGATCAGGACGACTACTGAGATGAAGCAAATGCCTTGCGCGAGGCATGTGAGTCCTTATACACAGGTGCCCAGAGCACAAAGCTAACAGCTACTATGTTGTTGATGAATGTGTGCCAGGTGCATGGGGTTTCGAACAAGTTTGTAGATGAGCTATTGGCTCTACTTCATTTGCATCTGCTACCCAGGGACAACTGCTTGCCTTCAAGCATGTACCGAGCCAAAGTCCTGACCAGCAGAGTTGGCTTCCGCTACAACAACGTTCATGCCTGTAGCAATGGTTGTATACTATTCCGAAACCAACACGAAAGGATGCAGGAGTGCCCCAAATGTGGGGCTCCTCGATATAGGGTAGCTCCCAAGTGCCAGTCAAGGTCGTGCGGCATTTTCCTTTAGCTGCTCGATTGCTTCGGATGTATTGAGCTCCTGCCATAGCCGAGCTCATGAATGGCACAACAAGAATCAGTCAACAGATGGGAAGGTGCGTCATGCACCTGACAGCAAAGCATGGGCTCACATCAATGCTACCTGGCCCGAGTTTGCTACTGATCCCAGGCACATACAACTGGGGCTTGCTATAGATGGATTCAATCCATATGGGGAGAAGAGCTCAAGCTGGTCGACTTGGCCAGTAATGTTTTTTAATTACAACTTACCCCCTTGGTTAGTGACAAAGAGGTTTTTTGTGATACTATCATTGATAATCCCGGGCCTAAAGAGCATGAAAGCAGCCAATTTTGATGTCTACTTGGAACTCGTGATAGAGGAGCTGGAGGAGCTATGGAAAGGGGTGGCAGGATTGGACATACTGCAACCTCCAGGTTGCCGAGCATTTGTGTTGAAAGCCATGCTGATGTGGACTATTCATGACTTCCCTGGCTATGGTTTGGTATCTGGTTGTCAACACCAGGGATACAAAGCTTGCCCGCCATGTGGGTCAAGTACCGTGTCCAAATGGTCCAAGGAGTTGGGGAAGGCTGTTTTTGAAGGAAGTAGATGCTGGTTGCAAAGGGACCACCCTTACAAAACACACCCGAATGCAGCACACTTCATTGGCGTAGAGGAGCTTCGGATGAAGCCCCGCACAACAACTGGTGCAAACACTTTAAGACGAGCACGAAGGACGGAAAAGTGGGTGGCAGGGGGCAATGTTTTGGGGTCAAGGGGTTGCCCATCAAAGGAAACTGGACTGAAGCGTCAATCTGCCCTATTCAGATTGCCATACTGGGAGGTTAGTGTAGTAGTGTTATGGTATATACCCCCAATTTATACTCCTGGGTTTTAACACTTGTAATATAGCTGTCATATTCAAGGTTTCATTGCAGACTTTAAAGCAGTTTGAAAAACAAAAGGAACATGAATCCTGGTTCAGATACATAGCCAGTAGTTTAATTAAACTGGACCTGAACCCAAGTATCCGAGCTTGATGTCAGAACTATATAGTAGGGCATGGGCATGGAACACAACAAGAATGATGGCAGTAATACATAATTTCATGATTGGAAATCATGGCCTGACTATTGTGTACACCCCATGCAGTGTGGGGAAGACCTTGCCATATCGATGTGATTACACAAAGTATGGATTGGACAATGCAATAATGTGGAACATGTGTGGTGTGTGTAGACTGTATTAAATGTGTGATTGGTTGGCTGATGCCCATACAGCACTTGTTGATTCGACATACACTGGATGTCATGCACATTGAGAAGAATGTGTGCGAGAGTGTGATCAAGTTCATAATTGGGGTGAAGGACACATTTAAAGTGCGTAGAGACATGGAGGTGTGTGGGGTTCATGAGCACTTATGGCTGAAGAGAGACCCTCACAATCCAGGCAAGATCTTCCAACCTATTGCTTCGTATGTGTTAAAACCAAAGAACTTAAAACATTCATGGGTAGGTTAGGGGCCTTGAAAGTGCGATCAGACTACTGTAGTGCAGTGGGAAAGCATGTAATGGACAAGAAGCTGGGGAATATGAAAAGCCATGATTGGCATGTGCTAATGCAGCAATTTATGCCTTTGGCTTTGAGGGGTTTGATGGACACCAATGTGCGTTTAAGTTTAATGCGCCTTAGCCGAGTATTCCGCAACATCTGTGCAAAGGTCTGGGACCCAGCATCACTACCGTCTTTAAGAGAAGATGTTGTTGTCACCCTTAACATGATTGAATGGGAGTTACCGGGTGCATTCTTTGATGTGATGACACACTTGGTGTTGCATGTGGTTGAAGAGCTAGCCATTTGTGGGCCTGTACATAGTAGATGGATGTACCCAGTTGAACGAACATTAGGGACATTGAAAAAGTACGTGCGTAACCGAACAAGGCCAGAGGCATCGATGGCTTCAGGGTATGTGTTGGATGAAACCCTGGGGTTTGTGACAGAGTACATGCAAACGTTTACACAGGTACGTCGCCGAGTATGGGATGCTAATGAGGAAGAAGGGGTGTATGGTGAAGTATTGGAAGGGTCTGGATCTAAGTTTCGACTTTTACCATCAGCACGGGACCTTGCACATCATTATGTCCTTACCAATGTAGCCTGCTTAGCACCATGGGTCCGGTATTTGCCACCTAAACCCAACACATCTTCAATTTTCATGAATGGTATTACATTTACAAGCTGTTGTATGTTGGTCACATAATGTAGCCTTGTAGACCACCTATGTGGTGAGCCCTTCCTTAACTCATTACTTGGGGTTTAATGGGGTGGGCAGAAAACATGAGCAAGAGTGTGACCGAGTGGCAAGACTACGCACAGAGTTTGAAGACCAATGGCATAGGGATGAAAGAGGAGCAGGAGGGCCTATAAAGTATCCTGTAGAGCTTGCAGAAGTGCAGGAGTTAGCAGAATGGGTGAGGGAGGCAGTGCGAACCCATATGGCAAATGGCAATGTGCTTGATGAGATGGATGCATACTATTTGTCAATTAAGCCTAGTTCTGATGCTTCCCGATATACACAGATGAAGGCCTATGGAAATCACTATAGGGTCATTGGAGAAACCAATGCTAACACAATGGCAACCTATGATTGTGGAGTGGCATCAGTGTTCTAGCAAGCACAAGGGCCAGGTGGAATGTGTGCACTTGGGCCCATGCAATATGTGGGAATTCTGCAGGATATAATATTACTTGATTATGGGGCAATATCAATCCCAGTGGTTTTGTTTAAATGTGACTGGGTGAAGAATGAGGTTGATAGGCGAGGTCATCCAACTTACAAGCGTGATGAGGATGGCTTCCTGCTTGCAAATTTTAATGCACTGAAGGCAAATGACGACGAACCATTTGTGTTCCCATCTCAGGTGCAACAGGTGTTTTACTCTGAAGAGCTAAACCAAACACGGTGGAAGGTTGTACTACATAAGGAACCTCGCTCGAGGCGTGTGGTAACAGAAGCAGGGGAGGAACATACCGTGATACAAGATAATGTGATAGGCGTTGAAGTGCCTCTAGAAATACCAGATGTGCCTCACAACATGGCAATGGTTGGTGCCATTGAGTTGTGTGGCACAGATGCAATTATGGCATCTGCAGAGTTGCAAATGCCAGGTGAGGATGATGATGCATGATATGCAGACAGACTGAGACTAGGGAGGAACATGCATCTAGTTGTATGTCATTCCTGAGCAGTCACAGCATGGTACAGTACATGATGGGACTTCACGGGATGAAGCTGAAGAGCTGACTAGATCTTCCTGGAATGCAAAGGACGAAGCCAAGCTGTTGTCAGAGATGGAAGATTCCAGAAACCTTGTTGGCAGTGTTAGATCTGCAGAATGTGGCCTGGTTCCTGATGAACAAACGAAGGCCGGTGGGAAGGCCTTGGTTATGATGGTGCAGGGACTGAAAAAGTCTCAATCTGTGCAGCAATATGACATTGGAATGCCCCACACAGACAGAACAATCACTGGTCATTTTCTGGAAACAAATCAGTATAAGGCCGGTGGCAAGCTTGCAACTCTTGTGGTTGATTTGGGGGTTGACACCAGGGAAGATGTTAGCTCATCCTTGAGTTAGAGGAGACCACAGAGATCAATATGTTGTTTGACTACTGTGCCAGTAGAGTAGGGCATGGTGAGAGATATGCAGGTATGGATTTATGCATTTTGTGTTTCTTTCAGGCATATGTAGGTTTGGTCAGTGAAAATCAAACTTTGATGGGGTAGCAGCAATTTCTGTGTTGAACTTGTGTTCATGAAAGCCAAATTTCAGGGTTCTTTGAACAGTCTACTGCTCAAACATTATTTCCTCAATAGGTGGTGCAGGTTTGCCTGACATTTTATACTTACCATGTTCTGTGCTGGCTTCAGGTTTAGCTCTGGAATACAAAAAGCTCCTATCTATTTATACCTCCTCCCTTTTAGTGGGAAAATTTGTAGGGAACTGAAAAGCTGTTCAAAACCAATACAACTGTAGCTGGTTAGGGTGTGAGAGATGAAGAATGTCTTAGTAAGTAGTCAACTTGTCTCTTCTCTTGCAGGCAGTCTGATTGAGATGAAGCCTCTTTACAAGCGTGGTGTCACCCATCACACAGACACCGCCTCCTTCTTGCACGCAGTTTGATTGAGGTCAGGCATGTCTTCTGCAGGATGGTGAGGACTACTTCCCTGCAGGTATGGCAGATGGGCATGAAGAGGTAAACTCCTGAAGCTGCAGCAACAACTAGCACCTTTCTCCTCCATGAGTTACAAAGCAAGCAACTTACGTTTGGTATTCTGGTTTGAGTGGCATTTTGTTGTTTGCTGCTTTCAGAGATTTAACTTGTAACCAGCACCTAGATAATTACTTCCTTTGTGACTTGTATTCTCCATTGGGTTGAATGCATGGTGGCATTGCCTATTTGTACACAGTAGGCATCAACAGTTCTGCAGCTGATTTTTTAGCTGTCCGTAGCTAAATGGTCACAGGGATAACTGGTGTAATCCTTGAAGAATGTAGAACTCAAATTGACAGTCTGTTTGTCAGGATGATGATGAAGGAACTCTCGAGGAAGAGGAACAATTGGCCAAGGAGGATGATGCTAGTGCTGCAAAGCACCAGGATGCTGGAGATGTTGATGGAGTAGAGGATTTACTTGACCCACAGCTTTTAGTTGCATTGAAAGGACTAGGGATCACAGGAGGGGAATTGCCAGGCAAGACTATAACCAAGGGCAATGTGCCAAGTGTAAGCAAGGTGCCTGCTGTTGTGGCTCAACCATCAGGAGGTAGTTTGAGGCCTAAGTTGGGAGCTAATGCAGGATCTCCAAAGATCATCCCAGTTGCATTAGATGAACAGAGGCATCAACTTGAGGAGAGGATTTGGGCTGAGAAGGTGCGAGCCCTTGAGCTGAACGTGCAGGAAAGCAAGTAGAGGCTTTGGAAATGCTTGGTGGGGCAAAAAAGCTTTAGGGTTGTAGTTTCTGCTTTTCCTCTTCTGTTGTCAGATTTTGAATCCCTATACCTTTGTTGTCAGGTCATCCCAACCCTCTATTCAGGTTGATTTGAATTCTAAGTACAGAAAGAGTTATCAGATATGAGAAGATACATGTATTCCTTTTCTTTGCCAAAAGGCAAAATGATGAATGACAAGATACCACCTGCCCACCTATGTTCCTGACAAGTTTTAAGCTCCTGAAGTCCTCCATGGTTTCAAATGTTTTGTGTCAAGCTTGAAAGTGTTTACAGTCAGGTATTTTTGAATCATACTGCAAACCACATTTCCACTAAATTTAAGGAATTTAATTTAATTTATCATATGAATATTATGAATACGACCAAATTTGTATTGTACACCTTTGTATAACACTGTCAAGCTTCAAAGTGTTTACAGGCAGGTATTTTTTAATCATACTGCAAATCACATTTCCACTAAATTCAAGGAATTTAATTTTAATTTATCATATGAATATTATGAATACGTACAAAATTTGTATTTTACACCTTTGTATAACACTCTCACTAAAAAACCATACAATACGATATTTTCCATATAGACATACACCAACTACGACTAAGCACCATTTCGCTTACGACTAAATGGGACTCTAAATGGCTCCTTTTGGATGATAAATCCAACCCACAGATGATAAATCCAACCCATATATAGATGAAAATAAAATTAGTCGCAAACTAGTCGCAGGTTAGTCGAAGATGACTTGACTGATGTCAGCACGATGTCACAATAGTCGTGGATAACAAAAATGTAGTTGCAAAGACCAAATAGTTGCAGGTAGTTGTAAATGCGATGGTCGCATTTTGGCCTTTTCCTTCTAGTGCTTCAAAAAATTTATATCTTACATTATTTAAGCAAATGCATTATATGAAGGTTGGAAAACATAGATGTATGCACTACTTACCCATAAAAGAAAAATGAAGTCAACTACACTATTTAATACATTTTTAAAAATTCTTTTAAAACAAAATTTTCAATTAAAACAAAGACTCAAATTGTGTCAAAAGGACATCAATATACTATCCAATCTATTTTTGGATTTTTAAAATAAGATTAACATGACATCATTTTAGTTATAATCATATACCAATCCACTATAATCATGAAATAATAAATGTAATAAAAATCCAAAATAATCCTTTATAGTCTTTTTTTCGTTAGATTGTCCTTTTGGGTACCCTGATTGCAAATATGCCCAAATATCTTAAAGTATATTCTCAAATAGATAATGGATAAATCTCAAAAGCTTCATTTCAATTATGAAAAATCATTTATTAATTTCATATTATAAAAGGAAGAGTTACCATGATCATTGCAAGGATTTAAAAGCTTTTGAAATTTAACATTTGCCACATGATCTGTCACGTCAAGTACCAAAAACATTGCGTTCGACAAATGTTAACGTAAATTCACTTTTGGAATGAAAAGGCTCCAAATAGGGGAAGACTTCCCCCCATCAAGTATTAAAAAAACCTTCGCTCTATGAGTCCATTTTTCAACTAACATAACATAACATTATCTATTGGGCTTTTCATCATCCTAACTAGATTATGGTCTATAAAGATGGTGTTTCCAACATGCATACTCAAGATTTTAGCAAAAAAACCTACAAGGCATTTATGGAAGACCATTGATTTTGGTTTGTTGAAAAGAAAATGGTTATTCATTTCATAAAACTCATGACCAAATATCCACAAAAGTTCAATATTAAAATCTACATTTTTTTGTCATTTCACTCAAGAAGATCAATATTTGTAGGGTTTACATTTAATCAAAATATACACTACAAACTCAACATTTATTCTCCTTCAATGTATGAAGGATCCATTAGTAGAAATCCTACCCAATAAAGAAACTATTTGTCAAAAAACTTTGAAGTAAAATGTCATCATCTTATGATTGCACTTACCAGGCAAGTGGGTGTGAAGATTTTTCTACCAAAAATGTTGAAGTAAACAATCACATCCACAAGTATTAACTTTATAATTTGAAAAGTTGCCTTTGGACAAACTCATTTTCATAGAACTTTTGATTTTCTAGGAATGAAAAAATTGGGTTTTCAATTAATGCCAACAATTCCTTGTTTCTGATAATATTGACACCCACATTTGCTCCAATTTTACAAGGGAACAAATATGCATATAAAAAAACAATAGTGCTCCTCAAGTTTGTGGACAAACTCGGAACCTCCTCTTGTTGATCCATGTATAGACCTAACTCCAATCACATCTTTTGTCATGTATGTGTTCATCAAGTTTATGGACAAACTTGGAACCTCCACCTCTTGAACCATGTACTAACCTAACTCCAATCACATTTTTTGTCACATATGTGAACTTGCACACAATGGTAAATTAATTTTTGAATGAATCGTAATCACAAATGCACACAACCACCTTGAATCTTGCCTTGGTATTGAACAATCTAGTAACAAAGGAATCCCAATCAAAGCCTTTTCCAAACTGTTGGAATATCCTTGGTGATGTGAGTTGTAAAAATGACTACAATTGTGATTTTCACAATGTCTTACAAGAATGATGTTATTGTTTCGTTGTCAATGACATCTAGCAGGGTGACCATGTTATCAACCCAATCAAATTTATAACGAATCTCCAACATAATTGCATCCATTACATTTCCCTTTGAAGTGCCACTTTGGATCTACTTCTCTAATGGGCATTTAAATCTTAAAGGGTGCATTTCACCCAATGGGTTTAACCTCAATTTTTCCAAATAGAAATCATCATTTTATCCGTCTTATGTTTGTCCTTCAACATGTGCCACTCATCATCCATGTAGGGCTTCTAATTGTTCGTTGTTAGTTTAAAATGTCCAAAATGAACCATAATTTCCTTTTGAATAATGATTTTCCATTTCAAAAGTCTTATGAATTTGTACATGGATTTGAGGTCTAGTTGCCCCCCACCCTTGGCTTGATGTTTGCAAAATGTTATCACTTTTCCAAGGAGCCCTTTTGCCAGCTTCTTCAATTGCTTTTCTTTTAGGTTGGCCAAACAACTAAAGGTGGATTTTCCAATCAACTTGGCTAGATGTGTTGGTACGTTGCTAGTTCCATAAAAAATGTTGCACCTCTCCCATTCAAGCAAAACATTCTACCAAATGCTAAAACACCACATTTGTTAATAGAATGATGTTTTTTCATTCCTTTGTTGATTCAACGTTCAACACTACCTTGAACATCTCTTCAAATTTCTACAAAAGGTGTACAAATATTTGCAGGATCAATAAATGCATTTCATAATGGAACATTAACATGACTTGAAAGGTTTTCATTGAATACCTTGTATTCTTTAATATGTCGAAAAAATGCATCTAGATTTAGAAGTGGCCTTTTGTCTAACACACATGTGCAAGGATCTCCCTATAAAAAGGCTTCATGCTCAATGCACAATCCTTATTATTTAGTAGCTTTGAGAGGTTGCAAATCTTCACAAAGTTTGTGTCTTAGACAATGATGATTTGAAACTTGTTGTAAAATTTTCGAACATGGTGTGTTGTATTGGTGTCTCCAACGAATTCATGTGTTAGAAATACTATTCGTTTCTAATTCCCAATGTTGATGAATGTGTTAAACATTCATCAAAAGGATGAATAGTATTCACATCCTTGTAGTAGTTAGGTTAGGGTTTAGAAGTGGAGACTACTTACGGTTTGGCGGCGGCTAGGGTTAGGGTTTGGTGGCGGCTAGGGTTAGGCGACGGCTAGGGTTAGGGTTTGGCGGCGGCTAGGTTAGGGTTAAGTGGCGGCTACTTTAGGGTTAGGAGATAGTATATAAGGGAGTAGTTTGGAGTTGTGTTTCATTCTCTCCTTTCATGTTTTTTGAGTGCACATAGAACCTTCAACCTTTGTTAGTTGTTGCAAGCCATAGTTTTGTGATTGCATACAACCTTTGTAATCATCTTGTTAGTTAATACAATTGTTCCATTTCATGAACCTTGAAGCTTTCATTTCTTGCTTGTTTTCAAGTTGTTTCCAATAGGTTATGGGCCCACACCAAGCAAGAGAAAGGACATTGTGTTAGAATAAGAAGTAGTGAAAGGTTTTGAGCTTGTATTGCATAGAAAAAAGGAGAGAATCCTTTTGAGACAAGGTTCTTAGTTTGCAAAGTGAGTGGGAGTTCATTTCCAAGTGGTAGCATACAAGGAGCTTGCAACTTTTCCAAGTGAGTGGGAGGTGTGGAAGAGACTTCTTCAAAGTGTTGTAAGTTTTTAAGCGTGGAAGAGTGTTCTTCAAGTCTTTAAGTTTCAAGTTTTAAGTTCAAAAGTGTGAAAGAGAGTTCTTCAAATTTTTGAAAGTTTCAACATTGAAGTTTGAGGTGTAAAAGAAGTTTTTCAAGTTTCTTGTCAAGGTTTTAGGAAAACCTTGTTTTTTTTTAAGTTTTTGAAAGTGTTTCCTTGTACAACATAGAAAAGGAGAATCCTTTTGAAGGAAGGCTTTTACTTTCCAAGGTTGCAAAGAGAGTAATAGTCTTTCCAAGAGAGTGTGAGGTGTGGAAGAGATTTCTTCAAGGTCTTGTAAGTTTTTCAAGTGTGAAAAACTTGGTTTTGAAAGTATCAAGTTTCAAAATGAAAGTGTTTGGAAGAGAGTTCTTTTAGTTGTTGAAAACTTCCACTTTCAAGTTTGAGAGTGCTTGTTGTAGCATTTGTGTTCAAAATGTCTTCTTTTCAAATGGAGTCTTTGAAAGTCATGGAGAAGTTTGATGGCGGCAACTTTCACCTTTGGAAGTTCAAAATGCGCATGATGCTTTCCAAACATGGGCTTTGGAAATTTGTTGATGGGAGTGCCACCTTGCCAAGTGAAGAACTTGTAAGGGCCGATTACAACGAAAAGGAGACCAAGGCTTTTGCATTGCTTTGTGAACATCTCACGGATGCCCAACTTGCACACATTCAATATTGTGACGATGTGAGAAGTGCGTGGGAGGCTCTTTGTGGTGTGCATGAAGCTAAGACCATTCGCAACAAGTTGTTCCTTCGAAGGAGATTCTTCACCATCAAAATGCAAGAAGGAGATGACATGCTGGTGCACATCAACACGGTGAAAGCCCTTGCGGACCAACTACGTTCTATCGAGGTGAACATTACGGATGAAGATGTTTACATGGTACTCCTCATGAGCCTTCCTCCATCCTTTGATAACTTAGTCACAAGCTTGGAGTCCATGTCCACGAAAGATGTAGACCTTCAATTCATTGTAGCAAGGTTGCTTCACGAAGTGTCCAAAAGAAAAGAATGTGAGAGTTCCGAGACTACCGCCTTAGTGAACAAAACTCACAAGTCAAACGAAAAGCTTTGCTTCTATTGTAAGAAACCGGGACATTTTGTGAGAAATTGTTTGAAGAAGAAAAATGATGAAAAAGAAAAAGCTAATCAAGCTTGTGAAGATCACGAGCAAATGTTTGTTGCGGCATTGAGTGCCAATGATCATACCACGTATGATTGGATTGTGGATTCCGGGGCAACGCAACACATGACATTCGAACAAGAGTGGTTTACCACGTACGAGCGCATTTCCCCAAGGAGGGTGTTCATGGGCGATGACACCGTTTTGGAGGCCATTGGCAAGGGGAGCATCAAAGCCACAATGCAAGTGGGAGGCCGATTCACACACACAACCATCACCCAAGTTCTTCATGTTCCAAAAATGAAGAATAATCTCATTTCGGTGAGTAAACTCATTTCGGAGGGTTTCAAAGTGGAGTTTGACAAGGATGGTTGTAAGGTCAACGATGCTCGAGGAGTTGTTGTGGCACAAGCACGAAGGGACAAGAACTTGTATCTTCTTAATGTGAAGGTGCGTAAGGACATGGCGCACATTGCAAATTCTTTGGAGGAAAGTGCGATGCTTTGGCATGAAAGACTTGGCCATCTCAACATGGCAAGCCTTAAGGAGTTAGATGCCATGGTGAACGGCATGAATTTGAAGGAAGTGCCGTTGCATCATATTTGTGAAGGATGCGTCAAATGTAAACATCAAAAAACATCATTTCCCAAGGACGGAGCAACGAGGGCTTCACAACTTTTGGAGATTGTGCACACCGATGTGTGCGGACCAATGAAGACTACTTCGCATGGTGGAGCGCGATACTTTCTCACTTTCATTGACGATTTCTCAAGGAAAACTCATGTTTATCTTTTGAAGGCAAAAGGAGAAGTGTTTGAAAAATTCAAACAATACAAGGCGTTGGTGGAGAACGAAATTGGTCACAAAATCAAAGTCTTACGTTCCGACAACGGAGGAGAATTTCTGTCTAAGAAGTTTGACACATTTCTTGCGGAATGTGGAATTCAACGACAAACAAGTGCACCCTATTCCCCACAACAAAACGGTGTTGCGGAACTTGCCAATAGAACCATCATGGAATGTGCAAGAAGCATGATTCTTGCACAAGGGTTGGAACTTGCATTTTGGGGCGAAGCGGTGAACACGGCGGTGTACATCAAAAATCGATGTCCAACCAAGGCTCTTGATTCCAAGACCCCTCAAGAAGCGTGGAGTGGTAGGAAACCCGATGTGTCTCTTTTAAAATTTTTTTGTTGTAAAGCCTTTGCACATGTGCCCGATGAGAAGAGGACCAAATTAGTCCAAGTCGATGCCTTGTGTGTTTTTAGGATATTACGAAGGCACCAAGCGTATCGCTTGATGTGTGTGAAAACCAAGAGAATCATCAAAAGTAGAGATGTCGTGTTCATTGAAGGGCCAAAGGAAATAGATGTTGTACCTCATCGTCAGAAAGAAGAAAATGTAGTTGTGCATGAAGAAGTTGAAGGAGAAGAACCATTAACCTTTAGTCAAGATACACCTTTGAATGAAACAAGGGAAGGTGTGCAAAGTGAGTTCACACCAAGTTCTTCATCGGAAGAAGAATTTGTTCTTTCCAATGATAACCCATCTTGTGAACCTTCACAAGATGAGCCGAGGGAAAGACCTCAAAGGCAACGAAGGGAATGGCCTCGGGATTGGTGGATTGCTACCAAGGAGGTGGAGCGCGCCACCGTTGCATTTTTGGAGGAGCCCCAAAATATTGAAGAAGCATTGACATGTGAAAATTCCAAGGAATGGGAGTGTGCGATGCGAGAAGAATATCATTCCCTCATGACAAACAACACATGGACTTTGGTACCACTTCCCGCCGGTAGGAAACCCATTTCTTGCAAATGGGTGTTCAAAATCAAACAAGGCGCAAATGGGGAGGTGGAACGATACAATGCTAGATTAGTGGCAAGAGGTTTTACCCAAACCTACGGAGTGGATTACAACGAAATCTTTGCGCCCGTGGCAAAGTTCACATCTATTCGTTGTATTCTTGCATTAGCCGCCTTGGAAGACATGGAGATCCATCAAATGGACGTGAAAACCGCATTTCTCAATGGCGAGCTTGAAGAGGAGATTTACATGGAGCAACCTCAAAGGTTCGTGCACCAAGGAAGTGAACATCTCGTGTGTAAGCTTCACAAATCCTTGTATGGTTTGAAACAATCTCCAAGGGCATGGAATCAAAAGTTAGATGGGTTTCTCAAAAGCATTGCATTTATGAAGAGTGAGGCGGATCCTAGTGTGTACGTTGCACAAGTGGGAGATGTGAAGTTTTTCATTGTGGTCTATGTGGATGACCTCATTTTGGTGTGCAACGATCAAAACAAACTTTTGCAAGTCAAAGAAGAATTGAGTCAAAAGTTTGAAATGAAGGACCTCGGGGAGTTGCATTTCTTTTTGGGGATGGAGGTGCAAAGGAATCGTGATGAAAGACTTCTACGCATCAACCAAATCAAATACCTCAAGGAAATATTGAAGCGTTTTCGAATGGAAGAATGTAAGCCCATTGGAGTTCCATTGGATCCCAAGGTGAAGTTACAAAGGAATGGGAGTGGAAATGATGAATCAAAGGGATTTCCATATCAACAAGCGGTGGGGTCTTTGATGTATGCCATGTTGTGCACACGACCCGACTTGGCATACCCAATAAGCGTGTTGAATCAACACATGGCGAACCCTAACATGGAGCATTGGATGGCCGTGAAACGAATCTTTCGATATTTGCAAGGTACATTGCAAATGAAATTACAATTTGGTGCAACACCATCCAAGGAAGTTCTTGGATATTGCGATGCGGATTGGGGCGGTGATCTTGAAGATAGGAGGTCCACCACAGGGTTTGTTTTCATGATGGGAGGGGGAGCCATTTCTTGGAGTAGCAAACGACAACCTACAATAGCATTGTCCACCACGGAGGCCGAATACATGGCGAACACGCAAGCCACAAAGGAAGCCATATGGATAACAAAGTTGATGATGGATTTAGGATACATGGAGGAGAAGAAAATGATGGTGATTCGATGCGACAATCAAGGTGCGATATCATTGACCAAGAATCCCACTCACCATGCACGAACAAAACACATTGATGTACAACATCATTTTGTTCGAGAACGAGTTGAAAATGGAGAAGTTCGATTTGAATATTGTCCAACGGAACACATGGTGGCGGATGTCCTTACCAAGGCATTATCAAAAGAACGACATCATAAGTTGATAAACATGTTCGGATTAGAAACTTCATAGAGTGGGAGTGTTAGAAATACTATTCGTTTCTAATTCCCAATGTTGATGAATGTGTTAAACATTCATCAAAAGGATGAATAGTATTCACATCCTTGTAGTAGTTAGGTTAGGGTTTAGAAGTGGAGACTACTTACGGTTTGGCGGCGGCTAGGGTTAGGGTTTGGTGGCGGCTAGGGTTAGGCGACGGCTAGGGTTAGGGTTTGGCGGCGGCTAGGTTAGGGTTAAGTGGCGGCTACTTTAGGGTTAGGAGATAGTATATAAGGGAGTAGTTTGGAGTTGTGTTTCATTCTCTCCTTTCAT
Source organism: Sphagnum contortum (assembly GCA_963920785.1). Lineage (NCBI taxonomy): Eukaryota > Viridiplantae > Streptophyta > Sphagnopsida > Sphagnales > Sphagnaceae > Sphagnum > Sphagnum contortum. The sequence continues at coordinate 11,006,331 of OY987282.1, forward strand.
GTTTTTTGAGTGCACATAGAACCTTCAACCTTTGTTAGTTGTTGCAAGCCATAGTTTTGTGATTGCATACAACCTTTGTAATCATCTTGTTAGTTAATACAATTGTTCCATTTCATGAACCTTGAAGCTTTCATTTCTTGCTTGTTTTCAAGTTGTTTCCAATATCATGCTCATAAATAAATGGCATTTTCTTTCATTAGTGCTTGAAAAAACTATGATTGAAAAGATTATAATTCTATTTGAAAATAAGTTTTAAAAAATGAAAAATAGGATAGAAAAGAAATGCACCTTTGTTGTAGCAATTGTGTGTTAGCTTTTAATAATAAAAAGTGATAGTTTTAAAACATTTGGTCGCCGCTAGGTGTTTAACAGCGTTTGCACAAAAATGCCTACTGGTCGTTAGGCATTTGGTGACACTCACATGAAAACGCTTAATGGTCGCTAGGTGTTTAATAGCACTCACCTGAAAACACATGGTGGCCGCCATGCATTTGCAAGTGTTTACATGGAAACGCTTGGTGGCTACTAAATGTGTTGAAGATTATGATAAAACATAGATAATGGTGTTGTAGATGTTAGAAACAATCTTGTAAATAAGTGTTGCAAGTAATCAAAGACATAGGTAGATTTGGGATATGTTAGTACCACCAACATGCTAGAATAAGGGGGAAGAGATTTATCCCATATGCTTTGTCAATGTGGTGGTACATGGAAGGGAATAAAGAGCAAGGTTGGAGGAGAGTTGGCTCTCTTACTCCAAGCATTTGTTCACATGTGTGTGTTTTGTGTGCTTGTGATTGCTCTGATATCACACAATCTCTCTTTTAATCCTAATAGGTTATGGGCCCACACATGCAAATTGCATCATTAGAGGTTTGATTGCTTGTGTGCATTGAGAGAGAGATCTTGAGGGTTTTGTTGAAGATTATGATAAAACATAGATAATGGTGTTGTAGATGTTAGAAATAATCTTGTAGATAAGTGTTGCAAATAATCTAAGACATAGGTAGATTTGGGATATGTTAGTACCACCAACATGTTAGAATAAGGAGGAAGATATTTATCCCATATGCTTTGTCAATGAGGTGGTACAGGGAAGGGAATAAAGAGCAAGGTTGGAGGAGAGTTGGCTCTCTTACTCCAAGCATTTGTTCACATACTTGTGTATGTTTTATGTGCTTGTGATTGCTCTGATATCACACAATCTCTCTTCTAATCCTAATAACAATCTCTCCTCTAATCTAATCCCAATAGGTTATGGGCCCACACATGCAAATTGCATCATTAGAGGTTTGATTGCTTGTGTGCATTGAGAGACAGATCTTGAGGGTTTGTGTGTGTTGGAGGTGCAAGTTTGCACTGGTTGAAGCGCTTTTGGAGCCTTGGAGGAGTTTTAAAGAGCTTTGGAGGAGCTTTGAGGATTTAGAGCCCATTTGGAGCTTGGAGGTGCACAAGTCCTGGGTTGGTGCTCTTTGGAGGTATTTCGAAGCATTGGATGTGCAATCCACTATTGTAAGTCTTGATTGAGTTACTAAGGTGTATTTGTGCACATTCGATTCATAGAGCACTTGATTTGAGTTGGTTAAGTGCATTCTAAGTGTGTAAGGAGGCATTGATGCAAGAGTTGCTAGAGTGCATTTTGAGTGTGGAAGGAGGCATTGATGCAAGCGTTGCTTGAATGCATTTTGAATGTGTAAGGAAGCATTGATGCAAGAGTTGGTTAAGTGCATTCTGAGTGTGTAAGGAGGCATTGATGCAAGAGTTGCTAGAGTGCATTTTGAGTGTGGAAGAAGGCATTGATGCAAGAGTTGCTTGAATGCATTTTGAGTCTATAAGGACGCATTGATGCAAGAGTTGGTTGAGTACATTCTGAACGTGTAAGGAGGCATTAATGCAAAAGTTGCTAGAGTGCATTCTGAGTGTGTAAGGAAGCATTGATGCAAGAGTTTGTTGAGTGCATTCTGAGTGTGTAAGGAAGCATTGATGCAAGAGTTGGTGGAGTGCATTCGAAGTGTGTAAGGAGGCATTGATGCAAGTGGGAGCCATTAAGGGCTGAGTTTTGTCATTGGAGGTGAATTGGTGCACAATTGAGCCATCTAGGGGCTGGAGTGTGTTTATGAGAGTGCATTGAAGCAAATTACATATAAGAGTGTTCATTAAGCACTAATTAGCATCTGGTTGAGCACATAAGTGGGTAGAGAGGTCAGATTTGAATGCAAAATGGCATCATTTGAGGGAGAGAGCGCTAGAGTCATTGACAAGTTCAATGGGGAGAACTTTAGCCTCTGGAAGTTCAAAATGGAGATGGTGTTGGCCTCCATGGACCTTTGGGAGATTGTTGACGGATCTGAGGATGCTGCACCATCCGATGCGGACCCCAAAATCATCAAGGGGTACCAAAGGCGTGTGAAGAAGGCCATGTCTATCATTGGCATCAACTTGGTGGATAGTCAACTTCACCACATCAAGAGGTGTAAGGGACCAGGGGAGGCATGGAGGACACTTTGTAACATCCACGAGACAAGGAGCTTGTCCAACATCCTCTTCATTCGCCGCAAGTTCTTCACATGTAAGATGCAAGAGGGAGAGGACCTTCTAGACCACATCAACAAGGTAAAGGCCCTTGCTGATCAACTTGCTTGCTTGGAGGTGCCCGTGAGGGATGAGGATGTTGTGATGACCTTGCTTGAGAGCTTGCCACCTATTGGGATTAGATTAGAGGAGAGATTGTTATTAGGATTAGAAGAGAGATTGTGTGATATCAGAGCAATCACAAGCACATAAAACATACACAAGTATGTGAACAAATGCTTGGAGTAAGAGAGCCGACTCTCCTCCAACCTTGCTCTTTATTCCCTTCCCTGTACCACCTCATTGACAAAGCATATGGGATAAATATCTCCCTCCTTATTCTAGCATGTTGGTGGTACTAACATATCCCAAATCTACCTATGTCTTTGATTACTTGCAACACTTATTTACAAGATTGTTTCTAACATCTACAACACCATTATCTATGTTTTATCATAATCTTCAACATCTTCAACACTCCCACTTTGCAAGTAATCTAAGACTCCTAATCCCATGCTTCTTATAAGGTTTTGATGCCGCTCCTTTGCTAATGCCTTTGTCAACACATCCGCCACCATATTTTGAGTTGGGCAATACTTGAGCCCTATTTCTCCACTCTCCAACTTCTCTCGAATGAAGTGGTGTTGTATGTCAATGTGCTTTGTGCGAGAGTGGTGCGTTGGGTTCTTTGCAAGTGCAATGCATCCTTGATTGTCACACATGATGCTCGTTGCTCCAACTTGCACAAGTCCCACATCCGCCATTAACTTCCTCAACCATATGGCCTCCTTGGTGCATTGGCTAGTGGCCATGTATTCGGCCTCTGTGGTAGACAAGGCAATTGTAGGTTGCCTCTTGCAATTCCATGAGATGGCTCCAAGACCCACAAAGAACACGTACCCCGTGGTGGAACGTCGCTCATTTGCATCTCCACCCCAATCAGCATCACAATATCCCCTCAAACTAACATCCTTGCCTCCAAGGCACAATTTGAAATCCAAAGTGCCCTTCAAGTACCGCATGATGCGTTTCACCGCCATCCAATGGGAAGGACCAGCCCTTGACATGAATTGACTAACCATGCTCACCGGGAATGCAAGATCAGGCCTTGTGCCCACCATGGCATACATCAATGATCCCACCGCGGCCTTATATGGAATGCCATGCATCTCCTCTTGAATGCCTTGAAACTCTTCCTCCGTGAGTTTCAAGAGCTTGGAATTCACATCAAGCGGAGTTCCAATGGGCTTGCACTCCTCCATGTTGAAGCGCTTGAGCACCTCTTCAATGTACTTGCTTTGGCTCATGGTTATGGTGCGATTCGCACGGTCTCTCTCAAACTCCACACCAAGGCAATAGTGCAACTCTCCAAGATCACTCATCTCAAATTCATCTTCAAGCCTTGACTTCAACCATTTCAAAATGCTCACATTGCTTGCTAAGATGATCAGATCATCCACATAGATAATGACTATCAACAAGTACTCACCCGTTTGCTTGACATATAATGAATGGTCCGCTTGGCTCCTAGAAAAACATTCATGGGTGAAGAACATGTCAATGCGTTGGTACCATGCTCTTGGTGATTGCTTGAGCCCGTACAAAGACTTCTTCAACTTACACACGAGGTGCTCCTTGCCATCTTGCACGAATCCTTGCGGTTGGTCCATGTAGATGTCCTCCTCCAATTCCCCATTCAAGAATGCGGTCTTCACATCCATTTGGTGGATTTCTAGATCCATGGCAGATCCAATTGCAAGCATGCATCTAATGGTGGTGAACTTGGCCACGGGGGCAAATGTTTCATTGAAGTCCACACCTTCCACTTGAGAGTACCCCTTGGCCACCAACCTTGCCTTGTGCCTCACAATATGGCCTGATGCATCCCTTTTTGTGCGAAACACCCACTTGCATCCCACACTCTTACGATCCTTTGGAAGAGGGACCAATTCCCACGTGCCATTGGCCATGAGTGAGCCATATTCCTCTTGCATGGCTGCCTCCCACTTGCTTGCATCCTCCGAATGCATTGCATCACACAAGTTCAATGGATCATCAAGACAAGCAACATTAGCACGTTCCACATCTTGTTGGGGTAAGATGTGGTTCTTCCACCATTCTCCAAGCGGTCGCCGCTCCCTCAAGGGGTACCTACGCTCTTCCCCGGGCTGCCCCTCATGTTCACGACTTGTGCTTGCATCTTTAGATGGTTTTGAAGGTGTTGATGAACACCCTGGGGTTGGTGTTTCCTCCTCATTGCTTGGATCCTCATTGGCATCATCATCCACATAGGGCGATTTGGATGATGTGTCCACAATCACCACATTAGGGGTCTCATTTCTCCCACTTGGACGCATCTCTAAATCGCTGCCCACACTAGTGCTATCCTCCATGAACTCAACATCCCTACATTTGATGATCTTCTTGGATTGCAAACACATGAGCCTATATGCCTTGGTGCCTTCACAATACCCAAGAAACAAGCATTTTGTGCCCTTTGCATCAAGCTTACCCCTCTTCTCATCCGGCACCATGGCATACGCAACGCATCCAAACACACGCATGTGTGATATACAAGGCTTTCTCCCACTCCACGCTTCCTCTGGTGTGATGGATGGCAAGGCTCTTGATGGACATCGATTCCTTGTGTAAGCCGCATTCACAACCGCTTCCGCCCAAAGTGACTTCTTGAGGTTTTGAGCATGAAGCATGCTCCTCGCCATCTCCACAAGGGTGCGGTTTGCACGCTCTGCCACTCCATTTTGTTGAGGTCTATATGGTGTGGAAGTTTGCTTCTCAATGCCGTGTGCCTTCAAGAAGCCTTGGAATCCCTTGGAAATGTACTCCCCTCCATTATCGGACCGAAAGATCTTGATTTTGCACTCTGATTGATTCTCCACAAGTGTCTTGAATTCCTTGAACTTGTCCAAGCACTCCCCTTTGGACTTCAATAAGTACACCCACACCTTCCTTGAAAAGTCGTCAATGTAGGTCACAAAGTACCTTGCACCTCCCAAGGATGTGGTCCTCATGGGGCCGCATACATCCGAATGCACAATCTCCAGGGGCTTGGTGGCACGCATCCCTCCATCACTTGGAAATGGTTTGCGATGTTGTTTTCCCTCAATGCACCCTTCACAAACAAATGAAGATGTAGGGCAAGGCATGTTTCCAAGGTTCAGACCACTCACCATGTTTTGGAGCGCATGCACACCTTTGATGTTCAAATGACCGAGCCGACGATGCCAAAGCTCCAATGCACCATCAGTTGTTGAAGCTTGGGCCACGTTGGCCACATGCATCTCACACACCTTGGTGAAGGTCACTTGATACAAGTTGCCATCCCGTAGTGCTATTGCAATCACCTCTCCATCAAATGCCCTCACAATGCACTCATTCATGTGGAATTGCACTTTGCACCCACTTGACAAGATTTTGCTCACGGAAAGCAAGTTGGCATGCAATTTTGGCACATGGAGCACATCTTTGATTTTGACCCTCTTGGTTTGGCCTTTCACCATCACTTCCACAAGGATGGATCCCATTCCAATTGCTTCAACAATGCTATCATCACCCATATGCACATTGCGTTTTGGAATTACCTCATACGTGTCAAATGCGGCTCTATGAGGGGTCATATGCTTGGTGGCTCCCGAGTCCATGATCCACTTGCATATGGCCTTGCAATGGTCTCCATCTTTTGTTGCAAAGGCATAATCATCATCGTCCTTGGCTTTGTTGGCATTCTCCTTCTCCTTGTGGTTGTTCTTGGCCTTGAAGCAAAATCGTGCAATGTGACCTGGTTTGCCACAATAGTAGCATGTCTTGGTCTCTTTGCGGGTAGATGTGATGCCTCCTTTTCCTTGCATTGACACCATGGCCGCATCATCACCTTGCGGCTCCTTCTCCCTCCTCTTGGACACTTCATGCATCAATCGTGCGGTCACATATTCCATGGTGAGGTCTTTCATGGGCAGGGTCTCCAAGGCGGTGATTAGGTACTCGTAGGAGGGTGGCAAGCTCTCAAGCAAGGTCATCACAACATCCTCATCCCTCACGGGCACCTCCAAGCAAGCAAGTTGATCAGCAAGGGCCTTTACCTTGTTGATGTGGTCTAAAAGGTCCTCTCCCTCTTGCATCTTACACGTGAAGAACTTGCGACGAACAAAGAGGATGTTGGACAAGCTCCTTGTTTCGTGGATGTTGCAAAGTGTCTTCCATGCCTCCGCTGGTCCCTTGCACCTCTTGATGTGGTGAAGTTGACTATCCACCAAGTTGATGCCAATGATAGACATGGCCTTCTTCACGCGCCGTTGGTACTCCTTGATGATTTTGGGGTCCGCATCGGATGGTGGAGCATCCTCAGACCCGTCGACAATCTCCCAAAGGTCCATGGAGGCCAACACCATCTCCATCTTGAACTTCCAAAGGCTAAAGTTCTCCCCATTGAACTTGTCAATGACTCTAGCGCTCTCCCCCTCAAAGGATGCCATTTTGCACTCAAATCTGACCTCTCTACTCACTTATGCGCTCAACCAGATGCTAATTAGTGCTTAATGAACACTCTTATATGTAATTTGCTTCAATGCACTCTCATAAACACGCTCCAGCCCCTAGATGGCTCAATTTGTGCAGCAATGCACCTCTAATGACAAATCTCAGCCCTGAATGGCTCCCACTTGCATCAATGCCTCCTTACACACTCGGAATGCACTCAACCAACTCTTGCATCAATGCGTCCTTACACACTCAGAACGCACTTAACCAACTCAAATCAAGTGCTCTATGAATGGAATGTGCACAAATACACCTTAGTAACTCAATCAAGACTTACAATGCTGGATTGCACATCCAATGCTTCGAAATACCTCCAAAAAGCACCAATCTAGGACTTGTGCACCTCCAAACTCCAAATGGCCTCCAAATCTTCAAAGCTCCTCCAAAGCTCTTCAAAACTCCTCTAAGGCTCCAAAAGCGCCTCCAACAGTGCAAACTTGCTCCTCCAACACACACAAACCCTCAAGATCTCTCTCTCAATGCACACAAGCAATCAAACCTCTAATGATGCAATTTGCATGAGTGGGCCCATAACCTATTGGGATTAGATTAGAGGAGAGATTGTTATTAGGATTAGAAGAGAGATTGTGTGATATCAGAGCAATCACAAGCACATAAAACATACACAAGTATGTGAACAAATGCTTGGAGTAAGAGAGCCGACTCTCCTCCAACCTTGCTCTTTATTCCCTTCCCTGTACCACCTCATTGACAAAGCATATGGGATAAATATCTCCCTCCTTATTCTAGCATGTTGGTGGTACTAACATATCCCAAATCTACCTATGTCTTTGATTACTTGCAACACTTATTTACAAGATTGTTTCTAACATCTACAACACCATTATCTATGTTTTATCATAATCTTCAACATCTTCAACACCACCCTCCTACGAGTACCTAATCACCGCCTTGGAGACTCTGCCCATGAAAGACCTCACGATGGAGTTTGTGACCGCACGATTGATGCATGAAGTGTCCAAGAGGAGGGAGAAGGAGTCGCAAGGTGATGATGCGGCAATGGTGTCAATGCAAGGAAAAGGAGGCATCACATCTACACGCAAAGAGACCAGGACATGCTACTATTGTGGCAAACCAGGCCACATTGCACGATTTTGCTTCAAGGCCAAGAACACCAACAAGGAGAAGGAGAATGCCAACAAAGCCAAGGACGATGATGACTATGCCTTTGCAACAAAAGATGGAGACCATTGCAAGGCCGTATGCAAGTGGATCATGGACTCGGGAGCCACGAACCATATGACCCCTCATAAAGCCGCATTTGACATGTATGAGGTAATTCCAAAACGTAATGTGCATATGGGTGATGATAGCATTGTTGAAGCAATTGGAATGGGATCCATCCTTGTGGAAGTGATGGTGAAAGGGCAAACCAAGAGGGTCAGAATCAAGGATGTGCTCCATGTGCCCAAATTGCATGCCAACTTGCTTTCCGTGAGCAAAATCTTGTCAAGTGGGTGCAAAGTGCAATTCAACATGAATGAGTGCATTGTGAGGGCATTTGATGGAGAGGTGATTGCAATAGCGCTACGGGATGGCAACTTGTATGAAGTGACCTTCACCAAGGCATATAGGCTCATGTGTTTGCAATCCAAGAAGATCATCAAGTGTAAGGAAGTTGATTTCATGGAAGATAGCACTAGTCTGGGCAGTGATTTCGAGATGCGTCCAAGTGGGAGAAATGAGACCCCTAATGTGGTGATTGTGGACACATCTTCCAAATCGCCCTATGTGGATGATGATGCCGAAAAGGGTCCAAGCAATAAAGAGGCAACACCAAACCCAGGTTGTTCATCAACACCTTCAACACCATCTAAAGATGTAAGCACAAGTGGTGAGCACGAAGGGCAGCCCTGGGAAGAGCGTAGGTACCCCTTGAGGGAGCGGCGACCGCTTGGAGGTTGGTGGAAGAACCACATCTTACCCAAACAAGATGTGGAACGTGCTAATGTTGCTTGTCTTGATGATCCATTGAATTTGTGTGATGCAATGCATTTGGAGGATGCAAGCAAGTGGGAGGCACCCATGCAAGATGGCAAGGAGCACCTCGTGTGTAAGTTGAAGAAGTCCTATTACGGGCTCAAGCAATCTACAAGAAGCATGGGATTAGGAGTCTTAGATTACTTGCAAAGTGGGAGTGTTGAAGATTATGATAAAACATAGATAATGGTGTTGTAGATGTTAGAAACAATCTTGTAAATAAGTGTTGTAAGTAATCAAAGACATAGGTAGATTTGGGATATGTTAGTACCACCAACATGCTAGAATAAGGGGGAAGAGATTTATCCCATATGCTTTGTCAATGTGGTGGTACAGGGAAGGGAATAAAGAGCAAGGTTGGAGGAGAGTTGGCTCTCTTACTCCAAGCATTTGTTCACATGTGTGTGTTTTGTGTGCTTGTGATTGCTCTGATATCACACAATCTCTCTTTTAATCCTAATAAAATGTTTGGCAACATTCGCACCAAAACACCTAGTGGCTACTAAGTGTTTAGTAGTGCTCACCTGATAATGCCTAGTGGTTCCCAAACATTTCGTAACATTTGTAACATTTCATAACATTTTAACGTTTCACAATTTCTATGGTTTGAAAGACTATTATAAGTAAAAGTTAAGAATGACTTACAATGGTTTGAAATGCCATGTTGATTGTGGGATGTGTTTATGGAATGATAAATTTTTTTTGTAAGAACAAGCACTACTAGGAAAGTAGGGTGTAGTTCAGTAGACTATTTAACTGTGGAACCATAAAAGTGAATTAGTTCACTATAATTTCAGTGCTTTTACCTTCATTGGTGAAAATGGTTCACTATATGGTGTACATGTTTACTAAGGGTGAAGTTTGTTTACTAGGTTTGTTTCTTTAACATTATTAAAATAATTATTGAAAATTCTCTAATTAATTGGGTTCAGGGCATTAGTAAATTAATTAGTTAAATGTGACATATTTTATCTATATATTCCCATTTCAAGCATTGATCATGCGTTTGATGATTTAGTAATTCGTTTTTTATAATTTGGAATTTTTTTTTTCATCATTAATATTGACTTTTTCATGCAAGGAATAAAATTGTTCAAATTGTAGCATGCGATACTTTTGATGATTTTCAACACCCCATTTTCATATTTTCACAAAAATTCAATTCACTATTGAAAGACTATTAAATGACAAACTTGAGCCTAAGGTAAGGTATCCCTTGTCTGTAGATAGACATGGTTAATAACCGGAGGGGTACTTAAAGTGGCAATTAAATCTTTTAATAACCTTTTACACTTTAAGCGGATATGTCCAATTGGTAATTGGAGGTTATGTTTCCGTTATTCCAAGAACCGCCCAGCATTTGTTCGGACATTTTAGGGTTTGCATGTTTGTCACATTGGGTTTGGAAATTTGTTCTCAGTGTGGTTTTTTGGCAATGGCGGCTGCAAAAGATAAAGATATTGAGCTAATAGTCTGGAAAAGGGTTTGGTAGATTTGATTGGGGGGTGGGAGAAGTTTTGCTTCTGTGTTTTTTTGTTTGTAGGGAGCTAGTAGTAGCACTCAAGTGATGGAATCATTGCTTCTAAGAGCCCTTGAATCGATGCTTCGGCACTAACTTCGGCGACCATTGAGGACTTGGTAGGCCTTTGAATCACCTTGTTTAGATCTTTCAGCTAGGGGTCTGTGTGATGCAGGTGGAAAGGTTTCAAGTATGTACGACTGGGATGGTTGGATAGATATGTCAGTGCAGAGACTATTCTGAAGTATCTAGATTCTTCAGAATTCCTGAAGGGCTCAATGCTGCAACAAGAGAAACCTGAAATGCCTGTGTGAAGTTGGAATGGTTCAACATCTTGGCTTTTCATTCTCTGTACTGTTGAAGATGCCCTTCCCATGACTATTGAGTTTGTTGAGGGAATTGTTGGTGTGTGCAAGTAGGTTCATGGTCACCATTATAAAAGACTTGGTGACATACTCTTATATATTGTAATTTGGGGTCACTGAGTCTTATCTACAGTGAACCTGCGAGATTCCATATGGACTTTCAGTGGATGTTATCCTCAAACAACAAAATTGTTATAGCTTTTCATTTTGTGTCTCTGTTCTCTCTCTCTCCTTGTTTGTTTCATATGGGGTTTGCCCATCTCTCTGAGTTACCTTTTCTTCTGTTATGTCCTGCTGAGCTAGCCAGAATGGCCCAATCATCCTAGTATTGTTGAATCTGTTTTGAGTAGACACAAGGGCTTTCAATTGAAATGATGCAGTGAATAATTATTTATATTTTGGAAATTGAGGTGTTCCTAGGCCAACAGTTCATCCAGAATGGACTTGCCAATGGGCTACGTGATGTTGGTTCAACATTGTAAGCACATGTACAGCAGAGAATGTTGTTATTGACATTGATTCACTTGCACCATATGTTCCTCTTCATTATGGCAGAATGGCACTGGGCAATCATTGAATACCCTTTTCCAGGCATCGAGTTTTTGGGTCTGTTGCTTCTAGTTCTTAGATGCCAAAAGCTGCAAACATTGTAAGAAGCTACTAGGCACAAGGCATTCTTTGGGAAATGAGAGATATGTTGGTTGTCTACCATCCAATGTTCAAGCATCTTAATGTGGCTGAGCCCTCGTCCTTTCCATAGTGGAAGGCCTTCTACTTGGAATTTGTCTGGCAATGAAAGTTCCTGGTGAACTAGAGATGACAAAATAATACTGTCTTTGATAAGCTACTCCACTATAGCCATGGGATGGAATAAGCTGGTTTCTGGGGCCCTCAGCATGTGGAGCTCATGGCTGCTTGGCTAAAGGACTAGCTGTTATTCAGGTGGTAGCAACTTTAATCGATTGTTGATTTAAACCTTCATAAAATCCCTGTTCCCTCATCACCCTTGGAAACACAAACAGTTTGTGCCCAGGCCATATCCACCAGTGCATTTGGGTGTCAGAAGACACAACAACAATGGGGATTGAATTTTCTAAGTTTTTGAAATGGTAGAGGATTTATGGGCACTTGATCCTTATTCTTGAGTGTTTCATACCCACTGAACCATAATGTGCTTGCATCATGATTGGAGTATGTTCACTTTTCAATCCTACTGGGTGCTTTCTTAAGAAGTCTCTAGGCTCACATTGAACTGTCACTGTTCTTCAAACTACTCCTCAGTATTTGTTTCCTTTCTTCCTTTAGGGCTGGGGTGCTTTTTATGTCATGGTTTGTTGTTAGAACTGAAGTTTGTGTAACCTAATTATCAAATCATCTCTCAATTTATTCAGGTTCACTTAGATCATAAGTACGGAGAAGTTCTCAGTACTTCTGAAGATGGATTCAGTGGGTGTTGTATATTGCTCTCTCATGTAGATTGAATGGTTGTGGAGAATGTGATGGAGAAGGGAAGTTGCAGTGATGTGCTTGTGGTGCTCCTTGCGGATATCGGGATATTGAGGTGGACATCAATTCCATGTAAGGGCTTCTTCACATACCAATTTCTTCTTGATACCACAAGCACATTTTGGTTCACCAGTTCATCATCAAGTTTCAACCTTTAGATAAAACTTCCCTAGGCTACCAGATTTTCATGAGTCACCAATGTCCAAACCCAAGGACTTTATCTTAATTGTTGAGATCATTACAGTGAAACAATGCAATGAGTGCGTTATTCCTTAACAGCAGATAGCTGGTGATTGGTTGGCATTTGCAGGGAATTCTACTTAGGCTAGCAGCACCTAACTACACACATATACCAACATTTTGTTGGAGGTGGAAGTTCATAAGGAAGGTTGTTGTAACCAAGAGAGCAAGTCCTTTAACTTGTGCAAACTTTGGTCAACTTTGGAATTTCATTTGAATGATTCCAATTTTGAGGAAATTACTGGAAAACTTAGGGCTTTCTCATTTGAAGAAGAGCCAAACAGCTATTGTTGTTGCAGCTGTTGCAAGCCTCCTTTCTGTCTCCCTATCTTCATCAGCAATAGCCGCACTTGATAATCAAGTATTCGAAAGGCAGGAGAGCTCTTTACAAGATCTGGAGATGCACCTGGAAGGAAGGGTACGACTAGAATTGGAAACTGAAATACAGCTGCAGAAAGGTATGGGGTATCATAGAGTCCAGTGTTAGTTCTCCACCTTCTCATGTCCACTTAGAGCAAATGTATGGAAGCTTGAAGAAGAACTATGTTGTACTCAATGGAATACATCAGAGTAGATGCTATCTTGCAATGATTGCAGCTGTACTAACTCCTGAAACACTCCCCATTAGCCAGGTACGAAGATTTTTTTCCCTTTGCTTCACAAATTAGGGTCTTCTACAAATGTTGTGTTTTCTTATGATGTTGCGTTGTGAAATGTTGCTTGGACTGATTTGATTACACTGGAAAGTGTCATTGCTTACATGAAAGGCTTAAGAAATCAATTCCAATTCTTGGTTTGGTGATGGTTGCATTGTATTCAGAAGCATGTGACATTGTTTAGACCATGGTGTGATGTGCATTTTACAGGTGGTTGCTCTAACAAATGATTTTCATTCTGAGGTGGCTTTTAATAATTCCTGCTTAGTGTTGTATACCTGAGGTGATTAGATGTCAAATATGTTGGCTTTCAACTTTGTTGGTTGTATAATTTGTGGCAGCACCGGGCATTAGTGCATCTCCGTCAGAGGACAATTTGCGCTACTTTAATGTCATGATTTTGGGACCATCACAGTCTCCATATGAAGGTTCTAAACTCTGGTTCTTATTCACTTCATGGTTTGCTGAGTTCATTATTCTTTTGGTTGCAAAAATCTTTTGGTCATGGTGATGTTTGCTTGCATTTATAGTCTGAATATGTTTGCTTTCATTCATTACTTAGATTCCATTTAGCCATTTCTTTCTCTCTGCTTCTTTTCTGTAGTGTTCAGTGTGACTGTGGTCAAAAAATGTGTGAGGAAATTTATGGTTATTTTACAATCTTGTTCGAACAATTGTCAATGTTCATAGGTGGGGTGTTCAAGTTGGAGCTTTTTCTACCAAAAGAGTATCCAATGGCAACGCCAAAGGTATGTTGGAATTGTGCATTCACACAGGACCACATAATTACATGCCTTGGCCTTTCTACTATGTTGGTGTCTCTTGGTTGTGTCTACATGGAGTTGTTTACTGCAGAGTTTGGGCTTTGTGTGTTTTTGTAAAAAAATTGTAACCTTTGTTTTGTCCTTGGCAACCAATTAATTTTTCTGGTAATAAACTACAAAAATGTCAGTGAATGAACTAGGATATTGGTTTTTGCTTGAACTGGATGTAGATGATAGAAGAGATACTAGTTCCAAGTAAACAGCAAAAGCCACTTGAATTTTGAATGAGGAACCTTGCCTACACTAATTTAGGCACCGAAGGAAAGTGTATGTACTTGGAACACTTGTATGTAATGTTGATGGTAGGGAGAAAGAGAATTTTATCAGTCGAAGTTGGATTGGAAAGGGATATGAAGCTAGTGAACATGCTTTGGAAGCAGCTTTGGGTTGATCTACCTCTCAAAAGGACCCTCTATTCCTTTTTGCCTTGTTTGGTTCTTGTGGTTTCCTGACAGGTTCGCTTCTTGACCAAGATTTACCATCCCAATATTGATAAAGTTTGATCTCTTCCTTTTCCTTGCTCTTTCTTTTTGTGTTCCTCTTGTGCAAATCTTCTGTGTCTTTAGTTGGTATTACATGCCTAGGTGACTTTCTCTTTATCTTTTCAGCTCCTGTGTTTTATTGTCTTTTGCGTGCTTATAATTACCCTCTGTGCCATTCAGAATTCTAAACGGTTTTTTCTTAATACATCCATCACAACAGGATCTGTGGTCTCTTTGCGTACACAGCTGGGACGCATATGCTTAGACATACTTAAAGACAAATGGAGCCTTGCACTTCAGATTCAAACAGTTTTGCTCAGGTTTGTCTTGAGAATTTGATAGTTTTGGTCCCTTTCCATAGGTGTTGATTTTGGGAACTTTTCAACTATAAACAGTTTTGTTTGTAGTGGAAGTATTCCCAGATCTTGCAGATCATGTGTGCACTCTGAAGGGGCACGTGGTGCTGCATTTTAAGGTCATTTTAGTGTTGAATTTTGAATGCTAATTTTTGAGAGGGTTTGATGGAGATCTTGGTGAAGCTCAACTGACAGTGTTTCATGTTTGCTAATTATGGCAGTATTCAAGCACTCTTGAGTGCACCCAATCCAGATGACCCTCTGGCAGAGAATATTGTTAAGCACTGTAAGAGTGATGAAGCCAAGGCTGTAGCAACATGTCAGTATCTCAATTCAACACTATGAATTTTTCACTTCATTATGTATATTATTGTTCAGAGCAATAGAAGCTTTAAATTTGGTGTATAAAGATTGTGTCAGGTTGGATATAATCTGTTGAAACATTGGAGTGTTAATAGTGCTTTGTTTTGGACTTTGGCAATTTAAGTTTGCTGATTGATGATGTACGTATGCTTTTATAAGTGCCAAAGAAGTTGTTTGCAACATCATTTTACTTACCAAGAGCTTCTGTTGTATCCTGGGCTTGGGAGTAGCTAGAGAATGGACACGAATTTATGCAATTGCAAATTAACGAGGTGTGGTTTGTGATCATTAAGGACCAATGCTGTATGTTCAAAATCAGGAAATTGTGATATGTTGTTGCATACATTTAAGCACTAGATCTATTGATGAAAGGACTTGGCTGAAACAGAAATTGAAGAGATTTTGTGCACTTATAAACCTATTGTTGTGAAGTGACTATGTAGCACTCTTTTGGCAAAAACAAGTGTAGAGTTTGCATGTGGTCAAAATGATTGGTTATAGACACTTGCCAGCCTATCAAGATATGCGGTACCGACATTGAAAGCTATGAATTTCTCATGGAGTTGGCAAATATCAGGTTTCTAATTCAGCTTCTGGCAATTGGGTATTGATTTCTATGATTCTTGAAGTGATGATGATAGCTGTGAGGGATGATGGGTGTCAGTAGGAGCAGGTCATCTTGCATAAGGCCTGAGGCGCAGTAGCAGAAGTACCATCGGCACCACAACCTAGCAAGTCTTGGTGTTTAAAACCATGGAATAATCTAGCTACCCAGCGACGACCACACCCTCAAAGTACAAGGACTGCACTAGATGAAGCAGCCCCATTGGGCATAGCGTCCTCACAGTCCTGCATTAACCATAGTGCATCTAATGGAATCAATGGTGATAGCCAGGCTGCAGACGTTGATATGTTGTACGATGGATATTTTAGGGGCCTTTTTCCAACTGAGAATGGAAGAAGCAATGAAGCAAGCACATCCCAGACAAATGAGGTTAGATGGTTTCTTGCTAGTGGGGAGTTTGGTCAGACCATCGTGATGATGGTCTAGCACTTTGTGAGTGAGCTTGTTGAAGACTATAATTTCAATTTCTATTAGATTTCCTCTTATCTACCTACTCTCAATTTTTTTGTTTCACTCACTCAAATTGTCCATTGTCATAAATTTATTGATGTGGTGTGTCTAGGCAGTCTAGGGCAACAAAATGTCATCCAAGGGTAGTGGTGACTCTTCACTTGTATAAATTGCAAGCACGCAGAAAGTTCAAACAAGGATCATCAACCTTACAAGTTTCTATGCATGGAAGCAAGAGCTTCACGACTTGCTAGTTGTTGTGAGTAAATCCATAATTACAAAAGCTTTTTGTATTGACAATGACATTGTGAAGGTTAGACCTTAAACCCTAAACCCTTTCATGAACTTCTTAAATCACATCAAATTCCCATGTAAGCTCAGTGTTTTGGTCCTTGCAAGCTTTCCTACACATCCACGTGCTCTATATGGGTGTTCCAATGGACATTTGCATAAAAATGAATTAGTTTGATAAAAATAGGGTTTGCAATTGTGCTTGAAAGTAATTCTTAGTCTTGCATTCACATTTTGGTTTTCTATTGTGTAGAGGTCCAATTTTTTTGAAAATGATTTGGAAAGTTTGTGAGTGATGGTCTTGTAGGAAGTTTATGGTAGTGCGAGTTTTGAGCAATGCCTTATGTTGCCAAAGAGGAGCTCAAAGCCATTGAAGATGTGTTGGCAAATTTTCTAGTGGATTTGGAGAAACAACAGTCCGTTACAACAGCCCTAAATGTGAAGGTTGATTTGAAGGAGACCAAATACCATCAAACACTTGGTGAGTTTCACAATCATGGCACCAAAATCAAGTTGGTGATTAAAGCTACCATAGTTATTGAATAACAAGGAGTTCACATGAAATCTCATCATGATGCAATTTTAAAAGGGCTACCTATTAGGATTAAAAGAGAGATTGTGTGATATCAGAGCAATCACAAGCACACAAAACACACACAAGTATGTGAACAAATGCTTGGAGTAAGAGAGCCAACTCTCCTCCAACCTTGCTCTTTATTCCCTTCCATGTACCACCACATTGACAAAACATATCGGATAAATCTCTTCCCCCTTATTCTAGCATGTTGGTGGTACTAACATATCCCAAATCTACCTATGTCTTCGATTACTTGCAACACTTATTTACAAGATTGTTTCTAACATCTACAACACCATTATCTATGTTTTATCATAATCTTCAACACTCCCACTTTGCAAGTAATCTAAGACTCCTAATCCCATGCTTCTTGTAGATTGCTTGAGCCCGTAATAGGACTTCTTCAACTTACACACGAGGTGCTCCTTGCCATCTTGCATGGGTGCCTCCCACTTGCTTGCATCCTCCAAATGCATTGCATCACACAAATTCAATGGATCATCAAGACAAGCAACATTAGCACGTTCCACATCTTGTTTGGGTAAGATGTGGTTCTTCCACCAACCTCCAAGCGGTCGCCGCTCCCTCAAGGGGTACCTACGCTCTTCCCAGGGCTGCCCTTCGTGCTCACCACTTGTGCTTACATCTTTAGATGGTGTTGAAGGTGTTGATGAACAACCTGGGTTTGGTGTTGCCTCTTTATTGCTTGGACCCTTTTCGGCATCATCATCCACATAGGGCGATTTGGAAGATGTGTCCACAATCACCACATTAGGGGTCTCATTTCTCCCACTTGGACGCATCTCGAAATCACTGCCCATACTAGTGCTATCTTCCATGAAATCAACTTCCTTACACTTGATGATCTTCTTGGATTGCAAACACATGAGCCTATATGCCTTGGTGAAGGTCACTTCATACAAGTTGCCATCCCGTAGCGCTATTGCAATCACCTCTCCATCAAATGCCCTCACAATGCACTCATTCATGTTGAATTGCACTTTGCACCCACTTGACAAGATTTTGCTCACCGAAAGCAAGTTGGCATGCAATTTGGGCACATGGAGCACATCCTTGATTCTGACCCTCTTGGTTTGCCCTTTCACCATCACTTCCACAAGGATGGATCCCATTCCAATTGCTTCAACAATGCTATCATCACCCATATGCACATTACGTTTTGGAATTACCTCATACATGTCAAATGCGGCTTTATGAGGGGTCATATGGTTCGTGGCTCCCGAGTCCATGATCCACTTGCATACGGCCTTGCAATGGTCTCCATCTTTTGTTGCAAAGGCATAGTCATCATCGTCCTTGGCTTTGTTGGCATTCTCCTTCTCCTTGTTGGTGTTCTTGGCCTTGAAGCAAAATCGTGCAATGTGGCCTGGTTTGCCACAATAGTAGCATGTCCTGGTCTCTTTGCGTGTAGATGTGATGCCTCCTTTTCCTTGCATTGACACCATTGCCGCATCATCACCTTGCGACTCCTTCTCCCTCCTCTTGGACACTTCATGCATCAATCGTGCGGTCACAAACTCCATCGTGAGGTCTTTCATGGGCAGAGTCTCCAAGGCGGTGATTAGGTACTCGTAGGAGGGTGGCAAGCTCTCAAGCAAGGTCATCACAACATCCTCATCCCTCACGGGCACCTCCAAGCAAGCAAGTTAATCCGCAAGGGCCTTTACCTTGTTGATGTGGTCTAGAAGGTCCTCTCCCTCTTGCATCTTACATGTGAAGAACTTGCGGCGAATGAAGAGGATGTTGGACAAGCTCCTTGTCTCGTGGATGTTACAAAGTGTCCTCCATGCCTCCCCTGGTCCCTTACACCTCTTGATGTGGTGAAGTTGACTATCCACCAAGTTGATGCCAATGATAGACATGGCCTTCTTCACACGCCTTTGGTACCCCTTGATGATTTTGGGGTCCGCATCGGATGGTGGAGCATCCTCAGATCCGTCAACAATCTCCCAAAGGTCCATGGAGGCCAACACCATCTCCATTTTGAACTTCCAGAGGCTAAAGTTCTCCCCATTGAACTTGTCAATGATTCTAGCGCTCTCTCCCTCAAATGATGCCATTTTGCATTCAAATCTGACCTCTCTACCCACTTATGTGCTCAACGAGATGCTAATTAGTGCTTAATGAACACTCTTATATGTAATTTGCTTCAATGCACTCTCATAAACACACTCCAGCCCCTAGATGGCTCAATTGTGCACCAATTCACCTCCAATGACAAAACTCAGCCCTTAATGGCTCCCACTTGCATCAATGCCTCCTTACACACTTCGAACGCACTCCACCAACTCTTGCATCAATGCTTCCTTACACACTCAGAATGCACTCAACAAACTCTTGCATCAATGCTTCCTTACACACTCAGAATGCACTCTAGCAACTCTTGCATTAATGCCTCCTTACACACTCAGAATGTACTCAACCAACTCTTGCATCAATGCGTCCTTATAGACTCAAAATGCATTCAAGCAACTCTTGCATCAATGCCTTCTTCCACACTCAAAATGCACTCTAGCAACTCTTGCATCAATGCCTCCTTACACACTCAGAATGCACTTAACCAACTCTTCCATCAATTCTTCCTTACACATTCAAAATGCATTCAAGCAACTCTTGCATCAATGCCTCCTTCCACACTCAAAATGCACTCTAGCAACTCTTGCATCAATGCCTCCTTACACACTCAGAATGCACTTAACCAACTCAAATCAAGTGCTCTATGAATCGAATGTGCACAAAGACACCTTAGTAACTCAATCAAGACTTACAATAGTGGATTGCACATCCAATGCTTCGAAATACCTCCAAAGAGCACCAACCCAAGACTTGTGCACCTCCAAACTCCAAATGGGCTCTAAATCCTCAAAGCTCCTCCAAAGCTCTTTAAAACTCCTCCAAGGCTCCAAAAGCGCTTCCAACAGTGCAAACTTGCACCTCCAAAGAGCACCAATCTAGGACTTGTGCATCTCCAAATTCCAAATGGCCTCCAAAACCTCAAGACTCCTCCAAAGCTCTTCAAAACTCCTCCAAGGCTCCAAAAGCCCTTCAACCAGTGCAAACTTGCACCTCCAACACACACAAACCCTCAAGATCTCTCTCTCAATGCACACAAGCAATCAAACCTCTAATGATGCAATTTGCATGTGTGGGCCCATAACCTATTGGGATTAGATTAGAGGAGAGATTGTTATTAGGATTAGAAGAGAGATTGTGTGATATCAGAGCAATCACAAGCACATAAAACATACACAAGTATGTGAACAAATGCTTGGAGTAAGAGAGCCAACTCTCCTCCAACCTTGCTCTTTATTCCCTTCCCTGTACCACCTCATTGACAAAGCATATGGGATAAATATCTTCCTCCTTATTCTAACATGTTGGTGGTACTAACATATCCCAAATCTACCTATGTCTTAGATTATTTGCAACACTTATCTACAAGATTATTTCTAACATCTACAACACCATTATCTATGTTTTATCATAATCTTCAACACAGATGTCCATTTGAAGATTTTTTTATGAACAAACCACTGCAGTATTGATTGAAACAACAATAGCTAAGAACACTTAGATCATAATTATTATTGCTTCAGCTACTACTGGATAGTTGTTATTTCAGCTATTGTTGTAGTTGTTAGTACTTTAGTTATTACTTTAGAACTATTGTTCTAGTTGCTTTAGATGTTGTCCAAAGTAAAAAAATTGATCAAGTTTCTTTCATCCCTTACATGGTTTTTTTAAGACCACATAAACATGTGTAATAAACGTCTTGGTGAATGAAGAAATCAATCAGTAACCAACATTTGAACTGCAACTCATGAAATTGCCCTTGAGTATAAGAACATAACATAATCGAGTTTCTATACATATTCCTTAAATTGGTTACTACTCTTGAAGGATGTTCATGCACTTTAAGAACCTCATAAGTTCATCAAATATTAATTTTACATTAATCATGAGCAATGCTAAAAACTTGCATTTGCTAGATTTGAACCTAGGCTTTTAGCTAATTATTTCTTGCAATAAGAGGCTCACATTATAGGTTAGTAACTTATAGGTGACCTATTTGTCTAGCTTGTTGCATGTTAAATATAGTGTCATATTTAGGGCAGTAACAATAATTTGCAATGTGGTTTGCTTCATGACTAACTACTTATAATCATCAATAATTTTCCAAATTTGCAAATATGTCAAAATGGAAAGTCTAGACTTGCATTTCAACTCTTTCTTTACGTACTCCAGAGAAGCTATCTCTAACCCGCAAATTGTCAATGTCACTTGGAAGGCAACTCTTGAACAAACCTTTACAACCCATTGTAATTACTTATTTTCTATTTTTTTTCCATTCCTTCCATCTAGATAGGATGTCTATGGTGTATCTGACTTTGTTATAAAACTAGTATTCATGATCTTAGTCATAGATAAAGAGTAATGGTGCAGAGGCACAAGTGAAATTGTTGCCCACCAAGTAGTGAGAGAATGTGCACACCTTGCACATAATTTACAACTGCATCTTCATTAGTCTTTTTTTGCCCAAGTATTTTTGGTCTATTCCACCAATAATTAATCAATTATTCAAGTCTCAATTGAGGAGAATCATGTTGTAGCTTAGTACCTAATCATTTGCAACTTGCAAACTAATTAAGCTTATAGGCAAAATATTGAATTCCTTTGAGCTATAGTTGCACGATACAAATTTGATAATCTAGAACCAAATTAATCACTTCTATGCATCTATAGATATAACTAGCTACTGCAAAGTTAATATACTAGATTCTTGAACATTTTACTTGTGAATGCTAATAACTTTAAGGCATGCACTTAATCAACTTCTAAATTGGCAAAACATTAAGTTAGGATAATTACTCCAAGTTTGGATTGTGATGATCATTTTGATAGATTTGTTCAATTTGAAAGTTGGTCCTTGATTGTAATTCCACATTAATGTATGAGAATTCCAGGTTACTTATTTCATGCGTTGTACTTGTCTATTACCATTTTGTTGCATGAGTGTTTTGGTGTTTATCAAATTATTTTTCAAATTATTCTTTAGACATGGGTTTGTTTTGTTTTTTCTTTTATGTTCAACTATCTAGGGTTTTTTTTTTTCTAATTGGTAATTATGTCATTTTTTATTCTCTTTTGTGGATGGAACCAACCCATGATTTAAATGTGGGACTCCAAGTTTCATAGGGTACATCATGCTACAATAAGTCCATTGTAGTGTTGTATTTCATGCAGTCTAGTTATTCATGCTTTGGTGGGGAATCATGGGCCTTGAAATTATTGGAAACAACTTGAAAACAAGCAAGAAATGAAAGCTTCAAGGTTCATGAAATGGAACAATTGTATTAACTAACAAGATGATTACAAAGGTTGTATGCAATCACAAAACTATGGCTTGCAACAACTAACAAAGGTTGAAGGTTCTATGTGCACTCAAAAACCATGAAAGGAGAGAATGAAAGACAACTCCAAACTACTCCATTATATACTATCTCCTAACCCTAAAGTAGCCGCCACTTAACCCTAACCTAGCCGCCGCCAAACCCTAACCCTAGCCGCCACCAAACCCTAACCCTAGCCGCCACCAAACCCTAACCCTAGCCGCCGCCAAACCGTAAGTAGTCTCCACTTCTAAACCCTAACCTAACTACTACAAGGATGTGAATACTATTCATCCTTTTGATGAATGTTTAACACATTCATCAACATTGGGAATTAGAAACGAATAGTATTTCTAACACTCCCACTCTATGAAGTTTCTAATCCGAACATGTTTATCAACTTATGATGTCGTTCTTTTGATAATGCCTTGGTAAGGACATCCGCCACCATGTGTTCCGTTGGACAATATTCAAATCGAACTTCTCCATTTTCAACTCGTTCTCGAACAAAATGATGTTGTACATCAATGTGTTTTGTTCGTGCATGGTGAGTGGGATTCTTGGTCAATGATATCGCACCTTGATTGTCGCATCGAATCACCATCATTTTCTTCTCCTCCATGTATCCTAAATCCATCATCAACTTTGTTATCCATATGGCTTCCTTTGTGGCTTGCGTGTTCGCCATGTATTCGGCCTCCGTGGTGGACAATGCTATTGTAGGTTGTCGTTTGCTACTCCAAGAAATGGCTCCCCCTCCCATCATGAAAACAAACCCTGTGGTGGACCTCCTATCTTCAAGATCACCGCCCCAATCCGCATCGCAATATCCAAGAACTTCCTTGGATGGTGTTGCACCAAATTGTAATTTCATTTGCAATGTACCTTGCAAATATCGAAAGATTCGTTTCACGGCCATCCAATGCTCCATGTTAGGGTTCGCCATGTGTTGACTCAACACGCTTATTGGGTATGCCAAGTCGGGTCGTGTGCACAACATGGCATACATCAAAGACCCAACCGCTTGTTGATATGGAAATCCCTTTGATTCATCATTTCCACTCCCATTCCTTTGTAACTTCACCTTGGGATCCAATGGAACTCCAATGGGCTTACATTCTTCCATTCGAAAACGCTTCAATATTTCCTTGAGGTATTTGATTTGGTTGATGCGTAGAAGTCTTTCATCACGATTCCTTTTCACCTCCATCCCCAAAAAGAAATGCAACTCCCCGAGGTCCTTCATTTCAAACTTTTGACTCAATTCTTCTTTGACTTGCAAAAGTTTGTTTTGATCGTTGCACACCAAAATGAGGTCATCCACATAGACCACAATGAAAAACTTCACATCTCCCACTTGTGCAACGTACACACTAGGATCCGCCTCACTCTTCATAAATGCAATGCTTTTGAGAAACGCATCTAACTTTTGATTCCATGCCCTTGGAGATTGTTTCAAACCATACAAGGATTTGTGAAGCTTACACACGAGATGTTCACTTCCTTGGTGCACGAACCCTTGAGGTTGCTCCATGTAAATCTCCTCTTCAAGCTCGCCATTGAGAAATGCGGTTTTCACGTCCATTTGATGGATCTCCATGTCTTCCAAGGCCGCCAATGCAAGAATACAACGAATAGATGTGAACTTTGCCCCGGGCGCAAAGGTTTCGTTGTAATCCACTCCGTAGGTTTGGGTAAAACCTCTTGCCACTAATCTAGCCTTGTATCGTTCCACCTCCCCATTTGCGCCTTGTTTGATTTTGAACACCCATTTGCAAGAAATGGGTTTCCTACCGGCGGGAAGTGGTACCAAAGTCCATGTGTTGTTTGTCATGAGGGAATCATATTCTTCTCGCATCGCACACTCCCATTCCTTGGAATTTTCACATGTCAATGCTTCTTCAATATTTTGGGGCTCCTCCAAAAATGCAACGGTGGCGCGCTCCACCTCCTTGGTAGCAATCCACCAATCCCGAGGCCATTCCCTTCGTTGCCTTTGAGGTCTTTCCCTCGGCTCATCTTGTGAAGGTTCACAAGATGGGTTATCATTGGAAACAACAAATTCTTCTTCCGATGAAGAACTTGGTGTGGACTCACTTTGCACACCTTCCCTTGTTTCATTCAAAGGTGTATCTTGACTAAAGGTTAATGGTTCTTCTCCTTCAACTTCTTCATGCACAACTACATTTTCTTCTTTCTGAAGATGAGGTACAACACCTATTTCCTTTGACCCTTCAATGAACACGACATCTCTACTTTTGATGATTCTCTTGGTTTTCACACACATCAAGCGATACGCCTTGGTGCCTTCGTAATATCCTAAAAACACACAAGGCATCGACTTGGACTCTAATTTGGTCCTCTTCTCATCGGGCACATGTGCAAAGGCTTTACAACCAAAAACTCTCAAATGAGACAATCGGGTTTCCTACCACTCCACGCTTCTTGAGGGGTCTTGGAATCAAGAGCCTTGGTTGGACATCGATTTTTGATGTACACCGCCGTGTTCACCGCTTCGCCCCAAAATGCAAGTTCCAACCCTTGTGCAAGAATCATGCTTCTTGCACATTCCATGATGGTTCTATTGGCACGTTCCGCAACACCGTTTTGTTGTGGGGAATAGGGTGCACTTGTTTGTCGTTGAATTCCACATTCCCCAAGAAATGTGTCAAACTTCTTAGACACAAATTCTCCTCCGTTGTCGGAATGTAACACTTTGATTTTGTGACCAATTTCGTTCTCCACCAACGCCTTGTATTGTTTGAATTTTTCAAACACTTCTCCTTTTGCCTTCAAAAGATAGACATGAGTTTTCCTTGAGAAATCGTCAATGAAAGTGAGAAAGTATCGCGCTCCACCATGCGATGTAGTCTTCATTGGTCCGCACACATCGGTGTGCACAATCTCCAAAAGTTGTGAAGCCCTCGTTGCTCCGTCCTTGGGAAATGATGTTCTTTGATGTTTACCTTTGACGCATCCTTCACAAATGTGATGCAACGGCACTTCCTTCAAATTCATGCCGTCCACCATGGCATCTAACTCCTTAAGGCTTGCCATGTTGAGATGGCCAAGTCTTTCATGCCAAAGCATCGCACTTTCCTCCAAAGAATTTGCAATGTGCGCCATGTCCTTACGCACCTTCACATTAAGAAGATACAAGTTCTTGTCCCTTCGTGCTTGTGCCACAACAACTCCTCGAGCATCGTTGACCTTACAACCATCCTTGTCAAACTCCACTTTGAAACCCTCCGAAATGAGTTTACTCACCGAAATGAGATTATTCTTCATTTTTGGAACATGAAGAACTTGGGTGATGGTTGTGTGTGTGAATCGGCCTCCCACTTGCATTGTGGCTTTGATGCTCCCCTTGCCAATGGCCTCCAAAACGGTGTCATCGCCCATGAACACCCTCCTTGGGGAAATGCGCTCGTACGTGGTAAACCACTCTTGTTCGAATGTCATGTGTTGCGTTGCCCCGGAATCCACAATCCAATCATACGTGGTATGATCATTGGCACTCAATGCCGCAACAAACATTTGCTCGTGATCTTCACAAGCTTGATTAGCTTTTTCTTTTTCATCATTTTTCTTCTTCAAACAATTTCTCACAAAATGTCCCGGTTTCTTACAATAGAAGCAAAGCTTTTTGTTTGACTTGTGAGTTTTGTTCACTAAGGCGGTAGTCTCGGAACTCTCACATTCTTTTCTTTTGGACACTTCGTGAAGCAACCTTGCTACAATGAATTGAAGGTCTACATCTTTCGTGGACATGGACTCCAAGCTTGTGACTAAGTTATCAAAGGATGGAGGAAGGCTCATGAGGAGTACCATGTAAACATCTTCATCCGTAATGTTCACCTCGATAGAACGTAGTTGGTCCACAAGGGCTTTCACCGTGTTGATGTGCACAAGCATGTCATCTCCTTCTTGCATTTTGATGGTGAAGAATCTCCTTCGAAGAAACAACTTGTTGCCAATGGTCTTAGCTTCATGCACACCACAAAGAGCCTCCCACGCACTGCTCACATTGTCACAATATTGAATGTGTGCAAGTTGGGCATCCGTGAGATGTTCACAAAGCAATGCAAAAGCCTTGGTCTCCTTTTCGTTGTAATCGGCCCTTGCAAGTTCTTCACTTGGCAAGGTGGCACTCCCATCAACAAATTTCCAAAGCCCATGTTTGGAAAGCATCATGCGCATTTTGAACTTCCAAAGGTGAAAGTTGCCGCCATCAAACTTCTCCATGACTTTCAAAGACTCCATTTGAAAAGAAGACATTTTGAACACAAATGCTACAACAAGCACTCTCAAACTTGAAAGTGGAAGTTTTCAACAACTAAAAGAACTCTCTTCCAAACACTTTCACTTTGAAACTTGATACTTTCAAAACCAAGTTTTTCACACTTGAAAAACTTACAAGACCTTGAAGAAATCTCTTCCACACCTCACACTCTCTTGGAAAGACTATTACTCTCTTTGCAACCTTGCAAAGTAAAAGCCTTCCTTCAAAAGGATTCTCCTTTTCTATGTTGTACAAGGAAACACTTTCAAAAACTTAAAAACAAGGTTTTCCTAAAACCTTGACAAGAAACTTGAAAAACTTCTCTTACACCTCAAACTTCAATGTTGAAACTTTCAAAAATTTGAAGGACTCACTTTCACACTTTTGAACTTAAAACTTGAAACTTAAAGACTTGAAGAACACTCTTCCACGCTTAAGAACTTACAACACTTTGAAGAAGTCTCTTCCACACCTCCCACTCACTTGGAAAAGTTGCAAGCTCCTTGTATGCTACCACTTGGAAATGAACTCCCACTCACTTTGCAAACTAAGAACCTTGTCTCAAAAGGATTCTCTCCTTTTTTCTATGCAATACAAGCTCAAAACCTTTCACTACTTCTTGTTCTAACACAATGTCCTTTCTCTTGCTTGGTGTGGGCCCATAACCTATTGGAAACAACTTGAAAACAAGCAAGAAATGAAAGCTTCAAGGTTCATGAAATGGAACAATTGTATTAACTAACAAGATGATTACAAAGGTTGTATGCAATCACAAAACTATGGCTTGCAACAACTAACAAAGGTTGAAGGTTCTATGTGCACTCAAAAACCATGAAAGGAGAGAATGAAAGACAACTCCAAACTACTCCATTATATACTATCTCCTAACCCTAAAGTAGCCGCCACTTAACCCTAACCTAGCCGCCGCCAAACCCTAACCCTAGCCGCCACCAAACCCTAACCCTAGCCGCCACCAAACCCTAACCCTAGCCGCCACCAAACCCTAACCCTAGCCGCCGCCAAACCCTAAGTAGTCTCCACTTTTAAACCCTAACCTAACTACTACAAGGATGTGAATACTATTCATCCTTTTGATGAATGTTTAACACATTCATCAACATTGGGAATTAGAAACGAATAGTATTTCTAACAGAAATCTACTTGTCATTAATGGCATAAGCACACTAAACCCCCAAAAATTGTAGTCACAAGTATAACATTTTTACAATTACTTTTTTTGGTAATGTATGGACATCACATCTTGGATTATTTTTGCTTGTTTTAAGTATATTTAATTAATTTGAAAGTTAATCTAATAAATTATTTTTTAAATCCAACAAAAAATGAAAAACTTGAATGTATGGAGTATATTTGTGACAAAATAATACTTGTCACAAGTTTGAAAAAATTACATATATACTTCAAAACTAAAGTTGTGAGTGAAATTCTTGGATGAATTTTTTAATGGTGTATGATATTGATATAGATGAATTAAATCTAAAACCATTTAAAGATTTAAAGTTTTTGGATGAAATTTCATTAAAAAAAGTATGTTTTTTTCATTTTTGAACAATAAATGCATAATAATATCTTTTGTTAGAAAAAAAAACCACTACCATATCAAAGAGGAGATTTTATAATCAACATTGCATTATTTTTTCAATTTTTTTTTTGTTTGGTAACGTTTCATGAATCACACACATGAGGCCCTATGGCCGTTGAAAAATTATAAATTATATATTGTATGTAAATTAATTTTATCCATTCACTTCATCTAATCATTGGATCAAGATTAATTTTGACTCAAAATGAACTTGAGTTCCAAAAATGTGGTCACGCAAGTTTTAAAGTTTTTTTTCTTGTGTTTATGATAGCCAAAGAATACCATCAAGATTTTAACTTACTACATACTAGAATATTCGTTACACATCAATTTTTTTTGGTGAAAAGTGGTTCACCTTTAGTGTGCTTTCACCCTCAAGGTATTACCAACATAAATGTTGTAGAAGTATAATTGAAAGGTAGTAGGGAAAAGTTATGCATTTAATTGTTTATGGATTGATCTTATGGCCCTAGAAGTGGTAATTCAATACTAGTATATATTTGTAGTTTATGATAGTTTTTTAATAGTTCAAGTCATAATTAATGTGTAATTGGGTCCTATGAGCCATACTGACATAGACATGTGCGGTAGTCTCAATTTTTGATGAATTACATCACGGATATTCAAATGTGCTAAAACTATTAAGGATTTTTAACAACTTCATGTTAGAATAAAGAATGATGAGTGCGCATGGTTGTGTGGGAAGGTTGTTTTCTTTTTTTTTGAAAATCGATATTGGATGAATAAGGTGTTGGGTTAATTATTTTCTTCAACAAAAAGCTAGTAATCATAGTTTTAAAACCTTAATTAAGTAATTAGGGGTGAAAAATCTCTAGAAGGTTGGGTTAAAGTAAATACCAAAATTCGTAATGTTGAGCAAAACATTGGTCTTATTTTAGTATTTAGTGGGTAGTGAGGATGTTTGAGACTCGTGAAGTAGTTTAAGGGGCGTCAATGAAAGGTCCAATGGAGATAAAATAATCTTCAAACATTATAAACATAAGATTAATTTGAAAAAACTTAACGATTAAATAAATAATGTGATAGGGTGGCAATGGCAACATGAATTTCATCATGAATTTCATAGTGAATGAAACATTTACTCAAAATATGGATAAGCTCAACGAGGAGCTACAATTACATGTTGAGTCATGGGTATGCCATGATGATAGTTCATAACTATAAGAAATCTAGGATGTTTCAGATGGTGGGAACTAAGTAGTTCGCCTTGTTATTGGGAGGTAGTCGACGAATCGAACCGCATAACCAACAATAAAATCTAACGCCAAGAATTGAAGACCATGCAAAAATTGAAGTGTCTTCAGTCTCGTAACAACCTTCATAGTGTTAAAAATACTATTCGTTTCTAATTCCCAATGGCGATGAATGTGTTAAACATTCATCAAAATGATGAATAGTATTTTCATCTTCGTAGTAGTTAGGTTAGGTTGAATAGTGGTGGCTAGGGTTTAGAAGTGAAAACTACTTAGGGATTGGCGGCAGCTAAGGTTAGGGTTTGGTGGTGGTTAAGGTTATGCGGCAGCTAGGTTAATGTTAAGTGGTGACTACTTTAGGGTTAGGAGATAGTATATAATTGAGTGTTTTTGAGTGGTCTTTCATTCTCTCCTTTCATGGTTTTGAAGTGCACATATAACCTTCAAGTCTTGTTAGTTGTTGCAAGCCATAGTTTTGTGATTGTGCCATTTGAAGCATACAACATTTGTAATCTTCTTGTTAGTTAATACAATTGTTCCATTTCATGAACCTGAAGTGAATTTCTTGCTTGTTTTCAAGTTATTTCCAATAGGTTTGGTTGCACACCAAGCAAGAAAAAGGACATTGTGTTAGAACAAGAAGTAGTCAAGGGTTTTGAGCTTGTATTGCATAGAAGAAAAGAGAGAATCCTTTTGATAGAAAGGTTTTTTAGTTTGCAAAATAAGTGGAAGTTCATTTCCAAGTGGTGGCATACAAAGAGCTTGCAACTTTTCCAAGTGAGTGGGAGGTGTGGAAGAGACTTCTTCAAAGTGTTGTAAGTTCTCAAGTGTGGAAGAATATTTTTCAAGTTGTTGAGAGTTTCAACTTCAAATTTGAGAAAGTGTGTGGAAGAGAGTTTTTCGAATTGTTGAATGTTTTAACGTTCAAATTTGAGAAAGTGTGTGGAAGAGAGTTCTTCGAATTGTTGAATGTTTCAATGTTCAAATTTGAGAAAGTGTGTGGAAAAGAGTTCTTCGAATTGTTAAATGTTTCAATGTTCAAATTTGAGAAAGTGTGTGGAAGAGAGGTTTTTCATGTTGTTGAAAGCTTCAAGTTTCAAGTGTGTCAAAGAGAGTTCTTTCCCAATGTTATAAATTTCAAATCAAATTTTTGATTTGTGCAACAAAGTTTTTCAACTGTTTGAAGGTTTTATAAAGGTTTTGTTTTGTAACATATAACAATTGAGTGGGAGAGATTTCAAGTGAGGTCTTCAATCATTAACAATTTTTTCAACTTGAAATTTTCCCACTTGCAATTCATTTGAATAGAAAAACATAGAGTGTTTGTTTTAGCATTTGTGAAAAACAAAATGTCATCCTTCCAAATGGAGTCTTTGAAAGTCATGGAAAAGTTTGGTGGTGGCAACTTTCACCTTTGGAAGTTCAAAATGTGCATGATGTTTTTCAAACATGGGCTTTGGAAGTTTATTGATGGGAGTGCAACAATTCCGAATGATGAATATTAAATCACGGACTACAACGAAAAGGCGACCAAGGCATTTGCATTATTTTGTGAACATCTCATGGATGCACAACTTGCACACATTCAATATTGCGAAAATGTCAAAAGTGTTTGGGAGACACTTTGTGGTGTGCATGAAACCAAGACTATCAGAAACAAGTTGTTTCTTTAAAGGAGGTTCTTCACCATCAAAATGCAAGAAGGGGAAGACTTGCTTGTGCACATCAACATGGTGAAGGCCCTTGTGAACCAATTACGTTCCATTGAAGTCAAGATTAAAGATGAAGACATGTACATGGTACTTCTCATGAGCCTTCCCCCATCTTTTGATAACTTGGTCACAAGTTTGGAGTCCATGTCCACCAAGGATGTTGACCTTCAATTTATTGTCGTTCGATTGTTTCATGAGGTTTCCAAAGAAAAGAAAGTGAAGTATAAAAAATACTGCATTGCTTAACAAAACTCATACGACAAACGAAAAACATTGTTTTTATTGTAAAAAATCAGGACATTTTGTGAGGAATTATTTGAAGAAAAAAATGATAAGAAAAAAAAGGAAAACCAAGTTCGTGACGATCAAGAACAAATGTGCTTTGGGTGTTAATGATCATACGACGCATGATTGGATCATCGATTCCGGCGCAACACAACACATGACATTTGAATGAAAGTGGTTCACCACTTACAAATCCATTGTTCCACGGAAGGTGTACATAGGAGATGACACCATTTTGGAGGCCATTGGCAAAGGGAGCATCAAGGCCACAATGCAAGTTGGAGGTAAATTGTTGTTTGCAACCATCACTCAAGTTCTTCATGTTCCCAAAATGAAGAATAGTCTCATTTCTATTAACAAACTCATTTTAGAGGGCTTGAAAGTGGAGTTTGACAAGGATGGTTGTAAGGTCAACAATGTCCATGGAAGTGTTGTGTCGAAAGCACGTAGGGAGAAGAACTTGTATCTTTTCAACATTAATGTTCGAAAGGAAAGTGCAAATGTGGCAAAGTCTTCGAATGAAGGAGCTACGCTTTGGCACCAAAAACTTGGCCACTTCAACATGGGAACCCTTACGAAGTTGGAGAAAATGGTCAGTGGCATGAATTTGCAAAAAGTGCCATGGCACCATGTGTGTGAAGCTTGAATTGAAGGCAAACAACAAAGGACATTTTTTCCTAAAGTTGAAGCGACAAGGGCTTCGAAACTTTTGGAACTTGTGCATAGCAATGTGTCTAGACCAATGAAAACCACATCTTATGGTGGAGCACAATACTTTGTCACCTTCATCGACGACTTTTCGAGAAAAACTCATGTTTACTTTTTGAAAGTGAAAGGAGAGGTGTTTGACAAATTCGAGGAATACAAGGCCTTGGTGGATAATCAAACTAACATGAAGATCAAAATCTTGCAATCCGACAACAGAGGAGAATTTGTGTCTAAAATTTTTGACAACTTCTTGCATGAATGTGGAATCTAATGACAAGCAAGTGCACCTTACACACCACAACAAAATGGAATTGCGGAACGAGCCAATAGGACCATCATGGAGTGCGCTAGAAACATGATTCGTGCACAAGGAGTTGAATTGGAGTTTTGGGCCAAAGTAGTGAACACGGCGATTGACATCAAGAATCGATGCCTAACTAAATCTCTTAAGTCAAAGACGCCACAAGAAGCATGGACCGGTAGAAAGCTCGATGTATCTCATTTGAAAGTTTTTGGTTACAAAGCATTTGCGCACATTCCTAATGAAAAAAGAAGTAAATTAAAGTCCAAATCCATGCCTTGTGTGCTTTTAGGGTATTATGACGAGATCAAAGCATGTCGCTTGATGTGTGTAGAAACCAAAAGGATCATTAAGAGTCGAGATGTTGTGTTCCTAGAAGGGATAGAAGAAGTAAAAGGTGTTCATGATAATAAACCCCCTTCAAAGCAAGTAGAACATGTTGTTGTGGATGAAGTCATGAATGATGATGAACTTGTCAAGGATGCCAATCTTATATCCTTGAAGGAGAGACCAACGGAAGATGTGGAAGGTGATGAATCTACATCAAATTCTTCTTTCTTCTATTACACCACAAGATGAAGGTTTGAATGAACCACAACAAGATGGAAGAAAAGAAAGGCCCCAAAGACAACGTAAAGAATGGTCTTGTGATTCATGGGTTGCCTAAAGATTCTTGAAGATGATAACTTTATGCACTTTGAGTTTGATCTTGGGCAATAAGGTAGTTGTGATGTTTATTTCATGTAACTTACAATAAGGGCTTGAACCTTTTGTTGTGGCTTGGAATTTTGTTCACAAATTTGATGTGATTAAAAGTGTATTTGCATTTTGGCCCATGGTAATGAAACCCAAATGTTTGGTTCTTTGTTTTATAATTGCATTTCAGCATCAATTGTGCTTCCATAAAGTAAAAAGAAATTAAAGGCCAAATGGTAATGCATGTGAATAATCTATTTTTTAATTGGGTTGTCAATTAGCTATTGTTTAAACAAAACAATTCTAAGTTTTCTCCTTCAATCTTTACAATCTTTCTTTTTTTAACTAGTGGTAATTTATCCCCAAATCTTTGGAAATTATTTTGAGGAGCTACTACATTTCGAAGACCTGGTTTAGGTGCACCCCATTCTAAACAATAGATGTGAGGAACACTATAAACAACAACAACTCTTGTAGCTCTATCAACTTTCAAATTAAAATGTCTCAATACATCGTTTTTTTTCAATGATCCAAAAACATTTTTGATGATTATTCTCCCTAAGTTCATACTAGAATCATATGTGTGTTTATCCACATCATTGTATTATAGGTCTTCCAATTTTTTGGTAAATATGGTCAAATTGGCTATGCTACATCACCAATGATATAAGGTGTACATCTCA
This sequence comes from Sphagnum contortum, assembly GCA_963920785.1. Classification (NCBI taxonomy): domain Eukaryota; kingdom Viridiplantae; phylum Streptophyta; class Sphagnopsida; order Sphagnales; family Sphagnaceae; genus Sphagnum; species Sphagnum contortum. Next base: position 11,040,609 of record OY987282.1, read on the forward strand.
TGATTATTGAGTTATTTGTAAACATTAGACATCTTGAATTGCCCATTATCATGGACTCCACTAGGTTGGCCAGCATAAACATTCCAAAAAAATTGTTTGCATTGCAATTGGCTTGCATCACAATGCTATGAAATTTTTTCCTATTAAAAAAATGATTTGTTGCAAGCGTCACTCTTTTGTTAGGGAATGATGCTAAAAATATGTGAATACCATCTATGGTTTCACAAATATCAAGCAAGCTTGTAAGATCATGGAAACGATCTATAATTTTTGTAAACGATCACACTAAGATATGTGAATACCATCTATGGTCTCACAAATATCAAGCAAGCTTGTAAGATCATGTAAACAATCTATAATTTTTGTAAACAATCACGCTAAAGATATGTGAATACCATCTAGGGTCTCACAAATATCAAGCAAGCTTGTAAGATCTAGTAAACGATCACCAGATGGAATACTAACATACTTGTTCAACATCTTGTTTTTATCACATAGGGCATCACACACTATGTCCACATATTTCTTCATGGTTGATGCTACCACATTGAACCAATTGAACCAATCAGCCATGTGTGTGGCACTAGTTCCATCAGCCAACCTATAAATCACAGTAGTTACAATTTTTAAAATTTCTACTTGTGGTCGAACAAGGCTCACGCTGGGATTGAAGAATAATGTAATTTTTTTGATTAAATTATTGAAAGCTTCAAAACTCGTCTTATAATAACCCATGAACTTTTATGCCTCATTTCAAAAATTATATGCTATATTGTACTCTCCACAAATTCCCAATGAACATGTTGTCTGAGCTCTTTCCACCACAATTGAAATGGAGATCTTTTCCTACTCAAAATTGCACTTAAAAATGGTAGGAAATGCAACTTTATTGAAGGATGTTGTTTAAAAAAAACTTACATATCTATGATCTGAAGAGTGTACAATTGCCCATGTCACAAACAGCAACATCCAAATTAGTAAAACCCTTTCGAGTGTAATGGATCCATTACGAAGGTAAATTTTGAAAAAAAAATCTAAAATCTAAATTGAAAATTTGAAGCTGAAAACTAAAAACTAAAAAAAGTATGAAAACTAAAAAAAGCTAACAAAAAGAAAAGAACTCAAAATTAAGTAAGATTATGAAAACATATGAAAAAAATTAAACTTAAAACACAGAACTGGACAGTGGAAACTTGGAGCAAAAATATGACAGAAGAAGAGTTTGGAGTCTCTGGAAACTGAGGACTCTTTGCTCTCTTGAAATGCCCTCGGGTATATTTTTGGGTGAAAAGTAACTGTCTATCAATAAGCCCAGGGTCATTTGCTGCCATCTGCATGTTTTCTGGCAGATGGTTCACTGACTGTTTGCCTTTCCAGTGGGGACCATCAGCACATATTCGCCAGCAATCGGCTGGTCAATTTTCCTCAATTTTTCCCAGGTTCACTAGTCTATTACCAGAAGCACAGGGTGCATCTGTAGTACCTTAAGGAAAATGTTTCAGTAAGTGCAGCATCCAGATGCAGGAAGTGAAAATGCTCACAGGTTCCTCCTTGTCAGGAAAACACATGTAAGTACATACATTTCCAGTCACACTACAAAATAGATATACATGCAGAAGATGTCTCCTGTACTGTAGCAACTGAAACAAAGCATATACACTGCAATGGAATGAGGAACTCAGTTGTTGACCATAAAATTTCTGCATTACAAAGAAGTCATCCAGCACTCAGTCAGAAAGGCCATAATTGTTCTTTTAGAAGGAGAAGGCACCAAGATGCCTAACTGTTGATAAACTGGAAACAGGCCACATGATGATACATTATTAGTAACTGTGGTCATATAAATTTGTGGCCATTGATCACATGTTTCGGATAGCCTATTCTTCAGCAACTTTTTTCCCCAAGCTTGGGATGTCTTCAAACCTCTTCTGCAAAAAAAAATGCAAGAACAGTACTCCACTAATTTAATCTCAGTTCAATCTGTGAGCCCATACTTTCACTTATCCCAATCATATGTAAGCATATTCTACACAGCAACTCTTCCTGATTCACAATGACTCTGTGTGCCTTCAGTTACTTCAAAGACAATTCTTAAGACACAGCTTATAAAAGGAGTTGTGCTAATACAAGGATGGACACAGTTCAATACAAACCAATGTCAACCACACTTGCTTCATGTGTCTGAGGCTAAAGTAGTGACTGTTGGGTGCCCCAGAAAGTGACCTGCGAGTTATCTGACACTCAACATGAAAATGAGTGCAGTCATCACCTTTTGAGAGTCACTCACAAAGTGTTAGACCATCATCACCTTTCTCACAAATAGCAGTGACGAGCTGCCATGGACTACCCACTGACTTCAACAGCTCCCAACTGTGGGTTATAAATAAGTATATAATAATCAGCTCAAACTCTAGGCAAACCGTTATACACTAATATGCATCTTGAGTTTCTGTCACATTTTCCAGCTCTACTCTACATTATAAAAGTTTACACTGGAGCAAAAGGTGAACTCGCATCTTGAAACCTACCTTAGACAGAAGAACAGAAGTAGAACATATGAAGAACAGGACAGGGTTAAAACCAGGGAACGCATACCCCAACATTCCTCGACTCCCAAAGCTTGTTGATGCCATAGTCAATAACCTGCAATCAATTCCCCCCCTGCAACGATTATCTTCCTTCAATCATCTCTGCAACTTCTCCAATTTCACTTTCCATGCAATCATTTCCCATTCTTACAGCTGGGGACTCATGACAATCAAGTCCATGGGAATCATCATTCCTGTGAATCCATCATGATGATCCTCAGAACTGCCTGCATCAATACAGCAAGTCCTGAGGTGGCAACACATGGAAAGCAAGTCCATAGGAATCATTATGCCTGCAAATCCATCATGATGACCCTCATGAAACTGCCTGGTCAATCCAGCAGATCCTGAGGCACCAACACATGCCAGCTGAAGCTGTTTTCTACAGTGGGCAAGCCCTCTAAGGCGTCTACCATGGATCAACACCCTCTTTACTGAACTCTGCACTGGCAAAGCTTTTCCATCTGAAAGAGCTCTCACATTAGATCTGCTCTGTGTGCAGGATGTCAGGAAGCAGGAGAGAGAAAACACAAAAGGCACAAAACAGAACATGAAGATCTGCCACAATCTTGTGCCCTAGAATGTGGCATGCATCTTTAAGGCTTCCCACCCCTCCTTGCTGAAGATTTGCGAGTTTCAGAGATCGGAATAAGAACATGCCGTTTATGTTCGGACAGCATGAGGCCGTCACTGCAGTGGGAGCATCGTCTAAGAATATCCTGTGAGATCTGCTTTGGGTTTACAGCTCTTGATGCGCGTTGGTAGTAGGTTGATCGTGAGGAATCCATGTCTTGGTTTGAGACTGGAAAACCCCAAGACACTTCCTTCACTCCGGCGTGCTAGGGAGAATAGACAGACAAGAAGAGTGGATTTTACATACTGAGAAAAAGAAGGGGGAATAACTTTACCCGTTCACCAACAAGTGCCCCGGTGAGAATGAAGGCGATGTAGACAGAGTTTCTGCGCGTCAGCAGCCGAACAGTGGTGTCCAAGAACCCGCCGCGTCGACGCTGATCCATTCTGCCTCCCAACAACGATCTCTCTCTCTCACAAACACACACACAGTAGCTGACGACAATACTAACTACAGCGGGCTCGCAACACTAACTGGGATAGAGCGGAGGCGGGGACCGACAACCGAGAGAGCAAGAATCTCAAGAAAGCGAGACGAACACTCACGGGAACACCGCAAGAAGACCACCGGTTGCGAGGGCGTGCACCTAACCCTAAAAGGGCGGACGGGGCGGGGCGGGGCGTGGCGGGTCGTGGACCTTTGGCATGTCTGCCTGCCTGCATGATGTTGCCGGCATTCATCGATCGACGACGAGCCAGATGTTGATCGTGCGTCATCAACGCGAACCCTGAATATCCGATTGTGGACCGACCTGGGAGCGATTTGTTGCAGGAACGGAAAAAGAAAACACCTCCTCACGAATGAACGTCAGGAATCTACAACTGCCCCTGCGTCCTTCCCCCATCCCCCCCAACCCCACAGACAGCAGGTGGTACGTCCGCGCAGGTACCCACGACCGCGCCCAAAGCCGTGCTTTGTGTCTTTCTTATGCCCATAACCCGCTTTTCGCCCCCTCTTGACCCATTCTCTCTCTCCCTCTCCCTCTCCCTTTCCCCTTTTTGCGATTTCTGGCATCTTCTGTACCAATTTTATGTAGCGATACTCGTGCACATGCTTTGTCCTGCAATCCACATTGTCGCTCGCTGCAAACATTCGGTGTTCATGAGGCGTGTGCGTTGAGGAAATTTGTCGCGGTTGCGCATAACCACCTGGAAACTGTTTTTTTTTCCCCCCTTATTTGATTGATGTGAGGGTGGGGGTTGTGAGAAGAGTGGGGGTGGTGGTTGGCTGTGTTGTTTAGGGTTTTTGGATGATGATGCTGATGATGATGAAGAAGCGGGAAGGATTGTTGCGAGACAGCCAGATTTCCATACATGGGGTTGAATCATCTCTTTATCATGGTGTGGTGGGAATGCCGCGTTTCGCAGCCGGATGAGAGAAGAAGATGTTTGTGAGAGTGATCTTTCTTTTCTAGGTATTTTCGTTTGTCTCACGAAATTCTCTCATTTAGGCGCCTCCTCTTCCTCCTCCTCCTCCTCATTCGTCGTCTCCGTCTCCATTTTTGTCTTTCTGCGTAACCAGTGAGTGAGGTGTATGATTGAAGCAGTGGGTCGTGGCGGATTTTATTTCGTTTGCAAAGGAATTGGGTTGTGTGTGTGTGTTTCTTTTTTGTGTTGCGGATTCTTTTTTTTTTGTTTCCGGGGATGGGTCTGCGGATGTGATTATACGGGGACTGATGAGCTTGTTTGGATTTCGGAGACGTCGTGGTTTTGATTTCCTGCGAACAATTTAGGCGTTTCTTTGCATCTGGTGGTAGCAGCAGCACCTTTGATTGCCGCTATCCGTCATTCGGGTTCTTGTCATCATTGTCGTTGTCCTTGTGAAGGCTTCAAGTGCTAAATGGTTCGGCTGATTGGTTCCGGCAGAAATTGGGGTTACTTTTCTTGGTGGTGAATGGTTTGTGCTGCCGGTGGCAACGATTCGGTACACCCCAGTTGGCTGCTTTTTTCTGCGTCTCGTGGGTAGCGGCAGATTTCATCATATGGATATTGAGGTTCTTTGAATCTGGTGGGTGGCAGCAAATCTCTCCCTGAGTGGACGCCTGATTGTGCTCTGGCGCTTGCTTTGCTTGCTTGCTGGGATTAAAGAAAAACATGTGGCTTGCAGGAGCTTCCTGCTGACAGTAAATGGCTGTGTGCAAGTTTCCGCAAAATGGTCGCGGGGAGTTGCGCTGGCCGTGTTGGTCGGGTGCCTCTATGACAGATTATGCAATGGGCCCATCGGTGATCCCAGCTCCTCGGCTTGTAGCCCTGAGGCAGCCCTTGCCCAACGTTCTATTATCGAGTTCTCCTGTGCAGGAGAATCACAACAACGACAACAACCCAGTCCTGCATTCCAAAGGCAATCACAATCTTATTCTCCTCCTCTTCCTCCTCCTGGTCATGCTCAGACTGCCTTGCAATTCGACATGGGAAATGCTTGTATATAGGTTACTGCTTCTCAGGGCTGCCTTTTGGCAGCAGTGACTCTCTAGAGATGCAAGAGACATTCTTGAAGGCAAGCATCTTGTGTGGAGCAAGCTTCTAGGACATTTGTCAATGCAACCAAATTTGTTCTTGTTTCTTTGAACATTGGGAGACTATTTTTTATTCTTTATAAAGTTCTGTTTGAATGTCCAGTCAAAGATATGCACCTCTTATTTCCCCCCTTTGTGCACTCTTGTTTCTTTCTGGAGCTTGTTCATGGGTTGCAACTTATAGCAAAATGTGTGCATGTTGTGCTCCTACAGAGGCACCCACAAGTATGCTTGTGAATGGTTATGGAGGAGGTTCTTGTCTGGATGGTGCTGTTCTGGATTATGAGAAGGGGGATGGCATTTGTACACAGAATCGAGAAATGAAAGCTCTCATAGAAGCTGGGATGTCTAGCAAACAGTTCTCACCAGAAGCTAAGCTACAGGACACAGAGGGGATGGAAGAAGAGGAACTCTTCCATCTTTTGCCGCTGAAGGCTGATGGGCACTTGCATCATGACTCATCCATGCTGAATAATGGCTCTGGGAAGGGGTTGCAGAGGAAAGAAGCAAGGTAACTTTATTCACTAAATCCTGACTGTTGGAACTGTTGAAATTCTGACTGTCATTAGCAGTGAATGTCTCTTGCCAAAAACCTGCTAAAGATGCTTGTATTATGGCCTGTGGCATTTGTTTAGATTGACCTAAGTTGGGGAAGGAAAAGAGAGTGGCTTTTAGTCCACCTACCTTAGCACAAGACTAAGTCTTTAAGGCTTTACAGTTTTACATAAAAGTGGTCGTTGACTTACAGAGTATTGTAGAAGTGATGGGACCATTACTATTCACTATAGAAGTTGAGATTGCATTTTTGAGTATCTAGAGGAGGTGCTCTTTCTAATAGAACCTCTCACAGAATATATAGGGCCAGTTACTGCATGAGAAAATGAACATGGACCTGACCATTTTGCCTGCAAAGTATGCTGAGAAAGGTTTGTCAAGCAGGCTTGGTAAACAGAAGTTTACATTTTCCTATGTGCCGTGACCATACTGTGATCCTTAAGGCCAATTTGTGCTTTTCTTTACCTAAGGCATACTTGTGACCAGTCTTCACCTTGCAGCAGGGGTTGTGTTGTGAAGATTTCACTGACCCCACATTTTTGTGGCCTCTTGAATTCTGTGAGTTTTCACAGGCAATCAGATACTAGGAGGAGAAGATGGGCACAAGCTGACCCTTTGCTAGAGATTTGGAAGGCTGTCTCTGCATCCAAACATGCTGCCCCCTTTCGCAGGTAAACCCAGTCTCCTCTCTCTGTGTAGGGAGTGGGATCTCTATTTTTGATACACAAACACTGTAACAGGTGCTGCTATCCATTATTAGTTGTGGGAAACTCTTTGAGCTCTTCTCAGACAATGCATATACACACTGATTTTTTTGTTTAAACTTGATTTTCTTTTGAAGACCAGTAGCATCTCAGGGAGACTATGATGCGATTGTTTATCAGCGGATGGATCTGAGCACCATACGTCGACATTTGGAGGTCAGAGTTAGTTTAATGAATGATTGTGCAAACCTTGATCATCTTCAATGTTATGGTCAAATCTTCACCTATTGATTGCAGGTTTATTTTGTAATAAATTGCATCTATCTTTGCCCAAGTTCAGAGTGCAGTTCAATTTATCTGCCTGTCTCAGGCTTGCTCCTGTAGCTTTCCTTTGGGCTCATCCAAATGCCCATGTTCTCCTTTCTGGTATGATTTGAATTTTCATCCTTGTGTGTTACTGATCTTGAAATGTGGGATTGTGATCAACTAATTTGTATGGGATTGGTGAACAGAATGAGCTCACTTACAGCATTAGTGATATGCATCGAGATTTGATTCTCACTGTAACAAATGCTTTGGTGCGTGTTTCTGTGCCTTGTCTTCCTAGTTTTGTGCAGAAACATTGTGTGTACATCCTGCTTCTAGTTTGGTGCCCTTCTGATTGTCTTGTCACACATTTGGAAGAGCATTCCTACTATTTTCTGACTTTCCACTTCGCTCATCTGTGCTTGTTGGTGATGGGTCACAACTAATGGAAACTGATAGCTTGTGATGCTGTTGACTTTGCAGGTCTACAACAAGAAGGGGAGTGATGTGTACAATATGGCCTTGAAACTCAGAGCCCATATCACGAAGCTGTTTGAGGTAATCTTGGATTCAGCCCTCCAGATCATCGTTGTGTCCTGAATTATGTGGTGGGATGGTGTTGTGGTGTGTGATTTTGAAGGTCCTAATTTATACCAAAAGACCAGTTTTTGAGATTGCTGTGCTTTCATCTCCCAAAAGTATGTTTCCAGAGGTTGCTTGGTAAAGACTTCTACATAGGAAGAAAGCAAGGCAAACACCTTATATGTTGGCAGTTCTTGCTCTGTTGTGATGCTTCTTTCAAATCTATGGGATTGGAGAGTACAAGTATGTCTCTCTACCTGACAAGTTTGGGCTGTCAGAAGGAGGTGAGCACAACCAAGCAGAAGCAGAGGGTGTCCTTGTCAGTTCCAGACCAAAGCAGGCCTGTCTTAAAGTGAGTGTGTAGATCTTATACAAGATGTGTGGTGATTCAGTTGGTTGAAGATAAAACATCTAGGGTTGTGTTCTCTTTAGCTATGCCCTTCCATGGAGGTTCCTCACATCAATGCAACATAGGGTCAGGTCCCAGGATTGTAGCGGCATGTTCAGAGTGTCAGTTGCTAGGGAATCTCTCTTGAACTCCAGATGAATTCATGCAACACAGTGTAGGTTGATGAGATTTCAGCAGCAGCTCTCTTCCAGGAAGAGGGGTTTTGTGCTCAACACTAGTAATTGATTTTCTGGCCTATTAACTGTGAGGTCTGTCCTCCAGTAAGATTGATTTTCTAGTCCGAATGGGTGAGAGTGTCCGAATGGGTGAAATGATGAAGTGTGTGTGAGTTTTGTCAGCAGCAAGGCAAGGCCAAAGCAGCAATTTGAATGGCTGCCACTGATTGAGGTAGGCAGCCGTGCATGCAAGGAGCAGGCAAGCAATGACAGGGTAAGCAGTGAACATCTTCTATCAGACAATACAGGTGTAGATGACCTACCTCTGGCACCATTCAAGAAGCATCGTACACTTCGGAGGTTACGGCCTTGTATCAGCAGTGATAGTGTGGGACTGGCCAGTAGTGCTGAGGCCATTAGTGGTGCTGCCATGGACAGCAGCAGTGAGGAAGAAGTGGCAGCAATGCTGATTTGTATTAGCAGTGGTCATGGTTTCTCTTGTGAACCCGTTCAACAAGCAGTAACACTCAAGACTGAAACAGGAAGTAGGTACAGTGGCTCATGCTACCCAGAGAAGGAGAACAGTTGCAAATTGTCTGAGGCCAGATTCTCAGATTCATCTGCTGCGCTTGTGATACTGGATGAGGTAGAGCTACTGGCATCCCCATTGGATGACCAGGATCCATCTGCATGTAATACAGGCCTCATGGAAGCTGCTGCTAAACCTTCAAGTTCTGCTCAGTTTGTAGAGAGGGGTTTGTACAGGCGGAAACGAAAGAAAGATAGCAGGGGTGGAGGAGACACCCTCACATGGTATGTATCTTCATGAATTGCCTCGGGCTTTCTGCATAGTTTGTGCAGTGACAGTTTGATGAGTTCTGCTCCTGCTGCTAAAATGCTTTTAAATTTGGGGTGTGCTACAGCAACTTGAATGACTTGGTGGGAGATACTGAGGAGCAACTTGAAGTCAAGTTGTCAGGTTCAACTTCAGTCCTAGGTCAAGTGGACACAGCTGACGTTTTAGTGCTATCCTTCAGTTCAACAGTAATTGAAGGTGGATCTACTGGTCTTTTGTCAGGAACAGACAATTCTAGGTGCACTGCCACAGTATCCAACAGCACTTTCCTGTGTTCTGAAGTGAACCAACTTCCTTCAACAACAAAGGGTGACAAGGGTAGTGGAGGACATAAAGCTGACAATGACCATCACAAGTGTAGTAGCCATCATGATCGTAATAGCTTTGGAATTGGTGATGGAAGCAGTCAGAGGACATGCATGGGGTTGAAGCACAAGTGGCAGGAGCAATGGCGAATGCAATCAGCTGCAAATTGTGAGTCTGAGACTCATCACCTACTGAACAACTTGACCACATGACCACCATTTTGATGTCGTTTATTTGCTTGCAACATTCTAACCTTTTTGCCACCTCTTGACCCAAAAAATTGATTTCTAGGTGAGAGAAAAGATCATGCTCTCTACATGACAGGCGCTGGTGTGACTGCTAGTTTCTTCACCCATGACTTCATGTTCATATTTCTGATTTATCATGTAGTCTTTTACAGAGGAAGGCATATCTCCTCCCAGACTTTTATTTCGGAAGATCATCAGCCAAGAGGGTGCATGAAGTTGGACATTTGCTAGATAATGGGCATCATCTTTCCCCCCAATCTGCTTTATTGGTCCAGATTAGATTGATTTGCTTCAGAAGAGACTGCTTCTGCAACAGGAGAAAATAGATGAAGACTCCTGTGCTACAGTGCTCTTCAGGATCCAAAGTTCTGGTCTATAGGTTGGTGTAATATTGATTGACACACTAAACTAAATTGATCAAGGATTCAAGTGTAATGGCAGATGGAATTGATGTAAATTTCTTGCGGCATAATTGCCACTTCAAATGGTATGTGCATGTCACTTTAAACCAGAATCTTCCAGTATACTCAAAAATCACAAAACCATGGGAAGAGTATAAAAACTGGTTTCTTCTTTCAGCCCATTAGTCATTGCTGGACATGAAACTCTCTATAAGTTAAATCAACTTTAAGTTTTGCATACAAAGTTGTGCGAAGTTGCAACTATATTTTTGTACAAGCTGTATGAAGAAGATTGTAACTTGGTCAAAATATCTTCAGTTAAATGTGTTGGAAAGAGTGGTTGGTCAAATTGAAGCAGTGAGGCTTTCAACTAAAACAATCACACACACAAAGAAGCATGATTTCCACCTTTCATCAAGCAAAGGGTGTTATAAAAGACTTCCAAAGAAATTGGCATAATTACAATGTTCTGATGACTTCCATTTTGGAGCCATGACCAACAGTCCAATGAATTAAAACTCTTAGCATATATATTGATCAGCAACTTCCACTCTTGCCTTGATAAAAACAGTTTGAAATGGGTCTGATATGACCATATGCTAGTGACTAACTTACCTGTAAATGGGAAGTTTCTTCTCTCTCCACTCTCCCAGCAGGGCCAATGAACAATGAATGGAAACTCAACAAACTTCAGACAGAACTTAAAATTAGCCAGAATACTATGAACAGTGAACCCATGGACCCAAAACCCACCAACACACCATGAAGGAGCAGGGGTCAGTAGGTAGGAGAAAACCTTACCATTGAGGCTCTTGTCCCATAACCACCTTGCACCTATCTACCCTGTAACTTACCATTAACTGCATGTTGACCACCAATATGCATCTAAATGCCTGCCTACCTACAAATTTGGTACTTGCCCCTACTTCCATGCTCTTATGTACATATGCTCCTACCTACCTAGAAACCACCTAGGTGAACCACAATCTTCCACCTATCTCCTAAGATCATGGATCATCCAGAGAAGAAAGTACATATTGGTTATAGCATCAAAATTACTACACCTATCATTGGTTGAGAAAGACTCAGGATCAGATGTTACATAGGCTACTTCCTATATGAAATAGCATACAAGCCTCCTATTGATCACACAAAATAACACATCATCAAGGGGCCCAGTCCAAATACATAGAAATTGAAGATGAATTGAAGAAAACAAGAAACAAACCAGACAGACTCAAGCATTTCCTATGACAGAGGTGAAGCCTCTTATCAGTCCTTTCTCAATTGAGTTCCAAAATTCCCCTTGATCCACAACATCATATAGCCACACGGAATGTTAGAAGCACCTGTTGTGGCAATCAAATACTCCCCTACTTCCCCCAGACACAAACCCAACTGTCTATAGTAGGTACATCAAACTCACTTGTGTATCATCCAAAAGTTTGAGAATCACTTGTGATCTTAATCATATCTACATTCCACAGATGGAGGCAGAAAACAAGCCACTTGACACAGGTCCCACAACTTTTTTCCTTCTCCTTTACCACCTCCAACCCACACTTGCAACTAAAAAATTTCAGCCACCAGGCCAAGACTTACCAGAGTTCACAATACTTACCAAATGTGAGAGTAGACTTGGTAAGCAAGGGTAAACTAGGTAACAAGGAGCAGGTGAGAGAATTGCCCTGAATAAAATTCCTGGAGTAGCTGTGCTGAAGTATTGGCAGCTCGTCTCACTGTCATCCCAGGGGTGTCATGTGCAGAAGATCCACAGCACTAATTCTAGATATATGACCAGAGCTGCCCAGGAGAATGGACTATACAAGAAAAGAAAGTACAGTTGTACAAGAAATAGCAGTAAGGATCAGAAAGAGATTCCTCACTAATGGTGGAGGATCCAGGGAGAATTCCCTCTGCTTTACAAACCTCCCTACTTAATCTCAGTTATAAATACATAAAAGCTTCCACCTACTTCAACCTCAAAGAAAACTGGACACAAGCTAAATTTCACACTTCAGCTCAAATTTGAGATGCACAGGACTTCTTGGCAGTTTGAAAGAGAAGAGACTTTATCCTGGCTTCTGAAGTCCCCTACACAGCATAAAACAAATTGTCAGCTTTCTTGCTTCCAGGAAAATAACCTCATAACTGACCTATTTGCCTTCCACCAAACCACTTTTAGATACACAGATCAGCTGTATGGACAGAATATTTGAAGCCCTCCAATCTCAACCTAGATTGAACTCCCTCTAATTCAGATATGGGAACTTCATGAATGTTTGGCTGGGTGCCAAACACACAGGAACATCTACTGTACTCATACCCACCGGCAAGATATCAGTATAGTCTGTTCTACTTCGTCAGAAGTCCAGGTAATGTACCCACAGATTGGAACTGCCAAAAGTCCTGACAACTTTTGGCTGATGGATTGACACAGTGTCCATCCCACTCCTCCACCTTCATCAGGTGACAATGAAACATTTAGCAATCCTAACATCTTTCAGAGAAACTCCAGCTACTACAGAAGTGCATAACTTGCAAAATATCTATGTAAGATCAACAAACTGAAGCTGGGATTGAGTCTTGTTAAAAGGGTGACCCCAACATACCTTAGATAGTTCGAGTGTTGTAGGAACCACATACACTACATTTGTGATACAGCCAATGAAATTGTGCAGCACCCTTATGCTCACAATCATTACACAGAATATCCTACACATATAGGTAACTCTCAGTTCATAAAAATCAGTCAATCAAAACAACAGAGAAAATTATACAATGCACTATCTATAGAACCCAATTGCACATTTCAAAAAAAGACCAACACCTTGCCAAGTGTCTTCTTCTAGGGCTAATGAAACAATGCTTGAAAATTTCTGTTTTCTAAAGTCTAGGATGGAAATCACATTTATTGGTCCTAAACAAATTGGAGGTTGCTAAGGCCACCATGAAATTGAAGTCCACCATTTCTTAACACCTTGTGCAAAGATTAGGACAGAGATATGCATATCAGGGATTAAAATTAAGTCAACACATCCTCCTAAGGTCTTCTGTCTAAATGCTTTACAGTGATACCTGGGAACGGTTTTGATATTCATCAGGAAGCTGTTCAGCAGCCAACAAAGCATCCAGCATTTCAAAGTATACCTGAAGTGCAACCTTCCAATTATGAGAGAAAAGATGATGAACCACTCTAACCTTCCAGAAATGGTTTACTATCACAGGTGGCAAGATGCTAACAATCTAAAATTAACCACAAATGTGTCGCTGCTGTACTAGGTGAACAAATGAATATGGACACAAAGTCACCAAAGGATCACTAGTTTCTCACATGGGGTAGACTAACCCATCAGTCATGAAGTATACAACCCTTCACATTAAGTGCTAATACTTATTTGCAGATGACAAGTTAGAACAAGCACTTGAACAGGAGAAGGAAAACAAAGGAAGCTTACAGCCATGTCTCCAAGTGACTTGCTGCAAATAGGACATGTGTAATGGCTGCATGTGTAAGCCTGCAATGCATTGAAAGTAAATCCAATAATTAGCCCTAGTGGAGCTCCTACCATCAACACCTCAAACACTGTGCTCTAAACACTTCATAAGATACTGACCTACCTCTGAAGGAATGAGCATTCACAGTATCCACTGGAGGCTCTGAATAAACAATGTAAACAGAACTCCTTGTGACACACAAGCTTGCACTTGCAGGCCATGGAGCTTGAACACACAAGTAGACAGGAGAACACAAAAAAAACTTGAGGAGAAATGAAAAGACACCTGAAAGCAAGCAGAGTGCATGAAATGGCCACATGGGAGAGCTTTCACAGGTGTGTTGGATGTGAATAGAAAGTCATGGCAAATTGGACAGTTTGATTCCAACCCTTTTTCTCGGCATATATGTTCTTTGAGTTGCGTAGACATACAGGCATTGCAGGTCATGCAATGGAAGTAGTCTATGCCTAACCCTTTGCCCACTCGGCACAGGTTGCAAAAAGGGCAGTGATATATGTTCCTGCTTATTCAATCCCCCATCCCAGCAAATTAAAAAACCATCAGCTCTATTTCCACAGTACTTTGAATATTGTGCAGTAACGTGTGAAAATTTGACAATAATACCATTAGTCAATTGACGACATCCACTTTATGATTTTCATGATCACAAACCAGTAGATGCACCTGTCATCATTGTCAAAGAAGTTGCAGATACTACAGAAATACTGTGCCATAGAGAAACCATTGCAAGAAGGAGTAGCACATGTCGAAGATACTGGTTGCACTTCCAAGCACTGCATACACATCATCTCTTTTGTTGTATGCCTGCAGAGAAACCAGAACATCAGACCATGACTTGTTGAACAATACTCTTGCCTGCACAGGTTTAGTGGTAGGACATGAAATCTCCATCACTCTTCTGGAAGTAGATAGGTAAAATCTCAAGTTGTGTAAGAAGCCACACATTTTCACCAACATGTTGAGACCAGAATAGGTTATCACTTTCATTGTGACCTGACCAGTCACTGAATAGTCCCATGAAATCAAGGGAAAGGTGCCCTCTTGGGCCTGATAGAAACAATAGTATGATAAGGATTCAAAATACTGCTTAGGGTTTGCTTTGAAGTTATTTGCCTCCTTATGGATTAATGAGTACCCACCGGTCCATGGAGTGATCACTGACTTTGTCATGACAGAATCGGCAAGGGAAAAGGTGACCACAGCATGATGCACGCACTTTACAATTGCGTTTATAATGCTCACATCCAAATATTCCCTTCTCTTTATCCTGAAATGACTGGTTACGCCCTGAAATGTCTGCAGGGCTATCACCTGCCTGTGCTGCATCTCTGCATGAAAACTGCTGCGCTGCAATCCATCGACTGCCAATAGCAATGAAAAGTTCTAATAGATTAAGCTGGGATCATCTGTAAGCACATCATTTCTCTCTACAGCAAACCTCTTTCTCCAGAATTTCAGGTGGAACAAAGTCTTCCAGCATTGGAAAAATGACACTGACAGGGATAAAAAGAGCTTGACATTGTTGCTAACCTGGTCATTAGATTCTGCATAAGGTAAGCTTTCCGACGTGGGTCAAGGGAGCTGTCACTGGAAACCTTGCGAATTGCAGCTTCCAATTCCTTTTGGTTCATTCTGAATATGTCACGCCACCCAGGCTTGAACTTTTCACCCTCCATCCCAACATGCTCACTGGTGCTGACTGCCAAATTGTGATCTTGCTCCATTCCCTTCTTCACCCTGCCACTGTGGCCTGGCCCAAAAACCCCTGCTGACCCTGAGCTTCCCTCTTCAAACACTTCTACATTTAACCCTCTGTCTGAAATCATAATGTGACACTGGTACATCTAACAAAGTGAGGTGGAAGCACCAAACACAATTGGTTGTCCAACTACTCAGTATGTGTCATATTGCCATTCTCCTGAACACAAATATGAAGCCACACCTCCCAATCTCTACAAAATTGCAGAGCAAACTCAACAATGACAAATTGATGCTAACCACTAAGTCACATCTAGCCAAACTGAAAGACATAACAAGAATGAGTTATACTCTTGACCTTCTGAGTGTCACTTGCAAAGCATCAGACCAGCAGCTTCCTCATGAATGCCAGTGAATAGCTGCAACTACCTCCCCAGTTCTGACAACTCTATGTATGAGATTGCATCAAAAACTCCACAATAACACTTTGATGGTGACAATTGTGTCAGCCAGCAAAATGAAGCATGACAAGAATGGGTCCAATCACAACCTCATGAGTATCAATCACATAGTATCAGACCATCACCTTCATCATGAATCACAGCAACAAACTGCCAATACTCCCCTCTGACTTCATCAGCTCCCAACAGGGGCTGTAGGGTCAGTACATAATAATCCACTCAAAAGTCCAGGCAAACAAACTGCCCTAAGGTTGTGTTGCATTCCAAAAGCAACAGTAAGACTAATATCTGCCAGCACACATTTCCACAACCAGTACAGAAGCTAAAAGGAAAAATTTAGGTTCGAAAAGCAGGAAAGTTGGCCAAGTTTCACCCAGCTCTGAGAGAGGTACCTAAAGGTCTTTCAGTATTGCAATTTTTTCCCTCACATTGCAAACTGTTGCTCTTTCCATTCTTCCCATCATTCATTGTCTCTTTCATGGTCACAACACCTCGTGAGAGATAATCCACAACCATTTGAAGAGATTCGGTAGTGCCAGAGGGGGGAGTAATTTGATCATTGGTAACCAATGGTGGGGAATGGGGATTGGATGTTGGAGTGTCCTTCCACCATGCACTTAACCACTTGTCAAACATGGTATTGCGAGTTGCTTGTCGTAATGTATCCATCATGGTGTTCTGTTCATCTTCTGTCAGTGCTGTTGTTACCCATGGCAACATTGCCTGAAACAAGTCCAAACACACACACTGAAACATCACATACAGTCATTACTGCAGCAAGCTAAACACACAAAACCAGCCCACGGAAGAAGACATAAATTGTAGATGTGGATCACAATCCAGGGAAGGATGAGACAGACCTGCAAAACTTCAGCCCCAGTAGTTCCTATAATGCGTCCCACAATTCGCTCTTGTTCCTCAATGGTGAAGTGGACACCAAAAAGTGGCCAAAGCTCAAGCTCCTCCCTTGAGACATGCTGATCAAGGCTCATTCGGACAGACTTGCACATTCTCTGTAACTTTGCAGCCAAAGCCCTCCGCTGTGAAGCATCATGGTCATCCTTGAGAAAATGTATATGCCCCTCATCTATACCACCTGCAGGCTCACTTAAAGCCAGGATGGATGTCTGAGAACCATGCAACCGCGAAAGCTCCAAAAGTTCCTTCACAAGAGAGGAAGAAACTGACACCCTGGTAAGCAGCTTGGTCAACCATGCTCTACAGTCCTTGGACAAACCATACAGAGGAAGGGGAGAATTCCATTCACAGGTTTTCTAGGAATACTTCAACCTACAAGACCTGCATGACTATGAAATAGAGCAAGATTGCAGAGGTGCATAACTGGATTGGCATTTCTCTATCATTCAATGCTATCCTGTAGAGTCTGGGCATCTACTCATGTCAAGGACTGTAGTCTAGTGATAGGAACAAAATCTCCATGAAGTCAGTATTTTTACTATGGAGCTCAATTGCAAGACATGGAGCAATGAGAGGAAGCACTTTCACACAATCATTTACCTGCGAAATGTCTTCGAAGAGCTGTTCTTCTTGTTTGTGGTCGATAGTATATGAGTGACTCACATTATGGAGTGCCTCTTTAGCTTCAAGAGCAGGAAAAACAATGTCATCCTCTGCATTGCTATGGGCACGATAAAGACCCCACAGAAATTGAAACCGCCCTCGAAACTGCATAAGAAAGTCATTGCTGCAGTCAGCCAATCGAGCTGACTCAACATCCAAATACTCAAGGTCCTTCCGTATAGCTTTGTGAAACTGAAAAATGTGATCAATAGGCTTGGGACCAGCACCAGAGAAGGAGCCACTGTTGCTTCCCCAACCAAAGAGACCAGAACCTAGTGAGCTGCTCACAAGTGGAGTCACTGAACTGGCTGAAAGAGAGCGAGAAGGTGGTACAGAGGTGCGAGCACCAATTTTTCGGCAGCCTAGCTCTGGGGCACAACAGATAGCTGCAGCTCCACAACCCTGCTTCACTTCCACACCGGCAACAGAATTGACTTCTTCTAGAGAAGATCGCTCTCCTCCAGGTGTTGTCTTCCCTCGAAGTCGCTTCAGTGGGCGGGTATCAAAGCTCTCCAATAGATCATCAGGACCATGTCTAAAACCTGCTTCCTTTGCATCACCTTTGACCTCAGAGTGATCTAATATATCCTCACTCACTTGCTCCACTCCTGAAGTGATCTTCATGAGAGGGCACTCATTCACTGATATTGATGACAGGCAGCGATAGTTTCCAGCAACATTTTGGGGGTGCCCTTTACATGCCCATCCAGAAAAAAGGGTGACAAGTGCATAGTCCGACACAGGTGCTGCAAGTAACAAGGCATGTAAGGTTCCTCAACAAACTCATATACATAAAACACCTTCCTAAAAACCCATTATGAGATTGCAGAGAAATCTCCACAACGGCACTTTGGCCACACAACAATAAGGATGGCAATAAGACTCATGAGGGTCCATAAAGCATCAGACCATCCCCTTCATCACAAAGAGCAGTGAGAAGCTGCCATGACTACCCACTGACTTCATCAGCTCCTGACGGTGGGTGTAGACAAGTATATAACAATTGTCACAGAGCATAGCTATACACTAACACCTTCTCAGGACTTCACAACAAAGATTTTGACCCTTCTTTGTTAATTCCTTGCAGTTATACAATATGGCGGGACTAGTGTCACACTGAGTATTGTTGTCTGAATAGCTTTAGCCAGGATGTACACCGAGATATTCTGGTGCATACCTGACACAACAATCAGTGCAGTGATAACCTTATAAGAGTCCCTCATAAGTGTCAGATCATCCCCTTCATCACAAAGAGCAGTGGCAAGCTGCTATGACTACCCACTGACATCAAGGTCATGATGTTGGCTAGCACTCAAGAGACATAGCTACCAAAAAGTCAATGTATACTCAATCAAGCTGAAACAAGCTTGTGATGGTACACTTCATTTCATTCTAGCTAGTACCTGTGAAAGAGAGTATTCACAGTGATGCACTAGAAGAAAGTGTAATGATACTCTCTACTCATTAATTGTCTATGACGTCAGCCATACTCTACTCCAATAAGCACAATAGGAAGACAAAACTAGACCATAGGATAACTCTCTGTTAATCCTGACAGAACAGAATGTAATGAAAAGAGAGGACATAGATGCATTGAACCTGCAAGGCGCATGTTTCGAAGCATTTCTTTTGCTTCCTCCTCACTGAGAACTGCAACCAACCACGGCAAAACCTGTTCAAGCAATCTGAGCGGCATCACTCTTAACCTCTGGTACAACAGGGCATGTTGCTCCTCCTCTTTCAAATGCTTTCCTGCCAGCTGCAGCCCCTGAGAAAGAAGACAGGAGCAGAGCAATTAGAGCAAGAAGACAAAATTTGCAGAATCCATACAAAGCTCAACAGGATGATGCACCAGGCAAAATTTATAGAAATGTAAATACTCTACACAAGAAACAAGTGCACTTGAAAACTACTTAAGCAAACATGCAATGACATGAGAGAAAAGAATCTATTAGTGGATCAACATAGAAAACCACTTACTCCAATCTCCTCCTTTGAAAGATAATGTTGAATGGTCTCTACAATAAATTCAGCTTGCTCATGAAGCTCTTTATATAACTGAGCAACTGTCCTGCAATTGTTCACAGTCATCTGAACTCGCTCCAGCAATCTTAGAACATGATCAAATTGCTGTTCTTCTTCAGTGTTCTTTGGGGAACAGATAATCTGCCCCTTCACTATCCAGCAAATGCCAGAAGAAGCCATCCTGTCAGTCCACTTAGATTTGTCAAAATATAACCTAATAGAGAAGTCTTCCTAGCTGAAATGTTCCACATCTATGAAATTGCAGAGAAATTTACAGAACAACACTTTGAAGGTAACCATTCTATCAGCTCCAGCAAAACCAAAACTAACATGACAAGAATGAGTGCGGTCATAACCTTATGAGTGTTCACAAAGTGTCAGACCATCACCTTCATCATGAATTGCAGTGACAAGATGCCCATGACACCCCAATGACTTCATTGCCTCCCAACAGTGGGTGTCAATAAGTAAACAATCTTCTGTCCAAAATTTCCATCAGACCATCAAAAAAAGATCTGTGTCCTGAGTTTCTGTTGCATTGTTGGATGCAACAATAGACTCAGCCATGATTTTACCTTTCATTTTTTCAGCACAGTTCTGTTACAAGTCAGACCACTTCATGAACCCTGACTGGTTTGTACTCTCTTTCACCCCCACCTTTATTAAAGTTCAAGGTAAACAGAACTCCACCCTCATTAAGAGAGCTTTACAAGTCTCTATGCTAGCAATCAGTCATGTGCATATCCAGGTCCCCACTCCAGGAATATCTTAAATCCTGAGATACAAGACAAACAGGCTCATTGAAGAGGAACAGAACCAACTTCTCAGAAGGCCACACTTCAGGAGTCAACAGTTCCCTTGAACTCAGAGGAGAGAGATCTCAAGTCTTGCAAGGAATTTTCACACAATATTTGATAAGGTAATTTTGGTCAGATGACAACACCTGAGCAGAATGTACTCCTATGTTGGTGAATGAAATCTATAGCTGTTACTAGTACCTGTGAAAGTTGCATACTTCAGCCAGAAACTGTGACCGCTCAACAAATGATGACAGCTTTGGAGCTGATATTTCTCCCAATATCTGGAGCTGGCGGGCCTCATCTGCAAACTCTTCTAATTCTTTATGAATAGCATTATGCCAGTATAGAAGCTCCTTGGTAAGAGATCCTGTACACTCTTTATTGGCTGCTAGTTCTTCCAAATCTTCATCCTGCGGACCACCTAACATCTCTCCAGACTTCTCCACTGAACTGTTTATCAGAAACTTCTTGCCAGATAGTGAACACTCATTCCCATCCACCCAAGCAAAGCCCCCCATCTCCATCAGATCAAATTCTGTGGAATTAATTCCCTTGTCATCTGGTCTGGAACTATCTGCTGCATCTGGTGCATTGCTCCCTCCTTTGAGCCATGCAAATACAACCTATTGCACAGCCAAGCTCTTTGAGTGAGCACTTTCAGCACAAACCATTGGCATGTGCGTGTGTGACCATCCACATGTCAACTTCACTGATACTGCAAATGTAGAGAAGCCATCTCATGCAACCAACAGCTAGTGTGATCAGTTTTAGGACATTGATGGGCTGTACGGAAGCTTACATACGAAGTGAATTAGACCATTCTGACTCTTTCACCTGCTTACCAAATGTGAGGAAACATGCAGGAATTCACCTGCTGGAGGAGCTCCTGTCTTGGAACTATTTCATGCATGCATGCCACCATTTCTTGCCGCTCTTCATGAGAAAGGCAAGAAGCCAGCCACGGCAGAAACTTCTCCATGAGATTCACAGGTATGCTGCACATGAATTGCCAAACCAGTGCAGCCTGTTCTTCAAAGGTAAAATGTTCCATCAGCAGTGGAAACACCTGCAAAACCAAAACTTCATTTAAGGAACAGCAATACCTATAGCACATAAATTGCCTGTAGGAAGTCACATGTGATAAACTACAAGGACAACCAAATGGCTTACTGATATTGTCCCCAATATAAGTGCCATAAGTTCTCACCCATCCATCACATCGAATTTGCAAGGATTACAGGAGTGAAAGAACTCATTCATTGGTTATAATTCTGTAGCATTGCTCTTTTGGATGAGCCTTCACTACAAACTAAACTCCATGAATTCCTTGAATCTACAGTAATTTTGCATTTCCTCCACACAACACATCCTACTGCAAAGAAAATGGCCACAGAGGAGGAGATAAACAGAGAAGGAGCTAGAAGTCAAGGAGGGTGAAAAATGAGACCTGTTCTTCTTCTTTTGACAAGTGCTGGCACAGCATGGTTTGTAGGGCCTCAGTGCAAGTAAGGAGCTCACGTCGGAGGGTAAGAGGAACAACACCTTTCTCAACCATGGCTTTGCTAAGAAGCCCAGACATCTGATCCAATAATTCACCCTCCTCTTGATGTTCCAAGGAATAAGTATGAGCCACATTCTTCACCCGCAAGTCGAGAGCTGGGAATATAACCTGCCAAGTTACAGAAACAAACTTTGACCTGTTGGTACATTATAAACCTAGAAAATAGCTGTCAGAAGGGCATTTTCATGAGTTAGCAGGTCATTGGAACACTGCCGTTAGCACTTATACACTGGTCTGACTTAGTCAACGCACACCCCACTGTGCTCTCCAATGGAGTATTAGTCCCCCAACCGTATTCTGTAGCTGTAGATGTGCTTGTTGTTAGCAGAGAGATTACTGAAAAGTCATACACCCAATGTTGAAACTGGAAAGTGCAATCCACATACTCCACAAGGCTGCAAGGTGTGCACGAAAGCACTTGTGCAAGGGCATTCAGGTAAATCTCGAAACCTTATCTCACACTCCAATCTCTCATTGTCAGATTGAACACCCTAGGACATGAAAAGAAGAATTCTCTCATCCATACTGTTGTGTAATGGTCATCAGCAGTAGCTACCTGATAACCATTCTTGATTTGTCAAGGTTGCAAGGAGATAAAGGAACACATCAACAGTGCAAATTGAACCCTTGCTCCTCTGAGACAGAAAAGCTGTGACAGAGAGAATATACCTCATCCTCTGCACTGGAATGATGTTTGTAAATAGAGAAAAGAAACAAGTAGCGATGAAGCAAGGCACCAATCTCCTTCTCAGCTCCCATCTCAATAGCTAAGGCATCCTGGTGCAAGCGCTCCAATTCCACACGGATAGCCTTGTGGAAAAATTGGAACTCTACAATTGGAGATGCAGCAGGGATTGGAGGTGTAGTGAGTACATTCAGAGAAGTCTGCTGCACCAGTTGGTGAGGGAGAGCTATTGAAGTTGCCATTATGAGGTCCTTTACAGAGGGTCAGAGACAAATCCCCATGTTGTTGAAGAATGTCAACAAAAGGTGTCCAGTCCACAATTGTGCTGTGATCTACTGTCCTCACAGAAGCACAGAACTGCTACTATGAGACCACACAAACTATCCAGATATATTTGTGAGATGACTACACTCTCCTGACACCTTCAAAATTCAAGCAGCAGGTAGCTGCCAAGGTTTCTCTTTTCTAATCTGTTCCCCTAGCCAATATAACCAGTACATTGAAGCTTGTGACAGAAGCTAAGATAGGGCTGTGTCTTCTTGCCATACCATGCCAACATCTCACTGAAATGTCTGAGATGTCGGAGAGCTTCAAGTATCTTGATCTCTCAGAACTTCTTTCCCCAACGTTGTCTTACTGAGACTTGAGCTTCCCAAACACAAGAGGTACTGGGGTCCAGATTTCCCTCCTATTCAAAAGCTTGCTCTTGGATACTGCTTCGGATTTTGACAGTCACCAGAAAAACACACATTGACAAAAAAATCTTCGCTTCCTCATAAAACCTAATTGCAACGCTCCGTGTCATTTCCAACAACAGTAGAGGAGAAAATTCTGATGTTCATTGTCAAGTGTCCTGGATGCATATAGAGACAAGAAAGACAAAAAAGAGACCACTTGTATCCAAGCTCACAGGCGCTCATTGCAATCCTGTAACCTCCCACTGCAGTCCCCTATATTGAAGCAGCTTTGCTCATTTCCTCGCATGGAAACAACAACAACACAAGAAGAAAATAAAGAGACGGAGAGAAGACCCCCAAAAATCTTTTCCTCTTTCCTGTTCTCGAAATAGGTCTTCCAGGGTTTTCCTCAACAAACAGTTTTCCAAAACATTCTTCGTCACCTGCATACACAGCCCCAAAATTTTAGGTTACAAACGCGAGCGCGCGAGCGCAAGACGAAGAACGCCACAAATGTTTTCAAAGCAAGCTCGCCACCATCTTCTTGACCCCCATACCATTCACTGAATCGAGAAAAAGTCTCTCCCAAACTCCTCTTCCTCTCTCCCATCCCACAATAAACATTATTTTCTCTCGCAATTCATACCATTCAGAATCTGTTCGCCGCAGAAAAATATCAAGAACAACAAGAGGAGAAAGAAAAAAAAACCCACGATGAAAAGGCAAAAAGACGCACAGGCAGTGCACACATACCGTTCTCCGACTTCTGCTGCTGTTGGCGTCTCAAAGCTCAAACCGTGGGCACCAAAAGGGAAACAAGCAAGAGAAACGGGATGCACGAATTTCATGAAACCATATATTTCCGAAGAAGATTTGATGAAAAACAGGATTCGGAAGAAGCTCTCGCAATTTACTCGCTCCTACGATTTACGAGTCGCGACGCCTCGCGATACAATTGTAGGTCGCCGGGAGGGAAGAATAAGCTAGAAACGGTGACGGAAGTTCGGCCTTTTCCTCCGAAACTGCGCACGGGGGTAGGGGAGGGGAGCGGAGGCGGGTCCACTTACTAACGTTCGCGCTAACTGGCCACCACTCAGTAGCTTCTAATAACCTAGGGGTCAGTTACTAACTCTACTCACTAACTGGCCACTACTAATGGCTTCTAATAACCTAACCCAACTACCGAACCAAATTTAGTTTTACTGACCAACCCCCCTGCAGTTACTGACTAAATCCTACTTGCTAACTAGAATTTGGTCAGTAACTAAAACCTACTTATGAGAATCATTCTACTTACTCTACTTAGCTACATTCACACATACCAGCACACATGCTGATTAAATTTTTTTTAATTAGTTATCATTAGAGAATATGACTCTTAGGGTTAGTTATTATGTAGATGTTAGGTTTATATTTCACTATTATCATAACATTATCATCCTTCAAACATAACATAATAATTTTGGGAAAAGCAGTTCCTCATCTTTGATTCATTATCACTGTTCAAGAAAGTATGTTAATGTGAAAGCTTTGACAAGTCTTTCTCTTCTTGTGAGCTTTTACAAAACTTCTATGAAGTTCATCATTTTGTAGCAATCAGCTTTGTAAAAATTCTTTTTTTTACAAACTATTGTTGAGTTTTTATGAAAATTGTCAACGAGATCATTGAAGTTTGTGGTTTGGCTTCTTTCAGCTAATTTGTTCTACAAGTTCGTGAGTCTTTGTTCAAGGGTTATGAAGATGAATGAAGTTTGGATTCTCAATTTTTAGCAATTTGCATTTGAAAAAATGAGACACAATTTCATACCATGTTGAATTCTTTGGTCCTTCATCATTACAATGTTTTGTATCTTTGATTTGTTATTTCACAAGGATCTTGGCGATTTAATGAATGCTACATCTACCACTTGGTATTCCCAATTCCTAATGATTCAATATAGTGACTCGAGATGGATTGAATGTTTTAAGTTAATAGGGATTTTGTGTTTCAACTAATTGAAAAGCTAACACATTTTATGAAAGAAATGGACATACATTACAAGTGCGTAATGTTAGCTGGAATTCAAATTGCATGCGCCTTGTATAAACTTGCGCACGAAGTTGAATACTTCCATTGTAGTGAAATGTTCACAATTAGTAAATCAACTATTCACATGGTGTTACAAAAATTTGTGCATGTAGTGAATGTTGTGTTCAAAAATGGTCAAAAGGAAAAGACCTAAAAGATGTGATGGGTGGGTTCAGAACTTTTTGTGATCTACCATCCATCCACAATGCTATTAATGTCATTCAAATATGTACTCAAAAATCACATGTGACTTTCACTAAACATTACTTCTCTTTCAAATCCAAAACTTACAACATGTAGTTTTAAGCTCATGTTGATCATCAAAAGAATATTTGAAATGTTTTTGTTGGTATGCTTAGCTCAATGAATGATTCACACATTTTGTAGATTTCAATTTTGTACCATACAGTTGTGAATGGTGATTTGTTCCGAATGCTCAAGGTGAAGAAGGAATTAAGCCTTACATCTTGGGTGACAAAGGTTATCCGTTACTACCATGGCTAAGAGTCCTTCTCAAACAATTTGACAATGTGTGTCACATTGTATTGGAAACATTGTACAACAAACACCCATGTCGAGGTAGGAATGTTGTAGAAACTCATTTGGCATGTTGAAAAAAGTTTCAAACATTCCTACTAAAAACAAACTTGGATGTACTCTTCTTATTTGATCTCATGGTTTGTTGTTGCATATTGTACAACATGATCCTCAATGAGAAAGATCTTGACATTGAAAATTGATACTCTAATTAGATTTTGAAAATGTAGGTAATTCTATGCATGTTCCAATCACAAAAAAGTTCATGAACAAAATTTCATAACAAATGAAATTAACAATGAATTTGAACCACAATTGCAAGATGTTGGGCTTTCAAGGATAAATCAACGCTTTATTTTTTAACATTATCTTGGAATATCTAGAATATTATGTAGAGGACATTGATGTTTAGTGTTTTGAATTGCATTTGTAGAATTCAATGACTTTCTATCTTGGAGATGACTAGCCATTTGAATTGTCTATTAACACTCTTAAACTCAAACTACTCAAACTATCATCATCATCTGATTTTGGAAGCAATCAATATTCATCCTATACATTTTCCTCGTCTGATGAATCTAAAGCAAAGTTTTAAAAAATTCCTCTTCTAATGCATGTTGGTGAACTAGCATCCGCAGCAGTACTTTCACCTTTTTTAGAAAGCCCTCCATTAAAGTTATATTTAGCCTAGAAATAGTAAATCTACACTCGGAGACCCGGTATTTGTCTTTGGATGGTTTATTTGGCATATTTAAGGTGGACCCCCAAGAAAAATTGGATGGGGTTTAATGTTTAACCACGGTAGAAGTGTGGGTGTTGGTGAACCCAATCAATAAAAATGATACCCCACTAAAAATACTTACCTGAACCCCACTGTATGAAACGTTTAAGTGTGTATAGCTATGTATATGTGGTAAAGCACTGCCAGAAATTTTTTAGTGTATTTTGAGGTTATGTTATAAAGCAAAATGTGACAGCAGTGCATTTGAAAAAATGGAATGCCCTCCCTAACGAGAGCATTCCATTTTTTCAAATGCACTGCCACCTTTTTTATTTAAAAATCATTAATACCCTGTGGGTACCCTTTGGATATATTACCTTCCAGATATCACAGTCAAAAGTTTAAATTTATAAAACTTGGCAGTGCCTTATGTTGGGCAACACCCACAGAGTACCGGCATTACTGAAATAAGAACCCCCTCGGCTCCTGCCTGGGGAGTCCATATTTCAGTAATGTCCTGCTCCTGGGCCGTTACCCTACACTAAAGTAAGAGGCTAGGGTGAGGACATCCCTGAAATAGGGACCCTGATGAGGCAGAAGCTCAACCAACCCATATTTCAGGAATGCCCTTACCCCTAGGCCTTACCTGGTGTTCATTTTACGCTCTTGATACCCGGAGGGTATCACTGTTTCAAACAACATTAAAATTTCCTCTGCTTTTTAAGGGTGCCTGCCCCTACACTGCAAAAAATGCAGCATTGCTTTAGACATAGATACTGTACTTCGCGTTTCATACGGTTAGGGGGCAGTAGGGTAAGGAAATTCCTCCAGAGCTTCGTTTCATGATATAGAAGCGCGTGGCAGACAGATGGCCAGCGCGTCAGATAGCCGTCAGCCTAGGAACCAACGTTTTATTTTGTGGCCAAATTTTGGCACTTGGCGACCGAAACAACTGGAAAATTTGGTCCAAAGTCGCCTATTGAAAGGAAAAAAGTTGAAATTGCCATATGTAGACCCTAGTTTCTAATATGGGTTGGAGATCAAACACTTAGGAACTCAAATGAGGTCGAATCCTCACACATTGTTCCTCTACTTCTGAAGCTCAAATAACGTTGGTAGCCCTCCTCCTAAGGCTTCCAACGTTGCAAAAATATCTTAATTCAGTAAAGGAATGGGGGGAAGATATGGGGTGTTTGGTGTAAAGGAATTTAGTATTTGGTGATGAGTGAATTAAAACCAGATTAAGATTTCAAGCTTGGAATCTTTGATGGTTGCATCTTTGCCTCTGAGATACAAAGAAATTTTGTAAAGCTTTAGTTGATGCACCCATTGGGGTTTAATTCACTCAAAACAGCCTAAACATTAGGAAGATATGGGGCTAGAACCAGAGAGGTGTCTGGAGAGCTTTTCTGTTTTTTTAATTAAAGCAAACCGTTACTCCTCCTCTACATGTGTTTTCTACATTGCTCCTTTACTTCTGACACTCAAAGAACATTTGTAACCCTCTGGTAGTGCATCCAATGACATAAAAGTTGCTCAATTTGGTTTTTAAATGAAAAAAATATTGGAATGTGTTCGATGATAAGTACATGTTCAGTGCAGGGTCTTCTAGGATTAAGGATATTCAACCCTAGTGGGGTTCCCAAAACATTTACTTTTCTCTCTGACCTGCAGCCAAAAGTCTAGGCCAAGATCCTCTTGTAATCAGCCTGTCTATCTAGCTCACAAAATTGGGAAAAAATCCCCTGCTAGGAACCCGCCTAAGGATGGGCCGGCCTTTGGCTGAGACCTGGACCAGTGCAGTTTTCAGGATTCATGATCTTCGTTTTGGTGCCGGACACTTGCTGGCCAACGTTTGCCCCCGGTTTAGGGCAGCGCTTGCATACGGCGGGGAATAATCCACGGTGGTTGTTTCTGCTCGTTTTGCAAAACGAAGAAGGTGAAGAAGGGATTCCAGGATTTTTTGCCCGTTGGGAAAAATGAAGAAAAGGAAGAAGTGATTGAGGGTTTGTTGCCAATTGTGAAAAAGGAAGAAAAGGGGGAAGGGATGTAGACTCTCGGTTGAAGTTTTTAGTGACTCTGGAAACTTGCTACTGAAGTTATTTTTTGGAGACTAGTGGGTACCCGTGACCTTTGGACACTATGAAGTCCCCCGGTTTCTTTAAACCAAGAGAGACACACACAAAGGCGCAAAGCAACTAATTTTATTTTTGTTTTATTTATTTTTTGTGACGAAAATCCGTTGAAAAGTCCACATGAAATCATACATGGTGAAGTGAGCATTTTGGAAAATTTTCAAAAAAAAAAAGCTAAATCGCCACATTTCCAGGAGGGGAAAAAAAAGAGTTTTGAAATCGCCACATTTTGAGGAGAAAAAAAACAGGTTTTGAAATCGCTGAGATTTGTGGAGGATTTGGGCAGATTCCAAGCTTTCTTCTTTTGAAACGCGTTTATGAAGGGCATGCTAACCCTAACCCCCTTACCCCCAAGGAGGACGACGGGACGGACAGACACCTAAAATATTATATATAGTGGGTACCCATGACCTTCGGGCACTCTGAAGTCCCCCGGTTTCTTGAAACTTGGTTCATGTTTTAGTTTTTTCTAGAAACTTTTATCTTGTTTATTTATTTACTTTATGTGTTTTCTGTTTTTAGTATTATTTTGTATAATAAAAATAAAGTGTTTATTTTTCACTTTTATATTTTTGTTTATTTGGATGCAAGTTTGAAGCTTGGACAAAGAAGACACACCTCATTCTTTTTCAAGTAAGGTTTTTCTTCATTATTATAAGTTTTATTTTTTCTTATTTTTTATTTTTTATTTGATTTCTTCATTTTTGTTAAAAAAAATTCTTTTAAAATTATTTTACTGTATTTCCATTTCCTTGTTTCATTTGTTTCCATTCCTTTTTTATATTTTTTGCGTTTTTACTTTTTTCTGTTTATGTTTGTTTCATGTTTTTATTTTTTCAATTCTTATTTTGTCTATCTTCATTTTTTTCTATTTTCATGCATCTATTTATTTATTTATTTTCTTTCTATTTTCCTTTTCAAAAAAATTCTAGTTTTTCTAATATGTTTTATAATGAAAATAATTTTTAGAAACTTTTGTATTTTTGTTTGATTAGATGCAGGTTTGAAGTTTGGAAAAAGAAGACAAACCTCATTTGTTTTTTCAAGTATGCTTTTTTCTATTTCTTTTGCTCTTTGTTTTGTTTCTTATTTTTTGTCATCTGCTTTTTAATTTTCTTTTAAGATTATTTTATTGTATTTCCCTTTCTTGTTTCATGTTTAAATATATTTATTTTATATGTTTTCATTTTGTTTCTATTTTTAAGTGTTTTAAAAAAGTTTCTAATTGTTAAAATGTTTGGATAAACTGCTGCTGCCGCCATTCGTCGTCCTCCTCCTCCTCTTCTTCTTCCAGAATGAGGAACTTGGATGGATGGATGACGGGACAGACGACAGGACGGATGGATGGAAAGGACGACCACCAAGGATATTATATAAGTAGACTAGTGGGTACCCGGTGCATAATGCACCCCGTCGATCCCCCCCACCCGGTTCTAAACCTTAGTGCGGCATTTAGCTTGGCATTCATTCATCCATCCATCCATCACATGTCCCGCAAAAGCAAAAAGGGTAAGTACAACCAAATAGGTAGATAAGTAGTAGGTAGATACGCAGGAAGGCAGGCAGGTAGGTAGGTAGGTACAAAAGTTTTAAAAATCGAGCAACTGGTAAACGTGGCTAAATCTTCCCCGTTGAATGACGTAAAAAAGCCCACATCGGATGGATGTAATGTGGAGCATGTAGTGATAGACAATCTCGGACGGACAGAGAGGGAGAAAAAAAACCCTGTCCGTCGACGACGGCAGTTTAGGGCGGAAAAAAAAACCCTGTCCGTCGACGACGGCAGCTTAGGGCGAAAAAAAAAAAAAAACAAACCCTGTCCGTCGACGACGGCAGTTTAGGGCGAAAAGAAAGAAAAAAAAAAAACCCCTGTCCGTCGACGACGGCAGTCTAGGGCGGAAAAAAAAAAAACAAAAGGTCCTGTCCGTCGAGGTCCCGAAACCTCGATTTCAAGACCTGGCTCTCAGGACCTGGGTTTCAGGACTTCGACACCCAGACGCACAGAGGCACAGACTACGTCTCTTTATAGATTCTTCTTGAGGCATGGTTGATCTTGGTTTTTGCAAAAGGCCAATTTTCCCATCAAACATGCAACTGTAAATGAGACCTTTGGTGGCATTTGATAGGGCTATCAAATCTGCAATCATTCCCTGTCTCTGAGAGAGAGGGAGGGTTTTGGGTGGGTCAGAATGCTCTGGAGTTGTACAATCAAGAACTCCCAGCTATGAGTTTTGCAGCCAACACTGGCAAAGAATCCAACTTCCTCAGAAATTGCATCAGCAATGGGTGCGTAAACAGCCATATTGGTGTTGGTGCCATGTAGGGCTTTGTAATGTGATTCAAATTATATCTGTAATCGTAGAAACTTGCTATTAATGAGGAGGAAAAATTGGAACAATTCATTAAATAAATAAAATTAATTAGTTTCTTTGTGCCTTTGTGTGTGTCTCTCTTGGTTTAAAGAAACCGGGGGACTTCACAATGTCCGAAGGTCAGGGGTACCCACAAAACATCAAAATCATTCACCAAAAATGCCACATCACCAGAACACCCAACTTACGAAATCAGAGAAGATGAAAGACTACATTGAATTCCAGCAACCATAAACCAGATCCAGCATAAAAAAGAAGAATGAAATTGGTGCAATAGCTCACAGTTCTGGCACTTGGATTTTGCAAGGGCAGTAGTTTTCACATTCTTCACCATTGCATGCTCCTTGGAAATGTTCATTGGGCAGACAGATAAAGGACTCAGTTTTTTCTTTCTGACGCTCACCTTCAAACATTAGGGGCAAGCGATCTTGCTCTGATCTGGTAAAAGAAAATGAAACGGATAGAGGAGCAAGAAGAGAGCAAAAAGCATTCCCTAATCTCTCCTTTTCTTCTGCATCCTGCAACAGCGAACAAACAAACAAAAGAAGTGTGCATTTTGTCAGTCACCAAAGGAAGGAAGGAAGCAAGCAACCCACCTCTTCCTAGACAGGAAAGTGCACAGGAAAGAAAGAAAGGAGAGCAAAGAACCCAGAAAATCTTCTCATGAATGGAGTCAATGGTGACCATATTTGGCAGCTGTAGACGCTGCTGTTACTTTTGTTGCTGGTCCAGTACTGTTGTCAAGGAGGAGCTTCTTCTTGCTGCACCACCATTCTTGTCACCAGTTTTCCAGCCATTCCTTAATCTCTCCTTTTCTTCTGCATTCTGCAACAGCGAACACACAAACAAAAGAAGTGTGCATTTTGTCAGTCACCAAAGGAAGGAAGGAAGCAAGCAACCCACCTCTTCCTAGACAGGAAAGTGCACAGGAAAAAAAGAAAGGAGAGCAAAGAACCCAGAAAACCAACCTGGAAGAGATCAGAGAGTAGAATTGTAGGAGTGACGCCACTGGGGTAAGCACTGCAGCACGACAGCAATCGCATGCACACCCATGCCCAGCTGGGTTCCTGCTGTTGCTGCTGCTTCCTCTTGTTCTCCTGTTGCAGCGGAAGAAGAAGGATGGGAGATGTTGCTGAACAACCGCGTAGGAAATGCAAAAGTCACCTTCAGCTCCGACGCCGCAAGTCAGGGCCAGCAGACTACTCGTGCAGCAAAAAGAGGAGGCGCAAGAGCGGGTTTTAAGAAAACGGGAAGAAGCAGGAGTCCCTTGCAACTCGAGCAGAAGATCGCAATCGTCCTTCGAACCTGCAAAGCAACGCGTATCTGCTAACTCCAGACTGCCAGAGAAATCGAAGAGAAAGTCCAAGCTCCGTCGCCTGATAGACAGGCTCCAAAACTCTTACACTGCCAAAATGAAAGCAAGCAAGCAACTCGTACCTGTTGGTGGTCACACAAAAACAAAAGGATAGACTGCGGCCGCCGCCATGAGTGGTCGTCGTCCTCCCGTTCCATCATCTTCTTCATCCAGGGATGAGGAACTCGGATGACGGAACGGATGGATGGAAAGGACGACCTTAACTCGACAAAATCAAGTCTATTATATAAGTAGACTAGTGGGTGCCCGTGGCCGAAGGCCACTGTGAAGCCCCTGTGTGAAATCCAGGTCCCAAAATTAAGATCCCACATCCTGAAAATCACGTCCTAAAAGTTTTCAGGTTTCGGTCTTGGACGCGAGTGTGAAAATCCAGGCCCCAAAGTTGAGATCTCAAGTCTTGAAAACCATGTCCTGAAAACCATATCCTAAAATTTCCCAGGCCCCAAAGTTGAGATCCCAAGTCCCGAAAACCATGTCCTGAAAACCATAATAAGTCCTGGGCAATTTAGGGCGGGAAAAAAAAAAAAAAAAACCCTCCCTGGCCCCCCCCCACCCCTGCTGGCTCCAAACGAAAAAAAAAAAAAAAAAACACCTCCCTGGCCCCCCCCCACCCCTGCTGAGTTATACCCATTACCCTTTTCGGAATCCGACTGTCCGGGCCGGTTTCCGGTCTCGGAATCCAACTGTCCGGGCCGGTTCCGCCGGTCTATTAAAACGCGGAACCGTCGTCGGACGGACAGACGGACGCACGGACGCACACACATGTTATAATTATATATATAACACGGGCTCCAGCCAATCAGGAATAACTGCATCAAGACACTGACACCAATTTCTTTATAGGAGTAGAGTCTTCCATCATCTTCTTCTTCCGGGATGAGGAACTTGGATGGACGGAGGATGGGACGGATGACGGGACGGATGGATAGAAAGGAGGACCGCCGGCGGCGTCGGACAGACAGACACCACGAATATTATTATGTTGGAGATGGTGCTTGACACAATGTTACGAATGGTAGATCTGTTTTGGGTGATAGCTGTGCAGTTGCCATGATTTAACAAGGTAAGGTTACAAAGAGTGGCCCAGGCTTTTAGAAGAATGTCGTTTTCAATGTACATCAAATCAAAATAATTTTAAAATGTTTGTCAAATTGAGTATTTGAAAATTACTTAAATATTTGATAATGGAGTGTGAAACTGGCCCCACTACTATGATAACACGTGATTTCTATTAATGAGCTGTGGGTGCATTCAAAGTTCAAGTTCTTTCTTAATTTTATTCTAATTATTTGGTGCTGATGGATCTTGTTGATAAGTGCATCACGCACACAAAACAAACACAAACAGAACTTTGAGCACGCGCCTGATAAAATTGATATAACCTTTTTACTTGACTCAGCTATGTAGGCTAGAAGGGGAGGACTTAAGGCAAAAAATAATGTAGTGATTTTTTGGTTAAGTTTCGGAAGGTTGTCATCCTACCCAATAGGTTAAATCAATCAATCAACAATAGGTGGGAGGAAATAATCATAGGCATTGTGTTTCCAACCATCCAAACAAACAAATTCCAATCAAATTCTTCGATTTTGCAACCCAATTTTGAAACCCCAAACAACATGGTCTCTTTGCATTGGGGGCCAAAAAGTAAAAAACATTCATTTGATTTTGATCAATATAAATTTTACAATACATCACATGTTTAAATTTCCATGAAATTTGTTAATCTTTGATTATGTAGGAGCAATGTTCTTTTAATGCAAAAATTTGTCAAAATGCATGCAAAAAACAATTTAGGAATATTATTATTCAATATTCCCATTTTCTTTTTCTAAATAGCCATATCTTGAGGAGAAGGGGGATCATCACATTTGGAATCTAATTGTAATTTGGTAGCATTTTGACAACTTGTCACCATTAAGTGCTATATATCTCTCTTGAGATGGTAGCCAATGATGCAACATTAGCAAATTGAAAAAATATATCATTGCTTATGAGATGAATGATATGCTAAAAAGGAGCAAGCCAACCAATAATTGACTTGTACGAATTACATATGGAACATGAATGATTAAACACATTGAATAACTATTTTTGGTAATTATAATTTAGTAATATCTTGTTCTTTGGGGTTAACAATGGACCACTACTATCACATTAGTTAATTTAAGCATTTGCATTATCCAATTAAATGTTAAGACGATTGTTGATTCACTCCAACACCTTATAACCCCCCCACCCATGTTATTTAAGTCATAAGTCATAAATGCATCATTTACTTCGAGGCGATTTGACGAAGTTTTCATTTACGGGCAATGTGGACCCCAAAGCAAACCAACACAAAAACATGTTGTGTTTTGATGGTGGCTTGATGCTCATTTTGATCGGTCAAAATTTGCACACCATGAAACATGAACTTCAAAACTTGAACCTTGAAACCTACGACCCATTGAAACATCTTACATTTCAGCAATTGACTTGACGCGCGTTTTCATGCTTGAACAACCCAAGCCTTTAAAACATTTAATGTTTTGGAAGCTATGTTTCGGCCCCATGTGCCGATCTTCCATGTTCCTCCATGCAATCCCCATCCATGCCCCGTACCACTTTAGACCTTTTTCAATTTTCCCACATTTCATCTAACTTTCGTTAAACTATTCTATTAAAACAATTAATGAAAACATTAAAATAGGTTTTAAAGTTTAGGGAGGAATTGATTACAAATGATATGTGTCACGTGTCAATCATCACAATGAACAAACAAGCACACCCAACTTTCGATTTAATTAGGGTTTAATGATGGGTGACCAACCAAAACTCCAAGTGCTACTACAACCATACAAAATTGAAGTCCTTAAGAAAATAGTAGATGTTCATGGGTCACCAAATGCTGCAACCATGTAGATCCCAACTGAAAGGATATAAAACCATATGCCCTTAAAAACAATAAAAATTCAAAGGATAATAACAAAAATTTGCAACTGTAAAATATATTTTAAATAACAACTTAAATATCTTACTTAGGTCTCGTTAAGTAAATTGAATGCCTAGCATGCCACCACATTTTATTTTATTTTACAACGTATCAAGAGACATTGAGAAAACATGATACAAGATGATAACAAAATGCATATGATGTGGAAGAATAATATTACATTAAAAGGTTATGTCACAACACCATCATTTTATTCTATGGGTCCTAAAATTATAAGGGTAGCTTGTTTAAACACTTGCACCTTTCCATATGCCTTCAAAACTCATCAAGCCCTTTGAAAACATAAAGCCACCCCAAAAAAATAAAAATTGAAGGTAAATAGATCATCTTCCATAACCTATACATTTGTGGTCATGAACATCTACAATTGGTGATGTTGTTTTTAAAACAGAACCAAATAACCTATTATATCATCTTGTAAAACTAGTAGACAAATCGAAACATAACAAAAAAGGACACGACATCAACATTAACTTATTGATCAAACATGGAAGTTAATAATGCATTTGAAATATAGATCTAGATACCACATGCATATTACATAATTGTTAACCTCATATTGAAGTTTTATTGGGGTTATGCATATTATGAGACATTGAGAGAATGGGATGAGATTTTTCACCCAAAGGGCATTCTAATCCCACCCAAACTCCCAAGGAGTTCCCACTAGGCTATCACTACAACCCTAACCAAGTTCATCTATGTCACACTTTGGTCCCACCCACACACCCAAGGAGTTCCCATTAGGCCGACACTACGACCCTAAAGCAATGTTTCATCCATACGCCACTCCAATCCCACCTACACTAGGCAAAGGAATTTTTCATTAGGCTACCATTACAACCTCAGTCAAGTCTCACCCATAGGGCTACTTTGGTTCTCCCATTATAATGTTTATCAAGTTTGACCCACTTGCTACTTTGGTCTCACCCGCACATCCAAGGGGTCCATGAGGTTCCCCCTAAAACCCTACTTACATTTCACCTACTGGCAACATTGGTTGCACTCACACACCAAGGAATTTTCACTAGACCACCACTACAACCCTAGTAAAGTTTCACCCATAAGCCATTATAGTCCCACCCATTCACCCAAGGAGTTTTCCATTAGGCTCCCACAACAACCCTAGTCAAACATCAACCAATATTGTTTTGCTTCCACCAAAACACATGAAGAGTTTCCACTATGATGCGTTACAACTTTATTCAAGTTTCACACACATGGCACTTTGGTCCCACCTACATACCCAAGGAAATTATGGACTTACATGCAATCTCCCTTGTGGGGCTATCCCACCCACTAGAATGTGTAGTCAACAAATTGACCCTACTACTTTCTATGTGCACATACAAGTTAACAAATGATTTAATAGAATATAACATCCTCCATGTAGGAGCTTCAAGTTTTGTGCAAGCCATACATCAAATTGCATGATTTTGGAAACACAAGAAGTTGATAATTTTACATTTATGCCATGATTAGATAATTACCTTCCAATATTCCAATTGAAACAATGTGTTTAATCTTTTCAACCTAGATCTCTTTGCTAGGTCATTGCAGAGAGGCCGACCCCCATTAGTTAGCCATCTTATTCATGCTACAACCGCATTGTGTATTTCATCAAATGTCATCCTTTGTGGTGGCACACCATCCTCATGCACTCCATCAAATGATGTTGTGGCTTGTTGAAAGGCATGTTCCATTGGCAACCACTTCTTATGTTGGGCACAATATACATTTTTTAGCAATGCTTGTGACCTCCATGTTGCTATGTTAGGTCCACAAATTGGACATTTTTTATACCCTTTCACTACACATCCAACTATTGTGCCATAGGCAGGCATATCTTGCATTGTCCATAACAAAATCACATGCATGTTGAAATGAACATCACCATTAATTGAATTGACTTGCATCTCGTGTGGGTACCCCAACCTCCCACAATTATTTCAATTCCTCCACTAAAGGTTGGAGGTATAATTTGCAAATTCTTCCCCTGTCACATAATTTGGTCCAAGGATGATCAAAGATAACATGACAAAATATTTATTGGTCGTCAACGAGGGAGGGATGTTGTAGTTTGTAAAATGCAATAGGCATGTTGATCAAGTTGACCATTTCTCTCCAAATGGGTTAACCCCATTAGTGGTGTGCCCAAGCCGCACATTCTTAAGCTCTTTTGCAAATGCGAGCCACTAGCCATCTATGAGTTTCCATTAATTGGAGTCTACTACATGACGCACTAACCCATCTTGGCTACAATTATTCCAATGTTAGACCATCAACTCTACTTATGTTAACATGTTATACGTTTGTTGCAAATGAGGTATTAGAAAGTAATGTCATAACACTTTGTGAGCCATGGTTAACTTTTTGACTTGTCAATACCTAGGCTCCTCGCATTCGATGCATTCATTTGCATTGGTAGGATCCCCTCAAAACAACATGCAACCCTTCATACACACATCAATTGTGTTGTACGCCAACCCAAATCACTTCATGGTTTTAAGCACTTCGTGTTCAAGGAAGGTAGTGTATTTGGGTTGGGTAAGATGTTATTCTTGAATAGCCCCAATAATTCAAATATGAAAGTGTTGGATGTACCATGAGTGTGACAACAATTCATAATGAAGAGTGTTGATGCAAGGCTTGACAATGTTGACCTTTCAAACAACGGTATTCACAAGGCCTCCTCAAGGGCCATATGCCTTTGGTTCCACCCCTGAGGTTCATCCCCTAGTTTTGGCATGCTTGTTATGACCTCTTTTTCATTGGCTTTTGCAACATCCACTTTCATGACATTATCTACATCCACCATGTTGTGTGCATTATTAAAGTTTAGAATAAATCCATTCACAAGTCAAGTTCCTTCCACATGGCCAATGCATTGTTCATGACCACTTGGTACCATTGGTTCAAGACCTTGGCCCACCACCCTCGATTCATCCATTCAAGTGTTATGGGCTTGTTCAACAATTTGGTCAACAATAGAAAAAACATCCCTCACCAACCTTGCCATGTCCACCTTTGTCTTCACTTGGTGTTGATTCGATATATTTTCAAGGGGCATGAATGGTGGTTGATTAAGAGGGGCCACCCACTCATCGTTCAATGCATCAAGGGATCACTAACACACCCCCAAACTTTTTGATAAACTCAATTGTGAATCCAAATGCGAAAACAACGAAAAAAAAAAGAACTGGGGTATGCTCCCTAACTCGCAACACTTTTGGGGTGGAAGGGCATGTTGAAGCTCTAGGATGGGGACTAGGACAAGTGACAAGCGGGTCAATTATTCACATGAACCTACACAAACCAAACAACAAGTTGGTTAGTGCGTAATTGGACCTTTTTTCGTGCATGGACAAGTCATGGG
This sequence comes from Sphagnum contortum, assembly GCA_963920785.1. Classification (NCBI taxonomy): domain Eukaryota; kingdom Viridiplantae; phylum Streptophyta; class Sphagnopsida; order Sphagnales; family Sphagnaceae; genus Sphagnum; species Sphagnum contortum. The sequence continues at coordinate 11,079,451 of OY987282.1, forward strand.
CATACATGGATTCATAATACTCCCCACAGCCCGAACTTGGGGGAGACCACCACCTTCCCCCTAATAGTATTATATGTGATTAGTTACGGACGTTACATCCAAATGTCATTTTGTCCTGGGACTCCCAAGTTGGGAATCTCCAAATTCCTAAAATTGGGACTCTTGTGACTTTAAAGGCCCGTATCTTTTTGCGTAGACCTCTGATTGAGGTGAAGTTTAAGGCAAAGTTGTAGCCCTTATTGAAAGCTTTCCAATGATGTTTGGCATGCCATCACATCTAAGTAAATCAAGGCAATTCCAGACCTGGGCCCTTCTTTTGGCCATAACTTGTATTATAAGTATTCAAATGGGTCATATGAGCCCATTTCAGACATCTAGATTTCAAGAGCTAGTGATTTAAAGAAATTTTCAATCCAATGAGTTTTGACCTTTGAAATTGTTCTCTGGAAATTCGGGAATCCATCAAGACTCTAACTTTCAAAGTGGGAACTCATTTGGAAGTGTGTGGGTTCATTCCTTTTCATTCTCCTACATTCCCGGGAGCATCAAATGTGACCCCCGGGCTTCACTTTCAGCCCACACCTTTGTAAGCCCTTGCCTTGGTCACAAGCCCAAGGCTAAGGTTGTGACAATTATCATGTCATGCGTGTGGCAAGATGCACAAAGATGTTGAGATCAAACCCCTTATTGTAATATGTGATGGTTGAGCCTAGTAATGTCTCATCAAAGGTTGAGCTAACTAGATAGTACTTTAAATTTGTAGTTTAAAATATTAACCTTTTGTTGTATGTATGATGTACAAAAATATGTACATGATATTTTTTTATGTTTAGGGCACATGAATGTACCTCTATGTAACCCTTATTACATGGGTGTCACCCCTAATATTACAATTATTTCACAATTCTGGACCGTTGTAGGGGGCAAACAACTAGGTAAGTTTACATGGGCAATGATATTTATCTTGCCTTACAACATTTGTTTGAGCTTGATTGCATTCCCAAAGCTTGATGTCTCGAGTTTGTATATGCCTTGCATCTTCCAATGGTAATCACCTAACTCTATGGGCCTCCATGTGTAACTTTGTACCATTCATTTGTTATTTTTGTAACATGCCTCTACATCCATTATTAAATTTACACAAAATGTATAAAATATACATGATCCAATATTTAGGCATGCTTATCAAATATAGTAACATGTCCATTTACACTGTAATCACTCATAACAATAGTTAACCGTATGGTCCAACCACACCTCTTATTGTATTCTATTGACCAAATTAATTCATATACATGTATCAAACATGTAAACAAGACAAAATGTACCTTGTAAAAGGCCAATTAACCAATGTAAAGAAGCATTATGTTACTATCCGATGTTGTTCAACTAGGTCACTTGTTTACTCAAACATTCCCATGAAAACGATGTCATTCAACATGCTACATGGTTGTTTGTCTATACTCCCATACAACTTCATCATGCACATTTGGTTCCACATCCATGTATCCTTCTACCAATATATGGGTGGAACGAAACTTGCAAGCATTCCACTAGACTTGGTTTTCATTATAGTGGATTGTGCCATGCTTGGCTAGAATGCATTTTCATGGTTGTAGATTTTCCATGGCTTGGGTGGGCTTGGCTTGAATTGAGTCCACATGACACATATAACAACTCAAAAGCAAAACACAAATCGTCGACAAAACCCCTCAAATCTCCTAAATGTCACCTAGGTGCATGTGACAACTTCATTCACCTTAATTCATATACATTATTGCACCATTTCCATTTAAACTTGTGCCAAACCCATTTTGAATTATTGTGCAACCCATCCATGTTATATATAACCTAACTTAACCAAAATGTGTATTTATTATTAAAAGTCTTACACTACTCCTTTGTCATCAACTATAATCGCAGTGAACACATGCATTTTGGATGCTAATAAAATTAAAAGACGTTTGATATATACCACAATCTTTTTTTCCACCTTGGACAAACTAATGAATACAATTTGTTGTTTTGTTCATTTGATAGTTTTAACCCACTTTTACTACTTGGTCAACATGACAATGGTTTGACATAGGACCCCTAATGGGTCCTACACCTTCCACAAGTTGCATCTTCCATAAGTTAAACATCCATGTATTAATAATTCATAAGTTCAAGCTAGGTTCATTTCATGCCCCAAATTTACAATTAATGATTACAAGAGAATCTACCCATAACAATCTTGAACATCTTGCCCATGTATTTATATCTATGAATGTGTTTTCTTTCCATACTCAATAAGTAATTTGTACAAATGAATTTCGTATACGCAGAATTCACTAATTGATCATTGGTGCATCCCTGTTCAAATGCATGGCATCACCACCACACTGCACTTGATTTATGTTACTAGTTGTCCAACATCCCACCTTGAGTAGACCCAACACAAGAACACCTACATGTAGTTTAAGATTCATTGATTGCTTCCAAGGAATCATTTTAGTTGATTATTGTCACTAAAGCACTTCCACCCATCAAAGCCATTATCACCTATTAACAATACCTCAATGCCCTTGAACAATTACCCATTTGAAACACACTTGCATCTTGACCTATTTTTAGTAGGGTTTACTAAATAAACTTCACCTATTCAATGACTATATGTTTCCCATGAACATTCTTTGTCACCCCCTCAAATCATGACAACCTTCCAATGGGTTGCACACCCCTTTTGCCTCCCCAAATGCTGGAATAATAGACGCACAATGTCTTGCATAATGTGAACAAGAAATTGAATCTAATATCCCAATGCAGGCCTAATGTATTTAATGCTTACGAGATTATTGTTTTTGTCTCAAGAATTAAGTGTGGCCACATGTTCATAATGGTGTGGTCTAACATGGTAAGCACAACCATGATCTAACATGGTCCAATTCTAATGGTCCTTACACCCTCCACAAGTTACATCAACCTCTATAAGTTAGTCATTTGTTTAATAATGTTTCATAATCCAAAGCCAGGTTCACATTGTGCCCCCAATTTTGCATAATGATGACAAGCCAATCTACCCACAATAGTCTTGCGTATCTCGCCAACATATTTATATGATCATGAATATGTTTTCTTCCCATACTCAATTATCAAATTGTATTTCATGGATTTCGTTTGCAACTTGTTAATTGATCATTGGTGCAACCTTATGAATATTGCATGGCATCACCACCACATCGTAGTTGATTTATGTTATTAGTTACACAATGTCCCACTTTACCTAGTCACAACACATGAATACATACATGTAATACATGATTTTTGGGATTAAAGTATCATTGATTCTTATCACCAAGGCATGCACTTCCACCCACCACAACCATAATGCCTTATTAACAATGTCCTAGTGCCCCCCAACAATTGCCCTTTCAAATATATATTATACAATTCAATTTCCAATAGGGTTGACCAACTAAACCTCACAAGTATTACATGATTGTTTCCCAACATTTGACACTATCATCCCCTCAAATTGTATCATCCTTTCGACCAATTGTAAACCCTTTGCTTCGCCAAGTGCACAATTTAAAACAATAAATACATTGTTTCACAATCATATTACACATTAATGACGAGAATAAATCCAAGATGGTGAAACACATTTATTACACAATTTGCCCAAATATCAAATGAATTGAACTATCTGTTACACACATCCAGGTGTCCTAGCAATAGTTTAGTAAACTAACAAAATTATTAGCATGAATGAGATAAACAATTAATGTGTCGTGGACAAAAAAACTTTCAGTGTGCCTTTGATGTATCCAAGGCTAGAGAAATTCACCTGGAGAATTAAATGTAGCCACATGTTCACCAAGGTTACAAATCTACAACCTTATATCCCACACTTTTGCATAATACATGTGTAGATATGTACATTCTAACAAAAAGCAAGGACTACATGCAAATATTATTCATATTAATGCATGGATTTCATGCACAATTTGAAAACCCATCCAAATTAATTAGTGTTATCATCGTACAATTTGGCACTACATTGCACACCAATACACAACATTTATTATGTAGTGGATTGTAGTGCAGGATCAAATTGTGCGGGAAGAGATTAGACCATGCTTTGAAGGTGGTTTATTTGTGCTTATAACTTAAATAATCTAATGTACAAGGATGGGTAATGTGGGTTAATTATCTAATTCAAGAGGCATGCCCACATATACATGCCTATGGTGTTCAATGTAATCTTGGTCCTTGCACATGATGACCTAATCAGTCAAGTTACCAACTTGCAATATTCAAATGGAAAATTGTTTAGCAAAACACAACAATCAAGCCTTCATGTCACAACATGATGATCTTATGATATTATAGTAGGAATTAGTCTTTCAATTTAATCCTTGTAGGACAAAAGGAAATAGTCAACCTTCCATCGCAATGAATGACTAAATAGGACTAGATATTGACCACATCACTTAACATTGGTCTAGTGCATAACTATGCATGCACATATTAATACAGATGCATGTCAATGGAATATCATCCTCACTAACTCATTGGTAAGTTTATGGATGTAATGTCCACTAAATAACAAAAAAAACTATGCAATTAATAACTATGGATGGTGCAATCTACATTAATTGAATTATATTTTTTAATCATATAAATATGGTTGGCACAATGTGGTAACACAAGTTGAAATTATGGCTTGACATAAAATGTGTGGTAGATTGGGCCCACCATACATGATGCTCTTGGTGGTTCCACATTTACACTTGAACCCACATTCATCCATATGTGTTTCATTTGCAACCACATATAGACCACAACAAAAGTTAGTGTGTTTTAATTGGAAAAATATGCATACACATAATAACAAGCCCATATGTATTAATCGAGACAACACAATATATAGAGCAAAGAGCTAGAGGATTAACAACATTTAATTGGGAGACAATTTTAGAATGTGTACATGTATTAATCCATGTGCATTGGATTAAAATAAATGTGATAAATGAATTAGGTGCAATATTGTTCCTTATATATAATGTTTATACGAGCTATGAATTTAAACTTGTATTCATGGCCATAATCATGAAAGGCACCTATTTAAAGTTGTTACTCTAAGTGAATTATTATACAAGGTTCTAATATAACGAGTGAATTAGATCTTAACAAACTTATATATGCAATGTGATGCACCCCCAAACTCCTTGATAGACTCAAATGTGAGTCCAAAGGTGAAAACAACAAAAGAAAAATGAGTTAGGGTATGTTTTTTAATGTGTAGCATTTCGGGGGTAGAGGGGTGTGTTGAAGCTCCAGGATAAGGACTAGGATGAATGACAAGCGGGTAAATTATTCACACATGCGTACACAAACCAAACAATAAGTTAGTTAATGTGTAGTTAGAACCTTTTTGGTGCACGCACAAGCCATAGGCATACACAGACTCATAAGACTCACCACGGCCTGAACTTAAGGGAAGTCAGCACCTTCCCCTTTATAATATTATATGTGATTAGCCATGGGGGCTATGTCCAAATGTCATTTTTTTTCGGGATTCCCTTCCCAAGTTAAAAGTTCTAAAATTCCCGAAATTGGGTGTTGCAACCCCATTTTGAAGGAGTGTGAGGATGACATTCACACTCTCAAAATGGGGACTTGGGAGTCCTTCGAGACTCCCAAAAACTCAAAGTTCAATAGTAGGGGTCAAAACACCTCGCCTTGAGGTGTTTTTTATACCATTTGAAAGGTCTTGACATGTAGATGTCGAAAATGGCCTCGCATGAACATTCAGACCTCTACAACACAAGTTATGGACGAAAGAAAGGCCAGAAGTCAAAATGACAATTTGACTTTTGATCATTAAAAATCAAGAATCGACCCGACCTTGGTGTGTGTAGGTAGAATGCAACACACCATTGGAAAGCTCTCAAGGAGGGCTACAAGTTTTCTTCATACTTCATCCCAATTGAAGGTCTAAGCAAGGAATTATGAACTCCCAAAGTCCTGGGAGTTCAAATCGGGACAATTTCGGGACTTCTCCTTGGGAGTCTCGGGAAAAAGTGCCATTCGGATGTAGGTGCCGCAGAGTAATGCAAAGAATATTATATGGGGGAAGGTGGTGGCTTCCCTCAAGTTCGAGCCGTGGTGAGTCATGTGAGTCCATGGTCGCTCGTGGCTTGTTTTAGCACTAAAAGTGCTCCTGAATGAAAACTAACCAACTTATTGGTTGGTTTGATGCAGGTCCAAGTAACTAAGTAAAGGTTGTCCTTCCTCCTAGTCTAATCCCGGAGCTTTAACACACCCCTCTACTCCTTTTAGTGCTGGAAGCTAGAAGCGTGCCCTGAGTCCCAAACATTTATAGTGTTTGATTGAATTGGACCCAACTTGGATCCAACAAGGGATAAGAGAACGCGTCACTGGGACTCATATGACTTTGGAGGCCCATAACTTCTTGTGCAGACCTCCTATTGAAGTGAGGTCTAAAATAAATTGTAGTCATTGTCAAGAGGTTTTTAACGTGTGTCATGCCACCTGCATAGAAGTAAATTAGGGCGATTCCTGACTTTTAATGGTTGGGAGTCAAATTAGGGATTTGACTCCTGACCCTTCTTTTGGCCAAAACTTCTTTTTAAAGTATTCAAATGGGTCATGCGACCCCATTTTAAACATTTAAATTTCAAGAAAATTTTCAATGGTAGAAGGAACTTTTCAATCCAATGAATTTTGACCCCTGAAATCGCTCTTTGAAAATTCGGGAATCCATTGGGATTCTAACTTTTAAAATGAGAGCCCACTTGGGAGTGTGTGGATTCAATCCTTCACATTCTCCTACATTTTCGAGAACTTAAAATGTGACTCCCAAGCTTCACTTTCGAGTCGCACCTTTGTAAGCCCTTACCTTGGTCGTGAGCTCAAGGTTAGGGTCACAATATTGGTGGATGAACCCAAGGTTTGTTTATATGAAAATTTCATCTGGATTGGTTGACCCATCACCACCAAATTTTATGCTAGTCCTAAGGATGGCATGACCAGGGTTTTCCAGGTCAAGGTGACCCATTATCACAAAAATCCAAGACCTCCTATCCCAATTGGACAAGTGGATGGAAATAACGGAAGGATCTAAAGAAGAAGAATTTCATAGTGATTGAAGGGTTACCGTCTCAAAAGATGGTGGGACTAATTAGCTTAATCTAGGACAAGGGGCATTTCGGTTGTAGGCTCCCAATGAGGGTGCCAATATTGAGCCCAATGAAGAATCAAATAGTCTTTTTCATGCCCACCTTAACAAGGTGTACCATTCCTCCTTGGACAAGCTGGTCTTCATTAAGACATAGTGAAAAAGGTAGTGTTAGGCACTAATTATCTTAACCCAATTTGGGTTAAGCCTAAGTAGGTTAATTAATGAATTTTTGGGGTTTTTAATTGAAGGTTCATGAAGTAGTGTAATGGGAGTATGTTATCTAAGATGGATTGTTAGGATTATCACCTAGACATGATAAGGTAGGGGCATGATAAGATCATTTCGTTAGGTTAAGATAAGGTTATCCTATCTTAGATTGGGCTGGGTAGGCCTTCCAGATAAGGGGTTATGGATATGGTGGCTAAGGCTTATAGGAAGATGTTAAATATTAAGGTTAGGTTAAGACAACAACTTTTTTTCCCCTACGACTTTAACCATTTTCATTCTTCTAAGTGATGAGTGGGGTGTAAGGTAATGGGAAGGGAATGAAGAGTGATGATGAACAATGTGAACACTTTGGAAATTGGGTATGTCTTGAGGAATTAAACACACGAGAGGAAGTTGTTACATCATGAGAGGGTGGGTTGACCAAACGTGTCCAACCTAGTAACATGAAGACTTGGAGGTGGAAACATTAATGGTGGTGCTTTTGGGTTGCTCAAGGCAATTTTGGTGGGCACTTTACTATAGGGCAAAGGTGAGAGAGGTACATGGATCTTGAGTTGGGGCTTGGTAGAAAAGGAAGATGAAGAGATAGAGGAAGGGGTTGGCCTATCAAGAGATTAGAGGTTTACCCCTTAGAGTAATATAAAAAATATATAGGAAAAAACTTAATTTCAAGGAGTGGGGAGGATTCATGTTGTTAGCAAGGTTGTGAGTAAAGGTAGGATAAAAATGAAAAGTTGTTAGTTGATAGGATAATGTTATCTCAAGCAAGGTAGGGGCTTGATGGAAAGGAGATCCACACTAGGGATTCAACAAATCCATGTAACTTTTTTTTTTTTTAGGGATGTGTGAAGTTTTGTATTGAGGAATATTATTTCTAGTTAAGTTGTATGTGTGAGGTATTGATTATGAATTGTTGGTTTTAGGGTTGTGGTTAATTATGGCAAGAGAAGAAGATATTTGCTTAGAAGGAGGTATAGAAAAGAAGAAAGGTCCAAGTCCTAGTTAGTTGTGATTTACTATATCAAGGTTAGATTTGATACAACAAGGGGTAAGAGGTTAGTGTAGTGAGTAGAAGGGGGAAGAATAATAATATCTAGAAAAGAAAAAATAAGTGCAAGTCTTAATCAATTATGATTCACTGGATTCAGGTTAGGTTTAATACAACAATGGTAAAAGGTTAGTATTGTGAGTAGGAGAAGGACTACTGTTTGTGTCAGAAAAGGTAGGAGAAGGATAATTATATTGATAGAAAGAATGTAAGAGAAAGGGTTGAGTTCCACTATGACACCCTTTTGGATGTCCTCCAGAGGGTAAGGGGGAGTGGCCCAAATTAAAGTTGTTAAACCGGACTAATTTTACACCCAACAAAATCCAGTGTAAAAAAAGTAAGGTAAGGCATCCATGTTGGGACTGTGCATTAGGAATGCTCATTTATAGAACAATTATCCCTTGGAAGTGCTCTTACTTGTTCTTTTTGAACGAGATACATCCATTTGCCGAAGCATGGAATAGTGACACAAGGGAGGGGGGGGCAGGGGGAGGGCTTACAAATTTGTACAAAAGACTTTTGTTTGAAAATCCTTCAAAATCAATTGAGGGAAAAAATCCTATTTAGACCATATTTAAACCTTCCTTGCAAATTTGAGAAACTAAAATAAAAATCCTATTTTCACCATAAAAGATGTGATGATAAAAGAGAGCTTTTGACCATTAGCATGCAAACTTTCAAAAACCTCAAAAGCATTGTGAATTGGGAATGTAAATTGACTAGTTTTTTAATAACAAATTTTGAAAGAGATAAGTGCAAAAACCTGCATATGTATTACTTTAACATCAAGGTGTGTCAAGATGAATTCTCCAAGTGATGAGCATACAGTGCGTCAAGCTAATCAATCGACAATCCATTTTATTTTATTTTACTTTTGGGTTCAAATGAAAGAATCCCATATTTCCTAGAAATGACTTGTGATCAATGGGGTGATAAATCTAGTATAATGTTTAGCATAGGGTGCTAGAGAAATTGGATTTGAGTAAATTATTGCCATTGCAAATTCAATAAAAATCAAAGAATTTTTTAAAAGAAAATTGGATTTCACACTTAGTCTAAACAAGGTGCACCATTCATGTACCATTTAGGCTGAACGGCACAGGCCACTAATAACTTTTAGATGTGTAATCAAGCCGATTGAATATTTCAGTATATAGATTAATCCATCCACAGACGATAATGCTCATCCATTTCTTTAGGGTTTGGACCATGTCGTAGGCCCGCCGCAGTTGTATATATGTTGTAATAAGAGAAGTCTTGTTGCTTGCGTTTGCACCTAAGAAGAGGCTCCAGAGTGTGGAGGGTTGAGTGGTGTTAAGCAACAGATTTTAGAGAAGCTCTGGCTGGTAAAACCCTTGGTAGACAGTGAAAAAATATAAGGACTTCGTGTATTTTGTAGTGATGTGAATCGAGCGTTTCGTCCAGAGAGAGGTAGAGAAAGGGTCGGGGGAGGGAGACAGGGAGAGAGAAAACCGGTTTCCTTTTTGTTCAACTTAGAGTTTTGTTATGTAGCGGACTGATCTTTTTGTGTATTTTGCGGTGGTGGGTAGGACTAGAGATTAGCGGTCAAAGGGAGAAAGAGGCAGTGAACGAGATGGATTCGCTGTGTGCCAATTACGCAAGTGATGACGAAGATGATGAGGACCAGCAGCCAGAAACACCACAGTCCTCGCTTACCTCTTCCAACTCTTTGGAGAGCTCCGGCAAACCCTCGATCTCTGGTTTGGTCCCTCATTCGAAAAACTCTCAGCAATCTAATTCTCGGGAACTATATCCGTCGGGTGATAAAACCGAACAGCACAGAAGAGCTGCAGTTTTTCAAGACCTTAGAGATGTTAAGCCGTTGTCTGAAGATCTGGAAGGAGCATCGAAGCGTGCAAGTTCGCTTTTCGGATTTCTTCCCAGTCATCAACATTCGCAGACTTTTGACCTCAGGTCTGCAAGATCTTCATTTTCTGGTAACGCCGAGGGACAGAGGGAAATGAAGATGGAGAATCAAACCGCTAGAGAATCTGAAGTAGTTGCCAGACCTTCCCTGTTTGCACAGCTTCCAGCCCCAAAAAGTCAGCCAGTGACTGAAAGCCAGCCGATAAGAAAGCAAACTGTGATGTTCAAGCCTCCTGTAAATTTGTCTGTTTTCGAATCAAAGGAAGAAGAGGAGGAGGAGCCTTTGAAGAAAAAAACGAAGCCTGAACTGAGCAGGAGCGATGAGAAAACTGGGGCAGGACTCACTGCTCTGCTACCTGCTCCTAAGAACAGCTTGGGACTGAGAAATGCTCTGGGAAGTGGATCAGGTCCAGGTGGACGGCGCACAGCCATGGAGGTTGTCTCAACGGGAGGCGAAATTCAGGAGCCAAAACCTGTAACAGACTCAGGGTTTTCAGGTCCAAGAACTCCTACAATGATTGGAGTACCCGCAGAGAGAGAAAGACTGACTTCCTTTTACAATGCAGGGGCTCAACACCAGAATTTGCACTCCATAGAGCAAAGTTTGCTGTCTGCCCCACAGGTAGAGCCTAAATTTAGGGGTTTTTCTGGTGCCCTAATTCTTTTCTGTCCCTCGTGTCCCTAGCAGCTTACAGGAGGTGTAATGCTCTGTACCTGATGATGGTGTGGTTGCCTTCTCCCTGACATGCTCTGTTCTTGGTCTGTGGACTCATGACATTACAGGGCCAAGTGTATTATGTGCTTTCTTTCTTTGTCTGGTCTCTTTCTATGAGTTTGGGGGTTTTTGTAGAGATCTTATGAACTTGGGAGGTAATGTGTGTCACTGAAGAGTGGTTAGACCAAATAGTGATTAGGTGGAGAGAAGTAATGAAGTAATACTGAAGTTAATAGCATTAATAGTCATAGGTTTGAATGATAATTCATTTTAAACCATGCAGGCTAATAATGAGTTTTACCAGTTTCACTAACCTGAATGGGCAACGCAACTTGACTGCATAGATGGGAGATCTTTATGCCACACAAGAGGTCAGCCCATCTTTGTATATGCAGTATGATGAGAACAGTTGGCAGTACAACGGAGGAGGACAGACATTCATCAGTCAATCAAGTCAAGCAGTCCCAAATATAGTGAAAGGATCAGGAGCAATAGAAAAATTTGAGGACCCAGTTGCACAAGTCCTTAGAGCAGAAAGAAGGAGAGGAAAGGAGGATAAAAGGCCACCACCTAGTGTGATTGAGGTCAGGCAGGCTGACTTGACAGGAGGTCCTAAGCTTCGTGAAGATCAACTTCGAACTACAGGAATTGCATTTGGGCCATCTTACCAGGTATTTATCTTGTTACAAGTTTGGCAAGCAACTTGCATTGAAGTCCTCATTGAAAATGTGAATAGATGCATTCCTTGACATTGAGACCTTTCCTTTCAGTATGTCATCTGTAATCCATTGTGTATGTATGTTTGAAGCCAGCTGCAACAAACAAGGACAAGCCTTCAAAGCTTCATCGAAGAAAGCATCAAATTGGGTCCCTGTTTTATGAGATGAAGCAGAAAGAGATGGAATTAGTGGACCGGCGTGCCAAAGGCCACCTCAGTAAAGCTGAAACTCAGGCCAAGTACGGCTGGTAAACTGGTTTCATAGCTGTAGGCTGAATTCACCATCCTTATCTCAATCTGTTGTTCAATTCTCCCTTCAGTGAACATTCTGTGTAGTCTTGCATCTATTCTCCCATCTTGTTCTTGACTGGACAGCAATAACTTGTGGTAGCATGGAACAATTTCCATCTCCACTCAAGGAGAACATTCCTGTAGATGGTGATCTTGATGATAGTTCAAGTGGACATCCTTCTGAGCTCATTGCTGGGGACTGATAAAGTCAGTGGGGATGTTAGGGTACATGGTCTACACTGTACTATTTGCTGTTCCTAAACATGTTCATGACCGTCACCGTTGTTCAAACCACTTCTCAGTTTTGTTTTTGTTCTTTTGGCTCATATCTTTAGGATTGGTTTTTGTCTTTCCCATGCTTTGTGATTGGTGGCTGTTTGATGAAATCTGAAATATTTATAACCTTATTGCTTGGTCATCTCTCGATGCTTTCCAGTTTGGAATTCTCAGTACTTGTGAAGATATTATTCTTATGAACAGGTGTGAGCCTAGCACTGTCACTTATACTGCTTTAATGTTTTGTTTTTAGTTTCTTGGTCCTTTGTTCTCTGTTTTTCCTTTCCTTCTTTGAAATTCTCTGTGGCTGGTTGAATAAGTGTTAACCTCACTTCACCTTTTCTTAATCATGAGAGTGGAGATTTCTCAATTCTTCTGAGTGATATGTCTTTCATTTTTGAAGCGACCCATTGTCTTGACCTGTGGGTGGGGGGGTCTATGCTTAGTTTTTAAGCTCCTCACCTGATTTGGTGTAGGCTGTGTAATGGGAAGCAAAAATAGAGTGTTCCTGCAAAACACTTTGGTAACTTCCATTCTGTTAGGGTACCTTGCATCTCAAATGAAGAAAGGTGTCTCCTCAAAGGTGATCAGAAAGTTCAAAGGTAATATTGAGAAGACAAGCTTGCAGAACTAGAGTCACTTGTCATGGTTAGTCTCCAGGAGAGTGTCTTTTCCAGCTTTGTGAGTGGTTACTGTACAGTTGAAATTTGGAGAGAGTGTTTGAGAGTGTTGTAAGGCTGTAGATATGATGTGCTTAAGTTTTTGGTTGCTGTGGAAGGATGAAGGAGTTGTTAACATCCAAGAGGAAGCATGGTAGTCTGTTTCCCTTCGGACCTCTGGAGGCTTCCCCTAAGTCTCCCTGTAATATCCCTCTTTCTCACCCTCCATCTTTGCAGGTTTTCAATAGATTTCCAAAGTATTTTCAGTATTGCTGCAACCTTTTCTCTGACCCTGGTCCTTTGAGATACATGTCCTGGGATGTTATGATAAAACAAGCACCAGAGTGGTTACACTTGGAACTTTCAACTTGCGTTTTTGGGGAGATGTCCTAATAAATACAGAGGTATTCTGAGACAAAAAATGCTGTCAAAAGCTTTGACCTTGAGACCCCGGCCCTCTTTGTACGGCTGGAGGAAACAGACTGAAGATTTGGAGAAGACCAGAGTTACATATGTTTGTGCTGGTCAAAGCTTTCACATGATCATCTTGCAATCTCTTCAAGTCAGGGATAAGGTGACCTTGTTGCTTTCTGTCCAGATGTGGCACTTATATATTTGATAATCAACAATTGCATTCTTGCACCACTAGGATTCTGGCTATGGGATCCTCTCTGTGCTCCAGGGAAAAAAAAAGATCTGTATGGGCACAGAATGCTAGGTGAATTGCCAGCATTGCTCTTAAGGTGGTGCTCCCAAAAACAACAGTTCCTTCCCAGAACAGCAGATAAGGAGAAATGAAGAGGCCATGTTGTACCAGCATACAGTATATGACCATGGTCATTGGATGCAGCACCATAGCAGTCCAAGGTATGCAAAGCATCTACTCTCAGTTGCATCCTCTGAAGTGATTCTTGCTTTCAGACCTCCAGTTATGTCACTTACAGCTATTGCTGCAGCAGTCACAGGATATAGTGAGCCAGTGTTGGCACATGCTGTGCCCCAATTTTTCCCTCTCTTGCATGTTTCATCCCTTCCTTTCTCACTCAGTACACCAGCACTTAGCATTATTACTTGTTTTCCATACAAATACATGCTATGGGAGGTTTAACTAGGGCATGAAGGCATGGGAATCAATTGTGAACAGAACCAGAGATATTTTTAGGCCAGCATTCACATGGATGCAGAGCCCAGGTGATGTTCACAAGGTACATTGCTTCTCGAGTTATGCTGTAGCAATTTCCTACTAAAAGACCATGTAACATGAGAGGAGGATCTTAAGATGGAGCTGAATGGTTTGCTTCAGAAGAAGGAATTGGAAGCTACATTGACCCAACTATGTAATCCAAATCATGTCAGAGATAATTCAAAATTTATCTCTCTCAGGAATAGAGAAAGTATCAGTGGATTTGAACATTACACAGTTTCATGACAATCTGGGAATATGTGAGCACCTATTCAAGACACCATTCCTTTGTCCTACACAAGGTTGACATTGAGGTTCCTGATCATCTGGCATCTTGCACTGCCTTTTGCTTTATGGAATCAATGTTGCTGGATTGTTATCCCTGCCACTTTCCTTAGTGCTGCAGCCTTGTTCTGTATTGAGGAAGTTTGAGAGCTGGTTGAGGAGCTTTTTTCCATACTGGCCCTTGTGTCTATGTGTGTTTCCATATAGGAAAATGTACAAGGGTTGTTGATTGCTCATAAGGAGGCTGTGAAGCTAGAGAGCTTATATGATGTGCCTGATCAGGGTGGTGAACAGTGCTTCCAATGCAAGAAGTAAGAAATTGCTCCTTGTCTTAATTTTGTGCAGTGATGATGAATGGCATTCTCATTCTCCAAGCAGTCATTAAGAGTATGGAAGATCCTCTGCATGTTATTCTGTGGGCATGTGTGCTGATGGATACATAGCATGGGAAAGGAAGAAGGTATGTTCTATAAGCTTTGATTTTGCTCAATTTTGGAACTTGCTTGAAATGAATCCCTGTTTGTTAATTCTACAGAATGCCAACCTGCCAACAAACATGAAGAGCTTCGTAGGATCCCAAACCTGGTCAGCCACAAAATTGTAAGCCAAATTTGTTTGTTTTGAAGCCATTGGCATGGTTACTGTGTGTCGTGTTAATGACCAAACTGCTGGAATATCATTTTTGTTGGTGCCGAGCCTTCTGGATAACATGGCTTTCAGGTTCACGAGGATAGACAGACAGAACCATGTTCATGCTTCACTGAACATGGGGAGAATTTCAGGGTGCTTTAGCAGAAGGAATATCATGAAGGACCCCAGTGCATCCTACCCAGCCTCTCCACAATGTGACAAGAAAATGCAGAGTGGCTACATTGCTCTTCATTGTGTTTCCGATTTTCATCACAGAGTTGGTACTTCGAGAGTTACCATTGTGGTGTAAGTCCCACCATTGTCAAATTCAAAATTTTGCTTGGTGACAAGTTATTTCACTGCTCTCTTGTGCTTCAGGTTTCTTAAATTATTAGCTTGAAGAAAATTTTCATTACTTATGGATATATTCTCTTGAGCTTCTCAGACAGATAGTTCAAAGGCACTCCCTAAATTAGGGGTCATGGGCTTACAATGTGGGGAACGATGGACTTTCTTGAACAATTTGACTTGGTATAAAACAATCATGTCTTCTCTTTCTTTGTTAGTGCTATCTTTAAGCTGATGCATGTGTTATCTCCCTTTCAAATTCGTTCAGAGCTTCCCTTGATCTCTATACTTAAATATGTAAGAACTGGCCAACTTGGTAAAGCCCAGTTGCAAGGACAAACCCTAAACCCTGATCATCATGGTGGTCATGCTCTATGCTTCCCTGCTTGGCAGATGGCATGTGGACTGTTGGACCAATGTTTGATGTACTTTGTTCAAATTGATGGTAAAGGGTGTTTCCCCATCCATTCACATAACAGCACTAAACTACTTCATTTGACTGAATCTAAAGGTAATTGCAACTGATGAAGAGACTACAACCACTCATGACGATATTACTAATCTCATCAAACTCTTTCCAGCAAGAATTTTCACCTTATGTACTGGCAATCACAAAGGACTCTTTTCTTGCATGGTTTCTTTTGACTGCCCAGAAAAAAGGTTGAAAGATGCAGTCCTTTCAGAAGCATTTAGCAAACCACAAGATTATAGCAAGCAGTGCTATGAGATTTGTCTCACCGTTTCAAGGTAGTTTATGACATCAGGTTTAATGTTATACAGTGCCTCCAATTCATTGCCAGGACACACAAACGTGTTCCCATACAACAGTAATATCGTTCAGGTAGGCTCGGCCAACCCAACTCTAGCAATAATGCCCTAACTGATGTTGTCGCAACAAATTCCTTCATCTCAAGAAATTTAATACACAGGAATTACAAAAATGTTCAACCCAATTGAAACTCCAATGTACTTACATACTTATTCCTGGTTGTAACATAGGTATACAGGACAGAGAATTATATCATAACATACAACCAAACGAAAGGACAGAATCTGCTGACTGCCTACCTATTTTGTTATGCATCTTTGGGATGATATTTGTTGTCAGGACAGCATGTCTTGACAAGGCTGATGTGCACGTGTGCACACGTGTTGCTCACGTATGTCCATTTCAACATCAGTATGGTATAGGTATCATGATGTTTTCAATATTTGGATTAACTTCATTTTCATTCCTTAAGGTTGTAAAGATATAATTAAAATGCTTGTAAGATTCCTGGGTATGAACAAGAAAGTTGAAAAACACATTCCAAATGGTCCAATATATGTACCACCGGCCATAGTGAACCAGCACCCACCAATGCACCATGAAGGTTGGATAATAAATGGTCTAAAAACCATTTGTGTTTTAGTTCTTCGGCTAACCATGGTGTTAGTTCAGTTGCTTTTTTCTACTACTTACCTACTAACAACCCACAAGCAGGTTGTTAATAGGTAGATAGTAAAAACAACCTTTACATATGTATAAACCATCTACTTATCTAATAGTTACCTATTTTCCTACCTACCTACCTACCTATGTGTGAGACCTACTAAAATTGGTTACTAAGGTGAAATCAAATATGAACTCAGCTAAAGTTCATCCAGAATTGAGTAATAATAGGCATTCAGTGAATGGGTGGATGGGTCTGTAACTTGGTGTATAATTTGATGTAATTACTTAATTACTTAGGTAATTGTTTAAAGAGGTAAGTTGAGTGGTCATGGTGCATTGACTTATGACATGTGCACCATGTGACATTGTTTTTTTGTGATTTTGTTTCCTTTTGATTATTTGGGGAACCATGTGGTGGATAATTTTCAGGAAGTTTCTTGATTTGTTTCCTTTTGATTAGTATATAAAGGGGTGTTTGTGACCTTGAGAAAAACCACCTCCTTTTGTACAAAGTTGTTATTGAAGTTTTAGTTTTTGAAAGACTTTTGGTTTTGATTGTTTTTTTGGTGTTGATAGTGTGTAGTTCATGGTAGGATAATGATGAAGTTCATTACCTATGCATAGACACATGTTTTGGTGTTGATTGTGTGTAGTTTGTGGTAGGAGAATGATAAGGTTCACTACCTATGCATAAACAAAAGGAGGGTGAGAAAGTAGATGTGCAACCTAGAACATAAATCTTCATAGTTATGTAATAAAATACATAGTTTCGGTCCTATACCCGTTCGTGTCCTACAGGTCTTGGTTCATTGTGGTTGCATCCATGTAGGTTTAAAAATCGTAGAGTTATGTACTTTCTAATACAATAACATGCAAAAGGTTTTTCAATGGTTTTATAAGCCTTGGTACCGAAGACAAACCAATAGTTCTAGCCAACATTTTTTTTTTCATTTAAATTAATTCACCTAGACCGCTACTGTTATCTAGTACCAGTTGCCCATATGTGTTTTAGGAGATGTGCAATTGGCTAGCCAAGTCGGAAAGGGGGTAAAAGTTAGGTACAATTTGAATTACATGGACAAAATGGACCCATTTGTGAACCAAAGTGAAATGTAGATAAAGAAAAATGCAAACATATGAGAACCAAAGTAAAATATTAAACATGCCAAAAAAATTGATTGTGTCCCATACAATAGTACTGCCAATACTACATGACGTTAGCAAAATGGACCCATTTGTATAACATGTGCTCCCCATTCTCGTAACTACCACATAGGCACGTTACAAATCTATCCCACATAACATGTGACTTCATGCCATGACATCCATGGGAGGAAGATTACAGAGCATCGCATTTCACCATTTCACCATCCCATGAGCCCATCACATAACTTGGAGTCATTTCAAACTCGATTCACATGCATTGAGACAATTGCAAAGCAAAGCTCATGGTCTTGCAACCCAAATCCTAATGCAACATAATAATTCTTTGCTTATGTACCAACTTTATCGCCATCATTGTACAAGCTTCACACAATTATCACATATACATTAGGTTCTTTAAGGCACTTGTTGTATTATTGCAAGCAATTTGAACATAAGATGTAGGTTGGAATGCAAAACTTGTAACTTTCAAACTCAAGACTAGTCTTGAAATAAGTTTTTTGCTTTTTGATAGAATCCATGGTTGTGAAATATTTGTGAAAGCACCCTTTTATACCGGACAATGTTTTACTACGGTGCTCACAGATTGCACAAAACTTTTCAACGAAAACATTGCCTACGATAACAAATTGTTTGATTTTTCATTTTTAATATGTTTAGAAAAAATTATGTTTAAAAATAGACATGTTTATACAAAGATGTTTGTTCATCTTGTCACGTTTCAATATGTTTAAAAAGAGATTTATGTTTAGTTAGAAATTTAAAAAAAATTAAAATGATCCTTATTATTTGTTTGGAATTGGTTGTTGCTTTAGAGTTAGGTTTCTTAATGGCTTAAAAGAACAATGTTGGTGAACCTTAAACAAATTCAATTGTTGAAGGTTTAGTTTGCTACTATTTCAACTTGGGGTATGGGAAATGTGTGAGCAATTTGTGACTCCAAAACTTTTCAATGAGCTCAAATTGTAATCTATGGTTATTAAGGTAACAACTTTGGGCTCATAGTAGGTTTCTACTTTAAGGTTTAATTTTGTTGTTTAAATTTCCATTGACATGATTATACATACATTTTCAAATGGACTTACAAAGAAATTTGCCCATGTGCCAAGTAACACCAATTGACAATGAAAAAGTAATTAAAAATGACAAGATGTTGCTTACATATATACTAGCATGTACCCGTTGCGTTTGCTGCTGGTGCATAATGCACACGTGTGTTATTTCAATAATGTTTGGTTCATGTTTTTGGTTTTTCTTAAAAACTTTTTTTTCCAAACAACCATTGGTCCCCCCTCACCGCCCCAGTGCTTTGCATTTCCCACCCCCCCTCGCCCGGTCCTTCCCCGCCCATCCCCCCCCCCCACTGGCCCCCCCCACCCGTGCTAGAGTCAATTACATTTGGGGAAGTTACATTTTGGGGATGGATGACGATTTGGGCGGAATCAGGGGTTGCTTCATTTCTCATCCCCAAGAGTTTTCATATATATATATATATATATTGTGGTGGAGAGTGGCCTAACAAGCTGAAATTTTTTAAACATTGACATAAAGGTTGTCAAAATGCACCTTTTTATCTAGATTCACTTAAATAGGTGCAATTGCTTTTCTACCCCAATTTAAAGTCTATGTAGGAAACGAAGAAGTTAAAATAGATGCTAGTTAGTGAAAAGGGTTTTGTTAATTTGCCTTCCAAAACCTTTGTAAAAATTGATGAAACACTAAATTTGGTAACAAGCGACTTCACAAGTTATAGATCTTAGCATGTTGTTGAACTTAATAGGTCATCTAAACTATCATGTTATTTTAAACTATGACTTAACCTAACCAATTACAGAACCTAACAAGTAGTATTATATTTGGTTAAATAGACAAGTTGACAAGTTGTTAATCGTTTGGTAGTATCCAAACTAGGTGGTTAAACAAGGTGTAATTTTGAAATTTTTGGGACTATTAGTTCATTACTAGCTAATGATTGTTTAAAATGGTTTGTTATGACTATTTAAGTTTTGAATTAGTTAGTATATGACTAAAAGGACAGACCTATTTGAGGAAGACTTTTGATTGTAATTTTCAATTTGTGTTTTTCTTTCACTTTGAAACATGAAACATTTATTCTCAACAATATTGTTTTGAAATTATGTGCAACTTGAGTACATGGTGGTTTAGGATTTGTAAGTAGATTTGGAGTTTTTTAATGTTGTTAGTACTTGTTGTTTTAAAAACCTATTATTGAAATAAAATAGAAGTTGAAAACTTTAATCAAAACAAAAAAAGCCCATTAACATTTGGTGACCACACAATGAATCAAAATTTAGAAATAATCATGCTTAGAATTTTTAGTTAGATTCTATTATTTTAAGAGATTAGGTTTAAAATCAATCATGATTGAAATTTTGATTTGTATATGTTTTGCTTGTGTTTGTGTATTTTTTTAAAGATTCAAATTGATTATTTTGATTTGGTTTGAAAGCATTAGGAAACAAGGTGAAGTTAGTGTAATGTTTTTGAAATAAACAAGGTGCCCAAACTATAAAAGAAGTTTCTTATAAACTCTTGATTGTTGGAGGGGTTATTTTGATATTTTATGTTCAAAAATAATGCAAGGACTTTCTAAAACTTGTTGATTTTAGAAGATGTCAATAGTAGTCACTATAAGCCTTTAGAAAACATTTAAAAGTTTGTTAGGTTCTTAGGTCAAAAAAACCATAGGTCAATTGTGTCCGTGCAAACACGGGAACCCCCAACAACTTGCATGAGGTAGCATGGATGAACAAATTTACTAGAAATTGCACCATTTATCCACAAGGAACCAACAGGA
Source organism: Sphagnum contortum (assembly GCA_963920785.1). Classification (NCBI taxonomy): domain Eukaryota; kingdom Viridiplantae; phylum Streptophyta; class Sphagnopsida; order Sphagnales; family Sphagnaceae; genus Sphagnum; species Sphagnum contortum. Next base: position 11,100,325 of record OY987282.1, read on the forward strand.
GTCTTTATTAAGCACAAAGGAAATGAAGCTCACAAAATAATACCCTTTATGAGAATGGAAAAATTTACATGCTCATGATTAAGAAAACAATAACAAGGTGAAGCTGATAAAGGCCTCTTTGTCGTGATTCTCTACACACTACGTACCACTACAACATCAGATTTGATTATTGAATGCCCTTCTGCACAAGAGATGTCTTGGAGTACGATCATGAATGCTTGAATCCATCAGAAGCTTTCACATGGCCTGCAACACAGAAAGCTTTTCTCCATGTCAAGAATTGGACATAAACATTACAATAACCTGCAATGCAATTCATGAAGATGATGAACATGAGAGCTTTCGGCCAAGTTCCAACAAATGCAAAATCATTCTCTCAAGATGCCCACCAATCAGCAACTCAACATAAACATCACCAATGCTACAAATGTAACACATTCTGAGTGATCAATGCAGTCTTAGAGTATCCAATAACTCATCTCTGTAATAGAACCTGATGGACCCTTCCCCAACCCACTCAAAGCACTTGGCCCAACCATTCAACATCACCTAATATGTGCTCATCTTCACCTTTACGCAGACTACAAGTTGGGCGTTCAGGAATGCGGCAGTCTGGAGCAGTGGTCATGTCTGGAATATCAATTACTTCACTAATCCAAGTGAAAATGAAAAAAATAGAATTGCTAAGGGCTATTCAGAAGCCAGCGAAAGCCTATATGAAATTGACTCTGCTGTGGGTGATGAGGATGATGGGCCAAAGCTAGGGGGCCGTGGGAACCTTAGTGTGAAGGATGCACTAAGTCTTTTTGAAGTTAAACGAAGGGTTCTCTGGATTCAACCAAGACAAGGGTATCAAAGCAAGGGAGCTGCAGGGGTTCCACTGACAATGTGGGTGCATTAATTCTAGGATATCTTATGTTATTTGGTTTATTTGGGTGGACAATAATATGTGTAAGTACCTATATGGTGGCGCATGACAAATTGCCCACTCATAATTGGATATTAGCAGCCCTAAAAGGGCTTCCATGTTTTGAGGTCCCACTGCCAGGGTGGCCTTGCTGTGAGACCTCAAAACATGGAAGAGCCGAGAGGGCTACCATTATCCAGCACAGAATGACCCAAGCATGATACTCTGTACCTAATAAAAGCAAGTACAGCTCATAAGCCCCAGTTACGGACGTAAGTAGGTAGATCTCTTTTTAGGGCACGAAGGTACTAGATCCTTAGGTGATGTGACACGCAAACGGATTGGAGCTTTGGTGCAAACATGGAAATAAGGAAACAAAGAAGAGCCGAAGACAAAGTGAATGCCACAACAGCGACAGCTTGAGCGGCGGGAAGCAGAAGCGTTGCGAAACGGAGTGGCACTGCTCGGGTTTCAAGCGTTTATCATCATTATTAGCAGCAGTAGCAGTATAACGCTGGCGATAGGAACCGGATACTTCTCTAGTGAGGTTATTGTAGTGTGCGGGAGCGGCAGGCGAAGGATCAGAATGGTGGTGGAGAAGAGCACGCGCCCTTGCGTTGGCGGGGTGCGGAAGAGCGTGAGGTGGTGTAATCGGCAATGGGTTGAGCGAATACAGCAGATTAATCTTCCTTGCTGTGGTTAGGGGAAGGGGAGGAAGAGGAAAAGGGAAGGAGAGCAGCAGGGAAAGAGGAAGAAGTGAGGGAGTAAGATATAGAGGAAGGGAGGGAAGGAAAGGATCAAGAGGAGAAGGAGGCGATGAGGGAAGATACGGCCAGAGCGGTGTTGAGGGATGCTCGTCAACGAGGGCACGATCATGTCGAGCTTCGGCGCGATGGGCCGCACACAATCTTTTACTGCAATTTGTGTGGCACTCGCTGCTATAGCGATGCCGCGCTCGCCGATCACTTGAACGGAAACCGCCATGGACGTCGCTCCGCGATGACGCGAGCCTCCTCCCTGGTGGTCCGAGAGCAGCAGCTGCCTCAAAGCTGGCCCACCGTAGTGCCAGCATCACGGTCCCTGTTGAAAAGGCCTGGCGAGGAAACTGAAAGCGAAAGCACGGCTGTTGCCATTGTTTCGCAGAACGGCGGTGGTGACGTCGGGGGCAAATCACGGGAAGAAATTGTGCCTGGGCTGACCGGTTCTGCGACGACTTCCTTGAGATGGATGGGGAGCGGTCAGCTGTTTCTGAAAATGCTGGGTAATGGCGGTGCCCCGCCAGTGGAGGCTGCTTGGTTCTGCTGGTACGGTATGCATAGGCCAGTGGAAGTCATTTGGCAAGATGGAAGTGCAGGGCGGATGGAATACGCCGTGGTTGTGTTTCCTTACAGTGATAGAATTGGTAGGGGTGGTGATTGGACCTCCTTGAATACATCAGATGAGAACTTGGATGTGTCAGTTGCAGGAAACAAAGGTGCAGTGGATTCCAGATCAGCACAATCGGAAAATTCGGAAATTACGGCAAGCGAGGTGACGGCACCTCGTGAGATTGTTGTGCATACGCAGACTGCTCCGTCTGCACAACTGGACACTGCACCCTGTTCCTTGACTCTGACCATCAGGACAAAATCAGGAGAAGCACTTGCTGGTGACGCACCTCAAGAAGATGGTGAGCAGGTCAAACTTCTTATCAGTAAAGAAGAACCAATTACGACTTATAGAAGAGGCTGGAAGAGGAAGCAAGCTAAAATTGCTGATAGAATATGCTTCATCTGCCACCAAAAGTTACTTCCAGGCAAGGATGTTGCAGCTCTGGTGAATGTGAAGTCTGGCCAGATGGTTTGTGGCAGTCGAAACAGACGAGGGGTACTTCTCATGCATTATTATAGTTTGTTAGTTCAAAATATTTTCTTTAAATAATCTGCATCCAGTTCTCCTTCTGAGCACAAATGGTGTCAGCTGCACAGGGTCAGGGAAAGTCTACTGAATTCATGGCATGCCAACTGGTGTTTGTCTCTCTTGGCGAACCCATCTTACTCATCTGCTATGTAATTAAGCAATTAGGGCTTAGGTGTATTCTTTACAAAATGTCTTGGTGATGTCAGGACTACTTTTAATACTGTGATCATCCTTCCCATTTATGAGAACTGGTTTTGTAACTTCACGGTTTTTCCTCACTACCAAATTGGGCTATACAGAGCTCTCAGGGTTCCATTAGGTCTATGGTGCTGTCAACAATTTGTTCAAGATTGATCATCCGTTTTGTCTATGTGCAGGTCTTTCATGTCTTCCACACTTCCTGCTTGATCGATTGGATTGCTTTTTGTGAAGCAAAAGCTTGGAAGGCATCCCATTCAGAGAATCGAAATAAAAAGGTACGTAGAAGTAGGCAAACTGTTGTGGATCAATCACTTGACCAAAGCGGGAGACAAGATGTTGCTGGAACCAAGACAGGAATAGGGGAGGATGGAGTGATCTTTTGTCCGGAATGCCAAGGGACAGGTGTTAAAGTGCACAGTGCACAATTGGAGCGCCCTCGCTTCCGCTTGGCTCAGGTAAAGTATTTGTACAAACATTTAGATTGTGGCTAAATCGGGGTGGATACACCAGATCCCATATGAACTCTGAAGTTAAGCACCTCGGACTGGATTAAATTACTGGTTTGGGTGACCAACCAGGAAGCCCAGTGCTGCAACTATATAGAGCCCACCTCCAGGCATAGGGAAGAGGCTCCCAATCGTGCACCAACTTTGGCTAGCACCAATGGTTTTTCCTCCTTGCAAACATTTGCGATGGAAGATGTCCCAGAATACAACTAGTTCAAGATGGAGTCTTTGGGGTAAGGCTTAGTGTAGGTAGTACTGACAGGTTCTGGTTTATGTTCTCATTGTGTCTCTTTTGTGCACAGTTGCTGGTTATCATCAGGTATTCCTTAACCTTGCCTCAATTTAGATATCAGCATGTACATCTGATCTCATAAAGAAATGGGAGCACATTTTATTGTAATCAAGTTCCTGGGTTGTGTTTGGAAATTTGCAATATGGTACTGAGCATCTAAGGATATCAACAATCTCTTTCTGGATGCTTTTGGGTTTCCAGCCACTTTCAGTACCCAGGCCACATGTATTGGCTGGGCTCCAAATTCTAAGAGCCAGCCATGATAATTTGGCTGAAACCCACTTGATTGATACTCACTCAATATAAGGTGGTTGAGGATGGGTTCAACCTGTGGAATGTTTTACGATTTAATCAATCACTTTCAATTTCCTACCTCCATCCTACAAACTGTTTTACATTTGGTGGCTGCTAGGGTTTGAAGGGTCTGTATATCTCTTGGCCTCTCACCGGAACTAATTTGATGCTAGCCATTTTGGAGAATACAACAATCTGTCATGACTCTAAAGTTGCAACAAATTCTTGAAATAATCTGCACAAGCAGAAGTTGGAACATGATTGACATTGTGCTAGTGATCTAATTGATTTGCACTTTGGATGATTTTACCTTTGATAATTTTTGGTCAAACAAGAGACACCCTGTGTCAGTTTATGGGAATTGCACAAATTATTCTGACCCCAATATGTGGTCACTTGTCTTGTATGCAGGTCTTTAATTGGCTTCTGGAGTTGATTCAAGCTAGGAAATCTTGGATTGAGCACCCCATACAGCAGGTCAAAGGTGCCTCAGGTCTTCTGTTTGTCACACCTGAAAGGACGAAGTCTCAGGTTTGTGTCTTCTGAAGGCACACTCTTTTATTGAAGGACCTTATCATGGATGGATCACACTTTTGGTGTTTGGTTTGAGAAATTCCTGTCAGATGATATCAAGATTTGCTGGCACTTTCAAACTCTGCAGTTGTCCAATGTCTTTTCATTACAGTACTGTATGACTGATGGATTCTGGCACTGAAACGTATCTGCACAGGGTGTGGTGCAGTCACAAGGCTTAATTCATTGCTATTCTGCTGGAAGCTCAGGGGATCTAGCAGCAGCTGTTCATAACAGGTTAGCACCACTTATACCTTTAGCAGGAACATCCATTGTCTGCTTAAGTGCTCTAATACCCATTCCCATACTGATAATACTGATGTCAAATAATGCACTGATGTTTATCAGATAGACTACTGACCTACAATTTCCAGGGATGTGCATTTGTTTTCATGCAATTATCTTTCCAAGCTCTAACTGCCTGTGGAAATTTTGAGGATGTTGCAGACCTGTCTGAATGAAAATAGAGTGTCACCACTTACCCTTTTTGGGGTCAATGATTTTAGCTTAAAGTTTGTATACTGCTGCTGCAATACTAATGTCTCTTTGACTTTGGCTGCAGGGAAGTCACATGATGCATTACAAACACTCACCACATCAACAGAACCCCTTCTCTAGCATATAAAGTGTTGTATATAGCATCCACTGTCTGGTCTGCTGTGACAGTTTTCCTTGAATTTGCCTAAGGCAGCTATTTGTCAGTGAGAAATTGTTTGTAAACTGGTTGTCAAGCTGTGTGCTACCAGCTGCTCTGCAATATGCTTGTTTATACCATTGTCTGTGCAGGCTGCAGCAAGTGTGCAATTGAGAAGTCCTAGGTGTTGAAGGTCTTGGTTGTCTTTTAAAGTGTTTCATCACAATTCATCAGGAAGATTCACTTTTATGGCATACAAGTCTTTATCAGGTAGGCAGCTTTGAATTGTCCACTATGAACATACAAATTCATGCAGGGCTATCACCCTGGGGACATTTGTGGCATTGTATGCTATTGTTATTTACACGTGTCATGTTTGGTTTAGGTAGATCAGGTCCCCAATTAAAGTAACAGATATTGTGGTAATCTTTTTTGGTAGATGTATTGTGTTTTTTGGAGAATCTTCCATCTGATAATACCCTAAGGTTGAGTGCGAAACAAAATTATGTCTCATCCTCATCCAACCACCTTATTGGTTTCTTCACATTCCTTCCTATTTAATTAGGTGTGCGTCTCTGTGCAGTAATAAAGCAGCTGGAGACTTTGTGACATGAGTTCTATCACTTCCAGCAGAGATTCCTCGAGTTCCAACAAAGGATTATGAAGTCTACAAGATTGTTTGGGATGTTTTAATCACAGTTGCTACAGGCATTCTTAAAAATTTTGCAGGCAATTTTGAGATGGCACTAGAGTTCTCAATCGCTGATCACCTCTCTGATGAAACATGTTGAAAGGATGGTATGGAACTTTTGTATGCTTGTGACACCAAATTGACTGTGAGAATGACAGGTAGGAAAAAAAATGTATTCATGTCCATGGGGTATATTGGTGATGGTGTTACATTGAGAGCCTCTTCTCTGTTTGCCAACCTCATTTTTCCTTAGTGACCTTGATTGTGCAATCACTTGCAGCAAAATGAAGCTTGTGGCAGATACCTGGTTTTGGAGCCTTTCTACAAGGCTATAGGGCTTTATTGTGAGCTTGACACACAGCTCCACCCCTCTTTATCTTCAAATGCATGGAGGCGGAGATTTTGAGAATATCATCTGTGATTACAATGAGAAAAAGTTGATTGTGTCTGGAGAGCTGGGGTTTGGGTGTCCTCACTGCCTGGGAGTTTTTACAGGAGGTTCGGTCAGTTCATCAGCCCTCTGACAGCAGGGTCAAGAAATTTGGTGACTCTTGCATTCTTTGATTGTGTGTGGTAGGCTGCATCACAATCCACTTGGTCATGCCTGATGTTTAAGGCATGGAGGCTGTATGAGTTTTAAATTCTTTGTTTTTGATTGGGATGATGCAGAAGTTGTTGGTTATGATAGTTGGAACCAGCTGTAGTAGCTACTGTTGCTCACTCCAATGTGCAACAATGTCGCACTTGCACTACTTGCAGCTGCTTAGTGGTGGTTGCGATTGTAATTGGGTTTGCTCACTCCAATTTGCAGCAATGTCGCACTTGCACTACTTGTAGCTGCCCGTGGTGGCTGCACTTGTAATTGGGTTTGCTCACTCCAATTTGCAACAATGTCGCATTTGCACTACGTGCAACTGCTAATGGTGGTTGCGCTTGTAATTGGGTTTGTGAAATTTTGTTCCTATAGCTTACTCACTGTGGAGGGTACACAGGAAGTAGTTGGGGTTTCAATCATGTGACTTTCTATAATGGTGCTGATGTTTTTGGCACAAAAGGTGAAGTACACATAAAATCTATGAATTCAAGATTGGATAGAACAATTGCAGCGCTTGAGTGGACTCGTAGTTGAGTCTATCAAGGAGATTAGGGGTGTGTCATTTGCAAAAGCAGGTACTAAAACTTTTAGAGAGTACTTAGATTAACTTATGAATATATTTAAATGATTTCATAGTTTATAGCATTATTACAAAAGTATGGTGCAATTCACAAGCTTAAATTGTTATGGGATTTTAAAAGTGAAATAAGTTATTTGCATTTTATTGATTTCATCTTTGAGAAAGTTATTTCATTATAATAATTTATTATATTAAATAAGTTAATTTTATGTTTTAAAAAATTATATATATATAAATATGTTACTTTATGATATATTTTATATTATTTTAAGTTATATATATATATATATATATGAGTTATCATATGTTATTATAAATTATTTTAGCCTAAGTACAATAATTTAAAATAATTTACAATATAATAATTACCAATAAACACTAATAAAATAACTATCAATAGCCATTAATAACCATAATAACTAGTAATAAAATAACCATCAATGGTTTACAATGGATTAACCATCAATTGTCATTAATACAATTGGCATCAATAATCATTAATATTATAACTATTAATAATCACCAATAACCAATAATATTCACGAATAAAATATCCACGAATAAAATATTCATAAATAAAATATGCACTAATAGAATATTCACGAATAGAATATCCACGAATAAAATATTCATTAATAAAATATTCACCAATAGAATATCCATTAATAAAATATTCATTAATAATTCACCAATAGAATATCTATCAATAACCATTCATATAATAAACAACAATAGCCATTGATAAAATAACCAGTAATAGCCATTGACAAAATAACCAACAATGGCCATTGATGGAATAATTTCTAATAGCCATTAATATAATAACCACTAATAACCATTAATAAAATAATCATTAATAACCACCAATAGGCACTAATATATTAACCACCAATAATCATAAATTTAATACCCATTAATAAACACCAATATCCACCAATAAAATAGTCACAAAACTCACTAATATATTCGCCGTTAATAAGCATCAATATCTAGTAATAAAATAGTCACTAATAGTCATTAATATAATAACCATTAATAAACATCAATACCCAATAATAAAATATCCATCAATAATAACTAATATAATAACCATTAACAAGCATCAATATCCATCTATAGAATAGGCACTATTAATATAATAGGCACCAATAGCTATTAACAAAATAACCACTAATAACCATTAATAAAATAATTATTAATAGTCATTAATAAAATAACCATAAATAAATATTAATAAAATAAACAACAATAACCATTAAGAGAATAGTCACCAATAACCAATAATAGAATAATCATTAATAAGCACTAATAAAATAACCATTAATAATCATCAATATAAGTGGTAATAATAACCATTAATAACCACCAATAACCGTAATAAAAAAAATTAACAACCATATATTGAAATTGTTTAAAACTGTTAAAAATAATCTAAGGTGAAATAATTTATAATAGACAAAAGTAACTTAAAATGAAATAGCCTATAATAATTTAAATCAATAATAACATAAGATGAAATAGCCTTCAATAGCCAAAAATAACCAATAATAGTCTCACATAATAAAAAATAACCTAAGATGAAATAGAATAGCAAAAAATAACTTATAATAGTTACAAGTAGTTTAAGGTGAAATAATTTATAATAGCCAAAAAAATTTAGAATAACCATAAATAACCGTAAATTATATAAAGTGAAATAATTTAAATTAATGAAAAATAACCATATAATAATTGATAGTAGTTTAACATAGGTATTATTATTATATTAACAAAAAAATCATCCATTTATTAATATAAATTTTTTCAAACGAATGGTCATTGAAATGTTATTGAATAATGATCAATTTTTTTTATTCAAATGATTTTACATTGTCAAAAGGAAATAAATGTGGTTATGTATATTATTGATTTTAAAAAAAATTAAACTCAAATCATTTCATTTGAACAAAATCTTAATAAGATATGAATTTTCAAAGTTTATATTCTTGTAATGTTTAAAGTGAAATATTTGATAAATAAAATGTAATGTAACATATTATCACAAGTGGGGTGGCTTAATGGTAGGGGTCTTCGCCTTCATTTTAAAGGTCAAGGGATCAAACTTCATGAGTGATGTTGTGTGTGCTCAACAATAGTAAGTTGATCAAATATTTTATTATTTAGTTCCTTAGAATAGGTGCCTAGGTTAATTACGTGGCCTACCTACATAATTTATGTTTTTAATTTAGCCTAGGTAGTGACACATGTCAATAAAAATCATAGGCTAAAAATTATGAAATTATCAATAATATTATATATTAAATACTTTTATTTTAATTAATTTGCATGCTAACTAATTAATTAACTAGTAGGTGAATGGCTTAGTAAATTTGTATTTCACATGAGAGTAACTAAGTACTAGTGAAACAATTCATTGTTCGTAGCAACTGGTCTCCTTTCACTAAGGGGTTAACCAATTTCACCAAGTAAAAATATTCAAATTCATTCAAAATCTAGTGAACTATGACACATTTTGGTATAGTGTGCAGAATCATTTGATGAAGTTCAAATTTTGCTTTCAGAAATGTAAAGAATATATAATCAGGTTTAACCCAAAGAAATGTGCCCTATTGATATTTTCAAGATTGATTTTAGGGTTCATAATTTCCAAGGAAGGAAACATACTAGACCTTAAAAAGGTTCAATTAATAATGAATATGCCAGTACTTACCAATCCATAGCAGATTTAAGTTTTTAATGGTATGGTTTAGTTTTATAGATGTTTCATCAAGAACTTTGCCTTTATCATGGCACCAATCACCAAGTTGATGAAACAAACATGATTTTTTATTTGGACCACATAATGTCAAGAAGCTTGGGATCAAATCAAGCTTCATGGAAACATCGATTCTAATACCTCCTAACAAGGATTCAAATTGGTAATTGGAATTCCATGTGCACACAGATGCATCGTTGTTGGTAGTAGGTGCAATGTTGGCACAAAACCCAAACTAGTTAGTATGACCAACTTATATTATATGCCTCTAGACTATTCAATAAAAAAAATCAAAATTATACTACTAAAGAAAGAGAAGCTTTAATAATGGTCTATGCTATACATAAGTTTAGACATTTTTTATTTGGAAAAAAAACTATTTTTTATGTAGACCATATGGCTCTTGTGTACTTGGTCAACAAACCACAAGGGTCAATGAGAATAACAAGTTGGTTGTTGTTATTCTTGGAGTATGAATTCACAATAATTTACGAACTTAATAGAACACATGTAGTTGTTAATGTTTTATCTAGATTGTGAGATAGTTCAAAACCATTGGGTGTCTTAGATAAAATTGTGGATGTGTCATTATTTTTTGTAGAACCTATGTGAATGCAGGAAGTGAAAACCTATTTAAAGACATGTTAGATGCTAGAAACTCTAAACCTAGCTCAAAATAAGAAGTTGGCCAGAAAGGAAAAATCTTTCATTCTGAAAGAAGGAATTATGTATAGAGTGGGACAAAACAACATATTGCATAGATGTTTGACCACCTTAAAAGCACAAATTGTTCTAAAGGAGTTACGTGAAGGAGTGGTCGGAGGACATTTTGTCGGAGATATTACTATAAAGAAAATTATGGATGTAGGATATAGTGGCCAATTTTATTCAAGGATATTCATGACTTTTGCAAAAGTTATGATAAATGTCAGAAAATTAAAGGATTCAACAAAGAGTTTGGCCAAGTTAGTAACAACACTTCTAGAAGAACCCTTTATGAAGTGGGGTCTAGATTATATAGGTTCAATCAAACAAACAAGATGACTAATGGGAAACAAATACATTTTGGTAGCTATAGATTATGCAACTGAATGGGAGTTATAAATTAAGGAGTACATTCATCAATGACACAATAAAACATGTGACAAAATAGTTTCTGTGGAAGCATATTAGTCCTATTACATATTATCCACAGGGAAATGGACAAGCCGAATCTATTAACAAAGTCATTAAAAGACTATTGACCAAGTTGATTAATGATAAAAGAATAGATTAGGATGAACATTTGTCTACAATTTTGTTTTCATATAGGATTGCTCACAAGGTGGCAACATGTTATACACCCTATTAGTTAGTCTATGGTTTGTATCTTTTAATGCCAACAATATAATGTTACATTGGCTATTAATGGGGATTACAAAGATGCAGAACCAAATAAAGTGTTAATAGCCAAAATTACAAAATTGGAAAAATTACATGAGGATAGATTGGAAGCTCATAGCAATGTGGGAATCAACTAATGGAGCAAATTTTTGTGGAGTCAATAGAAAAATACTGAGAAGAAGTTCCAATTTGAAGATTATGTTTTATGGTTTCCCAAGGAGAAAAAACACATTTCGTTTGGTCCATTCAAGGATTGTTTAGCCAATAATACCATTCTTCTTGTTTCTATTAACAATTTTGAACCAAACCTAGTAATGGTTAATCTTAATAAGTTGAAACCATATACATACATGGATTAAACATTGAAGGAGATTTAGAGTCCATAGATGAAAACCATATGGAAAAAACATTTGATGAAGATTTAGAAGATTACAGACCTTCTACCACTACAAAGTTAACCACTTTAACTATTTTTTTTCATATTCGGGTTGTGACAACCTCTAAGTTAACTATTTTTTTTCATCCTCGGGTTGTGACAACCTTTAAGTTAACTATTTTTTTTCATCCTCGGGTTGTGACAGCCTCTAAGTTAACTATTTTTTTTCATCCACCTCTAAGTTAACTATTTTTTTTCATCCTGTAGTGGTGACAACCTCGGGTCACCACTTAGTGTAGTTAGTGGCATTTTAGTGCCAAAAATTTTTACTGGTAGAAGGTCTGCAAGGGTTGCAAGTAGAAATTCTTCAAACTTCTTCCACTACAGTAGTTAACTATTTTTTTTTCATCCTCGGGTTATGACAACCTCTAAGTTAACTATTTTTTTTCATCCTCGGGTTGTGACAACCTCTAAGTTAACTATTTTTTTTCATCCTCTAGTGGTGACAACCTCGGGTCACCACTTAGTGTAGTTAGTGGCGTTTTAATGGGTTTAGATTTTTAGTGGTAGAAGGTCTGGAAGATTAGAAAGAAATAAAGACCATTGGGATTGATCACATAGTAATATAAAAAAAAAACCCTAGTAAATCTGATAAGTTAGCAAGTTATGAATAGATACTTAAACCATGGTTATACAATTTCACAGTTATTGGATTGTGAGGGTAGATAATCAATGATGTCAAAATAAAATTCTATTAATCTAATGACTCAACATATGCCAGAGGGAATTTGTAGTGTAGACAACACCAAGTCATCAAATTTAGGAATGTCATCAGAATTACCCAGTGCCACGTCCACATAATTATTTGCTCAACAAGTATTAACTATAGCCCATGTTGATGTCAATATGAATTTAAGCAGGAGGTGACAAATGTCAAACAATTTGAAAAAATACAAATCATTCAAATATCGGCCCTAAAACAAAAAGTGAAATGTCACTTCATGAAATGAGGTGATAACATTTCAGAAGGTGGCAAACACCAGAGCGAATATTTGTTTTCATTTTCTACAAGCAAGTTTTAATTGTCTTTGTCTCCATAATCAATTTGAAGAAAGTCTTGTGGAGAAATTAAAAATACAGTTTAGAGAGAAGTTGTAAAAGTTGAAAGAGGAGCAAGAGAGATTGAAGAAGCAACAACTACAATTTATGTGTTTAGAAAGAGGTCCGCCTTTTCTTTCTCTTGTTTCTTATTATTCTTCTTAAAATTCCTCTCTGATTTCCAAGTTTGAGAGAGTTTTTGAAACAATTAGAAAAAATGAAAGAGATTATAATTTTTTTTTGAAGAAATAGCCTTAAAAAGCCCAAAAAACATGTAGGTCTTAATGATAAAATCAATCCCATTTCTATTTCAAATCATGAAGGAGACTAGCAAAAGGACAATTTTGCAACAACAATAATAATCACCATTACATCAAGAGGAGTATACTTAGGAGCAAATTTTAGAAAGAGTTCGTATTCCCAATAAGAAGCACACGAAGAGAAAAAGTCAACAAATAATGGCTGCAAATCTGTGTGGGAAAAAAAATGCATACTCATGAGGATGATGAAGTTAGGTATATCTTTACTCTAACAGGGTATAGTTATAATAGAAGTCTAAAGAATATTTTGCTTTGGACAAGCTTTGGAAACGAAAAGAGACCATGGGTAAACAAAGTTGGATTAGTAGGCTTGTTTGAGATTGAGTGGAAGACACTTTGAGATAACATTCTGGTTGAATTTCTAAACAATTTGAAGTTGGATCCTAAACATAACAAAATCAAGGTTATTGGGGGAATATGCCTTTTAATAGACAAACATGTTTTGGCAAAAGTTTTTAAAATCTGCCATACAAAAGAGACAAAGGTAGACCAAGCAAAAATGTATGCTGCTAAAATAACATTGACAAATATAGCAAATGGAGTCCTTGACACTTACAACACCAATGAAGGGTGGGTTATGAAAAAGATGAGCTCAGAGTAGAATTGTGAATAGAATTGTTACCATTTTGCCAATTATTTACCAAAAGGATAAGGTGCAATATTTTAGTAATAAGTTTGTTATGATGATCTCTAGAGTAGATAATGGAAAGTTTGTTAATTGGGTTGCAATCGTGTATTCTCAATTGGTCGAAGAATTGATGCAATGGGACAAGCGTCAGAAAAATATGATTGAAGGAACAACCAAAAGAGAACCAAAAACTGATGTATGCCATTATGCCATAATCCTAGAAGTTATGTTCCAGAAGTGGTTTCCATTAGGAGTAAAGAAGAAGAAACATGTAGAGCAACCTCAAGAGGACAAAAGAAGAAGAGATAATCTAAGGGAGAGGTTCATTAAGAACAAAAGGCCTTTGAACCCTACACACATCTCTTCTAAAAAGGAGAAACAACAAAAGACTAAGATAACCAAAAGAACAATTATGATGTCTAAGTATGATGATGATGAAGAGAGAAAGAGTCTATAGAAGAGGTAGAGAAGATAGGAGGATACTGCAATGAGAGGTAGTATTGATCTTCAATAAGCACCAAAATTATTGAAGAAACAACAATAGTAGAATCAGATATAGAAGTAGAAATCCATATCTCTTAAATCTAATCTGACCCATGCACGAATTGAGGTCATATGGGCAAGAGCATCAAAGATGGCCCAAGAAGGAATCAAAGTCTTGAGCTCAGTACTTAACAGAGGAGCAAATATAGGATTTTGACCGGGATCCACAAGAAGTACAACAATTTGTTCCATCACCACAAAAAAATGAAGGTATTAGCCTTCAAGACTAAGTTCTTACAACATGCATGAATGTATTTGGAAAAGTTTGGATTGCACACAAGAGTGTAGGTTCATCAAGTACAAGTTCTAGGGGTCAAACTCCTAGGTTTCATACACTAGGGTTTGTGCAAGGGATAGAAGTAAAATTGGATGAGCACAAAAGAACTACTACTATGTTTCAACATGTAGTAAAATATAGTGTACAAATGTCAAATATTTTGCTTAAACTTTCAAATCTAAAGATCAAGAACAAATAGATTATAGAGAAGGATAGATTTGCAAGGAGCTTTAAAGAAGGAATAGAAGCTCAAAACAAAGTTGCAAGATAGTGAGAATAGTGAGAATAAGTAAGTATTGGTAGAACTTTAGGTAGCTAAATAAAAGATCAATAACATGGAGACACAAAACAAGAATTTGGAGATCATAATAGAAAGGGCTTCCTTGTAAACAACTTTAAAGGATACAAATGCCAATTATTGGGGTTTAAAAGTAGAGGAGGCTATTTTGAGTATAGAGCATAACAAACTTCAGGATGACTACAAGAACATGGAAGAAACTCTTTTGAAGTAGTAGAAGGAGGTGGAAGAGCTCAAAGTGGACAATGCCAATGCACATCAAGCTAAGAATGAGATACAAAAGCAAGTTGACTACAGGCATGCATAGATGGACAAAATTTGTCGAAGCAGATGGCCTTTAATGAAAAGTTAAACAAACTTTTGGAGGAGACTTAGAAGAAAAAACCCTTCAATTATGATATTGTTATTAGATAAAATAGTGAATTCAGGAAGCATAATACTTTGCTTTCAATAAAACTTAAGGCACTATCAATGGAGGAAAAAGATGTACACTTATGGTGGGATGTAATTAAAGGCATTGTTCAGAAGGATCTTGGGAAAGTCTGTAGAAAGTATGAGAGAAATGAAAGGTTATACATACACATGATTTCTAAAATGGAAAAAGTTATGCCATCATTTGAGTATGAACCTTTAGTTATGTCTCCAAAACAAGAGACTTCAAATGAAGAAAAAGACAAAGGGGATACAAATGGGGTAGGACCATCAAATATAAGAGTAGTATAGGAGCCAAGGAACCTCAAAGGAGGAAAGGATAGCCCTAAGAAAGAGGTTGTTAAATAAAATTTATAATAAGTAGAATCTATTATGCAGGAAGTCAATTTTTAGGAGTATGCATTTGTAGCCACAAAAATAGGGGAGCAGATCCAACCTAAAGAATGTTAGAAGTACTATTCGTTTCTAATTCCCAATGTTGATGAATGTGTTAAACATTCATCAAATGGATGAATAATATTCTCATCCTTCTAATAATTAGGTTAAGTTGAATAGTGGTGGCTAGGGTTTAGAAGTGGAAACTATTTAGGGCTTGGCGGTGGCTAGGGCTAGGGCTTGGCAACGGCTAGGGTTAGGGCTTGGTGACGGCTAGGGTTAGGGTTAGGTGGTGGCTAGGTTAGGGTTAAGTGGCAGCTACTTTAAGGTTAGGAGATAGTATATAGTGGAGTGGTTTTGAGTAGTCTTTCATTCGCTCCTTTCATGTTTTTGAGTGCACATAAAACTTTCAAGCTTTGTTAGTTGTTGCAAGCCATAGTTTTGTGATTGCATCATTTGAAAGCATACAACCTTTGCAATCTTCTTGTTAGTTAATACAATTGTTCCATTTCATGAACCTTGAGTGCTTCATTTCTTGCTTGTTTTCAAGTTCTTTTCAATAAAGAACATATAATTCAGTAACAAACAACTACATAGTTGTCAACAAGGACATTAGAAGAACAATAACAAACTCTATATATAACATATAATCAGACAGTGCTTTGATCTGAAATACAAGAAGAATAAACTATAGTATAGAGAAATGGTAGATTGTAGTATAGATAGATCAAATTTTTGAATCACAAAATTTAAAACAACACATTTAGCTTTCTTAACACATTTTTGATCCAAAATTTCAAGATGTAATTCAAAGTATGGGTGGGTTAATGTTAAAGAATTAATTACTTATGGTAATTATTAGTTAGTATATTTCTATTCATTCAGTTACCGTTTTAAGAATTATAAACTCTATTACATAGTTTTTTTATCACTATTTGAATTTGAATAGAACACAACTATTTTTTGTGGAGGAATACCTTGGGAAAAGTGTTGAAGATTATGATAAAACATAGATAATGGTGTTGTAGATGTTAGAAACAATCTTGTAAATAAGTGTTGCAAGTAATCAAAGACATAGGTAGATTTGGGATATGTTAGTACCACCAACATGCTAGAATAAGGGGGAAGAGATTTATCCCATATGCTTTGTGGTGGTACATGGAAGGGAATAAAGAGCAAGGTTGGAGGAGAGTTGGCTCTCTTACTCCAAGCATTTGTTCACATACTTGTGTGTGTTTTGTGTGCTTGTGATTGCTCTGATATCACACAATCTCTCTTTTAATCCTAATAGGTTATGGGCCCACACATGCAAATTGCATCATTAGAGGTTTGATTGCTTGTGTGCATTCAGAGAGAGATCTTGAGGGTTTGTGTGTGTTGGAGGTGCAAGTTTGCACTGGTTGAAGCGCTTTTGGAGCCTTGGAGGAGTTTTGAAGAGCTTTGGAGGAGTCTTGAGGTTTTGGAGGCCATTTGGAATTTGGAGATGCACAAGTCCTAGATTGGTGCTCTTTGGAGGTGCAAGTTTGCACTGTTGGAAGCGCTTTTGGAGCCTTGGAGGAGTTTTAAAGAGCTTTGGAGGAGCTTTGAGGATTTAGAGCACATTTGGAGTTTGGAGGTGCACAAGTCCTGGGTTGGTGCTCTTTGGAGGTATTTCGAAGCATTGGATGTGCAATCCACTATTGTAAGTCTTGATTGAGTTACTAAGGTGTATTTGTGCACATTCGATTCATAGAGCACTTGATTTGAGTTGGTTAAGTGCATTCTGAGTGTGTAAGGAGGCATTGATGCAAGAGTTGCTAGAGTGCATTTTGAATGTGGAAGGAGGCATTGATGCAAGAGTTGCTTGAATGCATTTTGAGTCTGTAAGGATGCATTGATGCAAGAGTTTGTTGAGTACATTCTGAGTGTGTAAGGAGGCATTAATGCAAGAGTTGCTAGAGTGCATTTTGAGTGTGGAAGGAGGCATTGATGCAAGAGTTGCTTGAATGCATTTTGAGTCTGTAAGGACGCATTGATGCAAGAGTTGGTTGAGTACATTCTGAGTGTGTAAGGAGGCATTGATGCAAGTGGGAGCCATTCAGGGCTGAGTTTTGTCATTGGAGGTGAATTGGTGCACAATTGAGCCATCTAAGGGCTGGAGTGTGTTTATGAGAGTGCATTGAAGCAAATTACATATAAGAGTGTTCATTAAGCACTAATTAGCATCTGGTTGAGCACATAAGTGGGTAGAGAGGTCAGATTTGAATGCAAAATGGCATCATTTGAGGGAGAGAGCGCTAGAGTCATTGACAAGTTCAATGGGGAGAACTTTAGCCTTTGGAAGTTCAAAATGGAGATGGTGTTGGCCTCCATGGACCTTTGGGAGATTGTTGATGGATCTGAGGATGCTCCACCATCCGATGCGGATCCCAAAATCATCAAGGGGTACCAAAGGCGTGTGAAGAAGGCCATGTCTATCATTGGCATCAACTTGGTGGATAGTCAACTTCACCACATCAAGAGGTGTAAGGGACCAGGGGAGGCATGGAGGACACTTTGTAACATCCACGAGACAAGGAGCTTGTCCAACATCCTCTTCATTCGCCGCAAGTTCTCCACATGTAAGATGCAAGAGGGACAGGACCTTCTAGACCACATCAACAAGGTAAAGGCCCTTGCTGATCAACTTGCTTGCTTGGAGGTGCCCGTGAGGGATGAGGATGTTGTGATGACCTTGCTTGAGAGCTTGCCACCCTCCTACGAGTACCTAATCACCGCCTTGGAAAAACCTCACGATGGAGTTTGTGACCGCACGATTGATGCATGAAGTGTCCAAGAGGAGGGAGAAGGAGTCGCAAGGTGATTATGCGGCAATGGTGTCAATGCAAGGAAAAGGAGGCATCACATCTACACGCAAAGAGACCAGGACATGCTACTATTGTGGTAAACCAGGCCACATTGCACGATTTTGCTTCAAGGCCAAGAACACCAACAAGGAGAAGGAGAATGCCAACAAAGCCAAGGACGATGATGACTATGCCTTTGCAACAAAAGATGGAGACCATTACAAGGCCGTATGCAAGTGGATCATGGACTCGGGAGCCACCAACCATATGACCCCTCATAAAGCCGCATTTGACATGTATGAGGTAATTCCAAAACGCAATGTGCATATGGGTGATGATACCATTGTTGAAGCAATTGGAATGGGATCCATCCTTGTGGAAGTGATGGTGAAAGGGCAAACCAAGAGGGTCAGAATCAAGGATGTGCTCCATGTGCCCAAATTGCATGCCAACTTGCTTTCGGTGAGCAAAATCTTGTCAAGTGGGTGCAAAGTGGAATTCAACATGAATGAGTGCATTGTGAGGGCATTTGATGGAGAGGTGATTGCAATAGCGCTACGGGATGGCAACTTGTATGAAGTGACCTTCACCAAGGCATATAGGCTCATGTGTTTGCAATCCAAGAAGATCATCAAGTGTAGGGAAGTTGATTTCATGGAAGATAGCACTAGTATGGGCAGTGATTTCGAGATGCGTCCAAGTGGGAGAAATGAGACCCCTAATGTGGTGATTGTGGACACATCTTCCAAATCGCCCTATGTGGATGATGATGCCGAAAAGGGTCCAAGCAATAAAGAGGCAACACCAAACCCAGGTTGTTCATCAACACCTTCAACACCATCTAAAGATGTAAGCACAAGTGGTGAGCACGAAGGGCAGCCCTGGGAAGAGCGTAGGTACCCCTTGAGGGAGCGGCGACCGCTTGGAGGTTGGTGGAAGAACCACATCTTACCCAAACAAGATGTGGAACGTGCTAATGTTGCTTGTCTTGATGATCCATTGAATTTGTGTGATGCAATGCATTGGGAGGATGCAAGCAAGTGGGAGGCACCCATGCAAGATGGCAAGGAGCACCTCGTGTGTAAGTTGAAGAAGTCCTATTACGGGCTCAAGCAATCTACAAGAAGCATGGGATTAGGTGTCTTAGATTACTTGCAAAGTGGGAGTGTTGAAGATTATGATAAAACATAGATAATGGTGTTATAGATGTTAGAAACAATCTTGTAAATAAGTGTTGCAAGTAATCAAAGACATAGGTAGATTTGGGATATGTTAGTACCACCAACATGCTAGAATAAGGGGGAAGAGATTTATCCCATATGCTTTGTCAATGTGGTGGTACATGGAAGGGAATAAAGAGCAAGGTTGGAGGAGAGTTGGCTCTCTTACTCCAAGCATTTGTTCACATACTTGTGTATGTTTTATGTGCTTGTGATTGCTCTGATATCACACAATCTCTCTTTTAATCCTAATAATGTGTTTGTTCAAAACAATGATGTAATTAGTAATAATGATCGAAATGACATGTTTAGAAATGCACTTATATCAGTCTACCTTTTAGGATTTCTTAACGTTAAAGGTTGTGTCCATTGATATCCACAAAAACATTTTTACTTAAAACAATATAGAGATTTGCCAGGTTTTTCATTATCTCTTTTCGTTTTCACTTACTTTTTCATCTTGATAAGGGCCATGAGTCTTGCATTTTAAAAAGGATAAGATGAGAACCAAAAGAAAAGGAGGTTGAAAGAAAAGTTGAAACTTTTAGGAGGGAAGAAATTGAGAAAAAGAGAGTGGAACAGGTTTGATTAACTAGGGCAATTTATGTAGAACCACGTGGTTCATTGCACGTATAGTAAAATAGATTAAGGTTTTTGATCAAGAATAAAGAAGTAGGGAGTTGGAAGAGGAATTAAAAGTAGCACTAAACTTTCTAAGGAGAACCACTATTCTGCAACAAAACTAGCACCACATGTTATTGTTATTTCATATTCAAAAAAAGAAGTGGACATTAAACCTCAACTTGCTATTGAGGAACAATTACAATTAGTCTTCACATCAAGACCTATGGAAAAAGGGGAATTGCAACAACCTATTGTTGAAGAACAACCATAACTAATTCTTACATCAAGACCTATGGAAGAGGAGGAATTGCAATAACCACTTGTTGAAGGACAATCGCAACTAGTTCCTGTATCAAGACTTGTAAAAAAGAAGGAACAGCAACAACTTGTGAGTAGTGTAGAAGAGTTTCTCCAAGAACTCTTTGAAGAAAGACTTGTTTCCAACATTATTTTTTCAGCGCCCAAGATCAGGAACAAGAACCATGATGAAGCAAAAAGGCAAAGCCCTTATAGAATAATATGTTGAGAAACATGTTAAAAGAAACTAGTGTCTAAGGTGAAGGAGAGCCAGAAAATGCTATAGTGGATGAAATGGACTCCAACAAACTCAAATGGGTTAGACAAGTTGATTTGGAGGGCTTATTCAACTTATTATAGTGGACAACGCTAAGAGAAAACCTCTTATGAGATTTCTTACGAACTTGGGAAGCAATGAAGGATGGAAGAATTCTAGGGTGAGTATGTGGTCAAGAGATTTTCATTGATGAGGTACTTATTCATGAACAATTTGGAGTTTCCAAGGAGGGAGCAACAAAAGATATAAATGCCACTTTTGAGGAAGCCAAAACCGCCTTAAAAAGAATTGCAAGTCCACATGCTTTTGTTGAGAATGAGTAGTGGAGTGTAATGTGTATGAAAAGGAATTTCATGCAAGATTTGCTACCATTTTGTAAATATTTTATCAAAGAAAAAGGTTAGCTTATTTTAACAACCAAATTGCTATTACTTTTGACCTAGCCAATAGGGGGAAGCCTATTAATTGGTGTTGCATAGTGTTGATCCGATTACTAGTGGAACTAATTCATTGGACCGAACATCAAAAGAAGGCAACAGCTAACCTGATTTCTACCAAAACTAAAGCAAATAATTGTTATTTAGGGCCTATCCTAGACAATTTTTGTTTAGGAAGTGGTTCCTTATATCTAATGTGCCTTCACCAAGAATAGCAACTCTAGAAGAACTTGTATCTCCAACTAGCTAAAAGTGTTAGGTTGCATAATAGTGATAGGTTTCACTTGAACCTGTTACCAGGGAATAATTCTTGAAAGAGAGAAGACCAACATGCTCAACTATAACATCACCTTTATCAACACATTAGTTTCGTCAACTAAAGATGCGCATAAAACCACTTACATCAAGGCACATGTTAAGCTCTGAACCTGTTACCTCAGCACCAAAAAGGAAGCCTAGGACTAGTTTTGGATCACCATTTAATGATTCAAAAGAGGATGAAGAGCAAACCTATTCAAATGAGATTGGAGGTAGGGGAGGAGAAGAACTTGATGTAGCAACTACACAAGATAACATTAAGGAAGAACTTGAAACCAACCTAAATAAGATAATCAACAACATCCAAGATGAACTTGTTGTGTTTGTTGAACCTATAATTTTCATTACATAACCTGCAACTGTAACTATAGAATCATTTCAACCTGTAATTGAAAAATGGAAAATCCACATTTTTTTAGATTTCAACTTGTCCCAAGTTTTGGTCATTCCACAAAAACTTTGAGACAAATTAATATGTTTTTAGAGTAAGTTACTCAAAATGCCACAACTTCGTTAGTTACATTGCTGTTAGAAATACTATTCGTTTCTAATTCCCAATGTTGATGAATGTGTTAAACATTCATCAAAAGGATGAATAGTATTCTCATCCTTGTAGTAGTTAGGTTAGGGTTTAGAAGTGGAGACTACTTAGAGTTTGGCGGCGGCTAGGGTTAGGGTTTGGTGGCGGCTAGGGTTAAGGTTTGGTGGCGGCTAGGTTAGGGTTTGGTGGCGGCTAGGGTTAGGTGGCGGCTAGGTTAGGGTTAAGTGGCAACTAGGTTAGGGTTAAGTGGCGGCTTTAGGGATAGAAGTTAGTATATAATGTTGGAGATGATGATGTAGATGAAACATAGATAATAGGTTTTGGAGGCCATCTCGAGTTTGGAGGCGCACAAGTGCTGGATTGGTGCTCTTTGGAGGTATTTCGAAACATTGGATGTGCATGTGTGCACATTCCAGCATTGTAAGTCTTGATTTGAGTCATTAAGGTGTACTTGTGCACATTTGATTCATAGAGCACTTGATTTGAGCTGGTTGAGTGCATTCTGAGTGTGTAAGGAGAGCACTTGATTTGAGTTGGTTAAGTGCATTCTGAGTGTGTAAGGAGAGCACTTGATTTGAGTTGGTTGAGTGCATTCTGAGTGTGTAAGAAGGCATTGATGCAAGTGGGAGCCATTCAGGGCTGAATTTGTGATTAGAGGTGCATTGGTGCACAATTGAGCCATTTAGGGGCTGGAGTGTGTTTATGAGAGTGCATTGAGGCAAATTACATGTAAGAGTGTTCATTAAGCACTAATTAGCATCTGTTGAACACATAAGTGGGTAGAGAGGTCGAATTTGAGTGCAAAATGGCATCCTTTGAGGGAGAGAGCGCTAGAGTCATTGACAAGTTCAATGGGGAGAACTTCAACCTCTGGAAGTTCAAGATGGAGATGGTGTTGGCCTCCATGGACCTTTGGGAGATTGTGGACGGGTCTGAGGAGGCTCCACCATCCAATTCAGACCCCAAAGTCATCAAGGAGTACCAACGGCGCGCAAAGAAGGCCATGTCCACCATTGCCATCAACTTGGTGGATAGTCAACTTCACCACATCAAGAGGTGCAAGGGACCAGTGGAGGCATGGAACACACTTTGCAACATCCACGAGACACGGAGCTTGTCCAACATCCTCTTCATTCGTCGTAAGTTCTTCACCTGCAAGATGCAAGAGGGAGAAGACCTTCTAGACCATATCAACAAGGTAAAGGCACTTGCTGAACAACTTGCTTGCTTGGAGGTGCGCATGAGGGATGAAGATGTTGTGATGACTTTGCTTGAGAGCTTGCCACCCTCCTACGAGTACCTGATCACCGCCTTGGAGACCCTGCCCATGCAAGACCTCACCATGGAGTATGTGACCGCACGATTGATGCATGAAGTGTCCAAGAGGAAGGAGAAGGAGCCCCAAGGTGATGATGGAGCAATGGTGTCAATGCAAGGAAGAGGAGGGACCACATCTACACGCAAAGACACCAAGACATGCTACTATTGAGGCAAACCAGGCCACATTGCACGATTTTGCTTCAAGGCCAAGAACAACAAGGAGAAGGAGAATGCTAACCAAGCCAGGGATGACAATGACTATGCCTTTGCAACAAAGGATGGAGACCATTGCAAGGCCATATGCAAGTGGATCATGGACTCATGAGCAACCAAGCACATGACCCCTCATAAAGCGGCATTTGACATGTATGAGGTAATTCCAACACGCAACGTGCATATGGGTGATGATAGCATTGTTGAAGCAATTGGAATGGGATCCATCCTCGTGGAAGTGATGGTGAAAGGGCAAACCAGGAAGATCAGAATCAAGGACGTGTTCCATGTCCCAAAATTGCATGCCAACTTGCTTTCCGTGAGCAAAAATCTTGTCAAGTGGGTGCAAAGTGCAATTCAACATGAATGAGTGCATTGTGAGGGCATTTGATGGAGAGGTGATTGCAGTAGCACTACGGGAAGGCAACTTGTATCAAATGACCTTCACCAAGGTGTGTGAGATGCATGTGGCCAACCTGGCCCAAACTTCAACAATTGATGGTGCATTGGAGCTTTAGCATCGCCGCCTCGGTCATTTGAATATCAAAGGTGTGCATGCGTTCCAAAACATGGTGAGTGGTATGAACCTTGGAAACATGCCCTGCCCTACATCTTCATTTGTTTGTGAAGGATGCATTGAGGGAAAACAACATTGCAAACCATTTCCAAGTGATGGAGGGATGCGTGCCACCAAGCCCCTGGAGATTGTGCATTCGGATGTATGCGGCCCCATGAGGACCACATCCTTGGGTGGTGCAAGGTACTTTGTGACCTACATTGATGACTTTTCAAGGAAGGTGTGGGTGTACTTGTTAAAGTCCAAAGGGGAGTGCTTGGAGAAATTCAAGGAATTCAAGGCACTTGTGGAAACACAATCAGACCACAAGATCAAGGTGTTTCGGTCGGATAATGGAGGGGAGTACATTTCCAAGGGATTCCAAGGCTTCTTGAAGGCACACGGCATTGAGAAGCAAACTTCCACACCATATAGGCCTCAACAAAATGGAGTGGCAGAGCGTGCAAACCGCACCCTTGTGGAGATGGCGAGGAGCATGCTTCATGCTCAAAACCTCAAGAAGTCACTTTGGGCGGAAGCGGTGGTGAATGCGGCCTACACCAGAAATCGATGTCCATCAAGAGCATTACCATCCATCACACCAGAGGAAGCGTGGAGTGGGAGAAAGCCTTGCATTTCACACATGCGTGTGTTTGGATGCATTGCATATGCCATGCTGCCGAATGAGAAGAGGGGTAAGCTTGATGCAAAGGGCACAAAATGTTTGTTTCTTGGATATTGTGAAGGCACCAAGGCATATAGGCTTATGTGTGTGCAATCCAAAAAGATCATCAAGTGTAGGGATGTTGAGTTCATGGAGGATAACACTAGTGTGGGCAATGATTTGGAGATGCATCCAAGTGGGAGAAATGACACCCCTAATGTGGTGATTGTGGACACATCTTCCAAATCGCCATGTGTGGATGATGATGAGCTCACAAGTGATGTCAAAGAGTATCCAAGCAATCAAGAGGCACCGCCAACCTTGGGGCGTTCATCAACACCTTCATCAACATCTAAAAATGCAAGCACAAATAGTGAACAAGAGGGGCAGACCTTGGAGGAGCGTAGGTACCCCTTGAGAGAACGGCGACCACTTGGAGAATGGTGGAAGAACCACATCCTACCCCAACAAGATGTGGAACATGCTAATGTTGCTTGTTTTGATGATCCACTGAATTTGTACGATGCAATGCATTCAGAGGATGCAAACAAGTGGGAGGCGGCCATGCAAGAGGAATATGCCTCACTCATGGCCAATGGCACATGGGAGTTGGTCCCTCTTCCAAAGGATCGCAAGAATGTGGGATGCAAGTGGGTGTTCTGCACAAAAAGGGTGTTAGAAATACTATTCGTTTCTAATTCCCAATGTTGATGAATGTGTGAAACATTCATCAAAAGGATGAATAATATTCACATCCTTCTAGTAGTTAGGTTAGGGTTTAGAAGTGGAGACTACTTAGGGTTTGGCGGCGGCTAGGGTTAGGGTTTGGTGGCGGCTAGGGTTAGGCGACGGCTAGGGTTAGGGTTTGGCGGCGGCTAGGTTAGGGTTAAGTGGCGGCTACTTTAGGGTTAGGAGATAGTATATAATGGAGTTGTTTGGAGTTGTCTTTCATTCTCTCCTTTCATGGTTTTTGAGTGCACATAGAACCTTCAACCTTTGTTAGTTGTTGCAAGCCATAGTTTTGTGATTGCATACAACCTTTGTAATCATCTTGTTAGTTAATACAATTGTTCCATTTCATGAACCTTGAAGCTTTCATTTCTTGCTTGTTTTCAAGTTGTTTCCAATAGGTTATGGGCCCACACCAAGCAAGAGAAAGGACATTGTGTTAGAACAAGAAGTAGTGAAAGGTTTTGAGCTTGTATTGCATAAGAAAAAAGGAGAGAATCCTTTTGAGACAAGGTTCTTAGTTTGCAAAGTGAGTGCGAGTTCATCTCCAAGTGGTAGCATACAAGGAGCTTGCAACTTTTCCAAGTGAATGGGAGGTGTGGAAGAGACTTCTTCAAAGTTTTGTAAGTTCTTAAGCGTGGAAGAGTGTTCTTCAAGTCTTCAAGTTTCAAGTTTTAAGTTCAAAAGTGTGAAAGAGAGTTCTTCAAATTTTTGAAAGTTTCAACATTGAAGTTTGAGGTGTAAGAGAAGTTTTTCAAGTTTCTTGTCAAGGTTTTAGGAAAAGCTTGTTTTTAAGTTTTTGAAAGTGTTTACTTGTACAACATAGAAAAGGAGAATCCTTTTGAAGGAAGGCTTTTACTTTCCAAGGTTGCAAAGAGAGTAATAGTCTTTCCAAGAGAGTGTGAGGTGTGGAAGAGATTTCTTCAAGGTGTTGTAAGTTTTTCAAGTGTGAAAAACTTGGTTTTGAAAGTATCAAGTTTCAAAGTGAAAGTGTTTGGAAGAGAGTTCTTTTAGTTGTTGAAAACTTCAACTTTCAAGTTTGAGAGTGCTTGTTGTAGCATTTGTGTTCAAAATGTCTTCTTTTCAAATGGAGTCTTTGAAAGTCATGGAGAAGTTTGATGGCGGCAACTTTCACCTTTGGAAGTTCAAAATGCGCATGATGCTTTCCAAACATGGGCTTTGGAAATTTGTTGATGGGAGTGCCACTTGCCAAGTGAAGAACTTGCAAGGGCCGATTACAACGAAAAGGAGACCAAGGCTTTTGCATTGCTTTGTGAACATCTCACGGATGCCCAACTTGCACACATTCAATATTGTGACGATGTGAGAAGTGCGTGGGAGGCTCTTTGTGGTGTGCATGAAGCTAAGACCATTGGCAACAAGTTGTTCCTTCGAAGGAGATTCTTCACCATCAAAATGCAAGAAGGAGATGACATGCTTGTGCACATCAACACGGTGAAAGCCCTTGCGGACCAACTACGTTCTATCGAGGTGAACATTACGGATGAAGATGTTTACATGGTACTCCTCATGAGCCTTCCTCCATCCTTTGATAACTTAGTCACAAGCTTGGATTCCATGTCCACGAAAGATGTAGACCTTCAATTCATTGTAGCAAGGTTGCTTCACGAAGTGTCCAAAAGAAAAGAATGTGAGAGTTCCGAAACTACCGCATTAGTGAACAAAACTCACAAGTCAAACGAAAAGCTTTGCTTCTATTGTAAGAAACCGGGACATTTTGTGAGAAATTGTTTGAAGAAGAAAAATGATGAAAAAGAAAAAGCTAATCAAGCTTGTGAAGATCACGAGCAAATGTTTGTTGTGGCATTGAGTGCCAATGATCATACCACGTATGATTGGATTGTGGATTCCGGGGCAACGCAACACATGACATTCGAACAAGAGTGGTTTACCACGTACGAGCGCATTTCCCCAAGGAGGGTGTTCATGGGCGATGACACCGTTTTGGAGGCCATTGGCAAGGGGAGCATCAAAGCCACAATGCAAGTGGGAGGCCGATTAACACACACAACCATCACCCAAGTTCTTCATGTTCCAAAAATGAAGAATAATCTCATTTTGGTGAGTAAACTCATTTCGGAGGGTTTCAAAGTGGAGTTTGACAAGGATGGTTGTAAGGTCAACGATGCTCGAGGAGTTGTTGTGGCACAAGCACGAAGGGACAGGAGCTTGTATCTTCTTAATGTGAAGGTGCGTAAGGACATGGCCCACATTGCAAATTCTTTGGAGGAAAGTGCGATGCTTTGGCATGAAAGACTTGGTCATCTCAACATGGCAAGCCTTAAAGAGTTAGATGCCATGGCGGACGGCATGAATTTGAAGGAAGTGCCCTTACATCACATTTGTGAAGGATGCGTCAAAGGCAAACATCAAAGAACATCATTTCCCAAGGACGGAGCAACGAGGGCTTCACAACTTTTGGAGATTGTGCACACCGATGTGTGCGGACCAATGAAGACTACGTCGCATGGTGGAGCGCGATACTTTCTCACTTTCATTGACGATTTCTCAAGGAAAATTCATGTCTATCTTTTGAAGGCAAAAGGAGAAGCGTTTGAAAAATTCAAACAATACAAGGCGTTGGTGGAGAACGAAATTGGTCACAAAATCAAAGTGTTACGTTCCGACAACGGAGGAGAATTTGTGTCTAAGAAGTTTGACACATTTCTTGCGGAATGTGGAATTCAACGACAAACAAGTGCGCCCTATTCCCCACAACAAAACGGTGTTGCGGAACGTGCCAATAGAACCATCATGGAATGTGCAAGAAGCATGATTCTTGCACAAGGGTTGGAACTTGCATTTTGGGGCGAAGCGGTGAACACGGCGGTGTACATCAAAAATCGATGTCAAACCAGGGCTCTTGATTCCAAGACCCCTCAAGAAGCGTGGAGTGGTAGGAAACCCGATGTGTCTCATTTGAGAGTTTTTGGTTGTAAAGCCTTTGCACATGTGCTCGATGAGAAGAGGACCAAATTAGAGTCCAAGTCGATGCCTTGTGTGTTTTTAGGATATTACGAAGGCACCAAGGCGTATCGCTTGATGTGTGTGAAAACCAAGAGAATCATCAAAAGTAGAGATGTCGTGTTCATTGAAGGGTCAAAGGAAATAGGTGTTGTACCTCATCTTGAGAAAGAAGAAAATGTAGTTGTGCATGAAGAAGTTGAAGGAGAAGAACCATTAACCTTTAGTCAAGATACACCTTTGAATGAAACAAGGGAAGGTGTGCAAAGTGAGTCCACACCAAGTTCTTCATCGGAAGAAGAATTTGTTGTTTCCAATGATAACCCATCTTGTGAACCTTCACAAGATTCGCCGAGGGAAAGACCTCAAAGGCAACGAAGGGAATGGCCTCGCGATTGGTGGATTGCTACCAAGGAGGTGGAGCGCGCCACCGTTGCATTTTTGGAGGAGCCCCAAAATATTGAAGAAGCATTGACATGTGAAAATTCCAAGGAGTGGGAGTGTGCGATGCGAGAAGAATATGATTCCCTCATGACAAACAACACATGGACTTTGGTACCACTTCCCGCTGATAGGAAACCCATTTCTTGCAAATGGGTGTTCAAAATCAAACAAGGCGCAAATGGGGAGGTGGAACGATACAAGGCTAGATTAGTGGCAAGAGGTTTTACCCAAACCTACGGAGTGGATTACAACGAAACCTTTGCGCCCGTGGCAAAGTTCACATCTATTCGTTGTATTCTTGCATTGGCGGCCTTGGAAGACATGGAGATCCATCAAATGGACGTGAAAACCGCATTTCTCAATGGCGAGCTTGAAGAGGAGATTTACATGGAGCAACCTCAAGGGTTCGTGCACCAAGGAAGTGAACATCTCGTGTGTAAGCTTCACAAATCCTTGTATGGTTTGAAACAATCTCCAAGGGCATGGAATCAAAAGTTAGATGCGTTTCTCAAAAGCATTGCATTTATGAAGAGTGAGGCGGATCCTAGTGTGTACGTTGCACAAGTGGGAGATGTGAAGTTTTTCATTGTGGTCTATGTGGATGACCTCATTTTGGTGTGCAACGATCAAAACAAACTTTTGCAAGTCAATGAAGAATTGAGTCAAAAGTTTGAAATGAAGGACCTTGGGGAGTTGCATTTCTTTTTGGGGATGGAGGTGAAAAGGAATCGTGATGAAAGACTTCTACGCATCAACCAAATCAAATACCTCAAGGAAATATTGAAGCGTTTTCGAATGGAGGATTGTAAGCCCATTGGAGTTCCATTGGAGTTCCATTGGATCCCAAGGTGAAGTTACAAAGGAATGGGAGTGGAAATGATGAATCAAAGGGATTTCCATATCAACAAGCGGTTGGGTCTTTGATGTATGCCATGTTGTGCACACGACCCGACTTGGCATACCCAATAAGCGTGTTGAGTCAACACATGGCGAACCCTAACATGGAGCATTGGATGGCCGTGAAACGAATCTTTCGATATTTGCAAGGTACATTGCAAATGAAATTACAATTTGGTGCAACACCATGCAAGGAAGTTCTTGGATATTGCGATGCGGATTGGGGCGGTGATCTTGAAGATAGGAGGTCCACCACAGGGTTTGTTTTCATGATTGGAGGGGGAGCCATTTCTTGGAGTAGCAAACGACAACCTACAATAGCATTGTCCACCACGGAGGCCGAATACATGGCGAACACGCAAGCCACAAAGGAAGCCATATGGATAACAAAGTTGATGATGGATTTAGGATACATGGAGGAGAAGAAAATGATGGTGATTCGATGCGACAATCAAGGTGCGATATCATTGACCAAGAATCCCACTCACCATGCACGAACAAAACACATTGATGTACAACATCATTTTGTTCGAGAACGAGTTGAAAATGGAGAAATTCGATTTGAATATTGTCCAACGGAACACATGGTGGCGGATGTCCTTACCAAGGCATTATCAAAAGAACGACATCATAAGTTGATAAACATGTTCGGATTAGAAACTTCATAGAGTGGGAGTGTTAGAAATACTATTCGTTTCTAATTCCCAATGTTGATGAATGTGTTAAACATTCATCAAAAGGATGAATAGTATTCACATCCTTGTAGTAGTTAGGTTAGGGTTTAGAAGTGGAGACTACTTAGGGTTTGGCGGCGGCTAGGGTTAGGGTTTGGTGGCGGCTAGGGTTAGGCGACGGCTAGGGTTAGGGTTTGGCGGCAGCTAGGTTAGGGTTAAGTGGCGGCTACTTTAGGGTTAGGAGATAGTATATAAGGGAGTAGTTTGGAGTTGTGTTTCATTCTCTCCTTTCATGGTTTTTGAGTGCACATAGAACCTTCAACCTTTGTTAGTTGTTGTAAGCCATAGTTTTGTGATTGCATACAACCTTTGTAATCATCTTGTTAGTTAATACAATTGTTCCATTTCATGAACCTTGAAGCTTTCATTTCTTGCTTGTTTTCAAGTTGTTTCCAATAAATGCTACAACAAGCATTCTCAAACTTGAAAGTTTCAGTTTTCAACAACTAAAAGAACTCTTCCAAACACTTTCACTTTGAAACTTGATACTTTCAAAACCAAGTTTTTCACACTTGAAAAACTTACAACACCTTGAAGAAATCTCTTCCACACCTCACACTCTCTTGGAAAGACTATTACTCTCTTTGCAACCTTGCAAACTAAAAGCCTTCCTTCAAAAGGATTCTCCTTTTCTATGTTGTACAACGAAACACTTTCAAAAACTTAAAAACAAGCTTTTCCTAAAACCTTTACAAGAAACTTGAAAAACTTCTCTTACACCTCAAACTTCAATGTTGAATCTTTCAAAAATTTGAAGAACTCTCTTTCACACCTTTGAACTTAAAACTTGAAACTGAAAGACTTGAAGAACACTCTTCCACGCTTAAGAACTTACAACACTTTGAAGAAGTCTCTTCCACGCCTCCCACTCACTTGGAAAAGTTGAAGCTCCTTGTATGCCACCACTTGGAAATGAACTACCACTCACTTTGCAAACTAAGAACCTTGTCTCAAAAGGATTCTCTCCTTTTTTGCTATGCAATACAAGCTCAAAACCTTTCACTACTTCTTGTTCTAACACAATGTCCTTTCTCTTGCTTGGTGTGGGCCCATAACCTATTGGAAACAACTTGAAAACAAGCAAGAAATGAAAGCTTCAAGGTTCATGAAATGGAACAATTGTATTAACTAACAAGATGATTACAAAGGTTGTATGCAATCACAAAACTATGGCTTGCAACAACTAACAAAGGTTGAAGGTTCTATGTGCACTCAAAAACCATGAAAGGAGAGAATGAAAGAC
The DNA here is from genome assembly GCA_963920785.1 of Sphagnum contortum. Taxonomy (NCBI): domain Eukaryota; kingdom Viridiplantae; phylum Streptophyta; class Sphagnopsida; order Sphagnales; family Sphagnaceae; genus Sphagnum; species Sphagnum contortum. The sequence continues at coordinate 11,132,306 of OY987282.1, forward strand.
AACTCCAAACAACTCCATTATATACTATCTCCTAACCCTAAAGTAGCTGCCACTTAACCCTAACCTAGCCGCCGCCAAACTCTAACCCTAGCCGTCGCCTAACCCTAGCCGCCACCAAACCCTAACCCTAGCCGCCGCCAAACCCTAAGTAGTCTCCACTTCTAAACCCTAACCTAACTACTACAAGGATGTGAATACTATTCATCCTTTTGATGAATGTTTCACACATTCATCAACATTGGGAATTAGAAACGAATAGTATTTCTAACACAATTTGCCTCCCACTTGCATTGTGGGTTTGATAATCCCCTTGCCAGTGGCCTCCAAAACGGTCAAACTCCACTTTCAAGCCCTCTGAAATGAGTTTGCTAACAGAAATGAGATTATTCTTCATTTTGGGAACATGAAGAACTTGAGTCATGGTTGTAAACAACACTCTACCTCCAACTTGCATTGTGGCCTTGATGTTCCTTTGCCAATGGCCTCCAAAATGGTGTCATCTCCAATGTACACCTTCTGTGGAACAATGGATTCGTAAGTGGTGAACCGCTCTCGCTCGAATGTCATGTGTTATGTTGTTCCAATCGTATGTCGTATGATCAATAACACTCAAGGCGACAACAAACATTGGTTCTTGATCTTCACAAGCTTGGTTTGCCTTTTCTTTCTCATCATTCTTCTTCACAAAATGTCCAGGTTTTTTGCAATAAAAATAAAGCTTTTTGTTCGCCTTATGAGTTTTGTTAAACAATGCAACATTTTCGGTAGTTTCACTTTCTTTTCTTTTGGAAACCTCAAGAAGCAATCAAGTGACGATGAATTGAAGGTCAACATCTTTCATGGACATGGATTCCAAACTTGTGACCAAGTTATCAAAAGATGGGGGAAGGCTCATGAGAAGTACCATGTACATGTCTTCGTCTTCAATCTTCACCTCAATGGAATGCAATTGATTCGCAAGGGCCTTCACCATGTTGATGTGCGCAAGCAAGTTTTCCCCTTCTCGCATTTTGATGGTGAAGAAACCTCCTTCGAAGAAACAACTTGTTTCCGATGGTCTTGGCTTCATGCACACTGCAAAGTGTCTCCCAAGCGCTTTTGACATTTTCGCAATATTGAATGTGTGCAAGTTGGGCATCTGTGCGATGTTCACAAAGCAATGCAAAAGCCTTGGTGTCTTTCTCGTTGTAATTGGCCCTTGCAACTTCTTCACTTTGCAATGTGGCACTCCCATCAACAAATTTCCAAAGCCCATGTTTAGAAAGAAAGCATCATGCGCATTTTGAACTTTGAAAGGTGAAAGTTGTCACCATCAAACTTCTCCATGACTTTCAAGGACTTCATTTGAAAAGAAGACATTTTGAACACAAATGCTACAAAAAACACTCTCTTAAAAGATTGAAAGCTTTGAAAGAGAATCTCTCACCCTTCACGTGAACTTGAAAAGAAAAACCTCTATTAGTTACAAATCTTTTATTACTCAAGCTTGAAATTTTGCTTGAAACTTGCAACAATGCAAAAAACTCTCTTTGACACACTTGAAACTTCACACTTTCAACAACTCGAAGACCTTTCTTCCACACACTTCAAACATTCAATGAATCGAAAAACTCTCTTCCACACACTTCAAACATTCAATGAATTGAAGAACTCTCTTCCACACACTTTCACCTTGAAACTTGGTACTTTTAAAAACTTGAAGAACAAGTTTTTCATACTTGAAGAACAAGTTTTTCATGCTTGAAAAACTTACAACACTTTGAAGAAATCTCTTCCATACCTGTCACTCACTTAGAAATGGACTTTTACTCCTTTTGCAACAACACCTTGAAGAAGTCTCTTCCACACCTCCCACTCACTTTGCAAACCAAAAATCCGTCTCTCAAAAAGATTCTCTCCATTTTTCTATGTAACACAAGCTCAAAAACCTTTCACTATTTCTTGTTTTAACACAATGTTCTTTCTCTTTCTTGGTGTGGGCCCATAACCTATTGGAAAGAACTTGAAAACAAACAAGAAACTAGTTGGTCCCTTTCGGGACCTGGAGTGGAGGTAGGCCTAACGGCGTCTTTTATTGACTACGTCCGTCTCTCTCTCAAGTAGAGTAGTACTACTCCTGCAACACTAACCTAAACATTATCAGCTTGGATCAATAGGGAGAGTCGACACAAATAGAGCGGATGATGATATTACACTCTTCCTCTGTAATATTACTTAGTTCATTACCTATTAAGAAGAGGTGAGGACTTCGAAAATTTCACATAGCCTATTGTTTCAAGCAACTACAAACACACCGAATGATTGCTAGTCACAACATGAGACTTGGAAAAGAGAACAATACTAATTTGGAACAGTTAGACTATTTATAGAATCGTAACAGACTGTTGTTCTCTAACATTGAAGACCAAGTTGCCTAGAAAACTGAATACTATTTGTTGAAGATTATGATAAAACATAGATAATGGTGTTGTAGATGTTAGAAACAATCTTGTAAATAAGTGTTGCAAGTAATCAAAGACATAGGTAGATTTGGGATATGTTAGTACCACCAACATGCTAGAATAAGGGGGAAGAGATTTATCCCATATGCTTTGTGGTGGTACATGGAAGGGAATAAAGAGCAAGGTTGGAGGAGAGTTGGCTCTCTTACTCCAAGCATTTGTTCACATACTTGTGTGTGTTTTGTGTGCTTGTGATTGCTCTGATATCACACAATCTCTCTTTTAATCCTAATAGGTTATGGGCCCACACATGCAAATTGCATCATTAGAGGTTTGATTGCTTGTGTGCATTCAGAGAGAGATCTTGAGGGTTTGTGTGTGTTGGAGGTGCAAGTTTGCACTGGTTGAAGCGCTTTTGGAGCCTTGGAGGAGTTTTGAAGAGCTTTGGAGGAGTCTTGAGGTTTTGGAGGCCATTTGGAATTTGGAGATGCACAAGTCCTAGATTGGTGCTCTTTGGAGGTGCAAGTTTGCACTGTTGGAAGCGCTTTTGGAGCCTTGGAGGAGTTTTAAAGAGCTTTGGAGGAGCTTTGAGGATTTAGAGCCCATTTGGAGTTTGGAGGTGCACAAGTCCTGGGTTGGTGCTCTTTGGAGGTATTTCGAAGCATTGGATGTGCAATCCACTATTGTAAGTCTTGATTGAGTTACTAAGGTGTATTTGTGCACATTCGATTCATAGAGCACTTGATTTGAGTTGGTTAAGTGCATTCTGAGTGTGTAAGGAGGCATTGATGCAAGAGTTGCTTGAATGCATTTTGAGTTTGTAAGGACGCATTGATGCAAGAGTTGGTTGAGTACATTCTGAGTGTGTAAGGAGGCATTCATGCAAGAGTTGCTAGAGTGCATTCTGAGTGTGTAAGGAAGCATTGATGCAAGAGTTTGTTGAGTGCATTCTGAGTGTGTAAGGAAGCATTGATGCAAGAGTTGGTGGAGTGCATTCGAAGTGTGTAAGGAGGCATTGATGCAAGTGGGAGTGCATTCGAAGTGTGTAAGGAGGCATTGATGCAAGTGGGAGTGCATTCGAAGTGTGTAAGGAGGCATTGATGCAAGTGGGAGTGCATTTGAAGTGTGTAAGGAGGCATTGATGCAAGTGGGAGCCATTAAGGGCTGAGTTTTGTCATTGGAGGTGAATTGGTGCACAATTGAGCCATCTAAGGGCTGGAGTGTGTTTACGAGAGTGCATTGAAGCAAATTACATATAAGAGTGTTCATTAAGCACTAATTAGCATCTGGTTGAGCACATAAGTGGGTAGAGAGGTCAGATTTGAATGCAAAATGGCATCATTTGAGGGAGAGAGCGCTAGAGTCATTGACAAGTTCAATGGGGAGAACTTTAGCCTCTGGAAGTTCAAAATGGAGATGGTGTTGGCCTCCATGGACCTTTGGGAGATTGTTGACGGATCTGAGGATGCTCCACCATCCGATGCGGACCCCAAAATCATCAAGGGGTACCAAAGGCGTGTGAAAAAGGCCATGTCTATCATTGGCATCAACTTGGTGGATAGTCAACTTCACCACATCAAGAGGTGTAAGGGACCAGGGGAGGCATGGAGGACACTTTGTAACATCCACGAGACAAGGAGCTTGTCCAACATCCTCTTCATTCGCCGCAAGTTCTTCACATGTAAGATGCAAGAGGGAGAGGACCTTCTAGACCACATCAACAAGGTAAAGGCCCTTGCTGATCAACTTGCTTGCTTGGAGGTGCCCGTGAGGGATGAGGATGTTGTGATGACCTTGCTTGAGAGCTTGCCACCCTCCTACGAGTACCTAATCACCGCCTTGGAGACTCTGCCCATGAAAGACCTCACGATGGAGTTTGTGACCGCACGATTGATGCATGAAGTGTCCAAGAGGAGGGAGAAGGAGTCGCAAGGTGATGATGCGGCAATGGTGTCAATGCAAGGAAAAGGAGGCATCACATCTACGCGCAAAGAGACCAAGACATGCTACTATTGTGGCAAACCAGGCCGCATTGCACGATTTTGCTTCAAGGCCAAGAACACCAACAAGGAGAAGGAGAATGCCAACAAAGCCAAGGACGATGATGACTATGCCTTTGCAACAAAAGATGGAGACCTTTGCAAGGCCGTATGCAAGTGGATCATGGACTCGGGAGCCACCAACCATATGACCCCTCATAAAGCCGCATTTGACATGTATGAGGTAATTCCAAAACGCAATGTGCATATGGGTGATGATAGCATTGTTGAAGCAATTGGAATGGGATCCATCCTTGTGGAAGTGATGGTGAAAGGGCAAACCAAGAGGGTCAGAATCAAGGATGTGCTCCATGTGCCCAAATTGCATGCCAACTTGCTTTCAGTGAGCAAAATCTTGTCAAGTGGGTGCAAAGTGGAATTCAACATGAATGAGTGCATTGTGAGGGCATTTGATGGAGAGGTGATTGCAATAGCGCTACGGGATGGCAACTTGTATGAAGTGACCTTCACCAAGGCATATAGGCTCATGTGTTTGCAATCCAAGAAGATCATCAAGTGTAGGGAAGTTGATTTCATGGAAGATAACACTAGTATGGGCAGTGATTTCGAGATGCGTCCAAGTGGGAGAAATGAGACCCCTAATGTGGTGATTGTGGACACATCTTCCAAATCGCCCTATGTGGATGATGATGCCGAAAAGGGTCCAAGCAATAAAGAGGCAACACCAAACCCAGGTTGTTCATCAACACCTTCAACACCATCTAAAGATGTAAGCACAAGTGGTGAGCACGAAGGGCAGCCCTGGGAAGAGCGTAGGTACCCCTTGAGGGAGCGGCGACCGCTTGGAGGTTGGTGGAAGAACCACATCTTACCCAAACAAGATGTGGAACGTGCTAATGTTGCTTGTCTTGATGATCCATTGAATTTGTGTGATGCAATGCATTCGGAGGATGCAAGCAAGTGGGAGGCACCCATGCAAGATGGCAAGGAGCACCTCGTGTGTAAGTTGAAGAAGTCCTATTAGGGGCTCAAGCAATCTACAAGAAGCATGGGATTAGGAGTCTTAGATTACTTGCAAAGTGGGAGTGTTGAAGATTATGATAAAACATAGATAATGGTGTTGTAGATGTTAGAAACAATCTTGTAAATAAGTGTTGCAAGTAATCAAAGACATAGGTAGGTTTGGGATATGTTAGTACCACCAACATGCTAGAATAAGGGGGAAGAGATTTATCCCATATGCTTTGTGGTGGTACATGGAAGGGAATAAAGAGCAAGGTTGGAGGAGAGTTGGCTCTCTTACTCCAAGCATTTGTTCACATACTTGTGTGTGTTTTGTGTGCTTGTGATTGCTCTGATATCACACAATCTCTCTTTTAATCCTAATACTATTTAGCCTACTACATGGGGGGGGGGGGAATAAACAAGCCAGTAGTAGCTACAAAATCATTGGCCTACATAAGTCTTCTTTAGCACCTGGATGCTTTCTGCAACTAATATCCACAGACATGTCTCTGATGGATTCAATGATACAAATGAGATTGGTTTTCACAAGAGCCCTAGCTAGTCCATTTAAATTATTTTTTAAACATTACAAATATCCCATGCTTAGACCAAATCAGGGTGTCTGAGTTCAAATTTAACATTTTTTGGGCTTAATATGGCCACTAAGAGGCCTCACACAAAAAGGTCAAGGTACCAACATGGATGCCGGTTCACCCTGGCCAACTTGTGGCACCTACACTAATGACTGGTTGGTCACCTTTAGTTTCTTGAACGAGGCAACTTAGTGGCCAAATTAAACCCAAGAGATGTTAAATTTGGAATCAGAGACCCTGATTTTGTCTAATCATGGGATGTTTATCATATTTAGAAACAATTTTGATGATTTTTTCTATTTTTACCATGGTACCAATGTTGGTGGTTCTTCATCCAAGGCATGTATTTATAATGTTTAGAAGCAATAATGTTTATAAATGTTTTTACCACAGTACCATTGTAGGTGCTAGTTCATCCAAACCCCTAGTTGAGGCCTTTTAGTGCATATATTTAACCTGGAAAATCTTAAATTTGGACTTGAGACCCCCAGCTCATCAAATTATGCCATGTGGCGCTCTGAAATTTCAGATTGCGTTTTGAGCCCGCAGGCCTACCTCCACTAATGAAACATTCAAGGTTGATGAAATGGAACAATTGTATTAACTAATAAGAAGATTACAAAGGTTGTATGTTTTCAAATGATGCAATCACAAAACTATGGCTTGCAACAACTAACAAAACTTGAATGTTTTATGTGCACTTGAAAACATGAAAGGAAAGAATGAAAGACAACTCAAAACCACACCATTATATATTATCTCCTAACCTTAAAGTAGCTGCCACTTAGCCATAACCTAGCCGCCACCAAACCCTAACCCTAGCCACCACCAAACCCTAACCCTAGCTGCCACCAAACCCTAACCCTAGCTGCCACCAAACCCTAACCTGAGTCGCCGCCAAGCCCTAAGTAGTTTCCACTTCTAAACCCTAACCTAATTACTACAAGGATGTGAATACTATTCATCCTTTTGATGAATGTTTGACACATTCATCAACATTGGAATTAGAAATGAATAGTATTTCTAACAAAGAGTGGCAAGGAATTGAGCAAGATTGCCTTAAAAGAGGAAAATGTTGACATATGTAGTGAGTGTTGTTGTTTGGGCTTCATGACTTCCTTACATAGGAACAAAAATTATAACAACAGTGAATTTGGAGATTGCATTTTTGACTCCACAATATTTAACCATTGAAAGGTATTACCTTTTCTTGCGTAAACAACTTATTCATTTGAACAATTCAATAGGTTATACTCTTCAACTTTATTGTCATTTCATGTGTTTATATAGGAAGAATCTTATTTTATTTCTGTCAATTTTGTAAACATCTTGACTTGATTGGTCATATTAAGACTAATGCTTCCCATGTGTAAGTCTTGTCTTCTAGTTTTGTTTCCTACAATATCTTAGTTTCCTAAATATGTTTCATTGCATATATAATCCAAGATTTGTTTGAGTCAAATATGAATTGTTTGTTATGTCACTATAAGAAAATAGTTGCCCTTTTTGTCTACATACTTAAATTGAATTTTACTTGAAGAATTGCTTGATGTAAGTGCAAGTAAAAATTGAGCTTTGATCAATTTGTCTAAAGCTTAGCATTAAGAGCTCTTGATAAAAGAATGTCTTTAACATTAGCAAATGAAGATTGCAAGTGATGAAATATCTAGTCAGGGAATTTGGTCACATTTAGTCATTACATTAGAAAATTGCTAATTAGTTGATCCACAATTAGTAATACTAAGCCACCAAATCACTACTAATCTAGGCCAGATTCTACTTAATGGCCTACTAGGCTAGACATCACATTAGAAACCATCATTCCTGGATTGCCCAATGGCCCATGTGACTAAATCATGCATTGTAGTGTCTTTGTGAAATGTTATCAATGTTGATGATAAAGAAGTTATTGCAGCTACCATCTCTTATAGATGCACATCAAAGTTTGAGACTCTGATTTTCCTCTAATTGCTTTTCCATCCACATGTCATCTTGTTCCATGCAACCTTGCTTATTCACCTTGAGGAAGGAACCCTGACAACCAATCTTGTGCAATTTTTGGTTGCACAATGCCAAGGCGGCAAAGTCATCATAGGTTACTAACATCACTTCTAGCCATGGTGGGTTGAATGTGGGGAGTAACTACTTGGCCACCCAATGTAACAAGACCATTACAATTTCTCCATCTTTTTGATAATGCTACATGGGTAATTCCTTTTTATTGGAAACAACTTGAAAACAAGCAAGAAATGAAAGCTTCAAGGTTCATGAAATGTAACAATTGTATTAACTAACAAACAAGAAGATTACAAAGGTTGTATGCTTCAAATGCTACAATCACAAACTTATGGCTTGCAACAACTAACAAGACTTGAAGGTTCTATGTGCATTTCAAAACCATGAAAGGAGAGAATGAAAAACTACTCAAAACCACTCCAATACATACTCTCTCCTAACCCTGAAGTAGCTACCACTTAACCCAAACGTAGCCGCCACCAAACCCTAACCCTAACCGCCACCAAACCTTAACCCTAGCCATCGCCAAACCCTAAGTAGCCTCCACTTCCAAACCCTAGCCACCACTATTCAACCTAATTTAACTATTACAAGGATGTGAATACTATTCATCCTTGTGATGAATGTTTAACACATTCATCAACATTGGAAATTAAAAATGAATAGTATTTCTAACACTCTTTTGCCTTCTCGAAAACTATAAGTTTGAATGCTCCCCTTTGCGCCCCTTTGAGAATGTTCCATGGTCAATTCTTCTCTCACCCCCCTCCCCAAAACTAAGAATCAGAATGCAACATTTAAACTGAATTACACTTCATGATTCTACTTACAGAAGTAGTACATATATATTTTCACTTGAACTACTTCTTGCCAAAAGTAATGTATATGTGAGTTTAAATGACATTGTGTCTAATGGCCAAAAGTAATTTGTATGTGGGTTTGCGCAACATTCTTACCATTGGCCATGGGGAACTTGTAAATGTTAAAAATACAAGAAAAAAAACCAAAAATCAGGAAAGTGTTGGGAGTCATAGTGTTTATCTTCATGGTGGTGGGAATTATGCTCATGTCAATGGTGGGAGCTGAGTCTCTAAAGTGCTCTAGTTTTTTGCAACTTGCTGCAACAGCAAATCCAAGAGTAACACCCAAAACTAGCTTTGGCTCATGAATGTGGTTCAACACATTATGGATCCTCATCATGTGCAGCTCATTGCCACTAATAATGCTGATAATGTGAATGAATAGTACTAGAGGCAATGGCATATTGTTACTGTAATCCTTGGTTGGTGGGTTTGTTGTAACATGTAATGATGGTAGAGGTTGCTGCTGCTCTAAGCTTTTTGCATTGCTAGCTAGGGAAGAAGGAGCTCATGGTCTTGTTTTCAGGAGCATGGTCAGGTCGTTTGTGAAGAACAAGTTTGTGTTAAACAGTTGCATGAATGTGAAAGAGAGCGCAAAAGAAAGGGACAGACACTTGGGGTGTTGCACACACTTGATTTGGATACTATGCAATGCAACTTTGTAGCCATTTTTTACGAGGTTACTTATTTGGGGAAGTGAAAGAAATCATGTCACACCAATCCTTGGATATTGAATAGCCATTGTTGAGGCCTTGCATGGATGAGGAGGAGAAGAGCAACAATTTGACCCAATAAGAATTCTATTTTTTTATAAAAAACTCTGGTTATATTGTTCTAACTAACACACATATGTATGGCAGTCACACATTGATGGGTATTATTATAGTTTAAGGTTTAGGGTAAACATGAAGGTATGCAACTCTTAAGTACAAAAAGAAAAATTCTTTGTCTTGCGTAGACACCTGGTGGATATCAATTTTGAACCTAAACTACACTCCATTTCATGGGACCATTTGTTTCAAGGTAAAGAGGTTTATAATGTCGACAATATTGAAATCTTGGGTGCCCAAACAATGTAACTAAGGTCATCAACTCAGCCAAAACCTCCTTATAAGACCGATATGATCTAAAGATACTATAATATCGTTTCTTGAGTGCATAGGGAAGGTAACATTTGATAATTGGAAATAGTAGTTTCATTTCTGGTTTATGATCTTTTCTCTTGATGTACTACAATTACTTATGAAGATATCACCCTTAAAAAAAACCCCAATTATGAATTCCCAAACCATAAGAGCGACCCATGCATGTAATTTCATTAGTACAAGGTTTAATGCTCAAGAAGTCTGAAATCTATGAAGTCTGCAAATGTCCATAAGAACAACTTAGGCATTTGCAAAATTTTGCACAACATTGTGTACTCTTAGGTGGTGAAATACAACAGACCATTGAGTTCAAGTTTAATGTCAATTGATGTTCAACATATGTTTTGGTATCTATCTATTGGTAGGTACGAGGATGTGAGCAACGAATCTCCCTTTGACCTGCCCCAGCCCATGGACAACATTTTTCTAGACTTTTAGCTTCCAGATCAGACTCATGGGCATCTTGTGAGATCTTCATGATCCCTACATCTCAAGCAATAATTATTTTCTTACCATGGTTAAGTACTAACACACGTCATTACTTAACCTCATCTTTTTAATCATCTCTGTATCTGCTATTTGTGAAGAGAAGTTGATCAATGCCAATCTCCAAATTCATAATTCTACTAATGTATTACCAATTTCAAACACTAAACCTTTAACTTGGAATAGCACTTATGATCGAATAGTTGCTTTAATCAATTGGAACACATATCGTATCCTTGATTACCCATTCGTTGTATAGCATTGCAAAAATTCTATATCAAGATGTATAGAGAAATACCCAGGTGTGTTTGTGTGCGTCTTACACTACCTTTCTGTAATTCATTGGGGTGTCAGTATGAACTTTGTATAAGCATTTCTTTGCAATGTGTAGTAAGAATGTCTATTCTTCACATCCAAACTTAGTGTTTGCTCACAAGATTATATTTTCATCTATCAATAGATAGAGTTGGCCTAGCGGGAACCAAACAAATGTGCAGTAATGATAGATGTCACTGTCATTTGCCTTAGATTGCCCTCATCATGCGTGGGGCTTTTGTAATGACTTGAAAAGTTTTAGGAATCAAGTAGTAGCTTTATGTTGGCATGCTTGACTTTGTGACAGGTTATTATAGTTATAGGGTGTGGCAGAAACCTTGTGTGGGTCACCATTATACATGGCTCTAGAAATATTGCAGTAGAAGAAATATGATGCCCTTTGTTCTTGTGTTGGTGCAAGTTTTGCTTCTATTGCTTTGAATTGGGGTATGCAGGGTAGGGAAAGTTCTATGTTTAATCTTTGTTAAAGCATGTAATGGCACGGGCTTGTTATGAATGAATTTAGGCAAATCTCTAAAGTGTGGGTGCCATTATGTATTAGTTGGTGACAGGTTGCCTTCCTTTCAGTGGAAATAACCATGTTCAGGTGGTTTTCCATTTCCTATCCCGCATTTTCATTTAGTTTGATTGCTTATTGTTTACCTTTTCTTAGTCCATAATGTTCAGGAACATTAAGGGTCCCTCCTTAATTAAAATAGTTCATCATTTGACTTTTATATTGAGGAGTTAATGCTTGTCCTTTCAATGATTTTAAGTATTTGCACAACTTGCTACATGAAGGCATTAACCCCCATAGGTTGAGAATTGACAAGGATGTTTTGAAAATAGAAATGATTTAAGTGTTTGGCCATGCTAAAGGAAGAAGTGGGTATTCTTTTGCGGATGTCCATGAAGACAAGGTGTTGTATAGGATTAAAGAACTATACCCTATTGTGTATGGCAAATCTATTGTCCAAAAGTTTAAGGTACTAGGGAAGGAATTGCAGAAGGGGATTGTGGCAAAGTGGTGGAGAAAATATCTGTTAGTTGGGTCAATTTTGGCCATGAGATTTATACCACCCTTGGTGTGTGACCATTTGTTTCAACACTATTGATAGTTGTAGGGAGGAACATTGTGCAAGTATTCATCCATAATGGTTGAAAAGTTTTGGATTTGCATCACCAATTGTTGAGTTGGAGGAAAAGGCAGTTGACATGGATTGTGAGATTGCTTGTAGGATGGCAATTGCCCAAAGAAAAGTTGTTGTACAGTTAATACACCAGGTACCATTGGTAAATGCATCTTCTTCATTACACTTTTTCCTTGGAATTTACACATTTCATGTATAAATGTTTCTTTCTTGCTAAGGTATGGGAATAATGTTCAGATTTTAATGTACAAACATAACACTATTGCATAGTCATGCTTAAGGTTTAAAATTTTCTTTTACATGTCCACATACTTGCAGCATATGAATGCACGTTGTATGTAGTGTATAGGGGGTGATAGGTATATTACTTCAATAATGTATTATTCTGAATAGTCAAATATATGAAGTTCAACATGTTGTACAAAATGTAAATCTAGATAATACATATAGTTCTTCAATATTATATCCCAAAACTTTGAAATATACAAAGTTCATTATGTACAACTGTAGTGTTGGATAGTAAATATAATAAATATTTAAATATTACAATTCCAAATAAGTACAAAAAGTTCATTGTGCTGTATTCAATGTATATAAGGGGTATAGTTATATAATAATTCAATGTACTTTTAAGACCTAATATTGTACATTTGGGCTAAATCTTATGTATTGCAAGTATGATGTATGTTATATAATATATTTACATGTAGACATTGTATTGTTTTATATATTCCTTGCATACTATGATCATATATACATACTGCCCTAGGTATGTTCTATAGGACATACTTTGGGCACCAAGCATATACATTCAATATACACTAAAGTATAGAAGAACATGCATCTAGGGCACCAAGTAGGATGGAAGTAATGCATCCTTCTAATGATGTTGGTACCACATGTACATGTTTAAAATGCATTATGTAGGATGCAATCTAATCAATTTATGTCTTTTGTGATTATGTTATACATGATCATCACAAAACATATGTCATGAGGCATAATCTACTTGTACAAATTTTAGTATTGGTGAATCTACTCAAGCATGCACTCTAATAACCCAAGTCAAAAGAAGAAAACTAGAAAAAACTACTATTTTGCATCAATATTCTAGTTGCAAATGACATTTTTTATTAGAAATTGTGTGGTTACATTTAAACAAGTTGCATAAAACACTAGTTGCAAATGTGGACGAAGTCAACAATCAAAAAAATATTTTACCATCTGTATACTATCATATGTCATATGTATATTACCATAAAAATCAGCAACTTACATAATGACAAGTGACAAATGAATTTTTTAAAAAGAATTGGCATGTGTAAAACTTATAAAAAACCCCCAAAAGTGTAGGCATGTGGCAATTAACCAATGTGTCGTATGTATGATTCATCCTAGCTTCATTTAATCTTAACTCAAGACCTTGCAATGATTTCAATTAATCACAAAATATTTTGTGTTGTTGCCTTGTGTCAAAAGGCCACAAGTAATTTAAAAGAAAGTGCCATGAAAATATACATGTATATGCACACCAACAAAGATAACCTTCTTTTGATAGAACCACGGAATAACAATGGGTTCAAATCAATCCAAAAATGAAACACCATATGCTTTCTTTGATTAAAATGCCAGCTGAAAACCTCAATGATGTTTGTTTTTGACAAAGAAAGCATGAACATACATTTTGTCAAGAAAGAAGCATTGGGTGATACAATAATTTGGAGTGAGAAAAGAACATATATAACATATATACAAACATGAACATAAAATGCTAAACATCCATCCATTGCTTTTTAACTTGTAAAAAACCCAACAAAACCACTTGCACATTTCAAGTTGTTGGTTGACCTATCAACATGGTTATTAAATCACACTACATCTTACAAAAGGAAACTTTTAACACCTCCAAAAAAAAAGAAGTGAAATCCAAGAGATATTACATGTATTTGGCATATAGGTAAAGAGTGGGCTTTTGTTGGCAAACATTGTGGTTTAGTAGCGGTTCCAGTAAGTACGACGACGAAACCAATTATAGTCAGGAAGAAATTGGATTGGGCCAATAGCTGTGATTGCAACCTCCTGAACAGTGAAAACATCACACAAACAATACAACCAGTTAGCTGATTCAAGGTCCTGAAGGTTCAGTAGGTCATGTGGTAGTTATTAAACCTGAAAATCAGTGATCAATCAAAAAATATGAGATGACAGTAAATAGACACATTGAACATTCTTTGCACACCTTGACACCTCCATTATCTTCCCAAATACATGAGCATACAGTCAATATAACCTTGTCAAAGATGAAGCGAGTAGCAACACGTTTTACACTATCCACATCCACAGCATCAATGCGTGCAAATAGCTCTGCTAGAGGTATGCGTCTCCCATAAGTTAGAATCTGACGAAAACCAAAGGTTGTTGTTACTGATCAATCTTGAGTGCTAGGTTCACATGACAAAATCAACAGTTGTTTGAGAAATAGATGATTTCGTAACTCTTCATCCAGTGCCTCAATCTATCAGAAGAACTCTAGGGCAAACTTTATCATCAGCTTTTCTGTTCAATACTCAGGATATTCATCTGCCTTTCAAAAGGCCCCAAAAAAATCTTTGCCCAGTGCAAAGACAATTGAATGGTGACTGCAATAGTGAACCAACTTCTAGCATAGCTCTAGCTACTAATCCAATCCATGACAAATGACAAGAATGAGACAAGTAGCCCATCAATAGAGATATATAGGGGCTTCTCCCCCAGGAGGAAGTCAGCTTGCAAAAGACATGATGAAGATTAAGACCTCTCTGCAGCCATATGTACTAATAATTATGTCTTAATTAATGAGATGAAAAATGGAACTATTATGAAGTACCTCAAAACATCAAGCTGATGTGCTAGCAGATAGCACTCAAATTTGCAGAGCTACTAGTTCTATCGATCAACAATTTTCTTCAGATGAACATGTACCTGCCTACCGATGTCCTCAGCAATAGGACTAGTGCCATCAAGGTGAAGAAGCAAACATGACTTCAACTGCAACAACAATTGCAAGTTGTCAGAAACAACACCATCCAGGAGTATGTGTTCAAATAGTCAGCCCCTCCTAGACATGGGATGGCACAAACATTTTAGAATGAAAACTCCCACTATCACCTCCACCTGGGTTGCTTTGTCAATGGGAGGTCTTATTCTACCCATGACTAGTTACAATGTGGTAAATATGGCCTTTAGAGACCCAGAACCTGAACTGCCTGGCACTTGTGACCTACCACTACATCCCTTGCAATTCTACACATTCCAGTGCAAGGGTACATGGAGAAACCTCTAATTGCGAACTAAAGATCTTCAGATTGACAAGAAAGAACTCCTACAGAAATTTGCACCTGATTACATGCACGGCCCACATCATCTGAATCCACTCTGTAGATCATTCTTGCCATCTCATGCATGATGACATAGGCAAGATCATCCAAATGGTCTGGCTGCAAAAGCATTACAACATCATGGCTCCCGTAACCCCTTCTAATTGGGTGCAACAGCCAAAGGCTAGATAACATTCTCAAGACCCCGAAGATCCATTCCCTCCTTTTTTGTATAACATGACATGTGGTATACTTTTATTGAGTGTAAGTCAAGATCTGCTCAATTGTCAGCCACTCTACTTTAAACTGCTTACATAACTCCCAATGCAAACAACACACCTTAGCAACTGCATACACACCAAAAAGTCCAGCATCACTGTAGTTTGTATTGAATGCCATCACACTCTCCGCCAGGTCATTAGCTCCAATTTTCTGAGCCAACTCTGACCTGCACAACTTAGCACCCAGATTTAGTTTA
Source organism: Sphagnum contortum (assembly GCA_963920785.1). Classification (NCBI taxonomy): domain Eukaryota; kingdom Viridiplantae; phylum Streptophyta; class Sphagnopsida; order Sphagnales; family Sphagnaceae; genus Sphagnum; species Sphagnum contortum. The sequence goes on from OY987282.1 coordinate 11,148,152, forward strand.
GCAATATCAAATGGTCTCACTACAAGAACATTACACCCTAAAGGTTGACATCCCTGTTGATGTCTCTGCTTCTGACCATGATCACATTAGAAACTATTCATTAGAAACCACACCATTTAGTTGCATGGTACTACCCCATATTCTTGCCAGCCCCTGCATTCTTGCTCCATGCCCCCAACATTGTCTGCATGACCATCAGTGCAATAGAATCTGGATCTGTCCATGCTGCACCTTTTACAGCTACTGCAAAGTAGGCCAGTGGTACATCATCATCACGAAAACGAACCTGAAGTTCAGAAACAAGAAAAAAAGATCACTGTATGATTTCTAACTTCTGGTAACACTGTGAAGCAACATGGTACTGGGATATTGAAATAAACCAGCCAACATAGTTTACACATTGTTGGAAGAACACTGGAAAGTTTGGGTACATAATCTTGCTTGACACATCACAAGACAGAAGCGTGACCCTACTACTGACCTCTGATCCTGTGAAAAAAGCTGGCTCCTTCGCCACAAGTTCACCTGCAGTGATGGGGTTTGTTGAAAGATTCTTGAAGGACTCCTGTGCTGTCCTCACAAGTTCATCATGTTGCACAGCTCCAGCTGCAGCCAGAACCTGCAAGACTTGCCAGATGCCAGCAGCCATACAAATTCAGAAGCAATTGACCTGATTTTGATAATATAAACTAAGGGTTTCAGTTCACTTGTAATCTGCTGACCAGATACTTATCCACTCCTACTATATCATACAGCAGCAATTATGCTGTTTTGTGCTGCTTCTGATTTTTCTTTGTTCAGAAGCAGAGATTCAACCACAATTACTGCTAAATGATAGCATGATTGGCAAAAGCAACTTACCATTCGAGGTCCTGTGTAGTGTGTACTGATGTAACTCTTCAAATCAGCTTGAGTTATGGTGTGAATATTCTCAGCAGGCCCTAAAATTGTGCGGGAGAGAGGGCTGTATTGGAATGCAGTGGCATGCAAATGATCAAACATCACCTCCTCCACCTGTCCTTCCACCTGCAACACTTTGCTCTCCACTCTGGAGTCAACCTCTAAGCCCCCAATACAATTCCTCATGAATCTCCGCCCTACAAACTCTGCAATAGAAAACCCACATATCCACCTTTACAGAATCTTACATCTTTTGCAGATCTCATATTACAGCCTTTAGAAGAGAGGAGGAAATGAGACAAAATTATGAAACGAGCTTTCGTGAACATCAAGAATTCAGTTGGTCAAAATTTGTTGTGCACAACAAATCTAAGCACATGCAAGAAAAACATGTATCTAGCTTTGGCTAAATACATTACACAACCATATGCAACAACTTTTTGAGGCTTTTGTGCATAGCTTTTCCTAATTCTAGTACTTGCATATTACCTAAGAGCTTGTGTACTTGGCCATCAATCATGAAGATCAACTTGGCTGATCTGAAAATAATAAGTTAGCTGGAAACGGTAGACTGTACCTCTTCCATTTCCCTCAGAATAACATTACGTTCACGACTTATGCGGTCTTCATCAAATGACGAGTTCTGCAATATATCTGCTAAAATATTGACAGCAGCTGAAACGTCCTTCTTGAGCACTTTGGCATAGTATGTTGTCTGCTCTCGTGAGGTGTAGGCGTTAAGATGTGCTCCCATGTTCTCGATTTCTTCTTCCAGTTGCCGAAGACTGCGTCTTTTGGTTCCTTTGAAAATCATATGCTCGAGGAAGTGTGCAGTACCATTTATCGCATCAGCTTCAAAGCGACTTCCAGCATCAATCCACACACCAACTGTGGCGGAATCTGCTGAAAGATTGGACTCTGTCGCCACGCGCAAACCGTTAGGCAGTGTTGTCAGTTTCAATTCTGGTGTGCTAAGGATGGGTGTGTGATCGATTCTCCTAGGTACAGGCGAGTTGTAGCGCTGGAATCTCTCGTCAGGCACGGCCAGGGCATGGCCGTGCCTGACCGCAGTTACTGTTGCTACTCTTTCCCATGCATATCTTGCCCTTCGCAGAATACTACTCACTATCATCCTGCCAAACCGTGTACCATTTTTAGTGGATCAATATCTCAAGCATCTCCTCGATTAATCTTGTCGCAAATGGAGAATCATTTGAAAGACATTAGTAAGGACGATTGAAAACTTACAGTTTCAACACAAGCACAGTTGTGCGTTTTAATATCATGTCTCTCAAAACAGAAACTGACGCAAAAGTTCCTCGTCACCTTTCTCACATCAACTCTATGCAGGAAAAAATCAAATCAAGAAGAACTGAAAGCTGTACATACAAAAAGAGACTCCCACCTTTCTTGCTTCTGTGCCTCGCGGCCCGATCCACCCGTGCAGACGATCGAACAATAAAATCTACTCTCAGATCGAAGAAACCGATAGTCACCTTACCACCTGCAGGGATCCACCACTCCTTATGATTAGACCGTCTGGTATCTGCATCAATTCTGCAAAGGTTCCTGTTCACCTTTTTCCCATCACCTCCACCCAGAACAATATCAAATCAAGAAGAACGGAAAGCTTACATACAAAAAGAGACTCTCACCTCTTTCGCTTCTGCTTGCCGGCCTGATTCACCTGTTCAGACGAGCGAATAACAAAATCCAATCTGCAGATCGAAGAAACAGATAGTCACCTCACCACTTGCAGGTATCCGCCACTCCTTATCATGACATCGTCTCGTTCTGCATCAATTCGTCGTCAACTGTTTCACATAAACTCTACACGGAAAGGAATCAAATCAAGAAGATCGAAAATCTGTTCATACAGAAAAGAGACTCTCACCTTTCTTGCTTCTGCCTCCCGGCACGATTCCCCTGTGCAGACGAGCGACTAACTAAATCCATCCTACAGATCGAAGAAACAGATAGTCACCTCACCGCACGTAGGAATCCACCCCTCCTTACGATGACATCGTCTGGTTCTGCGTCGATTCTCCAAGAAGATGAATGAAAAAACGTCCATGGAAAGGGGGGAAAAACTGTGAAAGCGCACTCAGTAGAACGATCTTCAGGTACCGCGATCGACCGGAGGACATGGATGCACCACGGGACGGGGACGGGAGGAGAGCAAGGAAGGCCGTGGGGAGATGGGTGGCTAACTGCAGCCACGGTGTGCTCCAACAAATAGTCCGTTGATTAGTTCATGTCCACCTACCTAATGAATTTCAGGTTCGATCCCAAGAACGTTCGTTCATGCGAAAGGTACATAAAATAGGGTTAAACATGCGCAAACGGCATTATTGTTATTTTCTCTTTCGTCTCCTTCACTATTGGAAACATTTCTCGAAACAAAATGTGAATAGATCAGAGAACTGAATACCCTCCCCCCCCCCCCTTTCCTCCAATGTTTTATATAATCACCAATTTTCCCCAAAAATTAGCAAATTATTCAAATTTAAACAAGGAAGAAAATCCAAAAATTTCCCAATTATTTTGTTGGAAAATGAAAAAAATCATCAAAAGACAAAACATTGCATAGAAACCCACTAAAATTTAATTAAATGGTTTTTGCATTTTTGTGGTAGTCGATGTTCACAACATTCATGCAAAAGTTGCTTAACATAAGGTTAGAAATGCACAAACATGTTTTTTCTTTTCTTTCAACTTTCTTGAGAAAATGGGGAATGTAACCCATTAAACTTTAATGGATTTCTCATTGTTGTTGTAATTGGTGTTTAAGAACCTTGTTACAAAATTATAGTGACTATGTTATTCATTGGAATTGGTTTAAGTAGGATAATTTTAGGTTTCATAAGTCATCGTCGTAGATAGGACAATTCCAAACTAGAATTTATAAGTGGAGAAACATGAAAAGGTGTCCTTTTGGATTTATGTTGTTTTATTTTATTTTATTTCCAATACCATCTTCACAAGAAGATTTTGAATATCTTATTTACCAATTTACATCTCATTTTTAAAAAAAATTCAATTCCATATTAATCTAGTTGTTATTAAACTAAATTGAGTCAAATTGGAATTGAAATTAGTTGAATTCAATTCAAATCAAATTCAATTCAAGTTGCATTGCAAAGTTGTTTTGAGCCTCAATTTCATATAAGAATGAATTAATATTTTTCATTTCAAGAACATTTGAATTTTTTTCATATTCCACAAGGATGTATTTTCCTTGTATTTTCAATAATTATAATTTTGGTGGACTAAACCCTAAACCCTAAACCCATGCAACTGGCATGCAACTAGTTGTCGTTTGTAATTATCTTGGTCATGTCTGCAACTACAAATTTGGTATTGTATAATTTTTAGGCCATATGGTTGTGTGTGCAACTAACATGCAACTAAAAGTGTATAACATGGACATGTGTCATAAAAATAATGGCATAAACTTATACATACTTAAATATTATACTTAATATATCTACATAGGCTATATATAATATTATTATGTACCTTTAGTACTAAGGTTAACCCCATGCTAACTTAGGCTTGTCTAAACTAACCTAGGTTAAATAAACAAAAAAGTTAAACTAACCATGGCTAAATTTATTAGATTAAATTGATTATGGTTAAATTAAATTAATTTAAATTAACTAGGGCTAAATTAAGTTAGGCCAAAAAAATTATGGCTAAATCAAGTTAGGCTAAATTATATTAAGCTAAATTAAACTAGCTAGGCTAAATTAAACATGGCTAAATTAAATTAGGCCAAAAACATTATGGCTAAATTAAATTAAATTAGGATAAAATAAATATGGTTAAATTAAATTATGCTAAAATTGACAATGGTTAAATTAAGTTAGGTTAAACTAATTATTGTTGAATTAAATTATGTTAAAATAAGTTAAATTAAACCATGGTTTAAATATGTTTGACATTATTCTATTTTGGAATTTTTTTTCAAAAAAATTACATTTGATTAAACAAAAAAATATTCAAAATAAAAATAATATGATAATATTTTTAAATTTATTATAAATAATCATAATTATTAATTAAATTTTTATTATAATTATAGCAATAATCAATTATATATAATTAATCAATAGGTATTATATATTTAAATTTTATTATTTATGTTAGGTGGAGCGCGCCACCGTTGCATTTTTGGAGGAGCCCCAAAATATTGAAGAAGCATTGACATGTGAAAATTCCAAGGAATGGGAGTGTGCGATGCGAGAAGAATATGATTCCCTCATGACAAACAACACATGGACTTTGGTACCACTTCCCGCCGGTAGGAAACCCGTTTCTTGCAAATGGGTGTTCAAAATCAAACAAGGCGCAAATGGGGAGGTGGAACGATACAAGGCTAGATTAGTGGCAAGAGGTTTTACCCAAACCTACGAAGTGGATTACAACGAAACCTTTGCGCCCGTGGCAAAGTTCACATCTATTCGTTGTATTCTTGCATTGGCGGCCTTGGAAGACATGGAGATCCATCAAATGGACGTGAAAACCGCATTTCTCAATGGCGAGCTTGAAGAGGAGATTTACATGGAGCAACCTCAAGGGTTCGTGCACCAAGGAAGTGAACATCTCGTGTGTAAGCTTCACAAATCCTTGTATGGTTTGAAACAATCTCCAAGGGCATGGAATCAAAAGTTAAATGCGTTTCTCAAAAGCATTGCATTTATGAAGAGTGAGGCGGATCCTAGTGTGTACGTTGCACAAGTGGGAGATGTGAAGTTTTTCATTGTGGTCTATGTGGATGACCTCATTTTGGTGTGCAACGATCAAAACAAACTTTTGCAAGTCAAAGAAGAATTGAGTCAAAAGTTTGAAATGAAGGACCTCGGGGATTCGTTTCTAATTCCCAATGTTGATGAATGTGTTAAACATTCATCAAAAGGATGAATAGTATACACATCCTTGTAGTCATTAGGTTAAGGTTTTCAAGTGGAGATTACTTAGGGTTTGGTGGCGGCTAGGGTTAGGGTTAAGTGGCGGCTAGGTTTAGGGTTTGGTGGCGGCTAGGGTTAGGGTTTGGTGGCGGCTAGGTTAGGGTTAAGTGGCGGCTACTTTAGGGTTAGGAGATAGTATATAATGGAGTGGTTTTGAGTTGTCTTTCATTCTCTTTCCTTTCATGGTTGTTGAGTGCACATAGAACCTTCAAGCTTTGTTAGTTGTTGCAAGCCATAGTTTTATGATTGTAGCATTTGAAGCATACAACCTTTGTAATCTTCTTTTAGTTAATACAATTGTTCCATTTCATGAACCTTGAGTGTTGCATTTCTTGCTTGTTTTCAAGTTGTTTCCAATAGAAGGTACTATGACACTCCATGCGCAAGTTTTACAATGGGTTTTTGTAGAATTTGGAGACTCGTACACTTTGCTAGATGTGTACAACATTTCTGAAAAGTTGGATCTAGTTCATGCACACTATGAGGCTAGTACTATGAGGCTTCCATCACTTTAGGGCCTTAGTTTACACCAGTTGCACTAACTAAATCATCACATTCTTCTTCAAGGGCTAAAGCAGTGCACTTGGTTGTACCCATTTTACCTTTTTGTAACTATTATGGCAATCTTGCCCATAAAACTAATGAGTGTAACATTCCTTCTGAGGATCTCTTTTATGATTATTGTGGGAAAGAGGGACATCAAGAAGCTTTTTGTTTTGCCAAGTTCTTAGAATGAAAGCAACTCCAATTACCACGGCAAAATATGCTAACATCTTCCATTGCCCGTCAACCAAAAGCCAAAGCACTTCAACCTTTCACTTAAGCTTTCCCCGCCAAGGTTAATTCCAGTAAAAATGTTAAAAAGAAGGATCACAATGTTAACAAGAGGGAGGTGTTTCGAGTGTTGAAGATTATGATAAAACATAGATAATGGTGTTGTAGATGTTAGAAACAATCTTGTAAATAAGTGTTGCAAGTAATCAAAGACATAGGTAGATTTGGGATATGTTAGTACCACCAACATGCTAGAATAAGGGGGAAGAGATTTATCCCATATGCTTTGTGGTGGTACATGGAAGGGAATAAAGAGCAAGGTTGGAGGAGAGTTGGCTCTCTTACTCCAAGCATTTGTTCACATACTTGTGTGTGTTTTGTGTGCTTGTGATTGCTCTGATATCACACAATCTCTCTTTTAATCCTAATAGGTTATGGGCCCACACATGCAAATTGCATCATTAGAGGTTTGATTGCTTGTGTGCATTGAGAGAGAGATCTTGAGGGTTTGTGTGTGTTGGAGGTGCAAGTTTGCACTGGTTGAAGCGCTTTTGGAGCCTTGGAGGAGTTTTGAAGAGCTTTGGAGGAGTCTTGAGGTTTTGGAGGCCATTTGGAGTTTGGAGGTGCACAACTCCTAGATTGGTGCTCTTTGGAGGTGCAAGTTTGCACTGTTGGAAGCGCTTTTGGAGCCTTGGAGGAGTTTTAAAGAGCTTTGGAGGAGCTTTGAGGATTTAGAGCCCATTTGGAGTTTGGAGGTGCACAAGTCCTGGGTTGGTGCTCTTTGGAGGTATTTCGAAGCATTGGATGTGCAATCCACTATTGTAAGTCTTGATTGAGTTACTAAGGTGTATTTGTGCACATTCGATTCATAGAGCACTTGATTTGAGTTGGTTAAGTGCATTCTGAGTGTGTAAGGAGGCATTGATGCAAGAGTTGCTAGAGTGCATTTTGAGTGTGGAAGGAGGCATTGATGCAAGAGTTGCTTGAATGCATTTTGAGTCTGTAAGGACGCATTGATGCAAAAGTTGGTTGAGTACATTCTGAGTGTGTAAGGAGGCATTCATGCAAGAGTTGCTAGAGTGCATTTTGAGTGTGGAAGGAGGCATTGATGCAAGAGTTGCTTGAATGCATTTTGAGTCTGTAAGGACGCATTGATGCAAGAGTTGGTTGAGTACATTCTGAGTGTGTAAGGAGGCATTAATGCAAGAGTTGCTAGAGTGCATTCTGAGTGTGTAAGGAGGCATTGATGCAAGAGTTTGTTGAGTGCATTCTGAGTGTGTAAGGAAGCATTGATGCAAGAGTTGGTGGAGTGCATTCGAAGTGTGTAAGGAGGCATTGATGCAAGTGGGAGCCATTAAGGGCTGAGTTTTGTCATTGGAGGTGAATTGGTGCACAATTGAACCATCTAGGGGCTGGAGTGTGTTTATGAGAGTGCATTGAAGCAAATTACATATAAGAGTGTTCATTAAGCACTAATTAGCATCTGGTTGAGCACATAAGTGGGTAGAGAGGTCAGATTTGAATGCAAAATGGCATCATTTGAGGGAGAGAGCGCTAGAGTCATTGACAAGTTCAATGGAGAGAACTTTAGCCTTTGGAAGTTCAAAATGGAGATGGTGTTGGCCTCCATGGACCTTTGGGAGATTGTTGACGGATCTGAGGATGCTCCACCATCCGATGCGGACCCCAAAATCATCAAGGGGTACCAAAGGCGTGTGAAGAAGGCCATGTCTATCATTGGCATCAACTTGGTGGATAGTCAACTTCACCACATCAAGAGGTGTAAGGGACCAGGGGAGGCATGGAGGACACTTTGTAACATCCACGAGACAAGTATTGGGATTAGATTAGAGGAGAGATTGTTATTAGGATTAGAAGAGAGATTGTGTGATATCAGAGCAATCACAAGCACATAAAACATACACAAGTATGTGAACAAATGCTTGGAGTAAGAGAGCCAACTCTCCTCCAACCTTGCTCTTTATTCCCTTCCCTGTACCACCTCATTGACAAAACATATGGGATAAATATCTTCCTCCTTATTCTAACATGTTGGTGGTACTAACATATCCCAAATCTACCTATGTCTTAGATTATTTGCAACACTTATCTACAAGATTATTTCTAACATCTACAACACCATTATCTATGTTTTATCATAATCTTCAACACTTCCACTTTGCAAGTAATCTAAGACTCGCAATCCCATGCTTCTTGTACATTGCTTGAGCCCGTAATAGGACTTCTTCAACTTACACACGAGGTGCTCCTTGCCATCTTGCATGGGTGCCTCCCACTTGCTTGCATCCTCCGAATGCATTGCATCACACAAATTCAATGGATCATCAAGACAAGCAACATTAGCACGTTCCACATCTTGTTTGGATAAGATGTGGTTCTTCCACCAATCTCCAAGCGGTCGCCGCTCCCTCAAGGGGTACCTACGCTCTTCCCCGGGCCGCCCCTCATGTTCACTACTTGTGCTTGCATCTTTAGATGGTTTTGAAGGTGTTGATGAACAACCTGGGTTTGGTGTTGCCTCTTCATTGCTTGGATCCTTTTCGGCATCATCATCCACATAGGGTGTTTTGGAAGATGTGTCCACAATCATCACATTAGGGGTCTCATTTCTCCCACTTGGACGCATCTCCAAATCACATGATGCCATGGTTGGGGAGTATGTTATTTTTAATGCACATAATTTTAGATTCACACCAGAATTTGCCACTTCTTTTTGCCCTTCCTACTTCGCGGCACAAGAAGCTAGTGTGGCACCTAGATTTTCTGCCATTAAGCAAGTCATTCAAAGTAATGGAGTTGCATCTAATTCACGTCCTATTACCAGGGTTAGAGGAGTTCAAACAATCATGCCATAATCTTTTCATCCTTTCAACGCGAAAGTAAAACGCACCTTGTTGGCGAAGGGGGAGGAGACTACACCACAAGCCATTAGGGCATCAAATTCTCATGTCTTAAAAGTACATGTACATAAGGAAAACACACAATTTTCCACTAATCAGCTTATGGAAAACCAACTTCAAATCTGTGAAGAGGTTCAAAAACTTATGAGTACACCGTTGTTTTGTTTTCAAGATTTGAAGCTAAATACCAGGGACACAAAAGGATACCCCGAACACTCCATCAGGTCCTTTACCAATCCTTGATCCACATGACAGGGGCCCCATCCAACACCTTGGAAAGACACTTAATTAGCTCACGTGTTGTAGATGGCGTTCGTAATTTAGTCACTAGTTCTAGCATGGCTAAACTAGTGGGCTTTCCTACCTTTGATCCTACATTCACATATTAAAAGGGAGCTAAGAGCACCTCACTTGTTTATTTGTTACTCAACAAATGCGTTGTAGATAACCATTCTTTTCACAAAGACTTTCATTCATTTTCGAAGGTGGTGCTTGCTAAGAGAATTTCCATTGCCACCAGAATTGCCATTGTCAACAATACCGAATGAGAATTCTAGGTGGGAGGATATACATCTAGATACATACAAGTGCCCAACCAGTGATTCTTGGAGTTCAATTTGCTAAGAAGATGGGCATGCTTAACTCCAAACTACGAAAATCTATGTGGCAAATTCACACCGCTAATGGGAGCATAGATGAGGTACTTGGGGAGAGTTCGGATTTGATTACATTTAACTTCAATGAAGATACAGATTAAGAGCTTTGCCTACAGGTCAAATGTTTAGTCACCAATGTCACCAGTTACAATGTGCTCATTGGGCAAGAGGCCTTGTTTCCACCAGGATTCATAATTGACAACTAGTTCGAACATGCGTACTACTGAATGGATTGGGAGACTAATGGCCACCACCTGGGATACATACCCCTTGGTTTACATGACAACCATAATCTTATGGCTCACCACTATATGCCCAAAGAAGCACACACCATTTCCTACAAATGGATAGAGGGAGATGAGGAGGAGATAGCTTACGCCCAAGCTACTAAAAGCTTGAGGGTGGTTCCTACTAACATTCAACATGGACCATAGGTTTTATAGAGGTTCAAAGTAGCCCACGAGCCCTTGGTCAAAGCTCTGTCTAGTTTTGAGAACATGAAAAGCCATGACAAACTGATTAAGCCAATACTTTGTCAACTGATCACATGGACATCGCTTAAGGAGGGAATTGCATAACTAGAACTTTTTGTTGGTATTAGTATAGGTCTCAAAACCCTACTACAATTACGGATGGCAGTTCGAAGTTATTTATAGTAGACATTGATCCTATTGCAAGGGAAGTGGTGGCATCGAGAATGATGGAATTCACAACTACATTTCCATAACAATTTACAACCACCGCATGGAAGGCTAGTTTCATTTTCTTACCCTCTGACATACAACTAATTCAAAAGAAGCATATGGAATTACTTAGCATCGTGGACCTCATCATTTCCGGTTAAAAGTGTCAAGGATTTTCGACGGCTAGATTTGGAAAAGGCTTGAGTGACACAAGATCCGGTCTTTTCACGAAAATGGTACGATTGATCATCTGGGCTCAATTCATGTCTCCTATGACTGGTTATGTAATTGAAAACACCCCTTCTCAATTTAACCAAAGGGAGAAAATCCATGAGCACTACACGCTGGTCAAACATTACCTTGGAGAATCGCTCCTACTTGATGCGACATAATGTGGTTCCTATGCACACCGGTTGTGCAATTGGTGGACCAACCTTCCACCACTCTCAATTTTGCAGTTGGCTCTGAAATACACCATCAGAAACCCCAACTTGTAGGTTTTTCACATATTGGATGATTTAAACTCCTGCCAACCAGTTACAAGGCAAAAGAAACCTCTTTGGTTTCCTATGAACACAATAGGAAAACCAAGAGATGTTTGGCCCACCTTTGTCTCCTTCCCATGAGCACACGCCTTTTAGGAGGATGGACCAAGCCTGGTGTATTGTCATGCTTCAGCCACTTGGGATGAACGAAGCCCAGAAAGAGAAAGGGCTTGGCACTACTCGTCATACCAAGGTGACTAGATTAGAACATAACACTCTACTAGAGAGAAGCATGGACTTGAACTTCTTTACATGGTTGTTGGTAACTTGTGTACTCTTTCATATGTACACAACACTAACACTGATTCAATCAACTTACAGTTCTAGCGATGCGACCACCTCGACCAAATACACTTGCTTATTTTCAACATTCTACACTTCATTTTTAGTGTTTGGGGGGGGAGGTACCATGTAATTTGACTCAAGTTGTTTCTGATACACCTAGAGGTATATCAACTTTTTGAAAAACAATTATAACCTTTTACGAATCTGCACATTCGGATAATGAAGAACCCAATACTCTAGGTTCTTCAAACACATTTTCCAACTCCATTCCATGTGTTTCCAACTACCCTTTCATTATGGGGAATCAGTTCATTAAGAAGGAAAAAAACCAGGTCACAAACTTATTAATTGTGTATGAGAATGTGTTCGCATTCTCAATGAAAGACTTAGGTTGGTGTAAGACCATGCAATTCTCTACATACCTTACAGATGAAACATCCATCTATCGGAGGAGGCATAGGTTGAGCAAACATGAGTGGGAACTTGTAGATGAAAGATGTAAAGAGTTCCATGAAGCTGGTCTCATTTAGCCATTAAGTTCTAATTTCGTAGCTACTATAGTAATGCCAACAAAAAAGGATTCAGCTAGATTATGGACTAAGAAAAGGATGTGTGGGGATTATAGGCCTTTGAACCTAGTCACACCTCAGGATAGGTACCCCATGCCCATCCCTAAATAATTGTTTAATAACATTGGAGATTCAAACATCTTCATAATTATGGATATGAAACAAGGCTTTAACCAGATTATGTTCGTTGCAAAGGATCGCAAAAAAACGACATTCCATGGAAGCAACAAGTTGTGGGAATGGCTTGTGATGCCTTTTGGATTGAAGAATGCACATGTCTTCTTTGAACGAGTCATGGACCAAGTTCTCAAAGGGGCATTTCTTAAAGTGATACATAAATGACATCCTAGTGCATAATAAACAACTCCTATAGCACTTGGTTCATCTTGAGGAGTTATTCAAGAGGCTTCACGAAGTCAATATGAAGATCCATCCTAAAAAATGTGAGATTGTTGTCACCTTAATAGTTTACCTTGGACACAAAATTTTGCCAAATGGTATTATGGTTCATTGGGCCAAAATAGTAGCCATTTTGAAAATGCCTAATCTTATTGATGTTCACACTTTGAGGAGCTTCATCAGATTATGTAATTATTATAAAATTTATGTCAAAAACTTCAATATTATTGCTCATCCTTTTTATGCATTGGTAAAGAATGATGTTGCTTGGACATGGAGTGAAGAGGCTAAGGAAATTTTCAACACACTCAAGGAAAAGCTTTCAGAGTTTCCCATTCTAAGGAGACTTGACTTCACAAGGTTTTCATTTTACACACTGACTGGAGTGCTCTTAACATTAGTGTTATTCTTGGCCAACTTGATGATGAAGGCAAGGAATATGTTATCGCCTATGCATCCCGAAACAACAACAAGGTTGAGAACAACTACTCTTCATACAAGGGGTAATATTTTGCTATTGTATGGGTTGTCATACATTTTAGGCCCTATCTTTATGACACCAATTTCACTTTGTTTATCGACCACCAAGCTATCAAATGGTTAATGACCAATGACAAGCTTACTGGTAAGTTAGTTTGTTGGGTGCTTATACTTCAAAAGTATGAGTTCAAGGTTATTCATTGGCCTGATATTACACATCAAAACGCAGATACCATGTCGTGGAGACACCTCCCTACCTCTTAAGATTTCTCAGAAGCCAGGCAAGATTTTGACCAAATTCTAGCACTACATGTATCTTATGTATCTTATGCATCTAGTTATTTTACACTATTGCAATGTAACATAGTTGAGCATCCCATTGTGGATATATGGGAGGACTTTGACACTTTGAAGTTTTTTCAACATGGGGAAGACCCTCCCTAAGTTACATCAAGTCATCGAGATCACATACAACAGCGGTCCAAATGCTACTCATGGAGGGACAATCACCTCATCCGATGCTTACCACAAGGTGATAGAGTGGTTCCTCCACCACATGAACGGCCTGGTTTCATTTAGAAGGTACATTCGGAGCTTAAAACACTTTGGAGTTAAACATACTTATAGTCTTTTTGCTCCTCATTACCATTGGAAAGGTATGTATGCTCAAGTCTGAGACATCATTACTAGGTGTGAACAATGTGATAGAGTGAGAACTTCTTTCTCCTCTCAACAATTCACGTTTTCTCCACTCCCTATTCAGGGCATGTTCTATCATTGGTCATGTGATTTAGCTGGAGAATTACCATAGACCTCCAGGGGTAATGTCTACATCATGATTATGATTGAACATTTTTCAAAGTGGGTTGAGCTTGTTGCGCTACCGGACAAATCATCACACAACACTAGCTAGGCTTTCTTACAACATGTCCTAAGTAGGTTTGGGGCTTGTGTTGGGTACCTTAATGATCAAGGATTAGAATTCGAAAAAGAATTCCAATACCTATTTGACCATGCTCTCATTGACCATCATCGGACTTCAAGAGATCATCCCCAAGTTGATGGCCTTGTAGAAAGGATGGTTCAGACATGCAAGAAAGGACTTTAGAAGATTTATCTCATTAAGAACAAAGAGGATTAAGATTTGGTTCTACCTTACATCACCGTGGGTTATAGGATGTCCAAACATGTTTCTTTATTTCATTTTTCTTTTTACTTTCTACTTTTTGGGAGACATCCCATTCCACCTTCTTCCATTGTTACTCAAATGGACCAGGTTGTGGATTTGGATTCCCTAACCACTTGGGCTAAGGTCATCGTAGAAAGGGCTGCTTTATTCAGGAAGGTTATGCCCATGGCCATGGAGAACTTGTCCATTGCATAACATCAAGACACCTTATAGTGTGCACACACACGAGGTGGCAATTATAAACCTAAGGTGAGATAATTTGATGTTAGTGATTTTGTGTATTTCCAACGACAACCTAATGAAACTATGGACATTTCTTCCGATTGCACTAACTTGAGGATTAAGAGGATTAGGCCTTTAGGAGTGTTGGAGTGATAAGGAGTTGATGGACGCACAATTTGGGATCACTCCAAAAATTGTCCGCCTTGCCACTTGTCGAACTTGGATCCTACCATCATCACATCAACTTGGATTCCTCCATTTGATTATCCATGTCAGGTATGTCGCAGGATAAACGATGCTAATCAGATGGTGTTTTGCGATAACTATAATGGTGGATACCATCTCTTCTACCTCAAACCAGAGTTTATTCAAGTTCTCGTCGACATTTGGTACTATTCATCATGTTCTCCTACAACACCTTGATTTTTATTTAGATCATCCCACGTTTTTCCAAGCTCGGGTCTAAGGGGGGATACATGAGAATTTCATCTCAGCCTCTTCTTGTGCATTGTATATATATGCACGTTCATATCTTTTTGGTTGATTAGTTTATACCTTTGACTGGTTTTAGTCTTTTTGTTTAGTAGAGTTTACTATGAATTTACACCTTTATGACACCATACGTCATGACACTACATGCCATGATAGATGTAATGTTCGTATACATGGCCTCATACATGATGGTTAATTACGAGCATGCCCACCATGCCTTTGAGGGTTAATGTACGTTCTTAAATGATTGTACATTATTAAGTGCTTAGGGTTTTAACTTGTTGGTGGCTATATAAAAGGCTAAGCCCTTCCCTTCTCTTTTTAGTTTTTTTAGAATTCCTTTGTCAGGAAGATATTCCTTTATAGTGAAATAGGAATTCTAGATGTTCATGATGACCATTACATGGTCACTGTTTACATACACTACATTTTCTTTCATTTTTTGTACTTAAATACATGAGAATTTCATCTTAGCCTCCTATTGTGCATTATATATATATGTGAATGCATATATTTTTGGTTGATTAGTTTATACCTTTGACTGGTTTTAGTCTTTTTGTTTCGTAAAGTTTACTATGAATTTACACCCTTACAACATTGTACGTCACACCATTACACGCCATGACATTGGTTCCTCAAATTGATTCGACTTATGTAATCACAATTCATTATTGTCTAGACCAATCCCAAATGCACCACCTGATAAAAAGGCATAATACAATTACGATTACTTGAATGCTCGCATGTAATCATAAGACATTTCAACAAAGAAACAAATACCTTCTCTTCCCATAATGTTGGTGCCAAATGTTATGGAGTGTTTCAATTAAAATAAAAGTCAGAATGTTGACTTCCTCCTCCAAAGATAATTCTTACATGGACATCAAAAGGAATGAAACTAAAATTTAAGAAATATAAATGAAAGATAGACAAAATATTATAAAAGAACTTACATCCAACATGAAGCCTCCATATTGTTGCACATGAAAGTGCCAAAAGTTGAGCCAATTGTTGAGCTCATGAATGGCACCTTCATTAGCAACTCTTGACAAATACCACCAACATCAAATGAACATATCGAAAGTCAATTTCCTCCAAGGAAATGGTTTTTTGTACTTATAATATAAGGTTTTGTGTTAATCATGGAACTCTAATGCAATTAGTTGTTTAATGTGTTTGTCAAGAGACTAAATCTAATGGAATGAACATGTTCGCTTTTTGTCAACCATCTTGACCATAGGATCTTTAGCCCCGTATAAACATTTCGAACAACATTTTAGTTTGCTTGCACACTACCCACCATCACTATGAGAAATTATGTCCATGACAACTAAACTATCCTACAATTAGAGCTCCAAAATAACTAATACAATTACATTACAACTGTCCCATAAAAATATAATAAATAATAAATAAAATGTTTTGTTAAAAAATCAAGGACTTGTTTTGTAGTTGTAAATTAGTTGCAAGATATATATTTATACAATACAATGTACACACTATATATATGGTTATAGTTAGCCATGTTTGATTTTGTTGACAAGTTACATTTCAACATGTGTAAAAATTACATTAGAACTATGATCAATTTAGTTACTAATCAATAATTACTTTGCAACAAATGTATGGCCTTGAGTAATGCATATGATTATGCCACGTGTATACATTTCCATCGCCTAATATATATGACATTTTAACTTGTTTGTAACTAGTATGCAATTGTATTTCAACTTAAAATTTAAAGATTTGAAAATTGGGCAAAAAACTTTTAAGCAAATGACAAGTGGCAATATATCAACAAATCTACCCTAATGCATCAAGGACCTTCATGCGCTTATGTTTATTGTCAATAAATTCAAGATGAACTTTTAAAAAAAGATCTTTATATTCAAACATTTTATGTATTTTCTAGTCTTTTGGTGATGCAATTTTCATATCATGTGTTATAACTAAGATTATTTTTCTTTGTTTACTTTAAAACTAAAACTAAAAGGTTGTTATAAGTTATATCATTTATTTAAATAACTTGGAAATTGAAGGCATTTATTTTTATTTTGGAGGTTGATGATTTTTGTTCTTGTTTTTCAAGAAATTTAAGGCTTTTATTTTTGCTCTTAGAGGTTGAAGGTTATTATTTTTGCTCTTAAAGAGGTCGAAGGCTATTACTTTTAGAGAGGTTAAAGGTTTTTATTATTGCTTTTGAATATTGAAGGTTTTTGCTCATACTTTTAGATGTTGAAGGTTCTTACTTTTACTTTTTGATGTTAAAGGTTATTATGTTTACTCTTGGATGTTCAAAGTTCTTACTTTTAGTTTTAGATGTTGAAATTTTTTATTCTTACTTTTGGATATTAAAGGTTCTTACTTTTATTCTTAGATGTTAAAGGTTCTTACTCTTATTTTTAAATGTTGAAGGATTTTGCTCTTACTTTTACATGTTGAAGGTTTTTGCTTTTACTTTTAAATGTTGAAGGTTTTTATTTTTTGGATGTACATCAAAATTATGTACACAACGTAAGATTTTTTCAAAAGTACCTAAAATTATAATTCAATTTTTGCTTGATTGTAATTATAATATTTGGTTATATTAACAAGTGTACAAATTATAATTTAGTTTGCATTAATGTTTTATACATTGCACTTTAATGACAAATAAGTTGCATGTTAGTGGCAATATATTTGTAAACTAGTTTTATTCAAATTAAAGGGATTGTTTACATATTTTTAACATTACAATGTTATGGTGACTTCCCCCAATTCTAGCTTGCCATTGACAAGTCTCTTAGTGTGGTTAGTACCGGGTGTTTTCAAATAGTGAAAGCTTATACTCATTTACATTGGTTCATCCTAAGTCCTTAAACCTTTTGCACTAATTTGGAAAGAAAGGTCGTGGTGATCTTGTGAGTTCATGTTTGCCCATCGCTTGTATGTGCACGAAAAATGGTCCAACTATGCACTAATCAACTTGTTGTTTCATTTTGTGCAAAATCGTGTGAGTACTTAACTTGCTTATCACTTTTTGTAGTCCCCATTTTGGAGCTCTAGCATGCCCTTCTACCCCCAAAATGTTGCGAGCTAGGGAACACATTAAAACTCCTTTTCCTTCTGTTGTTTTCAGCCTTGGATTCGTAGTTGAGTCCATTAAGGAGTCTAGGGGTGCTTCATAAAGGATAAGAACATAAATCATTGTTTAATTGAATGAATGAAGTAATAACAGAATATATTTGTTGAGTTAGTTGTAAAACATTTGTAAATAAGTTGCAAAAGATTGGGATAAAATCCATTCCCATTGAATGCCATAGATGATTATAACGGTGTGCACATAAAATTTGAAGTATCTTGTGTTATAGTTAATGATATAATCGTTTAGGAAATTTAATCATTGATTTTTTGGTTGCAAAGGACAAGATTTCTTTTAGTGATATAGATGACATTTTGAATAAAAAATTTATACCTTAATCACCAAATTGTTTGTATTTTAATAAGAGGTGTTAGAACTAGAAAAACTTTTACATTGAAACTTATAATTTTAATATTATTACAATAATATAATAAAAACATATATTCATACTTAACTAAAACTAAGGTTAAATTTCTCATGACATCCATAAGTAAGATAACATTTTATATTGATGGTTAAATGATACATTCAACATTGAAAATATATATCAACAATCATAATTTAAAATACTAAACTTATCAATAAACACATTAAATAAGCTTACATGCCGCTATGAACAATTACAACTTATTGTGATAGAGGGAATATCATTTTATGGAGTTATAATGCTTAATGTTATTGATAATAAACTGAGGTTCATAAAACATATTTGAAACAAACTCCTTGGTGGTTTTGATTTCATTATGATAAGTGATTTTTATCAAACACCATTTGTGATAAAGAGTTGGATGTTTTAAAATGTTAAGGATAATGTCAATGCATTAGCATCAATTTTTTGGTAAACATATGTTCAATGTTGTGAACTAAATAAAAATATGTGATAATTTAATATGTTTTTCATATAAACTTTGAACAAATTTCGTATATCAACAAAAAAAGAAAATATTCAATTTATAAATTCAATTTGTTATCAACAACCACCAATAAATTTAATTTCCCACATTATTATATACAAATAAACTTGTGCAAAAACATAATGAAAATATGTTCATTAACACATCAAGTCTTACATTTATTTTCAAAACAATGGACATTATCCATGCTGCCATCATGCTTGCCATTTTACAAACTCTCAAAAAATTCAAGCAAAACTACAAGTTTACATTCTACATTATTTGTTAGTAATTATGCAACATCCGATGGCTTTGTCAATGGAGCTACAATATATTTAAAACATCAACAACATATAATGACAAAAACATAATATGACAATTAATAAAAAATTAATTATTATTACAATGACAACATTTCAAATTAAAATGGACACCAATTGAACCTATCACCAAAGATATAAAAATTGATAAAACCTAATCATTTGTCATAATAAGGATTCAATTTTTAATTCAACTTGCACTAGGAAGAACTATCCATCATTCCCACAAATTATCATTAAATGAATTGGTTTTTGATATTAAAGAAATGCCCTAACATGTCTAACTTTGTTTTGCATTTGAACAAAAGAAAAATTGTATTTATTAATTCCTTTCCAACATAAAAACATTTGTATGGATTCAAGAATACGTATAAAATTGAAAATATTAAAAACAATTGTGACTTGGATATCATTCATTCCTTAGTTTAAAAACCACATCATTTGGATGTAATTATATAAGCCTTGAATACAACTTTTTTACACCAACATTATGAAAACATCAACCATGACCATAACCTTCAAATGTTTGATATTTTATGTTTTTTGGAAATAAAAACACACCACATATTACTTGATGTGCACAAATTTATAAATTCATAAAAATATTCATATGTTTCAATATGTGATGGTCATGAGTTGACGATGTTGTCTGACATACATATGCATTTGGATTATTTTAATATAACAACCAATAATGGCTCCTAATACATATTAGTATATTTTAATATTAGTACGCAAAAATCAATAAATATTGTATGTGTGTATATAACTCATTCACATTCAATTTCAAATTCCTACAAAAAATTCAAAATATAGTTGAACAATTGCTAGAACATTATCTAATCATTATATTATGAGATTTTAATGTTTACATCCTAAAAAATAATAATCATGCAAAAGAAAAAAAGAATTATTAGATTTCATGGATAAATTTGAATTAAATTCCTAATTTGATGGAAGCACCACAAAAACAAGATTTCAACTAGACCATAAATGAATATAGGTTTTTATAATTGAATACAATAGGTGTAATAGAAACATATTAACCATATTTTCATAAACCAATTTATATTGCATTCAAACTACCAAACACACCCCTAGTGTCAAACAAAAAATCATTAATGTTTTCACTTATTTAAAACATTAAATAAATAGAAACATTTATGGTTTTCCATGAATGCATTATGTGTAACTACATGTGTGAATACATGATGCATTTCCCATTTGGTCATTGCAAAATAATTTCATCATCTATTATTTTCAAATGTTGCATCATTTATTGCATGTGGTGCATGTAACCAATTTATTTATTTTATTTTCAAAAACCTTTTTTTATATGCCAACCACAAGATGACAGAAAAATCGAAACACTTCTTTAACAAGATAGAAACATCACCCGCAACAAAAAAAAAAAAAAACATTGACAATCAACACATTCACTCAAAACCCTAAACCACAAATGCAACGGAAAACATCCCAAATCTTGAAACTTGAAAATGGAACATGTTAGAAATAGAAAGGGACATCATTATATTCAATGAAAAGGATTGCTAGCTTTTTTCATGCAAATTGTCCATTCATTATAACCATTCTCTGCGAACATCTAGGTATCTAGTTTTACATTGTGCATACTCCTTGACCCCTTCAATACATTGCATATGCTTGCAAATGTTAAGTCTATTTGCTTTAAATTATAATGGGGAACTAAATTTCAATTTGAAAATATGCAAAATTGTGTCCAAGTGGGGGCCAATGAAAAGTTCAGTATGTCAGTAGCAATGAAATAAAACGATTTTCACATCTTGTCCTCATAAAATCAGTAGCTTTTTATCCATTTAACTTGAGTTTAAAATCATGAAAACATGTATATTACATATTGTATGACGATGGAAAATGATATTTTAAGACAGAGCCTCTCGTGGCTTGTTATTTATGGTAGGCTGAAAAGTTCAGTATGTCCTAAACGGCTGGCTTGGTGTTAGGGGACTTAAGAGGAGAGTTGTTTAACACCAAGTGAGATTATTTTGTCTCTAGTTTTTATGACCCAGGCCCTGATGAGCTGGAGCTAGCTTGGGCAATACTTTTGCTCCGTGTGAAATCCTGGAGACAAGGTCCACCTTCTAGGGCTACGTGGCATGTGGATATAAATTGTATCGATGAGAGTGAGGAAGGGGGGAAAATCTTTTTAGGGCGTTTCTGAATTGTTGGTCTTGTGGAGGCTCCCTAGTCTGCAGTGATTGTCAAGAGAGCTGTAATTGATTGAAGTGCGAGAAGCGATCCATGGAGGGGCAGGGGTCCAGAACTCTGCTTCTGGAAGCTTTGCAGGCTCTGTACCATCATCCCGATCCCCAGATTCGCACGGCGGCCAACCGATGGCTGGACGAGTTTCAGCATACTATGGAGGCTTGGCAGGCATGGCTTCAAAACCCTCTCCTCTTCCTCCTCATGGAATTTTTCATATCGGTTTTGACATTGAAGTAGTAAGAAGCATTAGGTATTTTTTCAGAAACATTACTTCAACTCTGGCGTCGTTGAAAAGCATACGCGGCACATGAGGTTTGCTGCAGTCTTTCTCAATCACATTGTAGCGGGAGAACTTGGAGCAGGAGGGAGAAAGAGTGGCTACAGTGTTTCTACTATGCTTTGGAAAGAGAGAGACCTGGGAGAGATTAACGGCTATAGTTGTTGGGGTTGGAGAGGTTGGTTGAGTACAATGCATCGGCCATTTTGTACAGGTTTCGGATAGCGTGCTTCATGATTCTAGTAGCAGTCTTGAAGCGCTTTATTTCTGTGCTCAGACGCTTCGAACGAAGGTGAGCATTGTTGATGTATCTGCATTGGAATCTTTGTTTCCTTTACTTGCGACTTGATTTTAATCTAAAGATGCAACGATGTGGACGTTGTATTCTCAGCACCAACTTCTATCTGGTTCATATCTCAAGACCGAGCAATTTGTTAACTTCTAGGTATAAGATGCCATGATGGTTTGGTTTTAACAGAATTCAGTACATGTAAATTTATCAAGTTCTGGTGTTTTGATCAATATTTGAGTAATCTGTAATGCTCTGAACGATGTTCTTGTTAACAGGTGCAGCGAGATTTTGAGGACTTGCCACCATCTGCACCACTCTCACTTCGCAGTTCTCTAATGGTTAGTGTCTTGTCTCTTTTGGTATGCATTTTTTGCTGAGGGTGGCAGCACCTCCTAACTAGATTATGATTTCTATTTCATTTTGGTTGGCTTATGGATGTACTGCATCCAAGTATTCACCAGCTTAAAGGATATGCTCAGGGTGCATGAGGCCCCAACCACTACCCTGTATGCAGGCCTCTCTCTGTCATAAGCTTAAATGCCTGCTTGAGCAGGGGCAAGCTAAGTTGAAATGAAGCATACTTGACAAACTTGTTGCTGCTTGAATGAGGGTACTTTTAACTTTTTTGATCAGCTATGTCTTGTGAGTGCTAGCCAACAGCATGAATGTATCTTTGTGTTGCTTCCGGAAATGCTACAGAAACTCAAGATGTGGATTTTCTTATTGTATACTTATCTACACTCACCTTCTGTAGCTGATGAAGTCAGTGAAGAGTGGTGGCAGTTAGTCACTGCCATTCATGATGATGTGAGGTTTTGATACTATGAGGGTGACACACACAATGTTATGGCCACACTCATTCTTGGTGTATTGGCTTTAGTTTGGCCAAACTGACTTAATGCCTAACCTCCGAGGAATTGTTTGTATTCTATTTTGCAATCTGATAGACACATTTTAATTTCTTGTATCATTCTGAAATGATGAATGGAGTAGTGTTGATGATGCATAAAGAGCAGCTACTGGGCTGCTCTTAGATCTAAAGCAATTATAGTCAAGGTGAGGTTTGATGTGAAGGTAAAGTTTCTTTGAGATGGTAAAATGTCAGATTAGCTCCAATTGATATTTCGCCTGCTGGAATTATGCAGACATTGCTCATGAAGTTTTGTCAAGGACCAGCTACTGTTCGTACACAGGTATTTCTCAGTTTTTCTTTTCATAAGGTTGGCATTTTTTCAGTTGAATTTCTTGTCTCATCTATGTATTATATAGTCCATCAGGCAATGGTTTGTTATCCATCTGCACTGGATTTGCCAAAATTTGGGTCTCTTGATCATCTATTGAAATTGCTGTTGTACTTCATAATGGCACTGATAATCTCTGCCTGATATGCTACATTGGAATGTGCTTCCTATTTGGCACTTTTATATCAGTAAGTAGGGTGGCTCCAATATCAAAATTTAAGACCTGAAATGTCTTTTACAAGTAGAACACAATTTGAAGTTATGATCAGCAACCTTGGAAGCCGCTATGTGCAAGCTTAGTTAAACATGGTTTTGATAAACATGCACTTTGCATGCACACAATAACTTTTTGAAGGCCCTTTTGTGTCTGTTGACTGGGTTTATTCTTGTTGTCAACACCCTCCATGTTTCTGAACTTTCTACGCCTTGTTCAAGAGTTCTCTCACTAATTGTAGTCTGCCACCTATGGTAAGTTGTATGATCAACCCAGTGAGTATAATATGATACATATGATGGCTGTGGTTGCAGTTGTGCCTGGCAATGGCAGCACTTGCTGTGCAAATATCTGCTGAGGAGTGGGGCCAAGGAGGCGTGGTGCATTGGCTGGGTTGTGAGCTGGGATCACAACCTGAGGCTATCCCTGTTCTCCTTGAGTTGCTAGCAGTTTTCCCACAGGTGAACTGGCAACTTTTTGTATCCCTGTGTCTGGATTAAAGACAACATGATCTTTATCTTGAACCTGGCGAATTCAGTGGAGGTTTATCTTCATAATGTCTTGATAATGGAGGGGATTTGAACCCCAGTCTGTTGGTGGGGGTGGTGCCAGTTAATGAGAACCCCAAATGCTTTGAGAGTTTATGCGGAAAGCAGAGAACAGTGCAGCTCCAGCACGTACTTTTGCGAAACAAGTCATGATTACCTAGTTATTAGCTTTATTTCCCAAGCCCCATTGCTGTTTCCTCTCCTGTGGTGTAGCTTGCAGCACCTTAACCTCTAGTCTGAGTCATGAATTTGACAAATGGGGACCTTTGTGTCGAAGAAGAGAGAATCAGAAGTTGGCAGCAAGGAAGCACAAATTGTCTGAAAGTGAGTTTACATGAAAGTGTCTATTTGTTGTAGATATTACTGGAGTATCTTGTAGTTTTCATTGTGAGTGCAAACTTTTGGAAGGAGCTGGGATTCTGGTGACTTGAATAAAATCTAACCAGCCATGGGGCTGTGTGTTGATATCCATGTGTGGACTCATGGAAAAAGTTTTATCATATTCACAGGTTAAGCTATAGTTCTGAGTTTGAATGGATGCTGGCCTTGTGCTCATAGGAGGCAAACAGCTACAAAATTGCAGTGCGACCAGAGAGGCGTCGCCAGTTCCATCGTGATCTAGTTGGATCAGTGCAGGATGCTTTTGACTTGCTGAGATCATGCTTGAATGAGGGTGCACCAGACCTTCGTGAGCAGGTGCAATATCATGCAAATGAGAGTGTCCAAAACATAGTTCCTATTGAGGATGTCTTGGTCACTTTTACAAATTTTGTAAGACACTTGGAATGTTTGATTTGAAAAGTTTACTTTTGCAAACCTTGACTCTGGAGTACTGCTGGCAGGTACTCCTTGCATTTGCAGCTTGGATGCGTCTTAGTTATGGGTATGTTTTGGTCCATCAAGAAAAGTATTTCTGCTGTCTATTTGCCTGTCTTTGCTGTACTTTTACTCACATCTGATAGTGGATAGACAGGTTGTTGTATCCATTGTAGCTCTGGGTTTTCTAAGCTTGCATTGAAGACATATGGGTTCTAGATTTGAGGGTGCCGTGGAATGTATGCATTTGGTATGGTAGAAGGGCACCTGAAGTGGGTTTGTGCATTTTTCATCTGCAGGGTGCCTGCGTCAACATTGGCTTCTCATCCTTTGGTGGCAGCTGCACTGGCAGGACTAGATTCTGAGGATACATTTGATGCTGCAGTGGATGGTACGCAGCTCCTGTGAGTCCACCCTCACCTGGCTGCCAATTTGTCTGCAATGGTGTGCTAATAAGGTACATAAATGTAGCTCAATATTCTTGAGCAAATTCTAATAGTAAGTTGCTGGTGCAGCTGTTACTGAGCTGATTAGGTATACAGTGAATGGGAGCCCTGTAGACTTGGCAGCACATATGCCCCTTGTACAGGTGTTGGTGCCACGCGTCATGGCTTTGCGCCCTCGGTTTGCTGCTACAGTAAGAGTAAGTGAAATTAGTTGAAGAGACTGGTGCAACCAGTCGTTAACTAAGGGTAGATGCACATGTGCTTGGCATCTCCAACAGTGCATAACATCTGCACAGGGATTCTCACAAGCTTTCAAACTTCACTTTTTGCAATGCAAGTAGTTATTGTATATATCTTCAAGAGGAATACCAGAATAGGGTTGTTTGCAGAGATATCCAGTCAATGTACTTGTACTTTGTCCTTCAGCTTCTTTGTAACTGTGCTCTAATACTAATGTTGCATTTATACATGTTTTTAGAACCACAACAAGGTGTCCAGTGGCAGGAAAAGGAATGTAATTTAATCAGAGTTGTTATTTAACAGGAGATTATATTGCTTGAGATAGCATTTGTGTACATTCCAACTGTAGGCCTATGGTCAAGTCTTTTGGTCTGGGTTCTACTTAGGGATGCAAGTGCCATTTGTATGTAGGCTGCTTTTGCAGAGAAGCAAGCACAGCAAGGGGTGGAAATTCCTGCTAGCAACTTGGGAGCTTCAGAAGAGGTTCTGTCACCTCTTTCCTTTGTTTCATGGTTTTAGATGGGATCCTAGATAACCTCATTATCGGGTCATCTCTGAAATCCAGGAGCACTCAATACCAAGAAAGATAGATGTTAGATAGTATCTTTGAAAGCCGGACAACCATCTTGATTGCTGGACAATCATCTTTTCTTTTGCAGTAATTGTTCATCTGTGTTGGTCCCTGTGTTTTAAACGGTAGTTCTATTTTTGTGTGTTCTTGTTTTATTACCCCATGTCTTCTAAGCTGTTTGAATATAGAGTTGCACGTTGTTGTGAATTTTTAGTACCATTGAAAATAGATTTGCAGAGAAATTGTGAACGTATATAGGAGAAAAGCAAAAGGAGGACACAATTTAGGGTGTTTGTTAGAAGTCAAGGAGCTTTTAGTCTCTAAAAGAAGTATCAGTGACCTCAAATTTAGGAGCTGGAATTGCTCCTTTGAACTGGCAAAGTTTTGAGCTTCACCATCTACATCTGCAGGATGAAGAAATCACCAAGGGCATGGCGTACTTGTTTGCAGAAATGGGAGAGTCATATGTTGACTTGATTGCGACTGGTATGTCTAGTTTGGATGTCTCCAGGGTTTATGATGCTGTATGGGAGGCAATAGTTAGTTATTTTATTTATTGCATGTTCTTCACATAATCTTTGTGAGCTAGACTCGTATTGTGAAGGCAAATGTTGTCTATTTGCACACATTCCCTTGTCTCTTGGCTTCTGTATGGGGATCTTGAGTGCTGATTCTTCTGATGAAGATTGCTGCATAGATTGCTCAAGTGATGCCAGTAATTTGACTGAAATGCAGCTCTGCTCAGAGTTTGTGTATTATCTGTCATGTGAGGTCTAATGTAATTTGAGGATTGTGAAGATTGAAAAAACTTTGTGTATTCTTGGAGTTCTCTGTGCTAGAAGCAGGTTCTCATATGAGCAGGTTAAAATCTCAGCTGGTGTCAACGGTTCACGTGTTGGAATGGCAGGATCTAGTGAAGCACTGCTGATTGTGGAGGCTTTGGCAGAGGTTACATCACATCCTGATGACAACATTTCAGCAATAACTTTCAACTTCTGGCACCATCTTAGCCACGCTCTTACAAATCGGTGTGGCCTCATCTGGATACATGACTTCTTTCCTAGATAATTAACAATACTTGGTGGATAGCCAAGGTGAATGATGAACTGGTTAGGGAGTGTGTCCACCAAGCAGGTCTGGAGATTTATGAGGCCACTGTGACTTCATAGCTTATTCTTTTTAATGGTGCTCAGTTTTCCCATATGGAGCACATGTTTTAAAAGCTGTAGTGTTGTGGACCCTGTGCAAATCTCCTTGTTTTCCTGTTGGTGTGTGCACCAATATCAGGATTAACCTTGTGTTGCCCATCTTAGGGGGAGGTTGGAGCAGTACATTACATCAGAGGGTGAGGCAGCTATTGATGCTGAGAGGGACAGAAGGATAGCAATTTTTCATCCTACTTTTGAGCTACTAGTGTCACTGGTGAGTTTTGATTCCCAGGTGTGATGTAAATAAATAAGAGTTTGCAACAAATGGTCATCAGAAGTCATGACTGGATACCTGGATCAAGGTTTTGGTATCTCATCATGTTACTATACTGCAGGTGAGCTTTCGTGTTAAATATCCCCCAGAATTTGAGAGCTGGAGAAAAGATGAGTTGGGTGATTTTAAGTCCACACGATATGGTAAAAACAGACCTTTTTTTATTTCTGCATTATTATTATTTCTATTGTCATCATTATTCCTGTTACTCTTTGTGTTTGTGGTCATTGGTTTGTTATGCAGGAAGAATCTATGTGGTCCATATAAGCTTTTATAACTGAATCCTTCTATGGAGGCCTTCTGTTCCAGGGCTTCACATGACTATAGCTGGGTGTCCACAAGGGACAACTACTTATTAGTTTGAACTGATGAATGTCCTGCTTGGTGCCATTTTTGCTTCAGCTATAGCAGATATGCTCATGGATGCAGCTGCTGTTCTAGGTGGACAAGAAACCCTCAGATTGCTTGCCCAACCTCTGCTACAGGTTAGTACAGCACTGCTGTTTAGTAGCTGATCTGGCTTATGATTTTGGATTATGTGATTGGTGTTGGTGGCACTGCTTCTGTGATGTGGATCTATGCCTATTGGCTATTTGTTATGGAGATGAAGTCCTGTGTAGTTCTGTGATCTCATTTGTTGGCAACAAAGCTCGGCAGAGCAAGAGTGTCTGTTTTGACCACAAAGTTTGGAATTGATTCCATGGTGCATTAACAGTCTGTGTCAGGTGCTGGAATTGGAGGTTCATGGGATTGGCGCACAGCAGAGGCTTCCCTCTACTGCATCCGTGCCATTGCAAAAGCAGTTCCTTCTTCTGAAGATGTATTGCTGCCTCAGGTAGTTAACACTGAACATGTTGAATCTTAATGGACCTAGCCAGTGTGAATCTACTTTTCTAGCTTCACTGGTATCTTGTCTTTTTTTGATATTAGTGTGGGTGTCCTCATTAGCTTTTTATCAGATTAGCCACACGACCCCACAAAAAAGCTTTGTCCATCTGGTGAATTACAGGACCATATATTGATTTTGGAATGAATCTTGCCTTTGGGGGATATAGAACATGAAAGTTGTCATCTAATTCTGTAACCACTTGAAAGTTGTGATACTTAAAGTTTACAAATGCTTCAGGTCATGGCAATTTTACCGCAGCTTCCACCCCATCCTCAACTTGTTTACACCTGTGAGTATTTTTCACCAACTTTTATTATTTTGCTTTCCAGAGAATTTTTTGAGTCAAAGCAGAACATGCAATGAACTTTTTCTAATTGCTGAAGTTGGTCCTTGTGTGCAGCATCATTAACCATTGCAGCATTTGCAGACTGGTTAGGCAGTGCTGCTAGTGCACGTGCACTATTACCAATGCTGCTCCAATTGCTTACAAATGCCCTTTCTGCTCCCGAGGATGCATGCGCTGCAGCTGCACTAGCTATCAAGCATATTTGTGATGGTGAGTACCTCATGAAGCCTGGGCTTTGAAGCATTCCTTACCGATTAGTCAAGGGGTGTGCCAGGGATACCACTTCCTAATCTTCCCAGTTCCCCTGCTTATTTCACATCTGCTGCACAATCTAGAGTCACAAGACCACATCCAGCAGAGCAGTCTGCAGATCTTCATCCAATCTGACTTCATGTGTCTAGAGAAATAGTATATTGGCAGTGGCATATACCCTAAGTTATTTTGTATGCTTAATTGCACTTCTTGTTGCCTCATTTCTTGGATTTAGCAATATCTTAAATCGCTTAATCAGTGACATTTTGGCCAAGCAGTCACAGCTAGAATATACAGGTAATTAACATGAGTCACATGCCTCATGGATACCAAAGATTTTGAAATTTGGATCAGTCAATCGTCAAGTTTATAGGTTCTTAAGGTGTTGGTATTCAAAAGAGTTCTTTGAGCTTAACTAATCTTCCGAAGGGAAAGGGATTGCTCTCCAAAGTTTCTATTAAATTACACCAGAGGTTTGTTACTGAAGAAAGGAACAAAGAAAGATTAATGGTTGGTGTTTCTGCCTTGGGAATCTTTCAAATTGATTATTTTAAGGGTTTCTTAGGTCCATGTGAGGAATTTTCAAAATACCACTTTCCCTTTGGTGGCTTTCCTCTTGTCAGTTCTTTAGTCTTTATCATAAATTTTTCATTGCCTTAGGAAAAGTTTTCCCCTGGCTCCAGTTACCTTCAATTTTGAAAGTGGAGAATTTTCAAACATTATATTTTTTCTCAAGAGATCAAGCTCTTAAGGTTCTGTCTTGCTTCTCTCTTTTTTCTTTGTTTTTTCTTGCCAGGTTCTTATTCTCCTCTCCCTCTCTGTATGTCATTCTTATTGGTTTTCTTCATCTTTTCCTTCTCTTCTACATTTTGTTAAGCTAGGCAGCATTGTGGTTGAGTCTTCCTGTCTTCTTCTGACAGAAACTCAGTATGTTGGTTAATGTTTGACATTGACCTTCACTCACCGCTTGAAGCTGATGAAGTCAGCGGGGAGGTTATGGTAGCTGGTCACTACTATACATGTTGCTGTTGAAAGTCTGTATGTGCATATGACTATTGATTGTTTGAACCACTTGTTAGTTTACCTTTGTTTTCTGTTCTTGAGGGGTAGCTTTTCTCTTTTTCCTGTTTGGTGATATTTTCCTAAATCTGAAATCTCTAGTCTGATTCTTCGGCCATCTCTCATTTGTATTCATCAGAAGTTCTCAGTATGAAGATACTCCACCATTCTTGCCCTTTGGTAGTTATTGACAATACAAAGAAGTGTGAGTTATGCACAAATGACTGAGTGTCATGTTTCCTGTTTCACAGCCTATTAGAAAACTAGAACTTCCTTTCCTATGGTCAGAAAGAAAATTGACCCAGGGGAGTTTTTTATACACCTGAACAGGTGGGATGTATGTATGTGATGTCACATGGAGAAATGGGCTGAACGTTTTTTATTAGGTGCCTAAACCAAGCCACTGTTTATTTCTTATGAACACTTCTCTAATCAAGCGAGTCATTGGAATGGCAACAGCCTGCAGGAAACAGTTGGCAGAATCAGCAGATGCTCTGCTCATTGTCTATCAGCAAGTAATGACTGGGAAGGGTAATTTTAAACTCTCAGCTGATGATGAGCTCCAGCTTATTGAGGGCTTGAGGTAATTTGTGATCTATCTTCTTGATTTGGTTGGGATTGTCTAAATTATGACTTCTTATCTGTATCTTTCATGGCCCATCAAAATGAAGATCTGGATTTTGTTGGTCTGCAGTATAATGGTGAGCACTCTGCCTGCTGAGCGACTCTCTCCAGCTCTTGATGCTCTTTGTATCCCCATTCTTGCGCCCCTGCAGGTAATTCATATAGAGCAATGACAAGTGGATTAGGGATGCGGTAATTAACATAGCTTCCTCTTTCTCTAACTAGTCTGTATTAGATATTTCTTTCTGAAAGAATGGGACTGGTATATCTGTCCCACATCTGTGGGACAAAGGCCTCCTTGACATTTTCTCTTTTCCTTTGTATGTTGTTCTGCTTAAGAGAATTGTAGCAATATTAATTGCCAGAAGAGGAGATCCAAAATATTGTTGAAAGCAGATCAACTGGCAGATTTGCAATGCTTATTCTTGTGAAACCCAAATGTGGTCTAGAATAATGGTTACAGTCAATAAAATGAAGCCTGAAGTATAGGTGACCTGATGTGTACTTGTTTCTCCGTGTTGGTGAAATGGGCAGCAACTTGTGGCAGTGGCGCAGCAAGCAGGCTCATCTGAACAATTTTCTTCAAGCCAGTACACAGTCCATATTGACCGTATTGCAAACATATTTCGGTATGTAAACATTATCTCTTGTCATCTGATGGTTATGCTTCTCAGGTCAAAGTTTTTGACATCCATCCTTGGTGAGTGACTTTTGTTTGCTTGTGGGCTGACCTTGCTATTATGGGGATGTATTTTCTCAGCTATATCAGTGAGCCTGAACCATTGGCAGATTTGTTTCAACGAATGTGGCCAATTCTCAAAGCAGTTTTCAATCAGTGAGCACTCAATGGGTTTCCTGCTTATCACCTTCTCATGTGTCTGCTGTCTGGTTAGTCTTTTCAAATAGATCTGAATTTTGTGACAACTGTGTTATAAGAATCCCGAGACTTGTTTTGAACTCATGACCAGGGCCTTTGATGCATTAGCTTTACCTCTGTTCACATAGTTTTGCACCCTGGTACATGGTAGCACAGTTGAGACTGCTGGTGTTTGAGATTCTTTTATGGTCATTTTACTAGCCTTTTGGCATGATGGATGTTGCAGTGAAGGGATTTAGCAAGCAGTTATGTGGCATCTACGACTAGTTTTCAAAGGAGAACTAAGTAATTTGTTCTTTTAGGTTCAGAGAGCAGATTCCACAGGGGACTCTCTTTTGTCTTCCAGGTTAAAACACAGGTACTTTTTTGGATGATTGTGTTCAGGAGGGCTGGGGATGTTAGAACAATGGAGAAATTGTGCAGGGCCTGCAAGTATGCTGTGAGTCTCTTTTCTTCAGTCCACTAACATCTCTTGTGTAGCCTAGAGTGTTGAACATTTTCAGAATATCATGTGAACAATTTTCTCCTGTAGATATGACTGTCAGGATTTGTTCAGGGTACATGGGGGTCCAACCACAACCCTCTATGTAGCCTCTTTATGCCTTAGAGATGCTTGTCTGTATGGGACATGCTAGAATGAAATGAAGCCTCACAACCTTGTTGCAGCTTGAATGAGGATACAGTTGTATTTTTTTATTAGCTGTGTCTCTCGAGTGCCAGCTGACATGATGACTGGGTCTTCCTGTTCCTCTGGAATATGACAAAATCTTGAGATGCAATTATTCTTGGGTGAGTGTTTGCCTGATATTCTGAGGAGATTATTCTGCATTTTATCTACACCCACTGTTGGGAGATGATCTCATTGGGGAGTAATGGCATCTAGTCCCTGCCATTCATGATTGAGGTGAGGTCTGATAGTCTGTGAGCGAGTCACAAGGTTATGACCACACTCATTCTTGTTTCATTTGTTTTTGTTTGGAAACTGACAAAACAGGTACCTTCAAATTGTCAATGTGGAGTTTTCTCTGCAATCTCATAGATATGTAGGTTTGTCATGGATATAGTATCCCAACTGTCCATTTTCTTTCTGCTCTGTAAAGTTGATTCTGATATTCAGAAGGAGAGGCTGAACAGAGGTTAAATGTGTGTATACATCCATCTGGAACAGGTACGCAATGCTGGAAGGGCTCTTGGATCTGTAATGGGCCCATTGCTGGAGGAGGTTCAAGAGGGCTACCGGCAGCACCATCACTCCTGCCTTCTTTACCTTGCAAGTGAAGTCATTAAGGTTATATACATACTACTTGTTTGGATTGTGATGTTTCCTCAAGTGAACTTTAAATAACCAACTAATGGAACCATATAAGTAAGGTATCTATGAGATAAAAGACAAGCTTCTTCTGGACTGGTACATGTTTGCTGCTTTTGCAGTAGTTATACTTGCTGGTTCCATATTTAGCAGGGCGTGTAGTTCTCAATGAACTTATTCTGGATTCTATTCAATGTTGGCAGGTGTTTGGGGCTGACACAGCATGTGCAGGCTATTTGGGAACATTGATATCAGTGTTATTTGGACAAACTATTGCTCTCCTGACAAGTATTCAGGTAAATCTGAGTCATAGTTCTGTGTTTGGTACTTGAATGTGTTGATATGCTGATGCCCTGCTGTAGATTGCCCATTTGTTGAAAAGGATTTGCAAGTGCCATTGAATGAAAGTTTCAAGCTTCTGTGCTCTAGTTTTCTACATCTGTTCCTCTGACAAGAGATTTCGTGGAACATTTGTAATTTCCAGGAAGGTCTGAAGTTCATAAGTTTCTTTCTGAGTATTCTTGGCAGTTTTTGAGATATATTTTACTAGGCTAGAGTTCATAACATGATAATTGTGGTATGAATTTGGTAACATGTGTCTTCAGGATTTCACATCACAGCCAGATGTAGCTGATGACTGCTTTTTATTGGCATCACGGTGCATTCGTTACTGCCCACATTTGCTGATACCAACAACAATGTTCCCTCCTCTCTTGGATTGTGCTATGACTGGCATTACTATTCAACACAGGTCCAGTTTCCCACTTCTCTATTCTTTGCTATGTGGTGGGGTTGCTAGCAAGGTGATGAGTTTGTTCTGATTTGATATCGATTTTGTGGTCATGACTTACAGGGAGGCTTGCCGATCAATCTTGACATTTTTCCAGGATGTTTTTGAGCTCCGAAAATCTCATGCAGGAAAGCAATATAGAGCTGCAGTGGATGCAGCCTTGATGCCCCGTGGGGCAACCTTGACCAGAGTTCTTATTGCTGCTTTAGTTGGGGCTCTCCCTGAATCACGTCTGGAGGAGGTTTTGCATCTACTTTGGGACCTTTGCATGTTGAACTTTCATGGTGTTCAGAAGTTCCTTGCCATTATATTAGATTAGACTTTGACCTAAAGTGGAAGCTCCACCAGTTTTGAGCAGCTTGTGTGTCTGCTGAGACTGGTTCTGTTTGTCTTAGTATATGGATTGGTATTCTGTATGAGTTCTGTGTATTGCTTCTGATCTGCAACACTTTAGGCTAAGGCAAAAGAACATATCCAATCCTTTGTGTTTGTAATTCCTGAGCTGTGGAA
The DNA here is from genome assembly GCA_963920785.1 of Sphagnum contortum. Lineage (NCBI taxonomy): Eukaryota > Viridiplantae > Streptophyta > Sphagnopsida > Sphagnales > Sphagnaceae > Sphagnum > Sphagnum contortum. Next base: position 11,182,598 of record OY987282.1, read on the forward strand.
ACCATAAGTCCCTTTGTGTGATGGTTGCAGGTTATATATGTGTTGTTATCACTGTCTCGCCTATATGGTGCACAGGCAGTAAATTGGGCACAGGAAGCAGCTGCTTTAATACCCTCAAGTGTAGTGACAGAGGGGGAGCGCATGAGCTTCTTGCAGGCGATTTCATCAGCTACTTCCGGGGGAGACTCACCAGCGCTGACCAGTTCAATGGAGGAGATGTCAGATGTTTGTCGCCGCAACAAAAAGGTCCTGGAAGCTGTACAGAGTGCGTTACAGCCCTTGCATCTTAATTTACCTTCAGCTGGCTAGTGTGCACATCTTTTCTACCTCACATGTTACTGAAATCTGGGGTTGGATGGGTGTATGATAATTTGCCAGTAGTGCCTGCACTATTCAATGCACAAGTCAATGCAGAGATGTGCAACAAGGACTGTTATAGATAGATTTGTTACATTCAAAGATTTGAAGAGGGGGTTGGAATTTAGGTGAGGGTGTGAATCATTAGCTTCTGATATTGTGAGAAAGCTGCTTTGGTTGCAGTCCTGTTGAGCTATTGATGTGTTTGTTTGGACTGTGCTTTTGCAAGTATGGTTTCAGCTTTTGCAACTAAATTCTCCACCAATCTAGTGGATGATCAAACTAGAATGCTCCAGAATTCTCAATGGAAAGGCCTTAACTCACTCTTTTACATACTCTGTTGATTTATCCAAGGAAAGAGGGCCAGGGCTGCATGCACCAGATGGTGCCAAATTCAGCAGTCCTATTGTTGTCTTGGACTGGCATGCTGTGTTCTGGTTTTTATATCTCAGCAAAAGCAATGGTTATGGGGGACCCACTGAGAATCATGCAGGGACAGTATTTACAGGCCATCCACTTGTAGGGCTGTTGTAGCTGTAGCATAGCAGCATTCTATACAGCCGCTCTCCATGCTGGTTTCAGTGCTCAATGGCTTTCAAACTTCTCATAGGTTTAAATTTGAATAGAAGTGCATGTGTATTGCATGTATATCTCTGTGTGTGCAGGCTTATTAAAATTTTGAATTGTTTTCTCTTTTATGTACTCTATATTCCATGTGCTTTTCAGTCTACCTATCACTGCAAGTAGTGTGCATGGTAAAGGATGTGTGCCCAAGCTTTGCATTTCAATTCCTTTCTGGTCATGTGTGCATGGTTTTATCTACTTGGCTAAACACAAGTTCCTTAAGAAGACCAAATGGAATCCACCAGTAGACACACTTTCTATGCCAATGATGAAAGAAGTTCAGGAAATAATGTCAAGGATTAAAAGGGTGTGAAGGATATTTAATCACTTAGCACATACAGAAAGCATCGAATTCAGAGTGCTACCACTGTGGCAGGGATTGCTCATTGGGTTCAAGAATGGAAGAAGAGGAAAGAAAAATGAGAGTTCGGATTTGAGGCGTTTAGGTGTGTAAAACTCGTGTGTGACGCAACAGATGGGTACGCTACTGAGCAATAGTGGTGCTGAACTGCAAGGCATGCATGGGCTATTTGCCCCTATGATGCTTTGACATTCATCCCCTGGAAAGATTGCAGTCGGTTTAAAATCTTTCACGTTTTTGAGAATTCAATTTCGCATTATATAGGTGGGGTCACCGGATATCTTAGCTCTGCAAATGACAGAGATATCGTACTACGATCTGCCGAGAGTCTGTAAGTTGCTTTGCTGGCGCCATTGGGAAACAGTGCCTGGAAATGCATTTTGACTTAGAGCATTTCTTGTTGATAACTTTGGTGGCAGACTCCGGCCAGTGCGAAATGACATGCACAATGGTACCATTTATTACGATGAAGACGAATGGATGAAGAAAGTTTTCAGTGGGGTACCATTTTTTTGAAGTAGTGATGTGTGTGTCCTTCATTTCAAAGCAGGGAAATGTGGAACCTTATTTCCCTTACTTTTGGAAGTCCTTCCTCTCCTATTTATTTTCATAAAAATAATAGAGTTCCTTCCTTATTTATTTTCATAAAAATAGTCGAGTTCTTCCCAATTTCTTCCTGCCGCAGCAAATGCGGGACGCTAAACACCCCCTAGCTAGCTCTGTCAGGCGCTGCTTTCGCTCTAACAGTGCAGCCCTGCGGACAACTGCGTTGTTCTGCTGCAGGGTTTAAATTTTTTTGGCGTTTTTGACTCTGCATGTGCAAAACTCACTGTCATATTCTGAGTATGCCAGTGTCTAAATCGATATTTCCTATAGAGAAGGTCGTGTGTTCGATTCCAGCGCCCTGCAGAGCAAAACATTAGACCCAGATCGGTGGCACTGAAGAACAACAGAATGTTCTTCAAAAAATTTGAAGAATATTGAAAATCGGGTTGCATGGTTTCTTGCAGAACTGTGCAAGGCCGGAAAAGGTGTGCAAAGACACAAGGGGGGCCATCGCGGCACCCCCCATCTTCTTCCTGTTGCAGCAAGCACTGTGGAAAGAACACAAGGGGGGGAGGATTGCGGCCCCTCCTCTGCCTCCTACTGCAGCAGATGTTGATACAAAAATAACAAGGGGAGGCATCGCGGCCCCCTGGTGGTAAGCCCTGAGGTTTAACAAAAGAAGGGGGGACCCACACTAAAGTAGTGGGACCGGACTGAAAACTTTCTTCATTCGTTCGTCTTCGTTGTAATAATTGGCACGAATGTGAGTGTGGTTTCGCCCTAGCGGCAGGCTCCACCCTAGACCACCAGAGAAGTTTACTGTCCTCACAAAGCGTGAGATGGGCGTCCAGTTGGGATTTCAAGTCCCTTCTGCCAGCTTTGCAGACTTACCCTTTAGCCACACGGGCTAGCTGAATGTTCTCGGTTTTGATGATTTAGATATGAACAAGAAATGAAAACCCTTGTAATACGCTAAATGATGGGAAGAATTCTTACTATGGAATGAATGCCGATTTCACGGTTAAGACCGTACGTTGACATTTTTGGCGGGAAGGCGCTGGTACAATCGGAAGTGGGCAGAACGAATCACGAGTAAAGGCGAACGAAGCAGGAGAAAAGGCAAACGAAGCGTAGAAGTAGGAAATTGGTTGAAGATGGAGGTTTCAAGACCCAAAGTGGGAGTCGGGGTACTCGTATGTCGAGGATCGCGTGTCCTTGTCGGCAGACGCCGGTCTTCAAGTGGCCACGGCACCTTTGCACTTCCTGGAGGGCACCTAGAATTCGGTATTATCTCTTTCCCTCTCTGGTTGAGAATTCTGCACACGTTCCATAAATGTTGTGCTACTCTTTCCTCAATTATTTTACTGCCGCAGTGTCTTCTCTGATTCTCAAACTGAGTGCATCTGTTTGAGGATAAACTCGACGAAACCCTTTAGTGAGAACAAATGGAGTTCTCCTTCTTATCCATCCTGAATTTGCAATACAAGTTCTTGAGCAGACATACGATCCAGCTCATAGCACATACCATTCACCTACTAGCCTTATATGTTCCGCAGAAATTGTTGACGCAGCCTGACCCAGCTACTGACTCCATTTAGGGTTGAGGGAATTTCTGTAAAGAGTGGCCTGCAACTTAGGTTTGGTTCTACATTTGTTGTCTCCCGCAAATCTTAGAACTGATTGTCAGATAGTCTTTGTGCGTCTTTGTTGGACATCACTAGGGAGTGGGCATCCTACAGAAAGCTAAGCATGCCAATCTCAAGCTCGGCTGAAAATTCTGTTCTTCTGTTCCTTAACTATCCCATTTTAGCTTGTAGACCGTTGGTGAAAGGAAGTGGTCATCTGTACTTCTGAATACATTAACTGCTGCTAGTGGATGGATTCCAAGAAGGAAATTTTCAGATGATTGTTTGAGAACCTCAAAATTAGTTGTTTGTCCATGGTGAGTCACTGCAGTTAAAATCATTCCCTGTTTGTGGACAGGGGAGTCATGGGAGGGATGTGCAGCCCGGGAAGTGAAGGAGGAAACAGGGCTATTCATTCAAAACATCAAGTTTGCTTCGGTGGTCAACAGTATAATGCAAAATGAGAATCAGCCGAGTCACTATGTTACCATCTTCATGCATGCAGAGCTCTGCAATCCAATTGATGAGCCCCAGAACTTGGAACCTGATAAATGTGATGGTTGGGAATGGGTGGACTGGCCCAACATTCCACAACCTATTTTCCAACCATTACAATCACTTATTGAGAGCAATTACAGCTTACCTTAAGGTGTGTTGGAGTAAGTAACCATTTGGCAAGCCATCAACAGAGTGCTTGATTAGACTCTGAGTTATTGGAGAAGCATTTGCAATGCTGCATTAGGACCCAATAGGAATGCTATACCTTATGAAATGTTTTGATGTGACTATGGTGTCCATGAGGCCTTCCTAGCACTTTGTTTGTATGGTACCGAACATTCAAAACATATTGGAAATTCTTTGAAGTCTGTAATGAACTTTTGAGTGGATGCCTTTCCTGAAGTCTACACCACTGTTTGAGTCACATGGGTAGGGACAGTGGGAAAGGTTGTTAGTTGCTTGCCAAGTATTGCAGTTTATCCACAAAGCGTGGAAGTGAAAGCCATCAAGACTGATGTTATGCTTATCACCTCTGTTAATTTTTGAATTTCATCAAGCTGTAGCAAGTTATTGATTTATCTCTGAAGCTGTTTTCACTGTCATGATGACTGCAAATGAGGGTGTTGACACATCAAGTATTTCAAACACTGTCCACCTTTTTCTGGCCTATGAATGGTGGCAATAATACAGTACTTAGTATTACTGAAAGCAAAGAGGAAAAAACATTCTTGAATATGTTTCTAAGTTATAGATGTACATAATTAAATCTTTTCTTTGAGATGCAGGTTCTTGAGATTACTTACAGAGGGAACCAGGATCATTAGATCAGGAACCAGATGCAATGCAACTTCTTTTAACATTGATCTGAAAAACTTTCATCCATTATACCATCCCTAAATTAGCTCATCAAACTTCTTTCCTAGACAGATAGTGCTCAGTCAGAGCTTATATCAATTTCAGAGAATGCTTTCTGGAAAACCTCATTTTAGGCCCTGTAATATATGAGCCTCAGTGTGCAATCCATGTAATGACCAACGACTAGGTTATGAAACATGCTACAGCATTTGATTTCCACTTCCACTTCATAGGAGTTAGATCACATGAAAGAAAAAGATTATTCTCACTAAAGTGTTCATCTACTTGCTAGGAGTAATAGCTGCACAACATAGCATGAGTTTCAATTGATGTTCTGTCCAGATCACACATTCAGAAAGTACACTGCTTTCACATCACATACAAAATATCCCTCAAGAGATCTACCTGATTTCAAGTGCTAATTAGCCTATGCATGTTTACATCTTCAAGAAAGCCCATTCTGGTATTTTCCTACTTCTCCAGCAGGTTTTCAATACAACATGCATGCTCATACTATGCAGAGGGAGCCAACACAGATACAAATCCCAGTGCTGCTTTCAGGTCCACCAATGCCCAGTGAGAAACTGAAACAGCCTTCCTGTGTTGACCATGAAATGAGAATAAAGAAGCAGGCTCATGTACAGTCATGTGTAGCCGCTTTTGAATTGCATCTCTAGAGCTTCAATCAGACCCAGCATTTGTAACACCTGTTTTGCAAGAGAAGGGGACATGGCTGCCTGCTTCCTCACATCTGATTTTGCACCTTGAACTGCCAAAAAGCTGAATTTCAGACCTTGCACTGCATCTTATTTTTAGCATATCCTTAGAGAGCATACTTGATGGACTGTTGCACAACTTGAGATTGCAAGAAGAAAAAAACCATTAAGGAATTCAAGCATACCATTCTGCATTCTACTGATAGGTTTGATCAATTCAATCCTGGCTGACTGCATATCCCAACATAATCCTTCCATCCATCTTTTTGCCTATAGTCACACTAGTACTGCCATGGGTCATAAAGGCTACCTGCGCAGCTTGACTATAAGATGCTTTTGAAAGTTTGCCACATCTGTCTCGGATGTGCTTCTCACATCCGAGACATCAGATAACGCTCCCCCGCCAGCTTCTTGAACTCCGCAGGAACTGTGACGATGGACCGTCAACTGAATGACATATTACAGCCATTCTGACACATTCTGTCTCCAGAACCTTGTTCTCAACAAATAGTCCAACTACATAGCATTCTCACACAGAAGGAAACTACATCTACCGGACACCACCTTCTCCTCGTGGATCTGTTGACGTAAAAACACGCTCGTAAAAAGCATGAACCGTGGACACTAATCCTACGAGGAAACATAAGCGGAAAGGAGAATGAATTCTGCAGGCTAAGCGAGAACGGGGCCAAAAAACCCTAAAGAAGACCAATCCCTCACCTTCGAAGCGATGAGATCGGCATTGTCCCGAAAACAATTAGCACCAAATCGAAATGCGCAGGCATCGGACCACTACTACAACCTCTCAGCCTGTGTTCTCATCCTGTAATATCTTCTAAATCTTTTGCATAGCGTGTCGAGCTTAAAATTTTTTGCTCCTTTTTTGCAATATATACTTTCACAGCATAGAGCTCAACAAACTTAGCTTTTTGGTAAAAACATATTTGAAAAAAGCGAAAGGAAATGATGATTTTGGTCCTAGCATTCTCTCCTAAGATGATGCATGAACTGGATGGTCGTTTGGAAAAGATTCAAATGTTGATGCTCATGTATGCTCCTTTCTGAAATGTAATATGCCAGTTGTGATATCAGAATAATATGGTGTTTGATTTTATGGGAAATATGCGTTTTTATTTTTCTTCGGATGTTTGGGTATTTGCCTCTTTGTATTAACAAAACACGTTGAAAACAAGTGTCGAGTACTGAGCGCCTACCATGTAAAAGAACATCAGTTTTTCTCTGCTTTGAATATCAGGGTATTTGCCTCTTTGCTTTCAACAATATATGTTGAAAACAAGTGTGGAGTACACCACGCCGACGACCATCAGAAATTCCAAAGGTCATGATAGCAATTATTGTTGAAAAACAGTAGATCTCCTAAATGATTCCACAGTTTTGTAGTCACCGGCATCTTCATCAAAGAGCTATAATGGAAGACATGTATTACACATAGTTTGAGTAATAACTATGTCTACCATGAGTAGGTATCTCTGTCTGAATGAATTTTTTTATGTCGGGTAGTCATTTCAATTGCTTGACAATTTTTGTTCATGTACAATGTGTTCACAGACATTCCAACTTCAGCACTCATTCAAAAATAGGGCTCCAACCTATTATGAATACCAGAGTCTATGGACCTTTTAACCTTACAAACTCTCAATGAGTGGTGGTTGAAGCAACAACCCCAATTAAAGTTAGTAACTAGGGTGTCTATGATATCAGTGAGGCCTCCTCATAGTTGGCCATGAGTTGGTAGGTGTGGAAGGTTGGTTCAACTGACACCCAAACCCACCCCAAAACTGACAACGATATGCAATTGTTGGCTGTCAGATGGGGCTTGATCAAATATAAGTTTCATTCCATCCAAATTGGTCCCACATTGAATATATTGTGGCACATTCAACAGCTTTAGGTGCATGCAGACCATTTCAAAAGGAGTTCCTCTGTCCTCATAAAGGAATACTAATAATAGGCAGTACTGTCATCTCTCAAGTGTTTCAACCCTTATTGAGTCGTTAGGCCATATATGAGTATGGATGGAACAGTTATCAATAAATTGATGGATCTCAGAAGCTTACAAGCTGCCATGGTTTCATGTTTCCATGTCTCTCGGTAAAGCTTCCACTAAACTGATAGAATTGAAGCCTCAGGTGGGGACTGCTTTGTACTCAGAGTTGCAGTAATCCTGGTCTCCAGACCAAAGAAGACATTAACCTTTTCAACTATGATAGTTTGTCAAGCTCAAGGAAAAAATTTCCATGAATTTGGGGTGAGTGAGCAAGAGCAGGCTGGCACAGAAAAATAGATCCATCATCAAATTTCTGCTGTGGGTACTTGGTGCCTTGGTCAGTTTAATGTGGAATTCAGAGATTTGCTGAATCTGACAACCAATTACTTCACACCCAATTTCCAAACTGCATGAGAACGGCTGCTTAACTGCTCATCTGCCGTAATGGTATATATAGGCTTGATCTGACCTCCTACTCCTAATTTCCAGGCATTCTTATTGGGGAGCCTTCGTTTATGGGTTTTATGAAAAAGACTTTGCATCCAGCAATTGCAATTGTTAAATCATGATGGCTTCCAGCAAAGTTGTAGCTCTTCCTGTCTTGTTTCGGTCACTGGGAGACACAACTCCCTTGAGTGGTCCCACAACTGTGTAATTCCTTGGAAAGTTCTATGAAGTTTTCCTGAGTTGACAATACAAAATACCATAGATTGGAAAGCAGTCGTTACTGGCCACAAGGCCCCTCCTTATGTCACAATCTGCATCTTGGTTGGCAATCTGATGACAATCTGTCTCAAAGCTATGATCTTAGCGGTACAACTGGTGTAAGTATATGATGTTCATGGGGAATACTATGTTATTTTCAGCATGACAATTCTTGAGCCGTAGACATATGAACGAGATGATTTAATTTCTAGGACTTTGGTCACACTAGAACATCATGGCTGACTTTCTTCATCCACGTTGTAAGTTGGAACTTTCCATCTTTTGATGCTTCTATGTTGGACTGTTCAGTTGAATGTCTAGCTACCCATGCTAACCCTAAAACTGTACCATGTAGGAGCTAGGCAATTGAGTACCACTAGAGGACCCAGCGCCCCACTGTGGTTTGATGGAGATTCCAGATTGGGTTTTGCCAGGAATATGTTTAATAAAATAGTAAATACATGAAGATTTCTTTACTCAACCAAGGTCTTCTTCGGAATATCATGATGCAAAGGGTTGTCCTCTTTTTGAAGGCTAATTTTCTGGTTCTTCTATCCTGGAGTAGCTTGTTATTGCTCCATAGTATCTTTTTTGAGCCCCACTTATATTAAGTATGCTATTACAGACCAAATTCTGTCAGAATCTTCTACTGTTTTCACACCTTCTCTTGCAGCTGTGCATTTCCACATTCCCGCTTTTTCAAACATAAACTCTCGAGTTTTACATGATGTGACTAATTAGCACAAAAATCCCACAAAAGCCACCAAAGGTTACAACTGGGATGAAGCCCTAGAGGTGGCAGATCATCTCGCATGTCTTCACTTTGGACCTTCTACTTTCACACATCATCCAAATTTGCACCCTCAAAGTTCAAACCTACAGCTTTCTGAAGTGTACAGAATTGATGAACCAACTCCTTGCATCCGTCAACAATCAAAGACTGACCTAGGTTGCTTGAGCAATTGCCCAGCAGCACCTCTATCTTCACAACTACTTGTCTCACACCAAACTCTAATATCACTATTACCTCTGATGGTCCAAACAATGACTTCACTGAAAAGTATAAATGAGGTGAATATAAGGGCGATGGGTATGCAAAGAGGGAAGCTGAGTGGATAATTGTAGTTTTTGAAATGCAATTTGGAAACCTGTTGCCAAAACGAAAGTACTGATTCATGCAAGCATCATTGACTTGTGTGTGTAAGCAAACCAATGATTTCAATAGCCAACAAAAACTTAAGTCCTTGGTGGTGATCACAATAGTTCTTTTGATGGGCATGGGCCACTTCCAAGGCCACCAACTACACGTAGATGCCAAACAAATCTAGATGTTGAACAAGGAAGATTATCAAATCTATTAAGGTCATTTATAACATCTTCCAGAATGTGTACACCATCTTTGGAAACAACAATGCTGACACATCAATGAGAATTCTAAAGGGATGGTGATGGGAGTCCACAATACATCATAACCAACATCCAGGGCAACACGGGCAAAAATGATGATTGAAATCATAGTTTATGTGTGTCTAACTTTATGGGCACAGCAAAGTAAACTGATACCTATAAGGTCACTACTTGGTGGAAACACATTGATGCATACCTTTTATCTATGGTTGAAGGAGGATAAGGCAGATCTGGATTGTCCTAGGAAAAATCAATGAGGACAATCAAAACATAAGGATGATAGGCCAATTGTGAATCACAGTCCAATATTAGGGTTCACACAGGAAATGATATGACCTTGATGGAATGATCACAACACATCAAAAAGGATGTTGGATAACATTTCTTAGTGCAAATGCTAGAAATATGCATGCCTGTTGAAATCACTACAAATGACCAAAAGGAGAACAAACCATAAGTTTATCTCTGAGAGACACCAATGTCAAGAAAGGCCATAAGCAGCAAGAAGCAACCAAAAGGAAGTTAGAAACAGAGGGGCTGATTTGGCTGCCCAAGCGGTGTGATTCTGGATAGGGAACCCCAGCTTCAAGGTGTTCCCTTGACTTTTAACGCCAGGGAACAGGCTCTTGTGGCCCTGAGCCTGGCATAAACAGCCCAGGGGCCTGTTCCTCGGTAGTTAAAGTAATTGACTTAATACCCCTTCCTAACAGGGTGGGTTCCTATCGTTTCCTCTATTGATTAGTTGGGGTTGGGACCCAAAATGTTTTTCTTTTCTTTTTGATGGAACCACTTTAATTGGCCCATCAATTTATTTATTTTGAAACATTGGGTGCTCCCCAAAATAGAAACACAGTGCTTCTGTTTGACCCCCTACATATAGCTTATATATCTGAAAGGTCAACTTTGGGCAACACATGTGCAACCCATGTGGATAAAAGTGTGCTGCTATTGGGAACTCAATGAAAACACATTGGGAACAAAAGAATTCCATCATCAGCCCTATGGAAAGTGCATGTTGAGGCTTTTCATTGGCCATGTGACAATTGTGGTCCTAAAACTATTTGTCATCATTTCCAGCCTGGGCTAATACCCATGCCTAACCCATTGGGAACCTATTGAGAACTTGAGGAATCCCTTGGGAACTTTCTGTGAACCCCCAAAAAAATAAAATTCTCCTTCCCCTACCCCCAAAGAGGCCCTCCTCTTTTTATGTGGAGCCTTTTCATTGGCTGTATGAAATTTTATTTCTAAAACTGGTTGTCACCATTTTTCACCTGGGCTAATGGAAAGCATGGGGGAGTATGGGTGTATAGGTGTTGAGAGATTTCAAATTCCATTGCAGGCATACTTGAAACCGGCCCTGATCTACCTACAACCAACTGGCAGGACGCTTCAGCTTCCATTGCTCACAAATGAAACTGGCTCTCATCCACCACCACCAAGTTCCAACCCCTAGCCAAAATTCTAACAGCATCTCCACCCACAGCAGGAAAATGACGTGGACACACTATTTGGATGAATTCCGGCTTTTATGTAGTATACAACTCAGTTTGGGCTTGTAAATGCGACAATATTACAGTGCTTTTCAAGAGGGCCCGTTAAAGAAAACTCCTGCTTTTACCTTCCATGTGAACTAGTCAAGGAAATGACTGTTTTTTATTGACTAACTATAATGATTTGCCGAGGTGGTGCGTTCCAATAGTTTCTCACTCTATATTCTCCACTTTATCCGGTTTATGTCTGAGAATGGGAGGATACTTACAACATCCAACATCCACATGGTGGATGTGGTAAACACATAGAGAGGCCCAAATAGGGGGTGTAGGTGGCAATGCACTTCTCAAGGGTCAAGATGACCTGGGAATGAGAGCAACTCCAGTAGGGCTTGGCACCGGCTCCATTAATGGCAATATGACAAAGCTGTTGATTTCTCACCTCCAATTTGATCCCAATGGGACATACGATTTTCCTATTAATGCCTTGATCCCAAGGAAAAGTCTCTAATCCCACAATGCAAGTGTGTTTTATAACATGTCTTTAGAATTGTTCTTGTACACCCAATCAATATTAACCACCTCCTCTTTTGAGCCCTCAAACCAAAGGGCTTGCAACAAACAAGTGGTGGAAGGAAAGAAGAGATGCACAATTTGTCTAAGTCAAGATGTGCCCCAAAATTTTGCAACTTTTTTTGTTGCTACATTTGAAGTGTTCAAGGGATTGGCAAGGCCTCAACCTTTCACACTATCATTGGCTCAATGAAATCGCACTACAAGTGAACCTACAAGCCTTCATTTGAACTTGCAAGAGTGCAAGCCATCATCGTAGCATGAACCTTTTGCACCAACAATCGTCGTTGTCATTTCAACATTCTCTCAACAAAATTTGATGTTCACAATAGCTTTAATGAACTTTTTTGTAACACTAACACCAACTCAAGGAAAATTTGCTCCAATCGCCCTTTTAAGCCCAAGGTCCTCATATTACATCTATAGAAAAGTTTATTGTAGATTGTCATGTAGGCACATGTACATAGGGTTTTTTTTTTTTTTCCCCAAATGATGCAGCTTATAGCTTGATGGCTGTTTTGATGGGTTGGTTTAGAAAATGAAGGTGCAAGAGTACATTGAACAACAAAATGCAAGCACCAATGTCTTGGGTAAAATGAAAACACAAATCTTTTATTGAAATGAACAATATTACAATGCAACAACTAATGATTTTTTAGTTTGTGTTTGTTCATGTCTTTTCATGTCCATAGATGATTTATCACGTCACCTCTTACTAAAAGATGTGTGTCCAAATTCTCAAGTTAATGGTCCCTTGTTTATATTATTGAAATGAAAGTCCATGTTTGAATCACAATTCAATGTTTTGAGGTTGAAATAATGCCTATAGAGTGGGGATTCTTTAATCCTAGATTGTCATGTGTAATATCACACATGAAATGATGATATTAGCAATCATGTGCACATCACACTACTTACATCAATTTTGCACAATTGCAAACCTTGCTTTAGAAACACCAAAACATCTCATTACATCCTTGCAATCTAACTTTTACACCATTGAAAAATGTGTAATGTTATCATGAGCTAGTTCATGAATTGTTTGGACAAAGTAGTGGTGCATCTTTGATTGCTTGACAAACCAAAGACCCATGTAGTCACTTCTTTGAACAAAGTATGCATGTGATGCAACAACCCTATAAATGCATGATGCCCAAAAACAAGCTCCTCCCCCTCCTATAACAATGTTGGAACAATGTATCCAAGTAATGAGGTGTGGCATTGAAGAGTCTCTTCAAATCATCTCATATGCCTAAGTTTTATTTCTAAAATGATTGGCAACCTCCCTAGACCTAATTACCATGTTGCATCCTTGGCTCAACCAAAAACTACTCTCTTGCAACTAGATAAGAAATATACCCACCATAAAATCATTTGACATCTTTGATACAAAGAATGTTTCCCTCAAGGTCAACTCTCAATGTTGCTACCATTTGGTGCAAAGTTTGTTGGCTTTGTAGTTTGATGTAAAAATCTCATTGCAAGCACAATGGAAGCATTTCAATGGAAAAGAAGTGTAACAAATGAAATGCATCAAGCCAAGGATGCAAATAAAACACAAAGGTGTGAAAAGTGTGCATGAAGAAGTTTTTGACACTGAGGTTTTGTAGTCTTCAATGTTGCCACATGCGTTGGTAGGGTTCTGATATAGTGGACTTGATGTGAAATCATTGGGTAAGGCTCTTTAGAAAAATTGCTCCCTGGGGACGCAAATTGAACACACTAAATAGCTAGGGCGTGGCAACTGTGACCCTATTGTTGGAGCTGCTTCGAGCCTCTTAGACACTCAAGAACCTCGGCCACGGCTCTTTTGGATTGTGAAATGGCCTGGTGCAAGGCTTGCCCATCCGGTGGGGCCTCCCACACGTACCGAGGGCAATTAGAGTTCCTAATTTCCAGCCCACTACGCCCATTCCCTGACCCTCAGTCATTGTGCCAGGTTGATCCCCTGCTGCCGGACATTACTCCCAGGCAATGTTAACGTTGGACTCAGACCCGATTTAGTCTGAGGATGGGATCGTCATCAACTTTACAAGCAACCCAAAAGAAATTTGGGGTTCTTTTACTATAGTATCAGTGGAGAATGCTGGTTCACCCAAGGCCCTATCAATTGTACTTTATCTCTTGTCCCTCTTCGTGTAGAGTACTCCACCCAACACAGCATCCTTCGTTACCATCAAATTATTTTTTTACAATTTTGTGATGTAGCAAAATTGATGATTTAGAATATTTAGCCAGAATTGGGTATAAACAAGATTTTTTTTAATTTAAATTTTTTTGGCTGACTAATTGAACCACGTGTAAAAATCTCATGATTTATTTTTGAGTCCCAAAAATCACTTCATTTAAGCAGTTTTAATTTTTTAATGTCAATTTCTGGCAAAATTTCGACAGTATAAAAATGTCTGTTGACAACAGAGGAAAAACATTATTTGGGGGCCATTGAATAAGGGCTTCCCTTAGTCCCCGTCCCTACCAATACAAGTGGGGCTGTGCATAATTGCATGTGAAAATTACCTTTTTAAAAAATAATTCGGCCCCATGCACACACACAACGCCTCCCCTCCAAAAACCCACCACGTCTTTAGCTTTCTTAGGGGGAGAGATGTAAATGTCAGTCATGTTTCGGGTTTTTTTGGTGTCATGAACCAATAATAATTTAGCCGACCTTTTTGTTGTTCTCTGACTGGTTTTGTCTATTTTGTCTTTGTCTCCTCGTATGGCGGAAATTTTGGCGGAACTCGCACTCTCTCTCCGTGCGCCTGTTGGTAGGCTTCTCCCCCTTCTTTCTCTCTCTCCGCGCAGTGCGTTGATTCGTTAGTACTGCCTGGCATTTTGGGTATTTTGTAAGCTTGTTGCTTCGGTGAGTCGAGCTCTGGATTGTGCTTCTTTGGCAGTTTAGGTTGCACAACTTAGTCTTTTCCTTCGGTGAGTATCTTGTGATTGTTTTGTGAGAGTTTCTATATTTGGCAGGCGCTGAGGTTAGCTCTATGTTGGTCTCAGGCTTGAGGGATCGCTTGGACGTGTTTTAAGCGTGTCCGAGGAGTTTGTTGCATTTGTGGCTTCACGATGCGGTGGATTTGTACGCATTTTGTAATATTTGACGATGCTGCCTCTTACTGAAGACGATGGAACTGATACTTGCTGGCTTATTACTAGGTAGATTGTGTCAGACTTGGGATCCTTGTCGTTGGCGACGCTTTGATTCTGGCGTTTGAGAGTATTTTTGAGCGAGTTGTTGTCCCTGTTGGGTTTGGCATCTCATTATCAGCAGTGATGGCAAGATCGTTTGTCGTCTGCTGTTTTATTTTTTTTGTTGACCTAAGGTGAGGGGGAAAATAAACTTAGGGCTTCTTTCAACGGGTGGGTGCTGTGTCAATGTTGGTTGTTTGTCAATGTTGTTTCTGGCCTGGACACTGGACACGGTGTGGTCGAAATGTGCGTGAAGCACCAAATGAAATCCGAAGAGCCAGCAGTCCACTCGAGTACTACAGCGAAAACATAATTGTAATGCGTTAAATGCAAACCTGGGCAAGTTTGTCAATAGTGGCAGGGCACGGCACTGTAGGGCGTAGATTGAAGATCAAGAGAGGCAGCAATCTGGGCGGTGGCTGCATCATTGTGACTTGACTGACTCCGTGAGCAGACATGCGTTATAGGGTTAAATTTGTGAGGGACAGGGATGGATTGAAAAACAGAGCTGGGAAGCCGACCAGAATGCAAGAATTCAGGAAGGTGCAAGGAGTTTCCCAGGGGTGGCAATTGTGATTGTGGGGACGGGGACGGAAGGAGGGCGACACAGGGACCGGTAATAGCGCGTTTGACCATGGTCGCTGCTGTGGCTCCGTCGTCGCACACCGCTGCCCCAGTGCAGGAGCCTCAGCGACTGGAGAAGAAGACCGAGAGAGAGAATGGACATCACTTCGGTGCTCTGCCATCAACAGAGAAATGTAGTACTGCAGTGCGAAAGCTACGAAATAGGGAGATAACCTCCAGGTACAAGGCTGCGACGGTAGTACCCGCTCCCCCAGTGGTGCCACCTGCATTGGGTCGTAGAAATCCTTCTCCTATCAGACAACCTTCCCCGTCCCAGCGGCCGTCTCCTGTTAGGAATCGAAGTTCTATCTCCAGTACAGTAACCACCTCCGAAGCGCTTCTTCGCCATCCATCTCCAACGTCAGGACGTTGCGTAAAAGCACCTGATGTTTCGAAACAACCTTCACCGTCCCGTCAGCCGTCTCCTGTCAGGAATCGGAGTTCTTGCTCTAATACAGCGATTACCACTGAACCGCCTCTTCGCCATCCATCTCCAACTTTAGGGCGTAGCATAAATGCACCTGATGTTTCCAAACGAGCTTTTTCTGCAGAGCGGCGACGGCCATGGCCTGCTGTCATCCCTGATGGAAATGTGGCATCTGCCAGTTCAGCAGAAGGAGTCTTGGCTAGTGTCAAGACTCGTGTAGGAACTGGGAGGGGACCTGAACTCTGGCCATCCATGTCTGCCTCCAGGCAGGTGGAGTCCAAAGGGGTTCCTACTAATGGTGTTCAGTTTGAGGGAAGAGACAAAGAGAGCAGCAAGCCTCCTGATCACACCCTTAAACCTACAGCAAATGGCACTCATCTATCAACTGATCGATCTGTTGATCCTACTGTACAATCTCCTCGGTGGAAAGGGTCTCCAATTCACCGGCATAGTGTAGATCAAGCTGAGAATGCTCATCCTGCTACAAATTTGCACTTCAAACCTGACCAGCAAAGGTGGCCTGGCATAAGCAATGGGAAAGTGTTTGGTGGAGCCATGGCTAGGAGCATGGACCTTAGTATTGATAGAGAGAGGCCCTTCAGCCGGTCTGCTGCAATGCTTGTTCAGGGTCGGCCTGGAACTCCTTCCTCTCGAACTACTAGGCCCATAACCTCTCAAAGTCTCAATCGATCTGTCAATGAAGCCCAGGTGCTGTCAATTGGCCAAGTGATTCCTCGACGCAATCCCACACCTACCAGAGGCAGGGTGGGGCCAGATAGTGGTACTCATGAGGCCACAGTGCACAATGGCAATGGAGCACAACAGAGTCATTCAACTACAGAAGACACTGCTAACCGTCTGCGACAATTGTCCCAGGATTCTGTGGCAACAGTGGACTCTTGTATCACGCCATGTGTCATCCCATGTGATAATACATCAGATACAGAGAGTGTATCTTCTGGAGGCTCTGGACCATGGTGTAGAGGGCCTGGTCGGGGGACTACTGTCCCGGCCCGTGTATGGCAAGACATGAGCAATAGATTTCAGCTATTCTCTGAGGCAGATCAAATGCATGTATCCACGTCTGATATTGCAGTGACTGGTGTCTTGGGAGTCAAGGCAGTGCAAGACAGCAGGGTTGTGCCAATGGGATCCCAACAGTCACCTATCACTATAGCAAGTATAACTGGAAGCATGACATCACCATGGCCGTTGTCTCCAGGCCGGGTGATGAACAACCCTGGGTCTATTCTGCAACTACCCTCATCTCCCCAGCATACAAAGGGGTTTTCATCTCCTTTGAGAGGATTGCCAAGTCCACAGAGGTCACGACCTGTATCTGGAACAATAGCAATGTCAGGTACTGCTCGCAATTTAGGAGGTATGATGGTGAATTTTGGATTTGATGGAAGGAATAAAGGGAAAAAGGCATTGACTCAGCAGGAGGAGGCTCAGCTTGTACGCATCTTCCACAACCGCTGGCTTCAATGGCGATTTGTGAATGCACGTGCTGAAGCAGTCATGAGTGCCCAAAAATCAGCTGCTGAGGTGCGTGCTATCTTGTACAGTATCACACCTTTTCCATTAGTAACAACCTGCAACCTCAAATTGTGGCACCCATTTTAGAATCATCTCCTAGTACTTTAGTGACAGAGTAGTGGGTAGTCTTACTGGTTTCTTTCATGCAATGTGATAATTTCCAATCAGAAATCTATGGTGTTGCTGCATTTATGAGGCTGTCATGCCTCCCAGTGTTCTGCAGTCTTATTTGGTTACTGGCAGAGGTGAGAGGCTTAAGGCTACCTCATCCCCAGAAGGAGTCTTTTTACTGTGTAAATGTGTCTGATGCTGATCAAATGAATGGAGTCATGTGGCTCTATATGTGACTTTGGAGCAAAGTGAAGCTTGTTTTTTAATGTACATCTGTGCATGCATTTGAATACTGGCTTGTTGATTGCATGTGTCTACATGGTGTTGTATCATCTTTGTGCTCAAATGGTGTGTAGCAGAGTATTATGAACACACATCAGTAGTTATATCTTCCAAAGAAAAGGCTCTCTTTCTGGAGCATTAAGTTACAACACAGTATGTCTCTCTTCTGTTCTCTTTCTGGTCATTGGGATGAGATGTTTGCTTGTACCAGGACAAATTGAAATGGAATCAAGCTTACCCATATAAGCTTGTTGCAGTCTGAATGAGGGTACTATTGATTTTTTCATTAGCTATGCCTCTTACAGTGGTAGCTGACATCTTGACTGAGTCTTATCATTGCTTCCAGAAATGCAAAAACCTCAGGATGCCAATTTCTTCTACAAGCATTTGCCCAACTGTCATGAGATTATGTTGTCAGTCGGTAGTAATGGCAGCTAGTGACAACCATTCTTGATGAAGGTGATGGTCTGATACTTTGTGACTGACATTCACAAGGTTATGACCACACCATTCTTGTTGTGTTTGTCTTGGTTGGCTGGATCTGACAGTATGTCTACCATCAACGTTTTATTGTGGAGTTTCATCTGCAATCACATAGATATCTTCCTGGTCCAGATGCAACTAGGATGCATTAGGCTTGCCTGTGGAGAAGGAAATTTCTGGGTACTGTTGACCCTGAATTGCTTCTATCTGCACCTGGCCACCTATCTGGCTGGCAAAGCTACCCTGGAGTGGCTTAGCTCAGTTACATGAGGTCATTTTCTCAAGAATCCAGCTTATAATGTGAGTGAGTGATTTGGAAGTTTTCAGTTTTTTCTACAGGGATTTCAAACTGTCTGCTTCTGAGTAATCCTGCTCCACTCTTGCAGAGGTCACTTTATAATGTTTGGGTGAAGACCTCTGAGTTGCGAACAGCTGTTGCCATGCAACACATTAAACTCCAGCAAGCCAGGCAGACGCACAAGTTGCACTCCATATTATCCACACATGTAAGTCCTCAGGTTTTTGCCATTCTTTACTTGCCTCCATCATAAGCAGAGGATCCTGTTGTGCAAGTAGCATGTGAGTCTGCCAAAACAACTGCCAGACAAGTGGTGGGAGTGCACATGCATTTTGCAGCTTGAATATCATATTGCACATCCTTAAGGATCCTTTAGAAGTCCTCCTTTTGGAAGTGCAGCACTTGTAAATTATGGAGGATCTGCTTTCGTCCACCTGAACCTGATTTGGTACTTTCCGCATTTTTCTAAATGGTTATTTATGAAGTAATTGGTCTGCATCTTTACAGGCTGCACATCTGCAGAACTGGGAAACTCTAGAGGAAGAGCACTCAAGTGCATTGACTGGAGTCATGGTGGCATTGGAAGCCACAATCTTGAGAGTTCCTGTCACTGGGGGAGCTAAGGTATGTTCTAACCTTACTATGACAATTTAATAATGCACCAGTCTACCAGTTGCAAGATGAGTGATTAGATTCAAATTGTACTCTTTTTCACACAGGCAATCTATTAATTCTAGAGGATTGCAGTGAAATCATGGTTAAGGTGCTTCTTTTAGCCAGGTCCTTTGCAAGAAAGTCTAGAATGAAACATGCTGGAACATGTAAGTGCTAGGAAGTAGTTCATTTCTAGGGAAAAACCTGCACACAGTAAACCATTGGATGTAAGGCTTTAGTGTCTTGCAACTATGTGACCTGCAAAACCTTGGGCACCAAAAGTTTTAGAAACATAACTTGTGGTTGCTAGGAGATTATGAAATCAAGCCTCCATGTACAAGGTGATTCATGTGATCAGATCTTGATGAATCACTGTAGATTATCAGCCTTAAACAAGGCAAGTTAGTGATGTACTTGCAGAAGTAGTGCAGAAGTTGTGCAACAGAAGTCTTAGAAACATAATGGTGCTTCAAGATGTGAAATTGAACCTCCATACTAGGTCATTCATGATGATATCTTGATTGATTGCTCTAGTTAATGGTTCTAAAGGAAGGCATGCTGCTTTGATGTACTTGCAGGCAGATGTACATGCAGTAGAAGAAGCACTTGGATCGGCTGTTGATGTACTAAATGCTGTGGAAGTATCTGCAAGTTCTCTGTCACCCAAGGTAAGATAATTATATGGAGCACTTAAGAACTGTCTGCAGTGGATGATATGGTAGTTGCAGAGTGTCAAGCAAGCTTTCTATTTAGGCTGACAAAGTTAACTGAAGATTAATCTGAATGTTTGATCTAGCAGGCAGAGAAGATGGATGTATTACTATCTCAGCTTGCAGATACTGCAGCGCAGGAGAGGGCTCTTTTAGAAGAGTGTGGGGATCTTTTGTCTCTGGCTGCTTCTTTAGAGGTAGGAAACACATGAACTTTTATAACTCTGTCTTCACATGAAATTTAAGATTGGGCCACTGACCTTTTGGAATGAGGAATTCCATTGATTCTTCTGAGGAATTCATTGATATGGAGTGAAATAGAATAATATATATCTTGTACAGTAGGTGGTACTTGCTGGACATGGATATTGGCATATGAAATTTTCTGGTTGTCTGATTGGGCAGGTAGAGGAGTGCAGTTTGCGTACACATCTAATTCAGCTTGAATCTGAAAAAGGGCAGGCCTCGGCACCTCTGCCCATGGGTAGGACAATGTCCCCCAACCATGCATGGCTGTCCACACCTTGACAAAAGGATGTGCCTTTGATTTGACATACTGAGTGTGCCAGTCTTTGGCAGCAAACATCTGAAAGACAATACTGCATCCCACCTCCAGGAGGGGGGAGAGATCCTCTGAAGGTTCAGTGAATCTGAGTTGCCCAAGCTGTAAAGACAGCCTCTGGTGTAGTAGTTCTAGGAACTTGACAGCACATCAATCAAACAAGGGAGAATGGTATCTAAATTGAATGGCTACTTACAAATTCCCTTTTGAGCCATTGCCAAAGACTCTGTCATTCTGGGCTTGTTTCGTTGCTGCCGGACTGATACTCTATTTGGAGCAGTAGGCACGTAACGAAGCTTGCCAAAAGAAAGCTGACCCTTGCCAGGCTTAGACCCCAATGGTGATATTCTGGTCATACATGCTGTTGATTTTTCTCTTTCTTGTCAGTTTCGGAATCATCAAGGGCATGCTCTTCATGGGATAAGAAGGCTGTAAGCTGGAAGGTCACTTCTCGGAAACAGTTCCTCAATGTTCTGCTCAATCAGCAGTATCTCCTAAGTTTTCATTTGCAAGTTCTTTCTTTACCCTGTTGAGAGACCTAGAACCATCTGCACACCTCTCTGGCTTTTTCATGTCATTGCATCTTGTCTGATATTTTGCACTCATCTCCCCATCATGTCATACATGATTTTTTGTCTTCCTCTTGCAGCATTGCCCTCCCATTTCTGTGCTGTGTTGTCTTTCTAGTCAAATCAGAGTCGCTGGAAGCCAAATTTGTGCAGGGGGATCATGCCCCTGTCAAGGAGTATGGCCACAGTGAACCAGCACCCAGCACCCCCCAATGAAGGATGGATGGTAAGTGGTCAGGAAACAGTTCAATGTTAGGTTTCAGTTCCCTAGCTAACCATGGTGGTTAGCACAGTTGCTTTTTTTAACTACCTACTAACAACCTGCTTGTCGGTTGTTAGTAGGTAAGTAGTAAAAACAGTCCTTACCTCTGTATGAACCATCTACTTATCTAGGAGTTACTTATTTTCTTACCTATCTGCCTCTATATGAGACCTATTTCTTACAGAATTGGTTACCAAGCTGAAACCAAATAACAACACAGTTGAGGTTCATTCACAATTGAGTAATAACAGGCATCCAGTGTATGGTGCCACTGTGGCCTGAGAGTAATATCTGTGCACTATCAAGCAATGTAGAATGACCTACTGGAGAATAGAACTGGTGCAAAAGCAGATGTGGTAATGCTTCATGACACATAATGATGAACCAATATGTTATCACAGCCCTGGTATAAACTAAAAACATTGTCATAATGCACTGGTTTAGCAAATCCCACAAGTATTCTACCTCAATTTCACACTACTTAAACCTTCTTCCCCAATGTAAAATTACAAACTTTGAACACAACCAGATCAGACTTACATGTGAAGTCAGAGAGTCATTTTCATACATGTACTCTGTAGAAATGACTATGAATTGTAGTGGTATAAAAATCTCCAAAAACATGCAAAACCATAATAGCCATTGGACAAATATCAACTTTACATATTGTTATGGTATGAATTATAACCAAAATCATGAATTTTTAGATAATGGAATGAATATTAGCGAGGACATGGCAGTTTTTGTGACTACTACCTTCTACCTCCTTACTAACAATCTGTCATCGTACTTCCAATCTACCATTCTACTACCTACCTACTTGCCTATCTACCTCTTACGGCACACCTCCTAAAACTCCACCACAAATCATATTTCGATCCTTCACTGAGCTTCAACTTGCTTACTTGAATATGCAACCCACACTGAGTTGTATGTCAGTTGCAGAGGTCCAGTCTCAAGGTCCACACACTAGTGGTTGCCATATGCCCGCATGTTAATGTAGGTGTGTATGCATTGATATTGGGTGGGTGTCACACAAAGAGATCCAGGGAAACTCCTATGTGGAGTTGCACCTAGTTTCAATGCTCTTGTAAACATGCAGCAAATGGAAGGATTTCATCTTGAAAAAATGGGGGCCCACAAGTAGGAAAATGTTGTACTCTGAGGACACACATGCTTCTTAAATGCCCTTGTTGGTGCATGTACTTTTGCCACAAAGTGAAAAAAATCCTTACATTCATTTTATGTGAATACAAATAAGGCTTGTGGTTTCGATAGTTGGCACATCCATGTTGTTGGTGCAACCATAGGTGCCACATCACCCTAGCCTTCAATAGGTCCTTTCACACATCCATTGTGTCTTTCTCCCCGAACAAATACTTAAGGACACTTTTGAAACATTGTGCTCCACATGCATTACATCGAATGTGTTTCATATAAGCAATTCCTACAATCTCCAAAACCAACCCTTAGTTCAAGAATGGTTCCACAACTTTTTGGAAGTTTGAATCACATCAAAAAAATTCAAGCAACTAAAACCCCACCAAATTCCAACCATCTAGTTGCCACTAGACAACCACTATACACCCAACATGTTCCCCATCATGTTCCCACTATACTTCCATTATACTTGCATTGGATTTCATCTAAATGTTACATTATATTATTGACCACATGTAGGTGTCTATAACATCACACTAAACCTTAATCAAACTCTATAGTTCATCATTCAAACTTCCACAACAATCAATAACCTAGATGATTCCCCATTACATGTTAGTTCAACCATTAATCCACATGTGTATTGGGTTGTTGTGCGCTCCTATTTTAACGTCACAACCATTGCTATCATCCACATACAACACATAACAAAGAAACATCTTTAATGGTACAACACATTTAAACCACCCCTATCTAGGATTCAAGTCCCTTTAAGCCAAATAACAATGCAAGAAATACCATAGGAAATCCACCATGAATGGACATTGTAGTTTTAAGGTGAAAGGACCAATACGGCAAGTGTAAATATGAGCACCATTGTTAATCACCTAGTTGCAATCCCTCAATTGTTTAGCGAAATGTGAATCATCCTAGAAAATAATTTACATCAATTTCCTACTACTTAACTACAAAAATAAACGTTCAAGTCTATCATGTGTACCAAGGGCAAAACCATTTTCAAGCCAACATTCCCTCCAATGGTGGCATGAGACATCTCATATGCCAACCTCTAAAACACTAATCACAAATCAAGATGATAACAACTCCAATAGATGGCCCACACAACATACAAAGAAGTCCTACAAGGACAACCACTAAAGATGGGTCAATTTAGCCATCCATAATAAGAAAATAACATGGTGCACAATTATGCATGTGATCCTTCCATGTTTGACCATTTGGGCCTTCAAACAATAACACATTAAAAGATAACACCTTTTGCACATATGAAATGACATGTCCCATAATCATATCCAACTTAGTTGGTGTTTTTTGTTGCAAATATACATTATCCTTTAGCTCGAATCTACATATTAAAAGTCAATGATCACCTTCTTGAATAGTGGCATATCAAAAATGTATTTTGATGTTAAACAATTGTCAAATTTGCCATAGCCATTGGCATTACACATTATAACAAGGTTGCTCATTATTCACATCCTTGGAACCACACATTTGGATCATCCAAACTGATGACCATCATCACATCTTGTAATATTGAGGTTCATGCTTCGCACCTGTAGTCAAATAATCACAAGCACAAAAATAATGAAAACAAATGATAAAAAGACAAACTTAAATTGAAATCCAAACACATAATATAGAAACCAAAACAAAAACACGAGAGGATAAAAACAAGAACAAAACAAAAGTGCAAACAAATCTTTATTATTATAAAATATAAAAACGTAAATACAAAAAGAACATAACCTTGTTATGAAACAAAATTGTGCCTTAAATTAATGTTAAACAAATTGAATGTAATGAAAAGTTTCCACTTTTATTTATATGTCGTTGATGACCTAGTTCATGAAAATTTCCATGGGTGTTTTCACATGTTCATCAACCGAAGAACCTTTTTGAAAGCCTTCCTAACTTAACTAAACTATGAATTAATTAAAAATAAATCAAAAGTGAACTATGAGTGAGTTACGAATTAATTATGAGTTGACTAAGAGTAAATTGAGAGTTAACTACAAGTTATTTAGGAATGAATTATAAGTGCACTCTAATTTAACTATGAATGGATTATGAATAGACTACAAGCGGATTACAAAATCATGAATGAAATCCATGTGGATGAACTCCATTCATTTTGTGATCATGTCTAATGTTAGAATCAATGATCGTGAGAAGGATGCAAAATAAGCTTACTCTCTCTCCTAGTCCCAACACAGTCTCTCCCACACACCCACATTAATTCTTGAAAAAAAAAAAAACTTCTCTTCCTCAATCCTAATCACTGCACAAAAAAATTCTCACAACACTAGTCACGACTCCAACTGTGCATAATTCCATCCAACTCGGAACACTGTAATCTTTCCTCATCATACCAAAAGTGAAAATTGACAACAAATTGTTTTCAGAGCTGATACCGGTAAGGAGGTACCGTGATCAAATGAGCTACGTCCAAAAACGCACATGCATATATATATATATATATATAGCTCCTCCTCCTCGTCCTCCGACTCTAATTTTCTTCCTCGTTGGTGCACCTAAATTATTTATACCTCATAATTAGCCATGGTAATTATAGATCTTAATGAAGCCCATACCTTTACAAACCTACTTCATTGTCTACATACAACTAGATGCCACCATACCTAATCACGTTCGCTTTTTATCAAATTGTTGTGGAAGTCTGGTGATGTAGTGCTAGCAAGATTCTATGACCTGCGACTTTCATGCAGGCTTCAACCAATTCAACCAATTGCATACGTACTTAAACATCTCCTCATCTCCTCATATTGCAGCCATAACTTTACAGATAATTCTATTACCTCACAAAAATAAAGGCATCCCCTTGAAATATTTGGATTCTCGTGATAAGGTGAACTAACACCCATATTGGTACTTAGTACTTTCATCATTTGGGGGCAAGTTCACACATTAAATGAGTGCTTTCTTTCAAAGAATAATAGTAATGGTGGAGTACCTCCCTATTATAGCACACCCTCTTTTGTAAGTACTACTGTTGGAAACAGCAAATGCAACCTCGAGTTGAAGACTCTGAGGCAAGCGAGCAAGTGAGACAACTCGCTTGAGAGCGTCCTTTAGGAATGATCGATTGAATGCAACTACTCTTCAAAACTCGCACACAAGAGAAAATGAAGATCGAGTATACATATGTCGGTTATAGTCTTCCAATGTCTGGGCTTGGTGCTGCTACTGATGAGACAAGAGTTTTAACATTACTGACTAGAGCTTGTCTCAAAGCCACATAAAACAAAAAATAAAATGTCGAAAAATGAAGGATCCACGATGACAAATTGGAGCTTCTAAGATCAAACGTTGCTACTACACAAAACAGGTCTAGTTACAGAGTACTGCTAGTTTGCTGCAAAAGAAAGAGAGAAAGAAGGAAACAAAGCAATCCTAAGAGGCAACCTTAAACTAGGGTTATCCAGAGCTTGCAAAACCTGTTTCAAGTTCCAGACAACGGCCGACCAAAAAGCACACACAAGAAAGAAAGAAAAACCACGCGCGTGCACACACGAAGTAGTTGAACTTGGATTTCTACTGCTTTAAGTTCCACCTCAGAGGTCTACAAAAAACCACTAAAGATTCCAATACTGAAGTTTCACCTCTAAACCAAAACCACTAAAGAAGTCGTAAACTACCACCACCGCATGGGCGGTAATAATAATAAAACTCTCACACTCTCGGTTCACAAGTTGTTGTATGCACAGAGTTGCGCTTGTCTTCTTTCTCAGACTACAATGAAGTACATAATTCTAGAAAACACTCGACGTCGGGGCATAGGTTCTAGAAACTTCTTGGTCAGATTATGCGGCCCAAATTTATGGCCCCCGCCGCGAAACACGAAGAAAAAACATGCACCAACAAAGCGTGAAGGAAAAACAGGGTAAACTTGCGAGAGAAAAAACGGACACAACACCTGCAAAACAGCGACCAAAACAAACCGCAGAAGTCGAAAACAACATCAGTGACCCTCCGACAAAACAACACCAGTCCAAAAGAAAAAGACGAGAGAGAAGGAGAGGGGAAGGAGAAGGCTGAACCATGGTTCGATCCTCGACACTAATTACCACTAAGCTTTGGCTCAAAGGTAAACCCGGGTAGGAAAAATCATCCATCAAACTTGCCTAGTGAATGACTGTCATCCATCTTTCACCCTACCTCCCTCCTCTCGTAATCCATCCCTGGATATTATTTCATCCACGATGTCGTTCGCATTAACGGAAAACATTATAGTAAAATAACCCTGTCTAGAAGAACTCATCCATCAGAGTTGCCTAGTAAATCTCTCTCTCCCTCCTCCAAATCCATCCCCCACATATCGTCTCATCCACGATGCCGTTCGCGTTAATGGAAATCGTTTTCAGGGCAGGTGGGATGGATGGACCAGTTGGATGGGTGATCATATACCGTAGTTCTTTTGGAAATTGTATATATACGGATCCGTACTTCTCAGGAAACGTACATGAAACAAAAACAAAACAAATGACAAATACCCTACGACTCTGCTCGAGTCCTAAACCTCTCTCTCTCTCGCGTGCTCATCATGTGAAAGCCTGGATCGATTTCTTCTACTAAATTAGCTGCTGATTATACATGAGTGCCACACCCAATACCGGCAAGCAAGCAAGAACAACAACAAACAACAGTCTAAGATCATATAATTTCGCAACTCCACGAACGTGATGCTTTACTCGGTCACAAGCTGGCTGTCCACACAAGTACAAATTTATGAGCGAGAGGCGAGAGAGAGAGAGAGAGTCGACACATGCACACACACAACACACATGTAATAACAGAGCTCCAGAAACTTACCAGCTGTTTATAATTTCGTTTCTTCTCTCACATGAGCAGCTGCAGGCGCCACAGCTACAATGAAAACATCACTATTAAAATGTATAGACCATCTCTCTCTCTCTCTCTCTCTCTCTCTCTCTCTTCCTTGCTTTCTTTCTGTCCGTGTGTCTGTCTGTCACAAACAAGCCATGAGTTGAGCAGGAGCAGCCATTGCTATCAGCACAAACTCAAAAGTAGCCTAGGTCTGATATAGGTTCTTTTTGTCAATTTTTGCTCCCTAAACAAGAGAGCAACTGACTGTCTGATCTATGATCTCTGGCAATCAATAATATATTGATTCCCTGTCATCAGGATCATTGATTTCATTATCCATCGTCACAGGAAACTGAAGATCTTTTAGCAGACTCTTGGAGGGTTCAATTACTCTCCCTTCCTCCAGATGACAGCGAGGAAGCAAGCGCTGGCACAAGCTGACAACAGACATCGTCAGCTGCTTGGCGCAGACACCAATAAGCAAATGCCAAAATGAAGGCGTAAGTAGAAAAGCACCTAACACCGGCTAAAGAGGACCCTGAGCCCCAGCCGTATTTATAAGCCCTCCTCTATCTGTTCATTTTTCGCTTCAGAAAATGGCCTGACTGCAATAACTCTACAACTGTCTCTCGATTGTTTTTTATATACCAACACGATAATATATATACACCATAAATATCTATCTATCCTTCGCACGTCCTTCGACACTAGTTATATTATTTTTTGAAAAGTTCGATTTTTTTTCAAAACTTGGTTTTTGTTTCTAATTAAAAAATAATTATAATCCCACTTCCCTCTAAAAGGAAAAAAAAAATTGGTGAAAGAAAGGTATTGAATCTTTGTGAAAATTTCAAATTCAATTCATTATTTGATTAACATGTGTGAAATTACCAATGTACTATTTACTACCTATGATGATAGATAGGATTTATTTTTTAAGTGACAAAATATTGTGTGATGTTCTTTGTTTAAGAGAACAATCCATTGTTCTTTTAAAGGATGCCTTAAATTCTGATTTAAAATTGCAATTCATTATGTTTACATTTGCCTTTCCCCCTTCTCTAATCATTTCTCCTCCCCCTTCCCTCACTCCCTTCCTTCCTTATCACCTTGCACTATTCTTTTTTTAATTTACTATGATGCCAAAATGACCTGGGTGAACAAGACCTTCATTAAAAGTTTTTTTTTTGAATTTTTTATATTGAACCTAAGTGGCTATCTTCCATAGAAAGATGTAGAAAAAGTGGCAATCATCCCTAGGAAGATTTAGCCAAACCCAACTATAAACTAGATATGAAATTATCCAAATGTGTAATTTTTCCTTCTACACACTCTGGAAAGCAAATACGAGAATATATGATGATTTTTATTCTTTTCTTGGCTCCCTTCTAGCAATTGAAAGTTGAAACCATTCAAAATCTTTTTTTTTTAAATCCTATAATTTGAATTTCACATTCCAGCAAAACTGTGCCAATTAAAAAAAAGACTATAAACTAGTGCCATCACCTTCTTTAAGTGGCTACTATATTTAACTGGGCAAATGGGGACTCAAGACTCTGACTTAGTCTCAGGATGGTATATTTTGTAAATGTTTAGAAACAACGATTTAACTAGTGAAATTTCATCCAAAAATGAAATTAAAGGATCAAAATTTTGAAAATGAAATGATTTTTGAATGAAATAAAAATGTAACCAGATTTTTTCTTTCTCAATAAGTAGTCAAAGATATTAAAAAAAGGATGATTAAACTATTTATATTTCATATCTTGTTTATAGCCAAATTTGAGTGAATCTTCTAGAGATGATGGTCATTTTTATTGCATCTTCGTATGGATGATTTTCCTTTGGTATCATCCAAGGTGAGTGTCTCGTGACCACCAGCAGTTTAGATGCCTTTTTCTTTCCCCCTTTTTCCCCCTTTTCTTTCCCTTTGAAGTATGTAGAGCCCACCAGCCTTGGGCCAGAATGAACCAACAGCCACCAGCACACCTGAGGGAGGGATTGGATGGCAGGTAGTTAGGAAACACTTTTCCATTGGGTTCCAGTTCCCTAGGTAACCAGGGCAGTTAGCTCAGTTTGTTTTTTAAAATCCCTACCTACTTGACAACCCATTAATCTTTAACCCAGGTACTAAACCATCTACATGCATCTATTTTCCTACCTACCTATTATGACCTATCTTTTGTAGGAAAGTTCACCAAGGTTAACTCTTATGTCAACTCAGTTGGGTTTCATCCATAATCAAGTCATAATAGACATCCGATGGATGGTGTGTTCGTCCATTCACTCTTTAGGTTTCATTTTAAAGGGTTTTAGGGTTTAAGGTTTACCTGACTTGATTTTGCCCACCATTGGTCACTCACTCTGTTTTTTCAAGGGTTTAAGGTTTAACTAACTTCATCTCATCTCGCCCTCCAGCACCCAATCAATCTTTTTTTCAAGGGTTTTAGGGCTATATACTCCAACTCCTCTCTTGAAGAGTACTTACATATGTACGACTTGTCACTGAAATGAGGTCAAGTAGTAAGAAGATGAAGAGCTTTTAATTGCTGGTCCAGCAAGGGGTCAGTAGTTAGATGGTGAAGAGGCTCTTACTTGTGATTATTGGTCATAGATATTGTATTTTATTTATGTTCATTTATTAAAGAAGTTCCCCTTTTTTTTCTTGCAATTTAATTTGTGTTCAGAAGCACGCAGTGCCAACTTATCTTTGGTTTGTAAGGTCTAAGACATAACACCTGGAGAAGGAGAGTGGAGATGTTGTTTGGGTTTCAAGCCCTAAAGAGTCTAGAGGCCCCACTAGAAATGTTAAAAGTTTAAAAACTTTTTAATGTGGTGGGCCTCAGGTAACACCAGTACTTACACCTGTACCATGGTAGTTTCCTCAAAGAAAAATAAAAAGTAGAATAAAAGATCCATGGCCAGAACCATCATAGGGGAGAACAAAAGGGAAGGCCAAAGAAAGGCCAAAACACAAATAGCCTGCAGGAACCCAAAAAAAAAGGGAGACAGATAGTCCTTCTTGTGGTAAATTGTTTACTAAAAGTAGTGTTTCAAATTGTTGGTGAATTCTCACAGTTTTTCAACCTTAAAATAATGATGTTAACAAATAAAATGGAATTTTGTGAAAAAAAAGGTCCAAATGTTTCAGATTTTGAATCTTAACCAAAATAAATAAATCACCAGATTTTTACAACAAGTTCCAGCGTTAAATTCTTTAAATTTTCATATCTGGTCTAGAGTCAAATTCAGCTAAATCTGCTTGTGGATAATTGCCAATTTGGCTACATCACAAAATTGAAAATAAATAAATAAAATCCATGCCTGAAAGGCTTCCTTCTGGGTTGTGTCTAGAGATTATGAATACATTAAAGTTATCCGAGAAGTTAGGCGATTAGGGGGCAAGAATGGCCAGTTTCGACATAATAAAGCATCAAATGCATAACTGGGAATGAAATTTTACAAAACAAAATAATTGGGACCCAAATTATTTTTTCCACCAGTTTTGGTGGTAACCTAAGTTTCATCCCCTCTTTCCTTTTTCCGGAGCGCCTCCACTATTGCTACATATTTTTTCAGTGCTCTTACTTGTACAACTACTATAATTACTCTCGAACCTTGTGCATTAAATGCTGAGTATCAGCATTTCATACTGAGATTTAATAAAATTTCCTTACTTTGCTGGTACCACTGAAAGAGGGGATAAGGGGTGAAAGCAGAGGGGATAGGGGGTGAAAGAGAGGGTGACTTCACAAATAACTTTATTGTCATAAAGACTAAATCAAGTTTACCAAGTCTAAATTTTACATGTCACCAGTTAGAGCATCCCTAGAGTTGTCGGTAAAGTAAGAAAAACACAGCACGAGAACCCTGAGTTTGTTCATACACAGGGTGAGATTTTAAAAATACCTGCAAAACAATACATTAGCATTCAAGGGGGTATGAAACTCAGAAAATCATCAATCTTTTGTGATAAACTAAGTTTCATCCTGTCTTTCTTTTTTCCCTCAGCGCCTCCACTGGTGCTACATATATTTTCATTGCTCCGAACTGTACAAGTACTATAATTAGTCTCGAACCTCATGCATAAATGCTGAGTTTCAACATTTTACACTGAGTTGGAGTATTTCATACTGAGATTTAATAAAAACGTCTTTACTTTGCGGATACCACTGAAAGAGGGGATAGAGGGTGAAAGGAGGAGGCCCAAAGACAGGGTGAAGACACGTACTTTACAGATAACTCTATTGCATAACATATTTTCAGTGAAAATGAGCAAACATTTGCCTAACAAGTTAAGTAAAATAATTATGCCCAATTCATTTTTCCTCAATAGGTAGGTATGCTGTGGTTGGTAAAAATCATATCACAATCTAACATCAGCTCTTGATTGGCCAAATGTATTGATTGGTTCAAATGTTTTGATATTAGTAAGTTTTGATCTTTTACTCTCTCAGATTCATGTTTATGGATTTAGGGTTTAGGGCTTGGAACTAATAAATAAATAATTTAGAATGAGAGAAATATTGTTATAGGGTCAAATCTCAAGTATGGATAGAGCTGCTCTTTGATAATAGCCTCAAAGATGCCTCACTCTAAGAGGTTAGAATGTGAAGATGCTAGTGTAGTGTTCACTATAGTTCCCTACAGGCCTCAGTCAAGAAAGTGAAGGTACCTATGTAGGTGCTCCTTGCACCCTGGAAGGGCAATGTGCTGGGTGACATTTAGGTTGATTACCTCCCCCATGGAGTAGCAAAAAGCTAGATTTACCACTGGCCATAAATCATTGTTTGGAAGATTCCCATATCAAGGGGTCCTGAGACCCCCTCGGTATGAGAATATTCTTACAACAAGGGTTAAGAAGCTTGGGCTTGTTTGTGAATACATGAGATGAATATTCGAAAAAAAAGACTAGGCTTCTTATCCCTCCTTCACACAAATACTCAAAAGAACTCTAAGCTTTTATTGACACTGGTCAGGAAACAGTTTTCTGTTGGGTTCCAGTTGCCTATCTAACCATGGTGGTTAGCTTAATGCTTGTTTTTTAGTAGGTAGGTACTAAAAACGCTCATTAACCAAGTATAAACCATCTGCTTACCTAGTAATTACCTATTTTCCTACCTATCTATGTATATATGAGACCTATTTTTTACAAAATTGGATACCAAGATGAAATCAAATATTAACTCAGTTGAAGTTCATTACAACTGAGTAATAATCGGCTTCCAGTGGATGGTGCATTGGTGGGTGCTAAGTTCACAATGGCCCTTTGAATTCATTTCAGGATCCCAAAGAAAATACATTTGTGTGAGGGTTGAAGCCACGCCATGGGAACTTGTTATCTCATCCTTCCCCAAGATATCTTCTTCAAGCGGTTCATTGAGATGGGGGTTTCCCAAAAAGGGAGTCCATTTGTTGGCCTTGTCTGCCAAGGCAAGGATTTTGTGTTTAGATTCACCATAGAGTGTAGTAGCTTAATGGATTTTGGCCCTTAGGTGATAGGTCTATTTTCATATGAGGATTTTTGAAAGATGATATCGCTTGTGTTGAAGCTTGAGATTAGTTAAAGAGTTATAATATCTTGAAGATTTCTGTTTCTTTTAGAAGACTTTTTGAAGATTATAATTCTTCTTTTTCCTTAAGATATTTTTTAAATGTAAATGGCAAATGCCATAGTGTGACACACCCCTTGTTGTTTATTTGTTGCAAAGTAAGTTTCAAGACCTAGATCTCATGAAAGTGCTAGAACAAAGTCTATCAGAAGACATCCATCTTGTAAGTTGGTTGTCAAGATTTTTCCCTTCTTTTGTTGTACTATGATAATCAGTGTAATTTTTTTGGTGGCTAAATTCCTCATCTTGACAGCCCAAAGAAAAACAAAACTGAAATATATTCTGTCACAGTTGTGAGGATTTTTATCCCCAAAAAATCCGTTAAAAATTGACAGAAATATTGGTTTTGAAGAAATGTTGTCACTTTTTTAACTACCCCAAAAGTTTGTGACCATTTTGTTGCTATTTGGAGAAAACCATGGACAATATTCTGTCAGACATAAATGTTAAATCTACTTTGGGATGCTCACCACCTATTCCTACTTCCCAAAAAATTTGAGAAAAATATATTGAACCCATTTTTTCCCCTTCTTTTGGTGCACTATGATCACTGGGCTTTTACCCTTTCCTCCAGTGTTTGAAAATACCATTTCCATAATGCCGTAGTACCTTGGCCACTTCAGCACAAATTATAAATATATATTATTTAATGCAAAATTTTCAAATAATATTTTTCTCTAGAGGAAAACTTTTGAGTAGGAAAAAGGGAGAATCTTCTGAAATATTCTTTTTATTTAAAATTAATTATTCAGCAGACAGTTGCCTGAGCCACCAAGGTACTACAGGGTTTTCAAGTTGGGGAGGTGTGTGGGGCAAGGGACAAGTGGGGGGGGGGTAAACAACATCATGTTCTCCGCCAAACACGAGGATGGGTAACTTAAAGTAAGTAGCCTTTTACTAACTTATGTGTCAGTCACTGAGTTGTTCTCAGTTGAAAGATGAAATAGTAAGTTATCGATTGCGAAGGTAGTAAGTATCCTGGTAACTTTTGTCCTTGAAATAATTAGCAATAAATTAAAACCATATTTGATGGACTTAGGCAACTGGTGAGAGGCGTCCTTCTTGATGCAATTTCAACGGTGGAATGTATGCAATGCAAAAGTAGGTTGCCAGCCCAGTGTGAATGTTAGGCTGATTTTGGAATTTAGGTCTAATTGAATGAGTCGTCTTGTTTTTCGGCGCCCCATCACTACTGCATGGAGTGCATGGTAGCTTTCTCTCTAGCTTTGTGTGCCTTGGGTACTTGGGAGGAGGCGTCGGATAATGATGGAAGCTGATGGAGCCGACTTGATGAAGGAGAATGGGCGACGACGGCGAACAATGGAAGGCCGATTTGGACGGGACGGATAGCGGATGGAGAGGCTTCTCAAGGAAGCCAACGGATTCGGAAAGTTTTTGGTGTGGTTCGGGAGTTGTGGAATGATCTTTTTCTTCTGGACAGCAAGAAGGATTAGCAAAGTGGTGTGAGAGAGACAGGGACAAACAGTTTTTGGTGTTACAGAAGAAAGATCAGGAAGCCAGAATTAGATGAACAGGCTAATTTTGGGAGGTGTGAGTGGATCTTTAGAAGTTGGAATTGTAGAAGTTTTGTATTGGGATGAACATAGCAATGGTGAGCAGTTCTGTAGATAGGCGACTTTGGCTGAACGCCTGAATTTCCGCTGCACCTGGTAGTCAGTCAGATGGTTGCTGCTACAGGAGAATTCGAGAGCAAGGGAAAGAGAGTCGAAACAGCACTGAAGCTGTTGTTTTGTGAGTCTTCTAATGTCAAGATAGCTTGTGCTTTCGGGATTGTACATATTTTGTAAATGCAATGGAAAGCTTCTTTGTCTGATACCTGTATGAATGGCGAGGAAGAAGATGAATACTTGAGGTCGGTCGCGTTGTTGTGTCTGTACATCTTCGATCTGTGAGGAGAGGGCCGATCAGTAGTTGCTGTGTGAGAAGGTTTGGAGTTCTACGTAAGTAGAGAAGATCAATAGAGCACAATAGACAGGGTTCACAGGCGATAGTAGATCTTGCTGTGCGTTCTATGGACCCTTCCTTTTTTGGTTACATGTATGTTTGGAAGTTGTATATGTCATTGAACAAATGGTTGTTCAACTAGTCCCATAACAAGTACATTAGACCAAACATTTTGGTTAAATGGTTGTATTTGTCGAACAACATACTATTCACAAGCATGTCCACAATAAACCAACAAATACTCAAAATAAAACAAAAGGTTTTCAAATGAAATTTCCTGAGAATTTGGACAAATTTTTCATCCTTCACCTGCACCTTCACATGCATTTTGGGAAGAATGATATGCTTAGAAGGTGTTTTAATTACATTATGGATTTCAAACAAAAGTTAAATGAATTGTGATTATCTTCAAATATAGTCTTGAATCTTTGGAGTCAAATTAGATTTTTCCACATAATCTCATGCAAGGATGAATGCATGAATATTCAAAATTTCTAGTCATTGAAGTCTCATTTAAGATATGAAGGATTGTTGGCATCTTTCTCAAGATCCAAATCAAAATTGTGCTAATGTTTTAATAATGAAATATGTCCTCACCCCCCCCCCCCCCCCCAATGTTGTGTTGTCACCAACTTTTGGCATGTTTTGTTTCTTTTCAACTTGAACTAACCACTAAAACATCCTTTTGTCCATTGGATGCATGAAAATGACCTAATTTCAATGACACCTTTTTATGTATTCATGAACTCTATGCATAAGCCTATTGTGATTAACTTTAATTTCTTCCGTTGTACAATTATCTTATTTATTAACACAACTATAATTATGCTTCATCCCATTATGTGCAACAACTTTTCCATGCCTCATGCAAAAAAAACCAACCCTCATATGATGAATTAAACAAACAAATGGGTGCATTGTGTAGGACCATTATTGGGAATCCATTCAAATAAACAAATGTTAGTGGGAAGATGAGAACAAAAACTCATTTGTATTTTCATTGCAAGCTTAAGTCTCCTTTTTTGGGGTAAAATGTGTTTTGGCCTCATCCAAATTTCATCTTGATTTAACATCTTATTTTGAGATTTCTTGAGTATCTAGCCTACTTGTTTAAAAGACAACCCGGTCGTGTAGTCATCCACTTTATCTTTCATGTTGAAAACACAACCCTTTGTTGAAGAAGTGCAAATGGGTTGAACCAAACTTGGACTCACCAATGATTTTCATTCTTGTGTACTTTACCTATGTGGTTCATAGATGGTCATCCAACCAAACTTAATCTTGGAGTAACTTCTTATTTTGATTTCTGTGCACTTATTTGTTTTTGAGACAGTAACTAGTGGGTGTATGAATCATCTTTCATGCATGTTGAAGGAGGAAGTGGGCACCCATATCTAAACACGTTTGAACCTGTTATATTTTGCTTGATGGATATTAGCAACAAGTTATATAGCAAAAGATCCTCATCAAGCCACATATGTGGCAAGGTCTCGTCATAGTCTGACAATTTTTTTGACGGGTAGAAGTACCTACGTTTCAATCTGTTTCACTCAATCAGCCTGCCTGTCCTCATGAAAACTTCCTAAGATCCCGTAAGGTTCCCAAGATAGGCCTTTCTCCTACACGCAAGACCTTCCCACAACAAAGAAATTGTTGGAAGAACATTCCTTTCCCACCCACCACGACATTTGCCCCAATACTTTGTTGAAATTAGTCATTTGTTTAACTATGGTACATGTGTTTTTTGTTTTTTTGTGCTTCTTTTCCTTCAATTTTGTGATATAGCCAAACTAACAATTGTCCACAAGACGATTCAGCCAAATTTGCTATAGACCAGATATGAAAGTTAAAAAAATTAGGTATCCATTAATATTTTTGAATGTTCTGGAACCTGTTGCTGAAATCTGGCAAATTAGCACCGCTTTTTTCACAAAAATTCTTTGCATGAGTTGAAGAAATGCAAAAACTTGACAAAAAACACTAATTTTAAATGATTGAAATATGGCCATTCGAGAAGGGAAAAAAGCTTTTGTTGGACAATCCATTTTGCTTTTATTTCTTTTTAAACCTTCAATCTTTGTGGGCATAACTCAATATTTTCTCATAATATATTATCAAATTTCAAATAAGCAGTATTTTGAGCATTTGTTGCATCAAAAAAGGTTTAGCTTATGTTCCAGTTGAGTTGAGTCAAGTGAAATACAAAAGAAGAAAGCACCATATGGAGAGGTATTCTTCAAATTTGGTGCTAGCAGATATGGAGAGAATTGTTCAAACACACATTCAATCACTTGTAAATTGCTCTTGGCTAGGCACTCTGAACTGAGTGTCTTAGATCCCTACACCTGTGAATTGATTCCATGTAAGTTCAGCATTCTCAGTTGATCTTTCAAGTAGTTTGAAACATGGGGGGAAAGGTAGAGAATTCTAGTGACCACATTGCCTCACTTTGTCTAGTGAGTACCACCATCTCAGCCATAAAACCAGCTAGGTTCAGTTTCATTTAGACTTGTACACAGTACACACACACCAAACCATCTGTGTTCATTTTAGACACTCTTTAGGGTTCTGTTGCCAATACCCCAATGGCCACATGCTCAAGCATGCACGTGCTCTTTTTCGAACTGTCAACAGAGCTGTAAAGCCTTGTCCAGCTTCAAGTTCAAACCATCCACATTACGGCCCACCCTAGCTTGCAATACCATCTGTATCACTCACAAACACAACAAATCCTTCAATAGAAGCATCTCAACATGTACCTACACTAGTTCTATTGTTCTGGGTGACAGTGCACTATAGAGAATTGAGAAACAAAATTCCAATTACCATTTAGGATTGTGATATAACCTCATTGGAGGTTGTGAAATTCAACCCGCCAATAAATTGGTATAGAGACCCTTGGTGTAGATCAACATCATGCAACAGCTGCTTCAGTGATGAGCGCCATGCCCATTTCCACCTTATAATTATCAATCCTAAACATCAACCCATAGAGATTCCTCCACAATTCAACACTTTCACAAAAGTGCACCTACTAGACTGAAAAGGACAGAGAACTTTCCAGTGTTTGTAGGTTTTGCTCCTTAAATCTTTAAGACACCTGAAGGGCTGTCAGGTAGGCATTATTCACCCAATTTTTACCCAAAGAATTAGCTAACTCTTTTCCATTTGTGGGACAAGTAACAACCAATCGTTAAGGGATTATATTGACTTGTATTGTGAATGCAAAAATGCAAAAATGACAACAGCAACTTGGATTAAAGTCTTAAACCTACCATGGAACCATGATATCTTCAATAAACTCATTTTGTATAACTGTCCTTTCATTGCACTTCCATACACAATTAGCAACCCTTGGCTCCAACACTGTATCAGGCAGATGGGCTCACTGTTATAAGCAACATGTTATATAGTCAATAGGATCCAAATGTTATGTATCATGAACCCCTACCACTTGGTGATTGGCCTAATGCTGCACCTAACGCACACCAGGTTGATAAACTGTAAAATAGAAGGAGAATTGACAAGGAAGGTGAAGAATTACCAGCCCAACACAAGCAGAGACTGAAGGGGTCACAAAGGGTGAGGATGCATGCAACTCATCCAGATGAACAATTATTCCTGACTTCAAGGTTGTCATGCCAAGGTCCAGGATATCAGCCCAAACCCTAAATCAACCCCTAAATCTTAAGCCTCAATATTCACTATAGGCTGAAGGATTGTAAGCATCCCATCAATCCCTTAGCCACTTTTTTATGAAGCTATAAAGCTTTTCTCTTCTCAAATGAATATCCAGGTTGTTAGCTCAACCACAGCTAAAATAACACAAGTTTACTGAAACCTTTCAACCTCTTGTACCTGCAAAGCATTGTTCACATATCAGACCTGAATTTAGAGTAGGTGACCACCACCAAAAAGACCCCAGAACAGGGTTATAGCTCCCGCTGCATTCTAACGATGCAAAAACAGGAATGCAAAAACTTCACTTTCTGATAGCTGCCTCATCTCCTCATCCCTTCAACCCAGCCTACACACAGGAATACTGTCAGAATGAAGGCTGCTTATGGAGTTCTTCAACTTGAATGACAACTTTGTAGGCTCCAACATTACAGTGCAAAGATATTCTTTTGGAAGGGTCCAGAAAGCAAAAGAATCATCTGTTGGATGCATTGGAGTTTGTGTATTTATACACTCACCAAGTTTAAGGGCCCCTTCATGTGCAAGGTCAGTCTGCTGCATAGAGCATCATATACCATTTAGCTTCAGATTGAAAAATAACACTGCAATGATGTATCAGGGGCAAGGTAACTGCAACTCTAAATCCAATCTGCAACTGACCCAATGGCTGTATACTAATTGTCTATGGAAGGTGCTGATGTTCCTGAAGATTCGGTTGCAAAGTCAGAACCTCCAAAGGACAAATCATTCATTCTTCTCGGGTCTCCATGAGGCAGGGCTCGATTCAAGCGCCGCAACCAGATATCATAATCAACTGGATATGGTGTTGTACAGAGACTATCTACATATTCAGCAAATGCTTTCAAAACAGCAGAAACCTCCCCTAGCTGCTGCTGGATTGCCCTTCGAGCCCAAGCTCTGTCCCTCCAGTGCAAGGCTGCCTCCATGCTGTCAAACTCAGGAATGGCACCCCCACATACAAAAAAGAGGAGGTAGATCAAGCTCTCTGCATCAGATGCAGGGCAAAGTCTTCCCTCTTGAAGAGCAGATGTGGAAGAAAACTTTGGAGAAATAGCAGGGCTATCTCTCTCTTCCAACACAGCATGCCCCCAATCTGTCAGGACATAATAATACTCACCATCAGCTGCTGCAGCCCGCATCATATGCTCTGGGTTTATGTCCCCATGTTGGATCCCCACTGAGACTGTGCTCCGCAAAGCAGACAAACAGTCATGACAGCAACGAAGTGCTTCATCTGCAGAAATCCAGCCTTCGATTTCTACTGCTGAAGCAAGTGTCTCACCTACAGGGTATGTGACCAATACAGGTGTGCCACACCAAGGATGGTCACAGCGGCCTGCAGGGCTTTCCTTAGAGCATGGCCCTGGGTGCATAACTCTACCAGAACCTGCTATCTGAGGCAAAAATCTGCTTGAGATACCCTGCTGCTTCATGATGTTCAGCACACGTGTCTGTCTTTGCACCTGGTACAGTCATTACAAGTTATCCTGCAATCAATCACAGATGCTTGGAAGCATCCTAAGTTGCACCAAATCTTCCTTCACAAAGCTTTGCTCAGAAATCTTGATATTAAAGTTAGCACTTGGGACACAGACAAAACTGACCTGATACCATGTGCTCATGTCTTCCCAACAGGGCTCCAGCTGTGAAGGGTGAGCACCAACAATGAGAGTAAGAAGCTTTTCCATGTCATTAAGTGAAACACCAATGTACAATGACCCCTGCATACTACCAAGCTGCTTATGAATCTGAAAGCCCTGTTGCCATTGTGCATCCTCCAACCATAAGATTGTTCCAGGCTCAAGGTGCATTGTATGTGCAACCAGAGCATGCTTGGATATCTTGACCTGCCATAACCACCAGAGCAGGCACCTCATTTACAGCAGCTGGTGTCATTTAGTCCTTGTAATGTTTATGACCGTTACCTCAAAAGACCTTGGATCTCCATTACGAGCCCTGATAATGACAGACAGTTGCTCCACATGTAGGTTAAAGCAAGAGAAAAGGATTTAGAATTCACCTCCTCCTCAATCTCTACTTCCTTGCCATGTGAGTGGTTATGGAGAGATGATGTATCCCCTGCTTCTCGGCCTTCATCACTATTACGCTCCAGACGTCTCTGCTGCAATTGAGCACTGTATTCAGCTGCCATCTCTGCCACATCTTTCTTCGGTGGGCCCTGACATTGTTCAATTGAA
Source organism: Sphagnum contortum (assembly GCA_963920785.1). Taxonomy (NCBI): domain Eukaryota; kingdom Viridiplantae; phylum Streptophyta; class Sphagnopsida; order Sphagnales; family Sphagnaceae; genus Sphagnum; species Sphagnum contortum. Next base: position 11,223,583 of record OY987282.1, read on the forward strand.
TAAAACAAGGCCAAAAGGAGCTGCAGCGCACCAAGATCACCCCAGTTTGCATTGCCAAATCGGTTCCACACTTGATCAACTGGAGAGATAGCAACTTCCACATGTTCCCGAAACCATTCTGCAGCACTAACATAGACATCTTCTGTTATTGTCTCCAATTTGCTGATATCTCCTTTAAGCCTCACCACACCACCTTTCTGTGAATCCATGCACAGAATGTATGCTATATCAATATTCTGATGTACTGCTTGGTTTCTTTCAGCCAAAAATCGCGAGGACAGCATCAGAAAACCGTGGAAAAGCGCATGTCCAACTATCTCTAAGCCGGGTACAGTGTCATCTCCTTGTGAAAGTGCTCCTGTTGTATTCTCTTGAATCTCCACAAACGTGACAATATCTTCCCATGGCATGCCACCCTGTGCTCTATTGTCCTTTTTGAGAAGAGCAACTCCAGGAATTGCAGCTGCTTCCATCCCTGAGTTTATATTCTCCATTATGGATGCCTGTCAGATTCATGAGTCTCTTGTCTTAACAGCACATTCTACTGTCACTGCTCCACCAACATTGCAGTAAAGAGATAGCAACTAGAGTACTCATTCACATTTCATGTTACCAAATGCTGTTCCCATGACAGCAAAACCTTGTGATGATTACAGGCAACAGCTACTTTGTGTTATACATTCATGCAACTGTGCAACATATATTCTTGAAAGCATGAAACAAATTGGGGCAAGGATCCATGAGAAAGACATGTTTGACTGTTGAATATTTCAGTATGTCTGCTAGTGATAGGAGAGAGTCCAAACCTTTGGGCCTTTCACAGAGAGGGGCATGGACTTCAATTCCGTGGTTGCAGCCCAGAAAATCTCCCACAAGCGTTGAGCACCAGCATGGACAAAGTCCTCCACTGCAAGGTATCTATCTGCCTCTGCTGCAAGATTAGTCATTTTGAACAGTTAAGAAATCTAGGAAACAGTTCAACAACCAAAAGTATATGCTCTAGACAGTTGTCTTCTGCTGCAGATCCATTATCGGAGATTAACTGCAAAATCAGAAACCAATTGTCTGGGATAGCAGAGTTTCATTTCTACCAATACCTCTTAACTTCCCACAAAATGTTCATACCTGTCCATGCTTTGCAACAGGTTATGAACTATGCCCAAAACTTCTGCTGGAATAAGGAATACATCTTAGGCAGACTCACCAGAAGGGGATGCCGTAGGAGGCATTCGAAACAGGAGTTGACATGGCACTCCTTCAATTGCATAGTCAAGTAATCGGAGCTCATCTAATTGGAATGGTGAACAAAATTTTGAGCTCTCTGAGGGAAGATTTTCAAGATTGTATTGTAACCACTCCTGGATTTCAACAAAGAAGGCATCACTGCTGACAAAATGCTGGGAAAACTGCACCAAGCCTTCTGCAGTATACACTGCACAGTGTAAGAATGTCTCAAAGCATGTCACAAGAGATGGGTGTTGCAGTTGACAGTTTCTACCTCTTCCTCACACTTTCAGCTGAATACTTGTCTAGCATAGACATTCTAAGTGAGATGAGGATGAGCACACCCATGTCCCTGTGACCTATCTTGACTTTCAGAAAGAAAACACACACTCCTTTGGTTTGGAACTGAAATTGAAGTCTTGATAATTTTCAGAGTCACATTTCAGTCTTGATTGTTCTTGCACAATCTAGGAAGGCCTCAAACTAAGACTTGACTTTGTGATACAAGCAAGTTTGCTCCACTGTGAAGAGAACACCACTTGTTTGTTCACTCTCAGGAGAAAGGTCTGGTCAAGGATTCTCCATGGACTGTCCCCAGAGCTCTTTCTTCCTGGGTGGGTGCTAGAGTGGAGTTTCCAACAAAGAAACTTTGTATTTTGGAGGGTAAGAGATGGAAACAAAAATGGAAGTGGGGAATGGAACAGGAGCAGACCTGAAGCAACTTTTCTCAAACTGCCTCCATTCCTCACGCTCTGACCTTCTCCAGCTTTGGAGGTAGATGCTTCCATCGATTTGGATCGCCATCCTTTCAACACGACCACAGTACAAGTGAGTGGAGGGGGATCATCATCACACCAAGAGTATCCCGTTGTTGTAAGTGTTCCACCACACATTCGTGTTTTACTTTTCCTTTTTTTTGTATTGCACGCATTGCTTATACTCGGAAAAGATCCCTTTTGCAGCTCCAACTACAAAGTTTACAATAAGACTTTATCTATTCGGTTTAATCTCATCGGCGCTACTGCAATCCTAATGCCGAGGATCATCGAGAGCAAGAAGATAATAAGTTTGCCAAAAGGACTTCAAGGGGGGGGGGGGGAGTTCGCGTTAAAAGGCTTTGGCAGGTGATGTCAAAACTCATACCGGATGCCATGATGCTTGTCTGAGTCAGTAACTCCCACGCTGAAGTTGAGCCCTGGGGATCGCCCTGGCCTGCACATGGCCGAGTCTACTGCTTCCGCACACAGAACAACGACGCAACTTCCTTGACCACAACAGCAATTCCAGAAAGGATCTCTTCCTCTGTCTCTGCATCTCCTCTCATGATCTCAAGCTTCCAAGTTACTCACTCTCCCTCTCCCTCACAAGAAAGATTATTCTCTGCGATTCCCAAACTTCATCGTAATGATTAAACCAAGTCACAACCCTAATCCACCCCAAAAAGACTTCTTCTCTCCCAAAAATCCTGGGATCTCTACTCTGCATTTCTAGAGCTTTAAAAAGGCCGTGCTCCACAATACTAGAGTTCAGCAAAAAAAAGTCCCGTTGAGATCCCACCCTCCTCTCTCCACCTCTCTGTACTTCAAGGTACGGAAATCATCAGGACCGATTTCCTCCATGAAAACCCCCAACGAAAAACTCCTATTCCCACGAAGCCACAATTCAAGCAAACAACAAACAAAAACTTTGAAAAAACCAATGCCAAAAAACAAGTTTCGCCATTCTCGTTCCCGCTTAATTAAGTTTTCCCCGCGCAGTGCTCAGGACACATGTCATCGTTGATGAAATCAGCAGCAACAATAACAGAAAGGTAAAAGAAAAAAGCGAGAAAAGAGGGCCGCAAACAAAAAGCGCGCGTTACTGTTGGTGGTCGTCGTCGTTGTTGCACTGCACTGTATAAAGTAGTAGCTGGTGACAGGAGTCTCTGTCTCGCAGGTTTAGGGTTTGAGGGCGGCAAACTTTTTCAACCCGGTTTCGAACTTTGAACCCGGCGAAACTTTGGGAATAGTGGGTTTTTTTCTAAACCCCTTTGTAATCCTTTCTCTCTCACCCTCACTCCCTGCTCCATCTGCCCACAAATTCATTGTTCAGTCGAACTTCAGTACCAGCTATGTTGGTACCAGTGTTGGGGAGGTGTCTAGAAATCCGGTGATACCCAATGATTTCAGTTCCAGGTATGCCTACCCTGACCCTGATTTCAATTCCTAAGACTCGCCTTGTTACAGGATTTTAATTTAAACCAAAAACCATATGACCGTGGATTTTATATACTTGTGTAGACGGGTGTCGGCCAGATATGTGGTTTCGTCCGGATATCAACATGCACATTAGCCCGAGATGCATAAAGGTGTCTAAACTTTGTAATTTTTTTCCACCAGCCCCATGTGTGATTGACAGAGGTCTCCTAGGTGAGTAACCTTATCATAGTCATATTCATATGGATAACCTTGCCTTAGATAAACATGTCCAGTTGTTATGGGAGATAGACAACAAAGTATAATTTATGTCCATGGTTTAATGTCTAAGGGCAGAGAGAAAATGAGAAACGTTTTGTCTTTATCAAGCATGCAAAGCTTTCTGTTAAGCAATGGCTTTATGCAAAACTTTGTGGTTTTTGTCAAGCACACAAAACTTTATGTCTTTTTAAAGCACGCAAAGTTTTTTATCATTGTTAAGCCATGACTTTATCCAAAGAAGAAAACCCATTAATATAAAAATCAAGGACGGGAACCCATCCATCAAAAGTACAAGGCAAATGAAAGCAAGAGTAGACACAACCCAAAAGAAAAGGAAAACAAATAATCAACAAAAAATTTGTGTCTTGTCACCTTGTTATGTTTGAGTCTCTTCCATGTTGCTACAATTTGAGTTACAAGTTTTGCATTGTTACAAAAAGCCACACCTCATTGCAATAAAAAGTTACAAGAATCACACTAGCATGTGAGCAAGTGAGCATGAGCAAATGAAAATAAGCATGTCAATATGGAAGAATATGAAATACTCCTTATCATATTAAAAATATATATCACAAATATTTTTTGCCACATCAATAGAATATTTTCAAACATGGAAAAATCGATTCATTAATTGATCAATTCATTACAAATTAATGAGAACTAATTAGTTATTTAATATTAATATCTTAGTAATTATTAAATAACTAATAATTATTACTTGATCATTCATACTAATTAATTAATAGTAACTTGTAATTAATATTTGATGTCATTACTATCTATTATTGTTAATAGGTAGATAGGTAATAAGTAGGTAAATAGGTTGGTAATAGGTAAGTAGTAAGTAAATAGATTATAAGTAGATAGGAAGTTAGTGAATTAGTCAGTTAATTAGGAAACAACTAGTTAATGATGAGATACTTACTTATGGAGTTAACATAATTGAAAGAGAAACCAAATTGTATGAGATAAAAAATCTAATCACAACCTAGTTGCAAACTATTTGCAATTAGGTTGTAACTAGATTTTTTATCCTCTATTGCTTTGCTTCCCTTTTAAGTGTGTCAACTATATAATTATATGCACTATAAACATTAAAATACACAAGATTTGCCAAATGGGATGAGCCAATTGGAGAAGTTTAACCCTAATTTGGTTAAATTCAAATTAAAAAAAAGTCTTAAGACTTACCTACTTACCTACCTTGGCCTATTTACCTACCAACTTACATAGGCCTACTTACCTACCTACTTACATAGGCCTACTTACTTACGTACCTATTTATATTTACCACATGTTTCAAGAATAATTGCCACATGGCACAAAACTATTTATCCACGTGTATGAATTAAAGACCTTTAAAAAAAATAGTTGATATTAAAATTTTGGTAATAAGTTTTATTTATTTAATATTCTTTCAATATGCCACATGGCAACATGGTATTGGTCATTAATTGCACGATAGTTGCACGATAGTTGCATGTGTTATACGGTCAACAAATTAAAAATATAATCAATTCAAATGCATAGTTCATCCATTGTTTATGTGATGACATCAACATTTGTAACTAATGTTGCATGTCCAACACAATTACAAATCATTTTAGTTACAAATGTCATTTGTGACTAAAAATTAATTACAAATTAAAGTAAAAACATATGAAAATATGAAGTCTTATAATGACAACAATTCAAGTCATCATGACAAAACCAAAATTTGTTTGACTTTTAAAAATCATTGCTAATGGGTTTTTCTATTCCCATTAAAGTTAGTCACTTCTGAATTTTCCAACAACATGTTCTTAAAACAACAACAAGTACATATAATACTCTAATAAAACTTGGACTAATTACAATCCTAAATTAACATGTACACAAATTGCTCAAAGCTTAAAGGAAATTGGTTGAAATAAATATTGATTCATGTTCCAAAAATGAAGATTGAAACACATAATCAAAAATGAAATCCAAAGGCCTTTCAATGAGTTTGTCCTCCTAGTTTTATACTAGTTATTTCAAAATACAACAATCATGACTTACCATTATGAATAGTCATTAGCTAATACCTAGGTTAACAATCCCAATTTTCAAAAAATACACCCTACCTAATTATTTGTTCATCTATCGATTCTACCAAATATAGGTTCTACAATTCACCTATTAGCTAGCTTGTCAACCTATCTTCCTAACCTTGTAACATTACCTACTAGGTTTAGTAACTAGTTAAACCAATACTACGGATTAAATAATAGGTTAAAACACCTCTTAAGTTTAACAACCTACTTACATTATTAACCTATTAAGTCATTTGTTACCAAATCTAAGCAACATTATCCCCCTTTGGAATCTACATTTCATCCTTGAAATGTTAGCTCAAAGTTTTAGGTTAAATTAACCTTATGTAACCAATTGACAGATGACTTCCTTGATAGGTTCAACACCTACGACCTCCACAAGTTCAACTTGACTCAAAATTTGAAAACCAATTAGCATTACAACCTTCTATTAATAGGTGTGTCTTCAAAGGTCGTTATGGGTGTTGTAAATATCTCCAAAGCATGTAAGGTATTTGATATTAAAGTAATTTCATGACCTATACCTATTTGGTGTGGGGTCAGAAGTACATTAGTAGTTATGAATTCTAGTGATTCTAATCTACAGTTTAATTTGACGAATGAAAGGTTAACAAATTCAACTTGTTCCTTATCATATCTTTCACTACCTTCTAGAGGTTGACTAACAATAGTGGTCAGCGGATTAGGTATAGTAAAAGTTTAAACATGTAAGGGTATGATTTCTAAACCTATTCCACCTCTTAGTGGATAACCAATTTAGTAACAAGTTGTACCATAAATGGCATTACTAAAACTTTATAATTGGTTCCAATTTCCACAAATACAAAACTCAGGGGTTCATATTTGAAATTAGGGAAAGTGGTTTGGTAGGCATGTAACTCAAGTTGATAACTTTGTTCATTAGAACGAGCCAACTCCATATTGTCCTAAATATGTTCCTTTGTGAACCGTTGAATGGTTTGCCACCATTCCTTCTACTTGGGGTTTCTATTTCCCAAGGCTTGGTTCCACACTTTAAATAGGGTATTGTCCAACAATAACTCTTCAAACTTCTTTAACATGTAGTTCATTCTAATAGGTAAAATGGGGTTCAATTTACTCAATTTTGCCTTGGTTGTTTCTTACTGACCCTTCTAGTCTTAGATTTGAGTAGTAAGACTTTGTTTCTCCTTATTGATTTCTATGTGGGCAACTAGTTGTTGCTCCCTGAAATCTTGACAAGTTTGCTCCAAACCAATTATGATACCATGTTGTTCCAAATTAGACTCTCCATTTTGGCATAATCTCGCATCATTCACTCCAAATCAGCTTACAAACGATTCAAATCATTGTGGGTCTTCCAATTGAGTTAAGTGAACTTGGCATAAATTTGGTGCAAGTTCTTAGTCTTCTTAGCAACTTGTTTTGACTTTTTCAACTTATTGGACAAGTTCTGGTTTTCATGTTGGATTTTGTTTAATTGTCCTTTGATTGTGACCAGTTATTTGTCACAATTTTTCAAAGTCTTTTGGTTCACTTAGATTTTGTCATTGTTGTTGTTGTTATAGGAGTGAAATTTTGTTCTTATTTTCTTTTGTTTGTATAAAGTTGTTATGATGGCAATAATGGCAATGGGGCATGTGCCTTCACTTTCGGTGACCAAAAGTTCTGTGGTGTACCATCATCAGCTTGGAATGAGGACAAAAGTAGGTGGTGGATTAGTAGGGACTCAAAGCTTGAAGATGGTAATGAAGAAGTAGGAGGGAGGGATGCGATAGACTAGTGTAGTTGTGTGTGTTGTCTGAGATGTTTTTACAGAAGGCACTAACTATTTGATCACTAGAGTTGTTGCCATTGCCATTGTTGAACTACTTTGCCCATTCTCTTCTCCTGGAAGGACTTGTAAACCCAAGTGCTGATGATTCTTCTTCTTCCTTCATCCATTTAATAGAGCTTTACAAAAATTCCTAATGTGTTTTGTTCATGTGTGAGCTCCAATGCTTTTGAAAAATTGGGGTTTGTTTTGAATTGCAAAATTTCTTAGCAATTTCAAAGTTTGAAACTACCTACACAGATATCCAAGGGTTTTTTTTTTTTTTTTTTTTTTTGCTGCAAGTGATTTTTTTTTCGGTAGTTATTGATGGAGGATGCATGTGCTTATGGAGTTGCAAAATTTACAAGTTTTGCTAACTTTTGTCTTTTTTATTTGACACATGGGGGTGTGGGATGAATGGCCAGGAGTAAATATGCCCATAGTGTGATGGGGCAAGTTTTATAAGAAATCCAAAAACTAATTTCAATGCAAATGTTGCGAGGAAAGACTTGTCTCAAATTTTATGCAAACACTGCAATGGGCTTGGCAAAATTGGTAATATGTATTGTAGTTGTTCTTTTCACAACTTTTCTTTGATTTTTTTGTGGCAATAGATCGGAGATTTGAAATTGGTCATGTATGTTGTCCTTTCAGGTTTTTAATAGCACAATATTTTTTATTTACAACCTTGCTCACAAGGGGTTATCACAGGTGTCAAGAATGGCTAGATTTTGAAGGGAGAGGATTTTGGAAAAACAATGAAAAAGAGAGAGAAACAAAGCCTAGAATTCATACATTGGATATGTGACTCCATTTGCATGTCAAATTGGCAAAACTTGATTTATTGATGTCAAGCACCACCCCTAATGGGTGGATTTTTGGTTGGGGGAGGGGGTGGGGTTTGAATAATCTTCATCCTTGTCAAAATGTTAAAAAAATGTTTAATATTTTTTACGAAAATAATTTTATTTTTTTCTAAAATGTCGAATTGAATTTTTAAAAATTAATTAAATATTTGACAATTGACATTTGAATTGGCCAAATGTCCTAAGGTAGTTTGGTCTGGTTTCCAAAAAAAAAATTTAAAACCAATTGGGGTCGATTCTTTTCAATTTTCAATTTTTTAAAATTGTCTGGTTTTTGGGTTAAAAAAATTATTCAAGTGGATATGAAGCTACGCTCAGGGTTTGAAATTTATTTCAACCTAATATATGTCATGGCCATTTGACAAAACCTTTTGTACATGTATCCTCTGATTTTTAGGGTCTTTGGGTTCTTTGACAAATACTTGTGGGTATATCTTTGAATGTTTGGGGGTTCTTTGATTGAACCCTGATGTTTTGAGTTTTTTTTACCGAACTTTGATATTAATTTATATATATTCTGCCTACACCTAAAGACATAAGATCAGAATAGAAAGCAATAACAAACTAATAGAGTAGAAAGTCTATCAAGACAACTTTAAAACAAAATTGCAATACAAATTTATGTTTTGCTCCATTAATTTTTAAAGAAGTAAGTGGATCATACTCTCACAATGCCCCACTCTTTGAACTTTTAAAAGTCCGAAATATCATCCTACTTATTGTACTAACAAGACTTGGAAAGCTTTGGAACCTAGGATTTGTCATCATTCCTTCTATCCAGTTTTTCTATAAAGGAACATTACAATTTGTATTCTTGCATGTTACTTTATGAAAAATCTAACCCTTTGTAGGGGGGAAAAAATGGATACAACACACCCATGATGACTATTCATGAGAATCATCATATGAATAATTTAAATGTTATTACCAATCGCAAGATCAAACCCAATTTTTTCATGCTCCACCTTTTATTCAAATTCAACATCTATTTTTTCCTTAAAATTGATTCAACCTCACATGTAGATGGATGATCGCAAAACTTGGAGCACCCAATGTGGGAGTTAGAAGGTTAATTCTTGTTGACACAAATAGACTTGTTAAGGTTTTCTATCTAAAGGCATCATTTGCAAAGTGTTGTGAGAATGCATATAATTGAAAAAATTTGTTTGATTTTAATCGAGCTAGTTGGGATGCCCAAGATCTATCTTGCCAAGCTGACAATTGTTGGAAACTTGTGTTCTATGATTTACCACCAAGTCCAAGCACATTTACAAGTGTTTGCATCACTTGGATATCGATGATAGTCATAAGGTTCTTTTCCAATAATACTTGTCCATGTGTTGGGCGTTGTGTTAATGGTGTGAAATAGATCTCCAAGATTGTCACCATTTGGGAATTTAGATGTTTGAGGTATTTCAAAAATAGTAATGATGACTTGTAGACTTCCATTAACAAAGGCAACAACACTTGTTCATCATATGTGGCAATGAGAATTGTTGTATTCTCACGACCCATATAGTGTTCATAAGACACATGGACGTAAATATGGGATTTAACATTAATGCAAAAATATTGTGACCTTTCTTTTTTTCAAACGCATGTAAAAAAGAAAGGACAAGGCCCAAGACATCCAACATTTGTTTCATATGATGAACAAATGCTTCTAATTCTTGATCAAAATTTTAAAAATCTAGGTTCATTAAGCTGTTAAAAATAATCATAGATGCAAGGTTTTGGCAAAGTTCACAATATGTAGAAATGATGTATTATAGGACATCTCCAAGAAGCCATTGCCCCCAACTTTGGTTTAGAACACAACTAATCACAATAGGACTCAAAACCTTCACAATAGTTTCACAAACTGCTCAAGTCCCAGGAGAAGGTATGTGGCTTTGTAAAGCCATTGTTTGTTTATTGTAACATAGCACCCCATTAGGTTAAAGGATCTTGGAAGAGCAAGATTTGACTTGCAAACATGCAAGCAACCAAAAAAAAACATAAAATTGCATGCTACAAATTCAAGATGCAAGATAACACAAAAAAAGAAAGAAAAAAAAGACATAATGAACAAAAAAACAAAAAACTACCAAAAAAAAAAAACAAAGAAATTGAACAAAAAATGTAAAAAAAAGAGGGTAAAAAACATACTTGGTCTTCATAGGCATGCTTAAATTTTTCGGTTTCAATTGAGATCTATGCATGCTTGTTCCAAAGCTTGCTTTCTCTTTTCATAGTTTTTCAGCCAAGTAATACATTTTTGGATATCAATTTGCGCACTCTTGATAAATGCACCGACTAATCCATGAACCATTTTTTTTGTCTATTGTTGCATATTAGTAGACCTTGGATAAAACATGTCAAAACATGAGCCATGAAATGGTTCTAACATGCCCAAAGTCTTACACAACACCACAAAAATAAGAGTTGTTGCACAAGATTGCAAATTAGCCCCTTCACATATGCAAGAAACTTATCATTGATGGAAAAACATGCCAAGAAGTTCCCATAGTTTGGGAGCCATGGTTACACCGCTAGTGGCAATGGCCTCAAATAAGCTAATTCCCAATTGCTAAACAAAAAGTTGACAACCACAACAAATATGTCATGTGTTCTTGCAAACATTGACAAATCAAAAGTGCATGTGGTAGACATGTAGCTAGCCAATGTAGGCTACACATATGTAATCAAAGTCTTTTCCACCAAGGCTAGTAAAACCTTTTCCACAAAAAACTTTTTTAAACATGGGAAGACCACCCTTGGGCATAACTTGTAAGCCATACAATGCAACCAAATAAATTCAATTGTCCTTATTGGCCAAAAACCTCTAATATAACATTAAATCTTCTAAGAATCCAACTTGTGTATCATTATTATTTTTGAACTAGTTTTTGGATGAAAAGAATCCAAAGATTACACTTGAGGTGATATGTGGGCATTTAGTGGGTGGTTGACATTTGAGTGCAAGTTTGAGTTATTTATTAATTTTTTCCATGTACCTTTTTAACAAGTTGTTATGTTCCATTTCAATGTGTTTTTTCATGGCAATTATGGCATTGGATTTGTGTTATGAACCCTTCTCGACTTATAATGTGTAAGGTTAGGATTTTAGGACCAACTATTTGATGGTGACAAATAATACAATGCATGATTTGGTTTTGGGTAAGACCAATATGTTGGTTATTATTCATTTGATAAAAAGCCCAGGTGACCAAGTTGTGGTTGCATGGCTTCCATGCCACACATTGTTTCTTCAAGTCCTTCAATTGTTTTATTATAGCAAGATGTTCTTCAGTTACATGCTTTGCAAACTTTACAACTTTAACAACCTCACCTTCCATGTTATTTCTACTAGAACCTACAAAAACAATGTGTGAGAAATTGAAAATAAGATTTGCAATCAAGTTATTTAGAGACTCCATGTATGCAAGGGAAGATGCTAGGAAAATAATTAAAAGCACAAAGCAAGGTAATTTGAATGTTTGGGATGTGCATGGTTTCGAGAAATAAAGTAGAAGACATTAATGAATGTGTTACAACATACAACCCAAGGATGAGCTTGCTTGAGAATTGACCTCAAGAAAAGGTGAATTTAAAAACTTGCTAATAATTAAGCTTCAAAAAGAAAACCCAACATTATAATTTGAAACCCAAAACACAAGGTTTAAGATTTAAAGGCAAGCCAAAAAACTTCAAAAAAGCTTGGAATCCTAATGAAATTGTTGCAACATGTAGCTTCAACCTAATTTGCTTGATGTAGTTTTCACTTGATGAGCTTGTTACAACTTTCACAACAATCAATGAAACAAATGAACACATAACACATAAACAATGTTGAACTTGAAGCTTGCTTGAAAATCAAGTTGTAACTTTTGCAACAAAGGACAAAACAAACAAACATACAACATAGAAACAATGTTATATTTGAAGTTCATTCGAAAATAATTCGCAAAAATTGACAAAGCATACAAACACATAACACATAGACAATGTTGAACTTGAAACTCATTCAAGAACCAAATTCTAGAGCAAATGAACACACAACATATAAATCGATAATCAAACTCCATAGCAAATGAACAACACAACACACACATTCAAAATCAAGATCCAAACTTAAATTAAGGCATTTGATGGAGAATGTTAAAAATATGAACAAATAGATAACTTGCAAAAAACTTGAGAAAGGCAATGTGAAACAAATAAAACTACTCTTTCAACAACCTTAAAAAAAACAAATTTCAAAATAAACTAGGACTTAGGAAAACATTTCAACCTCAAACCTTGAAATAGAAGCTTGAAAGTTGTGTTTTCTGTTTATTCAGTCTCATTTTTTTGAATGTTGCTTGTAGCTTGTAACAAGATGGATTTCAACATTGATCTTTTGTCACCAATTGCCAACAATGCCATTGAGTGTCGTCATTTGTGATCATTGATGTGATGATTGCCATTGCTACACTGAACCCTCAGTAACATAATTGCCTAATTGAAAAGAGCTGCTACCTCTTGAGTATTGATGTTGTCAAGTGTTTCTCATTTCTCATTCTCAAACCTTAAACCTAAAAACTAAAACCCTAAACTCATTTCCCCCCCCCTAATATTAATCAGGTTTAAACCGATTGTTGAACAAAAAATGAACCCTGTCCCTGTACTTTATTAGGTGTCAGGTATGGTTGTGTTGGCTTGTCTGTTTGCCATATGGAAAGATTAGGGTTTACCCGTCATATTAGCTCCTCTTCAGGAAACACTTGTGCATGAAGCACTTCTGAGTTTTCGTAGGTGTTTCAGAATTGCTAGTTTTAAGGGTTTAATTGCAACATGGTTACTCTAGTAGTCGTTTGGGTTTTCATGAACTTCAAAATAGTTTGATTTAAGTAGAATGCAGCTCTGGATAGTTACTGTGCACAAGCTGCACGTGATTACGTTGGGAGCACAGAACTATCGAGAAACAGATTGCATCATATTATCCTGCCTTTGTTTTGTTTCCTGCAGTTTTGTGAAAAGTGAAAATTTAAGAAAACAAAGCATTCTCTTCTTTGTGACAAAACTGTCTTCGAGGAGAATGTACTGGAAGTCACATATAAGCTTCTTAGTGGGCTACCAATAGCTTTGAATGATGGAGATACCAGATATTTGCTGGAATATATCTGTGGCATTATACAAACTTTGGTATGGATCTGGCGCTATTCTATGATCAGCAAATCCAATTGGTGATTTCAATGCTACTGATCTCTGTTGTATTACAACATGCCTTAAGTTCTGGATGGTTAAAACACAATCCTCTGTTTATCTGGTTGAATTTTTCTGGAGGGATTGAGAAAATCTGAGACATTTTGGGGATGGCTGGATGGTGCAGAGATTGGGATTGGGCTAACAGGTTTTGGAGTCCTGTTTTCATTTCCTTGGTGTTATCCTCTTTTTTGACAAAGCTCTTCTTCCAATGGGAAATGTAAGCCTCTGTTTGTCTGTATGTGTTTTTGTCTCTCACTAGCCATACACAACATTATCAAAACTAACCATAGTATGAACATATAACCCACCAATTTGATGTGGATGTGATTTTCAGATTCTTTTTATTGCAAGGGTCACTTACAATTGTCTGAAGTCAACCTTTCCTTCTTCCGAAAGCCTCACAACTACAAGGCGCTGTTGCATTTCATTTCACTTGTGAAGGATGTTCTGCTTTTTTCTTGTTGTATTATGCTTTATATATGTAGGAATACTCCCAGCAGCCTTTTTCTTGCACATATATGTAGCCTTCTAATTGGTTTTTTTCAAAGTGTATTTGTGGAGTTTTCTCTGGAGTCTTGTTGATATGTATGTGTAGCCTGTTCAGGGCAGTTCCTGCTGTTGCAGTCATGCTTGGGATGGGATTTCATGCAGGGGTTCATATCATTTGCAGTAGGCTTCTGCCTGGTGCTGTGGGGTTGGGCTGTTGTGGGGATGCTGGTGCAGGCTTATGGCTTTATTGTTCTTTTCAGGTAGCCACACCTTATTTGGGCAATACATTGGGACTAGATCACCCAAGATGCATCTGGTGACGGTCTACCTGTGATGTCTATCTACCATATAGATTCCTTTCTCATACCACATTGACTATTTTGGCATGGGGTTCTTGACAGTGGTGGTATTTCTGTATAGAGTGCAGTTTTGGGTTGGTTTCTTCAGCAGCCTTTCCTATTGGCAGTAAGAGTTCTTTATCCTGATTTCTCTTAATCCAAACACTCCTTGCTAGTAGTGCTATCAGGCAAGAGTTCCATCCTACAGACTGTTGTTAGGCTCACCATACAGCTAGGTCAACTTATTTATTGACCAATGAAGCCCTCCAATTCTTGATTTCTTCCACAGTTCTTTGTCATGTGGTTTTATGTGCATTCTGAGATATCATCTAATTGATGAGAGGCACTTGGGATTTTTGTCCATGATGTAGCGGTTTTTTTACTGGTTGCGGGAGTGAAGGGTGCCAGTTTGATGCACCATAGTCCTGGCAGCCAACTAGGCCCAAAGGTTCTGTTTGTGTCTGTCCCTCGTAATTTGTGTCTGCTTGTGTGTAAAAATGGACAAAACCTTAGTTTAGCTTCTAATGTTAAGAGTACCACAACTTGTGGATACTCCATTTTTATTTGTCCTAGAGGCTGCAAGTCAGTTTCTTTCCACAGAAGAATCTCGTGATTGCTTAAAGGTAATAATTTTGGATGGCTGTGCACAACACAGCAACAATCAATGTCCAAGTCCATTCCCTTGCACCTCTGATTCTGGATCTCCATCCTTTTTCATGAAATCAATGGAAATAAGTGAGTTTAGATATGGTCTGATGTCAGTCTTGGTTTACTCAATTCAGGGACTCCATACATAGATAGAGGGCATGTGCAGTTGATGGCATTAAGCCTTACACCCAGGGAAGGACCTTTATCCAGACATGGCATTGTATGAGGCAGTATTTTTGTATTACATGGCTTTTGTATGTCGGAGTTGAACTGTGGATGTAGACTATTTCACCTGCTAGTAGTGTTTGAGAATCTCTGTTGCATCTTTGATCAGCACATCCTCAAAGACTCGGCAGTTGAAAACAGGACAAAAGTCAGTATCACACTGCTGCAGCAAAGAGGAACTTTCAAACCAGTGGGTTTTTGTGTCAATTTTCTGTTGTAGGCAAAGTGATGATCATCTGTCTGAAGATTTAGCCAATTTCGCTACAGGCTAAATATGAAAGTAAAAATGTTTAAACATCCATCTATAGTTTTGGCTACCTACTTGAACCATGTCTAGAAATTGGGAGATTTTTCTTAAAATTAGGTTGAGTTCTGGCTATTGAATATCTAAAAAAGCACTGGATTTTAGGACTTTTTATCTTTTTCTTTTTGGCTGCATGTACCCAGCAAAAAAACCTTTTTTAAACATACATAGCACAGAATAGCTTATGCATTTGAAGGGTGTGTATAACGAAGAATGCAGCCTATGTAGTGCCCTGACGTCCTGATTGCACATCGAGTAGAAATCCGTCACCGGGATCAAGGACCATAAAACACATGACGTGTGCATACATTAAGACCGGCAAAAGGATTCCTACAGGGTGTAACAGTATTCGTCATTGCTACCCTGAGATTGCAGCAATTATACTCTGCGATGATCAACAAACACAGACTTGGAATTAAGTCCAGCTGTGAAGTCTTCAGTACGTTCAATTTTTTCTGATACGCAAATCTCTCATTTTTGGAAATAAAATATGGATGGCATAATTAGTTTGAAATGCGGAGAGATGGTGCACAAGTGCACACCCTATGTGGTTTAGATGACAATTATTTCAAAATAGGGTATGCTGGTATTCGATCCAGCTGATTATGACCTACATGTTTAGAAGTCTAGGTAGAATATTAACTACCTATGTTTTGTTAAATTTTAGACCGATAATTTCAAAAATCAGAATTGAATATTTTTCTGTCATGGTTTTCACCAGTGTTGGGCAGTTTTTTAATTTGGCAGTGGTTATTTGCAGGTTTTTAGATCACATATATAGGCATATATTCGATGGTTCCCATTTTGTTAAACTTTTATCCCTGTGTTCAACCCAACACTTTCTGAAATCATTCTTGTCTCTTGTTATGAACTAATGACCTCACTTTTCTAGAATCTGACCTCAACTTCACCTCAACAGTTGAAAACAAGTAAGGTTCTTTGTAAAAACTTAACATGCAACAAGTTTGAAAATCATCTTGAGTTTTTGAGGTTTAAAAAAAAAAAGAAAAACATGAAAATTGCTTGGTTTTTTTTTTTGGGGGTGAGCTTCTTTCAAAGAAACTCAAAGTTGCAAAATATGAAAATTGCTTGCATTTTGTCAGAGGTTGATTAAAAGAAACCAAACTTTTGCAAAACATAAAAATCATCTAGATTTTTATTGATGTCTTTCAAAAATGCCTAATCCATTTTTGTTTTTTTAAAAAAAGTTTTTGAGTTTTTGATTTTAAGTTTTTGTTTCTTGCAATGGAAAAAGCAAGATGACTGAACATTCAACACCCAACATCACAATTTTTTTTAGATCCATGAATGTGACCTTAGAATGGCAAAAGACGTCACTTTTCCCTATGGATTTACTCATTTGTTCAATCTTTATTCAAGTATGGCGATGGTGGTGTATTAGAGGCATTAGATGAGATTAAGAAGATAAAAAACCTTTCAATATGTTGTGTGTGTGTTTTTTTTCTTTTGTTTTGTGTGTGTCTTTATTCTTTAAAGCTTTGTCAACAAGCTCAAGGTGTGCCATGCAATTGTAGGTGCATTGCATTTCGCTTTTGCTACCACCCCTTGTGCATATTTGTTATTTGTTCACCTTCTAAAATCATTGTTACTTGCAATTCATTTTCAGTATTCTCCCCATTTCTTTGGTACAACTATCATGGAATTTTCAATTCCAAACACCTTTAGAATGGAAACTAAACTCAATGACCTTTGTGTTGGTGTTGAGCATTTGATAGGGTGTAATTGTAACAACATTGTGAATAGATTAGAATAGGAGGCCCCATTTGAAGCTTTATTTGAGGCCTTGTCTAACATTGGCATTGATGATCCTATAATGCAAGAGGTTGTTGAAGAATTTGAAAAAGCATGCAAAGCTTTGGAAGTTTCACCAAAGGCCTTCTTCAAAATGAAGAATAATCAACTTCTTGATTTGGGGCAAAGTCAAATAAGGAGATGCATTGTTTATCACAATGAGATAGGTTGGCCTTAAGATTTTGGCCTTGTTCTTTAGATGTTACAAAGGCGTGTTGCTTATTAAAAGGCTAATGAGCCCTTCCACCAATATGGATCATTGAAGCTTTTCTTCATGGTTGCTTTGTACTTTTGATTCTGAATTTTTAGTATAAATACCTTGGTTGAATGAAAATGCATTTGATCTATTCTTGCTATTTGTTGTCCATGGCTAATTTTAGAGATATGTGTAATTTTAGGCCCTTGTTGAAAGTGAGAATTGAAAACATTGTGTTATTCTTTTTTTTTGTTAAAAAATAAGACCTAGTTTATTTAAAAACTCTTTGTAATTAAGTGCATATTTTTAAAAAAACATATTAAAGACAGAAGCTCAAAATTGAAATAACTGAATTTGACCCATATGATACCAATTGGATGCTTTGCCTGAGAATTGGGACCAATATTGATAGGTTTCTTCAAAAACCTCAATTAAAGGATTGGTCCATGAATCTAAAACCAAACTTGTTGGGTTAAGGACTTTGCCTACAAACCATTTCATCTAATTGGCATTTTTTCCTCAAAAAACTGAACTACTCTTCAGATCTTCTAAACCCTTGGTTCTTACAAATCTTTAATTTTTAGAATACCAAAACCAATTGGTTTCTTTGAAATCTTTTTCTTTGGGAAGAACTGAAATTGACCAGTTACATAAATTCTGAAAGCCAACTACCATGAACCAGTGGTTCTTTGAAAAAGCAAAGAACTACCAAACACTTGTTTTCACTTATTATTTAGTCAAGTTAAAGTAACCATATGATATACCTGTCTCTTGTGTTGTGTGCAGTTATGATACTCAAAGGCAAATGTTCCTTTCTCCATTCCAACATAGTTTCTTCCTGAATATGAGATGCAACTTCACCCATCTATACCTCTTTTGTACCTGAAGAGAATGTTATGCTGTGTCTCAGGTCCACACCCCCCCTACACCTCGCATATATTATGGTAAGACAAGTCAATTCTCAAGCCTCAAAAAGGGTCGCAATGAAATGATATAATGCCGACTTGCAAACAGTTGATGAAATAAACCTGAATAATTTAGTCCACTTGCCAGAGCCTCCATGGTTTGGTTGCCAAGAAATTTCTTTGCTGTCACATAGACTGGATACATCTTTAGGCACTAGGTATATATGTATGAAATCCCAGAGAAATTCCACAACAACAATTTAAATGTAACTTAAAAATGACTAAGGATTCTGGTTAACATGGATGACCAAAGAGGTGTGAACCCAAATGGGATATGGCACTTCCTATGCCCAAATCACACTGACAGCATCTCAGAGATGGAGACATTGACCTGTGTGAAGCTTGTACTATGTAACCAGATGAAACAACATATTCAAATATCCTTACAAGATATTCATTGCAGACAGTTGGACATTCATTCTACAATTGAAGACATTGTTAAGGTTAGAGGCTATGGTTATATGAAGGTCATCATTTCTTAACTGTCAATAACCAGTACAAGAAAAATTACTTTCACAGAAGTTTAAGGGGCGAGTGCTTTTCAAAAGTTACACCTTTCCAAAAGATGAGTACCAGACCATAGCACACACTTGTATCCAGTGAATGCATCAAAATATAGTAGACCCTTGATTTTAGCATGTGCTTACATGGTTCAACAATTCATCAATTGCACTTCCTTCAGCAGAGACCTATCCAATTCCAATCTGCAAAGGAATCAAAGCTTCCCACAATAGGTTGTCTTGACTGGTTGATTACAAGCTTGGCACACGCTCTGCTGTGCCTTGCAGCACTGTCAGCAAGTTGTTCCCAAAAGGGTCGCTCAAGTGAGCAGCCAAGTTCTCCACAGGACCCTGTCCAGTAACATAGGCCTGAATGAAAAATCCAAGCATGGAGAACATGGCAAGTCTTCCATTCTTTATCTCCTTAACCTTCAATAATGCGAACTGATCTGGGTCATTTGCCAGGCCAAGGGGGTCAAAGGCACCACCTGGGTGAAGTCTGTCCAAGTCCTGAGAAATACACCCAATTGTCAGATGTAAGATGAAGTTTTGCATACTCAATTGCATCATTGGCATAAAGCAGTCATTTTTGAAAAGGAAGATTATCCAGAGCAAGCTTCTGCAAGCAGCACTCTGAAGGGCTTTGAATGACATACTGATCCAAGGGGAGATTTATTGGTGGATCTGTAATACTCTGCTCCTCCAACAAGAATGACTTCAGCAATCACAGCAGCTGCCAGGTTTACAGGAATGCTCGCACCAAAGTAGCTCAAAGTGTTGCCATCTAACAGGAGAGCTCCAGTCTGTGGGACATTGATTGCCAAACAGTTCAGACAAACAGAAATATCTTGACAAGTGGCCAGCCATAGCTCCTTGCTGAAGTACCAATGTGTATACACAATATTTCAGCCACATGATTTACTTTACATTTTGACTTCATACAAATCAACAAAATACCTTGAACCAGACGGCCTCTGGACCACAAACAGCACCAGACCTGTTGAATGCCTCAGGGAGTACAAATCCAGCAGCGCCAAGCATGGCCCACCGGGCATGGATAAGCTCATATGCCTGATACCTGCAGCAGCCATCAGCAAGAATGTGAGCAAACAGCACTTACTACATAACCCAAAAACTAGAATATTTTACAGACAAATGGTTGAGGACTGAGGATTCTCTGAGGATTCTCACTTGTCAAAGTCAGATGGCTTCTTGCTTAGGCCGAAGGGATCAAAACCATAACTGCACACAGAAAGGTCGAGAAATGGTTACAAGCACTCTGCATTGTCGAAGGAGCGTAAAACTGCAGAAAGAAGAAATGCAACATGGCTTTGGCAAAGAAATAATGAGGAAATTTTTGTCTTACTCGCCCGGGACTTCTCCAGTCAAGTATACTGGAATGTCGGACTTGTCCAGAAGACCTTCAGGAAGGTATATTCTGCGGTCAGGGCCTGCATACCAAAGTCAGACACCGGCGGGCCAATACCATGAGATCAACACTGCCCAACCCGCATCTCCTGTTTGCAACATTGAAATCTATCAATCTGTTATATCGAAAAGCTTGATAGCTGTGAAATCGATGATGGTACTGTAACTCCAAAGAACTGGAAGTAAATTTCTCATATGCACATTTTTCATCCTAGTCATGGGACACATGGAACAGACCAGAAAGCGCATTTGAGACAGAGAACGAGTGAAGAATACAGAAGAAGCTAGTGCCACATACCATACCACTTGGCGAGCTCTTCATTGGTAGGCCTGTTAACCTTTGCGACAGCCTTCTGGGCAGCCTTCTTCACAGGTGCAGCGACCTTCTTCTTCCCCAACAATGCCACCATCTGCAGTGCTCCCGGCCTTGCTGTCCCATTCCTCGCTGTAGCTCCGCTGTTACAAATCGCTTGACCCAGAAACTCGGCCTGGCCTACTGCAGCACACCCTGCCATGGCTGCCATTCCTCTTAAGTAAGCTGTGTAGCAATGTGCTGAACTATTCCCCTGTGCATAAAACTCCGGACGCAGAATAGTGCAGTTATGAAAATAATGACAAGCGAAGGCAACACCCAAGTAGATGAGAGCCCGTGTTATCTGGTCAACATTGCTGGCTGGCAGAATGCAAGAAACTATAGCGTGGCAATGCTCCGATCTGCATAGCCGGGCAATCTCCTAATACCCAATCAGAAACATGCAATCTTCTATTGCCCAATGAAAGAGCCGTGTCTCCCATCTTCCTCTCCACACCTTTTGCATTTCATAGTGGACCGTCGGATACGGTGGACCGATTTCCGAACAGGGTAGGGAATGCGGGTCACGTAGAGAGTATGTGGGCTCTCGTGGATCTGCCATCTACCTCTTACCGGATTCAAACTTTTGAAGGTTTTGGTTCATTGTCTTTCTGTGCGTCATTGATTTTTGTGACATTGTCCTTAACGCACAACAAGGGTAGCCTCGAGATCCCTTGTAGTGCACCCTACAATAGTTTCATAGGCAAACATGTCATGCATAGTTCACAAGAATATGGTGGACATGTTGAAGGTTGGTTCCTCCTTGAATCGCCCAACATTCTGCACATTAATTTTGACCTCCCACGACTTAAGCTCCTTGACTGAAGGTTCTTGATATGTATCAAAATGTTAGATCTTGTCACTAACATTAGGCTTATATTATCAATGACAACATCATAAAATGTTTCCTTGTGGTGAACCATGGTGGTATTATAGTTCATTACAATCACATGCCATGTTGACTAGAGTGATTGTTTTTCACCGAATGGTTTGACCCCATTTGGTGCCATACCCAAACGTATATCATAAGGCTCCGTGCCAAATTTAGGCCACCATGTCTCCACAAAGGTCTATTTGTCAGAGTCTATTACATGCTTTACAAGTCATCTTGGTTATGATTGTGATGATGCCACAACATCAACTTCGCTTGGGATGGAGTGATATACATTCATTGTAATTAAAGATCAAGTGAAAATGCAAAAGCATTTGCCTTACCACTCTTGATTTCCCAACCATTTTGTACTTGGGCTTTTGACAATATAAACATCATTCAGCTTTAAAATGA
Organism: Sphagnum contortum; assembly: GCA_963920785.1. Classification (NCBI taxonomy): domain Eukaryota; kingdom Viridiplantae; phylum Streptophyta; class Sphagnopsida; order Sphagnales; family Sphagnaceae; genus Sphagnum; species Sphagnum contortum. The sequence goes on from OY987282.1 coordinate 11,245,767, forward strand.
AATCCCCTTAAACAACATACAATCATTTCCACAAACATCAATATAATTGTATGTTCAACTCAACTTCTTCAACATGTTTAAGCCCTCTTACTCCAAGCTTGGTAAGATATTACAATTAAGCAATACATTTTTCTTTACGAAGACCAACAATTTGTTGATGAATGCATTTGATGTGTTGTGTGTTTGGTAACAATTCAAGATGGATAGAATCACACATTAGATAAAGTGGAGTTCTCATAAGGTGGGATTTTGGACACTTAAACTAAACTCCTCATGCCCAAGTCTAGTGGTGGCCCCATCTTCATGTGACATTGCCATTACATTTTTTTTCATTTGTCAAGCTGCATATCATCATCATTGTTGCCCGGCCAAATAACTCTGTTCATGTTTTGCATGTCTTCCATCTCACGATTGTGTTCATTAATACCTACCTTACAAGAGGACCTTCCTTCAAGCACATGTGATTGTGCAAGTGTATCACATCTTGCACCCCCACATTTGCATCCGTGTGGGTTGTTCCACCAAATTTTGAATTGGCAATAAGGTGAAAGCACACTGCAATGATGTCATTTTGAACCTTTTTATTTAGTATCACAATATATATGATATAATTATTCCAAAAAATGGTGTATTTAATTTGAGGTTTAATTAGTGATGTTTAGCCCTTAGAATTATGATTTTCACATAGCTAATGTTATTCAATATTATATTAAAAAATCTAATCATTTAGATTCAAAGAATCATGTACATATACTTATGGTCTTGACAAGTATAATAAAGTCATTTTTCATTTCAAAATGCACCAATATTTGGTTAAATTAAGTGTTTGAAATGGATTATATATTTTGGTCCAGCTCAAAATTAAAGTTTGATGCCTTCCGCATTAAAGTGAATATTTCTCAATTTTTAATTTAACATATATTTATGATCAACATTTAAAAAAAACTTATTTATGAAATAAAAATGATCATAATTTTCAATTGGTTCACAAACATGATTCAAATTATGTGAAATTGCACATGAAATAAATATTACAATTTTAATGATATATATATATATATTCCCACCCACCATAATATACATTAAAAAATTAATTTTTATTCTATTTTCTCGCTCAAGTTATGTTTTGCCAAAATGTGCAAAAACATTGTCAAACTCTTTAGTTTTGACATGGTTCATTTAGCCCTTCCAAGAGGCGAGCGTTTATAAAGTGAAATGCTGGCTCCTGCGCTGCGGAAGGACCCTTGCTTTACGAAATGCCTGCCTTGTGTTTTTATCTTCCATAATACCTGCTGGGTATTCGAGGAAAAAAATCAAGAACAAAAAACCAGACCATACTTGGTAAAGCCCTCCGCTGCCCGCAGCAGGCTTTGCCAGAATCGGGTTCGCCTCAGCTCCGCCTCGCCTGGCCTGGGTCCTGACTCCTTGCCCTAGACGTTAAGAATCTCAAATACGGAAAAAGCGACGTGGACGCACTAGTGGCCGGTATTTGTTGCAGAGACGTGGACGCACTAGAGGCCCGTCTATGTTGCAGACGCCATAAGCAGCCTAACTCTTTGGCAGTCCACCGCCGAAGTACGCGATTTATTGTGAAATTCCAAATCTCAAGCCGGAGAATTCTTCGGTGACGATTGGAATTTCTGGAGTCGGTGCACTTCTGTGCGAGAGACAGAGAGAGACAGAGAGATGACTATGGCGGTGACACCACGATGGTTTGCACCTTTTCTGGTTGCAAACTCCGGATTGGCAGGAGCACAAGAAGTCAGACCAGCGAAGAGCCGCGGAAGACCGTGCTCGAGTGGCAGGCGAGCCTCGCAGATCTTATGTTGTAGTCTGGACTCGATCGATGTGTATGTGGGCACAATGCGGCTGATCGTGAGCCCAGGCCCCGCCCAGTGGGCTACGCAAGCCGCTTACGCAGCTGGCCTGGCTGGTGACCTCCTGCACTACATCACCATTCTTCATCCGCGTACTCTTGGAAGCCCTGTATGTCTTCTATCTCTCTCCCGCTCCCGGGCGTGTCTAGCGGAGCTTAAATTCTCTTGGATGCTTCTGCTATGTTGCTGATTATGGGATCCACTGAAGCAGGACAGCCACATCGTGCTAAGCAAGGTTTTTTCAATGTAGAAAATTGCATTAGGTTGCATGCTTGAATTGCTATGTTATTTGGTCGATTCTTCAGTCAATCGCCGTGATCATCCAAAAGTAAAGAAACAAAAACGTCGTGGTAGGACTAATGCGCTCGCCTTGGACTGTCATGTGTTTCAAACCTCACAATGGAAGATGAGATCAGTAACCACGTATTTGGCATGATTGGGGCGTCGGTATGGAGAGTGTAAAATTGGGGGCCCCTGGAAGTAGTTGTCTAACCATCTTGTCTCCATTACCACGTGTACTACAAGAGGCTTTAACAGGGGTGAAGGGATCCCGTGGCTTTTGTGACTTGGTTGACATATCTTGTGCAAGAAGGATATATCAACCTTGTAATGGATCCCATGGCTTCCAGTGGCTGATGTGTACAAGAAAGTTTCTAGGAACGAGAATTGCTGAGATAGCATGTGGGTTTATGCTGTGAATAAGAATTCCTAAACAGAGTGTGTTTCAGTGTACAGTGATGGACTTTCAGCCACAGAATCCTGAGGATCCACTTGTTGCTGTAGCAGCCTTAATGGGGCATGGCATTCCTGGTGCGTTTGTCTTTTCTGGCAGTTGTTCTTGTTATCTGCTTCTTTTGCCTTAACTTGATAGTTCAGGGTTTTGCAATGACATTGAAATCTGGGACCTGGCCATCCTAGTTTTTGACAATATGGAAGTTGAAAAGAAAACTTATGCCAGAGCCAGTGCAGGACTCACAATCACTTAAGGTCAACTGGTGAAGGTTGAAATAATTAGCAAATGTTGCAAAGTTGATTTTGTCTCATTCCTTGAGATGGTTGCAATGCACCTCTCATTCAACTACATACCCACCCATCTAAAGAATTAGCAAAACTTGATGAATGGTATGCGATGGAAGCAGGAGTAGTGCAGGAGAGAACAATACCAAAGCTGCAAGTGAAGAACTGTTGGTGGGTAGGGACAACAAAACCAGAAAGGAATCTGGAGAGTGCGCAAGAGTTTAACAGAGGTTGGTGTTGTGAGCTCGTACTGGGAGTACATGACTGTCGCCACTACACTCTGGGTACCCTCTCCTTCTTGCAGAACTATGTTTCCTGAATCATTTGTAACTGGACAGGCCATTCTGCAAGAGAGCTGCAGACACATATGAGTGGGTAAGTCATTTCTAATTGGATTATTGTTAAAATTCCTCAAACATTACTCATAGGAAATTGACATAACCTTTTAAACAGGTCACACTAGGGAGTTGAGCACAAAAACATATTGTGTTGCACAAGTACTCACCACCATTGTCAGTGATAGCTATACTTAAAAGCTCAAATGTCTGAAGGAAAGACAAGGACAACTCCTCAAGGTCTTTTTGAAATGCATGGGTTAGGTTGTTATAAGCTGCAAGAAATAATTCAGTCAAGCTTCACCAATATTGAAGGTCCAACTTGTGGAATGTGCAATGTTTAGCAGAATTCTGGTTCATGACAGAAAACAGTTGTCTGTTTGTGACCAGCTCTTGTGGAATATTTGACTGGCAAAAGCAATGTTCTATCTGACATTAAAGAATTGAGGAGCATTGCGAAGACTCTGGCCTAGTTCCCAACAATCTTAAGATGGCAAGCCTGCAGCCACTTCATTTTTTTGGTGAGTTTTCTGTCCTAACCTTCCAGTTTTGTAAGACAACTATAGATCACAATCACCACTGAGGCATACTGATACTTTGTGGAGAAATTGTCCAGTGTCACCTTGATGCACTTTGAATTATGTCTGATAGGTGTTGATTTCTGTCCATGCATTGATTAGTTCTTGTATGCCCTTATCTTTAACCCTAGTTTCTCTCCTGTTATTGTTGTTGATGCCCACAGGATGGACCTTCCCTTTCTTGATGCATCTTCATCATGCACAAAGATTCTTATGGACTAGTTAAGTTGCAGAAAAGTGTTTGCTGTTGACTCCAATTCATCTAGGGCATGGAGGCCAAAGGTGCTGTAAGCATCAGCAAAGCACATCCTTCAAAGTGACTCTGTAATCTAATAAAACATGTGACAATGGATTGTAGCATTTTTATGCTGAGTCACTTCTGCTAAAGTGCAAATTGTTTTAACTTCGATACTCTCATGGTGTGGTTGATCAAGAGTTCAGTAATTCAAGAGTTCATAGACCAAAATTTTTGTATGGATTGTGCCAAAAGCTAAAACTCAAGATACTGAGACTGATATGGTGAAATTCAGAAACAAAAATAGGAAACCTCTTGACTTCTATTGACACCTGAATTATGGATAAGGAACATTGATAGAGGACAGTGCATTTTCCCAAGAGCATGTATTAGACAATAGAGTTTGATGGCTTTAATCAGGAGTGCATGTAGCACCAGCTGGTTCAAACTGGTTGGATACTCAAATGCAATCTCAACCAAATTATATACTGTAACAACAACAAATTGGAACTTCTAGTGCTTTCATAGGTCATTCATAGGAAGTCTGTCAAATGATATGTCCTTGGGAAACAGCACTGGTGATTATTTGTTGTGCCACGAATAGAGGACACTCCAAGAAGATGTGAATTCTTCTTCAGGAGGTTAAAAGTCAGTACTTACCTTTTTCTCATGGTTTTGTCCTGCAGCACTACTCTAACCCCTTGCCAGATATTTAGAATCACAATCACCTGCAGACACTCAACTCTGCATGTCATTCTGCAAAACCAAAGAAAACATGTCATTCAAGTCGATGCATTCAGTAAAGACAGTTCTATTTTTTGCAAGGAAGATTCAATAAATGTATCCAACAAAACCAGCAGAAAGAGAGGACAGTAGAGTAAAAGCAAGAAAAGAGGGTTTATGACATTCACCTCTTTTCAGCTGCAACCCATATTGCTGTTTGAATTGCAACTTTAAGATGGAAAGAAAGGTCTGCTTTCCTGCCAAATTTCAGTGGGTTGCCGCTGCCATGGGCATATTGCCCCCACTGCCAGTTTTCCTCTTGCTCCTCCTCCTTTTACCTACAGCCTCACCCTGAATCCTTCACACTAGGTAGTCTCCAGGGCATCTCCATCACTCTTGACGCCAGCTACCTCTGAACATAAATTTTTTAATCAAAAGTCATGGTCCTACCTTAAGAGTGTGAAATCTTGAATATCACCTGGCACATCTAGCACATTCAATGGGTTCCTCTGCCCAATACTAGGGAAGCAAGGTACCAGTTTACCCCCTCCACAAGTGGCAAGAGACCTGCCACAGAGTGGGAGGTAAAGAAGAAGGCCAAACAAGAGAGATCAGGCAGCCCAGACCACTAGGGCAGTACCTTCTGCTGTAGGCAGCAGGTAACGAGAGTACTGTGACCTCCCACGACAGCAACGCCTAGCGAGGGGGTGCAGCTAGAAAGGCAGGTGCACTCCCCCCTAAAAATACCAGCATGTGGGATATTCCCTCCAGCAAACGGTAGGCAAGCACAGGTTCCGCCCACGGGATCCACTATCCTTGCTCAAGCGAATGTTTTCAATGTACTCAGTGACTTTCCCTTTGTCATGGCTAGAAGGGACCTTATACCGAATATCATTGAGAAGAGGGTAAAGGAGGATTCCATGGAGGCACGGATGTGCACATAGAGGCTGGAGGATCTATTGGAAAGTTGTGTAGTCAAGGATGTAGTAAAGGAAGCAATGACATCAATAAGTTGGCGTTGCACAACAAAAGGCCAAATCTGCATGTGGCCAAAGGACCCCAATAGCATTATGAACTGTTATTTTTAGAAAAACCCCCAGCAGGGGAGGGAGGCAGCAGCCCCATCAAACATTAAAGAAGTTCAAGAAATACAAGGGGGGCAAGAAGCGCCACACAATGGTGGCGCAATCAGCCCCAAAGATGCCTAAGTGGCACCATTCCGCCTTAAAGGCTTGATCAAGCGTAGCTTGAATACTAGGGTCCCGGGTGGACCGAAGAGAATTAATGGCCTTCCAAGTGGCCATTCCAACCTCAACGGTAGCAACCCAGGCTTGCTGAAGGATTTTCCTAGAGGAATACTGGTTATCAAAATGCTTCCGGCATCTCTCCGTCCATAGGAAGTAGAGGATAAAACTACGAAGGATGTCAAGCGGTTGTCTGATATAGGAGAAGCCTCCTACATGGTACCCTTGGATCCCAGGGGGGTCATCTTCTCTCTAATAAAACAGCTTCACCCAGCATGATGAATGGCCAGGAAAGAGTGATGTCATTGGGCGCTCCCCATTTTTGCCAGATGTGAAAGAAGGCCTCCCAAGCCCGTTTTGCAAGGGGGCACTCGAGAAGACAGTGTTGAGGGGATTCAGGGACCTCCTCTGTGCAAACCTTGCAAGTGGGGAGGATCCCCATGCATTGTAGCCAGGTGCCAACCGGGAGGCCCCGATTTAAAGTGAGCCATATGAGAGTACCGACCTTCCGGGGTCGGGCGTTATGCCAGATTCTGGCTATAACTTGCCTGACGGTGGAGTTCTGCAGATTTAACCTTTGAATGAAGGAGCATATGTAAGCGCTCTGGGTGGGGTTCCTTACGTTTCGGTAACCCCGCTTTGTGGAATAGCCAAAAAAAGGAGAGTCACCCATTTGGGAAGAGGCTTGCCAATGCCACTCTCCCGGGTCCCAGGGAAGCCCATCAATGAAACCGGATTCGAAAATCCAGAGTAAGGGGAGCTCCCTGGCAACTTTATATGGGGCTCCATGTCTTTCTTGAAAGAGGACCCTGATTGGGTGATAACCTTCAGGGGAGAGGGTTATCATTTGGGAGTTCACAGCTCTGATGAGACCAGTGGGGGTTACCCTTTGGAATTCAATGGCTTGCACCGTGTTGGGGGTGACCCCGGTTACATGGTATATCCATTCTAGAGTGGTGTTATTTCCAGAGTTTCTTTCGCTGATCCAGTCCCCTGCTTGAAAGCGGTTAGTGTAAATTGCAGGATTCCATGGGATGCTCGCTATGATGATTTCTCTGTTGTTCCTGTTGGTGGCGTGGTAGGTCATCCGGAGGTCTTGGAGGCTTTTCCATGCCCTTCCCTCCTGATCCCAAAGATCTTTGATTCGGGTGCAGCCAGAATTGGCAATGGCTCGTCCTTCATTGCGACCACTCACTCCCAGAGGGTGACCAGTTGTGCTGAGGATGAGAGGGTTGCTGAAAATGGGCTGTCTAAGAACCTCCGCATGGGATGCGGGTTCGGACTTTGTTAGACCAACTCTTACATTGAGCCAAGAACCAAGGATGCTCTTCCAAAATGAGCATTTCAATTTTTTGAGCTTGGGGGCGGCAAAGAGCCAATTTATATCCGGGATGCTTGGCCCTTTGCCGTGCACCGGAAGATGGACTTGATCTGCTCGGTGCCTTAGAATCTCTTTCCAGGGTTCTCCTCCTGGGGCAAGACCTCTCACCAGAAGTTTGGCAAGTAGAGCTTCGGATTGTGCCTTGGGGTCTTTGATCCCTAGGCCACCGCTAGACAAGGGAAGTGTAAGAGAATCCCATTTGACCTTGGCCCATGTGTTGGAAGCCTTTCCTCCCCAAATGAAGTTTCGAACCACTCCTCTGATCTGGTTGCACATCCTGGGATTGGGGTTCCAACAGGCTGCCAGATACCACATTGAGGAGAGCAATACTTGGTTGGCAACCAAAATTTTGCCAGCAAGAGAGAGGTTGCACTTGCCCCAAGCGATCATCTTCCCTTTTAGGGTGAGCATGAGTTTTTCAAAATTGGCCTCGATGGGTAACCGGAAGCCTATTTGTGTGCCTAAGTATCGAACCCCTTGACCCTCGGGGATCCATTTCAGCCCAACTTCTTGTCCCCATTCCCATTCCTTTTTATCCTTGCTAGCCCATATGGCCGCAGATTTTCCCCAATTGATTTTTGCCCCAGAGGCAAGACAAAATAGATAGAGGACCGCCTGAGCTTTGCTTAAGTTACTCGGGGAGCCTTTGAGGTAAAGTGCGGTGTCATCCGCGAAAGTTTGATCCCTGACGCATCCCCCTTTGGGGAGGTGTAACCCTTCTATTTCGTGCTTTGGGTCATCTAGCATATGGCCCAGAACATCCATAGCAAGAATGAACAGGTATGGAGCTAGTGGACAGCCTTGTCTGACTGACCTAGCGAGTCTAAAATCCTTTCCAGATTTCCCGTTTACTTTAACTGATGAGGATGCGAGCTAGTGAAGGGATGAGATCCATTGAATCCAGGTGGGGCAAAAACCTAGTTTGGACAAGGTTGGGAAGAGGAAATCCCATTCAATCCTGTCAAATGTTTTTTCAAAATCAAGGAGTAAGAAAACAAGGTCCTGGCCGCTCTCTGGTGCCCAGACCAGAGCCTCCTGAGCTAGGAAGTTATTGTCTAGAATGCTTCTTCCTTCTACGAAGCCGGTTTGGTTTGGTCTGATCACGAGAGGAAGGAATTCTTGAATTCTTCTAGCTAAAGTTTTGGCAAGGATCTTGTATATGCTTCCCAAAAGTGTGATTGGGCGCCAATTCCCTAGTTTTGAGTGATCCCCTGACTTCGGAATCAGGGTGATCATGCCCTTGTTAATGTATTCCGAGGTCAATCCTTGTGCTAACATGGCCTTGAAGGCTAGTAGTAGCGTGGGGGCTACCTCATCCACATATTCTTGAAAGAATTCTGTTGGTATTCCATCGTGCCCTGGGGCCTTGCCTTTGGGGAGCAAGGTGATGGCTTCCGTGATTTCTGCCAGGGATAAGGATCGGGTCATGTTGGCATTCATGGCCTCCGTGACCCGAGTGGGGACGCTCTCCCAACATCTCTCTTGTGCCTCAGAGGTGCCCGGGGCATGTGTCTCTGACTCATAGAGGTTGGCATAAAATCTTGTGATGTAATGAGAAAGGTCTTTTTGGTCAGAAATTGTCCCTCCATCAACCTCTAACTCCTTCAGGAGTGTCTTTTTCTTTCCGATGCGATGGAAATCAAAGAAAATTTTGGAGCAGGTGTCCCCATACCTGAACCATTTGGCCGCTGAGAGGTGACTATTGCGCTCAACTGAGGCTTGGAAAACCTCAGCCAGCTTTCTTTGCGATTTGGACAAGATGTCCCGCACTTGTTCATTAGTTGGGTCCCGTTGAAGCTGCTCCTCAGCTAACTAAATTTTCTTTACGTGCACTCTGACCTGCGCCCCTCTCAGGCGGCGCCTTTCCTTCGCTAATCTTGTGTTGCATGCCAATACTCTTCTAGTGGCAGCCTCCAACCAGGGGGCCCACTCTGAGTCGTTTAAGGGCTTGGGTAGCTCCCCTTCCCAGGCTTGCAGCATTTCAGCTCTCCTTTTTTCATCTTTGAGTAGGGAAGAGTCAAAATAATGAGTTAATTTGTCAAGTATGTCAGGCTGACCCCATATGGATAGGACTAAAGGAGAGTGGTTGGAGAATTTTCGAATCAAAGCAGCCGCCTCAATTCTCCCGCCTTTCGAATCTAGGTCCTGGGAAATGAGGAACTTGTCTATGCGTGAGATCGCTGAATGTGCCCCGGATCTTCCATTATCGAAGGTGAATTCCTTGGCGGACATTTTCCGAAAGCTATCAAGCAGCCATGCATCCATTAAACCATATTGGAGGGTTAGGTGGTGCCATGCAGCCGCCTCCCTTCTATGCATCCGACGCTTGCCAACCACCCTTCCTCGTTGAGTTTCTTCCCAGTGGTTGAAGTCGCCACCTAGAATGAAGTGGTCGGCAACTAGATTCGCTTCACTCAACCGTTTCCACATCAACGCTCTCTCGTTTGAGGAGCATGAAGCATAAACGTTGATGATTGTCAGGGTACCAGTACCCAAGATGTGAAGGGTAATGAATTGTGCCCTGCCTTCTAAAAGAATGCCATTGGCACTAATGAGGGGGGCAAGGGATCTGTCAACGAGAATGGAAGTGCCCGCACTCATTCGCTGTGAGCGCCCCATTGGTAGGCCATAGTTCCAAAAAGAAGCACCCTTCCAGAATTGGATCCCTTTTGTGGAGTTGGAGCAGTCTATTTCCCCCAGGTGATGTTCTTGTAAAATTAGTATTTGAGGGGTGGGAACCAGGGAGGAAATCCAGGAACGAATTTCTTTTTGCTTGGAGGAGTTCTTCCCTAAGCCCCTCACATTTAAGGAAGCTACCGTAAGGGGCCTCTTATTCATGAGATGGCTGGTCTGGGGCGACTTGAATGCCGATCGATCCCTGTGGTAGGAGGCTCCTCCGGGAGCTATCTTCATTCCATTCCCATTCGAGCTCTTGTGAGTTGGTGATAGTGGTGGTGTTATGTATGACCACATTGGGAGTCGGAGAATGCCCCAGATCTAGCGGGATGAAACGCTTCTTCCGAGCCGCTTGGGGTGAGGTCTGGCGGTTGACGACCTTGGTCTTGTGAACTTGGCATTCTACCTCGCCCGCTCCCTGCTTTCGAAGAAGGCTGTGAGCTGGGGCAACAAATTCTATCTCATTATTCATGCTTCAGATAGATTTGAGAGTTTTCCGGTGTAAGTGTTTTTTGTTCTGTATGCTGACTGGATTAGATCCGGTGGGGATGTGTACAAGAATGGTACATTCAGATCCGTCCCTGCTTGGCTCCTCTTGCCAGCTCCATTCGAGGTTGAGTTGGTCCTTTAGCAGGAGTTTGTGTCTCAGAACATTCTCCTCTAGCCCGATTGCTATGTGTTGGATCAGTTCGTCCATGGCCGGTTTGGAGGACCAGTCCTCTCTCCTGTCCCCTGTGATTCTGATGCCAATTAGAAGGTTGGGGAGAGCTTGGTTTCTGGAATGTATTAGTACCTCCTTTTGAGGACCTTTTTCTCTTGTGAGTATTGGCCAGACTCGGGCTCTGCAGACATCCGCATTGGTTGGGAGAGGGATTCCTAAGGAGGTAAAGAAGGATGGATGGAGTTCTGAATAGGTCTGACCTCTTTTCCCCCCTGGGGCTATGCTTGCTCTTGTGGAAGGGTGAGGAGATTGGTTGTTATCCGGGCGTATTGTGTCTATCCTTACCTTATTCTTTTTTTTCCCCTGGAATGTCCATCCACCCTCTAGCTCTTCCGGGATTTTCCTAAGAAAATTAGAGCACTCGTTTTCCCCGTTTAAAACTTCAAAAGGGTTTAAGTCAACCCATTTTCCTTGCGCTGAATCATTCTTCTCCCCCGAAAGATTGAAATTTAATTTAGCTTTGGAGGTGTTACTCCCATCCGTGCCCTCCACCAGAGTCATGACTTTTGAAGGGTTCACGTTGAGGTTACACTCTATCTGGTGAATTATTGAGGCTGACAACTCCCCCATTCCCTGGTTTTTTCCGATGTTATTGGGAGCATTTTGTCTTGTTTGAGCCCCTTCTGTTTGAGAAGGTGGTCCAGATTCCCTAGTTGATTGCTTGCTCCAATTCCCTTGTCTGCTCTCATTTTTGTGAGAATGGGTGGTGGATTGGGTGGCAGATGTATCAGTAGGGCCCCGTGCTACCCTTTCACTCCATGTTTGGGGAGTGCTTGCGGGAGCATTTTCGTTCCAAATTGGGATTTTGGTCATTGTGCAGGTTTGAGCAAAATGCCCAAAACAGCGACATTTCCGGCATTGATTTGGGAGGCCCGAGTATAAGATTCTTTGTAGTGTAGTATCCTTCGCGGTTGCCCCTTCTGCCATGGAGGGGATACGAATGTATCCAGCGAGTTTGCTAATGTCATGGGTTTCCACTGTGATCATGGGGTCGGCGGGTCTTTTTATGTATGAATCCTTTGGTTCTATTTCTAGAACTTCTCCAATTTTGCTGGCCATGATAGTGAGAGCTTTTGTGTTTCTGAATTGTTCATGAAGATTTGGGAATTGGACCTTTATTGTGTGTGAGAGTAAGGTCTCAGCCCCTTGTACACTGGCGTCAAAGTTTGGGATGTACCGAGAGAAGGAGAGGTGTAGACCACTCCATTCCACCGCTGCTATTTTCTTGGCAAACTTAGCTCCTTCTTCATCCGTGAAAAGAACCTCGAAGAAACCTCTTGTTAACAAAGTGACTGATGTGTATGAGGCGGGCAAGTGTAGTTTGAAACAATCTTGAAGTGCTTTGATTGTGGGTCTACCACCCAGAGCTCTTCCGATCACCATTCTTCGTGCATTGCGGACAGCACCTTCTTGCATTTCTAGCACCATTTCCGGTGGAAAATCCGCCTCTAGCTCTAATTCATAGTCTACTGACGATAATCCTTGGGGTTCTTCACCTGATGGCGGAGTGGATCCTGTCCCGTTGCCTGTAGGCGCGATCAGAGGGGGGGTGGATGGGGCTGATGCTAGAGTTGATAGTTGCTTTCTTTGCGTGAGCTTTGAACTTGACGCTTTAGCTTTGGCAGCTGAGTGGTCTTGGGCCACCTGCCCTGTTGCAATCGCATCCACGTCCCCAAGACCAAATCCTGGTCCAATGCTTATAGTTGAAAGATTTGCTATACATGTGGGGGAAGAGGTGAGGGGAGGTACCTGAATGAAATGGGCCGGATTTGGAGTTTCAGTTGCTTCCGCCACCCCTTGTGTTGGCATGAGAAGGGGATTGTGCGATTGTGACAGTTGGTGGATGTTCTCATCATTGTGATTGCCTTTACTCCCTGATCGAGCTGCTTCGTCAGTCTTTGCGAAAAACGGTTGCCGCGCTGAACCTCTAATGGTCACCAAGACCGTCGGCGCTATACTTCCAGAATCTAGATTTTTCAGAGGCGGGCTTTCCGATGAGGGAATGCATGTCCCGGATCGAGTTACATGGTCGTTTGGTGCTTGCGAGCCAACAGATCGCGTGGTTAGAGCACTTTCTTCTGAGCTGATCCGAAACGAAGGAGCTGGAGTACCGTCATCGCTAGGGTTCAACAACTTGTTTTTCAACCAACCATTGCCTTGTTGCGCACTGCCCAGCCTTCCGGATTCTATCAGCTACAAGAAGATGCTCATTTAGCTTAAAGATCTGTTGGGCTTCTAAATCTGCAGCCCAACTCATTTTCTCCATCGAAAAAAAAAAAAAAAAAAAGTTGTGACGGGGCAGAATCGAAAAAAAAAAAAAAAAAAAGGAAGCAAACCCTAACACCCCAGCGCCGGACAGAGCTTAGAGGCCATGGCCAAGTACGCTCCCTGCGCTGATCTTAGAGAGCTCCAGCTTGAGACTCGTGAGAAACTCGGTCCACAGCGCTGTGAGTAACCAGAGAGAGAGAGAGAGTCCAGCCTCTCAGAGCTGCATTGTCAGGCCCCAAAACCAACGCCAGACAGAGCTCCCTCGTGAAACTCCAGAGGTGTGTCAAGGCGTCCAGCAAAACCATCGCCAGCCACAAAGAGCTTCCCCACCGACTCCAGACCATTAAATCAACTCCATCCCTGTTCCACCTGTTAGAACTCTAAGCCGTCCACACTGTAAAGCAAGTACCCCTGTCTCTCCAGAGAACTTCTCTGACTTCTTAAGTGTCAAGCTAGAGCTCACACATTTCTATCTCCCACGTCTACATAAAACAGTAACCCACTCCGTTACTATCTCGAGAAGAACTCAGAAAATATCGTACAATTCTCCTCAGAGCTAAAGCGTTATTTTTAGAGCAGATCATTTAGTAAGACAACTTTGTAGAAACTCAAAAAGTTTGACGTCGTGCAAGTTCCAACAGTGTTTGCCACATCCATTGGTCCCGAGGAAGGACAAAACATATCAAAAGTTTTTGCCGAGAATGGTGCCAAGGGAGAGTTTTACATTAGAGGTTGACTTCGATGATGATATTGACGACTTCTTAACCCTAACAAACATCTCTTGATCTCAGGCAATAGTTATGCGCAAAGGATATATTTATTCAAGAATTTGATGACCTTGTGTGAACACTAAGGTCCTAAAGGGGGGGATAATGTTAGGAATATAATGTTTATCAAATAGGGAATAGTGTGTAGTGTAGAAGTCTTGGTAAGGACCTTGTTGAAATTAGGCAATATGTTTGCCGAATTGAGCTATAGTTGATCTAGGGTAAACACCTTACCAATATTCAATAGGGTGATATTCGATAGGACCTACCAGGTTGGGTTGTCAACACATTTACCTACCAAAATCATGGGTCAATCGGAACAACGTAGGCCTAGTTATTTGAAGGTTTGAAGAGACAAGGAAAAGAATGGAAATATAAGGGGAGGTAAAGAATAGTCTTTACCAAGTAGCCTAGGACAAGTGATATTCATGTACTCTTATTTGTTAATACACACACACAAATTCATGATCACGATGTGTTTTTCAATATGTATGTTCCATCTTTCACATTGCTTGTTGGTAGTAGTTTGCAACTTGTAACATGCCTTAACTACTAAGGCACGTGGTACTACATATAGTTTGGTAGATGAGAACCCAACAACAATGAACACCCAAGCCACAACAAAATCATCGCTAACAATAACAAACAAGTATTTGGGGCCTATTGGTTTCTATTCCTATTTTCTTGTTAATTGATATTTTTCTTACTGTTCCATTGCCTTGAACAATAATCACATTGTTGCCCCAATCATGTGTAACCTTTGCATATTTGAACCAAGGTTTTCCCAACAACATGAAATAGCTAGAATCTACCACATTGTTTTGCAAAACAGCAAATGTGGCTACATATGGTATGCCATGTATTTGAATCTTTAGATTTTTTATGATTCTTAAAGGTTTGGTCATATTCTGATTTGCCATTCTGAGGTGGTATGGGGTTAGTCTTGGTTTGGGTAAACCTAATTTTGTTATGAGGTTTTTGGTTATGATGTTTACATTTGGTCCTCCATCTAACAGAACATCCTTAATAGTGTGCTTTCCAATTTATACTTGGATAATTGCCATCTAGTTATTTACTTTTATAGTTACAATGTCATTTTCGAATGTGTTTTAATCATTGTGGCTACACTAAGCTATGATATCATTTTAGTAGTTATATTGGGTTTTTTTGGCTTTAGTTTTTGCCACATATATTTCTTAAGATCTAGTGTTATTTTCAGCAATTGACTTACTTTTAGGGTATAGGTAGTTTTTAGCATATGTTTATTGATATCTTGGAATATTTGTTCCATAGACATAACTTTGTCGTGAGTAATAACATACAAATTTTATGGTATAATTTGTTTTGTGGACACTTCAATCTTTAGTAATCCTACCCAACTTGTTTTCCATTGTGTTTTTTCCTTTGATTTTGACTTTCTGGTGGGTCTTCTGCTTGCATATCTTGTATAGTTTTGACAAAAGATTGTTGTAATCTCTACTCTCCTTCCCAATCAATAACATATTTATTTTTCAATAACCTTGCTCTTGGTGATGGCCATGTTGACATCCACTATATAAATTGAAGGATCGGTAACCTAGATGGTTTTTTTGTAGTCTTCATTCCCTTGTTCTTAAACATATTCTACCCATCATTGTACTTAGGACAATCTATAATCTTATGTCTAGTCTCACGAGAAATATGACAGGAATACTTCATAGGTCTTTATACTCTAATCTACCAAGTAACAACCTCAAAAATTGTTGGAACATATTTTTTTCTTTTTTTTTGTTGACTCTACATGTTTCAACATTGTGATTTGTCTAGTGATAGTTTGTATAATACATTCTTGTTTTCTCTATAATTGTATGAGGTTTTTAAGCTAGTATTGTCTTATTACTTTATCATATTAACAAATTGTTTATTGTTTCAACTTCAAAAATTCCTTTTTCAAAAACCAAAATTGCTTTCTTGTTTTTTCTACAAGGTTTTTTTTTCTCATGCGTGTTGTTGTTACACGCAGATATGGTTGTAGTCCAAATCTAAAGATAATAGTTAGAAAACTATATGTTGTCATGTGTGGAAGACTATTGGTTAACTTCAATAATCTCTCATATTAAACTTCCACCTTTTCATTCTTCTCTTACTTCATGCTTTTCAACTATAAATAAACTTGTTCATCATTATGAAGTGTTATGAATTGTTTACATAAATTTAATTGTAATTTTGCAAAAGTACAATTTGGGTAATCTCCCATGTAATTGTTACACTAGTTAAACACAATGTCTTCGAAGCTAAAACTAAACATATTAACAATTTTTGCATCTTCTATTTTGCCATTTGTTCTAATGGTAGCCTTAAAAACTCTAACATGAACATTTGGGTCAAAATCCTTCACATACCCGGATAGTCAAGAATGCTAACTTAGGCTTGGTAAAAAATATTTTCCCGGTCACACTGGACATGTTAAAATCAATTTGTCCAAAATGACAAGGGGGTTTTTTTTGGCCTTTGTCAAAATCTGGTCTTTTGACTAGAATTTTCAATTTGAAAAATTTGAATTCTAGTAATGAAAAGAAAGAGTTCATTTGAATCTCCTTTGCAAGTTTTTAAATAGTGGCAACCCATTTGCCAACCACCGTATCTTTAACCAATAGTGGTTTCGTCTTTTAGCAATTAGAAGATGATAAATTTACACCTACCACTAATACTAGATAAATTATTAAGAGACCCTTAACCTATATATATTAAAAAAATTACCCATTAGCAAATACATGGCATTCCATTTGCTTGGCTCCAAGATTATTGTTAGGTTTTTGTGGAATCTTGGGTTTTGATGGGTTGTGAATTTGCCTAATTATGCTTGTTAATGTTGCAAGTGTTAGGTCCTTAAAATTATGTAACAAATGGTATACATTTATTAGGTTTAGTTTTGTGTGAGCTCCCTTATGGGCCTCGTGGTTTGTTATTGTGGCTTACATATGCTTAGATAGTTATGGACTATTTTTATTTTAATAATCCTCAACAAAGTTCTCATTGTTTTTTAGAACTCATGGCTAATGCACAAGGTAGAAAATTCAAGGGCTAAGGAATGTTAAGCTTATCAAGCCATGGCAAGGTCAAGGAATAACATCCAATTGCATCAAAGTGGAGTAGTCCTTAATGAGCTTGGACACAAAACTTTTGTGTTGAATATCTTGTTAAATGTATTCAACATGCATTGATGAGTTTTACTTTGCCTTGTAAATGTGATGTGTTCTTGAATGATTTCATCAAAATAAAACATAATTAGTAAGTGAATGCATCAAAACATCATTTTGAATCTATTGGAAATTGCAAGGTGATATATTTTGAATGCAGTGGATAGTGTTGTTTGTGATTCCTAGTTTAGGATATAAGATTTTAGTTATTACAAATTTTGTTCCTCTAAAGATTATTTTGAATGATAAAATTTGAATTTTGTTAGTGGACAATGTTTGATTTATAATATATTTAATGTCATTATGTCATTTTTTGTAAATGTTAGCAATTATGATAATGTAACATCTTTGTTTTGATTCTTTTGAGTTTACATGAATTGTGTAATGATTGATGACATTTCTTAATGCACTCCAATTTTATGTTCCATGGACAATCAAAAAAGGAATCAAGAAACAAACATGTTTTTAATAAGTCAAAGTTTGAGTTTTGTTAAATAAAAAAATTTACTTCTAAAGAGTTGAATTTTGTATGCCGTCGTTTTCTATTAATTTGTCTATTAATTTGGATGAATATAATTACTTTAAAAAGGCTTTTTTACCTATGATTATTTTCTAAGTCGATTTTATGAATGTAAAGATTGGTTTGATGTTGTGGAGTACAATGTTGTATTAGTCATTAGTGGACGATACAAAAACCTCTCGTAAGTATTATCTTGGTTCCTCCAAGTGGAAGAATATTAGATTCTTTTGAGGTAACTTTAGACATATTTTAGAACTTGATAAAGGGACACATATTATACAATTGTTATAGGATCACAAGAAATGATTGAGGGATGCAAGATCAACATTGTTGTCACAACCTAGTCGACACACTGATTTGATACTTAAGTCCAAGTGAGTGATGATGTATTCTATAATCAAAATGTCAAGGCATTTTGCTGTTGTTTTTCTGTTGGAGGTTGTGGCCAGATCACATCCAGGCAATTGCATCAGTACAAGGCAACCCAAGAGTTACATTAGTGGGTGTCAAACTTTTTATTATGTCTTTGAAATCATTGCTTATTATGATTGATGCTAATTTCAAAGGAACCAATGAGAGGAGATTATCCTCCATTCCACTTTGATGCCCATTCAACACATGAATCTCTTTTCTTATTGCTTATGTCAAAAAAAAAATGCAATGGGGTGAAGTGTAAGGAGAAGCTCCAAGAGATTAGTGCTAATCTAAAACATGACCTCCCCAAGGTCATTTTTTGGATCAACACTAATCTCATCAGCAAACATTCTAGGTCAACTATGTGTACACCTGGCAATTGGTGCAGATTTTCACTTATGCCATTAGTGCTAATCTCTGTTGAGGTAAGCCCAGGTATTCAAATGGAGGAATCCATCTGACACTAAACACCCCCATCAAACTTCACTGGGTTCAAAGTGGTGGCCACATGGTTCGGCCACAAGGTTGGACAATGTCAATCCAGCTTATAGTTGGAAAGAAAAACACACTGCATTGGGGAGTTGCTGGTAACTAATTGCTCTTGCAGTAATGTTGGTGCTAGGTTCAAATTTGATGACTAACATCAAAATGTGAGAATTGAACTTTTCTGTTCCTTGCAGAACATGACATGCACAGGGCATATAACATCCTGCTACCAATCAGAACTTATGGTGAGCAGTGTTGGTGCTCAGCTCAAATCTGATGATTTGCATCAAATTTTGAAAAAATTTGACCTTTCTGTTCTTTGTCGAACATGACATGTGTTCTGCTTTTACATGTTGACAACTGTGAAGTTTGAATGGGGAGTACAATGTCCTGCTATTAGTCAGTACTTACAGTGAGCCAAGCCCAATACAGTGCACCCCTTATTACACAACTGGGTTCAATGGATCGGGACCGTTCCTGATGCTCAGAAATCAACCCCTTTGTAGATAGCCCTCCAGGCCCGCATGCAAGCAGTTTTGGGTTCCTTCTAGGCTAGATGTGAAGGCTTACTGAAAAACAGGTTTGTATGTGCAGGGACTGGAACTACCCATATGGGGCAACTAGGTCACTAATTCTTTCAAGATATCAGATATCAGAACCCAGGGGCTCTGATCAAAAGTTCTGGAACCAGATTCAGTCAACAGCATTGCCTCCAGCTAGTGACCCAATAAGGTACTGAGTTCTTACCCCAATCAATGAGGCAACAGAAAAGTTTTTTGTCAACAGATGGCATCATTTTTCCTACTCTGCAAACTCTCCATGGAGGATTCTTTCAATACTTGCTGGCTAACATTCAATGGTCTATTGCACTGAAGTTTCAGGGTCCCTGGACTCCAGAGCATCTCAACATCAAACACACTGTTAGATGCAGTGCCAATAGTCTCACACCAACTAAATTGCTATTCCAGCCTACACAAATGAGATGCTTCAAAGTTTGAAATTAATTTTCTCACACATGGGATACTTAGAAACAATTTGTTGGAGACTTTTATGAGCAATTGACAAATTGAACTTCATGTAGGAATATTCAAAGTATAAGAGGCTAGTACCTTCTTCATCCTTCACGGAGAAATCCCTGGTACCCTGTGGATTAGATGCAGGGCTGGTATCTGCTCCTTGCAGTCCAGCTTGACATTTGCTTCTGCTTGACATGTGAAACAAGTGGCAAGACTGAGAAAAGTTTGAGCCAGTATTAGATGGAGGGGTAGAGGGGAGAGATGGAAGGTGACATAACACCAGGGCTGCAGCAGCAAGAGGAAGAGACCATAGCCAAAGCCACACTACACACGAGCTAACATGCCACTGTGACCTGTACTCTGATCCTTTTAGCCATAAAGCAAGACCTGATACTCTATTCTTCATCATTTGTTGTAGCAGTATCTGATCAAAGAATTGCAAGTCCACCTTTGAATATTGTTTTCAAGAATGGGTTGAACTGACACAACTAGACCTCATTGGATTCAGTGTCACAGCATGCACAAGTCAACTTTTAAAGGCAAAGTGGCAGCTGCGGCAGCTTTCAATGTTACCCTGAAAATAATACCAACAACTCTTCACAAGTCTTTCAGGAAGTTCAATTTTGTCTTTGATCAGCAGTGAAACATTCTCTCATATAGGACTTATGTGCAACATACTGGTAGAAAGTGAAACAGACAAGCCAAAACTATGATAGATCAAGGAATTATTCCAAATCCTTGGCATGCCACCAATTTCAGGTCTCAAATCTTACCTCCAACCTCGTGTTTGTTCAAGGACTGATAATGGTCATTTCTAATAAGCACACAACATAGATAAATGGCCCATGCTTGTCAGAGCTACTGCTACCAAAGACATTCAACAAAACCAGATACTGTGAGGAAAACCTGCAATGTGCAAATAGTTTTGGCAGATGATCAGGGAAGGTATCCAGGCATAATGAGAAGCAATCCGAAATCCTAAACTGAACCCAGCATTATTTTTATGTCACCAAAAATGTTCACCAGTAACCCATCATAGAAATATTTTCCTGTGTGTTTTGTTTGACTTCCCATAATCTCACTGCTGCTGCCATCTGCTGCACAAAAAGCAAACACAACTCTTATGTTACAAAAATACACCATCTTCAACAACTTCCCTTATACAAAAAAGCAGTGGGAAGATATGTACAGGAAAAAGTATGAACTGATAGTGATAGATGTTGAACAATCAGGTGCACTCATTGAGTAACCCATAAAAGTGGGTCTGACACATGAGGGCTAATGAGTTCCTAAGTGTGTGTCTCTTGTGACTCAAATCTCTTGAGCTGTCAACAAGATTCAGCTCATTCTGTTTCTTTAGTAGCATTGACCCTTCTAGCCAGTCCAAAATTCAGCAGGAATCTAAAATTTTCTAAGAATCCTGACACCATTGGCCCAAATAACCAACATGATGGTTACAATGAGTGCAAGCTTTGCATGTATCAATAAGCCTGCAGAGAAAACTGCAAAATAAACACTTTGAAGCTACAATCCTGCAAGTTCCCAGCAAAACCAAACCTAACATGACACTGAGTGTGGTGATAACCTTATGATGATCACTCAAAATTAGCAGACTGTCCCCCATAAATACCAGTAATGACTAGCTGCCATGACTCTCCACTGACGTCATCAGCTCATGACAATAGGTGTAGATAAGTATATAATAGTCCATGCAAAACATTTTGGGCAAGTGCATGAAATCTGGTGTCTTGAGTTTCTGTTGGCTTTCCAGAAGCAACAGGAAGACTGAGTCATGATATTGGCCAGCACTCTAAGACATATAGCTAATAAACAGAAGGTTAATTCCCATCCCTATTCAAGCTGCAACAAGATTGTGAGGGTAAACTTCATTTCATGATAGCTTGCCCCTGCACAAGCAAGCATCTAAGCCTAAAGCATAGAGAGACCAACATAGAGGATAGTGGTTGGGGCCTCCTGCACCCCAAACTTATCCTTGAAGCAAAATGCATCTCAGTGTGCAGGCCATACATACCGAGATAATGTAACTAACAAGCTGAGGCCCCTGATTTTCTGTGCAGTTAGAAGCTCCAGAGAAGTGTCAATATGCAGGGTGTAAGAAGCAGTCCATCCAAGCCATGTGTTGTGCCTGCACCTGGTTTTGCAACACTGGTGTGTCCTATCTGCCCATCTCCTCCAGCCTTTGCCTGACAAGAGCTCCCATCTGCATCAAATCATACAAAAGGTCACAAGTCAAAATACAAAGTGTCAATTGCAGAATCAACCATCAGAACATGCAGAAGAATTAAATGTAAACTGTCAGTAACTGCAAGAGAGACATTCGGAGAACAATGAAGAAACTGATTCTGAATGCAAAATTAAGAATTGATACCTCCTTGCAGCACTGCCTTATTCCACTGATGAATGCAATACTGTACCCACTGGATACAGAGCGGACAATATACCATGAGAGGGACAGGGGGATCATCTGCATACCTCACATAGATCAAACAAAAGCCTGTTTTGGTACTCTCTGCATAAATGTGTCCTACTACTTCAATCTCCTGTTCAATCCTGGGCTCCAGGTCATCAGGCAAGACCCTGCCTATTTCTTCAGATCCTGTCTGCAATGCTTCATCTACACTAACAACATCAACCTTAATGCCCAGTTTATTCAACCCTTATCTTTATCATTCCCCTCTTTCACAATGATCCCATCTGTACCATCTGCTGGGGTTATTCCAGAAGAGAGTATATCAGTGCCAAAGTCCCAAATAATATCTGACCCTATATTGTCCAGCTCTCCTCCTGCAGCATTATCTGTAATCAATCCCTGAAAGTTTTCTGTCAAAATCTGGTGGGAAGCTTACAGCCAAATTTGCAGGAAGTACCAGTCATCTTACCAATACATTCCCGCCTCTTACACTTCAAAAGAAAGCATATTACAAAGCAATTGACACATGATATAGTGCACTGGAGATTCCAGAGAAAAAGGGTCTCAGACGAGGAACAAGAAAATAGCAGAAAAGTACAAATAACTCACTGCATAACGTACTTTCTGAAGTCAGGCTCTGAAACCATGGATCTAAGGTGCGAGCCAGAAAGGACAATACTGTTGTTACTCGTGTTCATAAAGATGCAATGTCCTTTCTCCAATCTGAAGGAATCCTGCGTCAATCCACGGACCAATCTAAGAACCCCAGAGACACTTTCTACAACAAGAATTTCCAATCCATTTAGCCACGCAAACCTCAGCTTTCAATTGAAGGAGTGGAAGTAACAATAAAATGATTGGGAGTGAAACTGAGTGTTGGAGCTAGAATGGAACCAGCAAGCTTCGAGTAGCTGATGTCTATTGGAATCTGCCACGCTTAGTCCTCCAAAGCTTGCTCCAAGGATAACGAGCTTCTTATTAGCTCGCCTTTGTTTAATAGTTCCGCTTCATCGGCAATTGTCAACCACATCATAATCTTTTCCAGCTGCTTTTCCACCTTCAAGCATCCCAACTGCCTTATCGTTCTACAGGACGCACTTCCTCCACTCGATACACATTTCCTCGCGCACAGTATACACACAAGCTTGACAGACTGACTCTTCAGCCTTAGGGTTATTTAACCCAATTTCAAAAAGACCACTCTTTTCTAATAGCACAAAGCTGCATACCTTCAAACCAAAATACGCTTCAAGTTCTTGCAGCAAAACTCCATACCTTCAAACCAAAGTACGTTTCGAATCTTGAAGCAAAATTGGCATCGCAAATGCCCTAGTTTCCGTAGCGAAAAGTGTCCAACAAGCCTGTCAAGCATCTAACCCTAAATGTTCAATTGTCGGTTGGGAATACGAACAACCTAAATTTGGCTCGACTTAATGCACCAGCAACTGGGAAGGACTTTATAGAGGACGTCAACTATCGAACTCCATTTGCAAATACCCAATTTGCGAATGGTCCTCTGCTGTTCGCGAGAGAGCCAGGAGGATCGAGATCGCTAGAATTGAAGGATGAACAAGCCTGTATGTCCGGAGTGCCGGAAGGCCACGGAGGTGGTGGTGGACCATGCAGCAGGCGACATGGTGTGCGCGGAGTGTGGGTTAGTGTTGGAGTCGCACTCAGTAGATGAGACATCGGAATGGAGGACGTTTTCTGATTCCACGTCCAGCGATCCAGTTCGTGTGGGTGGGCCGTCCAACCCCCTGCTTACCGATGGCGGCCTCTCCACCATCATCTCCAAGCCTAATGGATCCCAAGGCGACTTCATGTCTTCTCTGGGTCGCTGGCAGAACAGAGGCTCCAACCCTGACCGCTCTCTCATCATCGCCTTCCGCTCCATTGGAACTATGGCGGATAGGTCAGCTGTTTCCCTCTCTTGCGTGCTTTGTAGCCGTCTTCTGATCATCGGATGGCAATCGTCAGAGTGGATTTAGTCTTATAAGATGTGCACGAAGCATGCTAGCCTAATGTATTCGACCATCACAAGTACTGCTTGAAATCTCCCTCATTCTCATGAGCAAGCTCTCAAGGAATCTTGCATACTTCTATTGCCTTGGATACTGCAAAGACCCTCAGAGTCTCCAATCTTTTTGAATGGCCAGCACCATGAGACAAAGTTCAGGATCTTGAAAGGGTTTCAAAGTTTTGAGTGGAACAAAGGGTAAGTTTGTGGCAGAGGGAAGCTGGTGGATTTTGACTTGCACAGGATTCTTACTCTGCAGGGGTTTGCTTTGCTGACAGCTTTCCATTTTCTACATAGGTGAAATAGTTTGGGATGTAGCACCAGAAGATCCTCATGAATCCTTCTAGATTTGAGGTTCTTCTTTTGGATCTTGGTCAATTTTGGAAACAATTTGCAGAAGACTAGGAGAGATTCCCATACCTCATGCCACCTAGCAAGAGTATAATTTGGAAATGTCCAGCACGAAGATGTCCTCGTGGAACTGACTGCAAGGGGATTGCTGGTATTGTGCCCTAATCTGCCTTGGCAGATAGAAAACTTAGATTTTCCATGAAGACTGCCAAGACTAAACTGGAAAAGCTGTGTAGCATTGTATATCGACTAGTGGTTGCCACTTTTAAGAAGGTAGATAAATCTGTGCAAATATCTTCTTCTTTTCTGCCTGTCAATTGTGTCAGGATCTCAATGTCCTGAGTGCACTAAGTAAGTTGTGCTCTTTGCTGTTTAACCAGGGATTCCTTTGGATGTTTGCTGGATGATAGAGCTAAAGCTCCAACCAAAAGTTTGAGGTCTTGTGAGTGTGAACTGTGTCCCCACAGGGGTAGCCATCTTGAATTTGGAGTGGTGAACAGACTTGCCAATTGAATCCTCTTTCATACCTTCTCTTGCAAACTAAGGCATTGTGGGTGATTTTTGCAGGCTCGGGTTGGTGTCAACGATCAAGGTGAGCAGCAAGTTAGTCCTGGAGTTGCAGTGATGAAAGTGTAAGGAAACAGCTAGCGTGAATCAAAAGAGGCATGTATGGTGCTTTAGTCAGAGTGTTGTGCTTATGCCTTCCTCTGCCTCTGGTGTGAAGGATCGTGCAAATGAAATCTACAAGAAGGTAGAAGACCTCAAATCCATTCGTGGTCGCAGTCAGGATGCCATCTTGGCGGCCTGCCTCTACATAGCTTGTCGCCAGGAGGATAAGCCCCGCACTTTCAAAGGTTTAAAAATGCCTCACCTCTCTTCTTTTTTCTCCTTTGTTCCTGTCTGGTTGGAACTGGACTTTCACACCTGAACTTTCTTTCAGGATGATGTTGGTAATCAGCCATCAGCCTGTTTGTTAGCACTTATTTGGTATCTGAACTCTCTGTCATAGAGATCTGCTCAGTGGCAAATGGGGCCTCAAAAAAGGAGATTGGGCGAGCGACAAAGTTCATAGTGAAGCAATTGGAGGAGGAGATGGGAATGTCTATGGAAATGGGCACCATACATGCTGGTGACTTCTTGGTGAGTCTTTTTTGATATCTTGCACTGTCTTTTTATATCTCATACTGATTCCCATGGATAGAGAATCTGTCCCTCATGTCATATTGTTCCAGCTTTAAAGGCATGAAGCAAATTGACATCTATTATGTATGTCATCAAAGTGGCACTTTTTCTCACTTTCTTATAATTTTGGTCCCTATTGTACACCTTATCAATCCTGTCACCTTTCTTGATATGGATATTGCAGAGGAGATTTTGTTCGCACCTTGGGATGAGCAATACAGCTGTCAGAGCTGCGACTGAAACAGTGAAGAGATCTGAAATGCTTGACATCAGGTATTCTACTTTGAACACAGCTTCTCATCAACCTCCTCAGTTCATAATCTCTACAAAATTCAAAGCATTGATCTGGAATGATGCACTATACTACACTCAACAACTGGAAATCTATCCGGCACACACAAACCCCTTTCAAACTTGCTTTGAAGTTATCATCTTGCTTTCCCTTGTTCAATTCTTTCCTAAGTCAAATTCCGACATAAGCAGGGTGTTTTCTTCTGGTCAAATTCTACCATTGCACATTCTATTGGTGTGGTTGTATGTTCCCATTATGACTTGGGCTGACCAAATTATTTGGTTCTTGTTGATGCAGGAAGAGTCCCATATCAGTGGCAGCAGCTGCCATATATATGATTTCACAACTGTCTGATGATAAGAAGAACTTGAAAGGTACTTTAAAACATGTCATTGGCTAGAGGGTAGACTGATGTTTGACTAATCATATGATAGTTCAGGATAAAGGGAGGCAATTCTCTTCTTTCCAACTATTGCAAGTCATTAGTTTTTTCTTTTAGAGTCAGATCATCAAATTGGGCTCCAAGTCAGAAATTGCTTGTTCTTGACATCTATTCCCCATAAAACTCCAAATCTAGAACCCATGGTACTTTCATCTGGTATCTGTTGTTAATTAACTTTATTGTTGGTGGTGACAGATATATCAGGGGTTGCAGGGGTGGCAGAGGTCACCATCAGGAATTCATATAAGGACTTATACCCACATGCAGCAAAGTTGATCCCAGATTGGTTTGCAAAAGATGTGGACTTGAAAAACCTTTGTACCCCATAATGAGCAAGCTCATGGCTGCAAGATGCATTTACCACCAGCCAACCCAAAAGATGAGAAAGAACCACGTTCAAACCATCCTTGGGATTATCTGCCCATTGTAGCCTAGGTGGGTCCTTTTAAGGAACATGTGAACTTTGAGAGCTTGGTATCAAACTTTGGGAACTCCATTTACAGTTAAGTTACTATTCCAAGAGCCCGCAAGGAGGGCTAGGAAGGTGTGTGGGAATGTGAGAAATTGTGAACTTCCAAGTTGCAGGTCATGTTGGAGCTCTGGTATGTTGAAGTTACTCTCCAGTTCACAGTTGCTAGTAGCTGATGGTTTTTGGAGGTGCACACACATGTGGCCCTTGCCTTTTCCCAGTAATGGACAAGGTGAGCCTGGAGTTTTGAGGCATTTTAGTCAAAGATGTTAAGATAAGTGGATTTGGCCCCATCCAAAGCTGGGGTATTATATGTCCACCAGGGAGAGTGTGAGAAGGGCCCTTATGGGCCTCATCTCAGTTAGAGGGAATGGCAAATCTATAGACTTCATTATGTGTCACTCAGCCTCAAGCTTGTCCACCTTAATAATAGTCCTCATATTTGCTTCTTGTGATTGTTGGTAGTTGGTATTCCACTAAACAACATAGTAAACATCATCAAATACCTTTGGTTCTAATATTGCTGTACGGAAGCCAACAGGACTAGCAACTTCACACTTTGAGATGTTTGTATCATAAAAAACTGAGATCTTGCAAGATTTGCATTGTCATTTATCTTTCAAACAGTCAGCTGTGCAAGTTATAGTAGACAGCTGCAGCAACTTACTGGCATAACCCTCCAAGGATCCACTCAACTGAGTGCAGCCTATAAGCTTGCTTCTTGGAAACTGGATAAGAGTGTGACTCCTGATGCTGTGAGAAAGCTTTGCTCCTGCTGTATCACTATTGCAACTGGAAGCTCTAGAGCTAAAGACAAGCCTCTACAACATTTGTTGTAGCAAATGGATGCAACTAATGTCCCTACTATTGGCCACGGTGACATGACATCCATGTTGGGGAGTTATTTGGTCAAAAGGTGGTGGATGAAATTGATTACTTTGTTCCAAACATAAGAATTTTTTGGGGGAAAAAGTTTGCAATACCCTAAACCTTTGTTTTTTGGCCAATTTGTGCATGTTTTCAACTTCTTTGGGGAGGCCCAACCAATACAAAGGCGTTTGGAACTTTGTTTCCCCCATGAAGGGTTGGAGGAAACAAAGGCTGCATACCACACCCATGACATCCATCCATGCCCTTAAGAGGATGTGCATTATAAATAGCAAAGGGATCATCTCATTGCCATATTCTTGAAACCCTAAACCCATCACTGCCAACAATTCATCAAGCTCCCCTTTGGAATTGTTTTGCAACAACTCTAAGCTTCCATTGTTATTGTTGAACAGGCAAGTGCTAATTTTTTGTCAACTGAACTTGAGGAATGTAGTTGGGAATGCCATAATCCAATCTCACTCAATCCTTATTGCCAATATGTTTTAGGGGGCAGAAATTTATCATCTTTTTGCAACTCTTAAGTTAAAATGAACATTCACAAGTTCAAGCCTTCAAGGATAGTTCACATGCTTTTGTTGTTTAGGAAATGTACTTACCATTTGCAATATGGATTTGAATAAGTTAAAATGGCCATTTTAACTTTGAAGATATGGAAAATGTAGATAATTGGTAATCGCATGGTGGAGGTGATTTCAATCATCAATGAAGATGGCATTCACATAGTAGTAGTAGGTATGTCCCTCTTGATTCCTAAATCTTTTTTCCCAAGTTTTTTTCAAAACCAGGAATTTATAAATCCCACCATTGTTGTTGGAGCTTGTGGTTCTAAGAATTTTGTATCCCATTTCTATTGAGTTCGACATAGGAGATCTCAAATCTTTTTTCTTCTCAAGCTAGATCAAAGTTCACAACTCTTCTTTCCCTTCCTTGTGTTTTTATAGTTCCAAATCCAAAAGGTTATTCTTCTCTTTAAATCCTCCTGTTTCTATAGTCCTACGTTGCTCAAGTTATTCTCTTTCCCTTGTCTTTCTATAGTCCCAAATTGAGAGTTCTTCTCTTTTCCTTTGTTTTTACAATCCCAAATTGAAAAGGTTCTTGTGATTCAAGAGTTGCACTAGTGTTTTATTTTATTTTGTGTTTGTTACCAACCATGGTGAAGCCGTTTGTCAAAAAGTTGTGCACCCTCTAGTTGCAAACTTTCTAGTTCTTAGTTACTTTAGTTGCTATGTATTTCATCCATCTTTCTTTTTGAAGCTTGTGTTGTCATCAATCTTCTAGTATTTCAACTATTCCAAAAACTTGAAACTTACAATGTCCTTGTTTTTTATTCCACCATGTTTCCTTGGTCTTACAGTTCGTTTCATGGTTTGAATCTCTTTTTAAAGGAGCATGGTCTCCTTCATCTCCTAATTCTCAAGTTGTCTTCTTGAGATTAAAATTGCACAAACAAAATGTTTAATTCCATGTTTGATGGTCTTGAAGAAAATCTTGAAACACATGTTAGAAAATATTTTTATGAAAGCCCATCCAATTTGCAGATTTGAAATTGCTTCAAATCTTTCATGAATCCATAGACTAAAACAAATTTTGGGGTTGTTATATTCACATTTTGATCAGGCCTCTAGTAAAGATTGTAACATTGAGTTGTTTGAATTATAGTTTGCCTTGCCTTAAAAAAAACAAAAGAAGGATGGGAAGAGGTTGAAAAAATCTTATGATAACACATGAAAGTTTCAAGTTAAATGGGCAACAAGGTTGCCATGGGTTAAAGGTTTGAAGTGTCAAGTGATTGAAAACAAGGAGAAGATTGTTGCAATTGGGACATTTTAATTACACACTAGGATCATAAGGTTATCATATGAGATTTGCTTAAACTTGTGGTCAAAAAAGGTCGGGAATACATTGCAAAGGATTGTGCACACCTAAAAAATATAAAGTTATACGTTTTGAAGGGTCCTAAATCAATTTTCATCCATGTGACATATAGCATATAGGTGAAGGGAATTGAAAAATTGTTAAAATGAAAAGATGTTTTTGCACATGGTCAGCCTTTGTTAAAGTACGAGTCTATGCATGCACTATTCATTAGCTTAGGCTTTTAAACAATCCTACCATGCCCTAGAGCAAACCCATCCTTGGGTTGTACCATTTGAAATGTCACACCTTAAATTTCTTTGACCCGTTCAACTTTAGGACAATGTAGGGCTCATTTAAAGAAGACTTTTCACTTTGAATTTTATGTCAAAAGATTATCAAAGTTGTTAAAATTTGAAACTTCAATTGGGTTTACCAAATTTTTATTTTTTAATATTCCAAATGAGTGGTCAAAGAAAAAGTTTGATGAAAATAACATTTCAAGAACACAAAAAGAACATCTTTTCACTCTTCTTAATGCTTTTAATTTTTAGGAGGGCTTAAAATAGTCCTTTTTAAATTTGATTAATAGATAATGAATTGAAAAAATCATAAGTTTTTGAGCAATTTTCGAAGGGTAGGACTTGGAGGTTTTGAAGGGTCATTTACATTCATGTTTACAAATTTGTATTGTTTTTCATTTTTTGGTTTCAATCAACAATTTGGGCCATACACACTAGTGATTATATAATTGATAAACTTTTTTTTTTTAATGATGGTTCAATTTAATATATGATGATAAGAGGTCAAAATTTTCAAAAACACAAATTTTTACTTATGTATCTTATGTAAGTGTCTACAATTTTTCCATAATGTGTACATAGGTGGGGAACACAAAGCTGATGTGGTGCAAATCAACAATTAAAAAAGACAATTAGTAAAATTATGTTTCTTTGATTGAATTAAATTGGGTCCACCTCTCCTTGGATTTTGTTGAAAAGGTTCTTAGTGGTACCACCCATGGATGGGTTTGCCCATTAGTATGATACATATGACTATATCTTAGTTAAATTCAAGTAAATCCAAGTCCAATTTTTTTTGCTTAAACAATAAAATCTATCCAATTCATGGCATGTTTTTGTGACAAGGTTATAACAATTTGCAATGGGTTTTCAATTTGTGTGCATGCAGATGTGATTGATTATTGGATTATGGTACCTATTTTGATATTTGCTAAAAGTGTTGTTGATGTATTAGTTCTAACAACCACATTAAAGATTATGAATGCATTGTTGAAGGGTGGGAAGCTAACAAGGGAGGATATGTCCAAAAAGCTTTTAAGCTTTGGAGTAAATGTAGTGAATGTGTTT
This sequence comes from Sphagnum contortum, assembly GCA_963920785.1. Taxonomy (NCBI): domain Eukaryota; kingdom Viridiplantae; phylum Streptophyta; class Sphagnopsida; order Sphagnales; family Sphagnaceae; genus Sphagnum; species Sphagnum contortum. The sequence goes on from OY987282.1 coordinate 11,276,503, forward strand.
CAAGGTGGGAAAAAAAGAATGACCAAACAAATCAAGGATTCTTGGGCACCCTTTTCCATAGGTGTGCATTATGTTGTTCATAAGACTAACATGGTAGTCCAATTATTGGTGGATTTGAATTTCATTATGTGATTAGAGAGGTTCATGATGAACATGTATGGCTATTGAGCCACTCAATAAAGTAGCATTTTGAGTTTAAAAAGTTGGTTTATATTTTGGGTACCAAGGGAAATAAAATCATAAGGGATGTGAAGACTAGATGGATGTCCATATTGGAGCCTTTTTAAACAATCTTGGAAAAATATCATTTATTATTTGTCGTGATGCAAGTTGATTCCAACTTAATCCAAGTTGGTGTTTCATCAATCTATACATGACCAAGTTTACGATGACTCAAGATACACCTTGTCTTCAAGAACTATGTCAATTTTTTTTATCAACAATTTTTTCTAAATCATCTTTGTGGTTAATTATGGTATTTACAACAAAACTTGCAATATTTGTTGTTATTTTAATTTGGACTATGTTTACTACAATTGCATTCACAACATCTAAGGGTAAACTAATTGTACCAATAGAAAATAACTCAGGTGCACTTGCAAACATCAGATTTGCTTCTTCATATGTGATACCATTATGATAGTCCTTTCATAATAAGGCTTCTAGTCTTTTTAGATTAGTACCCAAATGTTTTGTTATTGCTATAGTTCTGACGATATCATTCCCTTGCATTTGTAATCATGTTATTACCCAATCATGTTCCATTTTGGCATCCTTAAGTCATGGTCTACCAACAACATGGAATAACTAAAATCTACAATAATGTTTTATAGGATTATAAAGGTGGCTATGTATCATATACCATGCACATACATTTTCAAATCTCTAATCAATCCTACTAGTTTTGTTGTCGTTTAATCCGCCATTTGCACATTGTAAGGAACAACTTAAGGTTTAGATAACCTTAATTTAGTTCTTAGTTGTTTTGTGATGATATTTACCTTTGACCCTCCATTTAAAAATATATCATCAATAATTTTTATTCCTATTTTTACTTGGATAACAACATATGATTATTTATAACAATTATGTTATTGTTTTAATATTGGGTATTATAAATATGGTTGTTTTGTCAGTATTGGGTTTAATATTAGTCTATGGTTTATTTGATTTCAATCTTTACCACATGTACCACTTAAGGTTTGGTGCAATTTTGAATAATTGCCCAAGGTTCAATGTATAATTGGTTTCCAACATTTGTTTATTGATATCTTGAAATATCTCCTCTACATATATAAATTTACTTGGAAAGGTAGAAGGTTTTATTGGTTTTATAGGCTCCATTGAACTTGGCATCCTAGTCCAACTGGTAGTCCATTCTTTTGTTTAGTAGAAGGTATGTCAAATGGTGGATTAGTTACTTACATCTATCACATGGTTTCTATCATAGATTTTTTCAATTTTTGTTTTCCTTCCTAATTAGCTACAATTTTGTTCTTTTTTGGATTTTGGTCTTTGAACACTTGTTCTTCTATCACCTTATTTGAATGGTCACATGAGCATCAACCAGGTTAATTAAAGCATTAGTAACTTTTACCTTACCTATAGGCTTATTTTTTGTGGTTTTACATCCTTTGTCCTTGAATATGGTTTGCATTTCACAAAATTTTGGACAATTTGATAATTTGTGGCCCAATATCCCACAAACATGACAAACATAGTTTAATGGTCTTAGAGGTTTACTCATTGTGCAATAATTTCAATAGTAGCTATAATGGGTTCTTCCTTTTTGTTTTTGCATGATTCCACATTATGGTTTGTATGATGATAATTTGTATAGGACATATTTGGTTTTGTGAGTATTTCATTTCCCATAGATACAAACCCTATCCTTGAAGTTTGTGGTATAGAGAATGAGTTTTGTGTTTTTTGTACAAAAATACCTTCTTCACTCATTATATAGTGCAAATTCCTTGTGTTGTTGCAAAATGTTTCATTTCATCCCTATTATAGCAATGTACATGTAAGATTATAGTCTAGATCAAAACATAATCATTAAAAAACTATTAGTTGCAAGAATTTATAAATTATTTGCCAATTATATTAACCTTTCATGATGCACCTCTATTCATTCTGTTGACTCCTACTTCAACTTCTTGAGTTGTGAATACATTCGTTCATTGTTCTACATTGTCTAGTATTGTCAACATAAAGCTTGTTCTAAATTTGCAAATCTATAGTTTGGACGATTTCACATATAGTTATTGCACCAATTTGATGCATTGTTTTTCAATGTAAAATTAAATAGATTAGCTATTTTGTCATCTATTATTTCATTGTTAGCTTTGATAATGATTTTGAATACTTGTATATAAACATTCGGATTATAGTTTTTCTTGTATTCATGATAGTTAAAAAGTCTCATGTAAGTCCTTGAATAGGGTATTATACATTGCACAAATGTTATTGTAGCACCTCATGTGGATTCTGGAAGGTTGCTTTTTAGATTTGGTGTATTGATTTAATAGTACCATGTTGAATTCCCTTGTGTATATACCAAATTGTGCAAAGGAAAATTTTCCACTAGTACTTTAGGAATTCTTAAATTCTCTATAGATATTAAACATCCTTCTTCATTAGATGTCACAAATGACATCACTAACATCATCACCAACATCATTGTTACCATCATCACCATCATCATTGTCAACATTATCATTAACATCATTGTTAGCATCACACTCTTAGTTCACTATTTGTTTATTCTAGTTAACTATCAATTCAGTTCATTTTTAGTTAATTGTTAATTTATTTTTAGTTAATTATCAATTTAGTTCACTTTTAGTTCATTCCTAATTTGCTTTCAGTCCAATTGTGGGCCACACATGGGGACAAAACGTTCCATGGGGGCTTTTGTAAGTTAGGTCCCCAAGGGGTATAAATAGAGGTAGGACCCTTAATTACCTTTAGTTTGTTCAACACCAATTTTGAGTGTGTTTTCTTGTCACAACCTTATTTTATTCTTGTTTCATTGTCACAATAAAATCTTTTTAGATTCTTGTCAAATGCACATGTTGTGTTTTTTCTTTGTGATTTAAATTTGGAACTAGGCATGCCTTTGTTCTCATCTTGATTTAGGAAATCCTATAAACTTGGTTGTATTTGTGCTCATTATATTAGTAGGCACAAACCTATTCTGATATGGAGTTTCTGTGGTTGTACCATACATCATGTTGTCAATTACTATAAGAAACTATGGAACAATATCAATTACTCCATCATGAAATGATGCATTATTGTATTGTTCAACTAAAATGTCTGCCATTTATTTGTTCCACACTCTAGGCATAGATCCATAACATTTGAGGTTTACAATTCTTGCACCACTCAAAATAAGATGGGTTGCAGTCATCCTAATTCTCTTTAAAGCAAAATGCGGTTGTCCAATTAATTAAAGTACCTTAACATTAAATGATGTCCTCCATATTTCACACCTTTCTATAAAATGGTTTTTTTTTTTACAATTTTGTCATTGTATCAAAATTTCAATATTTTCATGCATGATCATTAGGTTTTGTTTTTCCTCCAAATTCAACTCAGTTTATACTTTGGTTTTGAAATGACCGATCATTACATCCCATACATATTTTTCAATAAAATGACAATCTACAAGAACATGGCCCTCCTAGCTGTAAAAACTACATGATTGGATGTATGTTTAGGTTCTTGATCCACACTTTAATTAAATCTATTCCATATTTGTTCTCTAGGTAGATTTTGTTTTGTTGTCTTTGCCTAACCTTAGACTCATTAGTTTTCAACACGTTAGCATTCGTGGTGGTTTTCATTCTTGTATTAATTATTGTTATTTGTGAAGTGTTCGGCTCAGCTTTGATCCTTGATTGGTACAATATTTCAATTGTAAAAGCTTGCTCCTCCAGATACTTTGTTTGAAGTATAATTTCAGCATATTGTGGTATTGGTTATTCAACTTCATCATTGTTTAAATCTTCTTCCCATTCCTCATGGGGTTGATGGTACCGAGGTGAAGTAGATTGCTAAATAGAACCTTTGTGGATTTTATTTCCAACCTTTGCAAATTTGCAACAAAAGGTACATGAAAGAACAAAAAATGAGTTTATTATCTCGAACACATAGTAATTTGTACAAATCCAAAGAGGTATCATGTATACATCTAAACAAATCAGTCAACATGTTTACATTGTTTCCCCATCCTTTTGGTTCAATATCAAGAGGTATTAGCTTCATTGATAGCCTCTCTCAAATATTAGGTCACCTCATCATTCTACTAATAAATGTCTTGTGTGGTTCCATAACTATTATAGATAACATTGTGTACCACTCTATGGCGCACTCCTTTGTCCTGGGTATTCTTAACATAATATATTATATTATTTTTATAGTATGAAATTGCATTATTTCATTCAACATCTATGGTTCCATTTTTTCTATGTTTTCTTTTTCATCTTATCAAATTGTTAGAAATACTATTCGTTTCTAATTCCCAGTGTTGATGAATGTGTTAAACATTCATCAAAAGGATGAATAATATTCACATCCTTATAGTAATTAAGTTAGGTTGAATAGCGATGGCTAGGGTTTAGAAGTGGATCTAGAAGCTACATTAGGGTTTGATTCCAACTAGGTTAGGGTTTGGTGGTGGCTAGGGTTAGGGTTTGATGGTGGTTAAGTTAAGTGGCGACTATTTTAAGGTTAGGAAATAGTATATATTGGAGTGGTTTTGAGTAGTCTTTCATTCTATTCTATCAAGTTTTTGAGTACACCTAAAGACTTTGGAAGTTTAGAGTTAATTTATTATAAGTTATAGTTTTATGATTATAGTTTGTGACACCTTCAACCCATGTGATTTCCTTCCTTGTCATTTCAATATAATTAGATCTTTTGCTAAACTTTGGTGTTCAAACCTTGCTTGTTTTCTAATTATTTCCAATACAAATTGTACAAAAGTTCTCCTTGTAAATTTTGACCATGCGAATCATGTTCATCCCCATTCTACTAATTTTATTGGAAAAGAAATTGTTATAGATCTCAATCCTTGTAATATTTGTTTTGTTCATAGTTGAATCTTGATAACTTTTTAACCAATGTTGAATATGTAGAACTAGAGAAATAAAAAAATTGTTACATAATAACTTTTCTACGTTTACCAAAAAAAAAACTATAAGGCAAAAAATCCATAGACTCTTGATTTTTTTTACTCCAAATTCATTCCTAGGGATGGTTACCAAATGGTAAATATTAAAAAAATAATCATTCATTTGTTCTTTTAATTCTATGGTTTAACGTATCATTATGCAAGTATTTAAATTTTTCAATGCTAATTGACTACAAAAAACAAAGGTTAAACCCCAAAAAAAAACCTTTAAAGTCCATATTAACAACAATATAACCTCTGCAATAATTTGAAAATAGATTCAAATGATATGGAATTGAAATAATAATAAATATAAATATAAATAAAATATCAATGTTCTTTTCCATCAAAACTTTTCATTCACTCCTATCATGAGCTTCTTTTCATCCTTAAAATTACTCAATGTTCTAGTGATCACAAATTCTAAACTTCTTTCCCTAAATCCTTTTTGATTTCCCACCATGAACATGAATTCAAATTTTTAACTAGTCTTAATCATTTAGTCCTATGCTACCACTTTGTCCTACAATGACACTTCCTTTATCCACTTGTGCAATGTTGACAATACAGTCTATCCACTATGTCTAATGGTGATGCAACAATTTTGAAACAATTTTGGCCTTAACAACAAACATGGAAAAAATCTAAAACTTGAAGGATATGGATGGTTGAAAAGTGTATGTCTTGCAAAACCAAATATCTAAGTTGATCATTAATTTGTAGGCACTCACAACATTTGATGCATGAGGGAAAAACCTATCATGACCATTGAACAAACATAATTAGAAGAGTTGGAATCAACATACAGGTGCCATGAGTATCATGAACACCAATATGCCCAACAAATGTACTATGAATTATAGTCCTTACATTAATCAAAGGTCCAATTTGTGGAAGATTGTGTGAAAAAATAGCACCTTAAAGACAAATTACACTGAATGGTGTTGCATCAAAATGTGAGACTAAAAAAACAATATCATCAAATGATGTTAGCTTCTCAAAAAGCCCAAATTGCCAATGAACTAAAAATCATAGATGATATGAACGAGCAACCCATATTTGAAAGTTCCAATTAACATCATGGCTAAAGGTGAACTTTCACTTTTTTGATGATATCAGTCACTACAACATTTTAATGGCAACCCAAAGATAAATCAGGCCCAAGACCTAGTTTTGGATTAACAATATGCCACCAAATAGTCCACCCATCAAAATGAAATTAAATCATGAACTCTTATGGCCAATGCCACAATGTTTCATATATGATGACATTACATGTTGCATATTGATCTTAATCCTTTTGGGCTTGAAGGTGGATGGGCTTTAAAAACATGCCCATATATGTTCCATCCACCATGTTTGATAACCCAAAAAGCACATGAAGCATTAACGTCTTACTTATAAGGCCCCATTCCATTAGTGTTTGTATGTGCTATTTAATTTACTATCATACATGCCTAAAAGTTGGGAATGCAATCCAACAAGTACCCAAACTAATCTTGAAATGTGGGGTTTAAGCCAATATTTAGATGGCAAATTAAAAGTGCAAAACTAGCACAAAATGGTGTTAATGTCATCCAAGTGTTAATTGCTAATGAAATAATGGTTGGGGCCAAACATTTCTAACTTAATGAACTCAATGGTTGTCAACCATTTTTTTACCAAGTAACGGGGGATTAAGGAGAATTTCACATAAACATTCACCCCCAAGGAAGATGATGCAACTTTAATGGGGAGGAGGTCATTCAAACTAAAGAATGCATGAAGTTACAAGGATGATTGGTAAATCCTAATATTTTAACATTCTTTTAACTTTAGATTTTGTTCTTGTACATATTCAATTTCGATCATGAAATTTGTGCTTAGATTCAATAAAATGTTGTTCAACCACACTTTCTTGCAACAAAGATGTTTGCATAGTTCTGAATCTATCATAATTATCCAACAATCTTACTTCTCGTACTAGTAGAAAGGAAAAAAATAAAATTATGAAAAAAATATGAAAAAAAAGAAAAAGAAAAAGTTTAGTAACTATGTGTTGCTCACCAAAAACTATTATTTAAACTCAAAAAAACAAAAAAAATCTTTTGATCTTTATTTTGAATGACTCAAAAAACACAAAACCCCTTTCAAAAGTGAGCTCGTAACACTTTGGGGGTAAGGAGGGCATGTTGGAGCTTTGGGATGGGGATTAAGACAAGTGACAAGTAGGTTAATTATTCATGTGGACCTACACAAACCAAACAAGAAGTTGATTAATGCATAGTTAGAACACTTTTGGTGCACGAATGAGCCATGTGTATACACGGACTCACAAGACTCACAAACTTGGGGGAAACCGCCACCTTCCCCCTTATAGTATTCTCTGTGATTAGCCACATGGGCTACATTTAAATGTCATTTTTCTTGGGACAAAATTCCCAAAATTAGGACTCCCACCATTTTGGAAGCCCAAAACTTTTTGTGCAAACCTTCGATTAAGATGAAGTCCCAAACAAAGTTGTAGCCATGGTCTAAAATTTTTTAACAATATGTGGCATGTCACCTACACGCACGTAATTTAGGGCGATTTTTGACTTCTAGTGGTTGAAAGTCAAATTGATAGTTTAACTCCCAACTTTTTTTTGGGCCACAACTTGTGTTGCAAGTATTCAAATGGATCATGTAAGCCCATTTTAGACATCTATGTTTTAATATCTTTCCAATGGTATAAGGAACTCTCCAATCTAATGAATTTTTACCCCTCAAATTGTTCTTTGAAAATTTGGGAGTCCATAGGGATTCCAACTCCCAAAGTGGGAATCCATTTGGCAGTGTGTGGGCTCATTCCCTCACACTCTCTCGCACTCCTAGGTTACATTCTCGACCCGCACCTTTCCATACCCTTGCCTTGGTTGCGAGCCAAATGTTAAAGTGATGATAGTAGTTTTGGGCAAAAATGATGACCATGGCGGTTTACATCAAGAATCAATGTCCAACCAAAGCCCTTATTCAAAGACCTCATAAGAATCATGGACTAGTAGAAAACCTAATTTATCACATTTGAAAGTTTTTGGTTGCAAAATCTATGCACACATTCTAGATGAAAAGAGAAGCAAATTAAAGTTGAAATCCATACCTTGTGTGTTTTAAATTATTGTGAAGGGACCAAAACATATTGCTTGATATGTGTAGAAACCAAAAGGATCATAAAAAATGGCCTAGATGTTGTGTTCCTTGACAGGATGAAAGAAGTAGAAGGTGTCGTAAATCTTTGAAGGAAAGACTAATGAAGAGATGGAAGGTGAATCTACAGCAAATTGTTTTTCGGAAGAAAAATTTGGTTTAGCACAAGATGAGAGTTTCAATGAAACACAACAAGATGAAGGAAGAAAAGGGCCCAAAAGATAACATAATGAATGGCCTCATGATGGTGGGTTGCCACCAAAAAGGTGGAACATGGCACCATAGTTTTTTCAAAAGAATCTCATTTGGAGTAAATTACAATGAAACCTTTGCACTCATAGCAAAATTTGTGTCCATTCGTTGTATCCTTGCATTAATAACCATTGAAAGCATGAAAATTCATCAAATGAACGTCAAAATTGCAATTCTCAATGGTGACTTTCAAAAGGAAATCTACATGGAACAACCCAAGGATTCACACAAGGAGGTGATAAGCATGGTGAGTCAACATATGGCCAATCCAACTTGGAACATTGGATTGTGGTGAAGCACATTTTTTGATATGTGCAAGGCACCTTGTAATTCAAATTACAATTAAGAGGAATACCACCCCAAGAAATGATTGGATATTGTGATGTGGATTGGGCCAGTGACCTTGAGGATAGGAGGTTCACCATAGGGTTTGTATTCATGATAAAATGTGGAGCTATTTCTTGGAGCAACAAAGGACAAGTCATTATCATTTTGTCAATACATAACAAACACCCAAGCTACCAAAGAAGTGATATGGATGACAAAGTTGATTAAAGAATTAGGGTACATGAAATAGAAGAAGGTGTTGGTGATTTGATGTGATAACCAAGGGGGAATATCATTGACAGATTCCCACCCAACATGCTTGAACAAAACATACTGGTATTTAAAAACATTTTGTTCGAAAATGAGTTGATAATGGTGAAATCATGTTAGAATATTGTTCAATGGAGGACATGGTGGTGGATGTGCTTACCAAAACATTGTCAAAATAATGACATAACAAATTGATAACCATGTTTGGATTAAAAACTTCATAGAGTGGGAGTGTTGGAAATACTATGAAGTTTCTAACCCCCAAGGTTAATGAATGTGTTGAACATTCATTAAAAGGTTGAATAGTGGTTACATCCTTATAGTAATTAGTTAGGTTGAATAGTGGTGGCTAAGGTTTAGAAGTGGAGGCTAGGTTAGGGTTTGGTGGCAACTAGGGTTAGGGTTATGTGGTGGCGACTAGGTTAAGTGGCAATTAGGTTAAGGTTAAGCGACAACTACTTTAGGGTTCAAAAATAATATATATTGGAGTGGTTTTGAGTACTCCATTTTCTTATATCAGGATTTTGAATGCATCTAAAGATTTTGTAGTTTGGAATTAGTTTACTACAAATTAAAGTTCTATGATTGTAGTTTGTGACACCTTCAACCCATGTGATTTCCTTCCTTGTACAATTGCACCTTTTGTAAACTTTGGTGTTTCAAACCTTACTTGTTTCTAGTTGTTTCCAATAAATAACTCCAAATGGTGAAGGTAGCCTATCCCTTGTGAGGCTACTTGTAGTAGGATTGAATGATGGGCATGAAGATTGCCTTCCTACCACAATATTGTTTTCTTGGGAAATGTTTTTATTTCCTACATTTTTACTTTTGTATTCTAAAAGGCAACCCATATGGTAAAATTTTTATTGCATTTCAATATTTTCCACACTTGTGGGCTTTCATATAGGAGATAACACATTGTCTTAGCAATTTAGTGAGACTTTAAATGTTACCCACTCCACACATTATTACAAGGTCATCATGAAGGAACCATGGAGGTGGATGAAACACTTTGTACACATTTCAACTTTGAAAACTTCAAGATGAACATTATTGAAGGAAACACAAGTGATGTGAATAAATATGGGAACTTAGGAGAACTTCTAATTTTTTAACATCAATGTTAATTTTGAGGAGTTTTTAGTTATTGAAGTAAAAGATTTACTTGAAAATGGTGTTTTGTTTGGAATTACAAAGATTTGAAAGGCACACACAACTCAATATTGAGTTGGATGCATCAATGGCTCACAAGCCTAGTACAAGATGAACTAAAAGTATACAACTATTGTTTAAAATGATTTGGACAAGTCATTACCTACAAGGTTCACTCAATTAGTAGAAGCCACTTGGCTATTTCTAGTAGAATTTGCATTGATTTCATTAAGTTCAATGTAACCACCAAAGAAAGACATTTATGCAATTATAGGACATGAAATGTATTTTTTTTGGATTTTTTTTCAAGATATGACCAAATCATGATCACCTCACGAAATTGATACAAAATAACATTCATAAGATAACGGGGAACATTTATTTGGATAGCCATGCCATTTGGTCTAAAAAATCTTCCACCAACTTCAAATAGTAACATGATGCTAATAAACCTTTTAAAGAATACTTAGATATTTTCATGAACTTATTCTTGGGTGATTTCACTTTTGTAATGTGACTTGCGATGTGACCTTCTTTTGGAAAAATTCAAAATTTATTTTGAAAAATGTTGGGGATTTGGTGTTAGTATGAATTTGGATAAATATATTTTTGGGTATATTTAGGTATGATATTAGGATTTATTATGTCCAAGGAAGGTAAAATACCAAATCCTAAAAAAAGATCTAGGCAATTGTGATTTGTTAGCTCCAAAAACATAGTAAAAAATACATGTTTCCAATGACTTTACATAGTTTTATAGGTGTTCATCAAGAATTTTTCTTTCACATGGCACCAATTATGAAGTTAATGTGCAAATTTGAGTCTTTTCAATGGACTCTAGAATGTTACTAAACATGATGCACAATATAAAATTGGTACATTGAAGCTCCAATTTTTATAACATGATGCAGATTTGGAAATCCATGTCCACACAAATGCTTTAAACCTAGTAGTTAGTGCACTCCTGCTCAAAATGTTAGTGGTAAATATGACTAGGACATTTCCTGTCTTTCATGATTATTGAATAGAATTGCTCGAGGAATTACACCACCATAGTGATGCCTTCCATAAAAATTGTCTTCCCTATTCATAAATTGGTTTATGTGCTATGTTGATCTAACTTTAACTTATTTGGTTATCTAGCATAGGTTAAATAATTACACGATTATTGTTTTTTTTTTAAATATGACTTTCAAATCATATAAACCTAGATGTTCTAACTATATGATAGATATTGGAAACAATTAGAAAACAAGCAAGGTTCGAAACATCAAAGTTTATAAAGAGGTGTAATTGTATTAAAATGACAAGGAAAGAAATCACATGTTGAATGTGTCACAAACTACAATCATAAAATTATAACTTGTAGCAAACTAAACTCCAACCTTGAAAGTTTCTATGTAAACTCAAAAACTTGATAGAAGAGAATGAAGAATTATTCAAAACCATTCGAATATATAGTATTTCCTAACCCTAACCTAGCCACCACTTAACCTTAACCTAGCTATTACTTAACCCTAATAACCATCACCTAACCTTAATGTAGTTGTTGCCTAACCTTAAACTAGGCATCGCTTAACCCTAATGTAACTACCACTTTAAAACCCTAGCCACCACCATTCAACCTAAACTAACAATTCAACTTTTTGATGAATGATCAACACATTCATCAACTTTGGGGATTAGAAACAAATAATATTTCTAATAGTAGATGCATTGTTTTGGTTTCCCAATAATTTGGAACCGGTAGTTCCTAATCAATTTATAGATGCCATCTAGCCATCGATCTTGAGAAAAAAACAATTACAATTGTATAAAAGAATTTGATGGTCAAGATCTTTTTTCAATTTTTTCAAATTTCAATTTGTTTTTTAATTGAAATTCAATCACCTCATGGATAAAGTTCGACTTGGGTGGGATTGGGGTGTACACAAGGACTAGGTCCACCCCATCCTTGGAATTGAGAATCTTGTTTATATTGGAAATAACTAGAAAATAGGCAAGGTTTGAGGCACCAAAGTTTAACAAAAGATGCAATTGTATTGAAATGACAAGGAAGGAAATCACATGGGTTGAAGGTGTCACAAACTACAATCATTAAACTATAACTTGTAGAAAACTAATTCCAAACTTCAAGGTCTCTAGGTGCATTCAAAAACTTGATAGAAGAGAATGAAAAGCTACTCAAAACCACTCCAATATATACTATCTTCTAACCCTAAAGTAGTTGCCACTTAATTTTAGTTGCCATTTAACCTTAATAGTCGCCACCTAACCCTAACTACCACCAAAACTTAACCTAACTGCCATCAAACCTTAATGTAGCCTCCACTTTTAAACCTTTGCTGCCACTATTCAACCTAACCTAACTACTATAAGGATGTGAATATTATTCATCCTTTTGATGAATGTTTAACACATTTGTCAAATTGGGAATTAGAAATGAATAGTATTTCTAACAATTTGGAGGTTGACAGAAGTTGGGAATCTTGAAACATTGAATGTAGTCAAAAATCTTGGTAGGTGAAGGGAAGTTGAAAGTCATAATGAGTTTCATCTTGGGTAGGAGTTGAGAACCTTGGGAGGTCAAGAGTCTTGGGCAAGAGTTAGGAGTCTCAAGAAGTCAAAGGTCTTTGGTGGGAATTGAAGTAATGAGGGGCATCTTAAGTTGGGAGTTGGATGTTGAAAGTGGGTAATTAGGAATCAAATTGGAGTAAGGTGGGGGTTGGGTAGGGATTGGGAGTCAAGTTTTATAATCCACTTTTCAAGTTGTGATTAATATTTAGTCACAACTTGGAAAACAATGTCATTCCATGTGCCAAATTGACTTGGGACAATGGACACCCTTCTGTAGGTTGTAACCAAAAATTAGTCACAACTTGGACAGGAATGCTCCATGGACCATGGAGATGGAGATGTTGTTCAAGGAGTGCATTTGAAGGCAAGATGTATTGGATTATTCTGATTTGGAATGTGTGTATAAGCTTGCAACTTATAATTTCAAATGAAACACATCAAATTTCATACCAAATATGTTTCATGAAGGGTTTTTGAATTGAGGGCTTTGGTTAGACATTGATTTTTGGGGAAAATTGTCATGTTCATCACTTCCACCCAAAATTCAAGGTTGAGTCCTTATGCAAGAATCATGTTTTTAACACATTTCATTATCATCTTATTTGCTTGTTTTGTAACATTATTTTGTTGTGGTGAATATGGAGCACTAGCTTGTCATTGGATTTCACATTCACCCAAGAAGGCATCAAACTTTTTAAACACAAACTCACAAATTCATTTCACAATCATGAGATTTTAATTTTCATCCCTATTTTGTTCCCCATTAAAATGCCTTGTATTCTTTGAATTTGTCAAACATTTTTCCTTCGACCTTCAAAAGATAAATACACGTTTTCTTTCAAAAAATTGTCAATGAATGTCACAAATTATTGTGCTTCACCACGTGACCATGTTGTTTTCATTGGCCCACATACCTATATATGCACCCACCCACAAAGCTCCAAAGCTTTCATTGTTCCTTCCTTAAGGATGGTTTTTGATGTTTTCTTTCCATGTGTCTTCTACAAATGGTGTAAAGGTGTTTCTTTTAGGTTTATGCCCTTTACCATTTTATCCAACTCCTTGAAACTGACCGTATTGGCTTTCATGTCAAAAAATGGCACCATCATTTGACAACCTTGCCAATTTCTTTTTTATTTTTCCAAATCTTGATATTAACAATATACAATTTTTTTTCCTTTCATATCTCTACCACAACTCCATGCACATTGTTCACCTTACAATATATTTGTCAAACTTCATTATCAATCCCTTTGAAATGAGTTTACCAACCAAAATAATGTTATTTTTCAAATTTCAAACATAAAGAACTTGAATGATGGTTATAAGAAACACCTTACCTCCAACTTGCATTATAGTTTTCATGCTCCCTTTGCCAATCACCTCCAAATTGTGTTGAAAGAGAACAAAGGTAATTATTAACTATGAATGAAATGTGGTTTGAACAATTATTAAATTTATTTATGACTTTTTAGTGAAGGTATTGTCATGAATTTTGTGGGAAGTTGTTTCTTCTTGGTAACTATTATGTTTATTGGGATGCCTTTAGGCTAGGAATATGCATTTACTTGGGTTTACAAGCCTTAGCATTAAAAATAGATCTTATTTCAACAAACCTATATAAGATACTTAGCCACTCAGAGTTTTGGATTGAAAATATTAATTACTTTAGACATTAAGCTTTAGAACTAAATAAGGGAGGCAAATGATATTTAATTTAATTTTTATTTTCATTTAATTTTTGTGACATACAATATTTTTTAATGCAATTTAAATGTTATGTTTATAGATTACAAATAGCATTTTTAAAAATAAAGGAGGTAATATGTAGTGAATTTATTTAAAAACCTACTGAAATCAATGTAAATATCATATCATGGCCTTGTGTATTTTACACCTTTAGTGATGGATTTGAATATTGATTATTTTGAATTAATGATTGGGAATTGTTTATTTGCACATTTGATTATTTGAACTATAGTTCATGATTTTATCAAATTCATTTTTAATACCATATCTTCATTTACAATCATATTTCCCTCTTAATAGTTTTTTTTCAATCCATAGTTCTTCATATTTGCATTGTGATTGGTCATTTTTTTCTAACATAAAACAAAGCCATTGTTACAAATCCTCTTGATCGAATGCAATTGAGTCCAATGTTGTAAATATGTTTCACCTTGGGGAAGCTTAAAAAAAGATATCCAAACTGAAATGTACAATATAAATTGTTCAATATTGGAGCATTGGGGTTCATTATGAACTAAAAGAAATTTGATAAGTGTGACACATGTGAAAATAAAGCACCAACATTGGTACTAATGTTAATTGGAGGCATTGGCTATGTGCTTAAAACCCACTTTAGTAAGGATTGCCACATAACTAGTTAGTTTCAATTGCATTTTGATCTTTGCATCTTAGTCATGGGAGTTTGCTTAGAAGGTTCTTCAAACAATGGCTTAGATTTTGAAACCGTATCAAATCCCTTAAACTCTTTTCTTGACCTAAATTAGGCAATTTGCAATCAAGTAATAGATCTCATCGTCATCATCCCACAAAAGTTGATGTTGAAAGCTTTTGAGTTTTTGATTTCATGTTGAAATGATCAATCTTATGATCTTGGGGGTTATTTATATAAAAAAGGAGAGCACGATTTTTTCAATACATCTATTATGTATATATATTGATATCATTTAAACTAACTCAACAAATTAATTAAGTTGGAACAATCAAAAGTGAATCCTTGGGTAGAATTCTCATCTACAAGGATGTGGACACTAAGAGACCAAATCAAGAGAACATGGAATCCCTTTGTCGTAATATTTTCATAAATGGTGTTTTTCCCCAAAAAATTAGAGATAGATTAACATAAAGAGTTAGATGGCAACAAACATATCTCTTGTGCTTGTTATTTTTTTCAATTCGCATTTGTTAATCTCAGGTATTTTGACAACCTCCTTAAGACCCATAAAATAAACTTATAGTGAAATTATTTCCAAAGGGAATAAAGTTGTGTGCAACAAAAGAACATTTTAAAAATTATCATAGGGTGGTGAGAAATTTCATTAATATGTGAAATGAACATGTAACATGAAAGCAATTTATGATGAGCTTAGTATACTTCCAAAATAATCAAAGGGAAAGAAAATAGCCACTAGGAATAATGAAGGTTTTCTTTAATGTTATTTTTCCAAATATAAAAATATTACATAAAATTGTCATTGTTTCTTATTATCATCATTTTTCTTCCAAATGTTTTAAGAATGTAGAGAAGAAATCAAAGTCTCTAAAGTTGAGGCACTTTCATTCACATCATAACCTTCAAATGATATAAGAGGAAAAATTCATAATAGATTTTCACACAATGTTGTCCTTCAACCCAATCATATGTGCCTCACACTTGAATTATCCATTTAGGAACCAATACCAACATTTCTAAAATCATGATTCAAAACTATTATAACAAATTGAATTTATGTATACATCATATTTTTTAAAATAAACAAATGTTTTGAAACATGCTGGAAATGTCATATATTATTGAAATATGTCAAGACTTTACTTACAGGTGATAACTTCATAACTTCCATGAACACCACGTCATGGAACACCCATATTTTCATTTTAGGACCTAGCCTTATTGTGTCCAAGTCTTTATATGTCTTCACCACAGGCATCCCTATTTCCCCAATCGAAATTGAAGCTCCTGATGGTATGTTATCCCAAATGAAAACTTAAGTATGTTTTCAAGATCTTCCATCCTTGTGCCTTCAATCACAAATAATGTGTTCCACACTTCATTTAAAAATATTTAGAATGAAGACCTTAGCAAAGTCAAATATAATGGGTCATGTAGGATTGGATATATGGTTGACAATACAATGTCATGGGGGTGCTGCTCGCATCACTCTACCTGATTACATAGCAAACTACACTTCTATCCAAGCTGATAACAGTGGAATATGGACCTTGGTGCCCATCCCTAATAATGCAACAATATCAGTGACAGGCCTAGGCATTAGGTTTGAAGCCAACAAGTCAATAGCCAATGCAGCCCTCAATACATTGACTTATGGCAAAGGTCAAGACAATGTTTGTCCACCATATCCTGCAACTTTTTACAACCTAATCATAGAACAATCCTCCTTTATCCATACCATGCTTATTACATTGTTGATTTTTTTAAGTGTGCCATTATGTTGCAAATAACCTAGACTTTGATTCACCATTATTCTTGGGTACCTCAAAGTGATTTGTTGTAACAAATCAATTTTCAAAACTATTTTAAGAAGATTACATATGATAAATCTATGTTATGAGATGAATCATGAAGTGGAATGATGGATTTGGGAAAGAGGGCAGGATATCATAGGTTGGGCAACGATGACATTTTTAGTGACTTGGAACTTCATAGGACAAGATGATAAAATTTATCAAGAGCAAACAGACTTTTCAATTGTTATCTTGGCACCTACTGCTAGTAAGTTCATTTTTCATCAAACTAATCCTTTAAACTTGAAACATTTGTTATTAATTTCAAGTATTTCAAAAGAATGTGTTCAAGTTTGTGCATTATACATCTTAAGGTAGTAATTGAGATAAATTGTTTGTGGATGTAGTGACATCATTTTCTACATATAGTGGGACAGTGGCTGCAGTTTGTTTGATGGGTCTTTTCTTATTGGTATGTTTTGGTTATTTAAACAAAATTGGAGTACAATACATGAAAAAACACCACACCTTATTACATAGGAAGAGCTTTGAAGATTTCAAGTGTGAACAAACGAGGGCACGTGTTACACCTTTCAACTCTTTGCATAATCATAACATTTTGAGTTTAAACTAACAATAGACGAATCATATATGTTAAGCCAAAAATTCATGAAGTATCTTGCTTAAGAAAAAATTGAGAAGGATAAGAATTTTAAAAAAGTAACAAATGGTTTTTGAAAGGATACTTTAGGTGTTCAATCCACTATGGATTCCATGTGCACCCATCAAAGGAGGATACAACAATTTTGAATCAACTGCAAGTCCACTTGTGATTTTGAAAAAGCGAATTGAATTGAAACACGGGTAAAGACCTCTACATGAATTGTAATAGTCTATACTATTTAATCATGTCTTGATATGGAGATTGTGAGAACATAATATATTCCCACACAACCAAAATAAAGGCAATGTACTTTAGGTCAAATGTTGTTCAATGCACCTATGAACCAAAATTATAATTGCATGGGATTCTTATGCAGGAAAGCAATAATCAATCCCCCTCATAATCTAGAAAACTTGTGAGTATCTCAAACCTACTATTTAACCTTCAAGAATTGAAAGATCTGCACATAATTTGTTTTAAGATTGTCATCTAAATGATTGATGAACTCAAAATTCTAGTGTGGACTATTAAGCTAGTTGAAACAAGAGTTTGTCCCACTAAAATAACTTTTAGAGACAATAATTACACTTATTTACAAATCTTGATTTCTTGCTTCCTTTAAGAGCACTTTAAACCCACTTAACCTAATGCATAAGGAAGATAAAGTGATAAATACACGTTGGTTTTCACCTCTCATGTAGGCTAATAAAGGTAGAACAGTTGAAGGCGTTAAAAAAAAGACCATTTTGTGCATGTGACCCTCCTCCACACCATTCTGACTCGAGCTCAAATAGTGATAATGATGATGAAAAAAACGTGCATTAAAGAAACCTCATCCAATGAATAGCCTTTGAAAACACTAATTACAAAATAATATTCATTCAACAAATAGTGACCTTTCAACCAACCATAATGGAAATTACCTCCATCAAAAGTCATCCTTACAAATATCAAAGTCATGTTAGAGATATGACATGTTCGACGCGGTGATGTATTACTCCCTTAAGAACTTGGAAAATTAACCCTATCCACACTACCATTTCAAATTTTTGGTGTGAAGTCTACTATTGACAATGGAGACTAATGAATCTTATTGGCAATGATATTGGTCAATATTATTTCCAAGATCAAAAGTCATGCAAGGGACATATTTGGTCAAGTTGACCAAACATGTTTTGACTAGAATAAAAATACGCAAAACAAGGAGAAATGTATTCTTGGATGATTTTTTTTTCAACATATTTCCTCCACTTCCTTCAAATAAGATCACAAAATTGGAATAAATTGCAAATAACCCAAAAATTCACTACTATGGATCATTTCCTTTAAAGAAGTTTGCACCATAGCTAGAACCTTATATTCACCAAGGATTAGTTATCATGGGGAAGAAGCTTTCTTCAATGAACTATCATCCAACCTTAAAATCATAGCCATTATGAAGAATCTTTGAAAAAAGATATCCAAACATAATTTATAATTAAAAATAAACCACTTAGGGGAAGAAGAGGCTTACACCATCAATTCATTAAACCTATTCTTTAGCAATGAGGTGCTACCATGGTTCTAATAATCAATTCACCAAAACTAAATTTACTAATAACAATGAGAAATGCCTCGTGGATCAACTATAAAGATTCTTCCCATTTTTGAAACAAGTATTGAAAACAACTAAAATACAAGAAAGATTTGAAACACCAAAGGTTATCAAAAGGTACAAGTGAAATGACATGCAAGTAATTCACATGGGTTAAATGTGTCACAAATTACAATCATAAACTTATATTTTATAAAAAACTAAATTTCAAAGTCTTGATAAAAGAAAATGGATAACTACTCAAATCACTTCCAATATATACTACCTCCTAACTTTAACGTAGCCACCACTTAACCTTAACCTAAACTTAGCTGCCTAACTTTAATATATTTGTCATTTCTAAACCATGGTCACCACCATTCAACCTTTCTTATCTACTACAAGAATGTGAATATTATTCATCCTTTTTACGAATGTTCAAAACATTCATCCACTTTGGGGATTAAAAACAAATAATATTTCTAACATTCACATTTTATGAAATATGAACATTAATTGTGGAACTGATATATATTGGAATGGTTAGATTGGTTTTGTAACTACTTCTACTTTTATGCACTCAAAAAATTAAATAAAAGAAAATGATTATATTATAAACCATTTCAATATGTATTACATTGTGAAGTTTTTGGCACACCTTTAGTTTGAGGATGTGCAAAACCCACACAAGTTATTCAAGGGTTACTATTGTAGTTGTGTTTTACATTAAGATATGCTTCAATGGAATTTAACTAATCAAATTGCAAAAAATCTATTGTTTTACAAATCCAACATTAGATATTGCTTCTAATGTATTTTGGAAGAATCAACAACTTATAGTGGAAAAATGGGGAACAAGCATCAAAATGGTACATATTCATGAGTCTACTCTCATGATAATTTTATTGGAAATAATTAGAAAACAAGCATGATTTGAAACACCAAAGTTTAACAAAAGATGCAATTATATTGAAATGACAAGGAAGGAAATCACATGGGTTGAAGGTGTCACAAACTATAATCATAAAACTATAACATGTAACAAACTAATTCCAAATTTCAAAGTCTTTAGGTGCACTCAAAAACTTGATAGAAGAGAATGAAAGACCACCCAAAACCACTCTAATATATATTATTTCCTAACCCTAAAGTAGCCGCCACATAACCTTAACCTAGCCGCCATCAAACGCTAATGTAGCTTTCACTTCTAAAGCATAGTTACCACTATTCAACCTAACCTAACTACCATAAGGATGTGAATATTATTCATCCTTTTCATGAATGTTTAACACATTCATCAATGTTGGGAATTAGAAACGAATAATATTTGTTTAACATTCTAACTCTACGAAGTTTTTAATTTGAACATGGACCTTATCAATTTGTTATGTTGTTATTTTGATAATGCTTTAGTAAGCACATCCGCCACCATGTCCTCTATTGAACAACATTTAAACATGAGTTTGCCATTTTTAACTCATTTTGAACAAAGTGATGTTGAACATCAATGTGTTTTGTTTGAACATGGGTGGGATTCTTTGTCAATGATATTGCACCTTGATTGTCACATTGCAATGACGCTTATAAATGAACATGTGAACATGAGTGTAAGCCTATGAGCATGAACCTATGAGTAAGAACGAATATATTTGGAATATTTTGATGATGGGGACAAAATATTCTTTAAAATATTCCTATGCCATGTAGAAATGATGTGGGAAATATTTTTGGGTAAAAACATGCTACATTGGACTATTTATAGTAGCTCAAAGTCCATTTTTAGAATCAAATCCAATGATTTTATAAAAAACAAGGTTAAATGTTGTTGAAGCCCACATTTTTTTTCCATTTCCAAGTTCATCCCACCATAATTTAAACCTTTTTTAAAAACCTTTAAAAATATGGGCCTTTTGAAATTTTCAATTAAAATCTTAAAATTTTTGAAAGAATTTTTCTTGCTTGATTTTTTCATCTTACATGTTATGGTACTTCCATGTGTGGTGGTAAAAAGTTGTATGTTTAGTTTCCAACTCCACTAGAAGAAAAAAATCCATAATGATAGTTTTTTTGCAATAGTTTGGATTAGGGACATTGGATGTATCGTCTTTTATAATGACCACCTTGGATTGAACATTTATTCTTTTGGTCATTTTTGTTTGGGTTTGAAAGATTAGAATGTAGGTTTCAATTTTTCACTCATTTTTGCCATATTTTTCAAATAGATTTGTATACAATGCACCAATACCTAATTCACTCAGAAAAAAATTGCCACTAGGACATCCAAAATAATCCATTGTAGCATTCTTTTACCCTTTTCACATGTACATGCATGAAATGTTTGGATGAAATTTGAACATCAATGAACCTTTTGGGTGATAATTACCTTTTGGGTAGACAAATTGTTTGAATGAAATATTTGATAGGTTGAAATGTATGGATGAAACTAATTCCAAAATAGTTATGTTGAATGAAAATCACATGTACATGGATGAAAATTACCAAAAAATGAAGTATTTGGATGACCGTGGAGCATGAATAAACTTTTGGATGACAATTGAAAGTAGATGAATTGTTTGGATGTAACTTTTGGCTAGTTGACTGTATGGAAGAAAATAATTTTAAAATAGTTATGATGAATGGAAATTATTAGACTCACATAATTTTCATGTCTGACTTCATCCACAAACAAAGATATCAAAGGTGAAACTCAAA
This sequence comes from Sphagnum contortum, assembly GCA_963920785.1. Lineage (NCBI taxonomy): Eukaryota > Viridiplantae > Streptophyta > Sphagnopsida > Sphagnales > Sphagnaceae > Sphagnum > Sphagnum contortum. The sequence continues at coordinate 11,298,583 of OY987282.1, forward strand.
AGAGTCACATTACAACGCAATAGGGTGAAACAATAACTTGTGTAAGTTAAGTCACACAATAAGTCAAGGGTAGGAAGTCCACATAATGATGGATTGGGAAAATGCTTGAGAAATTAGTGAATAAATCATTACACACACCATGCTGAAGAATATTTTTAATTTCTACAGTAGAATGCATTCCAAAAGAACATAACCTATAACAATTTTATTTAACAACTATATAATGACATTGCAACCTAATTTACCTTCGAGACTTTGGCATACTTTAATAATTTACGAACCTCATTCTAACTACAGGATGGATAGTGGATAAATGGTTATTTAATCATAGAATACATGGCATATTGCAAAATGTAATACAAGTGCTTACATTGCACCCACAACCCCTGCTTGTTGAGGTATGTAGCCATCATGGAAAAAAAATCCATGCAATTGTAAGCTAGGTAATCATTAATCGTTACCTCATATTGCTTACAATTTTTTGGCAATCCTAAAATGACATGAAAGGAGGTGGTAAATTCATCCATATCCCAGAGGAGGAATATTTGAAGGAATTAATAGTGTGGCTTCAAGTGTTCATCCCACCTCCCATTTGTTTCATTGCAAAATGGATAATTGGAACATGTTGAAATGATAAACCTTCTTCCCATTCCTTGATTTGGGCCAAGCATTTGGATCCAATGGCTTATAAAAATGGGTAGAAGTACCATCACCAAAGAGATTTTAAAGGGCACATGCGAAAGGCTAGTTCATGGGTGTAGATATGTCATCCCTAGCCTGATTAAGGAGGGGACATCTTGGTTTTTTTGAAAACAAAAAACCAACCTTCTCCAATGCCACCACTTCAATTTGAATGAGATTTATCCCCACTTGCATAGGCCATAAGGAAGGCAAGGCTAGCCTATCAAGTGCATATTTCCTATTTGTCCCCTCCCACATAATGCATAAGGTCATCATGACAAAACCTCCACAACTATTGTGGGTGATAATAAGATCAAGGTTGCTAGCTTCCCCCACATCCACAGCTAATGATTGGTCAATGTCAGCCACTTTTAGATGAAAGAAATTTACTTAATCATGCTGGTGTGAATCTACTTTTGACCCAAGTGGAAGGTTTGCCTTTCATTTGGCTGATCCACACACTTCCTCACCTTTTAAATGTAGTATTCTAACGAAAAGACAAAGCTTGAAATGTACTTAACAACTACAACAATAATTTGGACTAGGTCCTTAAACTAACTAACCTTATGCAAACGTACTTCATTTTTATCTAAACTGGTCCCAAATGCACCTCCTTTTAAAAAGACATAATACAATGAAGTTTGCTTGAATGCTCACATATAGTCATCGAACGTTGTAGCAAAAAGGCGAGTACCCTTGTTGCTAGATTATTGCAACCAAATGTTATGGACTGTCTTAGATAAGTTATTAATTTGACATATTAACTTCCTCATCCAAAGAAATTTTTTACAAGCACATAAAAGGAATGAAGTTAGAATTCAAGAAGGAATGATGGAAAATAAAATTTGAACATAATAGTATGGAAGAACTTACATCCAACATGAAACCTCCCCATTGTTGCACATGAAAGTGCAAGAAGTTGAACCAATTGTTGAACTTTTGAATAACACCTTCGTTAGTAGCTCTAAACAAATACCATATTGACCGAATGGTAGCATATTGAAGGTCAACTTCCTCCACGGATGTGGCTTTCTTGTATTCATAACAAAAGGCTTTGTGTTGATCATGGAATTTTGATGTGGTCAACTATTTGGTGTGTATGTCTAAAAACTAAGTCCAATGGAAAAAGCACATCCACTCTTTGTCAACCATAGGATATCCAATTCCATAAACAATGTTAATAACATTCTAGTTTGCTTGCGCATTATCCACCATGAACCCTTTCAACAACTTCACTCAACTTCCTCCATAGAATGCATTGAATTTCTATGTCTTTGAATTGCATGTCACAAACCACAATTGTCATGACCTTATAATAGACCAGGTCATAAACATGACAGGCCATGGTCATCCATCCTTGAACACACTTTACATGATTGAACATCATCCACGCATTTTGCATATCATCATTCGGTTGCATTCACCAAACTAGATCAAATTTGGATGCAATTCCATAAACGAACATTTTGAACAAATAAACCTTTTGCCCAACCTGTTGACAAGGAAAACAATTGTCCTAAGTATAGTCATAACCAAATAGTGCCTTCAATTTTAGGATATAATCAATGGAGCCCAAGTTACCAAGACGATGTTTCAATGAAATAATCAAATTGTGTATGCCAAGGGAGCAGAAAGGAATGAAATTTAACAACATTTGATGTAGTTTTTCAACTTTGATAAACTCCACATGACCTTTTCCATCCTCATTGAACAGGCAACAAATTTTTTTTGTTTTACTTGCAAATAAAACAATAGTAGAAATGGTAGTAATTAGTGTGTGATAGACCTCATTTGCAACTGAATGGGCATGGGTGCCCAAGTGGATTGTGGCTCTTGAAAGATTTCGAAACTTGTGAACAACATAATACATTCTATAACTGCAAGTTTGTAGACAAGTGGGCAAAGAATCGAAGAATTTACATCCGATGGTATGGATCAAAGATTTCACAAAACACTACCCAAATATATCCCCACTCCAAAAAACTTCATTGTGTGTAGAAGATTGCTAAAACAAAAGACAAGAATCATTTTAACAACACAAATGTCCAAGGCATTTTGTCATATTATGAAACCCAATCCAAACAAATTTTTGATGTTACTAGTCTGTAACTTGCACCAAGCATGACCATTGGACCTTTTGTGTATACCTTGCAATTGTTCAAAATGTCCCAATAGATGACGAATAGGAGAAAGTTCAAATAATATGTCACCATTAAATTTAGTGGGAAGACAATTCACAAACTCAATTATGATGGCCCCATAGTCAAGGGACTTTAATTTAGAACAAGTGTGTGGAGTTAAAGACATTGGCTTCAACACATCAACAACCTTGGAGAAAGTAACCACTTGTGGCACTTCCATCGTAAAGGTTGCACCTCGTTAACTCACGAATTCATGAATGGCACTTCCATCCACACATGCTACTCTTCATTAGCTCACGAATTCATGAGTGGCACTTCTAGACACACATGTTATTTTCATTAGCTCACAAATTCATGAGTGGCACTTCCATCCACACAAGTTATTCTTCATTAGCTCACGAATTCATGAATGGCATTTCCATCCACACAAGCTACTATTCATTAGTTCACGAATTCATGAGTGACATTTCCATCTGTAAAACCTAATTTTCGTCAATTTGCAAATTCACGAAAACATGGACAACAACATTAGGAAGGGAAGGGTCATTTTCATCAAAAGAATCACAAAGATTGATAACGACAACTTCACAATCAGGATAGAAAACTTTGAGTAATGAGAAACTGAAGTGGGTTCTTCCTTCATCAGAATGCCTTTCCACAATAATGTTGCCCACTGATGTAAATGTGCCTAATGTTATAACATTACTTTGAGAATTGTTATGCACATTTTTGTTGACAATCTGATACCTATGATTGGTGATAGTTCAAAACATCCCTCTAGGGTTCACATTCAAAACTTGGTAAATAGAACTTAAACGATGTTGTTGTCCTTGTAAAAAACATCTTTAGAAACATGCATAAATCCTTGTCAAAAAACAAACATTGCACATAACACATTTTCAGTCATTTTTAAAACTACAAAATTAGAAACCAAGATGGCAAGATTTGGCAGCATGGAAAATAGCCATGGAGAATAAAATAGAAGCCATTCAATGAGATAAGTCTCACATCAGTTTTAGAGTTGGATAGCAAAACACACCATTATACTAAGAACTAAAATTGAGGCTAAGATGAAAAATTGGAATTCGAATTCAATGCAAGAAATAAAAGTACAAAACCATACAAATAGTAAAATGCAAGGATGAGTAATAATCTCCAATGGAAGACAACAATGTGAATGGAATAAATAGGCTTATATTGGCAAAACACATGAAATTTTCCCCTTGCATAAATTTGAATGATATAGCTGATAATCAGCAACAAAAATAGAATTAGAGGCAAAATTACAAAGCATACAATAAACTTAACGTTACAACAAGGGAAATTTTGAAAAGTTAAATAAATATGCAAAGAAAATAGTGAACCTAACGACAATAGTGAAATTAAAGCATTGCATGTTGCAACTTTAACATTGGGTTCATGATTAAGTGTGAAGTGCAAGGGCCCATGCGGCCAAGAATATGTTTAAGTGTGAAACAAGCTCTCGCAAATGGGGGAGAATGTAAAGGATGAAACCCAATGACTCCCAAGTGCACTCCCATTTTGGGAGTTACATTTGTGTGAGAGTTGCAAATGTTCAGAACCTTGGTTGGAAAGGAAAACAAGCACCAAATTGGTCCTCATGACACCATTATAAAGGTCTTAAAGCGTAGATGTTTAAATTTTCCTTTCATTGTTCATTTAAACATGATTTGCACGAGTTATGATCAAAAGAAGGGGTGAGAATCAAATTGAAAATTTGACTCCCGATCACAATTCCCTTGAAATCAAAGGCCAAATGATGCCCTATTGAGGTGTGTTATACACCATTGGAAAGCTCTTTTTAAGAGCTATAAAATATTTCCCTTGTATTATTATTTTAAAAATTATATTAAGAAAGATATGAGTGTCCAAAGATTTGGGACAACAATAGTCCCAGTGTTGGGACTCCCATTTGGGAGTCTCGAGGAAAAGTGACATTTGGATTTAGTCTCCGCGGAGATGCATCGAATATATTATACAGAGGGGAATGGTACCTCCTCTCAAAGATTATGGGCCATGTAAAGCTTGTGTTTGAGGTTACCCCTACTAAGTCTATCACACCACTTTCATTCAACTTGCATTAACCGCCCTTTTTTTTTGGTTGTGTAGGTTGATCTTATCTTGATCTCTTGTTTGTGAGTTTGTCCTAGTCCCATCCCAAACCTCCAGCATGCCTTCCTACCCCCAGATGAATGTAATTCCCAAAGTGGGAGTGCAATTGGAAGTCATTGGGTTTCATCCCTTGCACTCTCCCCCATTTGTGAAAGTGTGTTTCACGCCTAAACACACTCTTGGCCTCATGGGCCCTTACACTTCACACTTAATCACAAACCCAATGTTAGGGTTGTGACACATGACTATTGTATGTCCATGTTTGCATTCAAATTCAATCAATATTGTAACTAGTGTGATGATTTAAGGTACATTGGTAGAGGCCATGCCAATTGTCCAAAATTTGATTTTTTTTCTCATATGTTTTCACTTGCTTTGTTTGGTCTGTTATCATGAGGGGTTGATGAAATACTTACAGAACCTAAAAGGTTAAACCAAGATGCACCAATGGATCAAAATACATATGTTGGGGTAAACCCAAACATAAGGATGGATCAAGATATTGAACTAGGTAGAATGGTGGTTGAAACATTTGTAAGGTGCGATGAACTTTGAAGTAATACTGTAAATGCTAGGAATAAGGATGGCAATCTTGGAATCGAAGGGGGGAATTTTGATGGTGGGAATGGTGCTTTCAATTTGGACTTTGCTGACATGGAGGTGGACGTGGAAGCTGATCATGAAAAAACAAAAGTTAAAATGTACAAAAAGGCCCAAACCCCACTTTATGAGGGTTGTCCTAATAGCCAACTTGCCTCCATTTTATTACTACTAAACTTAGTAAGTACACATGGAGTTAATAATACATTTGTGGATGAACTTTTCACATTATTGTGGGTTGACTTGTTCCCTAAGGATAACACCCTTGCCAAGTCATTGTACCAGGCCAAAAGCATAGTGCAATGGTTGAGATTGACCTACAACTCAATCCATGTTTATTATAATGGTTTCCTTTTATTTAGAGGGGAGCTGAATGAGGCAAGGGCTTGCCCAAAATGTCAAAGGTCCCGCTTTGTTGAAGGGTCTAACAATGTTCTTTACAAAATGTTCTAGCATTTCCCATTAATCCCTAGATTGAAGCGAATGTACGTGTGTTCATCCTTAGCAAAATTAATGTCCTAGCATAACATAAACAAAAGCAATGATGGGCTAGTTCATTTAGTGTGTGATTCAAAGGTTTGCAGACAATTGACATAACTTGGCCAAATTTTACTGCTGATTTTCGCAACATAAAGCTAGGTTTAGCCCTTGATGGGGTCAACCCATATGTTGATTTATCTACAAATCAATCTATTTGGTTAGTCCTCTTCGTCAATTATAATTTGCCACCTTGGCTGACAACAAAAAGGTTTTTTGTTATGTTAACATTATTGATACCAAGGAAGGAATTTGCGAGAAATGAGAATATTGATGTCTATTTGGAGCCATTACTTGAAGAGTTGGAGATACTATGGAGAAGGGTAAGGCTTGTTGACGTGACAAAACCAATAGGGTCATAAGCATTTGTGCTTAGAGCCCTTTGTATGTGGAGTTCACATGACTATCATGCCTATGGATTATATGTAGGCTGCCAAGTGAAAGGCTACATGGCATGCCCATTGTGTGGGCCCAATGTGGATACTCAAAGCTCTATCCACTTAAAGGAAAATGTATATTTTGGACATCGACAATATTTGGATAGACTCCACCCATATCGAAGATATTGGGTTGCTTTCAATGGACAACAAGAGGTGAGACTTGAACCTTTTAAAGTTTCTACTAGTGATTTTTTGAAAAGGGTAGAGCAGGAAGAAAGGTGGCTGAACATGAAAACACACGCTGGAGATGATAGAGACGACCTTGTTCATTCACATGATGTGAAGAGGGAAAGCATATTTTTCCAATTACCATATTGGGAGGTTAGTGTTTCTGTACAACTTGGGCAAGGACTACTGATGTAGATTCTATTGTTCTCTTGTAGGTAATGCCCACCATGTCAAGTTCAACTAGTTAATATAATAGAACCCACAACCTTGATTTGAAGGCATGGATTTTGTTCATCTTCTCTTTTATTTATGCTATGAAGTGTTATGTGGCCAGTAATGTCTGTTGTAGGAAACTAAAAATAACATTGGTGGAGGCAAGGTTCAACTTCACATCACCAAACCCAAAACCCTAAAGTCTAACCTTCATGACACTCACAAAATGGTTCAAGGTATAGTAGTGCCACTTATGAAAGAGAGAGAGAAACGGAACAAAGAGAGAAACAACATAGGAGGACGAGGACAAAATGTAATAATCTCCAATGGTTCAAATGCTGCACTCTCTACTCCAGTCTCATCACCACCAGAATTTACCATAAATGCCTGATCTTGAAATAGATGATCACAAATGACCAAACAGTAGGTCCAACATTAGCCTTGGTGATTTGTAAACATGCAGCTAATTCAAAGGTAGTGAATAATTTTTGCAGTCCCAGGTTGGATTAGTGCCATATTGATGTCTCATATTCATAACTGATGATGTGTAAATCGTAACTGTGGGAATCAATCTCTGTACTCAATTTGTGTTGTGCAATCTTTTTGCCAAATCATTTTCCATTAGGAGATAGACTAGTCTCAAGTCTCAACATGTAGGGATGTAATTTACTATCAAATGAGGAATTTCAAAGAGTAGACTACGGAAGGTACATAAAAGCAAGCACCTTGTCACACTGTTTGACTAAGAAGATGCTCAAATTTTGCACGTTGTGTCATAAGTCAAGTAGAAATCCACCACATTTCTAGCCTCGGGTGCTACTGGTGAGAGGAGGTTCAGGTACAGGGCTGAAGTGTGAAGATGGTTTAGTGGCGTGGAACTTTGGACGAAGTGCACAACTCATGGGGTTATTCACACCTAATACAAAGCCATAGACTTCCCAGCAGCTGAATTTTGCTGCTTTTTTATGATCTGATAAAGACCTTAAACTCAGATTTTTTAGTACTATGTTTGTACATGGGACATGGTCACTGCATTGAATATCAACAGCCATGTTGGTTGCAGACGTTCCTGTGATGTTTGCAAATATAATCTCTGAGATTTCAACTGCGGATGTCTGCAGGCCAATTCCAAAGGATAACAATGTGGGGAGTTGTCTAGTCAGTGAACTCATTGAAACAAGCCAATTCAGTTCAGTGGATGTATCATGTGAAAGGATTCCAAATGAAATTCTACACAGTGATCTATGTGCCTTTAAAGGTTCTAACTTGTTAAAGAGTTTATATGTAGGTGGCCATTGAGTTCGAAAACAGAGAAGTTAAAATCTCTTCTTGCAATTTGCTATTGGAAAGCTTTGAGAAAGTACCTCATTTGCACAGCCATTGGGAGAATCACAGTAATACTGGTCTATAGCAATAGGTTTTGATACTGAATTCATTTTGGCATTCATGAATTTCATGCCATGGGCATGGCCTGACCCACCCTGAAAAATGAGGTTTATGTCTCACTTTATGTACTACTGTACACGTGATTTGGCATTCAATGTATTAAGTTATTATTTGTCAAACATATCAAGCAGTTCAAAATGCATGGAAAGGAAAGAGGTGCAAAATTACCTGCCAAGTCTTGATTCGGAATCCATTGGATGTATGATCAAAATACACACGGTTCACTATCACACCCCATACAGAAGCCTTTTGATCTTTTCCTAGGCTCCCAATACTGCAAACGTTATAAACCAATTTTTAGTACTGAGTAAAGTCCTCACATCTGCATTTGAAGAAAATATTTTTAGTGGAGAGCGGAATTTTCATAAATAGGTAATGTTGAGTCCAAACAGGGTTTAGGTAACCCCTCCTTGACTCTGAAAGTGAAATATTGGTCATTTGGAGGTCCCACATTTTAGTATCTTGCTTTTGGATCAATACTGTATTAGAATTACTCAAATGAAATACACCACATTTGAGTATCAGTTTCCCATTCCCAATGCAAAGTTTCCAAATTGGTTTTATTGGGCCCTGCCCGCACAGGGACAGGGACTATAGCATTGGATCCAACTTTTGGAAGTTTTACCTTAATAGAACCGGTTTCACATTAGGGGAACTGGTTTCTTTGGTGAAAATGTTTAGACTGTTTAGATTGGAACAGATTGTTTTGATGTTCAGGGTGAGGACACAGTATGCAGATGTACAACATATTATCTATTGGCAGGGCCATTGTGTTTGTGATGCCTTGTTCACAGAGCATTTGATGACCCACTGGAAGCATTGTTTGACCTTCATTCCAATTGGTTGCATCAAATGTGACATACCTGTAAATTCAAGCAGGTTCAACTTTTGTCTTTTTAACCTAAGTTTATTTTATGTAGTTTATTTCACTTAGAGCTTAAAGTAAAACCTGATTCCGTGACCTGGCCCACACTTGATGTCCTGAATCAGCAACAGTGATGATCCAGTCTGAATTGAAATGCAATCATCGCCTGCACATGCATCGCTGCCAGTTTAAGTACCCGCAAGGCTTAAATTGTTAGTTATAAAGCAAGGTACATTATTTACATATGATAATAATTCTTCTTCGAAATGTAGAGACATATTTTTCAAAAGCATATTTCGTTTTCACATGCACATATCTTTTCCATATTGTCACTGCTACATAATCTACCTTGGGAACCAAATTTAAGTCAGGATTTTATGTCAGGTAAGGCCTACAGGTGAGATCATTCCCAAAATGCGGGCCTAGTCATCTTCTACCTTGCCAGGGCCCTTATCGGAAATGACCTCACCCTTGGGCCTTACCCTACGCATAAAGTTTGTCACTTTTGGACGGTCTGAAGTTCAGGAGATCTGATTCTGAGAAACAGTAGTTCAAGAGTTTCTGCACACCAGTTTGGATTCTGCAGTTGAGAATGGATACATTGTGAGAGCTGGCAATGTGTATGCCATCAGTATTGGGACTGCTGGCTGGGGCTGTGATGTGCAATCGGGTTGCTCTCACACCAATGCAGTTTACGAATGAGAGATGAAACTTTTGGCTATCTCTGATCCTCAGATTACTGACCCGAATGTTTTTGCAATTTTGAAAGACAATTGCCTGCAACCCCCCATAATGTTAAAGAAGGCTCATCTCTGGTTGCTGAGGATCATGGATAATTTTGAATGCTGCCTATTCTGTGATAGAGAGGTGAAAAGAATTCAGAATTTCCAGGCCACCTAAATTGAAGGGCTGCTTTGATTGTAAATATGTACTTGAGAATATCATGAATGCTTTTTGAAGGCCTGAAACACTACAACTTCAATGACCTAGTTGTTGGAACCAGAATACCAAGCAGGGAGCTGCTTAGCTTAAACCACGGGATTTGATTTCCATTGGATTCCTCATCAATTGGAAGTCCTAAACTTCTGGTTTTCATAACTCAAGGATCTCTGCTACGTCTTGGAAATGTGAAATGGGTGTAAGATGGCACTGAGACTTACGTTTGGTGCTTCAGATACTCGCGTACAATTCTGTACATCACCAAATCCCCAAAACACATCAAGCTTCAGCAGTGTCAGGTTTCTGGCCAGGCAGTTTGCCAACTTGGATATGGAATGGAGGAGTTCTTGAAAACTAAATATATGTTAAAACGGATCACAGAGCTCAGAACAATTTGCTTAGAAGCTTGCAAGATGGACCAGATCGTGAGGGAAGCTTTGATCTGTTGTTGTCCAGCTATATTTAATTCGGACCTGCAAAACTGGTTGCAACATATTGCAAGCACCGTCACAATACCCTCGAACACTTGGGCAAAATTGTGCTGGAAAAAGAATGGATGGCAGTTTTACTTTCATGGTAGGTCTGCAAGCTTGGGCCCACCATCGTTCTCCGCGGCCATTGATATCCCCTCGACCTAGCATCGAGAAATTTTGGAGGCCCTCGAATTCGAGCCATATTTTAGTTTTCCGCCACGAGTCTGGCTCTTCCAAGGACAATATAGTTCCGTCCACCTGTTCACATGGCAACAGGTGTTCATCGAAATGACACAGACCTCCACGGAGACTACGCACTAGAGACAACATAGCCCCACATTAAGCCGTTAACTGGGTGGAGTTTTTGCCGAAAAAAATGTTGCTCCATCTACGAGCACAATTTGTGCAAAATCTGCCTTTAGACTAAGGAATCTGTTAGTAAATAAGTGCCTGATATAGTAATTGAGACCATGCTAATTTTTCTTGAATGTTCTTATGAAGTGCATAAAACTGGTTGAGGCTGCAACACACCTTACCTTTAGGACGAGGTTCGAAGCACAGGGACCGGAAAATTTACGAGGCTTCACAAAAAGCTTGGTTCCCGATGGTACGTAGACAACTGCCGAGTGAGTTTTGCATGCCTTGGTCCAGGCTTGATGAAAAGCCTGAAAAGAATATTTTCCGTTGGAATTTTATCAGAACCTTAAGACATGAATCATTGCTGCTGCAGAAGGCACTTTGATCATTTGTTCCCTGTGAAGTAGCGTCATATTTTTCTAATTCCTTGGTTTGCATTTGTCACATTGGGTACTAATAAAGGGCTCGGTTAAATGGGTATACTACGGTTTTTGTCACAACGTCAAATGTCAACTTAGAGCAATCTCATGTTAGCCAATTAAAGTAAGGGCACTTGTTTCCAGATAGTTCCATGGAACTTCAAAGCCACGCACGCACATTGGAGGACATTAGATAGGTTCTATATGCAAGAACAGGTTACCTCTGTGTCGTCGGTTTTTCCATCTCCTTTTGCACCTTCCGCCATAACGTTAAACAGTACCCTATGACCTAGCGGATGGGCACTAGGCGGACTCCAATCTTTTCCAGTAACTGCCGGATCCAACAGAAATCCGTGATCCCATCTCGCTTTAGACATAGCAATAACAGGAAATTGCAACGATTGTGAGCATTGGCACCTGGTTACTGCGATGCTGAAAACGATGACTGTGAAATAAAATCGTAGACCTAGCCATTCAGTACTGCTGGCGTCGACTTTGTAATTGAAGGCAGTTCGTATGATGCTCTCGAAGATTTCGGACTTCTTGTCAACAGTCTGGCAAGGAGCACCCATGTCCATCGGCAGACTTCCAGGCCTATCAGGCACAAATTGAATACAAACCCGGAGAACTGCGGAGAACTGAGCAATTTGCGTTAAAATTTGGCGTAGGTCACATGAATTCTCGGATTAGCTTGCTTCAGTTCTGAAAACTGCACATTGGCCGGTCAAAATATCACTATCTGCTGGAAGTCGTTTCCTGTCCTTGTGGAGCTTTCTGATGTGACCGCTGGAAACCTAAACTCCAGACGTTAAGCTATTCAGAACGTTGCAACTAGGGATTCCAAATGGAGATAAGTAGAATGCCATGAAAATTCGATTGGAATATGCAAACAAGAGACCTCTGAAGCGCAATAGAGTGCAAGTGGAGGATTTCCAGGTGGTTCTCTAGACTTTGTACCGAAATTGGAAACGCTGCTTGTCTGAGGTAGAAAAATCAGTCTATTGCTGTTTGCTCTGCAACCCATGAGTATTTGTACAGACGTTGTAGAAGCTGCTGAAGATGAGCACACTCAAGGACGTCTCTCCTGCCTCTGGCCTCCCCTCTCCGACGTTATGGCTGGAGCGTTCCTTAGAGGAACGGTTGGCTCGTTGCTTCCTTCGCCCATGGTCGCCCTTGGATAGCCGTTACACTTTCATCGGTTTCATCGGTTACGATGAAGGTTATGTGCTCATTTGGATCAGGATGATTACAAAATTTCTTTCGTCTACGTTTACACCACAACGAAGATCTTTAGTGCCGCCAAGGCCTTCTTCTTTTGTAGTGGAAGCATTTTTCTCGTTTGAAGACTTTCGACCTAGCCGACAGGCCGAAATCAATTGTCAAGCATGTTGCACGAGTACCTCTGGAAGCTTTATGCAGAATATAACTGTTTGCAGTTACTAAGATCACGTACTAGAGAAGGCGGCCCCCTAGGGCGAATTCTGCATCTTTGTGAACAGGGCCAGGCCGAGACCCGAAGGCGGAACTAGGTGCAGAATGCACTCTAGGGCTTTCTTTCGTCAAAACCAGCACTTCCTTTAAACTCACCGGATTTTTTGAAATGGCCATCTTCTGCAATCTAAGAAGCCTGAAACGTGTGCAAAATCGGCCCTTGAAGTATACAATGAATGTCACATTCTGCTACTCACACTCATTTCATGAGATCATTGTCATACAAAACTCAAGTGAAGATCTCTCGAATATAAAAGTAATGAACCAGCACACTGGAGCTGGTTACCAGACAACACAGTATAGAGGTTTGAGAGCTGCCCTGTAACCATCTGTGTGGATGAAAAGTCCCATAACTAGCTTGTAGATGGACAAAAAACATGTAAAGCTCCTCTTAACGTATGAAAACTCATAACCTATGTGTGTGTGGATGAAGTATGCAAGAAAATAGAAGAGAGAGAGGTTATTGCATCGTGACCAACTGGGGGAGAGCCAATGAGAAAATCCAGAACCTCTGCATCGTAGGTTCTGGTTGAAATTCACAATCCACCCATCAAGCGGTACTGGAACAGAATTAGCATTCAAGTCCAGTGCTGCAGAGATCAAAGTGTACTGTTCCAATAGACAACCTATGACACCTTTCACTTTTTGAATCGGATTGGTACCATACTCTATCTCTGCTCTCGTAACTGCTTACCATCTACAAAGTGGCAGATCATTACATGGGCTATGGAAAGAGTGCCACAATATCTGCTGACAGCTAGTACAGAAGCAACTGGAAGTCAGTCATGATGCTGTGATAGAAAGTCATGGCCCTCAAGGGGCAAGTAACTTTTTTAGGCAGGCAAAAAGGCAACAGTATTCTCATCATTCAAGCCAACAAGCTCTTGCAACAAGCTCCTACAGAGCATTAGTAATTTCATATCTCTAATGCTTCCTGTGGGAAAATAAAGACATCTTAGCCTGACCAACACCTGCAGCTTCAACCCCATTGTATCAGGAGAAACTAGCAACAGTACACAGTGGTTCAACAAACCTCTGCTTGCTGCAAAAAATGTGAAGGAACCATCAGAAAAGCCAACAAGTTTGCAAAGATGAATGAATATGTTCTGGAGGCATCAAGCAATATTCAAATTCCTGGAAAACCCATGGAATTAAGGAAAATTACAAGACAGAAATATCACCACTGTTTTCTCACTGCAGGTCACTCATGGAACCAGAGATACTAAACAAAACCAGAATGTATCACAATCAGTACAACAAACCCTCGTAAATAATTTATTTCTGTAAGCATCTACATCAATTCTAAGTTGGATAAACTGATGTTAGTATGGGCATAAGTCTTTTAGCTCTTCAAGGCAATATCATTTGTACTACAAGATCACCTTGAAAGCACACTGCAATTTCCGAGGTAGCAGCATTTTACAAACAAAAGCAGTAATCTTCTTTGTTCTCATGGAACACCATAGAAACCTGAGATTTACACATCCACAAGCATGGGGTGTAGGAGGTACTGTTCCAAGAGCATAAGCAGGAACTCTTCAGATCATCAACAGCAATGTTGAAAACTAAATTAATCCTGCTATGCAAATCTAAGCTCCATTTTGGTAAGCCTCATTTGAAAGATGCTTCAATCTGCTCCAAAGTTCGGCCCCGAGTTTCCGGAACATACAGTGCCACAAACACTATTGTTAACAAGCACTCCCCTGCAAAAATCCAAAATGAACCTGCACCATCCATACGCTCACTTCATCATGCCTTATACATTTGCCATCTCCCCACAACACCAAGCCAAGTTTTGTCAGTTCCAACTTCCTACATTCCCATGCTGAACATGAACAGCTTGAGCCTGTACAGTAGTTGATTTGCAGTTGAATAACGCCTAATGTCATGATGACAACTATGATTTTGAACTCCTTTCAACTGAAGATTCCCATCCTCCATTTTTTATCATACAATCTCTTGACATGCATAAACAAAAAACCTATCTATCAAAAGAAAGAAGTTCAATAAGAATGGTAATAACTGCATGTCTCTGTACCTGCGGCACTCCAGAGAAGCATGTAATTGAAGATCATAGTGACAATGTAGGCTGAGAACCAATTCACAAGAGTGGCAACACTCCCGGCCACCCCCTTAACATATGCTGGAAATATCTGCACCAAGTACCAACCCTCTTCACTCTTGGCCAACCAAACCAACCTATAACATAAAACATTGTGACAAGCAATTTCCAGCATTAGATGTAGGTCTATCAAAAAGGCTTAACCACAGCAGGTTATCATCACATCTCTGATGTGAGGAACAAAATCCAGGTGCAGGCCCAATGTAAAGAATTTTCCATGGACAGGTTTAGTGCAGGTCAGAATGGTTGCAGCTCTTATAATGTGAGTTAGCCAATTCTTCGGTAACCACTTTCCAGTCTTTGAAGCTCTGGAGAAAGATGGTTCAATTTTCATACCTCAGACATGATGATCCAAGGAATAGCACCCATTCCTAAAGAGAAAGACGCAATGTAAGCCTGCACCAGAGCTGCATAAATTCAGGAAATCTAAATGACTCTACATAGTTTTAGTAGTCTCAATTGGAGTATACAAACAACAACCACCAAAATAATGTGTGGAGATTTCTGTTCTGGATTTGCAAATACAAATGCTCATGGATCATAACTATCACGCAGGATGTGCACAAATAAAAAACTTAGTAAAATGCTAAAGTAGAATTACTATCATCACACTTAACACTGACAACCAAGTGCTGGTTCAGGTTTCATGACTTACCAAAAGGCTGACAAGTGCAAGAATGCTGATAAAAGTACTGAAAGCTGGAGACATCTGCTCTGGTTGAACACTCTGTCAAAAAATGTAAATTCTTAGTACAACTAGCCACCTGCTAGCCTTGATAACTTATAGATCTCAGCTGTATGAACACTTCAACCAGCTGCCACAAATAGAGGTAAAATCCAACTGCAGGTAAAACTTGAGGCACTTCTGATCAAATCTACACAACACCTGCCACTAGAGGATGCAAGAATCAGCCTGTCTGAATCCTGTCCGAATGGAGACTGACCCGTGCATAGAATGAAAATGCAACAAGAAAGTTGCTGAGACCCATTCCACCAGCAGATATCTGCACATCTCCCAATAATATGCAAAACATGTCACAAAATGCCTATTCAATTAACTAATTCATTTAACTGTTGCTCTGAGTTCAAATCAACTAGACTAATTGAACACACAGACCAGTTTCACAATTAACTTCATATCTGTAATCCTTACCATAAGCAAAATGCGACGTCCAGCTTTGTCCATTAATCCTGCAGCTCCAAGTGTCAGCACTACCTGTGGAGCACAAAGAGGTTTTATCAAATTAACTGATAGGTAAGTAAAAAAGCCAACAAAATAGCATATCTTCCCTGGCATCTCACTAAGAGAGAAGTGTTTAGCATACCTGCAGAGTGCCCAACACGAGGGATGCCACATTGGGATTAGAGACACCTGCAAAATGTTTTGGACCCCAGGCAACAGTCAGCAAGTTTTGGATCCCAGGTGGCAGTCTACTAGGGGTTTTGCCATTCTTGTGCAGCCAATGCTTCCTCATCATTCAGGGTTTGCAGTAAGAAGGGCCCCAAACACTACCATGAGGATCCCCAAGGTCAAAGCGCCTTGTACCTGAGATTGATATCTGTGGTCCTGACACTGCAAGCCCCTAAGTTCCTGTACTTTTTGATGACCAGTTACACCTCACTGTATCTGGGTTGCCTCCAAAGGGTAGCATCTAGAATGGCATACCAATAATTTGAGCCTACAATCATGTGAAGGTGGCCATAAGCCCAAGCAACTAGGCTAATGGTTTGATGCCAGAATGAAGGAGACTTTACCAGATGCTTCAAAGATTTCACTTGAGTAGAGCATAAGTGCATTTATTCCTGAAAATTGTTGAAGGACCATTAGGCCAATTCCAGCCTTCCACCCAAAAACAGACCAAATTTTTAGTCCTGGTATTTCTCTTACCCTGATATCATGATTTAAAGCAGTCTCTGAGCCTTCACTGGGAGCTCCTGACACACAGTTGATGACACGTCTAAGAACTTGCATTTTGAATATGCTCTAGAAGACAAAGAGCACTACCAACAGGGAACTTATTCACTGGAATACAGCATCAGGATGAGCAATAAAGAACTTGCACATGAACATATAGCTTCAGAAGTGTTGAGAACTTCTCCATATTTATAAATTAAGTCAACCCTGAAAAGAATTCAGGGATGACCTGATAACAAGGTTACAGAGATCTGACAAAATTTCAGCAAACAGGGAAAGAGGAAACCCCTTTTTCCTCTCATCATCTTCATTTGTCCCATTGTAGTTGTAAGGCGTTTGCTCTTTTCAGGCGCTTAGTCCCAACCCCCAAGAACAAGGGGGGAAAAAGGGGAAAAACAACTCATGAGCAGTTTGAACGACAGATTCACACTCAGAGAATGTCAACAGCAACAGGTATCATAGTGACCAACTATCATAACATGCTCATTAAATTCAACAGCTCCCAGTTGGGTGGACATGACTGTCTGGCATTAAACAACAACTGAGTTTCTGTAACAAGACCAGTAGCAATAGGAAGACTCGCTCATGATGCCTGGTAGCTCTACAAAACCTGAAAGAGGAGAATACCAAAGAAACCAAGAAGAGAGAGGAACACAAAACAAAAAAGACAAAAAGAAAAAGCAAACAAAACTAGAGGAAGAAATGATAGACAAACAAGGTGCAAAACTTTGAGAGGATGATCTTTTGAGGACACGGTGGGCTCCCCACTTAGGATTAAGAAGCCCTTGAAATAATCGTGTCAAAGATTCCAAAGGCAGAAAGCACCAAACAGAAATCCTTGACTGTAAGAGCCTTTTGAAAGCATAAAACTGGACAAGTGGAACAACCTTGGAAAGGCAGAACATGATGATGGAGGAGAAAAAATCAATGCTGTGATAAAGACTCAGAACACTCTGAAAACTTGTCAGCAGGCTTAGTAATAAAATAGCTCCCTCAAAGGAGCTTGAACAATGAAAGAAGATATATCTTTGGAAACAAACATGAAAGCATGGAACATTGATCACCTTTCCAATCAGCCCACAGGAATTGAAATAATTAGAAGGCAACAGTAATAAAAAAAAGACCCACTCACAATGAGAGGCCGGAAAAGTTTGGGCTGCATTAAATCTCCCCATTTGACCGCAGGAAGTGAATTAGATGCTTCCACTGCTGCCTGCAATAGATTATAATAGTGAAGACACATTTTTCATCCCAGCTAATAGAAGCAACAAATGATCCCACTGGAGTTATCTATATTCTCCATCTTTCTAATCTCTGACTAAAAAGATGCCAAAGAAGTTCCACAGCAACTTACAAGTCATCAGGGAACATGAAAACCAGAACAACTTTTACAAAGAGTTGGGTTTGTAATCTTGAACTTGAATTCTGCACCTGAATGTCTGAAATTTCGTGAGAGATATTGAAATCCTTGCCACGAAGCTTTTGCAAGGATGAGGTCAACTCCTCTTTATGAGCTGCTTTTGCCTGAACAAAAAGACAGCCCCAAAACTGATTGGTATTCTTCAGTAATCAAGCAATTCATCCTCATTTCACTCACTCTTATCCTAAAAGAAAAGGGAGACACTTACTGAGTGGCTCATTGCCCTATAGGCCACCATATAGAGATACTGCCTCATTCTAAAGGTGGTCACTTTCTAAAACGGAACAATTGCAACATGGTTGCCCAGCCCTTCAAAAAGTTTTGGCCCCCAGGTGTCCATGTGGTTGTCAGTAATCAGTGACATGCTGACCCTTACTATAGCTGGTTTGCTATTGTTAGTAACTTCCGGCATGGCCTACCGGTGAATTGAACCAATGACCACCCACAAGGCAGCCATAAGTCACAAACACTTGAGTTATTGACTTGATGCTCTATTGCCCAACATCATCTGCAGTCCCTATTATTGAAAGTGTACATAGCACATGCTAAAACTTCTTACCAGCCAGCGAGGACTTTCAGGGATGAGGAAAAGGCCAAATATTAAGATGATCTCTGGCAATGCTCCTGAACAACAAGAAACACGTTAACAGTTTAGAGGAAAAAAGCTAAACTGGTCCATTGAATGTAGAATAGTCCAAGCATCAATTCAGGAGCAAAAGTCTGCCTTCAAGACTAGCACATCAATGGATACATTCTGATAGTAATTAAAGCTTCTGTCAATCAACATGATGCACTAAGTCCATTGGTCATACTGATAAGCTAAAACATTACCGAAAAGGGCAAGCATTCGCCAATTGACCCATATGCCAAGAAGGTACGACAATGTAATTCCAACTGTGATTGCAAACTGCCATCCACAGACCGCAAAAGAATAATCCATTCAGTAAAAGAAGCATGAATAATTTCATTTGGCTGAGCAACTTGTGTTGTTAAGCTATTAGCTGTTTGATTGTTTTCTCAAGCACAGCACTTTCGACACAAATATAGAACATCCAGATAAACCAAGAGAAACTTGAATGGAACAGAAACCTGATTCATTGTTCCAAGGCCACCCCGCATATGCTTTGGTGCTATTTCTCCGATGTACATGGGGACCTGCAAAATCATCAAGTACTTCTATTTGTCATCAGTCCACAGCAATCAACAATGGAAACACTTGTGATATTCTCACAGAAAGTAAATACACAAATTTGCATGTCAATATACAGGCAGTCACATAAATGGAAGGCAACTGCTAATGTGGAGTACTGCACTAGGGTGAAAAGAAACAATTCGCAAACTGATAGCATCAGGTACACAAAGTGCTGAGATCCAAAAGTTGCAAGTGAGCTTACTGTGAATGAAATGATGCCCCCTCCAAGCCCAACCAGAAACCTTGCAATTATTAATGAAATTGGGTTCTGCAATGACTCCATTGCCAGCCATCAATCAACTATCTTCCTTGTTATGAGCATAGCCAAGCAAGGTTACAACAGCAATTTGCCAGAATTTTGCACATGCTAAATTTCTCTGAAGGATGAGTCGACAAATAAGTACTATTTCCTATCCTTATCAACTAAATTTCATGGAGACTTGACCCATGTGCAGATTAGCACCGCAGAAAAATACCAGTTGAGATAACGAAGCAACTGCAGAACCAATAAACTGAAATCTGACAGAAGAACCACACCTGGCCGGATACAATGAGGAACCATCCCAACAATTCAGGGACAACGGCCACCAGTAAGGCCTGCCGTTCATTTACCAATTCAGATACAATGAATACCTGTGAAGCCGAATAATTACAAGGAACCAAAGGTAGAAAAACTTCACATCCTTGAAAGATGTAATCGAGCTCCAACCACAACAGAGAAGTCACTTACATGCTTCCTCCCTAAGTAGTCAGCTATTTTCCCGCTAAGAATCGCACCAAGCATGCACCCAACGTTTAAAATTGATCCAAAAGTTGAAAACTGAAAGAAAACAATTCCAGATTCAGCAGCAACCGTATGTATCTAAGAGATCGCAATAATACTTGTATTTGTAGAATATTTGTATCTATGAAATTGACAAAAATTACAATAACACTTTTGAGAGCTGATGATTGAGGCAGTTCTAGCAGAACCAAAACTAACACTACAAGAATCAGCATGGTCATAACCTTATGAGTGTCAGTCACAAAGTATCAGACCATCACCTGACTAGCTGCCATGACTTCCCCCCACTGACTTTATCAACTTCAACAGTGGGTATAGATAAGTATACTAACGAATTTGTTTACAAAACCTCTACAAAAATCTGCATCCTGAGTTTGTGTCACATTCCTGAAATCAAAAGGAACACTCAGTCATGATGTTGGCTAGCACTCAACAGAAATAGCTAACTAAAATAGTCAATAGCATCCTCATTCAAGCTGGCACAAGCTTGTGAGGGTAAGTACCATCTTATTTCACCCCTCTACATCAACTGTAAATATCTGCATGCAACTCAATTACTTATTTGACCATTATTACAGGATGACTAAGTATTTGACCCTCTGCACTTTCAAAACAAAAGACACATGCATTCTTCTAAACATGTGCAGGACTTCACTTCTTCTAGTATTAGTGAGTTTAAACATGCCCTGTGGTGCAACCAAATGAACATAAATGCATAATAGCTCAAGTGTATCATGACAGTTGCGCATTCCCAATCACTTTCAAAAGCATCAGCATTGACTATGGAGTTTTACCTGACCAACAGTGAGATTCAGATCCTTAGTTATAGCTGCTTGTGTTGGTGATGTGAATCCCAGCTGCAAAATGAAATGTACATATTTTTATTTTATTTCTAAAAAGATAAACATGTTATCTTTTTGAGTTTGCAACTTAGACCTGACTGATAATATTGAAAGTTAGAGCAACATGTCAAATAGGGTTGCTGTACCCTGACTTGTCTAGGGTGAGGATGCTACAGAGTTTCTTGTACAGAAGTTAATATTATAGTATCCACAATGAGATATGCACAGAAATGATGTGAAAAATAAACCAAGGAGCGCACACACCCAAGAGCCAAGAGGACCAGCAACTTTTGCTTGAGTTAAGCTCAAAGAGGGCCAAGGCATGGCGAGCCCATTTGTGAACAAACATCTGTGACCAGTGCTGAATGCTAGGTGAAGGGGGGTTGAATGCACTATTCTGACTCAGCTTTGCCAGCACAGGAACATCAGCAAACAAGCAATTTTAACCAAAAAACAAATATGAGCATGAAAATCCTATTTAACAAGGAACTTAATCTTACAAGTTATAAAGAAAGAAAACATACCGCAAAGCCTAGCGATAGAGGCCCAAGGGCCACAACAAGAGTGGCAAAGATTGCAAACTGTGCAGGAGGACGAACGTGGTGGTGCTGGTGATCAGGAGGAGGAAGATGATGGTGATGATGGTGGTGATGATGATGGTGATGATCATGTCCCTTTTTCTTCATGTCTTGGCTCTCATCTTTCAGCAATGGATTCGTCGAGTCCCTGTCAGCTTTTGTTGGCAATAGATTTTGGCGCTCACTCGTCCCTTCCTCCAACCCGTTCGTCTCGCCAGTTGCCCCCATCCTCAGGGTTTGTTACCTTCAAAAGGAACTCTTGCATTCCCTTCAAGATCCAGGATATTCGAAGTCTTCAGCTCCAATAGCTCTTGGATCTAAGGCCCAAAGATTTGCCCAAGACGAAACTGAAAAGGAATAATGAAGAGAAAGCAGCGCTATAAAAACCTGCTCTGTCATTCCATGGATCCCCAGGACTGACAGAAAATTTGAAGCACAGTCCTGTCACTTCTATACGCTAAATTAACACGACTAATGCATAGAAAAGGAGATTTGTTAAAGAACTATCTTACCTAAAAAAGTGGACTCTTATTCCTCCAGTAAACGAGCCGCATATCCAAACAAGATCAAAGACATGGTCCCAACTGTGTTCTCTGCAACTGACAAAACTATGAATAAACCCGGACCTTCAACGAAATTCCTGCGGCAAGCGAGAAACAACAGACAGAACCCCCCTTCACTGGGATTCCACAAATGAGCCGAATTTTCCAATTTGCTTCCCAGAAACCGTACAAAACGCTTCAAGAGACCACAGACCCCAGATGAGAGGAAAAATTACAATAGAAACTTACCACCAGCTTGTTACCGAGATACCCTTCTCAGTTCCTTCTCCAAAGACTCCCTCAAGAAACACTCATCAAGGAAGGCTTACGACACTCAGATATGTACCTTGAAAAGATCACCAGGCGACAGCGACAAAAGGTTTATAACCCCAAATGTTCTGTTAAGAAAACCCAGAAACTCAGAGCCGGTCTTTGCATCTAGGTTGAAGAACGCATCGGAACATCATCAAAAACCGGAAGACAAACATAGAACACCACCAACCAACTAAAGTGCTGAAGATTGGCAATTGTGTGCAGAGAGGGTTTGTTAACGTAAAAGACCTGGCAAACTTGATTCGAAGAGAAACACAACACAGAAGAGTTGAAAAAGGAAGCACAAAATGGAAGGACCTAATAAGTTTTGTGTATTTGTTTGTTTATCTTTGTTTCTCTCCCCTTCTAATCAGTGATTATTTTTTTGGCGAAAAATCGCCAAATGGCGAGACAGTTTTCTGAAAACGGAATATTCTGTCGCAAATTCCCTGTTTTTGAGAAAAAAATTCGCCAAAAAGCGACAGAAAACTGGTCTCTTGGGGATGGTGTCCCCACATTTCTGCCTACTGGCTACAGTTTTTTTCTTGAAATAAATTTGCCATTAAAGTCGAAATCTGTGAAGGGATGCTTCGCCACCCTGGCTACAGCAGGAAATTGGAAAAAAAAAACACTGCTGCCTGAGAAGAGGTGAAATGCCAGAAAGCCAAGATAGAAAAGTCGAAAATCATATATCAGAAAAGACCTGCTGGGATTTTCTCTTGTTTACTTGCACCGCATCTAGATTTCACGTTAAACAGTGTGATTCGTAACCAAGGGAAATACCACTGTTTTCGGTTAGTGAATTTATAAACAATCAAATTATTTCAGAATAAGAGAACCATTGGTTTCAGTTCTTTGAGAGAATCAAACCAAAGAACCACTGGTCTTAATCCTGTTAAAGAACTGGTGGTTTTCGTGAATCTTCAGTACTGAACTGGAAGTTTCAAGGCCAGTTATTCTTTTTTTTCCAAACTTTTCAGAAACTGGATATATATAGAACTGGGTCTTCAATTTTTCTAGGATTGAATTTGTAAATCTTAAGAACCGTCATCACAACCATCAGAGGTCTGTTCCTGGATCAGTAGTCACATCAGTCATTTTTTGGGTGAAAATTTGCCGAAAGGCAATCGCCACAAGAGACGGAAAACTGATGGGGGGGGGGGACCATCAGATTTATGTCCCTTTCAAGAGTTCCTTGAAATAGTGTCGCCAGTTAAATCGAAATCTGCCTAGTGATGCTTGGCACCCTGGCTCCATCAGGAAATTGAAAACAAAGACACGGAATCACACAAGTTATAAATTACTTGCAACCTCCAACCTTAAAGCTCAACTTGCACCAAGAGGGGAAAGGGAATAAACTACAAGGAGAAACTAACCCATAAATCTATCTCATTCACGCAAAAGAAGAGACAAATGACATCTTGTCATGGGGGGGCCACCTTGAACCAGCACCCACCAGCGCACCAGTCCGGCGTTCTGTCCACTGGATGGGGAGGTATTTCTCATCTATTGCCTAAATTTGCGTTGACCACAGGTCATTTCTTTTGGTGCTGACCATTACTCGGTTTTTTTTTTTTGCTATTTTGTTTTTCTTAACTCTGACCTCGCCTACCTCAGCACATATTACATGTTACCCGCCTTTTGGCACTACCTACCAACTAAGAATCAAAGCCCCACCTTATAGCTTACCTACCAGATCCCCACCCCCTGTACCCACCTACTAGATTCAACCCTCCACCCATATGCCTACCAGCCAACTAGGCACACACCCCTACATGCATATGTCATTCATATTCTTACCTACCTACCCACTCTCCCTCCTACCTATTATAAATAATAACTTTAATAGGTAATAATTAAATAATTAATATTTTCAATTAAATCATTTTTATTATAAAATAAATTTTATTTTAATAAATTTTCCATTAGAGCTTTTTGGTAAATTTTTTTAATTTGCGGAATGTATAGCCTTTTTTTAAATCATTTAAGCATCATTGGTAGTGTGAAAGAGCATAGAGCCCAAGTAATCGTAATAATGCTATTATTAGTATTATAGTAGCTAGC
This sequence comes from Sphagnum contortum, assembly GCA_963920785.1. NCBI lineage: Eukaryota > Viridiplantae > Streptophyta > Sphagnopsida > Sphagnales > Sphagnaceae > Sphagnum > Sphagnum contortum. Next base: position 11,323,257 of record OY987282.1, read on the forward strand.
TAGTAATAACCTAGGGTAATTATTTTAATAATATTTTCATTATTATTTCAATATTTTTAGCTCTAATTAATTCTATTAACTAATATTGAAGTAACAATGATTTCATTAAGTTTAAAACAATTTGATATGAATTGAAATACCCACACATGAACATTGTCAAAAATGTTGTTTATTAATCCAAGCCCCCTAAAATGAATTTATGTTCTAAAAATGTAATACATACACATAGACATTAGCAAAAATGTTGTCTATTGGGCCAAGACCCCGTTAAATGGATCTTTATTGCAAAAGTGCAATACTTGCATCAATCATATTTGTTTGGTTGAATGCAAATAGTACAAAAAGTTTTCATGACCTTATGCAAGTATTACATTTCAAGATAAAGAATTGAGTGTGTGATTTGTGAATGTCCTGTGCATATTGCACTTTGAATATCTTCAATCCAATTTGGTTTGTGACCCCAATGTAGCTATTATAATTTATATACTTTTAATCCATTTCTATTTTTATAACCCCAATGTGAGTATGCAAATGTTATGTTTATTTCATGACAAATAAATATCAAAAATATGAGTATAGCATCTTTCATATTGATGATTTTCATGTTTATAAAAATATTGTGAAATCATTTTTTTATATGTACTGAGGACTTAGTAAATTAAAATATTGCATCACAAACCATGGTTACAAAAAAATAATTTTCAATACAACTTGTGAAAAATTATATTGATAAGTGTCCAAAAACATTCATGAAAAATGCATTAATCCACATCAATATAACCAATAATGTTCAAAGAGCTACCCAAAAAAATGCAAAAAAGTCACTTGAGATAAAATGATTCAAAGTTTATGTAGAAACTAGGATGGGGGACAGGATTTGTGCACTCAAAGTTTTTTTCTCGATTGTGTTCATCCACACATTTCTTCTACACTAATATATCACTGGGTGGAAGGAGTATACTGTATATTCATTTCATATTTTTGGACCATGATTGGATATATAGTTGAAAAGGACGCCACAGGTTATGAATCAGTGCTAGGCAATTCTTGACTTTTATAAAGAACCTGGTTGGGTTCTATTAAAAAAAAATTAGAATGATTGCACTTCCACAAAAACATGCAATCCTGGGTCCCGTTCTTGAAAAAAAATCAGACTGTGATTCTAATTCTGAAACCGACCCAGTTCAGTTCCACTCCAGTCATGGGTAACCCAGTCTGGAACCAACGGAGAACTCCTGATTAACCTCCAACTAACCCCTGGTTCCAAACTTTTTTCCCAAAACAAATTTATTTTTCAAAATTCCAGTTTCAGTTCTGGTTCCAATTTCAAAAATCAGATCTGGTTCTGCTTCAGTTTTTCCTGACTGATGGAAGGCACTTTTCTTTCTATCTTTAAATTTAGAAAGAAAAGAAAGGCACAAGAAATTAATAAAATAAATCCCATTTCTTTGCACAGAGTCCAAAGATTGAGCCTTCTCCCCCTTGCAGAAATTGGTTTTTGGTATTTTTCGTCTTTTGGGTATGTATGGCTGGGAATGACTTGACCAAATGTTGTGTGGTTAAGAAATGCCAACACCTCAGCATTACATTACACATAATCCCACCTAACAGAAATCTTAGAATTCTCCCCTTCAGAGCAGGCAATTGTGCTGGTAGGAGGCTTCAAATAACAAAGAGAATTTTCTCCATGGTTATAAAGTGTCAGGTAACACCTCAGGAACACATTGAGAACTCGAGGAACATGTTGGGAACCTGATGTGAACACATTGAGAACAGAAAAAAAATCAAAATATTCTCCCTCCACCCTGCCATAAAGCTTGGAGAGCAATCTTTGGATCTTTCTTTTCTTTCTTTTAATTTAACGTCAATACCAGGACCAGAGAGGTCCATTTGACGACAATTACCTAGTTGGTTTGAGCAAAACGCTCCTGTTGTCCAGGCAAGAAACTAAGTACAAAGCTACTGCTTTCTGATTAGCCGAATGCATCAATTCAGGCAGCAAGCTCCACAGAGTCAACTGTTTCCCTAGTTGTTGACCAAACATGCACCGAATGTCCTGATGGGCTGGGCACACTAATAGTTGGTGGTCTTCATCCTCAACAGCTGCGAGGGGATCAAACCATCTAAGGTGAGTTACTCAATGGGGTGTCATAAATTGTCACACATTTCAGGAATAATGGTCAAGGGCTGCCCATCTCTAGATACTAAGAAATTCAATGGACCAAAGTTGTACACTTTGTCAACTAGGCATGTCTTTCACAAGTAGAATTGGCCACGAGGCTAGACACTCATCCCCCAACCCCAACAAAAGGTCTGTCCAGTGCAAAAAGTGATTGACGTTGCTTAGCCTTGTGCAAAGCTTTCAGACCTTCTACCACTACAAAGTTAACTACTTTAACTATTTTTTTTCATATTCGGGTTGTGACAACCTTTAAGTTAACTATTTTTTTCATCCTCGGGTTGTGACAACCTTTAAGTTAACTTTTTTTTTTCATCCTCAGGTTGTGACAACCTTTAAGTTAACTATTTTTTTTCATTCTCGGGTTGTGACAACCTCTTAGTTAACTATTTTTTTTCATTCTCGGGTTGTGACAACCTCTTAGTTAACTATTTTTTTTCATTCTCGGGTTGTGACAACCTCTAAGTTAAACTATTTTTTTTCATCCTCGGGTTGTGACAACCTCTTAGTTAACTATTTTTTTTCATCCTCAGGTTGTGACAACCTCTAAGTTAACTATTTTTTTTCATCCTCTAGTGGTGACAACCTCAGGTCACCACTTAGTGTAGTTAGTGGCGTTTTAGTGCCAAAAAAAATTTTTGGTAGAAGGTTTGCAAGGGTTGCTAGCAGAATTTTTTCAGACTTCTTCCACTACATTAGTTAACTACAGTAATTAACTAAGTTAACTATTTTTTTTCATCCTCGGGTTGTGACAACCTCTAAGTTAATTTTTTTTTTCATCCTCGGGTTGTGACAACCTCTAAGTTAACTATTTTTTTTCATCCTCTAGTGATGACAACCTCGGATCACCACTTAGTGTAGTTAGTGGCGTTTTAGTGGGTTTAGACTTTTAATGGTAGAAGGTCTGAAAGCTTTAGAGTTCTATTGTATGGTTTCATTGGTTTGACTTGTTTTATACCAAATAAAAATTATGAATACTTTCAATGTTAAAACTATGTTGAAAATAGGTAACTTACTTTCTTTTCTTTTGTAAAGAGACTAGTCTGTAAACCCATTTTGCAAGGAAAATGATCAGGTTTCTTTGCCTTTAGAAGCATAAGCAACTTCATTCTTGTTATGCTTGTAATCCTTACTAATATACTAATCACTTTTTTCACACCTCTCATTAGCTTTTTTTTTTGTCAGCATGTTTCTAGAATGAATCCCATTTAATAGATAGTAATTTATCTTTATGCTTGACCTCTCAAATATTTGAGCTTCCTTACACACCTAGTAAGTGACCAATTTTAATTGGGGTCTTTAAAATCATAGAGTTTCCACATCCTCCATTCCTCATCCCCCCATGACCCCCCTTCCCCAAATTCCTCCCTTCCACAGGTGGAGGGGGTGGGGGGAGGATTTTTTTCATTTTTCCTTTGTTCCCTCTATGTTCCCTTCAAGTGCCCAATGGGTTCCTAAGTTCCCAATATGTTCCCCAAGGGTGAGAGTGAGAGAGAACTCACCTCCTCTTTGTGTTTATGAGTGAGAGAGAACTCACCTCCCTTCCGCCCTTCCGTCCAATCACATGTCGGACAATCTTCTAGCCAATAGGATATTGGACGGACGAACGGACGGAAGGACTCACGATTTAGTGCAGAAACCCTAAACCCGGACACACCCAAGAGGATACCCATTACAGTGAGTGATACCCTGACATTGAGGGATACCCTGACACTGAGTGATACCCATTACACTGAGTGATTTTTCCTCTCACGGACAGTTCTCACAACGAGTTTACCCATTACATTGAGGGACCCTGTTTTCCTCACAAACAAACCGGACACCGAGTGATACCCACGACACTGAGGGATACCCCTGACACTGAGTGATACCCATTACCCTGAGTTCTTCTAGCCAATAGGATACAGGACGGACGGACAGACGGACACACCGATTTTGCACTGAAAAAACCCAATTTTTTATATAAGCAGATGTTAGGTTCGAAATTGGTGTCAACCAGTAAAACATTCAAAACAAAACAAAATTAAAACTCCCTTTGCAAAACAAGCAAAATCAGGCAATGCAGTTCTACACAAAACGACAAAAGATGACTCAGAACAAACATGAAAATGCACCAATCAAAGATCATTTGAAGGGTATTTAAGATCTCTTGAATTGGCCATGGCTGATTCTCTCGTTTCTTACATACTTATGCTAGATTATGACCTACAAATGATCTGTTATGATACAAAACATATCCCAAAGTTACATTCTGCCATGTAACTTGCCCAGCCTCAATCTAGCAACTTGATAAAAAGACATGTGTTAAGCTGGATTCATACTAAGGTGATCAAGGGAATAAATTAGAAAAATAATTTAACCCTAACACTATCCCATTCAGCCAACAAAAGTAAAAACTGTCTTGGGAAATGACATCATTGGCATTACAAGGGGGGATAAATGGATATGCTAACCCCAGGAATGAAAAACTTCATTTTCTTAAAGTTTGAGATCAAGTTAGGGTGGAATAAGGAAGTTAGTTTGACCCTTTAATTTCAAAAGCCTAAAATAACTCCCCTTGTGTTCTTAAGAAGTTCTAATATTGTTTTTGCCAACATACTTGCTTTCATGTAAGAGAGAAGTTCTAATATTGTTGCCACCAACTTGCTTTTCCTGTAAGAGAGTGTGGGGAATTGGAGGTGTCTAGGAAATTTTTGGGCAACCTGAATAATTTTTTTCCAATTTGCCCAAAATCTTCAAGCACTTTGGTAAGATTCTCCCAGTTTTTTTTTTGGCAAATTGCCTTAGTTTTTTGGCTAGTCTAGAAAACTATTCCAAACCTCATAATTGAGAAAAGAATTTTTGGGCAATTTGAAAAGCACCGCCTGCTCCTAGATGGCCGAACTTTTTTTCAGGCAACCAAAAGATCCTACAACTAAAGATCTTACCCTATGTAAAGATAACAACTTAAATAACACTAAAGATTCTAATTTTATTGAATATTTAGTCATGAAAATACTCAAAATTCAATGACTTTTGCTGCCTGCATTACCTGCTCTGAATTACAACCGGCCCTACCAGTTTCCCTGCTCTCTATTACATTTAATTGCAAACCCTTATGAAACCCCCAGATTTTATTGTGTACATAGTTGGGCTTGGGTGAACCCGTACTCACATTCATACCCTTGCCTTTTTGAGTGAGGCCTCTGAGAGGTCATATTAATCCTTAAAATGTTAGGTTTGAACTCAGAGACCTGATTTGGGATATTTGTAAAATTAGAAATAATTTGAACAGATTTTACTATGGTACCAACGTGGGTGGTGTTCGCCCAAGGCTTAAAAAATGTCGCATTAGGTAATGTGATTACAGGGTTCCTGAGAACCACTAAATTATCACATATGAGGTACCTGCAGAACATTACAAAGCAGGCATTTCCCACGCCTGCACTAAGGACTCAGGGCACACCTGGTGGCTGGTGCCCACGACACGTTCACTAATATCAGATCTCAATTTTACCAAAGAAAAAAAAGGAAACCACTGAAGAAGTTCATGCAAAATATTGAACAGGCCAAAGAAATTGATTGCGTCCAGTACAAAAGTACCGTCGGACATGTGTTGTCCTCACCCGTGCCCATTACCCTTCCCTTTCCCCGAAACCCGGTCTCAATGGTTACCTCTCAATGGTTACCTCTATGTAGCATGAGTATGTTATGCCCATTTTATAACCTGCCATGCCACCCGTATCTTCATGAAATGCATGCAAACAGCATGTGATGGGATGTCATTTCGACCATTAAGGTTTACGTTTAGCAGTAGCTTTGCATGTGCGTTTCGGCATCATCAATCTGTGTTTTCTTCATTGGTGTTGTTGCAGCACCTTTGATCCTCCACCTATTTGAATATAGTTTCGATGCCACCGTGTGTTCCATCATGAAGCAACTTCTTTATTTCAGGTTATTGCTAATTTTGTGCATTTTCTTGAATTACAACGTGATATAGGAGTTTTAGTTTTGTTGTTAAGTTCATCCATGGTTGGTTGTCATGGAATTGCACCAAAGTTTTCTTGTGTGTGTTTTCACAAATGTTTGCAAATACATTATTATGAACTTGTTATATTTGTTAACATTTGTGAAAGTGTTATTATTGGTGTCCAATTATATCAAAATATTTGGTAGAATTTTAGTGATCTCCATTGAAAGGAACCATTAGGTTTCCATTTCAAGTTTTTTTTTCAATTTGTTATAAATGTTTTGAAAAAAATTCTTAACGCTTTCAAATTATTCCTCATGTATGAACCAAGGTCATGGTTTGTGAAAGGCACCATTCAAAATACAATTATTCAAGTGTGCACATTTGAATGCATGCAAAATCACCTCATCTAATGTTCACATCTAAGTGTTTTTCTCTTTTGAATCTTGCACTGTAACATGGGGTGAACTATAAGATGAAAACTGATACTATAACAACACTTGGCAAGAAACACATAGTCATGACATAGGTGTCAAACCATAATTCTAATGTTGTAGACCCATGAGCCATGAATTCAATGCAAAGGGTTGGAATTTTGTAAAAATCTAAAGCCCTCAAACAAATAAAGAAGAAATGTATAGGGTTTTTATTATTTAGTTGCACTATTCATGTGCACAATTATGGGCACAATTAGTTGTGAGATAGTTTTTTCTAACATAGTTGTGGGTTGTTATAGGAAATAGCACAAAGTCTAATCGTAATTGGAAGAGTTTATTGTTTTGGAAACTCTATATAATATGGCTACAAATAAGAAGGAAATAAGATAATCAAATGGGTTTGAAGGGTTGTTGAAGTATTATGTGAAGTTAACACCTACTCAATTTATAAAACAATGAGTCATTCTTAAACTTTATAATTTGAACTTCTATTATAAATATTTTCATCATGGGTGAACCCATTAAACATGGACAAGGATCAACTTGATTTCCAATGTGTGCCTTGTGGAAAGGAATGGTCAAATAAACTATGACTTTCTGACCATAGGTTTACAAGGTGCCCCAATGGTCCCATTGATCCAAGAATAAATAAACCCAACTCTATTCTAGTGTCTCCCAATTTGGCTAATGCCCAATCATTGAAAGAACTAAAGAGGTAGATTAAGAACAATGACTCCTTTTCTATTCAATTGAAATTAAGAACTTAAGTTGAAATAGATGCAAAAACAACCTTGGAAAAGCTCGAATGAATGGTGAACACATTCATGTCCAAGTGTGTAGGTTCAAATCCTTCAAAAGGTTGTTGTCAGAACTTCATTACAATAAACAATGTTGGAAATATGCACTGAAAAATTTGGGACAAAAGATGACATAATCAAAAGAGGGGGGGGGGGAGAGGCAACACCAAAAAAGTAGCCTACAAGTACATCAAGAAAGCCTATTTTAGAAGTGCCATAGGAACAACCAAATGTTGTTGACCCCAAAGTTATAAAACAAATTACCAAAGAGAACAAGTTGGTTCCTTCAATTGATTAAGACATAAGTACCACTATTGGTAATATAAGTGAAACCAACTTGCCAGTGTTGACCTCATTTGACCATACAGAAAAGTGGGATAAAAAAGTTGAAAAGAATATCAAAGGTATTGACATCCTTTAGCACATACCAAAAACATCAAATTTCCATGTAACAAGTCCACCTTATTCCAACATGGGAGGGGAAAATGAAAGTACTAAAAGTCCATACTTCCATCCATATCCATTGCATCAAAATGTTGTTCTACAAGAGTTACACACTTAGAAAAACATTCAAGGTGCACAAAACCAATACTTAAAACTTATAGAATATAAGGTTAATCAACACCTCACAATCGCATGGGAAAGGTCGATACCTCTTCCAATCAAGCTACAACCTCACTTGTAAGTGTAGTAATTATCAAATGTACCAAGGACTTTGTTGAATGTAGTAAAATCCTACACCTTCTAAGTTTGAAAAATTATTGCATGAGTTTTAAGAATTGGAATTTAATGAAATTAATTGCATTTTATTTTTATTTGTGAATTTTCATTTCAATGCTTTATGTGTAATTCCAAAATGTTTCACTATACATTTAGTGGATGTTATGCACTCAAAACTAGGATGTTCAATCTAGTTGAAATTTTGAACATCCTTTATCTTATGTTATATTAACCCATTCTTTTTTAAATTTTGTGCATGACCATATATTGATGATTATAAGAGGTTGGCAGTGAAAAATATTTGAATATGTGTTTTAATTGTATTATTCATCATAGTCCTTTTTTAGATATGAACGTGTTTTTTATCACTCAAATGTCATAATTTGAAAACCTTGTTCAAAGAAAAATGATTATTATGATTTTAAAATAAGCAAGGTTACAATTTATTGAAGATTTGACCCGTTATGTAGAATTATTCATATATGTAGTGAATATGTTTTGTTGTATTTGGATTTAAAATGAATAAATTTATATGAACTTGATAAAATTCATTTCATATATGTTCATTTGGGGTATGAAAAGGTATCCACTAAGTCATCTATTATTAAGACCCCTCTAATGTAACATTTTAAATTTAAATTTTGAAGTTTAATTTTTTAAAATGACATGGATATAATCACATATTTTCTAAAGGTAGTCAATGTCGCAACCCCACTTTGACCAAGTGTGGGGGTGAAGCCCAACATGGAAAAGTTGGGATTTGGAGTCCTCCGGGACTCCCGAATGTTTAAAGTTCGACAGCAAGGGGCAAAACACCTCGCATTGGGGTGTTTTTTGTGTCATTGGAAAGGTCTTGAAACATAGATATCGAAAATGGCCTCGCATTGGTCATTTGAACATCTGCATCCCAAGTTATGGGCAAAAGAAGGGCCGGGAGTCAAACTGGCAGTTTGACTCCCGACCACTAAAAGTCGGGAATCGACCTCTTTCCGACATCCGATTTAAGAGTGCGATATGGCGTTGGAAAGATCTCAACGAGGGCTACAACTTTGGTTCAGACCTCATTGCGATCGGACTCTGTAATCGGGAGTTATGGCCGTTCAAAATTCTAGGAGTCTCGTCGAGACAATTTCGGGACTCCATTTCGGGAGTCCCGAGAATTTGTGCCATTTGGATGTAACCTCCATTGCGAGCTGTAGAGAATACTATATGGGGGAAGGTGATGGCTTCCCCCGAGTCCAGGCCGTGGTGAGTCTTGTGTGTCCAAGTGCCCGTGGCTTGTCCCAACACCCAAGGGTGTCCCGAATGTTAAACTAACCTCCCGTGGTTGGTTTTTGGATGTAGAATCACACAAGCTAAGCTAGTCCCTCTTCCTAATCTAATCCATGGGCTCCCAACTCGACCATCTACCCCCTTTTAGAGTTGGAAGCCGAGAGCGTGCCTCCAAGTCTCAACTTTCCGCAACTTGACTTTGGTGAACCCTCAAGTGGGTTCACCCCGGGACTTAGGAGCGCTTCAGTCAAGTTGTGTCAAAATGAAATTTATTCATCCTTGTGGGTAAGGACAAACACAAATGAACCAACAAATACAAGGCTACCTTGTTTGTGAAGGAGGGATGTTGGTTCATGAGCATGCAAGGATGAACATGAACAAATTGTTTTTAGAATATTATGTGCATGTCAACTAAATATTAAGCTAACATTGTTTTATAGGTAGGACAAAATCTTTGTTGACTTGGAGGAATATTTTTCCACGTGTCCATGGATGAATGATATTTATGTATGAAAATATGGATGAACTTTATTCTGAATGTTGCCGATAAATGTTTTTTTTGCAAAAAAATGAACAAAAAAAACAGGGTTGAAACAATTTATGTTGGTTTTTTTCAAAACAAATCCACAAATGAAATGTTCAAATCACAATTTAAAGCCATACTTCATATTTCCTTAATATGAAATGTATTCAAGCTTTGCAACATCTAAACCATACAAAATGTTAAATTAAATCCCATAAACCCACCAAGAGATATGTGCCAATCTAAACACTTACTATTCACCACCAAAAGGCATGTGTTTATTTGAAACAAATATTATATGAAATAGCCCATGACATTTCACATTGTCTACACCAATTCAAATTATTTTTTATTTTAATTCACTCTCTCAACCTCTAACGTTTACAATGATTTTTGCTACTTACAAAATCAAATTGCATTTTCTTCCTATATTACTAATTTTCCCAATCTATACAATAAGCCTCTATTTTACAATGGCAATAAACAAATTCTCACCAATTTCCACACCAAACACATTGGAAACAATGATTGAATATACATTAGTTTCAAGCATACTTGATCTATAGAATATGTGAGATGACAACAAAACCTTGGGAATGTAAAAAATATGACACTCGGTTACTCCCCCTCCAACATTTGCTCAAATCGAAGCATGGGGAAAATAGTGGAAAACAACGATTAACAAAACAGATGAATGGGCAATAAATTGTGGAATGATGCAAGGGTTAAAATGAATATTGGCTAAAGTTGAACACTGAAATTGATTATTGAAAAAATCAAATGAACTAATGTTGAAACAAAGCATCATAAAGAATATGAGAAACAACCACTAAAAACTCTCATGATCACCATTAAAATTGGATATGTTCCCAATGGTAGAAAGAAGAAATTTCAAGATTGTAGATGAGAGATGCAGGTAGTCATTGAATGATGGAGATATTCTAATCACTTGTAGTATTATAAGATATATGGGACAGTGATGAAAAAAATTTGACAATGTTTTTGAGCAACCTACAACCAAAATAATGTATAGATATGGAGGATGTTCACAAGGAAATCACTAGGCCATCAACCTAGCCATGTGGTTTAATTCATAGGCTGAAAATTGCACCAAATCAAATACATCCAATATCTATAATCTTCAGTTCCAATATTTAAAATACACATCAGTTGAGACATAATCCTATTTAGATTGTTTACACGATTGTTTAAATACATTCACTACATATTTAAAAATTTCTTGTACATACAAATATCAATTGAAGCTTGGAAAATGTTTTGAACGTTTCATATTTGATATGAATGTCTATGTAGGAGTGTAATGAACTATAAGAATAAAAGTTGCCAAAGGCCATGAATTGGACACATGGCATGTAAAACAAATGCAAACAAAAAATGGCGTGAAGCCACCACATGAGACCCAAGGGCCAATGAAGTGATCACAATTACATATTACACACACCACATATGACACAAGTAGGAAACATTGTTGTTCTGCCAATTATAACGTATTAGTGTAGTTGATCCCATCCAAATGGTCCAAAAAATGTTAGAAAATTTTGAAGAGATCATTGAATGAAATAATTAAAGAGCGACCCCATGAAAATATGATGTTTGGGATAGTTTACAACTTTGCACAAATAGAAGTTAGTATCTTTCAATGAGCTTCCAAGTAGCAATCAAAGAAAATGAGTTTTGAGTTGAATTGTTCATTTGCACAATGTCACAATATCCATATCCCAAGCACTCTTGTCAAACGTTGAAAGATTTGGAGTATTACCCATCAGTAGAAAGAATAGAGCTAAAGAATGTAGATGTAGAGTTCCAAGCTTAAAAGGTTGAGTATTGGGCATCTTCTAGCCACTTGTAAGATTACAAAATATATGGGACAATGATAAAAATGTTTTGCTTGGAGTTTCCAAACAACTTATAACAATTTCCTAGAAACAATCCATGCCCAACACACCTAACAAATCAAAATTATAGAATACAGTTTCACAAGTAATGTGACTTTTTGCTTGGATTTCAAGCTAACAAAAGAATAAGTGAATCAATCTTGTTACGAAAGTGGTTGAGGAATGTTTTTCATGTTGAAGACAATGCTTACAAAACACAAGTACTTGCTTACAACAAAGAGTTGGATGTTCTTGTATCAGCCAATTTTATTACTAGAAGTATTTGGAAGAGGAGAACCCCCCACCATACTCAAAAGATGTAGTGACAAATTCAAAAGAAGAGTGACGAATTTAGAAAACACCACCCCAACAGCCACAGCATAATCTCAAATGGGTTCCAACGAATAAAACGACCCACCAATGGGGTTCAACTTAGCTCAATATGTTTAGAAAAGAATTTGGCAATGCATCTGAAATTGGCAACAATCACAAAGCCTGACATGAGAAGTTAACAAGTCTTTGTAAACAAGGTTTTTTGAGGATGTGATGCACAAAAACATATATTTTGTATGAAAAAAATGTCTTTTGAACCAATATGCATTTTTTAGTTACTAGAGTAATATATTTGTTATCTTTGAATAAAGCATATGGGGAGAAAACAATAGTAAAAATTGCATAGGTTACTTAAAATAAACAATGATATTGGTTTCAAAAAAGGCATCACATTTTGAAATATTTGACAAAAGTGATATATCAAATTTTGCATTTCATTTCCTCTATAATAAAAAAGTATTTAAAAGGATTGAGTGTCATGTACAAGGTAAACAAAACATTCCATGAATAATATCTGAATTTATAAAAAAAAACATGGGAGGATGAGCTAGCTTGAGAAATGACAACAAATATAAACACAATATAACATATGCTTCAAACATCATAAAGAAGTTAAAACAATTCAGAAGAAACCCAAAAAAATTCCAAGATTGAATTTGTAACACTTTGACATCAACCTACCTTTTATATTCAATTGTCGTAGAAGACAATCAAATTGAATGGGAAGATCGCTTTAAACCAAAAAAACTTCCACTATGGAATATCTGATGATGGGAGGAAATCTAATATGCATTTTACTCCAACTTAGACTGTTGAAAAGCTAGAAAAACATTGTTAGAATGTGAAAAAACATTCCATAAGTTTAATTAAGAGAACTATGGAGACCAATGGTAGAAATGTTGTAGTCTTATTATGGGAACTTCAAAATAATAGATCTAAAGAAATAAAATGAGAAGGATGAAACAACAAAACCCAAAAAACACTCTCAAGATGTGTATCAAGCAATGAAGTAATACATAGAGAGTGTTTAAAAAAATTTAAGTCGAAGATCTATATTTCAATATTCATTATGAAAGGATTGACATGCATGTTTGAGTATCTATGTAAAAATTGAAAAGGAGGAAATGGAGCATATAAAAGAATTAAAAAATTTGGAGAATCAAAAAATCCTATTGTTAATATAATGAACTTGTTGGTTCAAACACCAAATGAGGAGGAGTCAAAGGAGTACTTCACTCAACCTTAGAGCCCGAATTACAATGATGATGGTAGATAAAAAAATAACAAGGAGGATTAGTATTCACATACGAAGATATTGCAAAATGGGAGATTGGATGTCATAGAAGACTTAGACGAACATTTTAATGAAAGAATTTATTTGACTACACAAGAACAACAATTACAACATGGGACAAAAAACAAAGATGATGAAGTCTTTGAAGTCGGCCAAGTATCACATGATTTGCTCCATAACGCTCTCCTTGGAAATGAAACATTAATCATTACAAATATCAATATTATATATTCAAAGACAGACAAACAATGTATTGAAGGAATGTGGTGGAATAGAAATAAACATGAAATGCATTGAATAATATATTATTTTGGCAATAATTATAAATAGCGTCATATTACTTCTAAATATGTTGCAAAGAAAGCTATGTTTGAAACTTTTTAGGTTTTCATTGCAATGAATAAAATTGTTCAAATTACACAAATTTTATTTTTCCTCACACCTTGTTGATTGTCTCCAAATTGAATAACTTGCAAAGTATACCGATAGAAAAGTTGTTGATCACGAAATCAAAACCTATTGAAACCCTCTAAAAATTGATTATAAGTGTAGAGTTCTTTTAAAGAAAGGCAAGATGCATAAAAGAAATGAAAATTTGAAGAACTTGTGTAAAAGGTTCAAAAAGTTGCCACTCTAAGAAGAAAAAGATAATGGAAAAGTCGTGTTTCAATTAAGTACAAACACAATATAATCAAAGGCAAAAAATGTCCAAAAATATCCTAAACACTAGCTTCTTTCGCTTCATCATCAATGAATATCTCAACACCAAGATGGTAACAAGTCTTAGGCTCTGGAAATGGGGGGATGGAACATAAATACGTTAACACAAGTGTAGAAGCCTCAACATATGAAGGCAAGATAAAGCTCTAGTGGGGACTCTGAAGAAAATCAAAATGAGCAAAGAATGGCACATGTTGTCTTTTCGATCACTAACCTCTTTATAGACAAAAATTAGAACATTAAAAAGAACTAAAAACATTGAAAATTTTAAGTTGCATAAATAAAGGGATGCGACTAGACTCACTCATAATCAAGATTAATTATGGCTCTCTTTTAGATGGGATAATCATCATCAAGGGTAAAAATAGGCCTAACAATATTCTTGCATAACTTTGCATCCAAAAGTGGTTTTAGAAATTCATCAAAGGTCTTTGAATCAACCTCAATGCAAGGATCACCTTCCCCAATGCCTAGAAAACACGAATACTATTCCTTGTAAAAAATAATCAAATGCAAAAACTAAAGATAGAAAAGGTTGCAGAAATAATTTGGAATCCAAAAAAACAAGAGAGGGATGAATGCAAGTACCCGTCCTGCAATTAAGGTCCACAACTACAAAATATGGTGGTGAACAAACATCGATAAGAGCTTGTAGTGTGATCACATGGAACTCTTTCACCACCCCAAAAGCCCATCCTGCAGTTAAGGTCCACAACTACAAAATATGGTGGTGAACAAACATCAATAAAAGCTTGTAGTGTGATCACATGGAACTCATTCACCACCCCAAAAGCCCATTTAGTTTGGGATTTGGTCATTGAGGTTACATTGGTGTAGTTGTAGAAGACATCCTCAACCTTAGGATTGATACCTTTTTTGACCAACTCAGCAAAAGGGGCAAAAAATTGAAAACTCAAGGAAAGCATGGCGCTTAGAACTAGATTTCTACAAGAAGGGTGACAAAAGTAACAAGAGTCTACAAGGAAAAAAGGAAAAATTCAATTCAATCCAAACTTTTAATATATGCAAAGCAAGAAGACATATGGAGAGAGAGAGACACTAGTGGTACCTAAGAAGATGGATCCTTGCTACTCATCTAAGGGCTTGAATTAACAACAATCCACTTCATGCAAACCTTCAATTATTAACTTTCCAAGAAGGATTGAATCTCCTTCAACATTCTTGGGTCATCTACATGCATGATAACGACGACCCTTTTACCAGACTAGAAACTTGTTTGCTAAAAACACATTGGATTCGATAAAGTTATCCATTCACATGTTTCAAGGAGGAATGAAGGATAATAGCTCAAAGAGATGTGGAATTAGGAGATTGAATGGTACATCTACTATAACAAGGTCGACCTTATTCTCAATAGACACCTAAAAAGCACAAACATTTACAAGACATATTACACAAACTAATCTAGAACAAATTCAGGATCATTCCAATTAACATCAAAACGAGAGAAAAAGTTGTATAGATAGTTGAAGTAAGCTATTGGCATTCAACTTTTAGTGCTAAATTTTGAAACCCAAAAGCTCTATGATATTAGGATCCAACTTTTGGCACCAAAAGTTGAAGACCAAGAGCATTGGGCTCTTGATCCTCAACTTTCAATGTGGAAAGTTGAAGACCCATAACATGGGGCTCCTGGTCCTCAATTTTTGATGTTGAAAGTTCAAAACCCAAACCTCTAGGCTCTCAATTTTCAACTTTCAATGCCAAAAGTTGGAGACTAAAACTTGAATGTTCTTGGATTTCAACTTTCAACACTAAAAGTTGGAGACCCAAACCAAGGTGCTTTTAACCCTCAAATTTTTATGCTAAAAATTGAAACCCAAGAGTTATTTACAATCCACTTATTCCTAAAAAAGAAAAATTTGTCCTAAGAAGCTATTTGAAAAACATTAATGAAAAGTCAAAAGATTAAACTAGGAAGGGAATTACCTCCTTCATGTAGTTTGTAATGCTTAAATGCTCTCAGTTGGCCATATGTGAATCTAGATCTAAGATGCAAGAACTAAGGCCCAAGAGACATTCATCAATCTCACAATGGGATTGTAGTGAGCATAATTGGGAATCAACAAAGGAATGAGCAATGGAATTCTCTTCCCAATACTTAATGCTCTTGCACCAAGGGTGGTCTGTTCTTGTCTTTTTCCCTAGCACTCTTGCTTAAAAGAACGAAACTCCTAGATGTCTAAAGTCACATCCTCTTCATTGGTTGGGATGGTCTTAAGTGGAAGTCATTAAAACTACTTGAAAAGATGCCACGGCCAAGCCAAGTTTTACCTTTCTCTAGGATTGAGTGGGAATGACTTCCTTATCCTACATCTCTGATATGGACTTTTGAATTTTTCTCTTTCCCTTCCTTTTGCCCCCTTCCAACGTCTTCTTGGTTGGTGTCTCCTTCTCCAAGGCTCCAACTCCTTGAAGAAATCTTGGCTCATGTTTTTCCCGAGTTTCAAACTTTAATGGAGGAATGTTCTCCTTCAAGCAATCAAGATACGAACCATAATCCAAGAGATGTGGAGAACTCCAATCTTTCAACATATCCTTCCTATACATTGTGTTATCTATCTTTGGATCTCTCCATGTCTCAAGGAGTCTCGGAATCTCAAATATGGCACCCCTCCAATAAAACACAAAATGGAAATACCTACAATGGTAAAAAAAAAAGAAAAAGTTATGAAATCCAAATGCCATTAGAAGATTAAAATGCAATTAAATCTACAATGTTGGAAATATATAAATGTTATAAATGTGGAATGGTTAGATCATCAATCACCTATAAACCACCCGTTTAAGGGCTTTGGTCCCACCAATCTGCTACTCCCACAACTTATTTTTCTGAATCCCATCTTTGGACCTAAACCCTTAAAGAAATAGGTTTCCCAAAGATAAAGTCTCCATTCCTTAATGTAGTTTGATAATGTTGGAAAATCTTCAAATTCGAGAAGCTAAATGGAAAGATCAATGATTGTGGTAAAATATAAATTTTGCACCTCCACCTCCAACTACAAAATGCATAATGTTAATTTACAATCACTCTAAATAAAAAAATTAAAATTTTCGGATGGGTAAACATTCACTTAAAATTAAAAAGTCGCCTTTTGAAGCCACTTATCAAAAGTTCCATATGAAAATCCTTGTTTTGGGAATTTTGTTGTTTCCCCCAACACACCAAATTGGTTCTAGAGTTTCAACCAAGATACATGTTCATTCATGACCTATGCAAAAGTTAGCATTTGTAGCTTCTTAATGAGTAATTTCGGTTCTAAATAGTGGACCTAAATCTATTTCAAGAATTCGGGATCAAAAGTAGGGTCGCAAATTGGCAAATGTTTCATGAATGATCCTTTTGGACCTGATCCATTGCCTTGTCCATAAGTGCCTACAATCTAAAAGGTCACTTCAATTTTTCATTTTAAACTTTTTCATAATAAAGCTTTATAGCCATGTTCGTTATAGCCAAAAGTTCATGTTGCACCAAGAAGAAATGATTTTTATAAATCACATCTCAATCAGAAAAAATGATAGATTCAAATGGAAAGAATGGGAAAGAATCAAACCTTGTACATATAGTCAAAAAAACTTTCTTGCGTCAAAGACTACCAAGTCTTCTTTGATTTGTTATCACATCTTTTGTAAACATTGGGACTAATAACATCCTAGAACTGGACCAATGGAATAATGTCGATGCTCTAGATGTAAAATAAATCATGCACCAAACTAGGTTTCATGTGATCAAATTTGACAGACCTAGATGGTTGAAACAAAATTGACAAATATTTCCAACTTCAATGCATAAAGCAAGGAATAGATTGAAAATAAATTAATAGCACAAAAGGATTGGAACTTTGAAATTCACAGTGTAAAATTCGAATTTTACTTGTTCATTGCAATGAGGAGGTGGACGAGGCCTTTTCTCGTATCTAGCATGGTGGAATCCACTACAATGTGCCAAGAAAGGTCATATGGGTGAACTAAAGAGTAAGGCATCCAGGCTTCTAGCCAATGGTTGTTGTCCCACACATAACATTCTCCCATTGAACCTTTGTAGATCTTCATTTGCGTTCAGCCCCTCTTCAAACGATGCATTCACAACCTTCCAATGATCGTCCCATTCATGGATGTGATCTGCAACAAATGTTTCCTCCCTTACTAATTTGTGGGAGAGACATAAAAAACATTGTCGCCTTTTTGATAACCCATTTAAAACACATGTTCCATCTTGAACACATTGATTTTGAAGGTTGGCCTCACAACTGGCATGGATACCACGCGGCAAAAGGGTATGTTCATCCGAACCTTGGCCTTTGGATGAATCTTATGCCTTTCCAACACCTTGACTGTCTTAACCTTATGCTCCATTAGGACCTCAAGGATTAATTCCTTATCTTTAATTGTACTGACTACCTCCAATTGTGTAGAAGGCCCGGAGGTCAAGCCAACCTCTTCAATATACATGATTGAATTAGGTTACATTGGAAACAATTCACAAGAATAAACAAGGGAGGAATAAGATGCAAATTTTTTTCAAAAGAAAAACTAAATAACAAGTACCTATGTAAAGGTGGTTTCTAGCACAAATTAAGATTCATAGATATCCATTTCAATACCTTATTGTGAGTTAAAGCTTTACACCTTTAACCAAATGGGGACAAAATTAACTTAAGGAATACAAAATTGTTAAAACATGAATATGATGAAGGGTTGTGAAGAGTGGAATACCTCCTCAAAATCCTTTTCCAGCAACCTTGGTTCAATCAACCCACACCTTCCAAAGATGGTGGAACTTGTAGGAAAGAATAAATTGAGAGAAAAAGAAAGATGCATGATTTGATAACAGAATATGAAAAAGAAAGAGTTTGAAATACCTCTATAGATGGACTCTCGGTATTGACAAAGCTCTACAAAACACATAAATGAAGGAAATAAGGTTAAATAAGAATCAAAAATTGCATTCAAGAAATGGATTTGAGGAAATTTCTGTACATTTGAGAGCTCCAAGCTTTGGAGCTCTTGTTTTCAAGAAAGTTCGAAGAAAATTTGATTACATGGCACGTGTTGAAAGTTGGAACTTGCGCAAACAATTTTTTTTGCTTAGCCTCTTATGGAATATTTAAGCACAAAGCTTGGGAACTCCATGAGAGGTCAAGCAAATTTATTTTTTTGCTTGGCCTCCAACTTGCACCGCAAGTTGGAGGCCAAGCAATGAAATCTTGTGTTTAAAGAACTTTCAAAGTGATAATTTTGTCCCAAATTTTATTCTCTGCACCATATTCCATCAACAAAATTTGTGTTTGGTTACAAGCACATAAGTTTTACAATTTTAATTTGACGCTTATTACTACATTGCCTGACTTTTTTGTTTGTGGTTTTCATTGATGTTGTGTTTTGTCCAATTTCATATTCAACCCACTCCCTGTTTGGATTATATTTTTTCAATTCCCCTTCCTCTTCCACCAAATCCTTCAAAATTTACCTTAATGTTTGATTTTTCTTTTGATGATTCAAATCCATTCACTAGAAGGAAAAGGCCAAAATGCAACCATCGCATTTACAACTACCTGCAACTATTTGGTCTTTGCAACTACATTTTTGTTATCTACGACTATTGTGACATCGTGCTGACATCAGTCAAGTCATCTTCGACTAACCTGCGACTAGTTTGCGACTAATTTTATTTTCATCTATATATGGGTTGGATTTATCATTTGTGGGTTGGATTTATCATCCAAGAGGAGCCATTTTGAGTCCCATATAGTCGTAAGCGAAATGGTGCTTAGTCGTAGTTGGCCTATGTCTGTATGTAAAATATCGTATTGTATGGTTTATGGCGTATGTTTATATGTAAAATATCGTATTGTATGGTTTATGACGTATGTCTATATGTAAAATATCGTATAGTATGGTTTATGGCGTATGTCTATATGTAAAATATCGTATTTTATGGTTTTCTAGTGAGAGTGTTATAATGTTGTGGAGAAGTAATTGAAAAGACTGCCACCTGTTTGTTGCCTCTCTAAGATCTCTGAGAAACCCCTGTATGTTTGTAGTCTAGGGTTTCATGCTTTGTCCAAGAACAGATGTTCGGAAAAAATCTTAGATTTTTTCTTGATCGCTTCAGCAAATCCTTCTTTCTGCAGATTGATTTCGACAAGAGAAGAAGAATAAGAGCTTCTTTGCAGATGTTCAGAGGTCAAGAAGAAGAAGACGAAGAAGAAGAGGTAATACTATGCGCATTCCGTCGTCTTCTTCGTGGTTACTACAGGTAGGGTTCTAGTCCCTCCCTCGCGGGGAGTGGGTAGCTTAAGCATTTCCAAACTCCCCTGCCTTTCCGATTTCTTTTTGCGGGAAAAAAACTACTGTTGTTGTTACGATTCGGTCGCATCCGCAAACGGTGAGCAGCAACTGCCGGACACAAAACGATCTTTGAGGGAGGGACCGCCATCCTGCTCTTTTTGATCAGTTTTCCAAAGGCTCCGTGAACCACCAATAGGAGCAACAGAGTCGAAAACCAGGTCTTGTTTCTTCTTCTTCTTTGTTTCTACTTCTTCGTCTTCTATCACAAGACTAGTTGCGGCCAACGTTGTGCCCCGTTGCCTTCTATTGCACCCCCATCGATTGCATATTTTTCTCCTTCTCGTGATGCCAAGGCCTCCTCCCCCTTCCTGCCTTCCAGGCTTGAGAAGTTTATAGATAAACAAAAAGCCGAGCGAAGAGTTGAAGGAGAAGAAACAAACGGCGTCAGACACTTCTCCGAGGCTTCAGGAAGAAGAAGTAAACACCAAGTTTTTCTGGCCGAGTACGTCCTGCCGAGGATTAGGGTTGTGGGATTGCTGTTTTGTTTTGTTTGCTTTTTTCTTTGTCTCGGTTCGCAAGAATCAGGTTGAAACAATCTTCTACTGCTACTGAGATAGTTTGTAACCTATTCTCTTTTGCAGTGCTCCTGCAGTAGCAGCATTTCTTTCTTGACGAGTGTCAGGTGTGAGTGCTTTGTTGTTGGAGCAGCAAAGAAAGCTTTGGAGAGACAAGGGTTGTGTTGCATTGTGTTTTGACCGAGTTGCACAAGGTATCTTTCTGCCATCACCACCACCAACAACGTCATGTGCGTTCTATTGTCGTTGTTGCTTGTGTTTTGTGCTGCTGTTTCGCGAAACTCGCCAGTGACGAGCGTTGCTAGGAAGGCCAGAGAAAACTTGTCTTTCGACGAATTTGGAGCTTTGTTTTCGTTTTCTTTTTTCAGTGTTTTTTTTTTCTAACGCAGTCGTGCGGAGATGGCCGAAGAAGGCGGGCCGTACGACGATGGAGACTCACCTCCTCCTCCTACTCGCCATGGAGGAGATTATGGTGTACAGTTCGGCTTTGATGGTTACGCAGATCGGGAGAACGGAGACAGGAAACGTGAGGTGCAGTGTTGATTGTTTTTTTTTTCTGCTGTTGTTTATGTTATTGATTGAGGTTTACGAGGTTTTCATTGCAATATCCGCACAATTGTTTTCCTAGAAATTTCGTTGGTCTCTAGCTTCTGCTGATCATTGTCCCTGAGCTAGTCAAGTTTTGTGGTCGTTTTGTTTCTGTCCATTGTTGTATTACTGTGTATTTTGTTGCCATAATAGTTTTGAGTTATGTCTGTCTGTTTGTGTCTGTCTGTATCTCTCTGTCTTGGAGAAGCTTGATCTGTTTTAGGAGTATCTTCGTTGGAGCTCTGAGTCCAACTAGGGTTTCTGAACATCCTCATTGAGGTTCGGAATCCAACTAGGGTTTCTGAGCATCCTCTTTGAAGCTCTGAATCCAACTAGGGTTTCTATTTCTCATACTGTTTGTTATCTCCTTGTGTTATTGTTCGTTGCTTGCTAGTAGCATGGCTGAGTCTTCATGTTGCTTCTGGAATTGCAGCAGAAACTTAGTATGCAGGTTAGTGTTTTGACTGGCCTTCACCCACTGTGGGAAGCTGATGAAGTCAGTGGGGAAGTTGTGATAGTTAAGTCACTATCATACATACTACTGTTGATGTAGTGCTAATCTTAGTCTTGAAGAGACCTACTTTTGGCTAATCTTGTGTTGATGTGGGGTCCAATTTTGTGTCATGCATAATATCTGGATGTACCAAAACCTCTTATAGAGGGAGTGTCTTATCCTGCAACCGCTTAGTGGAACATAGACAGACCTTATCTCACTGGCCAACATCTCTTCCAGGTATTTCTCTTTTACTGGAACCTCAATAGTGTCACCCAATTACCACACTAATCTTACTGATTGCTCTACTCCAAAATTATTATTTATAAGAAATTTTGTGTTAATGTTTTAGGACAGCAACACTAATCCCAGAAGGACTTTGACTCCACGAGGAAGCTCAACTGGAAAGGAGAGCCCCTCAGACAAGGACTCAGTCATGTAAGATATGTCTTGTGCAGTTTTTAAACCTAAAGCTAAAAATTGAGTTATGGAGTGCAAAAAGAATGCAATTCAAGTGTGTGAAGACAGATTGCACCACCTATTGTTTTTCCAAGGTTGTAGACATCCACATGACACATTGTCTCGTTGTTAAAGTAACAGGGATGCCATCAGGACCCTTGGTATTTATACGCCATCTGTGCAGGTATGCTGATAGAACCTTGTTCCCAGATGTATGTTATGTTTGTCAGTTTCTCTAAGTCTAGTTGTGTAGTTCTTAATGTTTGCAAGAACTTCAACCAGTGAAGTGTATCCATCTGGAATGGGTTTTTTGAGCTTGTGGTTTTTGAGTTGATTTACTCTTTTGAGCCAAGTGTTGTGGTTCATCATCAAGAGCAGTTTGTAACAATATTTTGGGGCACCTGTCATGTGCTTATTTCAGGGAATATCTACTGTTGTTTTGCAGGAAGTCCTTTAATTATTTTTGATGTATTGCAATAACAGGAGTTGCTGGTGATTGATGACTTGCTCTATGCCATGGTTGGAATTGAAGGCAAATATGTGCGAGTTCGGAGGGGACGGTTTAAGGATGGAAATACATTTTCCTTTTACATGGATCCATCCATGGATGCTAATACATGTAAGAAGTGCCTGTGTAGTGATGGCATATAGTACACTAGGTAATTGAGATGCCAAGCCAGCAGTGCCTACTTGCCTGGGAAGTTCCCACCTTATGTGTGTTGAATGCAGGAGCTTGCAAAGCGGGTTTTGCCTCTGTGCGAGAACTACATAGTGGTGAGCTAGTTCACAGAAGCCAGATCACATTTCAAACATGGGTTGATCAATCATGCTTTTGCAGCGGCCTTGAGAGCAATTCTACAGGTTTTCTTAATCCCATCTTATCTTTGCCAATTTGAGTTTGAAAATGAACTTTGTGACCATGTTGAAAAGTTTAACCTCTTGTGCAGGTTGTGTTATCTTGTGAGTTGGTTTCCTTTCAGGCCTTTTCTGGAACATCCTCATTAAAGACTCATGCCATGCTTATGGCTTGAGCTTAGATGTGGACTAACCCAAGTACTAACTTATCATTTTGCACATTGTGTGCATTGGTCAAAGGAGCCTTTCATTTTCTCACTTCATGAAAATAAGGGTTGGACTTATGTGCAAACTTGTGTGCACCACTTAAGGAAAGATTATTTTCTTCAACATTCCATCAAATGAAGGGGTGGTTATTTGCATAGTTGATGTTACTTAATTAAAAGTGACTACTTTCTAAGCCTTAAGACTTAGAGTAGGGGTGTTTAGGTGCAGAATCAAATGGTTTTTTGAAGGACTGGTGATTTTCCTCAATATCGCATCAATATAGGGGGTGTTTGGTTGCATAATCAAATGGTTTTTTGAAGGACTGGTGATTTTCCTCAATATCGCATCAATATAGGGGGTGTTTGGTTGCATAATCAAATGTATTATTGATGAAGTGACTGCTTTCCTTAAGAGCACATTAGAACAAGGGATGTTTAATTGCACAATCATATGAGTTATTAAAAGAATGATTGGTTTCCTAGTAGCACATAAGAGCGGGGGTGTTTAGGTGCATAATCAATTGTGATACTTAAGGAATGATTTTTTTTTCAATAACACATCAGAGCAAGGGGTGCTTAGGTGCACCATCAAATGTAATCACTACTAAAATTCATGGTTCAAATCGACTAACTTATCATTTTGACTAATGGACATGTACATTTTGACTAAAGGCTAGGGGCTTGAATGGCACATGTATTTGTTTTTTAATCAATTTGACTATAATGGTTTATTTGACTAAATTCACATAGTCAAATTGTACAACCTAGTTAAAATGGTCAATGGTCTTTAGTTAAGTTGAACATTTAGTCAAAATAACCAATGGTATTTAATCAAGTTGAAAATTTAGTCAAGTTGGCTAATGATCTTTAATCAAATATGACATGGTCTACTACCCTATGTATCTACCTCCTACCTATTCATCCACCTATTTATTTAATTAATTATTTATCTACCTATACCCACCCACCCACCTACCTACTTACTTACCTACCTATCTCCCTATACCTTTTCACCTACCTACCTACATACCTACTTATATTTTCACCTTTGTACAACCTACCTACTTACCTACCCTCCTACCTATATATATATATATTTTATCCACCCACTTACCTACCAAATTGTAGGCATTAAATGTAGCCATGAAGTTTAACCATTATGTTTAGCCATTATGTTTAACCATTAGATTTAACCATTAGGTTTAACCATTAAGTTTAATATAAATTTAGCCATTAGGGTGAAAACACACTTAGGGTGAGCCACTTTTGTTCAAAAAAGGTGATGTATAACTAGTATTATAGTACATAGTAAGCCAAAATCTTGATGGCATCCTTTGATTATCTTAAACACAAGTAAAAAAAATTTAGAATTTATATAACAACACTTTTGAAAAGTTCAACTTGAGTCAAAATTGATTTTGATCCAATGGTTAAATGAAGATGATTGAATAAAATCAATGTAGACAAAGTATATAACTTATAGTTTTTCAACAGCCATAGGGTTTCATGTTCATGATTCATGAAACATTACCAAACAAAAGAAAATTGAAAAAATAATGTAATGCCCATCTATAAAATTTCATCCTCTTTAAACATGGCAGTTTTTTTCCTTTAAAATAAATTATTATTATTCATTCATTACTAAACAAATGCCCATCATATCCAATTGGAACAAAAGGACTTGATTCCTCGATCTTTAGGAATTATATAGGTTATGTACCTGGGAATGTGTACCTAGTACTTGAATAACATGTTGTACCACCAACATACATACCAAACTCTATTGGAAATCAGTTTCCTATAGTGGTTCAACTATGACTAATAAGGACAGACAACCTATTCAATAACTTGTTATTGCATTAGTGTCAACCACTGTACATGTTTACCAACTTATGTACCCATACGTTCTAATCATCAACCACCAAATAAAAGACAACCTGGAGATTCACTTAGAGGAAGTTCATTCATAGGAGATCCACCTAAAGAACCACCTTTTAATCCACATGTTGGATCTTTTGGATGGCCAACACTTGATCTGCACATGTTTATACCACCATGGTATCAACCACCTGTTGTGCAACCTATTTCAAAACGTGGCATACATGAAGCTACAATACCCAACTTATGTCAAAGACATTAATCTGGATGCTCACATCAAAGTATTTAAAATGACCATTAAAGCTAATGGTGAAACAATGGAAGCTAACATCATCAACCTGTTTGGTTTTACTTTTAAGGATAATATCTTTGAATGGGGTGAAAACTATGTTCAAGACCATCTAAATTGCACTTTTAAAGAGTTGGAACAAACATTTTGCAAGCAATTCAAAATTGTAAAAAATGATGAGGAGGTCTACATGCAATTACAAAACAACAACAAACTATCAAACATGTTAAGGTTTACTATGAATGCCTATGGGAATTAGCTGATTGTCTACAAGTTAGAGCAATTGATGTTTTTGTCACCACTTTTTTCAAGGTAGGATTATTACCTTACCTAAGATTAACAATTGCAGCTAGGAAAAGAAATACTTTAATCGAACACAAAGAAGATGTTGTAGTATGTGAGGAAAGTGGACTTGTTAGTTTGAGTTACAATGCTTTACTAACTATATTAGAGGTTAATGCAACAGTTAAATTTGTAATACCAACTATTATAGCTAAATCAACATTAACCTATACGAATTGTGGTAAAATTAGTCATTTAGAGGGAACTTGTCATAACAAGAAAAGAGAAGTACCAGTTGTGCCAACATTTACAATTAATTCTATAGAACTTGTAGCAGTAATTAAAACTCAACTTGTTAAATCATGAAAAATAACTATTCATTATCACTATATAATTTGTTATAGCATAGAACATAGATTCAAAAAATTCCCCAAAAAAATTGAAGCACATAACATGTTCAAAATTAAACTTGTTAAATCTAATGCCACGTTGGCACCTAAACCACCTAAAACCAACAATGTGCTAGTTAATTTAGTAGATGATGTTACCATTCATAGTCAATAGTCAAAACAACAGGTGTTCAAGGAGAGGGAGCTTGTTAAACTAAAAGGGTTGAAGAATGGTAACAAGGAGAGCATCTACATGATTCTTTCATTGAAACTTTTAGATAGCTACAACATAGTGGGGTTGGAAACCAACCTGCTATTATCAATGAAGGTTCATTGCAGAGTAATTGGGCTAGATTGCCTAATAATCCAACCATAATTCAACCAATTGTAAGTAATTGAACTAATGAAATGAATTAATAACCCATCATTTTAGAATAGGTTATTACAAAAAAAACTTTAGAAGAAATTCTAAAGGATATTAGTAAACAAGTCTTTGAGACCGAATATACATTGAAATTGGGCCAATTGTTGTGGGTGATTCTTGATATCAAATGTTACATTCTTAACCCGATACCATCAAACCCTACTTTACCAAAACTGGTAATTGCATTAGTTGCCATTGATCATCAAATGGCAATAATACAAGATCAAGTAGGGAAGAACTTCATTAAAGATGTGCTTCTAAATGGTGGTTATGGAGTTAATATTATTATAGAAAAATTGAATGTACATTTAACTCTGTCAAAACCAAAACCTACACCTTATAACCTATGTATGGCTAATCAAACCATTGCAAAACCCTTAGGTTTGATTAAGGATCTTAGAATTCTTGTTCATGGAATCCCTTATGTAATGACTTTTACTTTAATACAGAGGCTACTCTATGTTGTTAGGTCATTCTTGGCTAAGGGATGCTAAAGTGTCTCATGATTCGAGCAACAACACTATCATTATACAAGGAGCCAGTATAGTTAGAACCATACCCGTTACTAAAAACCTTGGAACACCAACCAAGCATCTAGAAGTATTAGTTTGTTATGATATCCATTCTAGAATATCTAAAGAAAAGGAGGATTTGATGTTTGCCACAACCAAAACTATTTTCACTAGGAACCATAGTTGTTCCTACATTAGTTTGGTCAATTCAACATGTTAAATTGATTACATCAGCAGGTTTGAATTTAGTCAAATAGGTTAATAAACTTGTTGAACTTGTGTTTGAGCCACTTGTTTCATTTGATATACGTGTCAAACCGATACCTGTACGACTTGTTAAAATAGCTATACCCTCGATATTTTCCAACTACTAGAGATGTTTTTCCAACTTGAAAAAGAAGTGGAGATTGATGAGATGCTTGTTCCAATCAAAGTTCAAAACCTTCACATTACGAGATGGAATGTCACTAAAGAAGAATAATTGACTAAGACCAATTTGGGTTATGGGAAAAATATGCAATAGGTTAAAATCAGTGTAGATCTAGAACTTATTAGTTATCAACTAATTGAATTGTTAAAGGAATTCAAAGACATCTTTGCTTGGATTTACAAAGATTTGAAGGGGATACCACCTAACATAAATCAACATTAGATTGAGTTGGACACATCAATACCACTTGCTCATTAAGTAAAGTACCGGTTAAATCCTAACTATGTAGCCATTGTCAAACAAGATATTGATAAATTGCTTGTTGCAAGTTTTCTTAAACTTGTTGAAGAAGCTACTTGGTTATCACCTATAGTTGTAGTGCCTAAGAAAAATGGGAAATTCAGAATTTGTGTGGATTTTAGGAAGTTTAATGCGGTTACCAAGAAAGACCCATACTTGTTACCTTTTATTAATGAAGTTATTAACATTGTAGTCAAACATGAAGTTTATACATTTTTAGATGGTTTTTCTAGACACCATCAAATTTCCATAGCATCGGAAGATCAATACAAAATCACCTTTGTTATTAATTGGGTGTTTTTTTATGGGTTGTAATGCCTTTTGGGGTTAAAAACAAACCACCTACCTATCAAAGGGCATCACTAAAGCTTCCTGTGAATACATTGAGGTGTTCATGAAGATATTTTTAAATGATTTTACTATTTTTGATGACATGTCCACTCATTTGGAGAAATTCAAAAAATGTTTTCTAAAATGTAAAGAGTATGGCATTAGTTTGAATCCAAAGAAATGTGCATTTATGGTCTATTTTGGAACTATTTTAGGATTTATAGTCTCCAAAGAGGGGAAGACACTTGATCTTAAGAAGATAAAAGTTTTAGTTAAAATGTCAAGCCCAAAACACCTTAATAGATTCAAGTCGTCAATGGAATGGCCCAATTTTAGAGATGCTTCATCAAGAATCTTACCTCTGTTATGGCACCAATCATTAAGTTACTCAAAACATCTAAAGTGTTCAAGTGGATTATCGAATGTCAAACTACTTGGGAGGATATCAAGAACTGATACATTTAAGCTCCTATACTTATCAGTTCAAATTAGGAACTGGAATTTCATGTTCACATTGATGCATCTTAGTTAGCAATAAGGACAATATTGGCCCAAAATTAAATAGGTAAAATAGATCAACATGTTATGTACTCATCAAAACTGTTTAATTCTATTGAGGGAATTTGTACTACCACAGAAAGAGAGGCTTTAGCTATGGTTTATGCCTTACATAAATATAGGCATTAATTATTAGGCAACATGCGTACATTCTTTTTGAATCACATGGCTTTAATACATTTAATTAACAAGCTAGAGGTTTTTGGCATGTTAGATAGAAGGCTCCTATTATTTCTAGAATATGAGTTCAAAATTGTTTACAAACCTAGTAGATCCCATCTAATGGTAGATACATTGAATAGATTACCCAATCATACTAAACCTATTAAAGTACTTGATCAAACTTGTGATGTTCACCTATTTACCTTACAACTTCAATGGTTATAGAATGTGTATGAGTACTTATTAGAGGGAGTGATGCCAGAAATACTTACAACATCCCAAAGGCAATATTTAGCCCAAAGGGCTAAACCATTTATGTTTCAAGAGGAATATTTTATAGATTCGAACAAGATAACAGATTTCATCGAGTTCTGCAACCTAAACAAGTATCCACAATTTTGCAAGAATTACATGGAGGAGTTGCATGAAGGCATTTTTCTTTTGATGTCATTGTGCGAAAGATCTTAGATGTTGGTTATTGGTGGCCGACTATGAATTGAAACATTTATGAATATTGTCAAACTTGTCACCAATGTCAAAAAATAGGTAACATGTTGACCCAAAACTTGGTAAAATTGGTTACCACATTACCTAAAAAAACCTTACAGATATGGGGATTAAATTTTATTGGACCTCTTAAACCTGCAAGCAGATTGTTAGGTGATCGATACATTCTAGTAGCCACTGATTATGCAACAAAGTGAGTGGAAGCTCGAGCACTCCGCACCAATATTGTTACTGTAATTGCTAAGTTTCTATACAAACACATTTTATGAGATTTGGATGTCCATTAACCATTGTGACCGATCAAAATATTCAATCTATCAATGATGTGATTAAATATTTTACTAACCATTTCATCCTTAAACATACAAGTTCTACTATTTATTATCCACAAGGAAATGGATAGGCGGAATATGTAAATAAGGTTTTTGGAACCTTATTAACCAAACTAGTTAATGAAAATAGAATTGATTGGGATGAGCACATGTCCATAGTCTTATTTTCATATCGGTCATACCCCCTTTCAACTAATGTATGGGTTACATCCACTATTACCTACAAAATATCTATTACCATTTAAACCTAGTGACAACAAAGATCCACAACATGTTAGAGTTTTAACTAGTCGACTATCTAAGTTAAAGAAACCACAAGAAAACAAGTTGAATGCACATGACCTAGTCTATCTAACTAGTGGAATAGATAATTGTGGTCACAAAACCGGTTCATTAAAACCAAGTTTCAATTTGGAGACTACGTATTATGGTTTCTAGGGGTTATTTCTAAACATGCTCCCAAATTTCAAAGGCGATGGTTTGGTCCCTATCGGATACAATATTGTTTGCCTAATAATACAATTTTACTTGTCACTATTGATAAGTTTGATCCTAACGCAGTGCTTGTCAACATCAACAAGTTGAAGCCATATAAGTTCATTGAAGACAAAACCTTGCAACCTATATTGGTTAAACCTGGTGACTTGGTCATTGAGGAACCTGTTCAAGCCAAAGAACCTATACCACTACTAGTTGAACCAAAAGATTTTCAATTTGTAGGGTTTGAACTAGTTAGTAATCATTTGACACCTTGGAGCATTGAAACAACATATGTGTTTTTTCATCATTATCATAATATGCCTATTCAAGACAATAATGTAGTGGTGAATAATGATCCATACAACGTGTTTAAAAAGGCATTTATTGATGTCTACTTTTTAGGAGTCTCTAACCCTAAAGGTTATCTCCATTCATAGCCACATAGTCATTTTTGCATGAAGTAGTATAAAAAATTGTCGCGTTCTTCATTTTGTTTCTTTGTTTTCATTTTCTTTTTCATATTAGCAAGGGCCATGAACGAGTGTTTTAGAAAGGCTAAAAAAAGAAACAATAGAGAATGATATTGAAAGAAAAGGCAAAGCTTTTAGAAGGGAACAAATTTTTAAAAAGATAACATAACAAGTTTGATTAATTGGAGCGATTTATGTAGAACCGCTTATTTCACGCACACTTATGACATAAGAGATTAGAATTTTGGAGTAAGAATAAATAAGTAGGGAGTTGGAAAAGGAATTAGAAGTAGCATTGAACTTTTTAAAGATAACCACTACTTCTACAACAAAACCAATATTGCAAATTATTATTATATCAGATTCAGAAGAAGAAGTGGAGATTGGACCTCAATCTGTTGTTGAGGAACAAGTGTAATCAATATTTGCATCAACACTCGTGGAAGAGGAGGAATTATAGCAATTTATTGTTGAAGAACAACCACAACTAGTTTTTGCATTAAGAACTTTGAAGGAGAAAGAACTACAACAACTTGTGAACAATGGACAAGTATTTCTCCAAAAACTCTTTGAAGAGGGAACTATTTCCAACATTATTCTTCAATGCCCAAGATCAAGAACAAGAACTATGATGAAGTGAAAAGGCAAAGCGCATGTAAAAAAATAGGTTGAGAAATATGTTAAGAAGAAACTAGTGTCTACGGTGAAGGAAAGCTAGAAAATTTTGTAGTGGATGAAGACAGACTCCAACAAACTCCAACAAACAAGCTAGTTTAGAAAGCCTATGCAACTTGCAATGGACAATGCCAAGAGAAGACCTATTACAAAACTTCCTAGGATCCTAGGAAGTAACGAAAGATGGAAGAATTCCAAGGTAAGTACGTGGTCAAGAAATTCTCATTAATCATGTACTAATTTATCAGTAACTTGGAATTTCCAAGGAAGGAGTAGTAGATGTTGCTAATGCAACTTTTGAGGAAGCCAAAACCACCTTAAAAAGAATTGCAAGACCACATTTTTTTTGAAAATGAGTAGTGGAATGTAATGTGCATGAAAGAGGAATTTCATGCAAGATTTGTGATTGTTTTGCAAATTTTATATTAGAGGGAGAGGTTGATTTATTTCAACAATCAGATTGCTATTACTTTTCACCTAGCCAATAGGGGGCAAGTTATTAACTAGTGTTTTATAGTGTTAACCTAATTACTAGTTGAATTAACTCGTTGGACTAAACGATTAAACAAGACATCAACTAACTTGGTTTTTAGCAAAACTAAAGCAAATAATTGTTATTCAGGGCCTATTTAAGACATTTTGTTTAGGAAGTGGTTCCTTTATTCAAGGTGTCTTCACCAAGAACAACAACTCTAGAAGAACTTGTATTACCAACTAGCCAAGAGTGCTAGGTTGCACAACAGTGACATGTTTCACTTGAACTTATTACTAGGGAACAATTCTTGAAAGAGAGAAAACCATCACACTTGACTACAACATCACCTTTACCCATATGTCAGTCCCATCAATTGAAGATGCATATACAACTGCCTACACCAAGGGCTAGGTTAAGCCCTGAACATGTTACCTCACCACCAAGAAAGAAGTCTATAACTACTTTTAGATCATTGATTAATGATTTAGAAAAGGATGAAAAGCAAACCTGTTCAAATGAAATTGGAGTTGGAGGAGGAGAAGAACTTATTGCAAAAGCTATGTAAGGTACCATTGAAAAAGAACCTAAACCCAACCTGGATCAAGTAATTGACAACAGTCAAGTTGAACCTGTTGTGTCTGCTACGCTTATAGTGTCCATTATAAAACCTATGGTTATAGTTACAAAATTATTCCAATTTGTTCAATATGTAGTTGAATGTATCACTACTAGGAAAGTGGGGTGTAGTTCACTAGACTATTTAACTGTGGAACCATAAAAGTGAATTAATTCACTATAATTTCAGTGTTTTTACCTTCATTGGTGAAAATGGTTCACTATATGGTGTACATGTTTACTAAGGGTGAAGTTTGTTTACTACGTTTGTTTCTTTAACATTATTAAAATAATTATTGAAAAACTCTAGTTCATTGGGTTCAGGGCATTAGTGAATTAATTAATTAAATGTGACATATTTTATCTATATATTCCCATTTCAAGCATTGATCATGCGTTTGATGATTTAGTAATTCGTTTTTTATAATTTGGAATTTATTATTTTTTCATCATTAATATTGATTTTTTCATGCAAGGAATAAAATTGTTCAGGTAGCATGTGATACTTTTGATGATTTTCAACACCCCATCTTCATGTTTTCACAAAAATTCAATTCATTATTGAAAGATTATTAAATGACAAACTTGAGCCTAGGGTAAGGTATCCCTTGTCTGTAGATAGACATGGTTAATAACCGGAGGGGTACTTAAAGTG
This sequence comes from Sphagnum contortum, assembly GCA_963920785.1. NCBI lineage: Eukaryota > Viridiplantae > Streptophyta > Sphagnopsida > Sphagnales > Sphagnaceae > Sphagnum > Sphagnum contortum. The sequence goes on from OY987282.1 coordinate 11,356,627, forward strand.
GCAGTTAAATCTTTTAATAACCTTTTACACTTTAAGCGGATATGTCCAATAGGTAATTGGAGGTTATGTTTCCGTTATTCCAAGAACTGCCTAACATTTGTTTGGACATTTTAGGGTTTGCATGTTTGTCACATTGGGTTTGGAAATTTGTTCTCAGTGTGGTTTTTTGGTAATGGCGGTTGCAGAAGATAGAGATATTGAACTAGTAGTTTGGAAAAAGGTTTAGTAGATTTGATTGGGGGGTGGGAGAAGTTTTGCTTCTGTGTTTTTTTGTTTGCAGGGAACTAGTAGTAGCACTCAAGTGATGGAATCATTGCTTCTAAGAGCCCTTGAGTTGATGGAATCATTGCTTCTAAGAGCCCTTGAGTTGATGCTTCGGCACTAGCTTCGGCGACCATCGAGGACTTGGTAGGCCTTTGAATCACCTTGTTTAGATCTTTCAGCTGGGGGTTTGTGTGATGCAGGTGGAAAGGTTTCAAGTATGTACCACTAGGATGGTTGGATAGATATGTTAGTGCAGAGACTATTCTGAAATATCTAGATTCTTCAGAATTCCCGAAGGGTTCAATGCCGCAACAAGAGAAACCTGAAATGCTTGTGTGAAGTTGGAGTGGTTCAACATCTTGGCTTTTCATTCTCTGTACTGTTGAAGATGCCCTTCCCATGACTATTGAGTTTGTTGAGGGAATTGTTGGCGTGTGCAAGTAGGTTCATGGTCACCTTTATAGAAGACTCGATGACATACTCTTATATATTGTAATTTGGGGTCACTGAGTTTTATCTACAGTGAACCTGTAAGATTCCATATGGGCTTTCAGTGGATGTTATCCTCAAACAACAAAATTGTTATAGCTTTTCATTTTGTGTCTTTATCCTCTCTCTCTCTCCTTGTTTGTTTCATATGGGGTTTGCCCATCTCTTTGAGTTACCTTTTCTTCTGTTATGTCCTGTTGAGCTAGCCAGAATGGCCCAGTCATCTTGGTATTGTTGAATCTATTTTGGGCAGACACAAGGGCTTTCAATTGAAATGATGCAGTGAATAATTATTTATATTTTGTAAACTGAGGTGTTCCCAGGCCAACAGTTCATTCAGAAAGGACTTGCCAATGGGCTACGTGATGTTGGTTCAACATTGTAAGCACATGTACAGTAGAGAATGTTGCTATTGACATTGATTCACTTGCACCATCTGTTCCTCTTCATTATGGCAGAATGGCACTGGGCAATCATTGAATACCCTTTTCCAGGCACTGGGTTTTTGGGTCTGCTGCTTCCAGTTCTTAGATGCCAAAAGCTACAGACATTGTAAGAAGCTACTAGGCACAGGGCATTCTTTGGGAAATGAGAGATATGTTGGTTGTCTACCATCCAATGTTCAAGCATCTTAATGTGGCTGAGCCCTCGTCCTTTCCATAGTGGAAGGCCTTCTACTTGGAATCTGTCTAGCAATGAAAGTTCCTGGTGAACTGGAGATGACAGAATAATATTGTCTTTGATAAGCTACTCCACTATAGCTATGGGATGGAATAAGTTGGTTTCTGGGGCCCTCAACACGTGGAGCTCATGGCTGCTTGGCTGAAGGACCAACTGTTATTCAAGTGGCAGCAACTTTAATCGATTGTTGATCTAGACCTTCATAAAATCCATGTTCCCTCATCACCCCTGGAAACACAAACAATTTGTGCCCAAGCCATATCCACCAGTGCATTTGGGTGTCAGAAGACACAACATCAATGGGGATTGAATTTTCTGAGTTTTTGAAATGGTAGAGGATTTATGGGCACTTGATCCTTATTCTTGAGTGTTTCATACCCACTAAACGACATTGTGCTTGCATCATGATTGGAGTATGCTCACTTTTCAATCCTACTGCGGTGTTTTTTTAAGAAGTCTCTAGGTTCACATTGAACTATCATTGTTCTTCAAACTGCTCCTCAGTATTTGTTTCCTTTCTTCCTTTAGGGCTGGGGTGCTTTTTATGTCATGGTTTGTTGTTAGAACTGAAGTTTGTGTAACCTAATTATTAGATCATCTCTCAATTTATTCAGGTTCACTTAGATCATAAGTACGGAGAAGTTCTCAGTACTTCTGAAGATGGATTCAGTGGGTGTTGTATATTGCTCTCTCATGTAGATTGAATGGTTGTGGAGAATGTGATGTGCTTGTGGTGCTCCTTGCGGATATTGGGATATTGAGGTGGACATCAATTTCATGTAAGGGCTTCTTCACATACCAGTTTCTTCTTGATACCACCAGCACACTTTGGTTCACCAGTTCATCATCAAGTTTCAACCTTTAGATAAAACTTCCCTGGGCTACCAGATTTTCATGAGTCACCAATGTCCAAACCCAAGGACTTTATCTTAGTTGTTGAGATCATTACAATGAAACAAATGCAATGAGTGCGTTATTCCTTAACAGTAGATAGCTGGTGATTGGTTGGCATTTGCAAGGAATTCTACTTAGTCTAACAACACCTAACTGCACACATATACCAACATTTTGTTGGAGGTGGAAGTTCATAAGGAAGGTTGTTGTAACCAAGAGAACAAGTTCTTTAACTTGTGCAAACTTTGGTCAACTTTGGAATTTCATTTGAATGATTCTAGTTTTGAGGAAATTACTGGAAAACTTATGGCTTTCTCATTTGAAGAAGAGCCAAATAGCTATTGCTGCTGCAAATGTTGCAAGCCTCCTTTCTGTCTCCCTATCTTCATCAGTGATAGCCGCACCTGATAATCAAGTATTCGAAAGGCAGGAGAGCTCTTTACAGGATCTGGAGATGCACCTGGAAGGAAGGGTACGACTAGAATTGGAAACTGAAATGCAGCTGTAGAGAGGTATGGGGTATCATAGAGTCCAGTGTCAGTTCTCCACCTTCTCATGTCCACTTAGAGCAAATGTATGGAAGCTTGAAGAAGAACTATGTTGCACTCAATGGAATACATCATAGTAGATGCTATCTTGTAGTGATTGTAGCTGTACTAACTCCTGAAACACTCCCCATTAGCCAGGTACGAAGATTTTTTTCCCTTTGCTTCACAAATTAAGGTCTTCTACAAATGTTGTGTTTTCTTATGATGTTGTGTTGTGAAATGTTGCTTGGACTGATTTGATTGCATTGGAAAGTGTCATTGCTTGCATGAAAGGCTTAAGAAATCAATGCCAGTTCATGGTTTGGTGATGGTTGCATTGTATTCAAAAGCATGTGACATTGTTTAGACCATGGTGTGATGTGCACTTTACAGGTGGTTGCTCTAACAAATGATTTTCATTCTGAGGTGGCTTCTAATAATTCCTGCTTAGTGTTGTGTACCTAAGGTGATTAGATGTCAAATATGTTGGCTTTCAACTTTGCTGGTTGTATAATTTGTGGCAGCATTGGGCATTAGTGCATCTCCGTCAGAGGACAATTTGTGCTACTTTAATGTCATGATTTTGGGACCATCACAGTCTCCATATGAAGGTTCTGAACTTTGGTTCTTATTCACTTCATGATTTGTTGAGTTCATTATTCTTTTGGTTGCAAAAATCTTTTGGTCATGGTGATGTTTGCTTGCATTTATAGTCTGAATATGTTTGCTTTCATTCATTACTTAGATTCTATTTAACCATTTCTTTTTCTCTGCTTCTTTTTTGTAGTGTTTAGTGTGACTGTGGTCAGAAAATGTGTGAGGAAATTTATGGTTATTTTACAATTGTCAATGTTCATAGGTGGGGTGTTCAAGTTGGAGCTTTTTCTACCAGAAGAGTATCCAATGGCAGCGCCAAAGGTATGTTGGAATTGTGCATTCACACAAGACCACATAATTACCTGCCTTGGCCTTTCTACTATGTTGGTGTCTCTTGGTTGTGTCTACAGGGAGTTGTTTACTAGAGAGTTACTGCAGAGTTTGGGCTTTGTGTGTTTCTGTAAAAACATTGTAACCTTTGTTTTGTCCTTGGCAACCAATTAATTTTTTGGTAATAAACTGCAAAAATGTCAGTGAATGAACTAGGATATTGGTTTTTGCTTGAACTGGATGTAGATGATAGAAGAGATACCAGTTCCAAGTAAACAGCAAGAGCCACTTGAATTTTGAATGAGGAACCTTGCCTACACTAATTTAGGCATCGAAGGAAAGTGTATGTACTTGGAACACTTGTATGTAATGTTGATGGTAGGGAGAAAGAGAATTTTATCAGTCGAAGTTGGATTGGAAAGGGATATGAAGCTGGTGAACATGCTTTGGAAGCAGCTTTGGGTTGATCTGCCTCTCAAGAGGACCCTCTGTTCCTTTCTGCTTTGTTTGGTTCTTATGGTTTCCTGACAGGTCCACTTCTTGACCAAGATTTACCATCCCAATATTGATAAGGTTTGATCTCTTCCTTTTCCTTGTTCTTTCTTTCTGTGTTCCTCTTGTGCAAATCTTCTATGTCTTTAGTTGGTATTACATGCCTAGGTGACTTTCTCTCTGTCTTTTCAGCTCCTGTGCTTTATTGTCTTTTGCGTGCTTATAATTACCCTTTGTGCCATTCAAAATTCCAGACGGTTTTTTTGTAATACATCCATCACAACAAGATCTGTGGTCTCTTTGCGTACACAGCTGGGATACATATGCTTAGACATACTTAAGGACAAATGGAGCCCTGCACTTCAGATTCGAACAATTTTGCTCAGGTTTGTCTTGAGAATTTGATAGTTTTGGTCCCTTTCCATAGGTGTTGATTTTGGGAACTTTTCAACTATAAACAATTTTGTTTGTAGTGGAAGTATTCCTAGATCTTGTAGATCCTGTGTGCGCTCTGAAGGGGCAGGTGGTGCTGCATTTTAAGGTCATTTTAGTGTTGAATTTTGAATGCTAATTTCTGAGAGGGTTTGATGGAGATCTTGGTGAAGCTCAGCTGACAATGTTTCATGTTTGCTAATTATGGTAGTATTCAAGCACTCTTGAGTGCACCCAATCCAGATGACCCTCTGGCAGAGAATATTGCTAAGCACTGGAAGAGTGATGAAGCCAAGGTTGTAGCAATAGGTCGGTATCTCAATTCAACACTATGAATTGTTCACTTCATTATGTATATTATTGTTCAGAGCAATAGAAGCTTTAAATTTGGTGTGTAAAGATTGTGTCAGGCTGGATATAATCTGTTGAAACATTGGAGTGTTAATAGTGATTTGTTTTGGACTTTGGCAACTTAAATTTGCTGATTGATGATGTACGTATGCTCTTATAAGTGCCAAAGAAGATGTTTGCAGCATCATTTTACTTACTAAGAGCTTCTGTTGTATCCTAGGCTTGGGAGCAGCCAGAGAATGGACACGAATTTATGCAATTGCAAATTAACGAGGTGTGGTTTGTGATCATTAAGGACCAATGCTGTATGTTCAAAATCAGGAAATTGTGATATGTTGTTGCATACATTTAACCACTAGATCTATTGATGAAGGGACTTGGCTGAAACATAAATTGAAGAGATTTTGTGCACTTGTAAACCTATTGTTGTGAAGTGATTGTGTAGCACTCTTTTGGCAAAAGCAAGTGCAGAGCTTGCATGTGGTCAAAATGATTGGTTATAGACATTTGCCAGCCTATCAAGATATGTGGTACTGACATTGAAAGCTATGAATTTCTCATGGAGTTGGCAAATATCAGGTTCCTAATTCAGCTTCTGGCAATCGAGTATTGATTTCTGTGATTCTTGAAGTGATGATGATAGCTGTGAGGGATGATGGGTGTCAGCAAGATTAGGCCATCTTGCATAAGGCTCAAGGCGTAGTAGCAGAAGTACCATCGGCACCACAACCCAACAAGCCTTGGTGTTTAAAACCATGGAATAATCTAACTACCCAGCGACGACCACACCCTCAAAGTGCAAGGATTGCACTAGATGAAGCAGCCCCATTGGGCACAGCGTCCTCACAGTCCTGCATTAAGCATAGTGCATCTAATGGAATCAATGGTGATAGCCAGGCTGCAGACATTGATATGTTGTACGATGGATATTTTAGGGGCCTTTTTCCAGCTGAGAATGGAAGAAGCAATGAAGCAATCACATCCCAGACAAATGAGGTTAGATGGTTTCCTACTGGTGGGGAATTTGGTCAGACCATCGTGATGATGGTCTAGCACTTTGTGAGTGAGCTTGTTGAAGACTATAATTTCAATTTCTATTAGATTTCCTCTTATCCACCTACTTTCAATTTTTTTGTTTCACCAAATTTGTCTCACTCAAATTGTCCATTGTCATAAATTTATTGATGTGGTGTGTCTAGGCAGTCTAGGGCAACAAAATGTCATCCAAGGGTAGTGGTGACTCTTCACTTGTATAAATTGCAAGCACATTGAAAGTTCAAACAAGGATCATCAAACCTTACAAGTTTCTATGCATGTTTCTATACTTGTCATCTTGAGTTCTTAGATGGACACATGGAAATTACAAGATGAAAATATTATAGAGTTAATTACCCATATTTAATGGTTAACAGATGGAAAAATATCCCTAAATCAACCAACCATAATTTGTGAAATAACTCTCCTAAATTAACTAAACACAATATGAAAAAACAATTTAAATTAATTAATCACACGAGGTGAAAAAACCCTCTTAATTGACTAGTGTTATAGGTTGATTTAACTAATAGGTGTAATTTCCACCTGAATTTGGACATCACTTGTTTCCATCTTGTTTCACTAGCTTAATTGACCTGTCCGTAGCAATTGGTCCCCGGTCACTGGGGGATTAACCTGCAGTTAAGTTGTTTTATCATGATTGGCCTGTAGTTAATCTATCCTAGTTCACTCAAATCTGAGTGAAATACAAGGTGAACTTGGCCACATCTAGCTAGTAGTGTATACAAATAAAAAATTGTGGGTTTAAAAACAAATTCAACATGTCCAAGTTCTTAAACATTCCACATAAACTTTGAGATAAATTGACATGTTTTTAGAACAAGTTGTTCAAAATGCCACAACCTAATTATAAACATTGCAAGAATTGTCAAACCTTAGAGTTGAGTTTGAGCAAATCAAGGAAAATATGTTTGAGACCCATAACTGCTTGCAAACTTGTAGCCTAAAGCTAAAAATAATGCAAAGAACTTTGAAGAACCGTGACAAAAAACTGGTCACAGTCAAAGGATAATTGAATGGGGTCCAACATGAAAACAAAAACATGTCCAATAAATTGAAGGAGGTAGAATAAATTGCTAGGAAAATTGAGAACTTGAAGTGAAAGTATGTTGAGCTTAACCAACTCAATTGGAAGACCCATAATGATTTGACTCGTTTCCAAGTCGATTTGGAGTGGACAATGTGAAACTATGCCAAAATGGAGGAGTCCAGTTTGGAACAATAGGGGATCCTAACCGATTTGGAGCATACTTGTCAAAATCTCAAGGAGCAACAATTGCCCACATAGGTGACAGGGAGAAGCAAAGTCTTATTATTCAAATCCAAGACTGGAAGGGTAAGTATGAAACAACCAAGGTACAATTGAACAAACCTAACCCCATTTTACATGTTAGAATGAATAATGGGTTGAAGGAGTTTGAGGGGTTGTTGCTAAACAATACCTTACTCAAGGTGCAAAACCAAGCCTTGGGAGATAGAAACCCCAAATGGAAGGAATGGTGGCAAACCATTTAAGAGTTCACAAAGGAGTAGATTTAGGACAATGTGGAGTTGGTTCACTTTGATGAACAAAGTGATCTACTCAACCTTCAAGCCTACTAAACTACTTTCCCTAATTTCAAATACGAACCCCTGAGTTTTGTGTATGTGGAAATTGAAAATAATAGTAGAATTCCAGTAACACCATCTATGGTACAACCTATTTCTAAACCAATTAATCCACTAAGAGGTGGAACAAGTTTAGAAATCAAACCCTTACTTGTTTACATTTTTATGATACTTGTTTTAGTGACTATTGTTGTCAACCAACCTGTGGAAGGTAGGGAGAGATCTGACAAAAAACATGATGAACTTGTTAATCATTCATTCACTATATTACACAATAGATTATAATCTTTGGAATTCATATCTACTAGTGTACCTTTAACCCCACATTAGATAGGTATAGGTTAGGAGGTTATTTTGATATCCAATACCCCACATGTGTTAGAGGTATTTACAACACCTATAACAACCTTTGAAAACAACCATGATTGATAAAAGATTGTAGCACCGATCGATATTCAAATTTTGAATTAAACTAAACTTGTGGAAATAGTAGGTGTCTATTAAAGAAATCATCAATCAACTGGTTATAGAAGGCTAAATCTAACTTGGAATTTTGAGCTAACATTTTGAGGACAAAATGTAGGATTCAAAGGCGGATAATGTTAACCAAATTTGGTAACATGTGACTTAATAGGTTGATGATGTAAGCAAGTTATTAAACTTAATGTGTCTATGAAACAACTTTCTATCCCTCTACTTCCGATTCTATGAGGTGATTATACTTGGAGGTACATATGTTATCGTTGAAGGAAAGATGCAAAGTGAATCTCTAAATGTTAAGCTGCGTTTGTAATTAAAACCAAATAATTTGCCTCCTATGGAACATTTATTGATAGATTTATTTTTACAATTCAAGCACCCCAAATCCTAGAATTTTATGTTAAAATGTCACCCACTTAAACCAACTTTTAAAGATTCAACACCATGCTCAACTTGGCAATAGACCCCTAGTCATTTAAGAAATTGTTCCTATAACATACATCATCCAAAATTAGCTTGCATTAGCTCATTAAAAAGCTAACTACAAGGCACATTTTCTTACCAAATTATAAGCTTTGCACCTAAACTAGTAAAAATTTGTGCTACCAAACCCGAGAGGGTTTCATGAAGGTAAGAAGTTCAACTTGGCAGCAGACCTCTGATCATTTGAAATATTGTTCCCATCACATACATTATTCAAATCTAGCTTGCTTTAGCTCAATATAAAGCTAATTAAAAGGTGCACTTGCTCACCAAATTCTAAGTTCCACATTTAAACTAGTAAGAAGTTGTGCTACCAAACCCGAGAGGGTTTGTGAAATTTCTCTTAGATTTCAAGCTCCCAACATTATTCCTATTCATTTCCATTCTTTCAGACGTACTATAAACATCCAATCTATTATCCCTTTTTCCACCATCTATTAAAACTAATCATTCTTCTCTTCCCAAAGAAGGTTGGGGGAACAAATATTTTCAAGATTTGAATCAAAAATTATGTTCAGAAAAAAGAACCCCAAATGATCCGAATTTGCCTTTTAAAGAAAATTAGAAGGAAGGAGGTGAAGGAAGATCCCAACTCAATGGCTAGTGGAAGGTTCCAATGCTTGGTGGCCCTTGGAAGGTTCCATTGTTTGGTGGCTTTTGAAAGGTTTCAATGTTTGGTGGCCAATAGAAGGTTCCAATGTTTGGTGGTGTTTAGAAGGTTCCGATGCTTGGTGGCGCTTGGAAGGTTCCAATGCTTGGTGGCCCTTGGAAGGAGAAAGAAAAGCCATTTTTCACCTCTTCCCACTTTTCACTTGACAAATTTGACTTAAATTTTCATTTTTTCCATTGATCTTAAGGTTTAACTTTACCAGGTTATAGGCTATTACTTACACATTTCTTTCCTTTTCCTTGACCTATAAGTTACAACCATGCATATCAATGTAACAAATCCTCCACACATTCATTGTTGATTTGATTTTGATTGAGTTCTTTTTTTCCTTTCCTTGAAATTATGGCGTTGCATATGGCCACGTCTTACAAACATTAGGCTACACAAGTGAATGAAGAATTATCTCCATAGTCATCTCTAGATTTGACATTGACATAACATCCTTATGATGAAAATCCCAAACTTCGAGAAATGCATGTTCGTTTTGAAGTTGAACCCTTTTAAGCTTGATATTATCGCATTTATTCGAACTTTCACACCCTAGTGATTTTGTTGCAAGTCGATCCTGCTTCTAGTGATGAACCTGAAATCGTGTGTGAAGGTTACTACAAAATTGAATACATTTTTATTTTTGCATGGTTTTCAATTCTTAGTGTTGGACATTATCGTTGGTTGCGTGGTCCAATTTGTTGACTGCCTCCTAATAGCAAGGTGGATTATTTAATTCACACCATTTGACGCATCCTAAATTTCTTGCCATTATGAACTATCATTGTGCCATAGCATAGGATTCAATACGTGATTATAACCCCTCATTGAACTTATCCATAATCTGAATAAATGTTTCATTCATTATGAAATTCATGTTGCCATTGTCATCCTATTACACTATTTATTTAATCGTTAAATTGTTTCATATTAATTTTATACTTATAAGGCTCGAAGATTATTCTATCTCCATTAGACCTTTCATTGACACCCTCAACTGCTTCACGAATCTCAAACATCCTCACTTACACAACTACCCACTAAATACCATAACAAGACCCATGTTTTGTTGAACATTACGAATTTGGCATTTGTTTCTAACCCCAACCTTCTAGAGATTTCTCGTCCCTAATCATGCAATTGAAGTTTTAAAACTATGATCACCAACTTTTATTGAAAAAAATAATTAACCTTACACCTCATTCGTCTAATATCAAGTTTTGAAAAAAAAACAACCCCCATGCAACTATGCACACTTATCATTCCTTATTCTAACATGAAGTTGCTAAAAACCCCTAATAGCCTTACCACATTCAAATATCCTTGATGCAATTATTAAAAATTGAGACTACCACGCATGGTTATGTTAGTATGGCTCACATTGTCTTAACTTATTATTTAACCTAACTTGTAATATTAACCTAACCAGTTACTAAACTTGATAGTTTATGTTACTATGTTAAGAAGATAGGTTAATAGGTTAGTCAACATGTAATTTATAGGACATGTACTTTATAAAACCGGTGGTTGGACAAGTAGTTAAATAAGGTGCATTTTTTTGAAATTTTGGATTATTAGTGTAGGTATTGGTTGATGATTGTTTATAATGGTAATTATGATTGTTGTATTTTGAATTGGCTAGTATAAGATTAGGACGACATATCTGTTTAAAGACTTTTGGATTTCATTCATGGTTAGGTGTTTCACTCTTCAATTATGGAACATGGATCATTTTTCTTTCAACCTATTTCCTTCAAGCTTGAGCAATTTGTGTACACGTTAGTTTAGGATTTGTAGTAGTTTAAGTTTTATTTTGTGTGTTGTATGAACCTGTTATTATTTTAGGAACCTGTTGCTGAAAAGTTCAAAGGTAAAATAATTTAATGGGAATAAAAAAACCCCTTTAACAAAGGCCTTTGTTGAAACAAGCAAAATCAAACCATAATTGGGGTGATAATACCCTTACCATCATTATAGAAAAAAAGATAATGGCAGCAAGTATAATTAAAAATATTCCTTTAAAACCATCAAAGAGACCAAAATATGTTGATGATGATTATGGTTGGGAAAAAGGATTGTCAAATTAAAAGGAAGAACAACTTTATAATGCAATGCTTGAGTTGTGGCCTATAGGAGAAGTGGCATTGGAAGAGTTGTAATTTTTGAAAAACATTGATTGTGGTATGCTTCAACCAAAAGAAAAACCAAAATATCTAGTTTATTTTTATAAACATTCACCTAGAGAAGTCTTGATTATTGGATGAAGTTTTCAATGTGACAATTAAGGATAAAAAGATTGTAGGATGGATAATCATAATTGAAAAGTAATTGAAAAAATTAAACCAAGGAGGTACTCATTAATGCACTCTTACCAACATCTTTTCAAGCACGAATTAAAGAATTATTCGTTAATTATTGTGATGTTTTGCCTAGAATTAGAAGGATTTGAAGGGAATACCCAAAGAAATTTGTGAACCCAAAAGTGAATTATCAATTGATGCCCAACCAATTAAGTAGAGAAAATATAAAATGAATCCAAATTATGCATTAAAAATAAAAGAAAATTTGGATAAGCTACTTGATATTGGATTTATTTATCCCATTGAAACTACACAATGGTTGTCTCCTTTGGTGATAGTACCAAAGAAAAATGGAAAATTACAAATATGTGTGGATTATCATAAATTAAATGTTCAAACCAAAAGGATCCATTTCACTTACTCTTTTTGGATTCAATTTTGGATTTTGTGTAGTTGGACATGAGATGTATTCCTTTATGGATGGTTGTCGTAGCAATTATAACCAAGTTAAAATGGTGGAAGAGGACACAGATAAACGACATTCATTTTATAATGGGGTGTTTATGCCTACAACATTATGCCTTTTGGGTTGTGTAATGCCCTTGCTACTTTCCAAAAACTAGTAACAAAAATGTTTAAACCTTATTTAAACAAATTTATTCGAGTATTTTTAGATGATTTTAGTGTATATGGAAATAAGAAAGATCATCTGGAATAATTACAAAAATGTTTAAAATAATGTAGGCTAAATAGCATTGGCCTTAACCTTGAGAAACGTGCATTTTGTGTAAATTCGGAAATATTGTTAAAACGCATAATGTGTCATGATGACCTGCTAGTAGATCCATGGAAGATTGCAACAATTACCATTATGCCAACACATACCAATGTAATGGAAATAAAACAATTCTTAAGAGCGGTTGGTTTTTATTGATGATATTTTTGAGATTTTGTAAGTAAGGCCACACCAATGTGCAAATTATTAAAGAAGGATGAAAATTTTATATGGAGATAGGCATGTGCCAAGTCTTGGGAATGGATGAAGGCATCTTTGACATGCCTACTTGTACTTATCATACTTGATTGGAAGGTAAAGTTCCATGTGCATATCAATGCATTGAATTTTGCACTTGGAGCCATGTTAAGTCAAAATCCAGATAAGACTATTGATAAATCAATTTATTATGCTAGTAGATTGATGAATAATGCAGAAAAAGAACTCTACAACCATTACAAACGAAGCATTAACAATGATATATTTTGTGAAGAAATTTAGGCAATATCTTTTAGGAAATAGTTTCATGTTTTTTGTGGACCACCAAGCTTTATTATATTTGGTCAACAAACCAATAATCATTGGCCAAATTGGTAGATGGTTATTACTACTACAAGAATTTGATTTTAAAATGATATTCAAGCCAAGTTGGGTGCATTTTTTGCTTGATCAATTATCTATAATTAATCATGGAGAACCAACCATTGGAATTACACATCAATTACATGATGCCCAACTATTTGGCATAGAAACTAATTAGTATGGACAAATAATTAATTATTTCAAGAAGGGTTATTTTGACGACAAAATGCCCAAAGAGGAATGGAGCCAATTGGTGATTAAAGCAAGGCCATATACATTACATGATGGCCATTTGCACAAATTAGGACATGATGGAGCGTTGAGGTAATGTTTAACACCCATCAAAGCTTCTAAAGTTTTGGAAGAGTTCCATGAAGGACCAATTGGAGGTCATTATGGCAGCAACACAACAATGAAGAAAATCATGTCGATAGGTTATTAGTGGCCGACTATTCACTAAGATGTTGCCAACTTGTGTCAAAGGTGTGATATACGTCAATGATTATAACTTATGTGGCAAAGTGGCAAGGGACCACTCAAACCAATTATGTCATATGAACCTTTCATGAAGTGGGGTTTAGAATTTATGGGACTTATTAAACCCGCAATTAAGACTACTAGTAATCAACATATTATTGTAGCCACTGACTGCACCACTAAATGGGTAGAAGCTAGGACACTTAAGGATAACACAACAAAAGGCACCATTAAGTTCATTTATGAAAACATCATAACTAGATTTGGGTGTCCCACCCATTTTATTAGTGATCAAGGAAGCCATTTCATTAACAAAATTATTGAAGTGTTAGTGGTGGAATTTATGATTGTACATCACAAGTCAACCATTTACACCCAAGGGAAATTGAACTTCTCCATTTTTGGTCACAAGTTGGATAAAGAAATTAAGGAAGTTTGGTTGTAACCTAGATAAAGGACCTATCTAGCCTATGACTAAACTTTTCTAGTTTTGATCCCTTAGTGGATTAATCCCTTATCTAGCTTGTGACCAAACTTTTTCATTTTTGGTCACAAGAGACCTATTCAACCTATGAACAAAATTCTCTGATTTTAGTCATTTGCTAGATTAGTCCCATGTCCAACTTGTAATCAAATTTCGAAAGTTTCAATCACTTGTTAGACCAATCCCCTTGTCCAGGTTATAAATAAACTTTTTCATTTTCAATTGCATGTTGCATACGGGGACTTGTTCGGGTTGCAATGAAAGGTTTCCACTTTTAATCATAAGTTGGAGAGGGCATACTTATGCAACTTATGACCAAAGTTTTCCATTTTTAGTCACTAGTTAGACATGGGGTAACCTTTCCAGATTACAACCAAATGTGAGGTGACTCTTCGTCCCTCTACACCCAATTCTACGAGATGATTATATTTGGAAGTACATATGCTATTGGTGAAGAGAAAATGTAAAATGTATTTCTAGATATTGAATTACATTTGTAGTTGAAAACAAATAGTTTGGCTCCTATGCTTCACTTATGATTTGGAATTGATAGATATATTTTCAAAGTTCAAATTTTCCAAATTTTAGAATTTTATGTTAAACTACCACTCACTTAAACCAAATTTTAAGGAGCTGACATAATGTTCAACTTGAGAACATACCTTTAATCACTCAAACCATTTTTTTCATCACATATGTTAATCAAATCTAGCTTGCATTCATTCATTGAAAAGTTAGCTACAAGATGCACCTACCTACCAAATCTCAAGCCTTACACCTAAATTAGTAAAATTATGTGCCATAGAACCCAAGAGGGTTTTGCGAAAGTAGAAAACCTAACTTGACAACAGACCTTTAGTCATTTAACACGTTGTTGCCCTCACATATTATATTCAAATATAACTTGCATTAGTTCATAAGAAAATAACTATAAGGCACACCTACTTGCCAAATTTCAAATTCTACACCTAAGTAAAAAAAAACTTATGCTACAAAACCCGAGAGGTTTTATGAACATTCTCCAAGATTTCAAGCTCCAAATCTACCCTTATTCATTTCCATTATTTCAAAGGTATTACTATGATCCAATCTATTCTCTTTCTTTCCACTGTTTACTAAGATTCATTATTCTTCTCCTCCCAAGGAAAGTTGTAAAAACAAGTTTTCAAAGATTCAAATCGGAAGTCATGTCTAAAAAGAAGAAAAAAAAATGGTCCAAATTCACACCTTTAAAGAAAAGAGGAAAAAAAGAGGCTAGGGAAGATCATAACTTAGTGGTCAATGGAAGGTTCCGAGCTTGGTGGCCCTTGGAAGGAATCCAATGCTTGGAAGTCCATGGGGAAACATTTATTTTGGTGGCCAATGGAAAGAATCCAATATTGGGAGGTCAACGAGGAAACATTTTGCTTGGTGGCCAATGGAAGGAATTCAATGTTTGGAGGTCAATTGGGAGGCATCTTGCTCGATGGCCAATGGAAGGAATCCAATGCTTGGAGGTCAATGGGGAGGCATTTTTTTTGGTGGCCACTAGAAGGTTCCAAGCTTGGTGGCTTTTAGAAAAAGAAGGAAAAAATCCTTTTCACCACTTTTCATTTTCCCCTCCAACAAATTTTATTTAAACATTTTTTCTATTGATTTTTAAGGATTTACTTTACCATGGTTCTAGATCATTACTTTACATTTTCCTTCCTTTTCCTTGACCTATAAATTATAATCACGCATTTCGATGTACCAAGTTTTCCACACATTCATCGCCAAGTTAATTTTGATCAAAGATTTTTTCCTTTCCTTGAATTCATGGTGTCATGCATGACCATGTTTTACATGCCTCAAATTGCATAAGTGAATGAAAAACCGCCCTGGGAATCATTCTTAGATTTGACATTGACTTAACACCTTCGTGATGAAAATTTCGAATTGTGAAAAATGCGCCTTATTTTGAAATTGAACCCATTTGAGCTTAATATTATTGCATTTCCTCGAACTTTTATACCTTGATGATTTTGTTACATGTAGACCCTGTTTCTAGTGATGAACATGAAATTGTTTATGAAAATATTTACGAAATTGAAGACACTTTCATTTTTGCATCTTTTTCTATTCCTAGAATTGGACACTATCATTGATTACGCAGTTTGATTCATCAATTGCTTCCTAATAACATGTGGATTACTTAGTTCTCACCATTCGACACATCTTAGATTTCCTATAATTATGAACTAGCATTATGGCATAACCTATGACTCAACATGCATTTGCAGCTCCTCATTGAGTTTATTCGTATCTGAATAAAAAGTTCATTCATCATGAAATCCACATTGCCATTACCACCATATCACATTATTTATTTTAATCGTTATGTCGTTTCGAATTAATCTTACGTTTACAATGTTTAAAGATTATTCTATCTCCATTGGACCCTTCATTAACACCCCTTAATTGGTTCAAGAATTTCAATCATCTTTGCTTACATGATTATTCACTAAATATTAAAACAAGACCAATTTTTTGTCAAACATTACGAATTTTGGTGTTTGCTTCTAACCCCAACCCTCTAAAAACTTCTCATTAGTAATCATGTAATTGAAGTTCTAAAATTATGATTACTAACTTTTGTTGAAGAAAAAAAATTAACCTTACACTTCATTCATCCAATATCAAATTTGGGAAAAAAAAAACCCCTTATTTGCCATGTGCACCCATCATTCCTTATTTTAACATGAAATAGGTAAAAACCCCTAATAGCCTTACCACACCCCAATATCCCTGATGCAATTCTTAAAATTGAGACTACCGCGCATAGCTGTGTTAGTATGGTTCACACCGAAGTTATCCATCTTCGATCATAATTTGGATAGAGGTGACCTATTCAAACAAATATAGTTCGTTGATATTTTCCAAGTGGCAAATGATCTTGAGGTGTGTCAATTAGGATGGTATTAAATATGTGGTCATTAATTATAGGTTAAATAGTAACAATAAAAATAGGTGCAATTTTTTTTAACTTCATCAATGTCGACCTATGTTTCAATATCAATGTAAAAATTGATGCGTTCAGATTAACCTCGATGTGGTGACTGACACAAAAATGGAACGTCATGTTGGTTTTGATAACCCTATATTATGTTGATGGCATAAACAAAATGAAAAAGATTAACGATATAATAAACTAACCAATAGTGAATAATCCACTACAAATGAGGAGATTTGCACTTTGAACGAACTTGTGAATGAAAGATGTTACCCAAATTTCCATTGGAAGGAATTTACAATACTTGGCATCTTGCTTGACTATCAATGGCCACACACTTTTTCAACAATTTGGAACAATGTGAGTTTGTTCAATCAAAGATTTTCTACCCACTTCTCCTCATCATATTCAATCATGAAAAATCAAAAGAACCAAAATGATAGATCTAGGTTTTACCAAATGGCCAAAATTTAAACCTAAAAAGCTTAAATTAATGTTAATCAATAATCATGCAAAGTAATGAAAGTAACAATGTTCTACATAAACATGAAATCAAACTTGGTAGGAGTAGATTCTATCCTATAATTATTCTTTGTTTACTTAAACCAATACAACTTTCACTTCAATTATCCATTTAAGCACTTCAAATCTATAATTTAGTTATTCAAAATTATTGTGGTAGCCTTTTTCACACAATTTCCTTCTTACAACTATTGTTTATTCTACTTCAATTCTATTTCTCCTTGTAAAAACAAAATCTATGGTTAAAATACAATTAGATTATTAGAAAGCCAAAACACAACAAATACAAAATAAAATCCATGTTTCTTCATCAAATCCACACTTCTCTCTTTAATCATAATTGAACCATATAACAAATTTGTAATTTTAAAAGGAAAAATAAAAATTAAAAACATGAAAAGTTTGTGGTTTCAAATACCAATAGAAATATGAATCATATTATCTCTCTCTATCTAACTCTAGCAACTTTAGTAGTTTTCCATGTGTGTAGAAAAAACAATCTCTCAACTCCAACAATTTCCAATTCTAACTACATCTTAAGTCACCTCCCTCCAAAAGTAATTTAAAATCAAAATGTTAAACTATTTGAATCCTATCCAACTCCTTCATTGATTTGTTTAATCCCTATCATTCTAATAATCTATTTTATTTTGGTATCACACTGCCATACACTGGGTAATAAAAATCATTATTTAGAAACTTATTTTCAAACTTCAAATAAGAATTCATAGGTTTTGTTTGAATTTTTTTTGGACGTAGTTGAATAAAGGTTTCAAACCATACCATAACAAGAATTTGATTATCATCCATGAATGAATTTTTTTTGAAACAAACTTGTACTAGAAAAAAACAACAATGCAACATCATCAACATTGCATTACAATATGTTGAATTGAAAAAAAATTAATAAGAAATGAAAACCAAATTTAATAATTTAAGCTTGCAATGTAACAAAATCAAAAATTAAAAACTAAAAAATGAAACATCCAAATGGAATGTGTGTAAGTTGAAATCAAATAGACAAAAATAAGAAACAATATAATAAATTATGAAAGACTTGTAGTGCATTAGAATGTAACATATGCACAATAGAATATATAAAATGCAACAAACAAACAATGAAAATAAAAAATACTAATAAATGTGAAAAACAATGAAACGAACTCACAATCTTACAATGCAACCATAAGAGTTGAAATTAAAAAAAATTGTAACAAAAAAAAGGATGACATTAAACAAATGAAAGCAAAAACAATTTTTGCAAAAGTGAAGATGATTGATTAAAAAATGTGAAAAATCTAAAAAGCCAAAAAAAATTACAACATATGGAAGCAAGAACCAAGAGGACTTCACACAAAGATTGAAACAACAAAAACACACAAATTTGGGAGCAAAGTGTAAGATGACCAAAAATAAAATAAAATGAAGGTGAAGCAACAATCAATTTGAAAACATGAAACTATAGAAAGCCAAGAAGAGTTGAAACATATGGAAACAAGAACCAAAAAATACTTCACATAGAGATTGAAGAAAGAAAAGCACATAAATTTGAAAGCAACGTGCAACATAAAAGAAAGAAGAAAAGTAAAGATGAAGCAAGTGAGAGGGAGGAGATTTACCTCCTGTCACGTGTGAATGGACAAGCATTGAAAGCTTATCTACAACATTGATAAGTCCATACTTTCTAACTTTTTCGTCATAAGTGTGAATCATTTTTGTAACACGCACCATGTTAGGTTAACAATCATATTAGGTTATCATCGGTAGATCCTAACCCTAATGTTAGGACAGTTAACAAAAGAATCAGGAAACTCTAGGGTCTGAATGGCCCTTTATTATTGTAATAATTTTATGTGGGATAACATTGGATAATATCTCGAGGATTTCTTAAGGGCACATAACAAGCTATCGCAGGACCTTTCGTAAGGCCCTCTCCAACCCGTCTTTAATGATAAAGACCGAAAAAGAAAAGGGTGGTCCAATTGTAAGGACCGGATGTGAGGGGAGAGATGAGGATAGCGTATGCTGCCGTGGCCGCCTCCTGTATTTGCTTTTGTTGCAGCAGCCCTGTGAGTGCTCCGTGCAGTGCACCAGGAATGGCAGCCGCAGTGTCCTCCATGGTTTCCTTAGCTTCCGAAGGTCTGCACTCCTCCGTCGTTCTTCCCAGCCTTGGCAGCAGCAGCTCCCGAGTCGCATGCAGGACGGCTGCCGGGACGTCGCAGCTGCCCTCTGCTTCCTCCTGTCGTATGCCAGTTCATGCTCTTCGTTGCTCTGGTGCGTTATTATTCATGTAGCCCCTTCACTTCCGTGTTTTTTTTTTCTCCTCCGTTGCATTTTGCAAAGGCTTTGGATTCTGATCTAGAAATTTGAAACAGGCATGCATTGTGTAATTGCGTGAGAGTGTTGTATGTCCCTCATCGCTAGCATTCAGGTCACTGAAACGAACTAGGTTTCCCATTTGATGCCATTTATCGAATTGAAGACCAGAGTGCAATGATTGGTGCGATTATTTCTATTCGCTGCTTTCGATTTTATGGAGTATCAATAATCGATGATCAATTGGAGGTCTCCATGGTCTTTAAGCAAATGGACTGTCAATTAGTTAGTGTAATGTGCAGGTTATACATCAAGGTGCTCCTAATTTTTTAATCAGCACTACAAGTATTACTGGAATGTCTGGTAAAGTTGCACTTGAAGGTTGTCACGTTAATTCATCAAATGGAATTTTTGGTGGAACTAGTCTTATCCAGGTCATCAGGAGAGGATAAGATCTAGGTGCAGAGAGTCAATCTGATCCCTCGGATGTGTATCCTCATATCCTGCACATGGTGGGTTGCAGCATCAAGTAGGGATGAGACTGTTTCAACATCTGAGTCAATACAGAGTATGGCATGTGGTCTCTGTGCTGCACTCACTCTAGCAACATCCGTACCATCTTTTGCTGCCCAAAACTCATTGGTACTGATTTACCTTTGTATTTGCCATCTTTTCTCCCCCCATCCAGGTTTACAGTTTTGGGATACAATGGGCATTGCACAAAATTCCAGTGCAAACATGTGAAGATATACTTAGGCAGGTATCCTGCCTCCATGGAATAGTTATATGCATCTATAGGTCATTCTGTGCTTTTAGCATGACTTGATATCACAGATTGAGCCTGGGTGGGCTGTGCATAGGTGAGGCTGCCTCCATTGTCCAATGACCCATTCAGATGTGAAAAGGCATTTGTAGGAAACACCATTGGGCAAGCAAATGGAGTTGCCAACACTCTTCTTGATCTTCGGTTTTGTGACTTCTCAAATGATACAAAAAACCTGAAGGGCAAGAGTTTGACAGCAGCATTGATGGCAGATGCCAAGTTTGATGGTGCTGACCTGACTGAGGTTGTCATGTCCAAGGCTTATGCTATGAATGCAAGCTTCAAAGGTAGGCATATCACAGTCCAGCCAATGAATCTGATCTATAACTCTTCTTTTTTCAGTTTTCAGCTGAGTTATGCAGAATTTGCCTGTTGTTAGCATGAGAGTGGTTTTGTATCAGACCCATGATTGTAGCATCTGGTGAATGAAATTGGCACCAAAGACGTTTTTCCTTGTTCCACACAATGGATTGTCAAATACCATAGATAGGATCAACCTGATGTCTACGGATACAATTAGAAGGAACAAGATGACCTAGAATGAATGCATTGCAGCTCCACATTTGACAATCTTACATGATGCAGTCTGATGCTCAATGAGTAGCATCCAGTGTCTGGTATTTAATGATGATCTAATGATTCCACTAGACTAGGTTGTGTTTCTGATTGGATGAAGAGCTGTCCACCCTAAGAGCCCAACATTTGTGGTGAAATGGTTGGAAAGTTTGACTTTGAAGAGAAGACAAATCAATGGTACTGTGTGTAAGGGCTAATTATGGGCTGATTGTGGGTGTGAATAGGCACAAACTTTACAAATGCAGTTGTGGATAGGGTGACATTTGATAAGTCTGACATGCGTGGTGTCAAGTTCTACAACACTGTCCTCTCAGGGTCTACTTTTGATGGTGCTAATTTGGAGGGGGCGAGCTTTGAGAATGCTTTAATTGGTTATGTAGACATACAGAAGCTGTGCAGAAATGTAACCCTGCCTGAAGAGAGTAGGATTGATTTGGCATGTAAGGAAACCCCACCAAAATAAGCCTACTTAAGATTGTGTCTATCAGTCTAAAGTGTTCCAGACACCCTGCATATCATGGATTGAGAAATAGCTCCTTCAATCTTGAATGTTTATTGAAGGGACAAATGGATTCTTTAGGTACGAGGTGACACTGCCTTAAGAAGGTTTCCAATGACTCAAGGAAAGTTATGCATTTGCAGAGTTAATTTCAACAGGTGAAGCTGCAGATCCTTTCCGTCAAACTGTTCTTCATGTGCACAGATCTGCTTGGTGTGTCTGCTGGAGAGTAGGTTCTGTTGTCTGCTGAAGAAAGTGGGTGTGCAGACATGAAACTAAATTAAGACTCACTTTTCCAGTTGGACATTGTGAATTTTCTGTCTCACAGATGCTGTGCATTTAAGATGGAAAAGGATATCCTGTAGTTCCCTCAAAGCAGGGATGGATCATGTGAGCTAAACTAAGAGTTTGTTTGACTGGGGGACCACCTGAGCAGGTGAAATAAGAAGGCATGTTACTTTTCTGTTCATTGACAGGGTGATCCACAATTCAGAAAATACCAATTTAAAGAGTACCCTTCATGTTACCTGTCATGACAAGTCCTTTCCTGTTGGAAACAGATATTAGGTATTCAAAGGTAAAATCCTGTTTGTTGTTTTGCCTTTGTTCTTTATGGAAATTGTGGGAGATTTGATCATAAAGCATGAGGAATTTCTTAGTGTATTTGCAGGGCACCTTATATGTTTCAATGTTCCCTAGAAAAGACAAGGAATCTTACAAGTATACACGCATAAGTGTATACTCTCAAGAGTAGGCATAAGATCAGTCCATATTGAAATACTCTTGGAAATTCTCCAAGTGCAAAGCCTAAGAACCGGTGTTTAGCTGGTTCTTACTTAATTAAAGAACTGATGGGTCTTAGTTGAAGATTTTTAGGGGTTAAGGTGTCAAATAATGTCTAATGAACTTGTATTGCTTGTGAACATCTGCTGCAATATTTCTGCATTTGTCTACAAGGTCCAGCACTATTTGATTCCAAAACTTTGTAGTAGCAATCTTGGCCAATAGATGCACATGTTGGATATCTGGATTCTTGGTTAGCAACATCTACAAAAAAATACCAATCAATATCAACTTGTGTATGTGTGTGAGAAAATTAAACTATTGAATTCATCAATGGCATACCTATGTCTCAAGGTACAGAAGTTTTCACTACCAGTTCATACCCTGTTGATGATGAAGCAACCACTCTAGCAAGAAAGAAAGGACAAGGGAAGGCAGTTTTCAACCAAGCAATAGGTTGCAGTGCCCAAGTCCAATCAGAAAAGCCCAACAACCAGATTGGGAACACTTTGAGAGTCCGGCACTTGTCAAGGCCAAAAAAATTGAGCACATTGCAGAATTTGACATAGTTGATGGGTGAAACAAATTTGAAACAACAGTTACAAAAGTTGGGTCAAATCCAAGTGAATGTTGGGTACTCAAGTCAATTGAGGAATGAGATAGAATGCAAAGTCAAGTGGGCTTCTTTTGCAGGAAACTTTTTTTTAAATGCAATTACAAGGTAGGCACAAAAACAACCAAGATTATTGGTCCATGACCATTGCAAAGAGAGCAACACTTGGATTGCTGAAGAATTTTGCGCAAAGCCTTTATGTTACAATGGCAGAATTCTTAAGCACCAAACCCATATTGAATCCATTCCATATGTGAGAACTATGGATGAAATAGACCACATCTACAGGTCAATTGGCCTCACATTAGATGATGCCATCAACTTGAATGAGGATTCAATAGGTGCAAGTGAAAGAGAAATGCAAAATGTCAATAAGACAAAAGATACTAGATATGTAGATGAACCTTAGAGCTATGAACCCATGCCATCTTCACCTCTGTTGCCTGGGCTTGCCTTGTGCAACACCTAGGAGTCTCACATAACTGATGCAAGAAATAAGTAGCGAATCCATAGTTGCCATTGACTTGGATCCAACTTTACCAGAGTTGATTTGACATAAAACTGCTACACCAATGCCCACACAACCAAAAGCAACTGCACCACCACCCATGAAACTAAACCCCATGTCATGTACTAACCCCCCAACACCACATTCAAAATTTCAAAAAGCTCAAAATGGTCATCATTTTGAAAGCATAGGAGTGAAGTGGACTTACTTTTCAGCCCATAAAAGCATGGTGAAATAGAAAAGGGGACTAAAATGATGGTGGAGTCCATAGATTATATTGACACCATGAGCATGGTTTTGCAGGAGAAATGATCAGAAATTTATGATAAAATGTTGGAGAAACAACTTCGGTACTTCAATTCCAAGGGTGAAGCTGACAACTACACCTAGATGAACATGGTTCACGTGCCCAACAATTTGACATAAATAATGACCATGACTTTTGTGTGAGGTGCAACCAGCAATAATGATCAAACAACAAAAACAACCAACACCATTGAGGAACATCTCGAATAATGAAGGTAAACACATAGCCGTTGATTGAATTTTGTGATTTGAAGAATGAAAGAGAAAAATTGAAGTTATTGGTGTTAGATTGAAAATCGGGAAAGGAGGTTCAAGAAACAGACATAGCTTATGAACTATTGAAAGGTCCAAAGTCACAAAAACTGCTACCTCCAACAATGAAGATAATCAGACACAATCATTGCCAATGCCAACACACATGATACTACAAACTGATTATAAATTTCAGAATTTTTGAACTAGGAAAAAAAAAACCCTAAAATATGTCGACATGGATGAAATTTGAAATGGATGAACTTTTTGGATGAAATTTAAAAATAGTTTGTTGAATGAAAATGCCAGATGATGTTATTATTTGGATAAGTCTAGACAACATGGGTGGGTGAAAACGATAATTATTGCTAACATTAAATTTGTATTTTATACTTGAAGCACACTGTTGGGAAAACTATCATTTAACTGTCGATAAATTTTGTTTTATTTCTCATTCATCACATGGAAATTGAAGAGGAGAACCAACTAAAGGGATAGGCAAATGTTTGACAACGAGATATATATATATATATATATATATATATAATGGTATTTACATCATCCAAACTAGTGTGCAATTCAAACAACTTTAGTTTAACGAAAAACAAAAAAGCTTGTAGCCTTTGGCAATCAAAACACCAAAACTTTTTAAATTATCTACAAAATATTCTAGAACTCCTCAACCTTTATAGCTCTAATATGATTTGTTAGACATTGGAAACTCCTAAAATTTGCACCTTTCTTTTTGTGGAGGTTCATTTCTTTGCTTCTTTAGCTATCAATCATTTTGTCCATGGGTTTGAATCCTTGACTAGATCGGTAACCTACAAATTACCAATTGGCCCATTTTTTGACCTAACAAAACAAGAGGTGGAGGCCTTTGTAAAACTAAGGGCAACTTGTTGAAAAAAAAATATTTAAAAATAAACACCACCATGTAACCACTTTAGTTTGTAAAAAGATGTTGCAATTCCATAGGTGGGATGGCAAAGGTTGGAATTATGTGCCTTGCAGTTCACATTTGCATTAGATTGAAGAGGTCCTACAAGAAAAAAAAGGACTTAATCATAAATTGGTGAGGGATACATCCATCTAATTCACTAAATGAAACCTTGTGATTTGAGGTAATACATTTAGCGCATCTCAATATTAATGATATCCCAATAGATTCATCACATCATATCATCCAAAATAGTATGGACCCCAGAAACAAAACCAATCTATCCTTGTTTACAAATATTAATGTAAGTGCCAACATATTCACATACATTGTTAGCAAATAAAAGGAACCCATTAACATGCTATTAGGTCACAACTATAAAAATTTGACCTATTGACAATGGTTCATAAGATGATAACATGAATAATGCCTAGAAACTAAATAGAAGGTGTATTAGTTAGTCAAAACCACAAAGATCCTTAACACTACTAAGGGTATTCATGGGAAGAAGAAAATGTGCCAACCTTGTTGCCTTTAAACAATAATGGGCATGTATAAAAATAATATTCATAAGTGCACATTTAACATAGTAGATAAGTACCATGAAAATTCATTAAAAGGTTGCAATCATGTTCCAAAAATTTGTGTTTTTTGGAGTTAAATTGAGTTTTACTAATATGTCTTAATAAAGTTGAAACCATTTTATAGGTGCAACCCATGATCCGTATATGCCTCATGTGTCAATGTTCTTGCAATATAATCATATAAGACATTTCAAAGATCAAATTAAATTTGTAGAATATATTTTAAGAACCCAATCTTATAGAAGACACCATAACTATTTTGAAAAACTAAGGAAAAGTTTTATACTTCTTGGTTAGACAATTTTTTGCATATATGTCATTTGTTTCCAGCTTGAGCTTCAAGCTAAATAGATCTCATGGTGGTGATTGTAGATCTTCTTTCAATCTCATGTTTCTTCTTATACTTAGTACCACCTATAGTAGATTTCTTCTTACTTTTGTTTGAATTCTTTCCCTTGCATGCTCAAATTCCTTTTCCTTCAAAGGTGAAGGGGCAAAATTACCCAAATTCCTAGCTCATTTTTCAATAGTAAACAATGGCTACTCATGGGAAGATTCGACTTCCACCTCGATTGCATGATCATGATCAAATTCAAAAAATTTGTCAACAAGTTTCAACTCCTTTCTACATTCTACATCCTTGCTTTTTGGCACAATTTTATGACAATGAATGGGTTACACAACTGGTTGCAACTTGATTTTAGTTGGAGACCATCCTTCATCAACTTCAATTTGATTGCTAGGAGGATTCATACCACAACTAGTAGGAATGTAACTTCCAACATTTGGACTAACAATGTTGGAAGTGATTATCTTGGAAAGGTTGCAGAAAGGCATCTAACATCATTAGGATGCCCCACACATGGTTAGAGCACAAGTAGCAAGCCCATTTAGTACAAAGTTCAATTCATGACAACTTCACAAGTGGCTTAACAAATACATAAAAATCGTAAGTAGTTCAACTATAGATCTTAGCAATACACCTTCAAGTGGTATCACAATCAAATGAACCAAAAACCATGTCAAATGATTGAAAAACTATCAAAAATTTCAAACATATTTATGTAATGCCGCTTTAATGTCATCTTGATCAAGGAAATTTGCTCTAAATCATTTATACGAGTGTTGAAGATTTTTTTAAAAATAATTTAATTTAACAAGTTGAGTTTTGGTTTTAGTAAAGGACTTTTCAACTCGAACACCCCAAAATCAGTTTTATTCAGCACTAGGTTAAAGACTCTTTTAATAATAAAAATTTGATGGAATTTTTTTTGACATGATGATAACCTACCATACACATATGAAACACACTCAATTTAAAATTTGTGGTACTTGAAAGATTTAAAAATTCAAAATATCATTTTAGAAATTTCAAATTTCAAGAGTCATTTATTCGATGTAAATGGGTCATAATGTGTATGACATATGAACACAATTTTGGCTTATGATACAAAAACTAAATCTTCAAGTAGTTATCATATTTTAACATGATTTGAAATTATGATCATTTTTCAAGACAAAACATAAAATTTGGTAGAATTTGTACACTTTTAAAAATTCATATTTATTCAATGAGAATTAACAAAAGTAATGTAATTTATTGGGGGACTTGTCAATACTTTTAATAACATGTTGCAAAAAAAAAACATAAAAAATTCCTATGAAAAAATCAAAATGTTTAAAAAAGGTCCACTTGTGGTTGATTCCTTTGTCACTATTGGCTTGTTTGACTGTGATTGCACCCTTTCAATGTCCACAATTAATCCATGCTTAGCTTGTAGATTTGTGACTGAAATCCATTGTATTCCAAAATCATTCAGAATGATCCATAATACAACCAAATGTTTAACAAAATCCAAATCTTGTTCATACAATCTAAATTTAATGAACTGTTAATCAAAACATGAATCCTTACTATGACCAGGTAACAAAATATGCAATCCACCTAGTTCACAAATTGTTGAAAAGGATTGAACATGGTATAGAAGTGGACCATGAGTGTAAAATGGTTATTGCAAGTTCCACAATTTGAGATATGTGGTTTCTACTGTCCACCAATTCTCAAATGGACCAACCTTGAATTATTCCAACACAACTATTGTGTGAGCACGTGAACATGAATGACGAGCTTGTGAACGGTGAGTAGCGAGCACGTGAGCATAACTTTTGTGAACAACATTTAATCTTTTAAGAATATTCTTACCATGGAAGTCAAATATTTTCCACATAAACAAGATTATTCCATCCATGTGGATAGAATATTCTATTGATGTGGCAAGAATATTTTTTGGATGACACAAAGTATGCATCCAAATATACACAATGGTGAGTTTGACATTAAGAAATAATTTCCCATTATCTTCCAATAATGTTTTAATTAATGAACATTTAACTTAGTTTGATAATTAATTTATATTTAATGAAACATCATTCATGTATGTAAAATGTTGAATGAACAATTATCGAAGTGTTTATAAAACCAAAATGCTAACATCACTTGTTCTATTCCAAGAACCAAACGCATAGCATCATCACGAACACTAAAATTGCCAATTCAAAATAATACTCTTACCTACACCAAAGTTACATGGTGGTCCAACAAGTGACAAACTTCATCACAACTCTAAGTTGGAAAATGAATGAAACTTTCAAATTGCCCACAAAACATGACATGCTACAAAACATAATACATGTGTCTACAAGGCACCCACTTCCCTTACCGACCTAATAAATTGGACATCATTGCTACAAAATCCAAACAAGTGCAAGCTAAAAAATTCCCTATTATAACTTCATAATGCTTCTTGTTTGGATTTTGGCTAGATATAATCTTATGGATTCGTCCATATCCGAGAAGGGGAACCTCCAATGGTGGGTTTACAATCACTTCAAAAAGTTTACCAACCTCCCATTAATTGTAGTGTAGATTTGACATCTTGAATGGCACTATATGACGAACAACCTTACCATTATGTGATGTTGGCCATGACATTTCATCCACTGGCCTATTCTAGGAATGGAGTTTTCCCCTCCATATAGACTTCAAGGAAACATTGCTTATCATTTATTCAAAACAAATCCCACTTCCTCAAGAGACTTGATTTCATCTTGGGTGCGATTCTAACTATGCAAGTCGATATTGGGGAATATTTTAAAATTGCGTTTGCAAGTTGCTTTAGATCTTCAGATTGTGTTGCTCTATGCAAGAGCAACTCACTCTTATCAGACCTTTGACCTAGTCAACCACCCTACTTGAAATGAGAATACAATGTTGATTATTTGAAAGCTCAAATGTAGCCATATGAAGTAACAACATACAAACAGGTTGCCTTTTTGCAAGTCTATTGAAGCCATACATTGTGCATTGTTTCTTAGAAGTTGCTCGTGGGCATGTTTGCAAGTTCTTCAGGAGAGATTTTTTGCAAGAATGTTTTTTTGGGTTATGCAATATTAAAATGATTGGTAACGATGTGAACTTGTCAAGAAGGTGGGGTGAAAGAAAAGATGTGTGGGAGGGTTGAAAACAATACCTGTATCATAAATCCTCCCATTCTTTTGCACAAAAGTGCCAAAAACTAAACCAATTCTCCAACTCTTGAAGTCTAGATTCATCAACAACACCCAAGGAATACCACCAATAGTGGATTGTTACATATTGGGCATCAACCTCTTCCAAAAAATGGCATTTTAAAATTCATAACACAATGTCCTATATTTGTTTCCCAACTTTGGCTTGATTTGTTGTTTTGTGTATTTGTCCATGGATTGACTCCAATGAAAAAAAAAGTTCATTCTTTGTCAACCATCAACTCACTTGGATTTTTGCTATCATAGATAATTCGAACTATGTTCTAATTGGCTTAAATGCTATGGGCCATGAATCCTTTGAAGTTTGGATTGGGAACACTAGTATTGGCCATGACCTTGTTTAAATTCCATTGCATTATACAATGAGCCTCCATGTTTTCAAATTGCATATCACATATCACAATCATCATCACCTTGCAGTAGAAAGAATCATACACATGGCAAGTGAATGTTGTCTAACCCTCGACATGCTTTACATGATCAAACATGATCCAAGTGGTTTGGAAATCACCTTGAGCTGCATCCGCTTGACTAAATCATAGCCACATTAAGGGCATTTTTAACTAATCGGTTTTCAACTACATGTCGTTTTCAACTTTATTTCAATTGCATAATAATATTTATTTATAAAAATTCCATGTGGATGGGATGGCATTTCAAATTAGTTGATGTGTTGACTAATTTGGTAAGAGTATGAACATTGACCAATAACAGGTGTTGACTATCAAAATATTTTTAGAAATAAAATATAACCCAGTTGAAGAGTAGTTGAGAATCCTATTTTGCCATGACATTATGCCACGTCAAGAATTGCTTGACTATTTTGGTGGACCTTGTTTTTTAATGGATGAAATATGCATGCATTTTCAACTATATTCAACTTTAATTATCATTAGTTATACCCTACCCACATATTACTTACCCATTTACCTACTTATCATTTCTTACACCCTACAAGTTACCTACTTATTATTATAACTTATACCTACATATTATATACCTACCTACCTAGGTACCTACAAACTATTGACCTACATAACTTAAGCTACACCTTATTTTAAATCACCTATGCTATAATCTAAATCTATTTAACCTACAATTTATCACCTACCTATAACTACCTTAGTTATATATGTAATAAGTACCTACCTAACCTACAAAGTATTACCTACTTACAAATAGGTACCTAGAAGTAATTTGCAACAAGTGTACTTGTTTAACCTACAACCTACCTAGGTCTACATAGGCTTTTAAGTTAGGTAAGGAAGCTAATTAGACCTAGATTAGGATAGCTAATTAGGTTAGGCAAGCTACTTTAGCTTAGCAAGGGTTAGCAAGGGTCCAATTTTGTGGTATAAAATAATTGGTATAAAATTTTATGGCACTTTACATATTCATGAAAATGCCATAAAATGCCACAAAATTAGAATTACACCATTTATAATGTTTAAAATTATATCATAAAATGTCATTCATTGATATATGATTCCATTTATCCCATTAAATGTCATATAATATATATAATGCCATTATTAATTATGAATGGATGGACTTAATGTGGCATACAGTATGAATGAATGATTAATGTGCTAAATAATATGTTTGAATGGATGGTATGACATATAATAGTGGTGGTAATGTCTTGGTGAGAAATTCAAAATTTGAATTATACTTGAAAACTATTTGAAACGATGTCAACTTGCAAAGTTGAAAATTAGTTAACATCCTAACTATAACCACATACTTCATCCATCCATGGATGAAGGACTGTCTTTACATAACGTTGTCATTTACTTTGAGTTTTCTTTACGCTCTAATTTGAATGTTTTTTTTTTTTTTTTTTAATAGTTTGTTTTGTTTTATCTTGCTTTTCTTTAGGCCCAACTTGTGTTTAGAAGTTTAAACCATGTAGTTTAATATCAATTCATGGATTTTTTTCAAGTGAGTCCATTATGTTTATTGCACGTGAAGAATTTCAAGTTTTTCATTTTGGGGTTATTATTAAGTTATTTTCTTTTTTTATCATGTTCAAACTCTTGTTTCTTCTAATTCATTGCATTTTTTAAAGGTCATATGGTGTCAAGGCAAGGCCATTACCATCTCCATGCACAAACATCTTGAACATGAACACATTCTTTTTAGTTTGTTGCTTTAGAAAACAACTATCCTGAATAAAACAATAACAATGGTTTACTTTGAGAGTGAGAATACTAGAAACGTACCTTCTATTCCATGGCTAATGCTTAAAGGATGCAATTAAATTCTAGACGTTGGGGGGAGACAACAATATGAACTTGTCCATCATTATGCGCAACTTGTTGCCATTTGGAATTTCCACTAGCCCTTATCCATCTTCGTTTAGTAGGTGCTTTGAAAGAAAGGTTTTACTCGCAACTGACGCAATGGCTAATGCAATAGCCCTTAATGTGCAAGACACCTTTCCTTCAACTAGGGATTTGACTTAATTGAAAGCTTCTCTAAAATGACCTTTCACCATTGGATGATCATGTGTACCTAAATGAATAACTATTTGAGTCAAATTCTCCTACTTGTGCATGACGTAATATATGCAATTTGCACATAGATTAACATAGAAAAGGGGACTATTACAAATTTTGCAAAATGGTGGACCAAGAACAAAATGATTTCCTTGAAGGTCGTGAACCACATCACTAATCCAAGCTATTTTGCTTTTCCATTTGTTAAGAAAAAAAAATTTACAACCATCATTCTAGCATTACAAATGGCCCAAGCAATGCGCTTTCCAAAAGTAAGGTTGAGTTTGTTCTTCATGTTAATTGCCTTAACCTTGCACCATGCATGGCCATCATGTTTCCTATCCATTCTTTACATCTACCCAAAATGATCATTGATATTAACAACATGGGGGAGTTTTAACAAGACAACACCATTAAATCTACTCAAAATGCAATGAACATTCTCAATGCAAAAGTTATCATAATTTAAATATCTCAACTCATAATTAGCATGCACGATAAACAACATTGCTCAAAGATAATCTATTACACTCAGCAAAAATGGAATATCTCAAATGGAATATTATGAATAAACAATAACTAAAGCATAATGACATGCACATAGAAAATTTGACATGCAAAGAAAGATTGAAGGTATTCCATCCTCATCATATGAATCAAACAAATTTATCAACAAATATTAAGGATTGACACGTTTTGGGACAACCTCTTGCTTGATCTCCAGAGGATGTTGGATGACATTTTAAACAAATGTCATAGTTTCTGGCATCAAAACAATATTCTGAAAGTTTTTCGGAAGATTTTTCCCAACGATCCTAAACTTTTTAGCATTCACTTTCCATTCAAAATCGAAATTACCCAAGACTAGAACTTGATAAATGGATATAATAACATTGTTGTTATCATCATATGTTTTGTCCTTGGTCATAGGAATTGTGAGGACCCTAGCCTTGGGCTTGTGACTAAAGCAAAGGCATGGAAAAGTGTGGGCCAAAAGTGCAACCCGGGAGTCACATTTGCACTTTTGGGAGTGTGAGGAAATGAACCCACGCACTCCCAAGTGGATTCACACTTTGGGAGTTGGAATGCTTATGGAGTCCCAATTTTTCAAAAAGGTATTTCAGGCATCAAAACTCATTAGATTAAAAAAATTTCATACCATTGGAACAATCTTGAAAATTAAATGTCTAAATTGGACTTGCATGATCCATTTGAGTACTTAAAACACAAGTTATGGCCGAAAGAAAGGCCAGGAGTCAAAGTGCTAATTTGATTCCCGCCCATTAAAAGTTTGGCATCGCCCTAAAATACATGTTTATAGGTGGCGTGCCACATACCTTTGGAAAGTTCTTGATGAATGCTACAAATACGCTTCAGAACTCATTTTAGTCGAAGGTCTATACAAAAAGTTATGGCCTTCCAAAGTATCAAGAGTCCCAATTTTGGGAATTTCGGGACTCCCAACTTGAAAGTCATGGGACAAAATGACATTTGAATACAACCCCCATGGCTAATCATAGAGAATGCTATAGTGGGGAAGGTGGTGATTTCCCTCAAGACCAGGCCATGGTGAGCCTTGTGAATTTGTGTATGCTCGTGGCTCGTTCATGCACCAAAAATGTTCCAACCATGCACTAACCAACTTTTTGTTTGGTTTGTGTAGCTTCGTGTGAATAATTGACCTGCTTGTCACTTGTCGTAGACCCCATCTCGGAGCTCCAACATGCCCCTCTACCCCCGAAGTGCTACAAGCTAGAGAAAATAATTCCACTCTTTCTTTGATTGTTTTCACTTTCGAACTCACATTTTAGTCTTTCAAAGAATGTGGGGGTGCGTCATGAAAAATTCCTGAATGGAAACCAAACATAGCACACAAACATTTTTTTGTGACATGCAAAATTCCAAAGTCATGTGATGAACAATGAGCCCAACTCTACCTTCTGCATGAAAAGTTGCCGTTTTATTAGAAGTCAAATAGACCAAAGCGTGGGGTGGAAACGTTGTAAAAACAACAATGTTCTACATGAAACCAAATGACAAATAGAAAACAATGACATTGGTTAAGAAAGTATAAACAATATGTTAACCTTGTGGGAGATGTCAAAGCAACAAAGAGTACGAAAAGAATGTTCATTGAAAAATATATTTCAATTTTCACTAATGGAAGATATCCAACTGCTATAGGAAAAAGATGAGAAGTATGGTAGAACACATAAAAGGTCGTGGAACTTTTTATTGTTGGTTGACAATATCAAATAAAGCAAAACAAATTGTTGTGTATAGGAAAACTTCAAGAAATGATTATGTAAATGGACCTCATGTCAAGTACACTTTATTATTGGTGCAACATGGATAATGAAGGAATATATTACCATTTTGTGGAGAGGGCCTACCACACTTCAATCAATATGTCAACAAATTAATTAACAAAATTTGATAAATACAAATAATTGTTCACCTTGGAAAATACAATAGCATAACTTGCGAGCTATCAAAAACTTTCCATGTGCTTTCAATTCGTTATTGCTTCTCCCAATATAATGAAATTAAGAAAGTAGATAGTAGACACAACAATCCAATTTTCATTCAATATCCCACAATATGCGACATTCATAATCACAAGATGCTATATAATCTAAAATAACAGGAAAACCCAAGAACATAATCTATATTCTTATAACATAGTCACATTCCAAAAAAAGGATTATTCTCATCACACACAACAAGACCTTTATTAAATAAGACATAACAAAAAAGAAAAAACATTTGTTTACAATTAAGAGTCCAACATAAATCCTTTCTCAATAATATCCATTGATTTTTCCAACAATGTGTAGAAATGTGATTCACAAGAAAGGAATAATGATTCTTGCTTAATTGGGATATGGTTCTTCAAAAAAAATTAATTCAAAAATATGTAGGATAATATAAAAGATGGGTATCTGCTGATGTCTGATTAACACTAATTCAACAAATAAATTTTAAATGCATATATCATAAATGCTCTCCAAATTAATCAATAATAAATTATTAGGCATATAATAAATTTGGTGTTGGGGAAAACTAGTTGGGAACAACTTATTGGATCAAAATAAAAATGACCTAGATAATGATATGACAAGATAGGATAAATCATATATCAAAAGGCAAGTTTGGAATGCATATAAAAAAATTAAACTATACAAATTTAACCACATGGGACCAAAAACAACCATCATAATCCATAAAATAAGTTTTTAGCTCCAAAAGTAATAAACCATAAGTAATGGAAAAAGGGAAGCTTTAAAAATTTAGAGGTTTGTAATGAATATTGATGGAATATTGTCTATGAGATCTTGCCTAATAGTTCCATAAAATAAACGTAATTTTCAAAATGTACATTAAATTTTTTTTTGAAATATATTCTCATTTCTAGTATCTTTAGTTGAAATGGATGTAACTGAATAAATATGAATAGGTTAAGGATAAATATGTAAAACTTTTTAATAAATCACCCATAACAACTTAAATTAAATTAAATTTCAATTAAATTAATTTGCAACCAAATTAAAAATTAAAAATATATACTAAATCTTTTACAATGGGTTTATATATCTACCAGTTAGAATATGAAAGGTTTCTAAGAAAAACAATAATGAAAGGTAAAAATTTAAGAAATAGAGGACGTGGATATTATTAAAATGAAAATTGTTATATTTTATACAATACCTTCATAATCCACACAAAATTCAATATAGACGCACTAAATTAATTATTTAGAAATTAAGAAATAAATAATTTGGTCCCAAATTAACTTGATCCAAATGTAATTATTTAAATTAGTTATATCCATTAACGGGATCTTATATGCCTAATAAAATCTCAACAAACTTGCTAAGTTTGGAATCCTCTTATAAGTTCCAATCAATAAAAGAATAAAATGGAATTATTGACAACTAAAAATTGTAGGAAAAGAGGTGCATCAAATATATATATTTCTTATAGTGTAGAAAAATAAATTTAATAGATTAATACCCAATTTAAATATTGAATAAATTAAGAAATTAAAATTTCAGCAATTTTGAGAAGGGTGAAGGATATCAATGAAAATGATATATATTAAATTAGTTATTTTGGAAATTAAAAAATTAATTTAATGACCATTAATTAGGTCCAAATGCACTGATTTAGATAGATATAGTTGTATACTAAAGACATTTAAACAATACATATACCAAAATTAAAACCTCATTAACCAAATTATTTATGATTCCTTCCATGAGGTCCAAATTTTTTTACAAGGGTATTATTTCCAATTAATAACATTAGGAGATAAAATGGCATCCAAGTGATTACTATCCATTTAGTGTGTTATATATTTCAATTACTTAATAATTAACCGAATCAAATATTGAAAAAATAAATAGGGAACTAATATTGTACTAACTCACAAGTTCCAATTATATGGTATTAGGTCTAAATTAAGTCATTTGGTTCAATTCAAAGATAAAAACTTTTGGGATCTGAAATCTCAATTAAGGTTTAAGTAGGCAAGGGATATCAAATTAATAACCTAATAAATGCAATTAAGAATAGGGACCTAAACCTCCAAAAGTGGGTGGATATAGATAAGTAGTTGCCAAATGGGCTTGCATAATTTTCATATCTATAGTCAGCAATTAGTGACATCCGATCACATTAGAGACAATTAAGTTTTCTTTTTGTTCTTTTCTAATTTTTCAAATGCAAGAACCGATAGCCCTTCAAGAAAATAGGAGAAGACCAAGGCGTAAAAAACGGAAAACAAACTTCAACTGGACAAGTCGAAAGTAGAGGAAGAAACATGCAAGATTGTTGTTACACCAAAAAATTGAAGTGATTGATGACATGCAACGGAACTTATTTGTTGAAGACCAATTAGAAAACTCATTGTCCAACCAAGAGGAAGAGGCATGTTCTTGAATAGTTTTTGGCCGAAACAAAAACTATGCAATAATGTTGAGCATTTGGTCTCTCCTTGTGGAAACTATTCGTTTTAAGTTTATATTTCTTTTTCAAGCACTTAGCCATAGATCAAGCTCCAAAAAATTGGAGCTCCACCTATGGTTGAGAACAAACGACATATTCTTAAATGGTTTCTGCTCGAAAACAAAACTTATGCAAAGTGTCAAGTATACAAACTTGTGGAAACTTTTGGATGATATTTCAAAAAGTGATTCTTGTAAACCTTAATTTCTTTTTCCACGATATATATCTTGTGTTTTGGTTCATTTACATTATGGATGGAGCAAGCAAGCAAGCACAAGGGAACTTGGAGGTAAGCTTTCCAACTCTTTCTTCTTTCCTTTGTTTTTATGTCCTTTCATTATGCTTATATAATCATCTAGATTGATCATTTAATTTCATATAATAGTTGGTCAAAAGTTCATTACTATTCATTATTAATCATTTTACTTGTGCAATACCACCCATAAAACTTTGTCATGATCAAATGGGGTGCAATCACAAGTGTTGGAAGGTGATATTCACATTCTGTGTACTTCTATGTAATATGTAAAAATATGCAAAATTTCATTATGCAAGCACAAGTGCTAAAAGGTGAGTTTAACTTTCTATGTAATTATGTGTAATATGCAAAAATATGCTAAATTTCATTATGCAAGCATAAGTGTTGGAAGGTGATTTTAACTTTCTGTTTAATTATGTGTAATACACATAATATGCATAGTTTCATTATGCAAGCACAAGTGTTAAAAGGTGATTTTAACATTATGTGTAATTATGTGTAATATGCAAAATATGCATAATTTCATTATGTAGGCACAAGTGTTGGAAGGTGTTCTTTTAATTTCATGTGTAATTATGTGTAATATGCAAAAATATGTAAAATTTCATTATGCAAGCACGTGTTAAAAGGTGATTTTAACTTTATGTGTAATTCTATGTAACATGAAAAAATATGCAAAATTTCAATACACAGGCACAAGTTTTAAAAGGTGATTTTAACTTTTTATGTAATATTGTAATGAACAACAAATTATGTGATCTTTGAAGATCCCACTTCAACACAAACATAAAGTTCATACAATGGTATTAACATAAACAACTTTAAGTAACATAAGTACACTTGTGCATTTCAAGTTGACTCAACAAAATAAACATTTGACTTGCAAGCATTTTTAATAACATTCATACATCTTGAATAAGCACCTAAAGTAAGATAAGGACCCAAGACCTTCAATATCATAATCACCCCAAATTTAAACACCTTCCAGAGCATGTGCAATAAGCTCATGTAATAACAATACCCAAATTTACCCTCAATATCAAAAATCCTCTAAACATGCATGCACAAATCCCTCTTGAGCACAAGCACCAATAACAACAAAATGCGTTAACATGCAACTTTTAATATGCATACAACACCCTGAATAATGTTGTCAATTGTGAAAATGAATTATTTAAACACCATCATTGAACATAAATACCTTAAGTACGTAACCAACATAATTACATAGTATCTAAACACCCACATAATCACAATATTTACTGGATGTTAGTAAATTTACAACCCTTGCATATTAACATATGTATAATATTACATGCATGTTCATTAGCTGGTCCATAAGTGCCATGAATGACAAGGAAAATATTCAAGATTTGGGCATTGGCTTAATAAGTCATAGTTCTAGCACCCATAATGAGCACCTAAAGCAATATAAACACCCTAGGTAAAGACTTGGATAATGATAAAAGGACCGTATATATTTTAAATATCATGAGTTCTTTGAATAAATACCTTCATTAACATAAACACCCATAACAATAGTAGCACATTTGACAAATATCTTTAGTACACACAAGCCCCATGAGTGACAAAATCATAATCACAAGATATTGAACACCTGTAATAACACAATATGTAGTTTGCAACAATAATAACTCAAATAAACATCACCCATGCATAGCAACAAATGTAAAATAGGCATCTTTAATAGGTCCATATGTGTCAGGAATGACAAAAACAATAGTTAGATTTGGGCAAATTAGTTCAGGGTCACAATTAACCCCTAAAACAAGCACCTTTAAGCAACATAAGCACCTTGAGTGAACACTTGAACAAAAGGACCTTATATCCAAATGATGCACTCGCATTTGACAAAATTGGATATGCATATATAAAATCCAAGTACAATCAAGTCATCCTTCTATAAACACCAAATTTGTAAGTCAATGTAATTTGCCAAACAAAATATGCACATTAGGCACACACTATTGCTCAAAGTACACTTATCCACCTACACCTTAAACCTTATTACACCTTCTTGTTATGTGTATTGATAGAAGCCTATTGCCTTCCTTTGTATTTTGAGCCTTCGTAGATATTGTCTTCCCAACACCCCAACTTTTTTTTGGTTCTTTTCGTTTGGGACACCAAGGTTCCTTTTGGTTCTTTTCCTTCCCCTTGGAGTTTTGGTTTGCATTTATAACTTTAGATGATGTAGCAGTTGGTATTTTTTTAGTCATTGTAACATAAGAAAGGTTTTTTTCTTAACTAATGAATCATGAGGAGCATGACATTTCACTTTTCAAAGTTGTAATGAGTATGTTGTTTAGAATGCTGCTCTTTCGCACATACAAGGTAAAAGCATGTTAAGGCATCCATTGTCAGTTTTTTGCATCTTCTAGTTATTATAATGTATCTTACATTCAATTAGCAAGGAAATTTGTAAAAAGAGACTCACACCTATGATATAGACTACCATAGAAATAACATATTAAAAAATGAAATCTATATGTCCATTTTTGGGTTTAGGAGGGATTTTCAAATGTGTGCTTAAAATTGGGTCACAATCTTTTTAACTTTGTAAATGGACTCATATATTTTAGATTAGTAAATCAATTGTTTAGTGGTACTTTGCTACAAGTTGTATGATCAAAATGGTCACTAAAATTCTTAGTGTGTATGTCATTGTGAATGGGAGTAGGGACTTGAGTAATTTTAATGCTTGTTAGAAAAGTTGTTTGACCAAGAAATTAAAAAGGTCCTTTTCTAGGGAAAACTTCAATATTGTGTGAAATGTCTTCATAAAAAAAGTTATATAAGACATGCCATTAGAATCAAAATATAATTCTTGAAAAAGAAAATTCAAAAATGTGAATAATAAAGGTAGTAAGGTCAATTCCATGTGTAAATAGGTGTGTGGATAGTTTGAATTTACTCTTCTATAAATTCTCAGATGTTGAGTTTGCATTCGACCACGCTCAACTTTGTTCATTTTGACATTCACTGGACTACTTGGAAATTCATTAAATTTGGTTTTGTGCATTTGCTCCATTCTCTTGAAGTTTCCTTTGAATTAAACACAAATGACGACCTTCAAGGATGTCGATCTGCATTCGATGCTTGTTGGATATGTTGTAAGTATTCAACTTATCCATGAACATTGCTACAATTGTATATTTTGTGAAGTTTGTTTTGCATATTCTAGGTGAAGTTTGTTTTGCATATTCTAGGTGAGTGGCATTTTTTGGTGTTTTGGTGTTTTGGAGGTTTGTGTGATTCTTTTGTTCTTTGCAAGGTGCAACAACAAAGTTGTTGGCGATGTTTTTGTGATTTACCAAAATGACCACCAAGAAGGATGTAGCAAAAAAGGCACAAGAAAATAAAGGTGCTCGAAAGGAGAGATTAAGTGAAATAGTTGAAAAGTGGTGACAATAGAATGAAAGGTAGCATGCGGAGCTTTGCAAAAGG
The DNA here is from genome assembly GCA_963920785.1 of Sphagnum contortum. Classification (NCBI taxonomy): domain Eukaryota; kingdom Viridiplantae; phylum Streptophyta; class Sphagnopsida; order Sphagnales; family Sphagnaceae; genus Sphagnum; species Sphagnum contortum. The sequence goes on from OY987282.1 coordinate 11,397,100, forward strand.
AGGTGGATTTGTAGAGGCAAATGCTTAAGGAGGCACTTGCATTTATCGAACAGATTATGGACAAACATGACCAAAAATGCCTTGCCAACGGTATTGATGATTTAATCTCCAAATTTTTAGTTGCTTGCCCATGACCTTAGAGTAGGAAGCTTGTTTTATGACATGTTTTATCTCATTAAAAAAGTTTTGCATTTCTTATCTAATCATGTTCTCCCTGTTAAGCTTGTTGTTGCCCAACAAAAAGTCATCGCTAGGTTCAATAAAACATTAGGGGAAAACCAATCTTGCAATAACAATGTGTTTTTGTTTGGGATTTAATGTTTGGATTTTTTGGGTGGGAATCTTCATAATATGATCTTCATACTTCATTGACTATCTAATGTACCCTTCCTTAAAACATTTATGACCTTGTGTTCTATCCAATACTTTTATGGTCATAAATGATTATTTTGTTTTTTCCATATTTGAAAATGTGGCCAAAAAACAAGACAAAGATGTATACTCCTTTATATTGATATCCATTCATTTTTGGATTCCTTACATTAGAATTGACTAATGGATTTTATCCTACATGAGTCTTTCATTTTTGCACATTCAACCTCTATACTTGAAAGTAGGAGGGAAATGCTCTACCGCATTATCTTTTAGGTTTTTGGAATTCTAATATTGTTCTCGCTAGCTACCTGCAACTTATATCATTGTCCCTTGTTTGTTATTGATATAAAAGTATATCCTTTCCAATAAGTATGTCCTTTTCCACTTGTCCTCATACCCTTTGATTTTGCCACATTTCATTTTGATGTATTATTTCCCATTGGGAAACAATTATCAAATCGCCAATTGATGATTCTTTGCCCATAGCTTTCAACAACCCATGGTTAATTGATTCACATTTTTACTTCCCCCACGCCCTCATTAATTGGGCCTTTATAGGTTTCCCTTGTCCTCGATTGATTCTTTTGTTTGAGGTCATTATCCAACTCAAGCTTTTCTCCTTTTTAAGTTACTCATATCTGCTTTCCAATTTCAACATGCTATGCTAACTTACTCTTTTAGAACAACTTGTATTTTTTTCTCTTTTGTTTTTGTTAATTCATTTCAATTTGTCTTGCTTTGTTTATAATCATTTTGCAATGAGGATGTTGTCAGTATGGCAACTTTTTGTGTTGATGGTTAGCCTGAACTCACCATTTTAATAGATGGAACTATACTATTGTGGTGTGTGAAAAATGCTTGTGTGCTATGTTAGGTTTTTAGCTTGGATCATTACATACCTTAAAGGATGCTGCATATGTGCAAATAACAATGTCTCTAGTTTGGTTTATCAAATGCTTGTTGCTACAGTTCAAGGTCAAGAATGGGTGGGTGAGCTTTAGATGTTATAGGGTTGTGGATGCCAATGTTTTTGTTTGTTTCGAGGAAATCATCTTGATGCCAAGAATAACAACATCTATGGTAAAAGCTATGATTTCAGGATGTAACAAAATGGAATACCATTTTGATAAATTACAAGTTGTGTTCATGGGTCAAGCAGACTCTGCCACCTTTTTTCAATGTTTCTGAATGAAGCTGCTTGTCTATATAGCAAACCCTACTTGTAACACAAAGCTCTCTATTTAGTGTTGGAATTTGGGCTCCTATAAAATGATGAATCCCTCATACACTAGGAAAAATGTTCATCTTTCTTGAACTCCAAACACTTGTGATCTGCTACTTTTATCCTGTATTTGGTGATATTGCTTAGGATTGGTCTAAATGATTAGAACAGGAGGTACTACAGATATGGGCAAATGCAGTTATGCATAATTCTGGTTTCATGTTTCTTGCAACAAGTCTTCTACTTGAAACTTTGGGGATTGTGGAAAAAAAAGGTTTGTTTCCAGTAATTCTTCAGAATCTCCAATGCAGTCACCAAAACAGTGAAGAACCTTTGCTGAGGCAACTGCAAAGCCATGAAAACAAATGTTCTACATTGATCATAAGTTCTTGATGAACAACATTATCTGTCTAGACAAAATCCTCTTCCTCCTTTTGAGCAATCAAGCCTCGTGTCCAGGTTTTGAACACTGGTCTTTACACCCAACACCAGATGAGCCACAGAACATGTGAGCAACATTTGCAGCATTGAAGTCCTCTGGGGCAAGTTTGGGAACGTCCCAAGACAGGCTGTTTCAATATTTGAGCTGCAAGTCCTATGCAGCAGTTGAAGAATAATGATCAAGATGGTTTGCTGTTGTGTATGTGACATTACAAGCTGCATGTTGTTGTGTTGGGAGTTGCAAATCTTTGTGTTGCAACCTGCAAAAGGATATTTTTGAAGTTTGCTATCAACTAGACAACATTTCCCAAGCATAATGTTAGTTGATATCTGAAAATCATCTAACTTTATTCAAATTACTGCGAGCAAATTAGACATCTAGATTCATGGCAAGTACCAATGATGCCTAATGTGGCATAAATTTACTTCCAATCTAATAATCAAAGGTGTAATTGACAGAAATGCATCTCATTTCTCACTCACATGTCCATCTGGATTAAAAAAGATAAGCCACATTGCACATGCAAGCTACTGCCTACATTAATATCACAATATGTTGTCAAAATACATGTTTCAACATCAGTTGTAAATACATGTTCCAGAAGAAATTAAAAGTGCTCCATCTATTTACTTCCACATCACTATTCTGTGAAGTCTGTTCAACAGCCTCTATATTTTCCTTGTTACACTTGAATCCCTGAATCCCATTTCACTCCTTGATATGCCTTTAGGAGTGAAACAAAAGTGAGATCTTGTGTTGCAAGCTGGTATGTGGCTATGCCTTGGAATGGACAAACTGTGGACAAGTCATATAATTATGGGCCATCTAGTAGACCTGCTGATCAACGCCTAGGGGAAGTCGAACAAATGATCAAGCAAACAAGGCAGGCAATCTGCAGTTCTGTTGTGCTTTGTGCTCTCTCTTCTACCTTTCAATAACTGCCCATCCACCCTGGCTCCTAACAACGACTTGTCAAACCTATCGGATCAAAATCTGCATCTGCACTACACATATGAAGCATTATAGCAACTTGAAGGTGATGAAGATGACCATACTGAAAACGATGGCGGCAACGTTCTGCAAAACTGATCGTGAACACGACGATGCACAACAACAAAGACAAGAGAACAGGAAGAACTCGAAGACGAAAGAAGAAAAAAACGCAATGAAGGAGCTAGAAACTTACTTGCAGCACCGCAATGACGAACACCTTGACAGTGCGACAATGCTCGACCTTAAAGATGATGCTTCAAAATGACAACGATGCTCAATCTTCAACCTTGACGTTGAAGATCTCAAGGTTGAAGATCTTGAAGACGAAAAACTCCCGTAGCAACCACCGAACAAAAAATGCAAAGCTCAGAGAAAGGAAGAGGGAGAGCTGGAGGTAGAAGGGAGAATGTAAAGAGAGAGCTTGTCGAGAGGGTAACGATGAAGTGAGAAAGCTCGCCGAGAGGGAAGCGATGGAAAGTGACCCTAACCGAAAGAACAACTGGAACTGTGAAAGGAAATCAAAACCCCGCGCTAGTGCAAGGTCCGTGCGAAGGTTTTAGAATCGTTGGTCATTAGGTTCCGGGTTCAAACCTGGATTCTGGCACAGGGCAGGTCTTAGGTTAGGGTCAGGGTAGGTTCTTGAGAACTGGATCCAGTGGGTTTTTACCAGCTCTTCGGAGACCGGCCCAACACTAGAACGGATCCTGGTAGTTATCCGGGCAGTTCTTAAGATTCATAACTGTGGTTCTCAAAAAATAAAAAAAATCAAAGAACCAGTTCTAATATCTCACAACCATTCTCAATTTCTTTTTGAAAAAATGAAGTATCTGGCCATAAAACTGCTGGTTCTTTCATGAAAACTGCCAGTTCTTTATGGTTTTTGAAATAAACAGAACCAGCAGTATTCTTGATTCTGATGTTCTTTTCCTCCTCAGAATTGGAACTAGTAGTTTTCTGATTCTGAAATATTTCAAAACTGAACCAGTGGTTCTTTATTTAATTCAAATAACCACACAACACTAGTTTCAAGCCTCCACATTCAATGGGTTTTAATCAGCTGTGCAAATACTATCAATAGGTAATGAGTTTCTACAATATTGTAACCAGACCAGTGTTGGTTTTTGCAAGAGTGGCGAGTTTTGCTGGAAAAATGCATTTATTGAGGGAAAAAAAACATGTTTTATGTATCAACAAGATACACCACACCAATAATGAATTATTGATAGCACCGTACTATCCAAATATCAATGTTCCCAATAGTGTATCCTTCATCCCAAAATTTTCAGAGTGTGTCTATACTGATAGTGATCTGGTATGTACAAAATTTGTCCAAGTAGTAGGTACCCAAATTTTGGCATACCTTGCAAGATTTGCACCAAGACTGAAAAAACTATCAACTTTGTTATCTTGGTATGTCAGTCATGAGGTGTCCATAATATCTTGTTGATATCCTAGACAAATTGAAGCCTTGCCTTCTTGCTTTTCTACAGCACTAGTCTAATAAATGGAAATAGACATCAATGAGATAATCCAAGAATGTGGAGTGCACCTTCCAGCAGTTCGAGTGGGTCATGACAGGCTACATTTTTACCACAGATCAAAATGCTGTACTTTGTCCACTGGGAAAATGCCTTTGCTTCCACCATGCCTGCACCCACATCAACAACACAAGCAGCTCACTCCTTGGCTTAATTGTCCATAACAACAAATCAGCAATCTCTCTCTCTCTTCTCTGCTCGATCCCTTCTATGATAGCCTGATTCATCACTGCATGGCAGCTGTCCTTCAACACAACATGATTCCCGTTCTTACAACTCTCCATCCATTGGCTTGTGATTGCCTGAACTTAGTGCTACAACATCATGATGAATCCTAAGAACTGGTTTAACTAATCAAAGATACAAAAAGAAGATAAGACTACCCCATCTCTGTTGAATGCACAATCCCAATAGCTGCTGGTGTGATGATGCAAAGTGTACTAGAAGACTGCAATTTCATCAACTTCCAAAGTGCTTGTGAAGTCAACAACAAGACTCACAACAACCTATCCAAGATACTTGTACTACACCCAATCATCCACTCCCTCTGATGACCATACCCAAACAAATCAAGCATTGTCTGCGCTTCTGCAATCCATCTCTGTATTGAAAATTGTATTCTGAAGTATCCAACAATGCAGAGCATTAATATTCTCACTAATTTCCACATATACATTTTGGAAGCCAAGAAGTGGAATTGTTCAATCTGAGTGACAGTTTGCATGTCTCAAAACAGTCCCTAAGCTTTGTTGTAGAAGACTCATGAACATGCCAAGATGTGAAGAACAGATGACCCTGACTGAGGAGAGCCTTGAGCCTAGAGCCAGGAACCTGCCAAGAGGTATGATAAGCAAGTTCCAGAAGCAAGGGTTGGGAAAATACCAAATGCAAATGAGATAACAAAGAAATTTCAAAATCTTTTATATAAGATTGTCGTTCACCAACAAACAACAGAGTGACGAAAACCAACATTTCTTTGGCAGAAATGTACTTCCCTTAGCAGTGCAGTGATGACCCTACTGGCTCCTCTGGTGCATCCTGGATGATTCACACGAAACATCCATGACAGGTTTGTCATTATGCTGTTCATGTTGGTGCACACTTCAGGAGTGTGACATATTTGTGGTTCATCAAAACAACCTATGATCCCAGCACCCAGTCATGTAGGATCCAAGACTGTGGTGCTGGATGTAAATGGGTACCCTGATGTTCAGGCAGAACCCAAAGAATATGAGGTGATACTTAAATCGTCCTCATACAGCATTATGAAAGAATAGGAAGCATGACATTAACATGTCAGAATAGTTGCTAAATGATAGCATTGCTGGTTTTTGTGGGGAGAAATACTTCCAGGAAAAGAGACCAGCTGTTCTGCTGGGGAGAAGGCTCTGGTACAGGGGGGACCTCTGCAATTCATTTGTCTCCAAGAAATTTATCACAAAATCACTAGAAAGTGCTGGATTAGCAAGTCATGGATCAAAATTGAACACTCTCTCCCCTGGAAGGTGGTAGGGACAGGGAGCTCCGTTGGTCAACATCGCCGTCTGTTAACTCCCGTACATTGCGTATGGGCAACCTGATGCCCAATCCTGCCTTATGCATCAATGATTTTGTGTTCTCCAGCTCCTCCTTAAGAGCCTGCCCGAGGCATCACAATCACGTCACAGCTTAGATTCAAGTGGCCAAGGCCTTGCTAGCAAGAGACAAGTTCTCTGTTCACAGTTGGTTTCCTGATTACTTTATCTGGCCTCAGCTCTCTACCCTTAAGTACATTGCCTTCTTCTATCTTGTAAAGCCCTCCTGAAAAAATGACAGTGTAAATGGAGGATGTATTATTTCACATAATGTACCTCCAAGTACATGCATATTCAAATCTCATGTACAGCAGGTTCTTACACATGTATGGAGGGAAATTATGATAATATCCCTCCGTACATGAGTAAGAACTTGCCATACCATTATTACCTTACCTGTCTTGATCCTTGCTGTCCATTTAATATATCCCTGCTCAATCCAGCGGTCGGGCTTTATGCCAGGTAAGGCCCTCAGAATGGGGCACTCCTGAAATTTGGGCCTGCCCTCAGCTGCCACTTCAGGCAGCAGGCCCTTATTTCAGAAATGCCCTGTTCTGTGGGCCTTACCTACCACTTTATTACTGATACTTACAACAGCAAGTGTCTTTTGCCTCCAATGTCATGCAAGACATGTTATGGGGATGCTGAGGTGGTCCTGGCCAACACCAAGCACTACAGTGGCAATATCTCTGACATCTAATGCCCAAAATAGTGAAATGGGTACCTTCTTCTGTTTAGCAGCTCTCAGGTTCAAACCAGACAAAAAAGGGTCTAATGCTGTCAGGGCAAGAGATATATAAAAGCTTAATCCAGGTCAGACTTGATTTGCACATCCTGAAGACTCCAGATAGATGCAGGGTAAACTTTTGATGACAGAACCTGGTGATCCCTCTCAAGCTGCTCATGCTTGTCACGAAAGTTGGAGACACGAGCCTGCCATTCTTGTCGCTCTGCTTCCCACACCTGACGTTCTCCTTTCACTTTTGATTCCATCATCTGCAGATGCTCCACACCTTATATTTTTATGTCAGAAAGGGTAGCAGTGCTTATATATAGCTCATGGCTTTCATATAAATCAGCTGAAACATTCTTGCACAATAATACCACAAATGTTTGTTGGCTTCTTCTGTGTCCAATTAAAATGGATGAATTTTTGTTGAGGTTGCCACTAAAGGTTTGCACTCCCAGTCACAAATCAATATGCCTTTGAATGAAGCCAAGTGTGATTGATGCTACTCCTGTTCAACACAAGAGCACACATTTGAAACAAATAAAGTTCTGGAATGCCAGCAGGAAAAAGCAACCTGCTTCTCTGAGTCCCAGGCAGTGATCATCTCTCGAAGCTTCCGTTTTAGGTCCTGGTTTGTCTGCTTGTAATAGACATCCATTTTGTCCAGAGCCTCAATCTTTTGAGTCACAATCACAGTAGCCCTATCTTCCAAGTTATCCTTAGCCAATGCTGTTTCATTTTCTTGCAGTTGGGAATCCACAATTGTTTTTTTTAAGACAGCATCAGACCTGCGCAGATTGAATTGCTCGAGATTTGGGTGCATGAAGAAGACAAAGTTTCACTGAATATTATATACTAGAAAATGAGCCCTAGAAAGTATGGGTTTCCTAGAAAGCTTATAAGGTTCTAAAGAAATCTGAAGAACAGGTCTTAAATGGCCAAATTTGTGAGCAAAAGCTCAAAATGCTGTGGTGCCTGCACACACACATGATCATCAATGTATCAGTAAGAGAGAATGTGGCTACAAGTATGTATGCGAGGCAGGGCCGTACATGGATGTAAGGTAAACATTCAATGATTGGAGGTCAGGAAACCTAACCTTTCTGGTGCAGGGGTTGTAGACACAGTCTCAACCTGCTTCAACAAATACTGGACATTCTTGGCATGCTGTGTCTGCAGCTCTGTCAACCTGTAAAGAAGTCATCACCACAAATCATCTTCAATTTACACCGGAAAAAAAACCACTCAGATGCTCTCACACAGAGACAACAAAAGTTTGAGCAACTTTAGAGGAAGGAAATGGCCAGCACATATTCTCTGACACCTTTTGCTGTGCCCCTTATCACTAACCTAACACTCTTTTACAATGGGTCCAAAAAAATTTGAAGTTCCCAGCATCAGACAAGACAACGAAGAATGAGGTCATTGTACCTGCGATCAAATTCCAGCTCTTTCAACCGAGAGTTCCGTTCTACTTCATCAAGTGCTTGGGCTTTCTCTTTTAGCTGCACCTCCAGGTTGGCAACTCTCTTCGCATCCTGGAGTTGCTTCTCCTTCACTTTCACAAACTTGTCCAAATACTTACACAAAATTACCTTTGCATCCTGTGCTGCTATCATCTGCAGCTGCATATTCATTGCCTCCCTGCATCAGGATAAGAGCCAGTATCAGCTCCAAAAGCAGTGCAGGAAACCTGTCATGATAAGAAAAGACATCTCAATCATGTAAGGCTGTCCCCTTTAGCCAGACGAAGATTGGAAGTAGAGGCATACTTGGTGTTCACCCCTTCCTGGATTTCACGATCATGCTCAGCAATGGACAAGGCCATAAATTCAGCCTCTGCATCAAGTGCCTCTATGCGCTCATCCAAATCTCCAAACAATGACTCTTCACCCTGTGTCAGTAGCTTGTGTGGTTTCTGGCTTCCTTGCAATGCTGTGCAGGCCTGCTGCTCATGCTCACATTGTTCTCTCATCACTGTCACCTGTTTAGTTTAGCTCCTCAGCCACAATAAGTTAGAAATACAATACCTCAAACCCAAAACTTAAATGAAGAAAACTAGTGCAATACTGCTCTTTAACACTCGCTCATAGTTTGCTGCAGCACAAAATGCTATAGAGGGGTGAACATATTGACCTCATTCAAGAGCTCCATGGCTAAGGCCAGCTTTCCTTGATCTTTTGCCTCCTCAGCCTTGCTCTGCTTATCTTCAATCTCTTTCTCCAATCTCTGGATGAAAACTGTCTTTTTCTGGGCTTCTTGTGCTACATCATGAACGGCTCGTGCATGCTTGAGCTCCAGTTTAGACTTCTCATTCAAGCAGTCATCCTTCTCAGACATGATCTCCTCTTTTTTGGCTTCCTGCAGCATAGTTGGTTATGGTAAGTTGCAGACAACTAGACGTCTCAAAACGGCTCAATGTATGCAGAACCACATATGCCACAGCCAATTGAAACTACACACAGAAATCTGAGTTTCTGAACCAACCACTGATTTATCTGGGGATGCTTGAAGAAGGTTAGAAAGATTTCCAACTGAACATCAAGAGACCATTAACAGCAAACTAGTACAGGAAGAAGATAAGAGAAACTCTACAAGATCAAAAGGATAGAACAGAATTTGAGTAGTAGTGTGAACAATTGCAGCAGTCTGTCACACGTTCCACAACCATCAACAGCAACATGGATGGTGGTGATTAAGTACCCTAACACCCACTGACTCTACATCAGTTCCCGGCAGTGGGGTGGGCCAATATCAAACATATTCTGACAGAGTGAATTTCTCATCACAAATCTGGTCCAAGTAATGGGAAGACTGAGACCATGATGCTGGCTAGCACACAAACATGAAAAAAATAGCAACTCAAAGAGAAGACCAAGCAAAGGTCCTCTCTTGTGTCTTCCTTTCTGTAGTTCAAGAATCTGAAGCTTCTCAACTGGGAAGAAGACCAAAAAATGCATTGAATTTTGATTTGATCAAATACACACACCTCTGAAGAGGAAAAATAGATATACTGATGGGCATGCGATCAGCATGCACCCATTGTGAGGCCAAGGGATTGTGTCCAAATTGGAGGAACTGGTTATCTATCAGAAAAGCTAGCCAGCCAAACACAAGAGAATCCAAATCTACTACATCTTTCAGTGTGAGTTGTGTCAAAGGAACACTAAATATGTTTGAGAAGAAGATGACAGTGACAACAAAAGAATGCTTACTTGTTCCAGAGGGGATAAAAAGGAGCACCTGTTTATCTTTGAGTACCCGAGCCTCCTTCATTTTCAGGAGCTTGTCAATCTCCTGATCAAGCATTGCCTCTGCTTGTTCCACACTGCTTGACATGCTGCATGCTGATGCTGTCTCCAGCACAGGGACCATTGTTGTCACCCTCTTTAAATTGCCCTTGAGAGAGTGGTCATACGCCAGACTCCGCTCACGGTTGCTTATTTTGGAACTAGCAACCTCTGTGTCAAGGACACCAAGTTCCTTCAACTTCTTGTTGGCAGCTGCCATCTCCTCATTCTTCCGTCTCATCACTTGTCGTTGCTTCTGATTCTCCATCTGTGCCACACACAGAGCCATGCACAGTTAGTTCCTCATTGCAAAACTGTGAGTCACCAGAGACTGAAGGTAAGATTGTTCCTTGTTGAATCTGGTGAAGCTACCCCTAGCAGTTGCTGAACAGAAAGAGAACAAAGAAGAAGACAAAGAGGAACAGCAAGGTGACCCATGACAAGAAACAAAGATGTTGGAACCACTTTCAATAGCATAAGTGCTGCCTTGCAATTCTCAAAGGGTGCATGTCTTCTGGATGTATACTACTGATGCTCTTCTCCAAGCAACAAAACTCTGAAGAAATTTGTCTTGTCTACAGCATCTGTTTGCAGTTTAAGCATAATGCAACTGGGAAAGAGGAAAGCTGACATGCTGAATTATACTTTCAACCTACAGGATGGACCATGAATAAACAGAAACAGTTGCTGTCTTGCTGGCTGCTCCACTGAACACACATAGGGTGACTGTATGAATGCTTGCATGATTCAGGGGGTTCTGGGGAATGAATAAGGCAAGAGACATGCAGAGACAGTCACACGTGCCTTGTAGGGGACTTGTACCTCAAGTTCACGCACATGCTTCATCTGGTTTTCTGACTCTTTTTTCAAGGCAGCCATATTTTTCAGATGGATATCATGCTCATCCTCAAATTTTTCCGTGGTTTCTTTGATCTTCTTTTTGAGAGAATCCTGTTGTGCCCGCATCCGGGTGATTTCATGCTGTAATTGTTGCATCTGCACCACCAGCCACAAATGCCCACCATGTCAATCTTCAACATAACTAACTCATGGTCCTGTTTTACAGCACGGTCTACCCAGCCTGCCTGATTGCCTAGGATCCATTATCCACAAAACCCCTGAATCAACTTGAGTTGGCCATATTAGTCCGTAATACCTTGACATCAGATTTGGCCTTCTGCTGCTCAAGACGCTGGGACTCCTGCTCCCACCGCTGCTTTTTTAAGGCTATCAGCTGATCTGTGATCTTCTTCACCTTCTCTTCATATTGTTCACGTAGACGTTTCTTCTCCTCAAGTCCTCTGAGAGCATTCTTGTCAATAGCCTCCAATTCTTTTTTCAATGCCTCTACTTCCTCCTCCTTCCGTCTCATCTGCAGTAGACAAAACATCTGAGGAAGTGATGTTGAGCTATAACCACCAAGACCCACATGCAAAAACACCCTAAAAGTTGTAAGCTGTAAACTCTACTCATCAACCCTGTTAAGCAGAGATAAGGCCACTGATGAGACAAAAAATGGGTATTGAGCAGAGACCTCTGCTTCAAGCTCAAGCATGCGGGATTCATACTGCTGAGTCAAGTGCTTGGCCTCTGCTTCATTGCGGGCAAGTTCCTGGATTAGCTCTTCCTTTTGTTGTATGCTGAATGACAGCTCATGCAGTTGCTTATCCATTACCTGTACCCAACCCATAATTCAAAAGAGGAAGGAAAAATCCTACTATCAAAAAGAAACTACAAGAAAATGAACTACAGGAACAGCCCTAGTTGGAGAGCTCAATGGTGGGCACTGAGCTTGCGCTACTTGCCACCTCAACAAACAACTACCTAAAACAGTACAAAATCGAACATCCTTCAAAGCCTGATAGACCTACTGCCTGCTGGGTAAATGCCAGGTACCCACCATAAATTTTTGCTAGCAAAATGCTTGAAACAATTATATCTACACGGCTATAAACAATCAGAGAAATTGAATAATCTAGTTCGCTTCTCTAACTAACAACATGGCTAAGGTAGTACCAACTTCTCCCAAAACACCTGATTCATTGCATATTCAAACCACAAAGTTATCTAGCAGTGACAGCACCTGCTTGCTACGTTTAAATTCCCGTGTTTGATGCCGCACATTCTCCTCCAAAAGAGATTTTTGTTCTTCTATGGCTTTCTTTTCAGAGAGAAGCCTCACTTTCTCTTCATCCTCTGCCTGCCACCACCCCAAATCAGCCATCTTGAGCTTGTATAGTAGCCATATACAAGAATGCTTTCCATCTTCCTCTTCATCAGACATCTGACAGACTGTCAAACTGATATCAACAATTAACACAACAAGCAAGACTAGAACCTTCATCTTCTCAGTAAGTTCTTCAAGGCGCATCTGACTGTCTGTATCAAAGCCTCCCATGGAGGATGCATCTCCTCCAGCTTCAGTGATGTCAATCTTTCCCTGCCAAGAAGCCATCATCTGACAAAGTCAGCCTCAGCTTGATGTGATAAATTGATGAGCCTCCAATTCCCCCATTTCTTTGAAAATTTAATTCATTTGACAAAAAACTGCCAATTATCATGGCAGGTGCAGTAATAGGAACAAAGATTCATCTCCACCATATTCTTTAATTCCAATGGCAAGCCCCTGTTTTCAGAGTGGATTATCAAGGGATCTTGACCACAAGTCCAAAAGTCTATCGAGGTCCTCCTTTCAAGGACACCATCATCCCTTTGATATTCATCAATTTTCTGCTAGCTGGGAGTATTTTGACCTCAAAAGATGCTGCAAGACGATCTAGAATAGGAAGAGCGAGGAAGACAGAAATCAGCAGTGTAGATAGAGTACCTCAATTAAGATATCAATAGCTTCACCACAGTCATCAAAGCTGGTTTCTGGCTTAATCTTTCCTTTGATACTAGGCACAGTGGCACCGTTCATGATGAAAGCATCAGGACGCCCCGACTGCCAAGCTTCAAGTGATGCTTGAAGTCTGGCCAACTCATCTTCCTTTGCCAATGCCTCCTGTGACATGCGTGATATGATGGCTTCATCCTTCTCTGTCTTTTGCATCAAAGCACCTTTTTCATTTGTCAAATCCCTCGCAAGCTTCTTAAGAGCCTTGATCTCCTTCAGCTGTGGAATCAACCAGGCCATGATAAATATCATGGTAAAACATGAGCCAACGGTATACCCTCCTAAAACTCATGCTCTTTTTGAATTTGATTATTCTGGAACAGTTCAAGCTTGAAGCACAATTGCAATGATCAGATGAAGATTCTTGACTTAGAAACTTTTTTCAGCAATCACATGACATATACCTTCTCAGCAAAGATCCGTTCATCCCTCGCAAGGTCTTCTGATGCTTCTTTCAGAGCCTCATCTTTGGCTTTCACATCAATTTCCTTGGCTGCAAGATGCTCTTCAAGCACCCGAATTGTCCGTAGATGTTGGTTTATGATGTTGCGTGTACCTCTACTTGTTCGCCCTGGAGAGATGCAATTCGCACCCTGCATTAATCACCCCAACACATTTAGATATCCCATACACCTGTTGTCTCCATCAACAATGGGCGTTTCAGTCTAGGCCCTCCTGAGAAAACTCAAGTCACCATAGAAATCCACTTGTAGAGAGACAACTGTCTAAACGTTCATACTACCAGATCTGTGTTGTGTGCTTTGTCCCTTACATATCTCATGTTATATCAATATGCATGGATGTCTTGCATGCATGTCCAATGAAGGCAGAGCAGAAAATTTTCTTTCATAACTGGCTCCACCTGAAGCTATCAATTCTACATGTTCTCAAAATTCACAAAACAGCTGCCATACATATGCTGCTCTTCAAGGGACCCAATGACTTGAGACTTTTGCCCTGTGGTTGACAAAGGAAGAGACATGACATCAGTCATCACTGACAAAAAGGAGTTGTTGAGTTTCTGTACAAACCCTTGCATCGGCTTTGGAAGGAGATGAAATAAAGTCCCGCACAGATGCTTGACTTTCATCAGGTTGAGATCTGGGTCTTCCATTCAACAAAGCACTCTTGTCTCTTGGGTTCCCTCCGTTGGATAACAGAACAAAGTCTGATGACCCTCGTCTTTGAGCCGCATCAGCACTAGCAGGCCTTTCAGTACCAGATGGTGATACTGAGCTGACTCCAATACCACTACCCTCTCCATCAATTTCCCCTACTACCCTTTTCGCCATCTCCAACAAGTACATCTTTGCAGCTGGATTGATCTCATTACAGCCCTCCCATTGGGGAACCACTTGTCCAAGTAGTGCCATCTCTGAGTTCACCTCATCTAACTTCAACTGCAGCAAAGAAGAAGTTAACTGACAAAACACTATATTTCATCATAGTTCTACTGGGCCACACATGCCCTCTGGGGCCCATCATGTTATGCACTCACTGTCTACAGGGAAATGTTGGATAATGGAAAAAATGAATGAAACAAACTACCAATGAAAGAATGACTAGAAAAAAACTGTACCAAAAAATGGGTTTCATTGCAACTAGCAAGACAAGTGCAGCCAAAGAAAAAATCATTAACCTGATAGTGGTCACATTCAGTGTGCAATTCCAACATCTCTTCCTGGAGCCTGCTCACTAATGACTGTAATGCCTGTAACGTCCCTCCACTACTAAACTTGTTAACTTTGCATTTCCAATTGATCAGACCTAAGTCCATTTTTCATCATGCCACTCTAGATATAAGAAAGAAGCAAACAGGGAGTCTCTTAGGCTTGGAATGCATACATGCCAAGAAATCTTCTGCCTCCACAAAAGTCAGAAGGTTCAGCAGAAGAAAAAAATTGAACAACAAAGAAAGAACCATTTCCCCAAATGAAAAAGCCAGACCTGTATTTCCTGTTGCAGCTTCAAACACTCTTGTTCTCTTTCCCTGCTTCTGCGACGAACAGTCTGCAACTCTGCTGTCACATCCACTGAGATATCTGCCCTTGACCTTTGGAAAACAAACAAATGAAAATGCAAAATTAGAGTCCAATTTTAAGGTCACCCAAACTACCCAATAACAGGAATATGGACAAATCACTGCTCTCACCATTTTCAAGAGGGCATTTGGCTCCTGGGACATTCAAGGGGTATATCTACTCCTGCCTTTGTGGATCATTCAACCATCGTAGTGAAATCAAAGCACACATTGTAGACATTTCACCAGGAAAAAAAAGCATATTCAGCTCTCAAGACAAACGGAGGTGACAATGTGAAATCATATAGCAAATTGACCCAAGAGTAACCAAAAAGCAATCGTATAAGCATGCCTGATATCATCCAGAAACTGCCGATTTGATTCATCTTGCAGCAAAATTTCCAAACTTTGGGGTCCTGTGACTGGTTCCAATCCCATGCTTTGCATTCGCGTATTCAAAAGTTCCACTTGCAATGCCTGTCCACCATCATACCAGGCTTCCAGATTGCAGTTACTACACCCACAAAAAAATATCTGCCTCCATCTGGTTGGTTTTCTCACAATTTGTCATTACAGTAGAAGACTGGGGGCCCGTGGTCTGCTGACCAAATGTGTAAAGGCATGTCTTCACTATTACAGCTCCTGCCTCTTGTTTTTGAAGGTGGAAACAGAATGATGTCATTACAGCAACAGCTGCTATCATGGTAGCATCTAGCATGACCTATTGATTTAAACCCACAACCACTTGCTGAGACCTATCCACTCTGATGTTGGCTTGGTGCGTTCATGTAAGAAATATAGAGCAATGAGGTTCAGCTCAGAGTTCCTAGCTACACTCACATCAGCAGCTACTGATAGAGTTTCGGTGAATTCAATAAAAAGTAGCATAGTGAAAGCCATAGCCTCTGTGGAATTTCTAATTTTGGGCAGCAACAGAAGGTTATCCAAACACACCCGGACTTCTTGACGCAGCTGATTTAGCATGACAGCCTGTGGGTCGCGATTAATAACAGGCTTGTTGCGAATGTTGCGAGCACGATTGGCATACTTAAGGGTATTCAATGTCTCTTCAAAACTTGTATCTGCTGTGCTGTTCCACAAGGCAGCAATATGATGTAATCTTTGCTGAATTAATCACCAGTCAACTCCCAAGAATGTCCCCAAAATCAGTCAAAGGCCCCCCCTAGCATCTCTTGTGCACCCAAATGACTCCAAAGCTTTGATGAGTAGTTCCAAGTGCAGCTGGCATCTTTTCAGAAGGCCATGAAAACACAAGAAACTTTTTAAAGGTGGGACAGGTCACCTAATACAAGCGATCATGCAGGTTCTGCTATTTCCGCCCAGTGAGTCCTGCCACAATTTATCACTGCTCACCATCACTTCTGTGATCTATCCACCCTAACACAAAGGACTCTTGATCATAGGGACCTGATGAAAGCAAGCAAGAACAAAGTAAAAGACAGAAAAATCCACCCACCCACTGTGTTGAATAACCAATACAATGTTCACAGATACAAGATTCCACATTGCAAAGATGACAGTACGTTCTTCTCACATTACATAGTTAGCATGAGAAGACTAATGGTGCAACTGCAGAGGAACATCATCTGATGTCATTGCCATGTACAGAGTTCCTTGTTTATGTACACAGGAAGGCCAACAGACTCATATATGATACAGGGAAACGAACAATCAAGAGAAATTTGTGAAACCCAGAAGACCCATAGACATTACAGCTCACGTTCCTAATCCGTACTTCATGACTAGAGTGAGACATTAGGATTACCCCTGCATCCAGACAAATCCTCTTTCATCCCTTATTAAACTGTCATATATATGCCTGAGAAGAGTGGGTGCGTGAGTCAATTTAAATCAGTTGTAAACCTGTAGCATGCGTGTGAGCTTTGACTCTCGGTATGGTACATGATGGCCCCTTTTCCGCTCATCACCTAATGCACTGTACATCATCAATCAGCAAAAAAGTTATAACTCCCATGAGTGTCTGACTCACTGTTGCACTGTCAAAGAACTACAATCAAATAGTAAGAAATTTTTTTGTCAAGAAACACATCAGAAATATGTGGGGGGGAACACAGCAAACAACCAGTTGTGAAGTGACAATGTACACTTCTGATTGCAAGCTGTACTTCCATGGACACTTTTTGAATTCATAGGGGAAAAAGAACAAGTGTGAACCTGATAACATTCCCTAAAGCAAGTAAACCACAGTTGATGGTGACTGACTCCTTAAACCGCATGCCCACAGCACCTGTGCGTTTTGCCCTCTCAGAACCAGCCAAATCCACCTGTCCATGATCCTCACATGGGAATCAGTGTGCAGTACACTTATCATCAGGCTTCTTGATGAATCCTTTATCATGATGTCATTAACCAGCAGCCACTTATATATTTGATTGTAGATGCCTCAATTGAACCAAATGGAATCTAATGCAATGGAAAATCTATGACACAAAATGGTGGCAAGGTCAAACCTCCATCTCTGTGAACACATTGTGCATTTCATATGTACCATAAGCTTCACTGGTAGTCAGTCTGTCTCACAAGTCTACCATTTTAATTTCTCCACTGCCTGCCTAGTATAGGGAACTAACCAAGTGGAACTTTGCAGTGATCACATCATTGCTACTAGAACCTTCCTGGAGCGATCGCTGCTCCACAATGATTGTGAAAATTGCATGTGACCTGCTTGACTGCTGATTCATTAGAGTACTTCCTGTCGTCCGGAACACAGAACCATGCTCCAAACACCTGTTGTAACCCAGGAGTCCATCTATTAATTGCCAGTGTGCTGCTTGCTTCCCAATCTACATGAAGGTTTTGTAATGTCTGATGTACTGCTTGTCAGGGTCCTCAACTGTGATGATATTCTTGAGGATCACATTCTCCGCAACAAGATTGGAGTAAAAAGGAACGAGGGGGCTACAGCCACAACCACAGAGGAAAAGGGAGAAAAAAACAGTCTCCAGACCTGATCATATTCTCAAAACTGGTAACCACCTCTTCTTTGACACCTGCAAGAATGATGTCACCATTTGCATCTTCACGGATAGAGATGGACTTGGACGGTGTGTCAGGATGCAGCAAGTCTTTGATCTCCTCATTGTAAATTTCAACAAAGGCACACTTGATCTGATCCATCAACCAAATAACAAACACGGGGCATAACACAGATGCATTACCACCCTTCTCC
This sequence comes from Sphagnum contortum, assembly GCA_963920785.1. Lineage (NCBI taxonomy): Eukaryota > Viridiplantae > Streptophyta > Sphagnopsida > Sphagnales > Sphagnaceae > Sphagnum > Sphagnum contortum. The sequence continues at coordinate 11,415,391 of OY987282.1, forward strand.
TCCTCTACACGAACAAAAAAGACTACTAAAAAGTGTAAAAGATTCCATCACATCCACCTCCTAGCATTACAGAGCACTTTGATTGAAAAGTCTTCTCCATGTGTTTTTTTCACACACTGTGATGGTGTACACAATCCTCCAAGGGCAAAAATTAATTCCAGGCATTAAGGAATATATGTATGTATCATCTATGGATTTAGACTGCAAAGATGGAACCATTCCCATCCAATGGAACTTCTTTTGCTGATAATTGCAAGTCAAGAGAAACAAGACCTTCATCACACCCATTGTTATTATTGGGTGCTGGCACACTGCAGGAGGATTTCACAAGAAAGACACAACCTGGAGTGCAACAAAAAACAGGGAAATTTTGGTTTGCCCTTTGAAATCTGGTAGAAGAAGATATGGGGCTGACTTGAGAGAGAGATAGAGAGGAGAGGGTTTGGATTACAAGGAACTCAGCCTGATTGGTTCGCTCTTCAACCCCTTCGTAAAGATGACGGATGGCACGGGGCAAAATGCCAAGCTCCTCTTCCAGGAGAGACATGGAATTCCCACAACCCATGGTGAAAGTCTTTCCTGAACCCGTCTGACCATATGCCAAGACTGTTGCATTGTACCTGCCATCATCATCATCATCGTCTCTCATTTCATTCCCAAGTAAAAAAAAGAAACATCCATTCGGAAAATGAAACCCCACGCACCCACCCATTGAGTTCTTCCTTCCATCTCTCATTCCCTTCTTCTTCACTTTCTTCTCTTGACCCTCATATGTAGTACATATGAACTAGCCTTTGGAGCTTTTCTGCCCCATCGATGCATCCAATGCATTCATGAATGCAAATCCGATGACTGATGCTGTGGATTCTGTGCCTTTTTTCTGAAGAGATTTCAATGCAAATTCCACCACCTACCCGGCAATGCAGCTGTCGACGAGGGGTTTGACACAATCGAGGTACACATCTTCCTGGCCGGACATGGGGCCGAAGACGTGATCGAAAGTGAAGCGGCGGTCCTTGCCCAGCACCAACTGACGACCGTCGCAGGAATACGCCACGCATTCCCTGCATTTCTCAACTATCTCTTTCTCTATCAACGGACGTGCACGCACCGCCACGCGAACTGCCGACTCGTCTGCAGCCGGAGCAGCGGCTACCGTTGTTGGCGGTGGCGGTGGTGGCTCATGTGTCGGCGACAACGGCGCGTTGGCCATCGCTCACACAAACTAACTCCCTCCTGACTCTTCTTCCTCCCTACCTCCCTCGCACACTCTTTCTCTTTCTCTGCCTTCCTCCACCAACAGCCACACTGAAGAAAATGAAGAAGCCCATCACTCGATCACCGCCCAACAACCACCTCCTCTGTTCAGCAGCAGCAGCAAGCACACATGAAAATCGAAACAAAAACAACCCCAAAAAAAACGTTGCAACAGATCTATTGCTGCCTGCAATTATGATCAAGAATTTTGCATCCGCCAAAAGACACTCTTGAAACAAACAAGCATCAGTGATTTTATTAAATTTTCATTGTTCCTGTGCAACCAGGCAGCGAGCGAGAGAGGGCGAGAGGGGTCCCCAACTAGGGAGCCCGCAAGAGAGGGAGCGAGATGACGGAGGATAGGGAAGAAGGTGAAGAGGGGAGGAGCGAGACGATGGGGTACCCTGAGGAGCGAGGCAACGGACGGGAGGAGGGGGATTCACAACTTCCTCTCTAAGGTCACCCATCTCAATACTATTCCCGTCCAAGTGGGCCTTAACTTAAGATTCTTTTAGCCTTGTCTTATAGTACTAATATACAAAAGGTCCAGGCACAGTTCCAAAGTAAAGCCTAGGTGACACGAAGGCAGAAAGTTAAATTTATCTCAGCGTCCACACTTCCAGTGTTAGATACCACTACATCCTACATGGATGCCTACATGGCACACAAAGATACCTCAATGTCATGAGCTAAAATAGTTAGCACCTAATCTGTTTTAAAAGGGTACATTTCAGGATCAAATGAAATGGCAACTAACATCTCAAAAAATGCCAATATAACTCAGTGCTAAGTTAAATTTTCCTTGTTGTGTGTCCTCGCTGTGACAAGAAATCTCCCCAATGCTTCTCTTTGGCTACTCATCCCCTAGTCAAATAGTGAACATTGGCCCAAATCCTTGCAATGCTCATAGAGTTTTCATTGAGCCACATTATAAGATCACAAAGCTCCAAATCTTCTTGATAACAACAATTGTGTAGCAACAATAATGTGATAGCAATAGCATATAACATGACATGATACATGACAATAGAAGCAATAGCTTCTTGGCAATAATTACGCAAAAGTAAAAGCTTCAAAGATATTATTGTCAACATTGCAAGAGGATAACACTTTCTAGCACCCCTTATCAATACCTTGCAATAGTTTCACAATAAAAAGGATCACACAACACCATGGAAACATATGGAAAGGAGGACGAATTTGGCAATGAAAACTCAAATTTTGATAAACCAAGTACAATTCATTCCTCCTTGCTAGGCTTTGAACTACAAAAATTTCAAATGCATGCACAGTTCAAGCACATTGACTAGTATGATGAACATGTACACATGCAATTCAATCTATAAGCATTTTGGAAATTAACAATGACAAATTTATTCATATACCATGAAGGAACAAAATCAATATTTAAAATAGCTCGAACGCCATGAACCATCACTCCCCCCCCCCCTTTACTATTATGCCAAATTGATGAAGCAACAAAAAATATTAAGACATTGCAAAACTATAGGCATAAAACTTTGTTCACTAATTGATATAGGACCTTGCCCATCACAATCAATCAAATGCTTCCGAAAGGCTTGGCCAAAGCCAAAAACGTAACATTGCTAAAAATTCAAGCAATGGACCTTGGGGACATGATTCATAGTGTCATGGGAACACACATGGAAATGTTGTGGGAAGCCATTGGTTAAATATTCAAGGTCAAAGAAGTCTCACGAGTGTTAAAAAACTATGCATGAAGGACCATTAGTTGGAAGGTGTGGTAATCAAATGAAGGTTTACCTGAAAGAATCTAGGGAAACTCCAAGTCTGAGTCAAATTGGAAATCAAGTAAATAATCTTAGCATGGAGGGAACAAATTTGAAAGATGAAGCATTTGTAGGGCACTTATGGTTTCAAAAAAAGTTGGGGCTGGGGCAAGGAGGGCAAGAGCCTTAGCAACACAAACAAATTCTTTGGCACAACTTAAGGCGAAACTCCATCCAAGACGACATGGAAAGGGCAAGACCAAAATTGAAGGGGTGTTTTGAAAAAGGGTGTTTGCTAAGGGGGCTCGAGTTGAAGAGAAAACCACTATCGCGGACTATGCATGTAGGACCACTACTAGCTAGATGTGGCCAAGTTCACCTTGTATTTCACTCAGATTTGAGTGAACTAGGATAGATTAACTACAGGCTAATCATGGTAAAATAGTTTAACTGTAGGTTAATCCCCTAGTGACCGGGGACCAGTTGCTACGGACAGGTCAATTAAGCTAGTGAAACAAGACGGAAACAAGTGATGTCCAAATTCAGGTGGAAATTACACCTATTAGTTAAATCAACCTACAACACTAATCAATTAAGAGGGTTTTTTCACCTGGTGTGATTAATTAATTTAAATTGTTTTTTCATATTGTGTTTAGTTAATTTAGGAGAGTTATTTCACAAATTATGCTAAACATACTACCTGCTTGGACACATGTCATCAGCAAAGTCTTCCATTTGACAACTGAATTATGTAATACAATCTTGAATCAGGGACATCCATGTCATGTCCTCACACAGGCAGGCATTGCAACATTTCTAAGTTGCAAGACTTGTGAGAACTACAGATCCCAACACAAATCATGTTGCTACAAAAATCAGCAATCATGACAGCTAGTTGGTAGTAGTAGTATTTGCACCTGTGCTTTGCCATACTTTTTTTGTTGCATCGTGGAAACAAAAAAATGATAAATTATACCACATCTTCAGATGTAGAATCTTGTACATTGAAACGAAACTGAGCTAGAAAAATAGAAATTTGAAACTATTTCATCATCAAATGTGATGTTACTAATCCTCACATTAAACTCACGAACTTCATCTATGAGCCAAATACTCTTCTGCGTGTCTGCTACATAAGTCAGTGCTACTATTATCCACACTATTTTCAGAAATAGCATTGCCATTATCTACTCCTAGCAAAGGTCGTGTTAGATACATTTGAATATCTTCTTCCCAGTCTCTATAATATGGTGTCCCATCAGAATGGCAACCCTCCTCAATAGATTCCATCATCATTCACAATTCATGTTTGTGCAAAATACTTCAATCCTCCTCTGTGTCGTTAAATTCATCAAGCATCTTCAGTACCTGCATGTTTACATCATACATCTGCGTAAGAAATGTCTTAAAAAAACAGTCGCAGTGGGGTTGAGTAAAATCTCATTATGTAGAGATGAGATGCTACAAATGGTGCAATTTACCTTCTATAAAAGATGCTAGGAATCACATTTTTGCAATTATGGGTTGTGCATATGCAATGAAGGGTTTACAATGATTCCAATGCGTCAGGTCTAAATTTTCCCACTATACATAAGCTTCTTTTGGGAAAAAACTAACCTCACTAATTTTAGGTCGCTGTTGGGAAAACTCTTGCACACATAAGGCAACAGCTGAGATCATTGCTTGCATTTGAGAAACATTGTATGTGCTGCCCAATCGTGGATCCACCAGCTCATTCAGGTTTCTCTCATCCAACAGTGGCCTTGCATGTTGAAGAGTTGAGAAGGTGATGTTAATACTTTGACAAAAGAACATGCTAATCAATAAAAGTATTCACTTCATCAAGTTCTATTCTAATTGTGGCCCAAGCTGTCAAGGAGACAAGATGAGACATTAATACTTGACAAATAAACATGCTAATGGATAACAGACTTCACTTGATCAAGTACTATGATAAATGTGTTTTCAGTAAAATACACATACTAAGTTGAAATTCAACTGCACCCAAATCAATTTGCTGCTTAGCAAGAAATCTAGAATATAAAACTAACTGATAAATGAAAGAATGATAAACATCATATTTGGCATATATATAATGTTTGATGCATTCACAATCTGAAACAGATGCACATACCAACAAAAAAAAATGTTGGAGCTGATCAATTGCTTTACGACCAGTGATCAGCTCCAGAAGAGTGACTCCAAATGAGTAGACATCTATCTTGTCATTTACACTCTCACCCCAAGCGTACTCTGGAGCTATATACCTGTGAACACACAGAGCAAGCACATGAATTCAGTCATCTACCAAACTTACTTCATTTCTTTCAAACAGATGGACAATGCAACGTGTAACCATATGACTTCAATAAACACTGGTTCATATCTTTTCATGAGGATAATTACCCAATTGTGCCAACCCGACAGTTTTCAAGGTACATTGACCCGGAAGCCCAAGTTGCAGCTGCAATCCCCACACCATAATTTAGCACTCATTTTAGCACAATTGTGTTACAATCTAACAATAACTTCAATAGACTATAAAAAGCCATGCTGCAAAAGAACATTTTGTACTACCAACATCTTTAAACTTCTGATGATGAGCAGTTTCCGAGGAGGATCACAGACAGCTCATGTCATTGGGCTCCTTCAAAGCCATTCCTACTTTCAGATCTCAACTGTAGGAAGAACCTAAGGTTGGAAGTCATGGGATAGAAGTATGTTGTGGGGGTTGACACCCCTATGAATTACAGATCGAGGACTTCCATCATGGAGATATTCCAATGCTTTGCATATGCCTACTGCTACCTTGTAACGCACTTCCCATCCCAACACATTCTCCTCTCCTGCACATGAATGGGAAGAAGAGAATCATGTGTCAGAAGCTATCTAGATATCATTTGTTTGGTAAAAGCATACACTTAAACCATGATAACAACTAGATCAGCTCTTTGAAGATTCTCCAACAAGAAAAGTATTTCTATGTCTGGTTCTTGTACCATGAAAGAGATCCGACAATTTTTGCTGATGTAAGAAATCATAGACAAGGATCAATAGTGTATTTTTAACACAGTAACCAATAAGTGACACAATATTGGCATGTGACAGACAATTGATGATCTCCAAACACTCTTGATGTGTTGAGATTTCAGGACACTGAATAGCCAAGAGTTTTCCATCTTGTAGAATACCCCTGTACACTTTACTTGAATCATCTTCCCACACAAAATTTCCTGCATTCCCAACACAAGAAACCTTTGAATGCTACATTCCTTAGTAGTCTGCCTTGAATGCAAAGCAAGGCAGAGACTACATTGCCCTTGTCAAATGACCTTGCTGATTGACACAAGGGCTACCCAATAAGAATTCAACAATTTAACAAGGAACCCATAATATCCTCCTAAATGGTTATGGAACATACTAGGAGAAAAACTGCCAGTGGCGGTGTCAAGCTCCTTGAAAGAGAATCTTCTGGGTAAGCGTCGATAGACAAAAATGCTTTGCGCTTTCTCCAGGACTGCCAGATTTCTAGATGTCAAACCTTCTGCTGATGCATGTAAGACCAACCCAAGTTCATTGTGCTTTTGCTCATTTTTCTAATTAGTTGCAACCATAGCCTGATCTTGTGGAGTTTATTTCTATTCATACCTGAAGTTGCTGAATTATGAGCACAGTGATCGACGTATGTAGAATCAGCTGTATACACAGGCCTAAAGTTCCCTCTTGTACTTAAACCCTCCTCCCCATCATTGTCTCTGCATAGCATCTTCAACACCTGCGTACTTACCACACATTGCACACACATGCATCGGAAACACATGCAATAACAGTGCAAGAGGGGTTGAGCAAAACTATCATCATTCAGAGATGAGAGGAGATACAAATGCAGATTCTCTTGTACAAAAGATCTCTTGAATCAGGTTTTTGCAATTACTGCTTTTGGATATGCAAGGGCAAGGGATGGGTGAAAAGGATGCATAAGTCTAAATTTTCCTACTGTGCATGAACTTGCTTTGGGAAAGAACGGACTTGACTAATTTGAGGTCAGAGTTATGAAAACCGTTGCACACATAATGTTGTTGCTGCAATCATTGCTTGCACTTGAGAAACATTGTATTTGCTGCCCAACCGTGGATCCACCAACTCATTCAGGTTCCTCTCATCCAACAGTGGCCTTGCCTGTTGAAGAGTTGAGAAGGTGATGTTAATATTTTGACAAAAGAATGTGCTAATTGATAAATGTATTCACTTCATCAAGTACTATTTTAACTGTGTTTTCAGTAAACCATAGACACAATACCCTACAAATCAGCTGCACAAGGTTGGATCACCTACATAGCAAGAAATTTAGGACTTAACCAACATGATTACAAACATCTTTGGCACACATATCATGTTGGATGCATTTGCAGAAGAAACAACAACCCATACCCAAGTAATTAGATTTGTTTCCCCTTGGGGCCTTGTTGTATCTATTGGTCTACAACCAGTAATCAGCTCAAGAAGAACCACTCCAAATGAATAGACATCTGTCTTGTCGTTCACTCTTTGACACGTGTAGTATTTAGAGCTCTGGCCACTGCACCTGCCACCAGATAGCGCAAAGTGTGATGGCTCCCTATCCCCTCAGGAATCACTGCACCTTCTCCAATATCCACCAGATGCATCTTCTCCCAGTACTGATAGATGTTGGCCAGGGTGAATTCATGTGGATACACCCACAGGAAGTCCCGCCACTCGTTGAATGTGATTATGCCATTTTTGTCCTGATCCACATGCTGCACAAATGCTGCTAGCTTTGCATCTCCTACTTGAATCCCTAAATTAAATCCAGCCAAGGAATAAACATGATGTGTGGATACCTATTATTATTATTTTACAGCTTGTGTCAATTCTCATTTTGCAAAGAAGATTGCTGGGATGACATGATATGTATCATAACACACCTGCTTCACTGCACTCATGCAGATGGCTGGACCATGATTCTGAGTACTGCAGTGAGTATAATAAGCGATATCCTGTGATCTTTCACCTCATGAACTAGAAACTCCCTTTCTGGCTGGATGACTCTCAAGAACCTAGGAATTTATGAGATGGATGCTTGCAAATTGCGTGTACGTAGTCGTCGTCGTCTAGTTTTTGGAAACGGCGAGACTCTCAAACACAAAATTCTGAACCCAGTTTCCATTACTTGTAACAACACCTAGTGTGTAACATCTAGTGCACTTTGGTCACAAAACACAAAAGGACACAGAAAGACAGGGGAGAGCAAAAGTGGAGAGATGATGATTTACCTGAGCTGGAGAGTGCGATCCGCATCTCCTCGGCCTCGATGACGCCATCGCGGGAAACATCGATGGACTGAAAGAGCACATACAGCTCACGCTCCTTGGCGTCGACATAGCGTTTGAAGTCAGAGAGGTCAATACGGCCGTCACGATTGGAATCGCATACATCCAAAAGCTCCAACGCGTATTTGCGTCGCCCTGGGAACGACATGGCAGCCAGCCCCGCTTCGATCTGCTCATGGTCCAGGTAATCGGCTTGCCGCTGATCCAAAATCGCAAACAAACGCCTCACTCGCGCTTCCCGCTCTTCCTCGCTCTCCAACACATCCCCGAATCCCACTCCTCCTCCTCCTCCCAACACCACCGCAGTAGCCTACATCTCCACTTCCACCATTCCAATTCCCTCCACCACTCATGAATCCCCTCCCTCCCACAATTCAGTCACAAACCTGTGAACGTAACCCTAGAACACAGAACCTCTCAGAGAAAACACCACGAAACACGAGCGAAGTGGCGAAAAGAGCTTGAAGAGGAAGAAGAATGATGGACTCTGTGCGCATTGCTTCTATCGCCCTAAAAAAGAAACAAACTTAAACCTAGTAAACAAACTTCACCCTTAGTAAACATGTACACCATATAATGAACCATTTTCTCCAATGAAAGTAAAAGCATTGAAATTATAGTGAAGTAATTCATTTTTATGGTTCCACAGTTAAATAATTTAATGAACTACACCCCACTTTCCTAGTAGTGGACATGTTTAGCTTCAAACTCTTCCCAATCACTTGCTAAAAATCATCAAAAGCATGCCTAAATCTTCGTATGACCAATTACACCACCATAAGGGGGGAGAAAAAGACATCGTTACAAGAATAACAAAAAAAAATGCCATGCAACCACATCAAAAGGGTCACGAACCAAATGATCAAGGGGGTGCCAGAATGACAAATATACTTCATGCCCCAAGATTTAAGGGATGTGCACATACATTAGGGATGAGGAAGATCCAAATGGAAAGCTCTAAAAAGGTCTCAAGTTGAAAGCCATGCCCAAGTTGAAGGTGGAGGAGAAAGGACAAGCCCAAAATCGAAGGGATGTAGGCAATTAGCACGATATGCTTAGTAATGCTTTTGATGTTACACTTTACCATTGTGTGAAAACACGATTCCATAGCCAAAACACAAAATGTTGCTTTCAACAAGCTCGTTGAAAAAAGGCCCAAGGCCAGGTCCCATGCATTCTATGGACAAAGAAGATCAAATAAGCCTTAAAAAAACAATGAACTTGAAGGCCATATTTCAAAACTAGGACACATTCCTCATGGATGAAAATGATCTATTAGTTAATTTTCAGAAATGTTCAGTGGACACCTGAAGCTAATGAGGTCAAAGGTCACGTTATTTATGAAGTTCTTGCCACCAGAATGGAATTTTTTCAACAACTTTGATAAGAGAAATATGTAGGATTGGAAGAATTGTAAAGCAACTATAATCTATCTGCATGGCATTAACTTGATGGAACCACCACCATGTCCAACTTGGATGGCCAATGGTTGATGATATGATGGAAAAATTGTTTGTACCTGTAGAAGAAAATGGTCTTGCAGATAATGGTCATACAATTCCTCCTCTAGTGTGTCCCATCTAGGACTTTTTCCTTGGTTAGTCACATGTAAACCCCAACTTAAACCTTAAATCGTCTTTTCATCTACGTGCACACCATTCACTACACATGGTTTGCATATTATTGTGTTTCCCCTTTATAAACTGCCATGGCCAAGCTACAATTTCCATTGACTCACTACGTAATAGCCCCCAACAATTTTTCCATTATCACACTTGGATCCGCCTTGGCATTCCCCGTGCCCTTGCATCCATTCATGCACTTCACTAAACACCTACATTACATCCACATGGAAATCCACATGCTAGGAGCTTCAACATTTAGACTTGTCTCATAAACTAAGGCTTACCTCGACTTTTACTCGTTGTAGACTTCCCAAGTGGTCCAAAGCCTTGTTGCCTGGGATTACCATCTCTCGTCTTCCAACCTAATTGTAGACTTGCCTAGCTTGGGACTTAGTGCGTTGCAGACATTTCCTTGGCTTCCTTCCTTAAACCCTTGCTTGTTGACACTTATGCAGCTCACGAGTGCTATCAAACCGGGAGTTGAACCCAACCCAACACTTACTCACAACCCAAGTCACCACAAGGTGGTCTAGACTTGGGCCATGACAATGTGAATCGTATCACTTGAGGGTCCGCCTAGAAGGGCATGTCATCCACCTTTTTGTTCATTGGAACCTTGCTCCTTCTTTGTACCTAGGTGTTTAGAAGCATCTCAGAATCACTATTTCAACTTGAAATTATAGTTACAAATATATTTCGCGTTTGAACCTTGGAAGTTGAGACAAGTTCATTGATGTGTGATGCCGCTGCCACACAGAATCCAATCAAGAGTCCTCAACAAAGTCCAATTGAAAGTCCCAGGATATCACCTATGCAAGGGGCTTCACCTCCAAGGTTCATTACACCAACGGAAGCTCCAACTCCAGACCATGGAGGCCTACTGGCACAACACGGCCATCACTGATTTTGCTCTACAATTGACCATCTTGCTTGCTCTCGGTTGGCTATTTCAAAGGACCAATGGAAATGCTAGAAAGGGACCATGATTTTCAATGTTCAGGTTTTTGTGTATGCTTTAAGGTTTTTTTTCAAGTCAATGGGGTTGCTGGATTTGGTGGCCTGAGTTATTATTCTAATTATCTTGTGAACTAACACTCAATGTGTAATAACTATTTACAAACAGAGTTCTAACACATTACTTGTGCACTTTTTCTAGATGAAAAAACCTAACTTTTAAAAATAAAAAACAAATTATTTTTTCATTAATTTGAAAATCACTCTAAATTCAATAACTTTTGCTCTGTTGATTCAAAAATTATTGTGCACTTTTGCTTTGTTGAGGGCTTTGCAGCAGTAACAAAGTGGAAAGGCCTGGGCTCTGTTGGTCCAGAAATAATTGCCAAACAACAATCAAACATACACATTGCTAGGTACCTCCTTGTTGATGGGTTTTAGAAGGTAACAAAAGCAGAGTGAGTGGGCTTACAAACTCAACTTTAAAAAAAAAATAATAATTTCCAAAACATGAACATCACTCTAAATTCAATAACTTTGGCCTGTTGGTCTGAAAATTGTGAACATACAAAGTCATGCACACTACTGCCTTGTTGAGGGTTTCTCAGCAGTAACGAAAGTGGAGGAACAGGCCCCACAGTGTGGGAGGGTTATGACTTATGACATGGACATCAAAGAAACGAACACTATCCCAATAGTAGATTACTTTATTGAACAGATTAATACTTATTATTGTTGTTGTTACTTTTTTTTAAAATTAGTGGTTTATGGGTTCAAATTTTGCGTAAACTTTGATTTGTTCATCAAAGTTTTAATTTACAGATGTTAGGAGATGCCGATTCTCTCATATATCTAATATTGCCTTGGCAGCAGATTCTTTTGGTTGTAACTACTTTGATTGAGAGCATTATTTTTGTGATGGACTGTCACATAGGACATGTGTGTGATGGAGTACTTAACTGAGGAATCTATAGAGCTGTAGTACAATTGGCGCCTCTCTAAACTGTTGGACATTCTGGAATGTAATGGGGTCACAAAATTGAAATTTAAAGAATTTCATAATGTTTTACCATTGATGTTTTCAATAATGATAGTAACTAAGTATACTTGTAGGGTGAGAGCAACAACAAGCCACCAAACTAAAATGACCATGTTTTCCCATTCATTTTTTATTCATGGTCTTATTGTTCAACCTTTGACGGAAACATCCCAAGAGTTTTGCCTTCCAGTAAAGCAATCAGAGAAAATTCTAGTGGATATGGAGGGCACCTTTATATTTATCAATTTCCCTCCTTGAGATTGGGATGCATATTATGCCTACTCCTCAAGGGTGGGAAGGAAATTATGCCTACGTATAGGTGTAAGAAGTAGGCATAAGAACCCTCCCATTCATATGCCTCCAGATTTATGTAGGTTTGGTTCATGATAAATTATGTCTCGTGCTTTGGTAAAGCCCATGAGTGGGGGACATTCCCAAAATGTGGTGCCGGATTCGATTATTGCCTTATTTTGAGGATGCCGCCACCCTACACGTTACCTGGAGTAACACCCTCAAAAAAAGGGTATTACCAGAGTTGGGCCAGTGCTCAGCTATTGCATCGCATAGGCCCTCCTTCCAATAATGTCCCATGGACATTAGCCTACACATACATGTTTCTAGTTGGCGGCCCTCTCTTTCAACATGCTCACAAACATCTCAAAAGTTTCACCTAGTGAGACTATGTGATTCATATTTATTAGTTTGAGTGCCTTCCTGATTTATTTATTTTTGGGGGAAAGAGCCATATGGAAGCACCTCTTTGGACCCCAAATGCAAAGTAGAAATTAAAATCAATGCATTCCCCTATAGCCCACCTTTTCACTTTATATTCATGAGAGTTAAACTTTTGGGCAAGTCATATGGGATAAATCTGAGGTGCTATTGGGAACGCCTTGGGGAACTTGAGGGGAACCCAATATGGAACCACATCGGGAACGAGGAAAAAATAAAAAACCCCTTTCCTCTTCCCCCCCGCTCCCCCCTCCCCCCAAAGAAAACAACTGGACCCCTCATCAGTGCATGCTGAGCCTTCTAATTGGCTGCAGAAACTTTGATTTCCAAGGCCGTTTGTCACCATTTTTGGCCTGGGCACAAACTAGATGTCGCAGCAGAATTAAAACTGGACGGTCTTTGATTTCTAGATTTTCCAAGAGCCAGGAGGTTATTAAAAAAATGTAAAGCACTGCTAGAAAATTCTGACAAGACCCCAGTATTGAATTCTTGGGCCAAGGAACAAGTCAATGCCAAAGCTTCCGCATACTTACGTCATGAATACTAAGAAGAAGAACAAGACACCACTCATAAGTGTTGTGTAGTTTTAGTAGTTGACTGACCCTATCACAACCTCAATTATTGCAAAGAGTCCAGTCCAGCTGCAGGAAGGCTGCTCTCAATTGGATTACTGGAGCATATTTTGTTAAAAGCTAATTTAGAAAGGAGAAATGTCAGCCTACATTTTTCTCCATTTTTTATAGCATTTTGGCAACTGATTTTTTTTCTTCCAATGAAGCTAATTTGGTTTTCTCGTTTTTCCCACGAATATCCTACATTCGATGACTATTTGATTTAGCAATTAGAATGATTGGTGATATGATTCAACTTTCGAATTCTTACCTATGGCAATGAAACAATTTTCCATGTAAGAATCAAGGTCTCACAAAAATCAGCCCATTGCTTAATCACACCAACCAATTACCACTTTCCCTTGATGGAATTGAACCCTGCCACGAAGGGTCTTGTTTCCTACGTGGGAGTCATGGACCCAAAAATTACAAGCCTCACCCAACTTTCAAACATCCAAATTTCACTCCAACACCCAAACCATCAATTTTTTGCATAAATCCAACACTCGAAATGTCAAATTTCACATATAATTTTTTTCAACATATGATAGAAACACAAATCACAATTACACATCTATTTGATATTTTAATATAACTTCATTCTACAATGCAATTGCATCATCATACAAGAAATTGAATAAGGTGATTTTTTTTTACTAAAGATCTTATCACACAAGTTTAGATGAATAATTAGTCAATTCCATAACTTGTTGTTCATGAATAAAAGATTGTTCAATGTTATCTCATAGTTGCCAATTTCATGTACTCATTAAGCTTTTCATTCAAGATGGCAAAAAAATTTCTCTTCTTCCATAATCTAGAAACCATATTCAAATCGGAATGTTTAGCCATCATTCAATTCGCATTGTGGGACATAGTGTGCTTGGAAAATGAAGATTATATATCTAGAAGAAAAGTGACCTTAATACTTGAGATGGTCTTACAAGCCTTTTAAAAGCATCTTATCAACCTTGATCCAAAACCCATATGTTGTGCTATGAGTGTGGATAGAATAAATTTGTCCTAGAAGCTCATTAAAATTTGAACACAAAAAGAAAAGCAAAATGTCAAGGAATCATAAAAATGTGGCAACAAATTTGTGAAATCATCAAACATAAAATCATTAAAGCTAGGAATTGGATCAATATAGAAGTAGAACAGTTCAACCTTAACAAGATTCACCACATCCACAAAATCCACAAGAAAAACATGTTGAGATTAAGCACATTTGATGAACGTATGAACCACCTCCAACATAAACATTAAACATGGCATAACCAAAATTAATTATAGTTCATATAACAACTCCAAATTCTCATGAATCTCTCGCAATGAAAATTCATTTTCATAATTAAGCCCTTGTACTCATCCATGACACATTTCAACATGTTCAACATGGAAATCCATCTAGTCTTCATATTCTTTAACAACTTAAAATGTGTTTTTTATAAAAATTAACAAGTTTTGTAAAGTTCATACACTTCAAAAGGTTGTGAGTAAAAAAAAACTAAAAAAAATTACCACATGGATTCAATGCGGAATACCAAGGTAGTTTGGATAGCACATCAGCTATTCAGTTCAAGGAGACATTTGCAGAGAATTTAGTCCACACCAATTTGGGGTGGCAATGTTGGGCGAATGCGAAACAATAGTTCATGGGGTTAGAGTTATGTTGGATCTACATGTGAAGTAGGTGGCATTACATGTGGATGTTTGAAACACGTTTAATTTAGTTTTTTGAGCAACCATTTTTCAAGAGTTACAATTTTCTACTGGCACCTTGGATCAACTTTCCCATTTCCCATTTGTTTGTAGGTTTTATGCATCCCCATCTCCATTATATTTTTCAGAGGTTTTTAGGCACGAAGACCTCACTATCATTTCATCTGAGTTTAATACACAATAGGGGGATCCATTGGGAGGAATGTTGTTTGTAATACTTCATATTTGCGTTCTTCGTCCTACTGTAGTAGCCCACCGTACTTGTGTTTTTCCTTTGTTGGTAAATGATACGCACATAGTTGGTCTTGCCTCAAATGTGTTACATGTTTTTTTTGCAATTACAATGAAAGTTTGGCGCATTAGGACTTTTAGTGCAATTGACAAAATGTGTCATTTGGACTCCACCAGGGTTACACCAATCTATATCACTTCCTTTAGGTGTTTTTACACTTGAATATGGTCTTCATATTTTAAATGCCCAATTAGGTTCTTTGCCATTTGTCGAGTCCTTTGTATCAAAGGTGTTCAAGGAAAATTTCAGCACGATCGCTAGCCTTCCTATGTTCACAAATCTTCAAATAACTTTTGTGATGTTTTCACTTTGTTATGCCCAGCGGTCGAGCTATTTACAACATACTGTATTTCCATCACTAGGTATTTTACAACATTATCTAAGTTTGATGCTTATACCAAAACTATGTTAAAAAAACTATTAGAGTTAAAATCCTTTGGCACCATAGTGGGCCATTTGGCTTCTTGTCAGGTCACTCTTTTTATTTTTTCATGGGGGGTTAGGCCTTCCTTAATGGTCTAACATGTTGCCCCCACCTTTTAAGGATGTTGGGTTTTATTGTTCTTGCACTAATCTCAGGTTTTTAATAGGATGATCACTCTACTTTTCTTAATGCGGTGGCACATGCAAAGACCGATATTTATCCCTTCTAGGTCGCACTACGAAATACTTGTGTGATATTACCTGATGTTGTCTGATCACATGTCTTGTCTTTTGAAAGTCTAGTAATGTAATCATATCCTCAAATGTAATCTTCTTTGATGGACCAACTACATAAGCATGAATTTATTTCACTTCTAGCAAATGCTCCTTTGGATGTTGTGTGCATACGTCTTCACTCTTATGCAAGTCCAACAATTAGGGGCTTGGTTATTAGCTCATCCTAAAACCCTTTCATTTTATTTATCCTCCGCCCAATTTCTTACAACATTCCATATTCACCTTGATATACCACATCTTATAATTCCACATCTTTCATAATGCTAGTGTGGTCATACCATTGATGATTTGGGTATCCATTTGCAACATTGCTTGTGTGAAAACGATTGCACTACAACCCATGATACACTTTGAGATACCATTGCAACTAGCACATTGAAGAGTGGAGCTCATGTACAAAAAGAGGTTTCACCTTTTCCCTTACCACACACAAAGACGAGTGGATATTGTCATCACCAAAAATAATTTTTGAACCCTGGCAGACATTATCATTACCAATTTGATTTATATAAATTTGGTGCAATGTGTTTTGACGACACCATTGCATGTAGCGATAGTTGCTACTCAAAACAAGGCATAAACTTACACAAAACAAGCACTAGGAGATGATTTCATTCCCCTTGCCATAAAGACTTATAGTTGTTTCCATCCTCATTTTGATTCTTGTTTTATTTCTTGTGTACATGCTTGTATAGCTCACCATTAGTAAACCCCTTTGGTGCCTTTAATGTTATATATCATTATAGGCAACAAATTTTGATAGCCCTACAATGTGCGCAAGCCATCGTGATTCTTCAACGAGCTGCCATGCTTAATCATGTCTTTTCATCTCTTCCACACATACTAGTTAATGTACCTCCATCACTAGCTAATTTGTGGTATAGGATGCCCTTTTAACATTACATCTTCCATTTCATTACTATGATTTTGATGGTTTTGGTTTTCCTTTCATGTGTTTACATTTGCATCGACATGTCGTGTATTTTTTGTGGATGGTTTTCCACCCTTGTTTATATATATATACGTCTTCCCCCCAACATGACAACTACCAAATTGGTTCACTATGACATGTAGTGTGCACACCAATAAAAAAGAACAACTTTAGATTTGAATAATGAAGCTATCCCAATGTGAAGTCTTTGGAACACACAATCTCCATCACAACCAAGGCACACCCACCTTGAACCAAACTTTTCATTCAAAATTCCTCCATATTTAACAATGCATTTCAAGAGGATTGTAATAAATATGATTTGTAGTAGCACCCATTTCCACACATTCCAAGGTTAATAATATTGGAATTTGACATATATATTTCATGACATACACATAGACATGACGATCCTTTGTTATTTGTCCATTGTATTGATCCCATATGCACTCACTAAAATAAAATGCCATTGCACAACAACTTAAATTCCCGAATATTACCATCTATCCAATGTCTTTTAAGGTTTTTTTAACTTTTAAAATGAAACACAACTCCTTGATTGTTTCAAATTCGTACATTGGGTGATCATGGTTTAGAAGTTGGAAAATGATGGCAAACTAAATCACTTTTTCTTACATCTATAATGAACATAAAATTACATCAAACTTAGGATAGTTTCCAAGAATTCGCCAACATAGATCTATTTGTTTTTGGCATTCATAGAACCCTTGCTGAACAACCCATCCCCAACATCATTAGTAGAAACAACCATTGTTTTTTTCCATTTTACATTCTTCAACAAAATATCTAACTTCAATAACAATAATTGTTCCTTTCCCTCAACAAATGTACATAATACACATCAAATACTTAAAAGACTAAGTAGTCATCCCCTATAATAGATTCAATCCAAGGAAATTTGATTACCCAAAAATCATGAAAGATTTGAGTCTTGTCATACAAATATTTAGGTTTCTTTGATGGAACATTTTATGCACTAGAGCTGCAATGTCCAAAACAAATCAATGGTTTAGGAAGAGGAAAAGCATATGAACTTGTGTTTCAATCCAAAAAAGAAGAAGCTTGAAATGAAAGTTGTTTGGAACTTTGAATGGCACCATTACAAGTGGCCTCAAAACCTTCACAAATTGAAGACACACAAATCAAAGATGATGGAATAAAACATAAGTAAATTAAAAAAATAAATTTAACTTTTAAAATCAAATAAAAAACACACAAATTGAATGCAATTGAACCGCACATGGTAAATTGAATAAAAAGTTCAATGAAAATTGAAGTCATGTAAATCTCAAATAGGAAACAAGTTCATCACAAACATGCACTTGAAATGGTGTTTTAGTTTAACCTACTAATGCATGTACCATAAAATCTCTTATATTTGAGGATCCATGATCAATGCTTGATTAATGAATTGATCCATGAAATCATTGTAATCATTTGCCACAATTCATCTTAAATGAATGGACATGTTCTTATTTTATGTTCCTTTTATTAACAAAAAGTACATTATTCTAGATTGAACACCTTTGTTAGTTTTGAAGTACTTTGCAGTATAAAACTTTTGGGTAGTTCTAATACATATACCAATTCATGCATCCAATGTAAAATCCATGAATCATTGTAACGTGTCCTTGAAGTTGCTAATGTTATTTCTACAACGTTTAGTTAATTGAACTATGGGCAATTCCACCTATTGCATGACTAAATGCTTCAATCCCACTTGTGGTTGTGTAACAAACACCACTAGTTGAATAGTTGGGTACATTTATATGCACAACACTTGAATCTCCAAATCTTGTTCATGTCCCTCCTCATCATGTGTTGCATACCATTGCATAGGTCAAAATTCCTTGAAAATAATTTGGCGTTGCCGTCAACCAAACATGGGTTATGGTTTCTTATAATAAATTAACTACATCTTCATCCAAAATTGTGTCCCATCCCATAGGTACCAAATGTATTCAACATGGGGTTTGATTCAAGTGATTATGTAACCACTTGTTAACATTTTTTTGTTGGGGTGATCCAAGTTGTTGAAGCACAACTTCAAAAACATGTTCGTTTTATAATACACATTCCCCTTCTTGACCTCGTTAACTTCATAAGAATCTTACTAATGTTAATGTAGTAATCAAACATTTGTTAATTATGCATCATGCCATTCCTCCCTTGTTTCAAAAGAAACCATGGACCCTAAGATCATTGGATTTTATTCTCAAAAGTATAGGGCTCATGACAAGACAAACATATAAAAAAGTGTTTACAACCTCTTTGTTGCAAGCATCTTCTTGCATTTCATCCTATTTCTACTCCTTCTATAACTTACTTGACTCAATTGTCTTTGTAAACTCCTAATCACCATTCTTGACATACTTACATTAAATTCTTAAAATCACTTGTTTTAATGTTTTCAGACAAGTATCCTTCCAACATTTGTTGTTGTAAATCCAAATCCTTAGTCCATCAAGCAATTTGATTCACAAATTTATTGATTAATACATTTTTTGGTTTTTAATTACCTATCGATATCAACTCAATGTGCAATTAATTACAACTTCTGATTACCAACACAAAATCAACAAAATGCAAACATGAAACTACAAGATCCTAAATTGAATCTCCCAAATTTGCATCTTGTGGATGGTCACCAAATGGTAAGTAATAATTTCTAATCCTTGGTTAGGTTTTTTAACAAATTTATAAAAGTTCCTACAACTATAGATCTACATGAAAATTGATTACAAACTTATAGTTAGTACAAACATGTACTATTCCTTTATAAATACTAACTAATGTTGTCTAAATTCTACAAGTAATTTTATAGTTTATGACAATTCTTTCATGAAAACGTTTAAAACTTACTTTAAAAAATCCAATACATACATACATATCTTTTCAAGTTCTTGAAGCTCTCCAAAATTATATTTAAAAAGATCATACCCACAAACATAAGGTGAAAAATTATGTTCCAATTTTTTTTTGACAAAACCCTACACAATTTAAAAATAATAACTCACTAATACTAACTAAACTACTTATTGTTGATGCCCTACCTATCCTTTTATCCCCTTAATATTGGCCTTTTATCTCTTGGAGACCTACATATAGAGAGATGGATGGAATAAACTATAACTTTTTAATTATAATTGAAGTAAATTTTATGCAAAATAGAAAACAAAAGGTATTTAATTCATGACAAATTTTAAGTCATCAAATTTTGGTTGCCACTTCCATGTGTCAATCATACTTTTCACATTTGACACCCATGAGACGTTCAAAAGTTTCTTGAATGCATTCCAACAAACCATTTTCATGTTAAAAATGGCTAGATCAATTTCAAGAATGTCAACATGGATTATAATGTCAACTTCATATGTCCTCTTGAATGAAAGTCTTTAAAGTGGCAATCTCTTGAATGGGTTGGATGATTTTAAAATCAAGGTTGATGTATTAGGAAGGTGGAGGAGTGGCAATCCTTAAATGTGTAAAGGTTGGATTTGTTTTCATTTTCCTGTGCAACACATGCTTCCTTCTTCAACATATTTTCTTTTAACCCTCCTTTTATTGCATCGACTTATTTTTTATGAGTTTTGTGTGTTCTTAGCTTGAGTGATGGTCTCTTGAAAATCAAAATTATATTTCTTTCACAATGCTAGTTCAAACATTGATGTGTGGTCCTTGGGGCAATCGAAGTACCAACCACATTCTTCAAGAAGTGAGATTAGGACTAATCCTTGAAAATTTCCTTATAAGTACATGCAATTATTTGATTTGGGACTATACCATTTCTATTAACAAATAGGAAATCTAGTCAAGTGCAAACATAAATCTTTATTGAAAGGAAACTAAAACATGATGTTCACAACATGAAACATAACATCAAGACTCCTCAAGGTTCTTGTCACATGAAATACACAAACTTGTGCAATGAAGAAAAGATAACTAAACCATCAACACTAAGGTATTTAGCCAAAAGACCAAACCACAAATAACCAAACTAATATAAGTACACAAAGTAAATTGAACCTTATGAAAGTGACCTAATTACTTTCCTATTCTAATAACTAATGAAACCTAACTAGTTGAGCTTGAATTCTCAACACTCCCCCTTAAGTTCAAATCCACTTCTCATACACCAAACATTTTTTAAAACTTCCTTGGCTTGTATGTACTTAAAGCCTTTGTGAAAATGTTAGCAACTTGACTGACATGAATAAGGTCAATTTCTTTTGTTAGACCGTTTTTTCTAATAAAGTGGTAGTGCACCTCAATGTGCTTTGTCCTAGCATGATAGAATGGGTTGTTAACAAGTAGTATGCTACTGATGTTATCACAATAAATGACAACATGAGCATCCATTGATTGTCCTAATCTAAGAGTAGTTTTTGCAACCGAACTGCTTCACATGTAGTAATTGCTACACTTCTGTATTCTACCTCCATGCTTGATAGTGCAACTGTTGGTTATTTCTTACTACTCCAATTAATAACATCACTTCCAAAAGAAAACATGAAATCACCGATTGATATTTCATTTGAAACATTGCTAGCCCGATCACCATTTGTGTATCCATGTATTTGTAATTGGTTATTGGTTTCATAAAAAATTCCACATTGCAAAGTATGTATTATGTACTGTAGTGTGCGCCTCATTACATCCAAATGTGGCTTTCGTGGTGTTTGCATGAATTATTGACTCACCACTCCAACTGCATAACTCAAATCTGGCTTGTGATGGTCATGTAAATCAAACTCCCTACTATGTGTTTGTACATAGTGGTATCCTCCACAAGGCCTCCTTCATCTACACTTAATTTCACATTTCGCTCCAATGGAATTGAAATGGGTTTACACCCCATCATCCCATATTCGGACAATTTGTTCAAGGCATATTACCTTTGTATTATGTGAGGCAACTTTCAGACCCTCTACTCCCAGTTCTACGAGGTAACTATACTTGAAAGTATATACACTATCGGTGAAGGAAATAAATATAAATGTATTTTTAGATGTTAAGTTGCGTTTGTAATTGAAATAAGATAACTTACTTCCTATGCATGATTTATGATTTAGAATTGATAGATATATCTTCCAAACTTGAACAATTTAAATCCTATAATTTTATGTTAAATTGTCACCCATTCAAACCAACTTTTAAGGATTCAATACTAAGTCGAACTTGGCTACAAACCATTAGTCACTTAAAACATTATTCATATCGCATAATGTTGTCCAAATCAAACTTGCATTAGCTCATTAAAAATTTAATTAGAAGGCGCATATGCCTACCAAATTCTAGGTTTTGCACCCAAACTAGTAAGAAGTTATGCTATTAAACCCAAGAAGGTTTCACGAAGGCAAAAAGTTCAACTTTGCTTCAGACTACCAGTCATTTAAAATATTACTTTTATTGCATATGTTGTCGAAATCGAACTTGCCTTAACTCATTAGCAAACTAACTACAAGGCCATTTGCCTACCAAATTGTAGGCTCTGCACCCAAACTAGTAAAAAGTTGTGTTATTAAACTCGACAGGGTTTGTGAAATTCCTCTAAAATTTCAAGCTCCCAACACCATCCTACTCAATTCTATTCTTTCAAAGTACCCCAAAACATCCAACCCATTCTCCCTCTTTCCACCATCTACTAAGACACATCATCCTTCTCTTTTCCTTCCCAAGAAAAATAACATAAGAAGAAAACCCCCCACAAACTCCCCTCCCCCTAGCTTTTCATGACCTCTCCTTAGGCTTGTTCTCTTTGTCCAATGGATGCTGTGGAAATCTTTCCCTCCAATCCATGACCTCCTCAACCTTTAAGAACCAATGAGAATCGAGAATGATTTGCCTTGTAATGGAGTTTAGGATGAAAATTTGTATGCCCAATGAAACATTAAGAAGGTTCCATCCTCTAATCAAACAGGATGATAATCCTCATGATCAATGAAATTGAGGGACTCATCCTTTTCCTTATTTTGGACATCTTGATGAAGTTCTTGAGCTCGATCTTTATCCATTCCATCTATTTAATTTTCACATCCTATTTCTACATCCTAATTATTTCAAGTAATTAACTATTAGGATAATTTATCGGTAATAATAAGTAAACATCCTTGAGTTCCTACTTGATTAAATCAACTCAATGGTAGTAATAACATTCCCACATACCATTTCCTCTTTTGATATCCCCTAATTATTCTTTACCATGTACTAATTAATTGTGTAGTGTTAACAAATAGGAGATCTACTCAAGTGCAAACATAAATCTTTATTGAAAGGAAACTACAACATAATGCTCACAACACAAAACACAACATCAAAAACTCTCCAAGGTTCTTGTCACAAGAAATACACAAACTTGTGTAATGAAGAAAAGAGAGCCAAACCATCAACACCGAGGTATTTAACTAAAAGACCAAACCACAAATAATCAAACTAAAATAAGTAACGAAAGTAATTCAACCTTGTGAAAGTAACTTAGTTACTTTCCTACTCCAGTAACTAATGAAACCTAACTAGTTGAGCTTGAATTCTCAACATTCCCCCTCAAGCTCAAATCCATTTCTAGTACACCAAGCATTTTTAAAAACTTCTTTAGCTTGTCTGTACCTAAAGCCTTTGTGAAAATGTCAACAACTTGATTTTCGGTACTAACATGAATGAGGTCAATTTCTTTTGCTAGAATTTTTTCTCTAATAAAGTGGTGGTGCACCTCAATGTGCTTTGTCCTAGCATGATAGAATGGGTTGTTAACAAGTAGTATGCTACTAATGTTATCACGATAGATGACAACAGGAGCATCCATTGACTGTCCCAAATCTAAGAATAGTTTTTGTAACCAAACTCCTTCACATGCAATAATTGCTGCACTTCTATATTCTGCTTCCGTGTTTGATAATGCAACTGTTGGTTGTTTTTTACTACTCCAACTAACAACACCACTTCCAAAAGAAAACATGAAACCACTGGTTGATCTTCTATCTGAACCATTGCCAGCCCAATCAGCATTCATGTATCCATGTACTTGTAACTGGCTCTTGGCTTCATAAAAAATTCCACATTGCAAGGTATGTTTTATGTACCTCAGTATGCGCCTCACTGCATCCAAATGTGGCTTTCGTGGTGTTTGCATGAATTGATTCACCACTCCAACTGCATAACTCAAATCTGGCCTTGTGATGGTCATGTAAATCAAACTCCCCACTATGCGTCTATACATAGTGGTATCCTCCACAAGGTCTCCTTCGTCTGCACTCAACTTCACATTTTGCTCCAATGGAATTGAAATGGGTTTACAACCCGTCATCCCATATCCGGACAATTTGTTCAAGGCATATTGCCTTTGTAGTAACCATATCCCTTTCAGGGAATGGATTACCTCAATGCCGAGGAAATAACACAACTTTCCCAAATCCTTCATCTCAAACTTTTGCTTCAAAAGCTTCTTCAAATCAGAGATGTCTGCATCACTATCTCCTGTGATAATCAAGTCATCGACATAGATGACTATGACTACAATCTCATGATCTATTTTTTTCACATATAATGAAAAATCTGCATTGGATGTTTGAAATCCACTTGTGACAAGATACTGACCTATCTTGTCTGACCAAGCTCTAGGTGCTTGCTTCAAGCCATACAAAGCTTTCTTCAACCTACAAACCAAATGAGGATGTGTTTGGTCCACATAACCTGGTGGTTGTTCCATGTACACTTCTTCCTGTAAATCTCCATGAAGAAAAGCATTATTTACATCCATTTGATGTAAAGACCATCCTTTTGTTGTTGCCATAGCAATGATTGCTCTTATAATTGTCATTTTGGCAACTGGACTATAGGTCTCCTCATAGTCTATGCCATACGTTTGGGCATAACCTTTGGCAACCAATCTTGCTTTGTATCTGCTCACAGATCCATCTACATTGTGTTTGACTTTGTACACCCATTTGCACCTAATTACTTTCTTGTCTTTTGGTAAAGCTACCAATTCCCAAGTAGCATTCGCATCCAAAGCCACCATCTCTTCATCCATGGCATTGTCCCACTTAGGATTTCCAACCGCTTGTTCAAAACAAGTGGGTTCAACCTCTTGTATAACTCTCACCATGTATGCGTAATGATGAGCTACAAAGCCATCATATGTGAGTCTTTGTACAGGGTACTTGACTCGTGTGGATCTTCGTACTCCACTGTTGTTGTCAAATGTTTTCAAAGCTTTCTTAACCATCCGAGCTCCAGGAGTAGTAACTGAGGTGATTTTTGATTCTTCACCCTCACTCTTTTCTGACTCACTTGGTTCACCATCTACATCAGAATTTCTAGATGATGTTTGAGAACTACCATGTACAATGGTTGAAGATCTTAATCTTCCTTTCCATGGAGTGCTACTGGACCCATTAATTGAAGACTCTTGTGGTCCACGAATTAATTGTGATTCTTGTTTCACATTTGATGAAACATCACCATTTCTAGCTTCTTCATCTTCTACTGCCTTCAATGGTGAGTACCAACTAACCATTTCATGAAACACAACATCTCTACTCACTTGCAACTTCCGAGTGGAAGGATTGAAACATCTATATCCCTTTTGTTCTGAGGAATATCCAATGAAGATACACTTCTCAGCTTTTGGGTCTAGTTTTGATCTCTTCTCATTAAGAACATGCACGTATGCAATGCAACCAAACACTTTGAGGTGTGAAACATCGGGTTTCTTGCCTATGAATTTTTTTTCAGGTGTCATGCCATGAACTGCCATTGTGGGTGTTTGATTCATGATGTAGACTGCAGTTGCTACCGCTTCAGCCCAAAAGTAATTTGGCAAATTCTTCTCATTCAACATGGCACGTGTTATTTCTGCAATGTGCCTTTTTTCCTTTTAACAACTCCATTCTGCTGTGGGGAATAACTACATGAGTATTTCCTTTGAATCCCATGTTCCTTCAAATAATCACTGAATTCATTTGAAAAATACTCTCCCCTTCCATCAGACCTTAGGCATTTGATGCTCACACCTTTCTCCTTCTCCACCATTGCTTTGAAATTCAAAAAATGTTGAAACACTTCACCTTTATGTTTCATGAAGTAGACCCACACCTTCCTTGTGTGGTCATCAATGAAACTCACGTAGTACTTGTATCCTCCAATGGATTCTGTTTTCGTGGTCCACACATCTAAGTGGATCATTTCCAAAGGTTTGGAAGTTACATGAGTTGTTTGAGCTGGGAAAGGATGCCTAGCTTGCTTCCCCAATTGGCATGCTTCACAAATCTCTGACATCACCTTTTTTGCTCCAAATTTGGGAAGACCTCCAACAAGTTTTTGTTTCTCCATGAGCTCAAAACGTTGGAGATTAACATGGCCAACTCGTTTGTGCCAAATTCCAATGTTTCTAGCTCCTTTTCCATGTGTGAATAACATGGAATTCACCTTAGGCATGTTCACATCCAAGGTGAACATTCGTCCATTCCTTTCCCCTTTTGCAATCAATTTGCCTTAGTTCTTCATGTCTTCCACAAAACATCCATTTGGGTTGAATGTCACCTGTAAACCTTGTTCCACCATCTGGCCTATGGAGACCAAATTTTTTGTTATGGTTGGAACATGAAGTACATCTGTCAAGTACTTTGTTTGCCCATCTTCCATGGACAATGGCACCTTGCCAATTTGTGTGATGGGATATGTAGTGTCATCACTAGTTTCCACAAACCCTTATGTCTTCAAATCCTTTACATCTTTAAACCATTCTCCATGGCTAGTCATGTGGTTTGAAGCTCCAAAATCCACATACTAGACATTGTTGTCTGATACACCTCCTATCATTGAATTTGCCATGTGCTGCATCACAAACAATTGTTCATCACCTTGATTGCTAGTTGATGCATAATTCCCTTGTTGCAGCTTTCCATTTCGTGCATCATGCTCCCTTTGATAACAGTTCTTTGCCATGTGCCCAGGTTTCTCGCAGTAGTAGCAATTTGAATCGCTATTTGGTTGTTGACCTCGATGACTTCCACCACGACCTCCACGACTTCCTCAACTTCCTCTTCCTTCAAAGTTTCCTCGTCCACCTCCATGAGCTTGACCTTCATGTTGTTGATGTCCACCATGCGAGCTTTTGGGTCGACCTCAAAATGAGGTTTTACCACCTCTGCCTCTACCTCTATTGGTATTTGAATAAAAATCATTTTTTTGTGATCCTCCATTGGATGAAGTACCAACAATTCTCATCTCTTCACTTATAAGTAGTGTTATTAAGTCTTGGAAGTTGGGAAATGTTTCTCGAACTGCAATTGAGGTACAGAACTGACTATAGTATTTTCCAAGTCCATTTAAGGTCACGGCCATTAAATCTTCATCATCTATAGGGGCTCCTATAGATGCGAGAGCATCTGCAAGGTTTTTCACCTTTGTAGAATAGTCATTGATGATCATTTTGTTTTTCTATAGATTATGCAACTCTTGCTTGAGCTGCATTTTGCGGGCTTGTGTATTGGTGTTGTACATCTTCACTAATGTATCTCAAACTTGCTTGGGTGATTTTGCATCTTGAATATGCACAATCATGGAACCGGACACACTCACAAAAAACTAATACAAGACTTTCATTGCTTTTTCATGCCAAGTTTTATTGGCTTGAATTTGTTGTTGTGTGGGGTTTTCTGGGAGAGGAGATTCTTTCTCATCACCAATTATGAATTCCCAATAGCCTTTCCCCATCAAGAAATTCATAATCCTAAATTTCCACACTTGGAAATTGTTCTTGTTTAGTTTCTCAATTGCAATTTGAGAAAGACCGTCTGCCATCTCTCAAGGCACCACTCAATGTCTTCTTGGGGTTTCTAGGACTAGGGTTAGGGTTTTCCTTCCTTGGGTTTCTAGGATTAGGGTTAGGGTTAGGGCTGAACAAGATGGACCTTATGTATGTATGTGTCGCAACCCTACTTTGGCCAAGTGTGGGGGTGAAGCCCAACACTTGGAAAAGTTGGGATTTGGAGTCCTCCGGGACTCCCGAATGTTCAGAGCTCGACAGCAAGGGGCAAAACACCTTACATTGGGGTGTTCTTGGTGTCATTGGAAAGGTCTTGAAACGTAGATATCGAAAATGCCCTTACATTGGCAATTCAGACATCTGCAACCCAAGTTATGGGCAAAAGAAGGGCCGGGAGTCAAATTGGCAGTTTGACTCCCGACCACTAAATGTCGGGAATCGACCTCTTCTTGACATCCGATTCGAGTGTGCGACATGGCGTTGGAAAGATCTCGACGAGGGCTACAACTTTGGTTCAGACCTAGTCACGATCGGACTCTGCAGTCGGGAGTTATGGCCGTTCAAAGTTTTGGGAGTCCCGCCGGGACAATTTCGGGACTCCATTTCGATAGTCCCGGGAATTTGTGCCATTTGGATGTAGTCCCCACGGCGAGCTGCAGAGAATACTATAGGGAGTAAGGTGGTGGCTTACTCTTGAGTCCGGGCTGTGGTGAGTCTTGTGTGTCCAAGTGCGCGTGGCAAGTCCCAACACCCAAGGGTGTCCCGAATGCTAAACTAACCTCCCGTGGTTGGTTTTTGGATGCAGATTCAAGCTTGATCTCCTAATCCCTCTTCCTAGTCTAATCCCGGGGCTCCCAATTCGACCCTCTACCCCTTTCTAGAGTTGGAAGCCGGGAGCGTGCCTTCGGTCCCAACTTTCCGCAACTTAACATTTGGTGAACCCTCAAATGGGTTCACCCTGGGACCAAGGAGCGCGTCAGTATGTATGTCTTGAGTATTATACGAAAATTTATACTATACATAGGTTTTACGTATAGGTACGTATTTCATATAATATTTCGTATGGTATTAAGTACATGATTACATACCACACTTTTGTACAAAGGTCTTGATAAGGTATTTGTGCTTCCTAATCTTCAAACTCCTTCCTTCAAGTTCTCCCAAGTTGTATTTGCTCCACTTCAAAACTTTGCTTCGATATCTTCTCAAAACAAACTTTTGTCATAGCAGTTTTGCAAAGCTACATTGCTCACACATGACCTTAGATCGCTCTAAAATTTTGGTGAAACATGAACAACTATGTCTACTACCTTCTCTCAAAATTTCAGCTCATTTAACTTCATAAAGTGAGAGATCTTACTACTTCCTTGAAGTCACCTCAAACTGGGACCTGAACACAAAATGACTTACAACTCACTCTCAGCAAATAAAAAATCCTTGAGATTTTGAGAGACACATAAAATATATGTCTTCTATATCTGCTCAAAATTTCAGCTTTATTGATGATGACCACAAGGAGATATCACTTTCAAAAGAAACTTACTTCAAAATTGAGATTGAAACTTCAAATGCTTGGATCTCTCTCAATACAAATCCAAATGACATGAAATTTCTCTCACACATATATTCCTAGATGATCTATAATATCCTAAAGCTGCAAATTCAAAAAAGCTTAAACAGAGGAGATATGACCAAAAAACCAGATTTGGCACAGAGTTTTCAAAGCTCATAACCCTCACAAAACATATCCTTTTCTTTTGAAAATTTGAAAATAGAAGCGTCCTATAGTCTTTTATAACCTCTCCAAGTTTCACTCTAAGATCTTTTCACAGTAGATCTAGATATAGGTTTAAAGATCTGACTCCACAACTTTGATATGTTGATCTCCTCTCACCTCTTTTCTTTTCTTTTCTTGCTCTTCACATTTTTTCCTTTCTTCGTTTCTCTTTTGCACTTGACAAATTCCTATGATATTACTAGAGATTCTCAAGCTCTAGTTCTAAAGACTTTCTAGCTCTAGATCTCTTTCAACTTTCTCACCAAACAACATAAGCTCTAATACCATGTTAACAAACAGGAGATCTACTCAAGTGCAAACATAAATCTTTATTGAAAGGAAACTACAACATAATGCTCACAACACAAAACACAACATCAAAAACTCTCCAAGGTTCTTGTCACAAGAAATACACAAACTTGTGTAATGAAGAAAAGAGAGCCAAACCATCAACACTAAGGTATTTAACTAAAAGACCAAACCACAAATAACCAAACTAAAATAAGTAACGAAAGTAATTCAACCTTGTGAAAGTAACTTAGTTACTTTCCTACTCCAGTAACTAATGAAACCTAACTAGTTGAGCTTGAATTCTCAACATGTAGTACATAATAAATTAAAATTAAAATTTCCATCACAAAAACACCCATGTACTTCTAGATCCACTATCGAAATTAGGGCTTGATGAATCCAATAGAACTAAGATGTCCGGGTTTTCATGAGGTTCTGTCATTGCTGCCACACATTACGCTACCCTAATTTGTTAAATAAAGGTATTGACCCCCTTTGAATGCAAGTACCAAATTGTTTCGACTACCCCTTTAATTTTTGTTAACGTAAGTGAAAATTCTGTTATGGTAGATGATATTGTTACGCCTTCAAATCCTCTAGTTGTGCCCATAAAAGAAAAAGAGTGTCGCAACCCTACTGAGAGAGTGTGAGGATGAAGACCCACACTCTCAGAATGGGAACTTAGGAGTCCACTAGGACTCCTAAAACGTTAAAGAGTGATTGCAAGGGTCAAACACCTTGCATTAAATAGTTATTTATATCATTGGAAAGTTATTGAAGTGTAGATGTCTAAAATGGGCTTGCATGAGCCATTTGGAAATCTACAACACAAGTTATTTCAAAAAGAAAGGTCGAGAGTCAAACTGGCAGTTTGACTCCCGACCACTAAAAGTCAAGAATCGACCCGACCCCGGTGTGTGCAAGTGGAGTGCAACACACCATTGGAAAGCTTTCGATGAGAGCTACAACTTTGCTTCAAACCTCATCCCAATTAGAGGTATGAGAAAAAAATTATAGGCCCACAAAATTGTGGGAGTCTAAACCGTGGCAATTTTGGGACTCCTCTTTGGGAGTCCCGGGACAAAAAGTCATTTGGATGTAGGTGTCGTGGAGAGGCATAGATAATACTATATTGGGGAAGGTGGTGGCTTCCCTTGAGTCCGGGCTGTGGTGAGTCTTGTGAGTCCAAAGTCACTCGTGGCTTGTTTTAGCATTAAGGTGCTCTAGAAAGTGAACTAACCAACTTGTTGTTTTGTTTGATATAGGTTCGAATGAGTAATTAGAAGCTTGTCACTCTTCCTAGTCCCATCCTAGAGCTTCAACACGCCCCTCTACCCCTTTTAGTGCTAAGAGTTGGGAACGTGCGTCGAACTTTTAACAATTTCATTGTTTACTACCTTAGACCCATCTTAATTCTTTCAAAGGGCTTGGGAGCGTGTCAAAGAGCTTGAAGAAACACCGCTTGACATGAATGTTTCCCAACGGCCACTCGAATTAATCGTTCGACATGGGATCGTTGATTTTCTCATAACCCACATGCTTTAGTGATTTACTTATAATTTGTTCCCGCTTGTGGAGTTGCGCAAGAAAGGTTTGAAGAGTGTCAATCTGAAGATGACAATGTTTATTTTCATTGTCGAACTTGGGTTCCTAGTGATGGCCATTGTTGTTGGTTATGAAGCCCAATCAACCCAATTTCCATGGAGCATTGAGCCAAATACCTAGTTCGCACCATTCATTGTATTCTAGATTTTTTTGCAATTGTCATTTATCCCCTTTAAGTCATTTACTAATTTGTAATTCACTTGAGACTACTCAGGTGGAAATGTTACGATTTAAATTCATTTCGATTCTATTTAGGGACTTGATAGAAATGAAAATTGAATAGGGGTGTATTAGGATTACATCATAAAAATCTTACAAACACATCATTAGTGCCTGAAGATTATTCTAGAAAACTAATTTAATATTAACATGGCAAAATGTTAGTGTTAACCATGGGTTTGAACATTGTTCTATTTCTATTGGACCTTTCATAGGCACCTCTTCAACTACTTCATGAAACTCAACATCCTTGCTATTCATGAAATACTAGAAAAAGACCAATGTTTTGTTGAGCATTATGAATTTTAGTGTTTGTTTCCACCCCCAACCTTCTAAAGATCTTTCACCCCTAATTGTGCAATTGAGGCTAAAACTATGATTATTAACTTTTTGTTGAAGAAGGGAACTAACTCAACACTTTATTCACCAATATCGTATTTTGGAAACCCCCCCCCCCCGCCCCCATGCAACCATGCGCATTCATCATCCTTTATTCTAACATGAAGTTGCTAAAAACCTTTAATAACCTTACCAATCGAATATCCTTGATGCAACTTTTAAAAATTGAGAGTACTTGTCATAACCTTACTTTGAGAGAGTGTGAGGATGAAACTCACACTCCCGAAATGGTGTCATTGGGAATCCTTCGAAACTCCCAAAATTTCGATAGTGACGCGCTCCCAACTTCTTAATTAGACCCAAGATGGGTTTAAGTTACTCAAATAATGGAATTGTGCGAAATTCGGGGCACGTTTCTAGCTCTCAACACTAAAAGGGGTAGAGGGGCGTGCTGAAGCTTTGGGATGGGACTAAGAAGAGTGACAAGCTTCTAGTTACTTACTCGAACCTGCATCAAACCAACCAACAAGTCGGTTAGTACACTTTTTAGAACACCTTTAGTGCTAGGACAAGCCACGGGCAACTCTGGACTCAGAAAACTCAGCACAGCCTGGACTCAGGGGAAGCCATCACCTTCCCCCATATAGTATTCTCTGCACCCCTCCGCGGCACCTACATCTGAATGGTTTTTTGTCCTGAAACTCCCAAGGAGGAGTCCCGAAATTATTTTAATTTGGACTCCCAGGACTTTGCGAGGTCATAACTTTTAGCTCAGACCTCCGATTGAGATGAAGTCTAAATCAAACTTATAGCTATTTTTGAAAGATTTCCAACGGTGTGTCGCACTCCACCTGCACACAAGAAGGTCTGATCGATTCTTGACTTTTAGTGGTCAAGAGTCAAATTATCAATTTGACTCCCGACCTTTCTTTTTGCCATAACTTGTGTTGCAGATGTCCAAATGACTCATGCAAGCCCATTTTAAACATCTACACTTTGATAGCTTTCCAATGATATAAAAAACACTTTAATGCGAAGTGTTTTGATCCTTGCAATCGAACTCACATGGTTGTGTCAATATGGTTCACATAATAACCATATCCTTTTAGGGGATTGGATTACCTCAATGTCGAGGAAGTAACACAATTCTCCCAAATCCTTCATTTCAAACTTTTGCTTCAAAAGCTTCTTCAAATCAAAGATGTTTGCATCATTATCTCTTGTGATAATTAAGTCATCAACATAGATGACTATGACTATAATCCCATGATCTGTCTTTTTCACATATAGTGAAAAATCTGCAGTGGAAGTTTGAAATCCACTTTTGACAAGATATTGACCTATCTTATTTCACCAAAGATTTAGGTGTTTGCTTCAAGTTGTACAAAGATTTTGTCAGCCTATAAACCAAATTAAGATGTGTTTGGTCCACATAACCTAGTGGTTGTTCCATGTACACTTCCTATGTGTCTCCATGAAGAAAAACATTTTTACATCCATTTGATGTAAAGACCATCCTTTTGTTGTTGCCATAATAATGATTATTCTTATAGTTGTCATTTTGGCAATTGGACTATAGGTCTCTTCATAGTCTATGCTATAAGTTTGGGCATAACCTTTGGCAACCAATCTTGCTTTGTAGATCTGCTCATAGATCCATCTGCATTGTGTTTGATTTTGTACACCCATTTGCACCCAATTGTTTTCTTGTTCTTTAATAAAGCTATTAATTCCCAAGTAACATTAGCATCCAACACCGCCATCTCTTCATCCATGGCATTATCCCATTTAGGGTTTCCAATTACTTGTTCAAAATAAGTGGGTTCAACCTCCTATATCACTTTCACCATGCATACGTAATGATGAGCTACAAAGCCATCATATGTGAGTCTTTGTACATGGTACTTGACTCATGTGGATCTTTTTATTCCATTGTTGTTGTTAGGTGTTTTCAAAGGTTTTTTAACCATCCGAACTTTGGGAGTAATAATTGAAGGGATTCTTGATTCTTCATCCACACTCTTCTCTAAATCATTTGGTTCATCATCCATGAAGATTTCTAAATGATGTTTGAAAACTACCCTGTATAATGTTTGAAGGTCTTAATCTTCATTTGCATGGAATGCTATTGGACCCACTAATTGAAAACTCTTGTGGTCCACTAATTAATTGTGATTCTTGTTCCACATTTGATGAAACATCACCATTTACAGCCTCTCCATCTTTTGCTATCTTCAGTGGTGAGTATTAGTTAATCATCTCATTAAACACAACATCTCTACTCACTTGCAACTTCTTAGTGCAAGGGTTGAAACATCTATATCCTTTTTATTCTAAGAAATATCCAATGAAGATACATTTTTCAGCTTTTGCATCTAGTTTTGATCTCTTCTCATCAAGAACATGCATGTATGCAATGCAACCAAACACTTTGAGATGTGAGACATCTAGTTTCTTGCTTGTGAAATTTTTTTCATTCAACATGGCACTTGCTATTTCTAGAATCTGCCTATTTTTCCTTTGAACAACTCTACTATGGGGAATAATTACATGAGTACTTCCTTTGAATTCCATGTTCCTTCAAGTACTCATTGAATTCATTTGAAAAATACTCTCCCCTTCCATCGGAGCTTAAGCATTTGATGTTCACACCCTTCTCTTTCTCCACCATTGTTTTGAAATTCAAAAAATGTTGAAACACTTCATCTTTGTGTTTCATGAAGTAGACCCACACCTTCTTTGTGTGGTCATCAATGAAATTCATGTAGTACCTGCATCCTCTAATGGATTTTCTCTTCGTGGTCCACACATCTAAATGGATCATTTCCAAAAGTTTGGAACTTACACGAGTTGTTTGAGCTGGAATGGATGCCTAGCTTGCTCCCCCAATTAACATGCTTCACAAACTTCTGACATCACTTTTTCTATTCCAAATTTGGGAAGACCTCCAATAAGATTTTGTTTCTCCACCAACTTAAAACATTAGAGATTAACATGGCCAACTTACTTGTGCCAGATTCCAATGTCTCCAACTCCTTTTCCATGTGTGAATAACATAGAATTCACCTCAGGCATGTTCACATCGAAGGTGAACATTCGTCCATTCCTCTCCCCTTTTGCAATTAATTTGCCTTGGTTCTTCATGTCTTTCGCAAAACATCTATTAAAGTTAAATGTCATTGTAAAACTTGTTCCACCATCTTGCCTACCAACACTAAATTTTTGGTTATGGTTGAAACATAAAATATATATTTCAAGTACTTTGTTTACCCATCTTGCATGGACAATGGCACTTTGCCAATTTGTGTGATGGGATATCTAGTGTCATCACCAGTTTCCACAAACCATGGTGTTTTCAAATCCCTTGTGTATTTAAACCACTCTCCATGATTAGTCATGTGGTTTGAAACTCCATAATCCACATATCAGACATTGTTATTTGATACACCTCCTATCATTGAATTTGCCATGTACTACATCACAAACAATGTTCATCACCTTGATTGCTAGTTGATGCATAATTCCCTTGTTGTAGCTTTCAATTTCGTGCATCATGCTCCCTTTCATAATAGTTTTTTGCCATGTGCTCAAGTTTCTCGTAGTAGTAGCAATTTGAATTGTTATTTGGTTATTGACCTTGATGACTTCCACCATGACCTCCACAAATTCATGTTCCTCTAAAGTTTCTTTGTCCACCTCCATGAGATTGACCTTCATGTTGATGATGTCCACCATGCAAGTTTCCGTGTCGACCTCGAAATGAAGTTTTACCACTTCTACTTCTACCTCTACTTCTACTTCAATTAGTATTTGAATAGAAAACACATTCTTGTGATCCTCCATTGGATGAAGTACCAACAATTATCATCTTTTCACTTATAAGTAGTGTTATTAAGTCTTGGAAATCGAAAAATGTTTCTCGAACTGCAATTGAAGTACGAAATTAGCTATAGTCTTTTCCAAGTCCATTCAATGTCATGACCATTAAATCTTCATCATCTACAAGGGCTCCTATAGATGCAAGAACATCTACAAGGTTTTTCACATTTGTAGAACAATCATTTATGTTCATCTTGTTTTTTTGTAGATTATGCAATTATTGTTTGAACTACATTTTGCAGGCTTGTGTATTGGTGTTATACATCTTCACCAATCCCTCCTAGCTTGCTTGGGTGAT
The DNA here is from genome assembly GCA_963920785.1 of Sphagnum contortum. Classification (NCBI taxonomy): domain Eukaryota; kingdom Viridiplantae; phylum Streptophyta; class Sphagnopsida; order Sphagnales; family Sphagnaceae; genus Sphagnum; species Sphagnum contortum. The sequence goes on from OY987282.1 coordinate 11,451,573, forward strand.
TTTGCATCTTGAATATGCACAATCATGGAATCAGACACATTCATAGAAAGCTAATACAAAATTTTCCTTGTTTTTTCATGCCAAGTTTTATTAGTTTGAATTTGTTGTTGTGCAGGGTTTTCTGGGAGAGGAGGTTATTTTTCATCACCAATTATGAACTCCTAATAACGTTTCCCCATCAAGAAATTCATAATCCTAAATTGTCACACTTGGAAATTATTCTTGTCTAATTTTTCAATTTCAATTTGAGAAAGACCGTCTGCCATCTTTCAAGGCAACACTCAATGTCTTCTTGGGGCTTCACAAATGATTTTAATTCTTTCCTTGGGTTTCTAGGATTAGGATTAGGGTTTTCCTTCCTTAATTTATAGGATTAAGGTTGAACAAGATGGACCTTGCATATGTATGTATGTCTTGATAATTATACAAAATTCTAAATTATACATAGGTTTTACATATATGTACGTATCTCGTATAATATTTTGTAGGGTATTAAGTACATGATTACATACCAAACTTTTGTATGAAGGTTTTGATAATGTATTTTCATTTCCCAAATTTCAAACTCCTTCCTTCAAGTTCTCCCAATTTGTATTCGTTCCATTTAAAAAAAATGTTTAGATGTCTTCTTAATGTAAACTTCTGTCACAACAATGTTGCAAAGCTACACCGTTCACATATGACTTTAGATCGATTTGAAATTTTTGTGAAACATGAAAAACTATGTTTACTACCATCTCTCAAAATTTTCACTCATTTAACTTCATAAAATGAGAGATTTTGCTACTTCCTTTAAATCACCTCAAACTGGGACCTGAACACAAAATGACTTACAACTTGTTTTCAGTAACTCCAAACTCTTTGAGATTTTGGGAGACACGTTAGATATATGTCTTCTATATATGGTCATAATTTTAGCTCTATTGATGATGACCACAAAACGTTATCACTTTCAAAAGAAATTAACTTCAAAATTGAGGTTGAAACTTTAGATACTTGAATATCTTTCAATACATATCCAGATGACATGAAATTTCTTTGAAATATATATTCATTTATTATCTATAAGATCCCAAAGTTACATATCCAAAAATGCTCAAACAAAGAAGATATGACCAAAAAACCAAATCTGGCACAAAGTCTTCAAAAGCTCATAACTCTCACAAAACATATCCTTTTCTTTTGAAAATTTGAGAAAAAACGTCTTATTGTTTTCTATAATCCTTCCAAGTTTCACTTCAAGATCTTTTCATAGTAGATCTAGATCTAGATTTAAAGATATGACTTCCAAAACCCTTGATATGTTGATCTCCTTTCACTTTTTTTCTTTTTTTTCTCTTCACATTCTTTCCTTTCCCCATTTCTCTTTTACACTTGACAAATTATTATGATATTACTAGAGACTCTCAAGCTCTAGGTCTAGAAACTTTCTAGCTCTAAAATTTTTTCAATTTTCTCGTCAAATAATTAAAGCTTTGATCCCATGTTAACAAACAGGAGATTTATTTGAGTGTAAACATAAATTTTTATTGAAAGGAAATTAAAACATGATGCTCACAACACGAAACATAACATTTAGAACTCCTCAAGGTTCTTGTCACATGAAATACACAAACTTGTGCAATGAAGGAAAAAGAACCAAACCATCAACTCCAATGTATTTAATTAAATAACCAAACTATATAAGTAATGAAAATGATTCAACCTTGTGAAAAACCTAGTTACTTTCCTATTTTAGTAATTAATGAAACTTAACTAGTTGAGCTTGAATTCTCAACATTCTTGAGAAGTCCTAGGAATTCATTAATGGCATACATTAATAGCAAAACATGATAAAAATATTTGGCAATGACAAGTAGGTGAAAAAATTCCCAAAACAAATATTAAAAACACAAATCTTGAAATAAATATTGATTGTCAAACTCTTGACGTGACTAAATAAAGAAGAATTCACCAAATTGAAAACAACACACATGCCTCAAAGACAAAAAAAGATATGTGATCCACAATTTAAAAAAAAATTCAAAACACATTATAAGTATATTATCACCTCATTATCTATCATTCAATTTTGGCAAATGAAGCAAATAATATGGAATGTTGAGAGAACAAGGAAGTACGTAATGTGAAAGAAAGATAACAACATCAAAATAAAAATCCAAAATGAGTGGATGAAAATTCTCTAATTAATTTTTAAAATTCAAAACAAAAATTAATAAAATGAAGTTAGGTGAACATAAAAAATAAATAGATAAAAATCATTATTTGGACCATAACATTAAAATTTGGCACCAAAATTTAAAAGTAAATCATTTGTAATGCATCATTAAAAAAAATCAAATATACTAGAATAACCATTTTCTCAACCTTTTCTACTATGACCAATTATAAATAAGCTACATTGCTTAATAAAAAAATCAAGATGACATTAAAAAAATTAATTGCCAATTTTATAATATCAAGATTTGCTAAATTTCATATTGAAATTTAACCATGAAAGTTGATGATAATTTAAAAAAAGGAACTTGAAGGAATATCTATGGCCATCATGTTATTATTCTCTTAATTTTGGTACCAATGTTAATTTAAAGAAAATTTAAAAAATACATGCAATCACAAAGTCCTAAATTTTGTCATCAAAATTAAATGACATTCTTTTTGAAAAAAACGAAACAAAAACCAAGAGATTGTGTATTCAATCATATTCTCGACAATAAAATATTGTATTCAAATGAGCAATGGGAGAGTGACAACATTTGACAATTTAAAAAAATCAAGAAAATGAATGAAATTTTGTTAATTTCAATGTTAGAAAATTTAACAATTGTGCGGTTATCAAAAAAATTGATATGCCAATCATAATTGATTAATTTGATATCAAAATTAAGATTTTTTATTTTCAGTAATAAAAGAGGTTGGAAGATGATATCAAGAATGTTTAAATTTCAATATAGAAATCAACCAATATTTGGGTATGAGATCTTTTTTTAAAAATCAGTCTCTTGACGACTACAACATAAAGTTGTTTAGCATGATATGTCCCCCAAGAAAATTTTGAGATGAACATCCAAACAATGTTTAATTTTGGTACCAAAATTAAAACATATTAATCTCTCCAAAAAAAATATAAGTTGAAAAAAAAATCAGTTTGGAGGGATGATAAGAAGAATCTTTAAACTTTAATATGGTAATCAACCAATTTAGAATTATGAAAAAAATCTAACATATATCAATCTTCCATGAAAAAGTTTGGCCATGAAAATTTTCAAGAAAATATTGAGATTACAACATAAATTATTTAATATCAATACCAAAATTAACCATTTTATGGTTAAAAGAATCTTTTTAAATTTACTCTTTTCAGGATTATCTTAAGTTCATGAAAAAGTGTAGGTATAAAAAGTTGCCCATGAAAATTTTGAGATCACAATCTTAAATGTTTAATTTTGGTACCAAAATTAAGACCTAATTTTTTTAAGAAAGTAAGAAATCAAAAAATCAATTTGGTGGATGATTAGATAAAAATTCTAAACTTCAGTACCAAAATTAAGCTATATATAATTATGAGATTTTTTTAAAATCATTATTTCATTAAGAAAATGGTCATAAAAAATCACCCAAAAAAAATTACAAATTTGAAATATTACTTTTTTTTTTGGTGGTTTACTACCAATTTTGTAGTTTAAAAATGTCATTTTCTATTACTTTTCAATTGCAAATGACATTTTTTAGTTGCAATGACACTTTTTAGTTGTAAAAATTAGTTGCAAATGAAAAAAAGTCTTCTAGTGCATTGCAACCTTACAAATTTAATTTTAGTACCAAAATTTAGATATATTAATCTGTCCAAAATGAAACCATTTAATTCACATGCACAAGGGTGAAGAAATGCTAGAAAATGTATATGGGTTAAGTGTTTGGCATATTAAATGGTGACCCCCAAAGTTGAACACTTAATGGATCCATTCATGGTTGGGGTACACAAAAGAAATGTCTCACCCCAAAATCATTTTCAAGACACTATTTTGAATGACTATTACACTTACGAAATAATTTATTAGGAAGATTATTTTTTTCATTAATATTCACATGTTTCTTGATTAAAATGGTAGCGATTATTTGTGTTTGGATAATTAAAACATGTCTTTAAATGTTTTGAAAGATGGTTTAGGAATTGTGTCCCATTATACAATTTATAAAAAAATGACTCAATAGGATTAATAATATTTGTTCAAATTGCTCCATATTTTAATCACAAATTGAATAAAGTATGTTATATATGATGACATAAATTTTTAGTATGATAAATCACCAAAATTTGTAAAATCGATCCTAGAATCTTGGATTTCTTCATGAAATGGATGCGTTAATAAGGATAATCAAATTAATTTATTAATTAAAATTTTAAATTCCAAAGGTTTGGAAAGAAGTATAGGAGATGTGAGTGCAAAAAAAGGACATAATTAATGTTTTTAATAAGGTTTTGACACTCCAATTGAATGTATGTCATTTTGGATTGTTTAAATAGTCTTGCATCCCTTTTTGGTTTATACTTGAACAAGACATTCAAAATTTATTCAATTGATTTGAATCATTCATCATAACATTTATTGGTTGAAAGCCTAAATATACATGTCCACCTTTCATTGTTTAACATTTTAAAACATTCATTTTGTTAAGTCCTTACTTTGGGACTCAAGATATAAGACAAATGGGTGTCATTGTTTTTGTTGTGGTACCCCAACTGTGAATGCACTTTAATGATTTGCCTTATAAGAAAACACCAACCTTTATTGTATAGTCAAAATCATATTAAAGAAACAAATCATGGCATTCTTGTTGCATGTTATTATGGGTCTTGGGTGTGGCTTTAGAGGTGCATCTTACGAAGTTCATAAATTCTGGTTTTGTCATGATGACTTCAATTGTTATGTTGGAAATAAAGAGAGGAAATATGCAATGGATAAATCATTTTACCTACAATATGGCATGTGCAAGAAGGGACTAATTTCATTCAAAACAAAGTTACAACAGTAAAAAAAATTATATATATTTTTTGCGAACAATTGAAATGTTTTCTTCAAAAAACTTTTAGTGATGGGAGATTTGTTTTAATCAATATTCCATTAAATGTAGTTGGTTGGCTAACAACTCAGAACAATAGGAATATTTGACATCCTATAATTTTCGAACTTTCAACTCAATAAATGGGAGGTTGGTTGAATTCTAGAAGCAAATATTGCATTTGTGCCCCTTTTCATTCTTCATCTAGGATATAGGTGGATCTATTGCATCACCTCAAGGTCACTTGAAAATCATAAACAATATGAAATGACAACAGGAAATTTCTCAACTTGAATTTACATGAATTTTATCACAATGATGGCATGTTCAAAAAAATGGGTGCATTGTAAGCACATGTATTGCAACATGTGATGCTTTGTAGGCAAATATAATTTTTCATTTGTTGTTTGATGTGGAATTGGAACAAAGTTCATAAAATAACAAATAATGTTAAGGCTACAATGTACGTGTAACATGCTAGGAATGTAGATGTGCATATGTTGCTCTGGTTTGTATATACGGGATGTGAAAATGAGTGCATTTAATGTTAAAGTAAACTAATAAGAAATGCATCGTAATATAGATATAAAGCTTGAAGCACAATTTAGTGTGCATGGTAGATGAAGATGGAGGGTTTAGGGTTTACACATATAAACATATTTGTCATGTTAATTTCTTTCATGTGGCTTTGCACTTGAAACTCTCAAATCATGTTTCAAATTTGTGTATGTGACTAAAAAGTCCAACGAACAGAACTAATGTCACATTCTTGAAACTTTTTCTACATGCAATGATTAAAAATATCAAAATACAAAATATTCATAATATTATTGAAATATCAAATCTATAGAACCTAATACATGTACTCATTACAAAAAGTATTAAAACATTTATTTAAGTGTTTCCTACAAATTTTCAAATTTTGATGGGTCCAGAAATATCAAGGTGTGACATTCCTAGTGGTACAAGCCAAGAATCGGCTTGCCTTTTGTGATGTAGGATGTTTCGGTTGATGTAGAGCTTGAAGCAAAATCCAAAATGGAAAATTTGTTGTTGTATGTGTAAATGGACAATGCATTAAATGTTGATATTTGTCAAGTATTGAAATTATTTCCTTCGAATCTAGTCTTGAATTGCTTAGTCAATACTTGAGGTGAATGCAAAATGTGAAAGAATACATCCAAAGTTACAAGTTGGGTTGCACAATGTTGTGATTCAAGCATAAGTTCTTAAGTTTATGTACATAATGTTCCAATAGCAAGGTTAAAAACTAACCCCACCCACCTTCTTTTTAGAACTTTCATCCAAACCTTCATTCAATACCAATTTCCATCCATGTTTCTCATCCAAAGCCACATGTGAAAATATTCTTCACATCAATAAATATTCTATCACATGTCATCAAATTTATAAGAATATTTCATTGAGGTAGACATAACATTCTTTAAATATTTTGTCAATCTCACATATTGTTCATGTTCACTTGCTCACAACAAAGCATCATTGACCTTTCTCAATTTTAGAATGTGGGACAACAAATTGTTGGAACCAACAAAAGTGACAGAATTGCCTAAACCTCTCAATGTAGATTTTGAATATATGACATCAATCCCTGTTTCACCTTTTAAATTGATTTTTACAAGTGTTCCTTTACTTTCAAATCTAACTCATTCTCCTTTGCATATTTTATTTTCAGTTTTGAAATTCAATATTATGTCTATATTTCTTTCAAATCTATCTCTTTCTTATATATGTGCTTTATTTTCATTTTTGAAAACTAACTTCCAACCACATGTTTTGTTTTCAAATCTACTCCTTTTATGTGCTATACTTTTAAATATGAATGCAAACTTCTATTCTACTCCTCAACACAATTGCATTAGGAGCTAAATTCTTCAAAAACTATTGTAGTTCATTTGCTACATTAGTTAGTATGGAAGATATATTAATTGATAATTGAGAAAATTGGAAGGGAAATTGTTAAAAACAAATGGGGTGGTTGTTGTGTGATACTAAATCAATGACCAACATTGTCAAAAACTAACAAAATCACACACATGAAAACATGCATAAATTGGGAATTTTCTTAAAACATGAAAGATGAAACTTTAAAGCCACATGACCATAAGGATACAAACCCTTCAAACACCAAAAAAACCAATATTCTATTTACAATAAACTAAGTCCCAACCACAAATAACAAATTGCAAGAAACTAATGTCTTGTAATAAATTTTTAACATAGTGTTCACATGAATTATGTTCTAGGAAAAAACAATTGTTCAAATTTTGCTGGCAACCCAAAATGTTCAAGATGTAGGGTAAGACCAAGGTGGATCTTGCTTTAGGATAATTCATTTTTTCCTTTGATTTATAGGATCCAAAGATAATATTGTGTTAGGGTTGTTTAATTGTTGTTTGGGGTCTTTACACATTGAAAGATTGAAAAGGTTTTTGTTTTTAGTCAGACAAATTAATGTGACAATCCCGCACCCACAACCAAACACTTTCTTTATTTGCCTCCCCCCCCCCGCCCTCTTAAATATGGTCCAAATCACCTCCATGTCTAGACATTGTGTTTAATTTCTTCTTGATCAATTTTATTAATATATTGGTGCAAAGGACACCTATATAATCAAAATGTTAAAATCACTAACCCCTTCCTTTGGATTTGAGCTCAATTGTTTACCCTAAAATGTTATAGTTGACAACCCATCACTAATCAGACAAGCTACACACATAAGGGAAATCAAATTCATGTGTTATTAGGCCTCATCAACACACATAAGCTATTATAAATGTTACATTTTGGTCATTTGTTCATAGACATCCAAACATAGTTTTTAAAAATGGAACATTTGATTTTAGGCATGCACATGAATAGTCGTAGGCCTACACAAAACCATTCATTAACTTGACCATGAACAAAGGTGTTTGATTATCAATTGACGTTTAAATATGGGTGTGCTTACCCTTCACTACAACAAAAAGTGTATTTTTCAATTGGATGAAATGACTTGGCCATATGTTGACTTGACACAAGTTGCTAAACCCATGGCCAAGTTGTTTTTGTGGTTGAAAAGGACATTTTTGTAGTGTATATAAATCCCAAATTTTGGTAAACTTCTAAACCCTTATTTGATCATGCCACCTTTACAATCTATATTATAATACTTATTGGGTATGATTGATAATTTTTTTGTTAACAAAACTTAGGTGAAAAAAATGAATAAATTGGGGGAGACCTCCTCACAAAACTTGAAAGCCCATAAGTAGCACCAACTTCTTTTTTTTGCACAAATATTAGAAGTTGGTTTCCTTCCTTCAATGTGGATTAATTAAATGAATTACCCACACTTGGGTCACACATATATGTTTAAAGCGTGTTTAAAGTGTTGAAATGGTAAACTATTATGATATCATTGCTTAAGTGGGGATATCAAGCCTAGGTTTCATTTTAGGTTTAATAGCTTTTAGTGCAATTCTCAATAACAATTTTGTCCATACATGTGTTTTTGTAACATTTTTACCCACAAGATTATTGCAATTAACTTATTTGTAACATTTTTGCCATGGTAGATTAAAATTTTCATTGAAAATGAAGTTATTATAATCACCCTTTCTTTTTTTATATAATGATTTATAACATAAATGAACATTATTGTTTGTGTTTGTTGATAACCTTTTATTGTCATAATAAAGGTATTGAAAATGTTAAAGTGAAGAACAATAAAACTTTTGCAATACTCACATCAAGAAATAAATCACCATTATGTGAATCAAGTTATGAATCCTTCATTGTGCAATAATTAAATCAAAATAGGAAACTCTCTTTGTGCACATGCCAAATGTGTATTATGTGTCGGTATTGAAATTGCCATTTGTAACCTAACACAATACTTGAATATGAGTTCATCTATTATTTTCATTGGAAGGACAAGGAACATCTTAAGTGATGGATGATGAGGTTTTTGCAATACCCACATCAACAAATAAACTCGCATTGTGTGTATCAATACTAGCATCCAAACTTGTAATACTGACATCTTGTTTGTAATCTTTCATTATGTACATAACTAAACTTGCAATACTTGCATACTGTTATTAAACCTTCATTTTGCACATGCCAAATGTGTATTACACACAACTATTGTAGTTGTCATTTGTGAACATAGTCCAATACCTACATATGACCTCTACTTCAATCTTGAAGCTTGAACATGGTAAAAACATGCATAACTGTCATTATTTCAGATATTAACTTTAATCAACATGCATTACTCTCACTTTTTACAAACTCTAATATTTTAAATCATTAAGCAACTTAAACCTTTCAAATGGTATATGCATTCTCATGATTTAATAAACAAACAATTATATTTGCTAAACAACTGTATGCAAATGGGAAATTGATTCTATATTTGTCTAATTGAAGAAAACCCCTAAATATTTCATGCCTTAATTTTATTTAGTATAAGAAAATGGTTTGCCAAAAAAACATTGTTTAAAGTCAATAGAAGGATTTTTAGAAGGAACTTTAATGACATGTTCCTAAATATGCATCAAATGGGCCAAAGTGGAAGTAGACCCATTGAAAATTGTGTTAGTAGACCTGACCACTAGAGCAATACTTACATCTGCAGTTTGCTATATATTTTCAAGAATATTGAATATGGCTCAAGAAGACAACAAAAAGTTCCTTGCAATACCTGCATGTGGTTTCAATTTTGCATCATTTTTTGTGGTCACCCAAGGTTGAAATGATGAGCAATCAACTAGGTGAGACTATGTAGATGAATAGGTGGGTACTAAATACATATATACATAAGGGCAATATATAAGCAGGTAGGTGGGTAGGTAGACAACTTGGGGGTTATACCAAGTGGGTAGGTGGACAAGTCAACAAGTGTGTCATGGTAAGGGGTTGTAGTTTTGGTGTAAGGCTAGAAGGTAGATGAGGTCAAGGTAAGGGGTTGTAGTTTTGGTGTAAGGCTAGAAGGTAGATGAGGTCAATTGAGGGGAAACATCCACCAAAAATAAAATAAAATGTAAGAACCAAAAGGGTTAATAGCGGTGGTTAACATCGGGACATGAACCCAAATTTGTTTTCCTCAATTCAATCATTGTCCATGCAACTGGTGTGTTTGTGGCTGCAGGTTCACTCTTGCTGTTTCTGAAATAAAGTTTAATGAATTTTGATTTTCATATTTTTTTACAACCAAAATTTGGGTATCTCATCCTACACAGGATTGCCACTTCAGCAATATCACAAAATTGAAAAGAAAAACACACTGTTCACCATTTTAAAAATGTGTTCCAAGAATTATGTCAAATCTCTTGTGCCCTTTATGCATGATCTGGTTGCCATTGGATGCACTTGCACATAGTTCTGGTCCTTTCAAGCCAACTACGAAAAACCACTAAAAAACTCATGCATTAGAAGGATACAGATTCAGCTAAATTCAAGATTCATAGGCAGTGTTTTGTTAAAGGGCATTTTAAAAATAAAAGTTCTTCCAATTGTTTTGTCTTTGCGAAAGTGGTGAATGTTGGCTGAAAAAAACACATTTTCCACTGTAAAATACGTTTTTCCATATGTTCTCAAAAACTACATTGCAAAATAGTGAACAGTCACCACAAACAATCACTGCTCATAATACATAAGTGAATTCGGCAAGTCATGAAGTAATCAAAAGTAATTCATAAAAACTAGTCATGGGCAGCTTGGCATAATGATGACTTTATTGAATGTTCCATGTTGTGCACTCACCCTGTATTCCATCATTTTCGAATAAAATTTTGGGGATTTCATGTTGGAAAGGTCAGCTACTATTGCCAAGATTCTTTCATAGTTTTGGTGGGTGCTCCATCCCATCCTCTAGACTCCAATAATTTCACCAAACTAGCACCTTGCTAAAACTAAGAGCCAACAATTGGCTAAGCAAGTGCCCTAAAACCTTTTGCAACTGTTCATATGATACTGGAGGTGAGAACCAAAACCCTAACCAGTTTCAAGAGGGAAGCAAGACCCTCTACCTGCACTTGCCAGTTGCCATTCAAGCGAGTGGCTAAGCCTTGGGTCCAGCACCCACATTGGTACCATAGTAAAATTATTCCTAAATGTTACAAACATCCCATGCTGAGACTAAATCAGGGTTTTGGAGTTCAAATGTAACATTTATTTGGCTTAATATGGCCACTAAGAGGCCTCACTTGGAAGGGTAAAGTATCAATATGGGTGCCATCAAAGTTCACCCTGTCTGACCATGTACGTGAGGGGACATGAAGACCTCTTGAACACCTATCAGACTTAGGATTACTGTCTACCCCTGAGACAGGTTAGATTTAACCTGAAGGTCCCAACTAGACTCTACCAGTCCTTACGTATGTAAACTCACAGTCAGGGTGTCATCAAAACATGAGAGGTACCCCAGGTGTGAAGGGTCGCTGGTATACTCCTATAGCCCATTCTGGGACCCTCCTGGAATCTCCAAAAAAGGTCCTGGGCTCAAACCCAGTGGAGTGCAGATGGAAATTGTGCCAGCCCTGTGCCAATGAGCTTGACTTGGGGGTGTGCTAACGGCTTGGCAGATTGGGTCTGCAGTTGTTCTCCAGGAAAAAAAAGAAAAAAAAAGAAAAAAATTACTGGTTTTGAATAAAGAGAAGAGCCTGTCTTTTGAACCTTCCAGGATTTTCTGTACCTTCCACCCAGCTAGTAAGGTCCCCACTAGGCTGTACAGGCCCTTACATGATTTGTAAGGTCCTAGCCAGGGCATCAACAAAATCTGTCAGGTTTTTGAGTACAAGAAGGGCCCATCTTTTGAAACTTCCAAAAACTTTTGATACCATACCCACTATTGACAATCGGCACTTCTTTGTTGAATATTTACTTATTTAGAAAATGTTTCAAATTTAATTTTCTAGAATTTCAAGAATTGAGGAGTAATTATGCAAAGTACACCTTGTGTTGTGTATTTGTAATAGTATCCCAATGGATGGGATGGGACTTCAATTCTCAACAATTTCAACAAATATCAATAAAAACTTCCTTTTTATTGGCTAGACCACTTGCAAACTATTTTGTGCTGAACATCAGTCCTAGGTATGCTACCTTCCACTTGGCCTATACTGGCAGCCTCATGACAGCTACCTCAAATCCTGCAAGTGGGTTCTCAAGATTAGCTCTTCTCCTTATATTCCAAAAACAAAGATGAGATTGTGTAACAACCGTCACACAAGCTTTATCAACTGTTGCATGTTGTGGCTCTCTGTTGATCATCATCAGATTGTTCCTGATTGAATTCTTGGTGCAATTGTATCAAGGCTTCAATTGTTTCTACAAACTACATTGTTTACAAAATGCTTTACGGGAATTGGGCCTGTGCTCAGCTGAAATCATTGAAGCATTTGAATTGTGGACATAAAAAACCCAAACAGACAATTTCATAAAATGGGGACAAACCCTTCAAATTTACTGTATACTGCATGGACATGGACTGGCTCTGTGCTTTGTTCAAACAGATGGCAGAAAACAAAACAAAAACCAAAACAGCAATGTGCAAAAATGTGCTTCAAAGATCCCATGAAATCCAAGCCAATTGCAGGAGGTTTCTTTGTGCAAAGAATTGGCAAAGAAAAAGCATGCTGGAGTTTCTTTGGGCAAAATGGGGTTTCCATTAACATGGTGGCAGTACAATTGAGAGCTGCAGGTCAAACAAATCTCCCAAACCACTTCCAAGTCTCCGATCATGGTGCCAGGAGAATTGAGAGCTTCACCAAACAAAACTCCACCATCATCCATGGTGCCAGTACAATCAAGAGCTTCACCAAATAAAACCCTTCCAATTGCCAAGTCTTAAACATCAAGCCAATACGATTGAGATAGAGCTTCACCAAACAAAACTCTGCCAATTCCCAGATCTTCAACAGAACACCAGTACAATTGAGAGCTTTACCAAAACAAAAACTCTGCAACTTCCCGCGTCTTCAACATAGTAGTGCCAGTACAATTTGAGAGCTTCACCAAAACAAAAAGTCTGCAATGTCCCAAGTCTTCAACATTATAGTGCCAGTACAATTTGAGAGCTTCACTGAAACAAAAACTCTGCAACTTCCCAAGTCTTCAACATAGTGACAACCGATATAATTGACAGCTTCACTAAACAAACTGCCTGAAAAATCATTCCAAATGCAGAAAAATGCTGCTCTACCTACAGCTGCTCTCATGTCTGTTCAAACTTCAAACCTTAGTATCAAATATGCTCCCCCTCATTTGTTTTTCTCCATATGTGCAGACATACATACATACATACATCTCTTGATTGTTGCACTCACCAAAGTGATCCCCTGGTTGCAACAGCAACCCAAAACTAAAAGGGTGGGTTGAAGATTCAACCAAGGATCTTGCCACTGGCAAAGGAGATTGATGCTGATAATGCAGACACACAAGGAGACTGGAAGGGGACTTAAGAAGGGGGAAAAACAGAAGTGAAAAAAGTCCAATTTCAGGTGTTGCTTGACTCTGTGTCTGCAGAGAGAGAGAGGGAGACGGCAAAAAAACTCCACAGTCTGGCAATAAAATTGCAGCTAAATTAAATTTATGTGAAGCTCAAAGCTCAACACAATTTCTGATCTACAAGAAGTCTACCTAAGATTCTGATGAAAGAAACTTGTTTTGTGGAAGAGAGAGAGAGAGAGAGAGAGAGATAGAGAGATTTCCATTTCAGTGATGTACATACACTCTGAGGTCTTCTTGAATCTCTCAAAATTTCGCAGCATGCAGTGCTCAGCATATCCTCTGGCAAGTAGTTGAGCTCCCAAAAAAAACGAGTGTCACAAAATTTCTGCAATGTTCATCCTCAGATTATAACTGCTGGTATGCACCCAATGCATGCAGAGGAGAGAGAAGCAGCAGCATTGCAACCAGAAATTCTCACAAAAAAACCAAACCCGTCTTCTCTCATTACTGCAAGTTGGAAAAGAGTCACACACACACACAAACATATGCACAGGGGGGGAGAGAGAGAGAGAGAGAGAGAGGGGAGTCATGGTCCTATCTGTTGCAAGAGATCTAGAGAGGAGATGAGCCAGTAAAGCTTGGAAAGGCTCGGATGTTGTGATTGACGTTGGGGGTGAAGAGATGATGAGAAGCTCCTCGACTACTGTAGCTACTACGGGGTGTCTGCTGCTGCAATCCAGCTGCGGCAGCTGCAGCAGAAGAAGAAGCATGAGCAGCTTGTGCTGCTTGTGATGCGTGACGATGATGATGTTGGCAATTACCAAGAGCCAGAGTTGTATTGGCAGGACTCGATAGATCCACCGCCCACGACATATCGACGTCCAGACTTGGGACAATGTTCTGCAGCAAGTCGTGGTCATCCAGGTCTACCCAAGTTCCTGATGCTGCAGCTGGACCTGCTGGAGTAGGCACAGCAGGAGGAGGAGGAGATGTCAGGAACTGGAGCTCCTCATGGGTGCTTACCCGCTGGGCAGGCGAAGAAGAAGAAGCTGCTCCTCGGATACCCATTGTTGCTTGAGCTTCCTGCAGCTGATAGTACCTGTGATGAGGGAAGTTGAGGCGAGCGAATTCTCCTCGCAGTTTGTAGGCAGCTTGATCATAAGCAAGAGCTGCTTCTTCCGCAGTGTCGAAAGTCCCCAACCACAGGCGGGTACGATTCCTGGGGAGGCGAATCTCTGCAACCCATTTGCCCCAATGCCTTTGACGTACTCCTCTGAAAAGCTTGGTTTGCTTCTTCACAGGATCTGAGCCTGAGGCTCCTCCTCCTCCTAAGCGCCCAGCCTTCTCCAGCTGCTTAGAAGTCTGCTGTAGTAGCTCCTCCTGCTGCATCATGGCTGCTGCTGCTGTGCCAGGGCTCCAATTCATTTGCTGCTGTTGCAGCTGATGAGCAAGATGCAGGTTCTTGCTGTAGGTGGCGGCGTGCAGACCTTGTTGTATGGGGGTTTGTCCTACTACACACTGAGCTAAAGGGATGAGCCTGAGGCCTGGCTGCTGCACGCCCGTGGTATCATTCTTCACCTGAGCTGGTGCTGGTGTTGCTGCCATCCAAGACAACATTCCTGCAGCTATACTACTCGTTTGCTGCGGCTGTGCACAAGCTGCTGCTGCCTGCGGCATAAATTCAGCTGTTATTGAGCTGTTGTTGTAAGGATGATGATGATGATCAGGAGTTCTGCGGGGCCCCAGTGAGAGATATCTGCAGACGTGCTGCTGCTGGTGACTAATGCTGCCAATAGAAGAAGACTCGCTGCTGCCGCTGCCGCTGCTGTAATAGAGAAAACTTGGTCTTAGTGACGAGGAGGAGGAGGAGGAGGAGGAGGATTCCGGCGGGACTGAGGCTGCTGGCTCGGACCATACTAGTCCCGGCGGCTCCGCCCTACATGAGGACGAAGAGGTGGGGGAGCCTGAACAGCTGGAATTCTGCGGTAGAACAAAGCTTGTGTGTCTTTCTTGCTCATGAACAACACTGGGAACTAGTCTACTACCCAGGTCAAGAAACTCCTCGTCCCTCTCCCTGCGAATACCAATACCCAATTCCAGGAACCCCACCTCCTCCTTCTCCTGCTGTCTTGCTCCTTCACTGAGGACCGAATTCAGGAAGAAGCGATGATGATCTTCGTCTTCTTTGTTCTCCTGCCATGGGTGGTGAATTGCTGTCATGAATTGCGGAACGAAGCTGCTGCTGCTGTGTTCAGCGATGGGTGACGACGCTGGAACAAACTTGGCAGCAGGAGCCGCAGCAACAGCCATGGCTTTGAAATGATCATCCGAGTGGCCTTTTCCCATCCCAAGTCTTAGGTTTTTGCAGAATGGACGTATCCGGAGTCTTCCAGGTCTTCCAGGGATCTCGAGAGACTCTGCCTTCGACAAGAAGGGAAGAAAAAAATTCGCAACCCAATTCAGGAATTTCTCGATCCGGTCTCTCGCTATAAATCTCTGTCTTCTTCTTCTGCCTTCTTCCTAACAATACTGTCACAACAACTAACCGATTCCCCACAAAATTCCCTCCACAACAACAAAAAACAAACAAAAATGGTATCGATGGATCGATCCAGGCAGAATTTGAATTCTTTGCTGCAGCTCAATTATTGTTTCTGCGTACAGTTTTTTGGTCTGTTCAGACTATTTTAAAATCGTCTTTGGGCTTATGAAACTGCAGTTCACTACAATTTCGCTGTAGAAAAACAAAAGAGGTGCCTGCGAGGAAAGAGGTTTTTTCTTTTGCAACTCAGAGCTTCTTGCAGAGTAACACTTGCTCTCACTCTGAGAAAGAGAGGAAGAGTGTGAGAGAGAAAGAGTGTCTGTGAGAGAGAGAGCGTGTGTTTGTGTGGGGGAGTTGAGTGAAGAATGAGGCGGTGTATTTTGGAGTCTGCTTTTGAGGTTTCTTTTTCACTTAGCTTTAATTCTTTTTTTCGCCAAGCAGTCCCAGAAATTTCCTAAGTTTGGAGGACGCCTTCTATGTGTAAAAACCTGTCAAATTATTTTTACTGCATTGGAGGTAGCATTCCGGAGCACAATCTGTTGTCTGCAAAGAGGTGGGCATTTCGGGAAGCGAAATGCTCACAAATGAAACGCTTCTTGAAATGCCCGTCTCTCTTTTTTTTTTTGGTCATGTGATACTCTACACGGAAAAACCTGGGCACTCTTGTTTAGTGTATGTGCATGGCACTTAAAAATTTGTAATTTAACAGCAAGCATTTCAATAAATGGAATGCTCTCCTTTAAGGGAATTATGAATTATGCTTTTTCAAAACGCTTGCTAGCATTGTTTTTAAATTAAAAATTAATAGCACAACGATTTTTAGATCATGTGAAGCCCTTGGAGGCAGGTTTTACTGGAATCAGTAAGCTCCACCTTGCAGGGTCCTTATTCCAGGAGAACCTAGCCCCATGGCTTTTACCCTACATGTAAAGATCTGCCGAAATTTTTTTAGTGGTAGAGGATGGCAGTTTCTAAAATGGAATTCTACCTCAGTAAAAATATCCTCAAGTGCAAGGTAAAGTTCAGGGTGGGGGCACTTCCAAAAAGGGGCCTCGGATGAGCCAGTATGTATCCGAGTTCAGCCTCACATTTGGGGAATGTCTCCCACCTATGGCTTCTACCCATCATAGGACACGAGAACCTAAAACATAAGGATAGCTAGATCACAAGGTGTAGGAGGGGAGTTTTTTTTTTGCCTACTTTAAGATGGGGGATGATCTTATGCCCATAAGTAGGCATAATAGGCATAAGGTCCCTCACTCTCTCAAAGAGTTGGCACAATATCCCTAAGAGAGATGTTCGTGGATATAAAGGTGCCTTCCAAATACAATAGGGAAAAGCTTTACATGTAGGGTAAAGCCATAGGGTGGGGGCATTCCCAAAATAAGGGGTATAGGAGGATGAGGCTGTCAAGGGGTTTAGGAGGACAAAATGGTCATTTTGGGATTTGCTGCAACCCATGGGCCTTACCAACTATAACACATGATGGGGACCTTATCATAAGCCTAGAGATCCTTAGATCTAGAAACAGGAGGAGTGGGAGGAACATTACACCTATCTAAGAGGTGACCTTAAACCTATAGATCCCTCTGGCCAGACAATGTCCCTCCCATTCCTAAAAAATATCCTTGCTCTGTTGTGGGAGGGTTACACACAAATAAAATGTGATCTTCAAAAACATTGGGAAATTTTTACAAGCTCCTTTACAAGAAGCACAACCAGTCCTAGCAAAATATCCTCGAAGTTCTTGGAGAGAATAAGGTGAATGAGGCTGCTGCACATGTAAAGGATGTTTGTTTGTTCATACAGCACAACGATGTTTGAGGAAATTGCTGTAACTTCTAATTATATGCAATTGTGGGTCTCACAAGTGTTGGCTCCATATGCTTGAGTGAACCAAGATTTAACCCAAAAATTTATCGGGTCAACACAAATATCTTTGACTACAGATTTGTAGGTGTGTGTTTGCTCTTGGGTCCTAACTGGACTCTCTAAGCTGTTTTATTATTTAAATAATTAATTTTCAATATCAAGTTCGTTTTGGAATCAAATTCCCTAACCATGTTACAAGGTTCCATCCACTATTGGGCAGACATTTTATTACAAAGAGACCAACCAAATCCAACTTTCTAAATTCTTCACAGATCTATACCCCACAGTAAACACCACATACTGTACATTGTAATGGATGGAAGTTGAAATCACAAATTTTACCTCACAAAATGTGTCATGAGCCATGACTTCTCCTGGGAGAAAAACTACATTCTCCTGTAATGTTATTATAAGTGTTCAGATTGGCTAGTTAATAGTTGTGATTTTTGAAGTTTGATACCGGCCAATGCCAAGATTGCTCCAGTATTTCATGGTGATGTTTTTACCTTCATTCAAATTGAAATGGTAAATTGCATTTGAATATGTTTTAATAGTTTCTGAAGGAAAAAAGAAGCAAGGAAAAAGCAATGAATTTCTTGGCTCTGAATCTCAATCGATATTGCATAACACTCATTGATGAGAGAGCAATATTGGTCTTAATTTGTATAGTAAAAAGTATGCACTAAGCATGTTGGGAATCAGTAGAGGTATCATTCCACAACCATATGGGATAATACATATTTGGTTCACTGTCAGGACTCAGCAGCACACACCAGATAGATTGAACCAGTGGTTACCGGTATTAGCAAAATCAAAGGACTACACACCAGAGGAATTTGCAACACCGAGTGTTAGCACAAGTTTCCAAGTAAGGTAGCCCACCCCCCTACCATTTCCCCACCCCGCACCCCCCCCCCCCCCACACCCCCCAAATCATGCCTCCCCTACCACCTCTCCCACCCCCACAAATTCCTAGTGTTCTTCTGCACATTGATTTTAGCGGTTCTTAATTCTGATCTCCACTTGTCAATATATTAGAGTAATGGAGGCTGGCTGTTAGGGCCCAATTGCCTGCTGAGCCGTCAAACAAAATTGTGCTTGCCATGAAAAAGGTTAATGGATATATCTCAGGAGAAGGAACAGCTGTCCTCCAGGTGGGTGCTTGATGGAATTGTTGCGTACAAACTTAACTCAGACAAAGTTGGATCGAACTAAGATTTGGGGGACCACCACATTGCCGACCATGATTACATTCATTTGAGTACAAGACCAAATAGTTCATGAACACCCTGTTACGAAGAGACAAGTGTAATTTTGTTCAACAGATGATTACTAAATTTGGGGTTGTTTGGAAGGCCCCAAGCTGATGGCAATCTTCTATGTTGGTATCACAAATGAGTCCACTTAGCCATCTGAAGTTCTTGACCTAAACCAGGGTCTTGCAGATGCTGCTTTTTGACTATGCAGCTCGATTTAGGAAAGTATTCTAATTGAGTTGAACATTCTACAGAACATCCAAAAGAATGAAAAGGATCATTGTCATAATGTTTCAACAAATGAGAACCTTGGAATTGATAGATCTTTCATGAGGAGTGGTGGGGTATCACAGTTTTGTTCAAATTACTGTTTGCAGTCCAGTATGCTCCCGGTGGGCTTGAGTGACCCAGCACCTACCAGTGCACCATCCCAAAAATCTGGTTTTGGGATATTTTTGGATAGGATGAAACCCAACTCAACCGCAGGATAGGGGTCTGGGGTTTTTTTTTAAAATTTTTTTTAAAAAAATTTAACACCTCGTGAGGGCAGTTTTTTTTCCCTTCCCCCACCCCCTACCTCCTGCTTTTTCCTTTCTTCCTCTTTTCCCTCCTTTTTTCAGCTCATAATTTTTTCTTCTTTTTTTGGGACCTCTTCATTCTTC
Organism: Sphagnum contortum; assembly: GCA_963920785.1. Lineage (NCBI taxonomy): Eukaryota > Viridiplantae > Streptophyta > Sphagnopsida > Sphagnales > Sphagnaceae > Sphagnum > Sphagnum contortum. Next base: position 11,471,426 of record OY987282.1, read on the forward strand.
TTTCTTCTTTTTTTTTTTTTTAAATTCTGTTTTGTGTGGCTTTGTTTGAGATCTGTATGATTTCTTTGTCTTTTCATTCTTTTTTTATAAAAATTTTGTGTCTTTATTTGAGGTTTTTGGGTTTTTTTTCCTTTTCTTTCTTTTGTTTTTGTATGTGTGTTTTAAGTTGTGTGTGTGGAGTTGTGGAAGATGAGAACAGAAGCAACAAGAAAGGGAGGAGGTTCATGCATTAGCATGATGAGGGTATTGAAAAAGGAAATCAAGTGTAATATAATATTTTCCCTTTGCCCTAGCAGTATTGCATTTCAATAAAATCATCCAGTGGCTGTGCATTACCCTTATGAGGGCAAGTGATGATTAATTCATTTATATATGATTTTGGCAAGTTGTGCTAAGGGTATGGCACAAATTTAAAATCTAATAATTGTGAAGAAGTTCAAGAAGGGTATTGTAAGACCGGTTACATCAGTAGATTGATGTGGCTTGAGTAAAAATATCAAGTTCACTTGCAATACTTTCATATGGAATTTAATTGTTGAATTTTATAAGGCTATAGAAAAGAAATCTAGTTTAGTTGCAATACCCTCAATTGGGTCATTGCAACTTTGTTTTCCACAATCATAAAGTTATAAGGTCTAGTAGGGAGGTAGGTAGAAAGGAGACCGAAGCAACCTGCTTAGTATATTGCAATACCTTCATCAACCTACATCGTCATTGCCTTGGTGGAGATTTAGTGTGTAGGTACATAGGTAAGTAGGTTGATGGGAAGGTAGGCAGATGGGTGGGTAGGTGGGCAAGTAGGTAGGTAGGTAGGTGGGGGAGGGAGGAGGCTAGGCGCAAAGACAAGTAGTCTAAATGTAGGTACGCAGGTGAGACCTGGGCAACCGTGGGGGGTGAAGAAAAAAAAGTTCCCAGAAAAAAACCAACCTGGGCTGAGGAAAGGAGGAAAAAAAAAGGTCAACTTGAGATCGTCACCTTGGTTAACTCAGGGACAGGGAGGGACGAAAAAGGTGCACTCATCAGTGCACCATCCATCCACATTGGTGCACTGGTGGGTGCTAGTTCACTCGGGAATCTTGGTGGACTTGATCTTAGAAGTGGAATGAAACATATAGAAGACGGGAGAATGGTTGTTGAATAATATTGTTCTGGCCCCTCACCACGATTCAGAAGTTAAAACCCCTTTCTAAATTTCATATGTAAAGCACACTTATGTTTCCTAGTGTATAACAAGGCTACCATATATTCAAGAATATCCCTCCTAGAAAAAAGAAACCTAATATGCATTACATCTTAAGAGTGGGAGGGAGATTATGCCTACTTATAGTTGTAAGATCCCTCCCACTCTTAAGGAATAGGTGTAAGAACCTTCTCCTCTTACAGCTTGTAATAGATGTATGTTTAGTCTCATATAACCTTCATCAGGGGCTTCATGATGGGTGGCAAATTCCATAGGTGGAGGACATTCCCCAAAAATTGGGGGCTGGACTCAGCTATGGTGTCCACCTTGGGGCTATATCTGACACTTTAAATAATTGAACCGTCCATAAGGCCAACCCCATAGACATGGTTGGGGGAGTGATTAGTATTTGTTGTGTCCATTCCTTTTCATTTTCTTCACCATCTTCTTCTTCTTTGCCTTGTGCTTTTTATGAATTTTGGAAGTATTGTATACTCCAAGGATGACAGACTCGTCCTTGGGCTTGAAAAGTGGGATTTTGATGAATATGTGGTGATGTGGGAATGGTGGATGAAGCAATGTGGCACCCAAAGATCTTCTTGCCAACTCCATGTTTGTTGGCAAACTAAGTATCTTCCCCTTACGTTTTTCAGTTTTCCATCAGGCCATGCACATGCTCATGTTTGTGTTGGGGGCAAATAGGGGGCGGGAGAGGAGACTTTGGTGATCCGGTGAATTTGTACTCATGTGGTTGGCCACATATGATTGATTACCTATTGCATGAGTTGACACCCCCCCACCCCTCTCTTTCCCTCCCCTGCCTTTTTCTAAACCTCATGGGACGGTGTAAAGGCAGCTACCCAAAGGACTTGCACCATTGGGAACATGACACGTACCAAGTTTGTAGGGTGTATAAAATCTTAGTGATATCTATGCTTTTTAAACCAAAGGAAAATTTTGATTGATACTAGCAAGGAAATCCCCTGATTAATCCGCCTATCTTCTGCTAAGTTACCATTTGGAGCAGACAATTCATTTCACGGCCATTGCCTAGAAACCCACAACTAATTCTGATTTGTGACCAACCTCTGGTTGTGCTGTTTAAAAACTGTTTTGCTTTTATGTTCAGAATGTGAGCAGATGGCCCCCACCCCTTCCTATACTAGCCTGCCATGCTATTACCATACTGGTGAAAGGCATGCAAACAAATAGGATGTTCCTCTCCTTAGGGTTTATGTTTCCAGGCACCTTTTACGTGCACGTTTTGCCATGTTCATTTTCATTCATTTTTTTCTCTTGTGCACCTCTGATCCTTCCAGTCCTCGAGTAGAACTTCAATGCTCTTGGTGAGTTTGATCATATAATAGTTTTTTAAACTTCAAGTATTGTAGATTTTGTGTGTGCAAGCATGGTAAATTAGATCAAAAAGTAGGTATGTTTAAAATTTTATTTAAAATATCATAATTTTTTTCATAAACACAAGAAAATAGATTGATTTTTTTTGAATTTTGAAAACATATATGTTTTCATTGTGTTTATGGTAAGTTGAGTACACAATTTGAAGAATTTTAGGATAATAATAGTAAGTAACAAGTAGATTTGAAATTGACTGATAATTTTTTTTTTCAAACCTATTTTTATCTTACAGGTTAGATATATTTTTGCTAAAATGTGAAAAAAAGAAAAAATCACAAGTACATTTTAGGACCTCATTAATTTTTTTAAAAATGAAATGTAATAAGTCATTTACTTACAACCTACTTAAAGGTTATAAAATAAATTATAAGCTTTGTTTGAATTCTCACTAATTTATTTGAACATATTTTAAACATGTATTTTTCATTTAAAGCATATTAATTTCTGAATTAAATAATATTTTTAAATTCAATATATCAAAATATATTTGATGACTATTTTTGTCACAACCTTAGCCTTGGGCTCGCGACCAAAGCAAGGGCTTACAAAGGTGCAGACCAAGAGGAAAACCCAGGAGTCACATCTCATGCTCACGGGAGTGTAAGAGAGTGTGAGAGAATGAACCCTCACACTCCCAAATGAGTTCTCATTTTGGAAGTTGAAGTTTCAATGGATTCTCGAATCTTCATAGAGCGATTTCAAAGGTCAAAATTCATTGAATTGAAAAGTTCCTTATATCATTGAAAAGCTATTGGAACATAGATGTCTAAAATGGGCTCGCATGACCCATTTTGGACACTTCTAACACAAGTTATGCCTCAAATTCCTTGCGAGTAGGTGGCATGCGACCTACTGTTAGAAAGATCTTGATAAGAACTACAACTTTTCTTTAGACTTCATCTCAATCAGAGGTCTGCACACAAAGTTATGGGCCTCCAAAGTTGTGGAAGTCCTAGTTGTTGAAATTTCAAGACTCCAACTTGGGAGTCTAGGGACAAAATGCCATTTAGGTGCTGGTCCCATGGCCATGCACAGAGTATATTATAAAAGGGAAGGTGGTGGCTTCCCCCAAGTTCGGGTCGTGGTGAGTCTTGTGAGTTCGAATTTGCTCATGGTTCGTCCTAGCACCAAAAGTGCTCCAGTTATGTACTAACCAACTTATTGTTTGGTTTGTGCAAGTCCGTGTGAGTGATTAATTGCTTGTTATACTTCCTAATTTCATCCCGGAACTCCAGCACACCCCTCTACCCCCAAAGTGCTACGAACCAGGGAGCGTGCACTAATTCCTTACTCTTTCAATGTTTTCACCTTAGACTCACATTTGAATTTATCAAGAAGTTTGGGAGCGTGTCAACTTTTCATTTATATTGCAAAGTATATTTACAATATAATTTACCATACTTGGACCCTTTTCTTTAAACACAAAATTGACACAAAACTTTTAATTTTGTTCTTAACCTCATCCAAGTTTGGTTATTGTGGAATTGTTTAAATTAAGCCTTCTACCGTGGATGTGTTTCCACAAATATTTGCAAATATATTATTAGTAATTTGGTAGTAATACATTTGTTAACATTGTGTAAGCCTTCCTACTTAAGTCATGAAGAACAAAAATATTTTGTAAAATGTCAATGAAAAAACAAATGAATGTTGTAACTTGCAAGTTTGCATTGAAGCTTGTGTGCTTTCTTGTAAATGCTTGAAAAATATTGAATGTTTTGTTGTGTTGGGTCGCATTCTTTGAAGTGCATTGCACAAAATACATTGATCATAGTTCACACATTCAAGTGCACAAAATCACTTGTGTACAATCCAAGTGTGTGCATCCAAGTATTCCAAATGGGAAATTTTCAAGTTTTAATTATGTAATTGTCCTCTTCCAAATTTGACGCACATTGCAATGTAACTTGGTGACTGATATTACAAATGGGTAAGAAATGTTTAGTCATGTTGACATCGATATCAAACCCTAAATTTGGTGTTGTGAACTCATGAGTTTTGAATTCATGACAAAGGTTCAGAACTTACAAACGAACAAAAAAGAAATGTAAGATTCATACTACAAAGTATCCACAAATTATTTTTTTTGAAATTCTTGCAATATATGACCTTGAAGTCTTATTAAAGTTTTTCTCTTTTGGCATAACTATGGGTACAATTAATTGTTAAATAGTTCCTTTTAAGGTAATGGTGGGTTTAAATTGTTGTAGGAAGTAGCATTAATCAAAATTTGGCAAAAGTTTGATGTTTTGGAGACTTTATTTAATATAGTTGTAAAGAAAGAAATAGGAATACCAAATGGGTTTGAGAGGGGTGGGTGGAAATCCCTTAAGGTGTACCACTAAGAATGAAAAGGACCTAGTTTTTAACAAAGGCCTTTTTTTTTATATATTTTGATCCCCATCAATATTAATGAATAAAAATTTCTAGATTTCATTAATATTATCCATTTTATGTCTTGAATATGGTAAAACAAGATTCAATGAGGAAGTTAAAAAAAAGGTGATGTTACAAAATTTTGGTACACTTGAAGAATTTGGACCTAGGTTATGAAAGTATTATTGGAAGTTGACACCTAATTGATTTATAAAGCAATGAAACACTTTTGAACTTTATAATGAACTCATATTAGAGATCTTTTTGCCACATGCGACCTTATTAAATAGGGACAAGGATCATCATGAATTCTAGTGTGTGTATTGTGGAGGGGAATGTTTAAATAAGTTGTAACTCTTCGACCATAGGTTTAAAAGGTGCCCAAATGTTCCCATTTACAAATAAAAATGAGTCTACATGTTGTGAGCCATATCGACACAACCATGTGCGGTAGCCTCAATTTTCAGGAGTTGCATCAAGGTTATTTGAGTGCGATAAGGTTATTAGGGTCTTTTAATAACTTCATAAAGCATGGATACGCTTGGTGTGTGGAAGGGGTTGTTTTTTTTTCTGAAATAGATACTGTGTGTAAGGGTTGGATTAGTCATTTTCTTCAACAAAAAAAATTGGTAACTGTAGGTTTAAAAACTTTGTTGCGTAATTAGGGGTGAGGAATCTCTATATGGTTGGGGGTAGAAATAGACGTTAGAATTTGTGGTGTTCAACACAACATTAGTTTTGTTTTAGTGTTTAGTGAGTGACAAGGATGTTTGAAATTCATGATGCAGTCGGAGGGGTGTTGGTGAAGGGTCTAGTAAAAATAGAACAATCTTTAAGTCGTATGAACATGAGATCAACTTAATGATTAAATAGATAGTGTAATAGTGTGGTAGTGTGCCAATGGTGGCAACAATTTCATAATGGCTGGTACGTTTATTTAGATTATGAGTAAGTTCAGCAAAAAGCTACAGGTACATGTTAAATCCTAGGCAATGCCATAGAGATAGTTCATAACTGTAGGAAATCTAGGATGCGACGAATGGTGCGAACTACGTAGTTTGCCTTGCTATTAGAAGGCAGTCGACGAATCGGACCACGCAACCAACGATAGTGTCCAATGCTAGGAACCGAAGACCATGTGAAGATAGAAGTATCTTCGGTGTCGTAACAACCTTCACAAACGGTTTCAGGTTCGTCACCAGAAGCGAGGTCGACTTGCAACAAGGTCACCAAGGTGCGAGGGTTTGGATAAATACGATAGTACCAGGCTTGAGGAGGTTCAACTTTAAGACGAGCGCGCACCTCTCGAATTTCAAGTTCTTCATCACGAGGATGCTACATTAGGGTCAAATCTAGAGATGACTCCGAAGGCGGTTGTTCATTCACTTGTGTGGCTTGGGGCCCGTAAGTGGTGGCCATGTGTGACGCCATAATTTCAAGGGGAGAGAAGAAATTAGAGCTTCAATCAAAATCGAATCGACAATGTAGGTGTGGAGGACTTGTCACATTGAGATGCGCAGGCATAATTTATAGATCGAAGAAAAGAAAAGAAATGTGGGAGTAACAGCCTAGGACCACGGTAAAGTAAAACCTTAGGGGCAAAGGGAAAAATTGGAGGTTTAAGGAAAATTGTTAAGGGGAAAGGGGCAAGAGGTGAAAATGTGTTTTTTCCTTCCATGGGCCATCAAACTTGGAACCTTCCATTGGCCACCAAGCTTCGAACCTTCCATTGGCCACCAAGCTTGGAACCTTCCATTGGCCACCAAGCTTTAGATCTACCTTCACCCTCCTTCTCCTTCTCTTTAAAAGGTGGATTAGGATCATTGGGAGGTCTCTCTTTCCCGAAACATAATTTTCAATTCAATTTTGAGAATTTTTGTTCCCACAAGCTTTTTAAGGAGGAAGAGAATGATCAGCTGGGGGAGTTGGGAAAAGGAAGGAGAATAAAATGGAAATCTTGTAATAGTTTTAGGGGAATGGAGATGAATAGTGATAGGGTTGGGAGGTTGAACCTTAGAACAATCTCACGAAACCTCTCGGGTTTCATAACATAACTTTTCACTGGTTTAGTTGTAGATCTTGAAATTTGGTAGGAAGGTGTGCCTTGTAGTTAGCTTTTCAATGAGCTAAGGCAAGCCGAATTTGGATACTGTATGTGTTAGAAATAATATTTTGAGTGACTAGAGGTTTGTAGTCAAGTTGAACCAACTGCCTTTGTAAAACCTTCTTGGGTTTCATAGCACAACTTCTCACTGGTTTAGTTATAGATCTTGAAATTTGGTAAGAAGGTGCGCCTAGTAGTTAACTCTCTAATGAGCTAAGGCAAGTCGAATTTGGATAATTTATGCATTAGAAACAATATTTCAAGTGATTGGTGGTTGCTACTAAATGAACATGGTGTTGAAGGTTTGTTTAAAAGAGTGACAATTCAATATAAGATGATATGATTTGGAATGTTTGAGTCTAGAAAATATAGGTGTCGGTTATAAGACGCAAATGATGCATAGGAGGCAAGGTACTTATGAACGCAATTTAACATCTAAAAATACACCTACAATGTAATAAAATAAATAAATAAATAAATTGTAGGTGTATTCCTAGATGTTAAATTGCGTTCATAGTTGAAACTAAATACCTTGCCTCCTATGTATCAATTGCAATTTAGAACCGACACTTATATTTTTTAGACTCAAACATTCCAAATCATACCATCTTATATTGAATTGTCACTCTTTTAAACAAACCTTCAACACCATGTTCATTTAGTAGCAACCACCAATCACTTGAAATATTGTTTCTAATGCATAAATTATCCAAATTCGACTTGCCTTAGCTCATTAGAGAGTTAACTACTAGGCACACCTTCCTATCAAATCTCAAGATCTGCAGCTAAAGCAGTGAGAAGTTGTGCTATGAGACCCAAGAGGGTTTTACGAAGGCAGTTGATTCAACTTGACTACAGACCTTTAGTCAGTCAAAATATTGTTTCTAACACATACGTTATCCAAATTTGGCTTGCCTTAGCTCATTAGAAAGCTAACTACAGAGGGCACCTTCCTACCAAATCTCAAGATCTGTAGCTAAACTAGTGAAAAGTTGTGCTATGAAACCCAAGAGGGTTTTACGAAAGTAGTTGGTTCAACTTGACTGTGGACCTATAGTCACTCAGAATATTGTTTCTAACACATATAGTATCCAAATCTAGCTTGCCTTAGCTCATTGGAAAGCTAACTACAAGGCGCACCTTCCTACCAAATCTCAAGATCTATAACTAAACCAATGAGAAGTTATACCACCAAACCCGAGAGGGTTCACAAAGGCAATTGGTTCAACTTGACTACAGACCTCTAGTCACTCAAAATATTGTTTCTAACACCTATAGTATCCAAATTTGGCTTGCCTTAGCTCATTGAAAAGCTAACTACAAGGTGCACCTTCCTACCAAATCTTAAGATCTACAACTAAACCAGTGAGAAGTTATGTTATGAAACCCAAGAGGGTTCGTGAGATTGTTCTAAGGTTCAACCTCCCAACCCTATCACTACTCATCTCCATTCCCCTAAAATTATTACAAGATTTCCATTGTACTCTCCTTCCTTTTCCCAACTCCCCAGGCTGATCATTCTCTTCCCCCTTAAGAAGCTTGTGGGAATAAGAATTCTCAAAATTGAATTGAAAATTATGTTTTGGGAAAGAGAGACCTCCCAATGATCCTAATCCACCTTTTAAAGAGAAGGGGAAGGAGGGTGAAGGTAGATCTAAAGCTTGGTGGCCAATGGAATGTTCCAAGCTTGGTGGCCAATGGAAGGTTTTAAGCTTGGTGGCCAATGGAAGGAAAAAACACCTTTTCACCTCTTGCCCCTTTCCCCCCAACAATTTTCCTTAAACCTCCAATTTCTCCCTTTGCCTTTAAGGTTTTACTTTACCGTGGTCCTAAGTTGTTACTCTCGCATCTCTTTTCTTTTCTTTGATCTATAAATTATGCTTGCGCATCTCAATGCGACAAGTCCTCCACACCTACATTGTCGATTCGATTTTGATTGAAGCTCTGATTTCTTCTCTCCCCTTGAAATTATGGCATCGCGCATGGCCACCACTTACGGGCCCCAAGCCGCACAAGCAAATGAAGAACCTCCATCTAGGGATCACCCATGGCTTCCCAATCAACCATTTTCTTCTTCATTAATTCCTTTATTTTTCGTACATTTTTTCCTTCCATGTTGTTTTTACGCCCATGATTTCTTTCACAAGGCCACATTCAAGATGAGTCTACATGCCAAGATCAACTTTTAAGTCTTATGAATTATAGTCGTAATCATGTTTTGGACCTAGTCAAAGTCAAATTTATGTCCTTTGAATCCTTTTTTTTTGGAAGGATTTTCAAAAAATTGACATTGTGTTAAAAGGTTCAATCATACCAAACGCCTTTTCCCTATTCTTTTATGAATCTTGTTTGAATTTTGCACTCACCTATCCTTTTGCCTCTCATACACAATCAAACTGGTCGAGACCTATCTTTGTTGACCTCTTTTAACATTTTGAAATTTTGCAATTTAAATCAAGCTCCACCTAAGAGCATGATCATGCCCTATTTTCTTTATTAGATTTAGTGTGGCTTATTTGTAGTTGTATTGTGTAGACCTTCAACATGAAACTTAGTGAAGGGAGGGATTTATACATTTGTGTTTGTCTTATTGCATTTGTTTTGCAAATTTGCAAGAATATTCACCAAGAAGCTTGTTGGAGGTTAGAGAGCATGGCTCTTAACATAACCTGATATGTTGATAATCAAAGTTTAACAACATAAGGGGTTGATGTGCTAAGTTTGACAAAGAAAGACACACCATCTCCTCAAATCAAAAACATGTCTAGGTCCAAAGTTTAAAAAAATGGGTATAGGTATGACAAAAAAAATCGTTCATGTAGCAAATGCCATTCTTGAGTTGTACATAAAGGTCATAGGGAAGCACAAGGTGACTAATGGGTATATCAACAAAAGTTTTACACAAGGTGTGATCCATTGGCTTCATGGGGATCACATTGATTGAGTGAAATATGAAGTTTATTGTGGGAAGTATGTTTCAAAGTTGAGGAAACTGAAGGCAACCAATGTGGCTAGACATGTGGAAACTGGTGGTGTTCATGAAGGGAAGCAAGTTCCATGACCGCTAAATGCCAAGCATTTGAAAAATGAATTAAATTTTTTTGATGCACAAACTTAGAAGAACAAAGGTGCTCAAGTTTTGGCTGAGCTTGAAACATGCAATAAGTTATCAAGGTTGGAAATTGGCCCTAAATGACATGTGGAAAAAGTTTGGAGTTGTGAAACTAATTTGTTGCAGGCTAAAAGGTTGGTGTTGGGAGGTGTGAAGAAGATTATCACTATTGTTGATGCACACAACAAAGAGGCGATTACTATTGAAAGGAGGTGCAACATTACCCTTGAGAATTTTCAAAATGTGCACACACTAGCTGCTCAACAACTACTTGTTAACGAAGAAGCTTTAAAGTTTACTTGGAAATCAATAGTTAGTTCTTCTATGCAACAAAACCTTAAAGGATTGGAAGGTTTGTTATGCTAAAAGATTGACAATATTGAGGTTCAACTTCAATCTAATGCAAGAAACCATGGATCGAACATGGTTCTTTCAAGTGTTTTTCAAAGTAAATTGAGAGCATAAAAAGTGGTATCTCAATAGCCAAAGTTTCAATTGTCAAAATTGAAAATAAAAAAAGGTATTATGGGCAAATTTAAATGCCAAGGTAGTAGACTTTGTTGCGTTGTTTAAGAAGAAAAAGTCTAGGATAGGTCAACTTGAAGCACAAATGGTAATGCTTCAAGAAATATTGAAGAAAATGCAAGAAGGTGGGGGGTTTATGCTTTACCCATAAACCATGTTTCATGATTCTGATTTTAGACTTGATCTCAATGTTGTACAATGCCCAAGTAAATCCATCATTGTTGTCAACAATTGCCTTCTTTGTACACTTGATGGTTTTCTAAGGATGATATTATTGTTGATAATTGTGGCCATACACATCATGTGTTTTATATTGCATACGATGTAGATTTTCACCTATTTTACAAGGTTGCTGATTATAAGGGCGCATTTCACCGTACTTGGTTATAATATGTTGGTGTTCGACCTTTTGAAAAGGCATTGACTTGTTTGAAAGTTGATTCACCGATGTGCTTGTCATGGCTTCAAAAATTGAAGGAAGAGATGTATGTTGCAGGTGAATTTTTGCTTGAAGCTCAAGATTAAAAACCTTAAATTGACTTTTCTTATTAATTTCATGTTGATTGTTTCATGCTTGAGTGAAGGAATTGTCTCATGAGTCAACTCTGTTGTGTAAGGTTGTACAGTCATAAATCTAGCCAAGAGCTAACAAATTGATTTAAATATTGGAACCTTAAACCCTAAATTATCAGTGCAATGCCTCTTAGGTTCAACCTTATAATTTTATAGATGATGTATGGATTGAAAAAACAAATTCTAATGTAGTGTTTATAAACTTAACTTGTGAGTCCATTATAAATCTAGTATGTAAGAATAAGGCCATGGCAAGTTTAATGTGAATCCTTAGATTGTTATTGGTTTCTTTGAAAATCGAATGGAAATATTTTTTATTTTAAGTTACATGAGTGGAATATTGTAAATCCATAATAAATCCAATGTTAGTGGACTTATATTTTTATTGGTTTCCTTGGAAGTCCAATGGAAATCCTTTTGATTATGGGTTGCAATAGTGGAACACTACTATACATCCATAGCAAGTCCAATGTGAATCCTCATATTTTGTTGGTTTCCTTGGAAGTCCAATGGAAATCATTTTTATATGGGATGTAGATATGGATTACTATAAATCTATTGCAATTCCATTGTTAGTCCTAAGTTTCTTCGCCTCGGAAGTCTAATTTGATTATGAATTGCAAGAATGGTGTCTAGTCCATAGCAAATCCATTAGGAGTCCAATCTACAAATGACATAGTGTCTTACAAGTCCATTGAATCCATATTTAAGCTATGACTTCATGTCCACTCTTGACTTATCCAACTCCTTAGGTCCTAGACCACAATTCATGTCCATTTATTCCTTAGTAAGGAAACTAAAGAATAATCTTGCATATACAAAGACCTTGAACATTCTTTTGTGGTTCCATAAAGTCTTCAATTGACTGAAATTTCTTTCTACCTAGGATTTATTTCCTTCCAAATATTGTTTATGTGCATGGGGTTATGAAGCAAAAGAGGAATGATTTTTTTGAATATTGCATATACTTGGACAACGTTCTTTAAGATATATTTAAATTATGATGTTTTCATATTATGTGATGGTTTATGTGCAAGAGGTTATGGAGCAAAAGATGGGGTGGGTGTAGGCTCAACATCTGGAGTTGTTCTTGATCATTTGCCAAACATTGTGAATAATACACTAGCAAATGGATCAGGATATTATGGTATTGATTCAACTAAATCAGAAGTCACACCCACATGTGCCTTTACATTAAAATGGATTGAACTACAAAAGATAACAAAAAGGCTTCTTCAATCATGAAATTCTACACTTGCAGTATGGACACAATGGTTGTAACTATTTGCATGATGTGCAACATCAACAAATTTGAAATTGTGTTACAAGTATGTAACATCATTTTTATTCAATTTACAATTCTATTTTGAATTTATAAATGACTCCTCTCCTTCCAAATTACATACAAAAACGCTAAATGTGTTTTTGAACCTCAATGTGTTAAAATTGCCAACATTATACCTCCTACTACGATTGTGTGTTATCCAAGCCATGTAAGAGGTGCCCAATATGTGAAGCGAATGTCCAAGATTGGTCTCGTATGCATTATGATTCAAAAGGAAAAATTATAAGCCCCTTCAAACATTCCAAACACCATGATCATCCTACTGAAGAACTTGAAATGTTAGCATTCAAGGGCTTGAATTTAATTGTTGTTTTTAATAGCAAAATCATGTTGAAGCATGAATCTAACCACAAAAAATAGTTGATAGTTATAAAAAATAAGAAGTCTTCAAATACAAGCATGGAGATAAATGGGAAAAAAGGTTATTTTTTATTTCAAAGTTGAATCATCTTATTTAAAAGTAAGGGCACTAGACTTGAATTGGTTCACTTTCTTTGAACAATGTTAACAAAGGAAGCAGAGAATATAAAGTACACATATGGGAATCATTCAACTCATAGTTCTAATGATGAGAAGGAAACTAACGAACCTTCTATAGACAAGAAGGTGACTGGAAAAGCTACCCTTGATGAGTTGGATGCTCACACTAAGAAGTTGAATTCATTTTCAAAAGTAATATTATTTACTTGAAGTGGTTTCAAGGAGCTTGACATCCCAAACTACTCTTCCTTTAATCAAATTCAAGGTGGTATGGATGAAGGGAAGAAGAAGGGTAAAAAGAATGTTGGTCATGTAATTGCTATTGTCTCCCCTAGAAAAACTATAAGAGGTGAACTAGTAGTTGGACCTCTAAAGCCTAAGAAATTAGGAACAACCAAAAGGTAAAAAAGAGCTACACATATGGATGGTGGGTTCAGGTTTTGTGACCAATTTTGAATTGTTTTATTTATACAATTCCTTACAACGACATGTAATAAGGTTATGAATTATGCGATGTGAAGTTGATTTAAGCTCCTTGAAATTTTCTTGCATTGAATCAAAAAGTGAAAATTTCAAAACTTAAGTTTAACATTGTGTTCAAATTCCAAGTTACTTCATGTAACTAATTTAGTGATAATGGGTAAAAGCACACTATAATATACTTTTATGGAAGTCACAATGGTAGTTTTAATGGCATTGTCAACTCATGGTTTTTACAACTCAAATGCATTTAAGAAAAATATGAGTTGAAAAATCAAATCATATATTCCAATCATTCTAAATTTGAAAAAAATACACCGAAAAGATCAATACTTAATGAAAAATGGACTTTACAATGTTGGCCACATCTAATGTCATAGTTTTTTTTTAAAAAGGTTATGGACTTTTTTCTTCTAGTGGATTTGAAGGACGTTTAAATTTTTTGGGGGTTCCTACTTTGTAGGCTCATAATACTTAAGATGAAAAAATCAAGTAGAAAAAGGTCTTTCATTTTTTTAAAGAGTGAAAATGAAGACCTTAAAATTCACAAAGTCCATTTAGATATCTAAATTGAATTTTCCAAGACCCGTAATTATAAAGGTGTTTTAGAAAGGTTCAAATTATAAGCACATGAATTTGGATTTCAAAAAAAATGTTAACTTTAACAAGATTTAAATCTTTTTATGCAAAAAACCATTGGAAATGAACTCCGAAAATGGACTTTAAACTACCCATTTTGTTCCACCATAATGTGTTTATGCACAATTACAATAGTTTGCCAAGGTCATTAGTTGATTTGAAACACAAACCATGCACATTTGTTGTATAACATAATGACCAACTACAATTTATGTGTTTTTTGAGAATATACCAAGAGAGAAATTGGACCTTTGACCTTTAAGGGCAATTGCACCAACGGTCTTGGTCTTCTACATGCAACATGTTAGAATCATGCAACAATTGGACAAAATCAAACATATATTCACCATTAAGTCCGAATGTCATACGTACTATTTGGGCATTTGTAGTCAAATAATGTTCACTCCTTGTTAAAATCTATAACTACACTAATGCCACAAAGACTAGAATCAACACCTTAATTATAATGGCATCCAACACAAGTTGTTTTACCAACCCAAATATTATGTAAGTGTTTGTCAAATAAGATGACGAATAATGTGTAGAAGTCTCTATCCATCTAGAGTGATAACATTTGAAAAATTCCAACTTGAATTTCATCTTTGAATTGGATAAAATAAATAAGTCATTGGGCGAAATTTATCCATGATCGTAAAATAAATAAGTTAAAAATAATTTATTTCCATCTTCATTTGTTGTCTAAATATTCATATTTCAAATTTAAATGTCATTTAATAATGATGGATAATGTAATTATAGGGGAAAATATGATGATGGGGCCAAAATAATTTTGAATTTTTTTTTAGAAGATTATTTTCATCAACAATGTTAAACAATTAAAGAAATATTTTCATGGGATGAATGTGAACCCCCTCCCCCAATTGTTGTCAACAACATTATATATGGCGTTTTGAAAATAAAAAATAATTTAAAAGAACCCCATTGTCATCTATAATAGTAGGTTGTTTGAAAAAAATCAATTAAAATGCTTGAAACTAAGTTTTAATCAATTAAAAAAACCCATTGTCATCAATAATAATAAATAATCTAAATATGTCTAAAACATTCAAAATTTATTGTTATTAACAACATTAGTTAGATTTGATGGAAGTTGTGGCACCCTTGAAGAAAAATGAAAACAAAATTCCCCATTGTCATTCATGATGCGTATAAATAGGTTTGTAGGAAATTGTGACACCTTTGGAGAGGAAAGAACAAAACCCAATGTTGTCAACAACATTAGGTCAGCTTGCCTAGAAATGAAAAAAAAATTCTTATTTAAAAAAAAAAAAAAAAAAACCATGCAATGGATGTTAATATGATAATAGTAATATAATTAAAGACTTATTGAAAATTATGGCATTTAAAACCATAGCCATTAAATAATTTTATAATGAAATTAACATTATATTGTTCAACGAATGTTATATCACATAGAATTAAATTATGTTTCATGAGTTTTAATTAATGAAAACTAGGGGGGGGGAAAGTTTCATTGATAAGAATTTAATGATAAAATAAAACATTCATCCATAATTTTGATGGAAGTTCTATATATTATAAACATGTAAATTCAGTTAATGTTTTATATACATTGGATGAATGACAAAAATTATTCATTCATAATGAGGATGATGTTTACATTCATCCCATATTTACTTCTTGGTTTACATGTATAACATTCATTTTATGGTTAATTTTTTTGGTTTTACTTGCATATATATAAGGGAAAAAACATTTTACCATCTCAAGTTCCAACTTTAGGCTCTAGGCTCTAGTTTTAGGCTCATGCAACAATTTACCTTAACAAGCAACTTGATCATGCCTTCTCCTTTAGGTATTTGATTATGTATACCCTTTCTCATTACAATTAATATGATGAGAACTAGGTTCCGCTTTCAAAACAAAGTTAACATGGATCATAACATACAAATATGAAAATTAGCCTCCACATTTCAAAAACCCATAACTAAAATGTCAACATGAGAATTGGGGGTCAAATTAAAGAGTAAATCAAACATGTATACATTTATATACACAAGATTTCAACAACTTAATGTTCATTTTGCATAGTTTTGAGCTATAACTTGAAAATGATTAAAATGAAGTACATAACTAACTCCATGTGTGTCCAAATCAATTATTTATATATCAAACTAAGCACATGATGCTCACACATGACAATCATATTTTATTTTCATATGGGTTCATGGATCAAATTACAATGGCATATTTTTTATTATGAATTAATCATGTTCAAATAAATTCGTTCACTAAAAACCCATTTCCCAACTCAATGATTGGCAAAATTGATGGTCTACTTTTGGTTAAACTTTTTCTTCTAACTTTACCCTAATGTAAACTCACTTGTAATTTGTTCATGCCATTCATACACATTCATTTTTTGGTATCACAAGATCCTTCAAGTTACAATCTAACCTTATTTTCATGAAAATGATAGTGGATTCATTGAATTTGTAATGAGTTAAGTTCAAGTTGATTACAACTTTGAAAAAAAAATACCCATAACTTACATGTCAAGCATCATTTTTAAGCTCATGTGGATGTTGAATTGATTTAAATTAGTGCAGCAACACAATTTTATTCCAATGACCTTCGTCACTTGAACAATAAGTTGTACAAATAAAATAACAGCCCGAACCCCCTTTTCATGATAAAAATTAGCTCGAAATGAAACACGTCTTAGTTTTTTGAATCAGAACCATGAAATTGAAACCCTGACCTTTAAAAATGATGGGTATTTCACACCATAGAATCAACCTCCAACCTTCAAACCCTTGACAACTACCTTCTAACCTTCAAAACCCAAAATCGAACAATATTTGATGAACTACATAGCCTCAAAATTACTTAACACCCAAAGTCAAAAGGTGTTCCACAAAATCACTATTAAATTTAATCCAACTATTACATATAGATTTATAAAGATCATTCATCTTTAACATTTGGGATTATAAATCGTTTTTTGAATAAAGTAATCTTGGAAGTTGATAGGTAGGTTGGCCCCCCTTTTGTTTATGAGAATTTTGTACCATTTGGAATTTCACTGCCCTAATCAAATGGGAATAAATGTATAGTTTTCCTTTGTCACATTGGACATATGAATACAAATTCTTACCTTGTTGTTTGAAGTATTTTCCAATAATAATTTGATTACCATAAAAGAAACATCTAACCATAAGCATTTATATGTCTCACTACAACAACAAGGGGCTATTTTGCCATCCAAATATCATCGCAAACAACAAAGAAAGAAGTTTATGAAAGTCCGTTGTTGTGAACCATAATTCTTCGCAAACTCGTAAGCTTTTGCGATACCATAACATTCGCACCTGTACAATCGCAAGTCCTTCGCAACTCCCGAACTTGATACAATCGCAAATTTTTTCTGATTACAATTACTTCTGTACATTATTTGCGATTAACATTACATCGGAAAATTATTTGCAGCAAACCCATCACCGCAACGACTTAGTGAACCGACTCAAAAGTCTGTCGATTTCCAATATAAGATCTAACGCAAACATTTTGGGATTTTCAAAATGCCGCTAAAAGTTTGCAATTAACATTACATTGGAAACTATTTGCAACAAACCCATCATCGCAACGACTTAACGAATTGACTCACAAGTCTATCGGTTTTTGATATAAGATCTAGCGCAAACATTTTGGGATTCTCAAAATGCCGCTAAAAATTTGCAAAATCTATGATTTCGCAAACCTGTTTTGGAATGATTTTACCCGTAAGAGTGTAACGATGTCTATGACATGGTATATTTGGTCTTTTGGCTTTTGTAGTGTTGCGAAGAATTATGATTCGCAAATGGTTTTGAGATCCACTATGTATCGCAAGAGCATGGCACAATATTTTTATTTTGGAAGAAGGGTTTATATTCATTTGGAGTCACTTTGGGCCGCAAAAAATAAATCTATATCAAAATTTCAAAATTTACAATATAAAAGGGTTTGCAACCCTTAGGTATCTAACACACTAGCTATCTATCTAGACTTCCTTCCCCTCTTGGATTTCTTCCTTGAATCTTTCTTCCTAGTGTTCTCTAGTGGAGGGGGAGGCTGCTCATCCTCCTCCCTCTCATCATCGTGCCCCTGCCCCTCCTCCTCCTCCTCCTCCCTATCCTCTTTATCTTTGCCCCCTGCATAACTTGCATTTCGACTAGCAAATGAATTGGGTCCACTGCTAGTGGTAGCATTGGGAGTAGTGCTAGCGCTTCTCTCCTCCTCATCACTGCTACCCTGGGAGCTCTCACTCTCACCCTCAGATGCTTGCATTTCAACATGCAAAGCTTAGTCAACACCATAAATGAAAATATTGATTCAAATGCAAACAATCTCAACACAAATAGAAATTGAATCCCAACTAAACCCACTCACCAATAGTGCATCAACATGTTAAAAAAGATGCTCCTTGCCATGCTACTGGCCCATTGTCATTTCTGCAGCTGTGATCTTCCTCTTGTACTTCTTGTACTGTCCCCATTATACAACAGGTCAATAAAAACGCATAAAGAATCTCTTCAAGTCTCAGACCACTTTTACGAAGCGCAGACCTTCGCATACTGAAACTTGCGAAGCAGTTTGCGAAACAAATCCCATCATATTTTTGCGAAACAAACGCCATTTGACCTATCTTTGTGATGCAATTCGCATCGCAAAGGTATTGCAAACAAAAACTATTTGACTCAACAAAAACTCAACTTTATTCGAATCTTTACAAGAAAGAAATGGAAGAGAGGGAGGGTACTTACAAATGCTGCTTTGAAGCCGGGAATGCCACCTTGCCCTAGTCTGTGGGTGGTGGGTGGAACCAGTTTCACTCGCTCTAATGTCTTAAGGAACTTCAATGGTGGATCACCAACCTCGTCCACCACTGATTGGCATTCAGCAAGCTTCAGCTCCAGTGCCTTCAGGTCATGGTCAAACCTCCCCAACTCTCTTGTTTTTTTGGCCTAGGCTAACTGCTCTGTGATCTCCTTCAATTGCCTTGCTACTTTCAGCTGCACCTCAAACTAGTAGAAGGCATTCCAGATATCTTCTAAGAATTGAAGCGGCCTCTCCAAGTTCTTGTACACATTTAGGTCTCTCAGGTGAGCACGAATTTTCATCCTGTCGTGGTATCTTGCTTGAGACATTGAATTGGAGATCTTGTCTGCAATCCACTGTGAATCAAGTTCTCCTCCATTTCGAAATGCTCCCTTGACCTGATTTATCACTCTTTTCTGCTCTGCCTTTGAGAGAGTGCCCCATTCAACTCTCGTGCAAAGTTGGTGGAGACAATGTGCCTAATGGTGCTCTTGGCCCCAGTATATGCCAGCTCGGTTGGAATTCCCTCCTTTGCCAATGTTATCAGAGGGAGCTTCTTCCTCTCCTCCTCCTTTTTCTTCAAGTCGAGATTCTCCTTTCTGATGGCATCGCTCTCATCCTTCCTCCTTTTCTTCTCGAGAGTTCTAGGTGAAAGAGCTCCTGTTGTTGCTCTCTCATCTTTCTTTCTCTTCTTCTCTACTCCCTTAGTTTCTGCAAACTTCCTTGCCTCCTCCTCTCTTTGTGCTTCCCCAGTAGTCAGCCCTGCTTGTAATGCTTGACTTAAGATGTTTGTCAAGGATGCCAACCCTTAAGGTGTCCTAATATCAATTGCAAACAGCTCTAAAGCTCCCAAGTGTTCAGTAACCATCTTCCTCAACCTTTCTTCATTGTTATTACCTCCTTTAGACCTAGAACCCCCTCCATCAGTCCCACCCATTATAATCTGCAACTCCTCTCTGCCCAAGCTTTCCTTTGACAATTCTCGAGCAATGCCAAGAATGAATTCAAATTCACTAACCGTCTTACTCTAGTCTACACCCCTAGAAAGATTTCACTACACCTTCAAGGGATTTCGTTTCAGCTTAAGGACTTTCGGCAATTCAGGGCTTGTGATGTAACCTGCATCGCAACTTACGATGTAACCTGCATCGCAAAAGCCGTGCAATGTTGTTAGTTTTGCAAAGTTAGAAGGTTGCAAAGTCAGGTGCTTTGCTAATGTAGGAGGAAGTTAAAGGGTTTAAGGCTTTGGTTTAAATAACGTATGCAGATGCGAAGAAGGATGCGATGGTGGGGCCCCAAGAAAGATTTCACTACACATTAAAGGGATTCCGTTCCAGCTTAAGGACTTTCAGCAATTCAGGGCTTGCGATGTAACCTGCATCGCAACTTGCATTATAACTTGCATCGCAAAGGCCGTGCAATGCTGTAAGTTTCGCAAAGTTAAAAGGTTGCGAAATCAAGCGCTTGGCTAATGTAGGTTTCTTTTTTTTACAAATTCATTATGGGGGGAGGGGTTGGTTGAAAATGGATATTTCCAATGTTTATAAGTTCTAATGTTCGTTAAAATTTTAAAAATCCATTTCACCTGAGCATCAATTTGTTAAGATTAAATTACATGCATGATGTCATGACATAAGGGCTAGCCAACAAGTTTAGTGACCAATCAGCCAATCAAACTATTAACAAGCACTAGGCAAAACCTAGCCCCCAAAAACATTGTTTAACTAATCAACTAAAAAACAATGTTCATGGGGCCTCATCTATGAAGGTCAAAAATTATACATGCAAGCGAGCTCATATTGAAATGAATTTTTGAAATTATTCCTTGAAATTAATTTACAAATTCATTTTCTCTATATATGTTGTTTTTAAACAAACAATTTAATAAATGTTTATAAGTACCAATGTTTGCTAAAATTTAAGAAATCCATTTCACCTTAGCATCAATTTGTTAAGATTAAATTATATGCATGATGTCACGACATAAGGGCTAGCCAACAAGTTTAGTGACCAATCAGCCAACCAAACTATTAATAAGCACTAGGCAAAACCTAGCCCCCAGAAACATTGTTTAACCAATCAGCTAAAAAACAATGTTTGTGGGGCCTCATCTATGAACATAAAAAATTATACATGCAAGCGAGCTCATATTGAAATGAATTTCTGAAATTATTCCTTATAAATTATATTTTATAACAAACATTACAAATAACCGATAAATATGATGACATAGCTTTGAAATGAAAAACAAACTAAGAATTAGACATAAATGACATTTACAAAAATTTACAATTATTTAAAAAGACTAAAAAAAGGGCATTTACATGGTAAATAAAGGAACTTGACAATTTTGAAAAAAATAGAAAAAAGAAGGAAGGAGATATAGGAAAGGAACAAAGAGGATTGCTCTCAACAACCGCATCCATTGCTCCAAATCTTAACGTATTGGGCACCACCCACCTGCATAAAACCATCTTAGAGTATGAGGCAATATTCCAACTAAAAAACCACATGTTGCTGTATTGATTTACACCATCTACTCTTCTAGACCTTATACTCACCTGTACATGAACCAAATTGGCATACATTTGGGAAACCAAAATATAAGCTCACTATAACAGTACATAAAACTCACAGTGCATTCATCATTTAATCATATTCTTCCACATTTCCAGACCATGTTTATCTCCAAAAAAGTTCACATAAATCTGACTTGAAAGCTACAAATAAGAAACACCAACCTGCACATTGTGCATGTCATAAATCTTGGCCTTCCAGGAACCAACCATCTTTGTTTTCTCTTGGCACCTCCAAGTGGTCTGGGCCACAAGTTCTGCCTACATGAGATCAATGCCTGTCACAGGCAGCCTCTTTCAGCCATTTCACATGAACACAACTATCAGCAGCCTCAGCACCCCACTGGACTTCTCGGCCACCCTGGCCACCTGCAACCACTAATCTACATTAAGATTCTTGCAAAAAGTGGAAACACCAAACCCTGATTCAAAGAACCAACATCCCAAATCCATGCCACAGTAGAATGTACACCAACACTATAAATAGACCCCCATGCTACAAATTTGAAAACTCATTTCTAGAAGGTGAAAGAACACACCTGCTGGTAGACCACCAACTCCAGCTGCACCACTACTTGTGCCTCCAGCTCCAGGCTGACAGAAGGCACATGGTAATAAACAGAAATGTCACTTCCATGCACATCTTTATTGGCATGCTTCACAGCTATAAACAATTCCAGGACACCCCCTATTAACAAATACTTACACATTAAGAAAAATCGGAAAGGATGCTACTTTCTCATACTTCTGCTTCTTCATCCCTACCTTCAAGCCTTGCCATGGTAGGCTACCACAACCAGCAAAACAGAAAAAGTTGAGAGCACACATACATCATCATGCAGAATACAACATCTTGAAGTGAAATCAGGAGAGCAAAACTTATATCACACTCACCTGCCACGTAAGAAGTACATGAGCATATAGCCAAGAGACTCCAAATCATCCCTCCTGCTTTGTTCTGAGAAATACAGAAGCATCCATTATGGATATGGTGAGGTGAAAACCGCGGACTTGCAGAGAACATAAAGCTCAAAGCACAAGGAAAGGATGCTGATAGAAGACTATGCACCTAGGAAAGAGGGAACACTTAGAAGAAGTTCAAAATGGTTTCAACTTACTAATGCCAAGGTGCGTATTGATGCTGGCTAATCAGGTTGTTCCAGTTAGGTTCTTGTTTTCCCTGTAAATGTGCAACTAAACTTAATTAATTTTAACCAAGACACCAGGAAGAGAAAGAAGTAATATCCAGACTGGGGATCAATAAGAAATACTGAAGTGTCAACAAACAGAATGAGCTCAGACATTGACATGTAGCAAAATCTAAAAGCACAAACTGCATGTATCCTCATCAAAGTCACCAGACAACAAAACAACAATTTGTAATTCAGGAAAAAGCCAAACCTATAAGGTATGTGATGATGCGTTGTTGGATCTCGATACTTTTTGGCAAGACCAAAGTCAATGATGTAAACATGCAAAAAATCCGATTCTCAGTACCTGTAGCCAGCATGGCCTCTAAACACCTTATAGCTGCCCTGACCTGCTATTCATACACCAATTCAAGTTATGCCTAAGTAGAAATATGCACTATCCTTAATTAAGGCTGTGAAACACCACACCTGATTTGCTCGCCTGCCAAGGCCCATTAGGAAGTTATCTGGTTTGATATCTCTGTGGAGGAAGCTTTTTGAGTGAACATACTCCACCCTGTTTATCTGGAACGGAACAACACTTTAAGTCTCCCTACTCTTCTTCCTCAGACTTCTCCACCATTTCTTCACATAACAAAAGGAAAAAGCAAACTTGACGCCTTGACAAACAACAAGGACACGGGCCAAAGCAGTGTACTAGACCTACCATATTGACATAGAAGTAAAGCACATGAAGAGATTAGTCCAAAACAACCTTGCAGCAAGGAACATACCAGCTGGTCTGCCAGCATGAGCACAATTTTCAAGGAGAATTTTCGGCTACAAAAGTTGAACAAGTCTTCAAGACTTGGCCCCAATAAATCAAGAACCAAAACATTGTAGTCACCCTCTATCCCAAACCATCTGATGTTTGGAATCCCAGCTGCAGCAACATAGAAGACAGTAAAGACCATCTCCCATGGAACGGTCACAAACAACAACCAAAGAAAACCAAAGAACACTAGCAATAGATGTTGTAAACAAGATGCTCACTTCCTCCCTGAAGGATCCTATATAGTTTGGACTCATAGAGCAACTGCGGGTGCTTTGTCTTGATGCTCTCCTGCAAAACAAACATGAGGGTGGGTGAGGAAACTTAACACTTGGAGAGCACAATCCTGCGAGCTAACACAAGAGCAAGGTAGGCATACCCTAAGTGTTACATATGCCTTGACACCTGCACATCCTGCCTCACTCTACCACTTGGATTTACTAAACAGCCAGGAACCTAAGACACTCATATCAAAAGCACCAAAAGATTAGAAATTCAACCTTTGATACCATTTGTATGGCATGTGTTTAGGAACTCACACACATTTAAGAAACCATAGAACCTACCTGCTATAAGCTTCCAACTGTTGCAGGAAAAAAATGCAAGATAATCATTCAACCAGGATCTCTCAATCTTAGATTTTTATTGAATGTACAAATCTCAACTTGCAAAAGCTTGGATGTCTCTAACAATCCAAATCCTCCACAAGCAAAAGAGTTGGTGTACAAGAAACCCAAATCCCACTTGCTCCATGACTGGGATTACACACATGAAAAAAACCTTACAAGTACCAGATCGTTGACAAAAAAACAGACAAATAATTGACCCCAAGACCATGAAAAAGATCTAACCGAAACCTCATTTTGAATTGCAGGGCTAACACTCCAAACATCATATCAAACAAGTAATTTTAGCTGACTACAAAAGAAATGAACAAATTCTACACCTCATAAAACCATGTGATTCTGGAGATTTAACAGTTGCAGTGGTTTATTGCACATGTGCCGACAAACCTGACATCAAGACAATTATCAATGACTGTGTGAGGAGAGACACAAAGATAGACAAACAGACAGAGAGTGTAGCTTACTAGTTTAATGGCTACTTTTTCATTGGTCTGTACATTAGCACCTGCGGGAAAAAGAAAATCCAAATCCACATGTTCTCAATGCTGTACAACAACTTGAAAAAGAAAAACCCAAAGAAGAAGAAATTATATCCTTCATCATTCCTGCATGACAAACCTTCATAGAAATCACAAAGCGTTGTTGTAATCAGCGGAGCCTCCTGAGCACACAACAGGATCCTGATATGTACCCCAAATGACCAAACTGAAAGGAAATACATTCAGACCTAATATGTATATCTTCAGGAAGGAAAACTCACCTAGATAGATCTCACCGAATGAGCTGCTTCCGATTTTGCGCCCGAGCCTGTACTTGTTGCCAACGCGTGGCTCCATCAAATCCTTAGCAAAACCACCACACATTTTTGACCGAACTCTTTGTTCACATGCAGTCCGTTGTAATCAAAGTTGTGTGTGCCGACCTCAATGAAGAAGAGTCCACGGATTCCCCTTTCTCCTCACAACCGCAAAATTTTACAAAACTATTCCTAGATGCAATCTTCCTTATCCCCGAAACCCAAAGGAGTGGTCACTTGTTGTCACATATGTGACACGGTCCTGTTCTATTCTAGGTGAGAAACCAGAGGTTGTGTTTACAACCTCGGAGGTGGATGATGACCCAAAGGAGTGGTCACTTGTTGTCACATATGTGACAAGGCCCCGTTCTATTCTAGGTGAAAAACCAGAGGTTGTGTTTACAACCTCTGAGGTGGATGATGATCACGTATAATGTATTACTCATTATTTTTATGCAAATTGCCATTGAGGCTTGTGGTTCTATATTACTGCACAATGTTCATTGTGTCATTTTCTACCTATTCTGCTCCATTGTGTAATTTTATTTTTAAGAATAGGAGCACTATTATCGTATTTTACTGATATTTTCACTCAATCTACCAAGGCAAAATAGATTATAATAATGGTTAAGTGGATTTATAGCTTCCATTTCGTTTAAAAGATTTTTTATTTTTTTTATGGCATTTTGGGAATTAGATGACATTACGAAATTTCCTTTTCCAGTAACCTTTTCACTAATTTGCAAGCTAACGCACATCGCAACTTGCGATACGTCCACCACCGGAAAGTTTTGTAAAAATTTGTGATGAGGTTTGCGATACATATTCAAATGCAAAATGCGAGGCGCCGAATAACGTAAGCTTGCGATGTCTTGTGACTCTCAAAGTTTATAGCGATACTTTGTGTATTGTAAAATGTGTGATGTTTTGAGTATGATTAAACATTGCGAAGTGTGAAATATCGCTAGGGTGGATGGAGACTGAGTGGGTCGCAAATTTTTGTTTGTCGTATATGTCGCAAAAGTGCTGTGATGATTAAAGGTACATTATAAATTAGCGATGGGTGGTGCACCACAATTGCGATGCATGTCGCATCACAAATATGGCAGATTGTTTTTGCTTCGCAAACCCTTCAGGTTTTTCGTTTGGCCCTTCGCAAAAAGGCACAATATGTAGTAATGTCTCTCCAATGTTACCACATTCAACCTCTTTGTGAACATTAAAATCCAAAACCCAACACTAGATGTTTTTATGTTACCATTAGCTACGACAACAAAATAATCACCAACTTCCAAACAAGTTGTTAATAATTCTCCATCTTGAGAGACTTCCCACATATCATCCACCTCTAAATCATAGTGGCATCAATAGGTGAACAAGGTTCTAATGCCACTAGGTCCCAAGGTTGTATATGGATACAATTGTCACAAGGTCCATTTCTGCCATTTACATAAAATTTACAGAAGTAGGACAACTCGTGCACATGTAATAAGGTCCTATTGAGATGATTGAATTACACATTTTGATCTTCTACCATCAACTTTATGTGCGTCATATCCATGAGTACAATCAATATCCCCCAACCTAACTTTATCGAAGTATTGTCTTACCTACCAGTGAGCTTTAAGGTAAGCAAAATACTTGCTTGCAAAATATTGCAACATTTTATAACTTTGTGGCTCCAATGGTTTTCAGTTGTTCACTCTAAAAAACATTCCTTACATGTGCTGCAGCCCCACCCCACTAGCCCTTGCCATGACTTGTTCCAAAATAGTTCGAGCCCATAACACACCCTTAAGGAAGACCAACAATCCTAGTTAATGTTTGGTGTCTTGACACATGAAATCATGCTTTGGCACATTTGAATTAAAATGAACACTAGAAAGTTTATTCATTTGAAAAATAACAATTTTTTTTTGGGATTTAATGGCAATGAAAAGTGCATTTGGAAAAGATTAGTTGAAAACATATTTGAATGTTAGATTACAAAGCTATAGCAACCATGAAGATCCATAGATCTTAATGAATGGATAGGGGTGTATGAAGAAGACTCCAACAAATAACCAAACATGATTTTTTGCACCACATTAAAAATCTGTACTTAGTTGTGAAAAGTGTGTATAAACGTGACACATTCCCAATGAAATTCATGCATATAGGGTTGGAAAAATATTGAAGGCTTTGAAGCGCACCCCATACCCTATAAAGGGTCCAAGGAAAAGTCCAAAAAATATGGGTGGTAGATGTCAAAGATAGTCTCGCCCTTTTACTTTTGTATGAACTTTTTACCAAACTAGATTTTGATCCAAATTGTTAGAAATGCGAATTGAAGGGGACATTCCAACAATATTTGCCCAAGAAAAGAAGGAAGCTCATAAGTGATATGCAATTTATATTATGATCCATACTTGAAAAATGAAAACCAATACTTCCTAGATATGTCAAACTAAAGAGGCAAAAGGGTGTAACAAAGATAAAGTGAACAACTTTTTGACCTTGTCAAAACTAGATCAAACAAATTTTAAATAACAATTAAACTCATCATAAAATTAGAAAACATTTAATTTGTTTGCTTGATTGATAAAAGATAAGATGTTTTTACACTAATGTGCATTAATTTTCAAACTTCAACTTGTAAAAGTAGGTTTCAAGTAGTTTTTTAAAAGTACTAATAACTTTTGATGTCTACTTTTGATTGTGGGCTTTTTGTTTCAAGTAAGTGTCAAGTAGGGTTCAATAACAAATAGAAAAAATTTGATGGCTTGCTAGAATAGATGATGATATTCATACTACATTGATTATTTGATTAAACTTTTTTATGAAAAAGTAGGTTTGAACAATTAATAAATTGATCGGTTTCAAATCTACTTTTCATTTGCTTTTTAAGTTCATTTAAAAAAAATGTTTTGGGAATGATATTTTTATATATTTAATACAACAAATGGATGTTACTTGACATATATATTCATTTAATTTAATGTCACTTTTTTGTAGTTACATATGTGACACATAGTTTAAATGGAAATGTCTATTATTCCGTGTATTTTATCTTGCTAAAGACAAAAATGAAGAAAGATTCAAGGTTCATTTGGCACAAAACAATAGTGTTCAACAAATGGAAGGCAAAAACAAATGTAGAAATTGAGTTTAAACGCAATTCATGCAAATCTAAACACATGTACCATAAACTACTATGTACAAATTCTAAGAATGTGAAAGAGATTGAGAAGCATGGTCATGAACACGAACTTTCATGCATCAATTGATGTACCCTATTAATGTGGAAAGACCATTAAGGGGTTGCAAATAGAACACTACCTATTCAACAAAAGGTAGCTTAAGAAATTTTGACAAATTCAACTTAATTTAGACCCTACTCAAAGAGGTCACAATGTGATGCATATGGTTGGAAAGGAATGATGTAATTTTTAACAATCGTACGTGAGAAGACATGAAGCTTGCAAGCTAATGTGTGTGGGAGGGACTTTAAGATTATGGTAAAATAAAATGGGAAAAGATGTTGCAAGATTGCGAAAATGCCCTTAACTAAGTAAAAACTCCTCGTAAGTTTTAAAAAAACATGATGTCTTCATCATGCTTTGTGTGCCAAAGATGGTAGGAAAATGAAATGGGCCTACCACATACCTAGGAAATCAAACTTTTGTTGTTTGTGAGGTGTGTTGTTCAATGAGGTTGGTTCCCCTAGTTGGTTTGTATTTATATTGCCTTGTAATGCATTCTTTCAATTTGTGTCAAAAACGAAAAACAATTTTTTTTATTAATCTTCTACACTCGTGAGCTTTTGTTAAAGCATCTATTTCGACCTCTTAGCCAAAGATAACTTTTTTTTCCAACCTTTCAAAGTTCAAACCCTTTGAACCCCATTTCATAGGATCACTACGCCAAAACATGGCAAATATGCACCCATGATTGGGTTTGTAGTCATAAATGCCATCAAATATTGTATATATATTTTAATTTAGTCTAGCCATTTGGTAGGTAGGTAAGCCTAAGTAGGTAGGTAAGTAGATCTTATTTATTTTTTGGTGACAAGCCATTTTTATTAGCGCATCACAAGTAATATTTGCATTTTGCATATATTTGGTGCATATATTGTGCATAGACCAATAGACCTAGTTATATAGTTTCCAAAGTTGAACTTGTTGACAAAGGATATGGGATAAATTTACAACATTATCTCACATCATCTTTTGTCACATACAAAAGTACCCAACTTTGACCATTATTCTCATTTTCATATTTTGTCCAAATGAAAAGAAATAAATTTCATTCTTAAATATTTCTCCAAGATCTACACATTTGTAAAAGAAATTTAACAAAATAACCAAGTAATTTTATTGAAAATGCAATTGAATTTTCACTATTTCATACATTTGAACAAGAATGATATTTTGAAGATTTATTTTATTTTATTTTTTCATAAAACAACTTGTGAATCAACATGGTTTCTTTGGTATGTATATATATGAGTCCTACCTACATACCTATAAATACGTAGGGTAAGTAGTATGATAGGTAGGTAGGGTTATGAATAAAGTATGAGTGTATATATATAATATTTTCCCAAATATAATGAATCAATAAAAATGGCATAAATGTTATATTTATTACCATGTGACATATTCATTTGTAATTACTAAAAGATGTTTTAAAATAAAATATGTTATCTATGAAACATATGATATTAATTTCAACATTTGAAAATTTTATACAAAGCATTAGAATTATTAATATACACACATATTTTCTTAATTTCATAAAAAAATTATCAAATTTTATTATGAATAGTAAATTCAAATCTTATTTCTATTTTTAATTCATTAAATGTTTTAATATATATAAAGTATTTTAAAATTCCAAATTTTACGACCAAATATTTTGATAAATTATTAATTTATATCAAAATTTATATTCTTTGATACCCATCAAAATGGAAACATGAAAAACAGTGCCATTTTAGGGCATGTGAGTTTCTTTTGAAATTCATTGGATATCAATAATAAAAATATATTTCATTATTTAATGTCAGAATATACCCCCAAAAATCATTTAAATAAAGTTTTGAGCAAGAGTTTCAACTTAAATCATTTAAATAAAGTTTTGAGCAAGAGTTTCAACTTAAATCATTTAAATAAAGTTTTGAGCAAGAGTTTCAACTTAAATCATTTAATTATATTCTAAGCATCAATGTTTTATTTAATTTATGTTTCAAGAACTTTGGTAGTTTTTTTTTTTCTATTTTTGGTAATTTTTAAAAAATGAAAAAAATTCCCCAAAATTTGTTTTAGCCACTATCCAAAAATTCAGATTAAATAATTAATGATTCTAAGGCAAAAGTTTTAAAATTTATAAAGTATTAGTTATGTATTTCTGCAATAATTATGTGTTTAATCATTTACAAGTTTATAATATGCTTATTAAGTACATATGTCTACCTTTTAATTTTTTCCTTTTTCCTTGTTTTAATGTTTGAAATTGTATACTATTAAATAATTATATGATGTTCATGAAAAATATTTTTAGTTACATATTATTCATATCCATGAAGACTTTTAGTCATGTAGTCATATCCGTGGTTACAAAATATGACTAGGCACAAAAACATGGCATATATGACCATATGATTAAAAATGGTTAGCAATCATATTTGTCACAATCATAGATGTCAAGTTTTGGCATAATGGATATTGTCATAAACATTTTATTCAAATTTATTGTAGAGGATGGCACTTTTGTGGTGTGGTAAAATAATAAAGTTAGATTGATGGTTGGCTAGCCAACCTAATCTGACTTGTTTAGCTTAATTGAAATGAGAGGATTTACGTTATAAAATGACACTGGGTTTTGCATGTTGCGAGGTTAATATTGTATGTTGAGAATGTACCTAATGTCATTTCTCATCTTTCATCTTTGGTTAAATCAACTTTATCAAATGATTTGTGATGATTAAGGTCTAAAGACCATGGTTTTCCACTTGGGTCCAAAAAACTTTCTAGATTTCAAGTACATACCCCCCCCCCTTTAAAAAAACTTATTAATGAAAGAAATCTTTTTGCACTATTATTCAAAACTCTTGCCTTTATGACTCAATTAAGAAATCATGTCATATTTATAAAAAAATTATTATCATTTAAAACAAAAATTATTACCATCAATACAAACTTCAAAGTGACAAATCTTCCAATGCATCATCTTCTTCCAAAACTCTTGCATTTTGCATTCAATTACAAAAAACTAAGAAGATATATTATATTTGTAATATTTTGATATGGTTTATATAAAAAAAATTGTTTTTAATCCAAAATGACAAGTCCAATTACATATAGAAGAAGGCCTACTTCCTCTATACATATAGAGGAATACATCCCTTAATTTGAAGTTGTAGTTTGTCAAGGGTGAAAACTCAAAGGTGTAGGGACACCTCTCAAAATAGGTCTTTTTTAGTGTAAAGCAACAAATGACATAGCTAAATGGTTTTTCCTTTGTTGCATTATTGGGTTTTCTTTGTCATAACAATCAGTGAACGGGTTCATGAACTTCAAATACATAATTTGGGGAGAATGTTTTGTTGTGAATAAATGTTGTTATGCCTCTGGATTTATGCAATTTTGATATGCTATAAGGTTTAGGGGAGGGACTTAGGTGTTGAAATAACGATTAAGGGTCAAATTAAGGGGCATGATGAAACACACTAAAAGTTTTTGTGAAAACTATGAGTGGCAATCCAAATTTAGTCTTGATTATGTGATTGTGACAATATGTGTGGCAAAAAGGAATCATTTTGAGATATTGATAGAGAATACCTACTAATGTGAGAGCTCCAAGGGAGAAGCATTAGTTTTGAAGAGTGATATAGGTGTGAGAAAGGAATTCATGTTGATGGTCCATATGGGATCATTGTTTTTTTTGGTCCAAACTTTTTAAGCTAAAATGTGCATTGGGAAACATTGTATTTTGACTTTTAGGGATGTGGTTTAAGGAAGTTGGGGATGTTAAATCATTCATGTAATTGTCACATAGATGACCAATTGGGTTCATTGAAAGTGACATTAGAATGTGGTGCCCTTATGACCCATAGCATAGATTCAGGTTTTTAAATTATTTTCATATGATGTGCTTGAATGTTTATGATACGAAGACTTGTTGGGTTCTACAGTTTGATGCTTAGTTGTTTTTATTGATGAATATTTGCAGTTGGAAAAAAAATTCTTTCCTTTCTTTTTTGGTGACATGTCCACCATTTGAATAATAACGTGCACGTTCAACATCAAGAATAAGAAGACAACACCCAACGCCTAACATTGTTGACATGACAAATCCCTATAACAATATCATCACTCATAACCTACAAGGAAAAAAAATTAAAAAATGCAAAGCTAACAATCCACAAAGGCCTTTTCCCCATCACCATCAATTGCCAAAAAGTTGTTGTTTTTTGGGTTTCAACGATTGATGTGATTATGTTTCATCCATCCAGGGTTCATCAACCCTAGTTTTTTGTCACAAAAGGTTTGTGTTACATTAATGGAAGGGTATTTCAATTAATAAAGGAATCTTTCATGCAAGGAGGTGCTTTCAAAATGCAAAGATAACAAGCTTGGTGTACTTTATGTTTTGGTTCACAATATTATTCACTGTGTTTATAATTGGTAAACATGGATGAGAGACATTCCTAGAATTTTGTGTTAGACATTGCTATTGCTTCATCCTAGGCCATTATTTTGAAAATTCCCCCATTATAAGGCTTGTACATGGTAGGTATTAGAAGGTCCCATTTTATTTTTTTAAAGGGTGTTTTTGAAATGGTCATTTACTATAGTACCTTTACCATTTCAGCCATAGTTAGGATAATAATAATAATACCCAAATTTTCAAAAAACTTATTAATTAGCCACCTTGCCAAAAGTCCCCAAAAACCTAATTTTATTACAAGGAATCTTGGCCATTTCAAATAATTTTTCACATAATGTTTTTAATAATCTAAAATAAAACTTAAGACATTATATGTGTAAACATAATAAAATTTATAGTTCCATAAAATCAAATAATTATGTGTTATTAATTAATTTCTTGATATTAAAATTAATTATATAAAATTAAATAATACAGTTAATAAAGATTTTTTATTAAAATTTTATTAGAAATTACTTATGATCCATTTATAATTATTATCTGTGAGTTAATTATTTATCACACATTCAACTTAAATTCTTTTAATGTAATTATGATAATTTTTTAAAATGTATAATATAATTTTTACAATTAAATGAAGGCCTAAAATATTGTGTGTGTGTGTGTGTGTGTGATGTAATTGAATTTATTTTTTCACAAAATGGTCATTGAAATTATATTCAATAACTAAATTCAGTTTTTTTCAATCAATTAATATTTTTAAGAGGAAAAAAATTTGTAAATTATTTGAAAAAAAATTAAGTTTAAACTTTAATCTTGTCATTTGGACAAAATCGTAATAAAATATTAAAGGTAAAAAATATGTTTTGTGTAATGTTTTAAATGAAGTAAGGTAAAAAGAATGCAAGTGATTTTTTTGTCACAACAAGTGGGGTGGCTCGGTGGTAAGGGAATTGATCTCCATATTTAAGATTCAAGGATCATAATTCTCACAAATGACATAGGTTGTGGTCAATGTTGGAATGTTGACCAAATATTTCTTTTATACATAATTAACTTAAGAACCTACTAGGAAGACTTTAAATAGGCATTATAATTGGCCTACTTAAAAAATTTAATTAAATTTTTAAGCTTAACTTATGAAATGACATGTGTGAACATGTTACAAGTTGAACTTAATGAATTAACATTATTATATATAATGTGACTACATTGTTGAGTTGTAAAACCAATCGCAAAATGAGGATGTCATGTATGTTGGTTTAGATGGATGAAAAGTTCATGTAAATTGTATCTTTATGTGACTAGCATTGCAACTTAGTGCCATATATTATTGTCTTTTGTGATTAGAATTTTATGCGACTTGTTTAAAGCAATTAGGTTTTATAGCAAGTTACATGTGATAATTACGACTAAAAATTAATTTTTAATCTAGTCATTTATTTGCAATTTATTTGTAGTGTTTTTAAATGTCAAAATTATGAATAACCACATTTGAAAGGCGAAATCACAAAAAAGGCTTTTTAAAATATAAATAAATCATTAAATTAAGAGAATCTTAAAGTTTTTGGGAAAGAGTGTTGCCACAAGGTTGCATGAGGATGATAATTTTGAATGGCCAAATCATTAAATTGTCACCATTTATGTTACATTTTGATTTTGGATTCTTGCCACACCTATTACATTGCAGATTTTTAAAAAAAAAACTTGGGTCTTGGTGTTACTCACACATCACGAAGATGGAAATCAATTTGGATCTGTATTTATGTAATTTACTTATCAATACCTTCTTAATTGTCATAAGTACATATTTGCAATAATATCTCGAATTATTAAATTTTCACTTTTATTATATTCATCTTTTAAAAAAAATTGTGATTGTAGAGCTGAAGTGAAAAACTGAAAAATCAATAAATATCACTTGAAATATTTCAAAATGGTTAAAGGTAATATGATATATATTTTCTTTACCAAACCCTACCTCAAATGGAAGAGAATGATGTTTTAGAATTCCAATTATCAAGCCGCCTTATTCAAAACTACATATTTGTAAAGGCTGGTACTTGCCAATTAGGTAGGTTTTCAGGGACTTTGAATGGCAAAAAAAATCCTACATACTACCTATGCTTGTTTAGTACTTCCTTAGATTTTCTAAACGATATGATTGTTTATTAGTTTTGGTCTAATAGTGGACTAGTTGGATTCAGTCTTGTGCAATTTCCATTGAAGGTTTACAATCTATTGAATTTGTTTAAACCAAATCCATCCCAATTAGATGTTGGACCATTTGTGGACTAATCTTGGTTAGATTTAGGTTGATAGATTTCAATTAAGCCAGGTCAATTGCAGGTACATTTTCGAGCCATGGATCTTGTGTAGTGAAATTAATGTTGGTTGGATTTCTGTTTTTTTAAAAACCAAACCTGCTTCAATTTCATCTAGGGGATGTTGGACTAATTTCAGCTGAACTTCATCCAATTTTTATTGAAGTTTTGAAATGATTTATTTGATTTTAAATGAGGTTAAGTCAATGTCAATTCTTAAAAGGCAAGTCAATCTTAGTCAGATCTTGGTCCATTTTCAAATGGATTTTGATAGAAGGAAGTTGATCCCACTGAAGTTCTAATTATGAAAATTTGAAGTAATTTTGATTCTGTTTTGTTCAATTTTGATGGAAATCTTTGATGAAATATATTCGATTTGTTTAAGCTAGATTCATCCTCATTAGATTCTAAAAGAGTTGAACATGGGCTTTGCACAAAGCACATCTAAAACATTTCAATATTTGATTTCAACTATATTCAAATTTTTCATGTAATTTCATCCATATCTTTCTTTGCATATGTAAGTTTAATTTTAATTTCATTAAAAGAAATTTACATAAGCATATGTGGGGGGGAAAAAAAAAGGTAAGAACAATGGTAAAGAAGGTGGAGAGGTTTATGATTAATTTAATAGTTATTTTATAAATATAACTTTGGTGAAATGTATTTAAATAATTAAAATTAAATAAAAAAATTAGAATATTAAATTTCATTTTGAAAAAAAAAATTCAAAAGGTATGTGAGAAAGAAGGTAAAGGAGGTAAAGATTTTGTAAAATAGTGGTAAAGGCCTTTACATGTAAATGAGTAGGGGAGAGGAACGACGTAGCAAAGCTTGGAAGAGCTAAGCTTTTTTACCTGATGGCACAGACATGAGAAACATAGCATACATGATGACAAGAATTAAGCGATGACCAGCTTGAAACCATAGACCCTTGGTAAATTCAAAAACATCCATAAAGATGATAAATATTCAACATACTAAATTGGGAATATATGGTTGGTTAATATGGTGAAGCCAGAGCATATTCTTCATTTAAGGGAGGGGGGGGAACTGTTTCTACCTACAGTAGACTCCAAATGACCCTAAAGGGGATACCTACCAAACTTTTGGCCTGTTTTTGGGCACATCACAATGTCTCTACAATTGTTGGGCGGTTCTCACTTTTTTTAGAACCTTCGGTTCCAGTTTTTGGGGTTCAGTTTTGGTTCAGTTCTCGAAAGAAAAAAATTCAGGTTTTGATTCTAGTTATGGTTATGCGTAACGTGCTCTGAAGCTGGAGGTTAATAGCAGGTTTATTGCCGTGTTGGGCGGTTCTCACCTGTCGGTTGAAAGTTGTCATCGGTTGTCAATCCGATTCTCAATGAGAACCGGTGATGGGAAACACCATGTAAACCGGATGACGGTTCTCATTGGAGACGAGGATTACTAGTAAGAACCACCCCAAGTTCTCACTTGGCATCCAATGTAAGAACTGGACCGGTTCTCACATTTTGAGAATGTCCAATTCTCATGATTAAATAAATAAATAAATAAATAATTCATTTTAAAAACTAAAATTACCGTTTATAGAAGTGGCTGCCATAATAAATGAGGATTTAGTCAAGTTTGACTACAAGACAGTTAGAAAGCTAACCTACTTTTTAATTACCTCTAGAAGCACATAATTTAAAGGTGGCAAACAAAAAAAAAATCTCTATTTTTTTGGTGAAATTTTCAAAAAAAAAACCTTTGACCTTGTTGCAGGTTATTTTCAGATTTCAGAACAAAGCGAAATTTCGCACAAAAAGAAAGCTGATTGTAAAAAAAATTATAAAAAAAACCAATATATATATATATATATACATATATATAAATCATAATTTGTGAGAACCGTCCCTTCAACCAAGGGTTCAAAATTCTGTGAGAACTGCTGACTCTGAAAACCGCCTAACCGAATTTTTTTTCTAATTTTGAAAACTGAGGAGGTTCTCAGAATGGGAGAACTTTTAAAAAAAAAAAGAACCAAGGCAGTTGTCAGAACCCGCCCCCAAATAACCGGAACCGAAGGATCTCACAAAACAGTGAGAACCGCCCAACACTGGTTTATTGCTGGTCCCAGACGCTTTTCCCCCAAAAAAGAGTATTTTCAAAAAAATTGGTTTCAATTTTGGTTCCAGAACCGAGTTCAAGTTCTGGTTCCAGACCCGGCTCTAGTTCAGTTTTTACTAAGCGGACCCAAAACGGGCAGTTCTATCCAGTCAAACCGGGTAACCACCCAACATTGGTCTCTACTACCCTGAAGGGCAGAGCCAATTAAAGAGAACAAAAATAAGTAAGCTACTTACTCAACCTTTGGTTGGGAACCGGGAACACGTTATCCATGATTAGGTCTTCATTATTACTGTCGAGAGGTGCGAGACGCAGTTGCGGAGTTTGTCGCGCGACTTTGCAGCCCTCGCGCGCGCTCTCTCCCTCCCTCGACTCTCTTGTGTTGCTGTGCGATCCTCTTGGTATCTGCCATGGCGTTTGCTGCTCGTTCCTTCATCCCGTTCTCTGCTGCTGCTGGAGCTTCTTCTTCTTCTTCCTTGCCCTTAATCCGTCGACTTGCGGTTCTCCCAGCAGCAGCTAGTGGTCTTGGTTCTTGGTCACAGCAGGGTTTGTGTCGTCGTCTTCCTTCTCCTCCCTATAAGCTCCGACTCTGCCATTCCGTTTGGGAATTCGATCACGGTCGTCTGCATCATGTCTTCCCTGTTGCTGGATTGCACAGGACTTCTTGGAGTGGTTCTGAACAGCAACAGCAGCAATTGCGTCGGTTGTCATCAGCGGCGGCGGATCGTGAATTTGATTGGGAAGTGCGTACTAGCAGCAGGTGGACGCAACAACGACTGGAAGGGAAGGAGAGGTGCAGGGTTGAGAATGTGAGATGTATGTGCTATGCATCTACACCACCACGCAATCAAGTTTCCTTCGATGTCCCTGTTATTGTTCATGAGTCGACTACAGTGGACATCTCTCTTCAGGTTTGAGACCGTAGGAAATCAATTGCTCTTCTCTCTTACCCCCGCCTCCGCCCCCACAAACCTTTTCAATCAGGGCTCTTTGTTCTCGAAGATTGCATGTAACCTGTGGTATGGTTTTGACGGGAAGTTGATTGCGATGTCGGACGCAGGCAGCAATAGAGCAGCTGGAACTGGATAGTCCTCTTGCAGTGAAACTTGCGGTCGAGTCTGTGGAAGACTTGGAAAAGTCAGAGAGTGTGGAACTTTCTGTCATGCTATGTGGTGATGCTTATATTCAAGAGCTTAATAAGACATGGCTGGGCAAGGATACTCCCACTGATGTTCTCTCTTTCCCTCAAGAGCAGTCCCCTGACGAAAATCCCACTGTAAGCCTCTTTACCTGTCATTATGACCTGCTGCCCCTGGGCTTGCAACACAGGTGCAGCACTGCACAATTTTTACACCTAGAGAGAGATCTCTGGAAAAGCACCTCTGAGAACTTTCAAGATTGATTATCATGGAAAATCATATCTTTGTAACTCTGACAACGTGCTGCTCCTGAGGCATCCTTCATTGGACAATGAGCAGCTGTTGTTGGGAGATGTGGTTATATCGGTGGAGACGGCAGCACGGCAAGCAGAAGAAAGGGGTCACACTCTTGTTGATGAATTTCGCATTCTCTTGGTAAATTTCTCACATTTATATCCCCTTTTTTTCTGTATTTTATGTCAAACCCTATCTGCCAAGGCATCAAGTAACCTGTCACAATTTGGAGGAATTTCTGTTCTCCAGAGCAGCACACATATAAAGTTGCATTTATAGTTGTTCAAGTTACAAGAATCTGCCATAGTCTGTAGCTTCAGATTTGAGGTCAAGAAGATCATAGTTTTCTTTTAGATGTTGTTCACAAATGGTAACAGAGTCTGCCATAATTCTTAGCTCCAAGTTTTGAGGTTGAGAAGATATAGTTCCTTTTAGATGTTCACAAACACCAGTTTTATATTGGGGGGTTCTGCTGCACTTCATGCTGTCTCAGCCCCTGAGATTTGAGGAAGTTGTGGTCTTACACATGGGCACAGGATTGACACAGCTATTGGACTGGTATGAGGTTCCATCATATCCACCTGTGGTGAATAGGATACCCATTTATACCCAGCAGTTCTAGTCACTTGTGCTGAAAAAGAAATCTGCCAGTTTCAGGTAGTGGGATGTATAGCAAACTATGATGATCAAATCCACCATGAGAGGAAAAGTGTTACGGTCTCACATAATGTTGTTCAGAGAAGAAGAGGTCATTGCATTCCAGTGACTGAATGATGATGGATGTGTCATGTGTTGTCACAAAGTGCTTTAGTATCTCTTCACCGAAAAGTTGGTAGTTCAGATCTCAACCTGGGTAAGTTGAAGTTTGTGCTGAGTGACTCTATACAGAATAACCATCTGCCATTTGTTGTCAGCTCTTGTTGCCCTCAATGACACCTTTCCCAGTTCTTTAGAAGAGATATCAAATGTTACTAACACTGCATTGACATGACCTAAACTGCATTTTTTTGCTATTTCCTATTAAAGAATACATGCTGCTCTGCACAATCAGCTATTTTTTTTGTTTTGGTACCTATTGTATGTATTTGACTTTGGTTTAAGATGAAGAGGCATGAATATTGGATTTTATTCATGAATGGGCTCATTGAAGAAGATTTACTGTAAATCTCTGATTGCATTTTTGGCTGTTCCAATTGTCATGATGGTACTGCTATTTTCTTTTAATCAATCTCAATCTTTGAAGCTCTTATACTAGCTTGTTTGATCTATCAGCTCCATGGATTACTCCATACATTGGGCTATGACCATGAGATTGGTCTGGAAGCTTCACAAGAGATGGAAGAAGAAGAGACTCGCATATTAAGTGCACTTGGGTGGAAGGGAAAGGGTCTGATCAGTGCCTCATCTCCTGAAATTGATCTTTCTGTTAACACAATCAATAATGTCAGCGCGGAAGCATTGTCTACATCAGGCAAGGGAGGTAAACTGTTCTCCCTCTTTGCATGGAGTAACACACTGGAAAATCCTAACTAGTGTCCAGTGAGAAGATCCAAGAATGCTTTCTAGTTTGTAGAGTGCAGTCTTCCATCAAGCACTCCTGCTTGTGCACTCTGGACGGAGAAGTGCAGAGTGGCCAAGTGCCCATGAGTTGCAGGAGCTTCACCAATGTGAATGAATCTGGGAAAAGTAGTTTCTCCTGCCTGGTTAATGTCTCATCAGGACAGTGAACCTAAGTTAATAAAAGATCAAGATCAAGAGGGTGTAGATAATTATGAAACTGAAACAAATCAGGTGTAGCAAAGGTCACAGGAAACCAATGGCAGTAACAGTCTCGAAGCTGTAGGCCACTCTCTTTTTCTAGAACCCATCAGTGAGATAATACCTCCTTAACAGCAAGATGAGAAGAAGACTGGAAAATTTATAAAAGGAGGCAGTAGTAGAAAATTATGATGAAGATCCACTCCTCACATTAGCCATGTCACAGAAGATTGTCCTATCCTTCCCCAAGTAAATGATGGGTCTAGAGAGTCTTTAAGAAGCAGGGTGGTAGATCTGCTGGGTCCCTTCAATCTTCAAAAAATGTTAAGGACAAAACTAAAGGCAATTTAGATATTTGCTCACAAGCTATGGTGGTAGACCATGCTTAGCTGCAGATGCTGTTCATGCCTGCCCTTAGAGAAGAAAGTGTCTTCCAGCAGGCTGGTCCTTCAGAAGGGTCAACTGGCAGCAGTCCTATTATTCAGGCATACCAAGGGCAGTTGACCTTCTCCAATGGAGTAAAACTTTAGAGGATAAGAAAACAGCAGAGCCTTGCAGCTCCTTCATGAATTAGCTCTCATAGACAGATTGTTCAAGATCCAATATTGGATATGATTGATTCTTTGCAGAACCAAGGCCTGCTTTCAGGCTCATATTTGTGCTGTTGATCCTCTTGCAACTCTTATATCAATTTTGTTCTTGTGGGTCATGTGAATAATGAGATTTGTGAACAAGTAAACTTTGCTGCCCAATTTACTCCTCTTTTGCTTTTTTGTTTGCAATGCATCGCTTTTTGAGAATACTGCCTCTCAAAGAACAAGAAGCTTGTGAGGACCTCCTCAGGATTGGCATATTGGTGGCAACTTCAATTTGTTGTATTGATTTCCTTCCTTCTGCAAAGGCAGGAGAAAGAAAATTTGATGTGCTGAATCAATTGATGCAAGTATCCTTGGAAATGTGGGAAATGGGACAGCAAAGTCTAGTTCTTCGAATGACAGTGATATTGGCATATGAGCTAGCTACACTATGCTGGCTGACAAAGGAAAATCATGTGGAGGTGCAGATTCTGTCCTGGTTAGTGGTGGTTCTTCGCAAACAAAGTTCAAGATTCTTTTCTGTGACATGGATGGTACCTTCTCTGTTCTGTATTATCTGGACTGTTCTTTTGACACATATGACTTTTGTGCATATATTTATCCATGTCTGACTTTGATAGTTGCTGATGTTTGTTTGGGTTGTGTGAATTTCTGCCCAATTTCTGCCTCTGAGAGGCTTGTCTCTTGATGGTAGTCCAGAAGACTATTTTCAGACTGGGAGTCTGCCAGAAGTATTGACCTTAGAAATGTTTTCCACCCATGAGTGCTCCTCTTTGCAGTAAGACTGGCATCTTGCAGAGAGGTCAATTTTGCTGAACCTTTGGTTACTGACTCTTTTCAATTTATGGGAATTGTAGGAACATTGATGAATAGCAGGAGCATGATCACTAATAAGACAGCAAATGCTTTGAGAGCAGCAATGAAGATAGGAGTCCAGGTTATTATTGCCACTGGCAAGGTTTGCTCTCTTTGTGTACCTTGGAACCACAAAATTCTTATGCAGCTTTTGTAACAACATGCAGATCTGCTCTTTGCAGTTTTCATTCTGTAAGCTAGTTTGGCTTGGTTGGTCGTGTGTATTTAGAGAGGTGGGTCCTTGTATATTTCTGCAGACACGACCTGCAGCTCTTGCAGCATTGGAGACAGTAGGGTTGACAGGAAGAGGAGGGGCTCTATCTCACACCTCCCCTGGGGTGTTTTTACAGGTAAGATCTGACCTGTATCTATCAGTCTGGGAACTTGGTCAATTATCTTGTGTGACCTTCATGAATTTTGTGAAGCATTTTAGAAGTGTGGAGGTAAGTCTCAGGTGGGATTGTGTTATTTGTCTCTCTGTTCATGACTGACTCACCATTGCAGGGAGAGAGAAAAGGTTGAAACTATCTTATAACATATACTGGTGGAGACTGTAGACATAGTGACCCTCAGTCTACTCCTTTAAAGAACTCTTCCTTTGTATGAATTGCAGTCGGATTGCATCATAGAATAACCACAAGAAAAAGTCAACAAAGCAGAGGGTAATCAATTGCAGGGTTTGCAAGTTTATGGAAAGGAAGGCACAATACTTCATAGCCAACTTCTTGATCCCAAGGTTGTCTCTGAGGTAAACAGTTTCTGCCATCCAGTGCTGCAGCTGCTTCTTCCTTCCCTCAATGTAGTCTGAGAAGCAGATTGACTATCTGAGGGCTTATCCTTTCTGGAGGACATGAGGCTTGTGGTTTGTTGATGGATTTAATCTGTTGTAATGTCTGTATGGAGATTAGACATTTAAATTTTCTGTGGAGCATCAAGTGCCATTGGTGGGCTTCAGTGGGGACAAGTGTGTAACGCTCTTTTCACACCCCTTGATTGATACGCTCCATGAAGTTTACTATGAGCCAAAGGTAATCTTATTCTTTCTTTTTGAACCACACTTAATTCTGTTGTTGTCAATCTGTTTTTTGAGCTATCCTCTTCTTCCTTCCTATGTTTCATTAGTCACTTTTGCTGCTAGGGTATGTGATCATCAGATGTGGAATAATCTCTTCACCATTTTTTTGACAACTCATCATCACTCTATTTTCTGAGAACTAGTTTGTTCTGATTGTCAAAAGGTAAAATGTGCTGGGAATGTTGTCAGATCTTTGGTGGGTATTAGATCCAGTGCTACTACTCACTATCAGTTTACAGCCCTTGTATGTAATGATGTTGGGATTGGACGGACAATTTGTTCATG
Organism: Sphagnum contortum; assembly: GCA_963920785.1. NCBI lineage: Eukaryota > Viridiplantae > Streptophyta > Sphagnopsida > Sphagnales > Sphagnaceae > Sphagnum > Sphagnum contortum. The sequence continues at coordinate 11,514,528 of OY987282.1, forward strand.
GTGTCTAGCATAGGCATTATATGGTATTTGATTAGGTTTTCAAGTCTGTACTTTTCTCTAACACGAGGGATTTTGCTCCGGGTTTCTATTTAAAGGTTGATCAGGCATAGTTCATTCTGAATATGCACAAAGGTGTCTATTATTACCCCAATGACCAATGGAATTGGTCTACTGCAGGCAGAGGTGATGAAGTCCATAGACCAGATCATGAATGCCAAAGTTCAGGTACTTCTACCACTCACATTGTTTTCATGTGAAGTTGAAATTGTAGCAGCTGTGTTTTTCTTCACTGGAATATTGTGAGGGTATATTTGGAGCAATGAAACTGAGGCTAAGTTTGGCTTTGTTGGATTCTTGCTCTGTTGTTCATTAATGGATATATTACAGCCTGTCCCCCAGTCTTAGTAAACTTGCATCTTCCAAACTGAGGGCATGTGCAGTAGTAATACACCATTTATTTCATGCTTTTAGTATTACAAACTTGTTTTCTAACTGTTCACACTAACAATATTTGATTTTTGACCACTCTGTTGTGTTAAGCATGTTGGGTTCTTGACCTTACAACATTGTGGTTCCTGGGAATTGGCAGAAAGTTTTGTTTTATGATACTGCAGAGCGGGTGGCCAATTTTCTGCGACCTCATTGGTCCTTGGCTATAAGAGGGCAGGCTACAATTGTACAAGCTTTGCCAGATATGATGGAGATACTACCTGTTGGTGCTTCCAAGGGTGCTGGTGTACAGATGCTGCTTGATCATATGGAGGTGCCAATTGATCAGGTTAGAGTGGTCTCCCTGACCATCTCCAAACCCACTTCCATCTGCCTATCATTGTTGTCTTATCATCTCTCAGATGTGTTTTGTCTAGCACCTCTGTTCAGATACTTGACAACCAGCACATGCCTTCGTATCTGCTGTTGACTGGGCAACTGGTAACACACTGTGTTCAAAAGAGGGTGTCAGAAGATTCCAAGTCTAGTTGAGAGCATTTGTCTGGTTGGATTCAGGTGATGGCATTAGGAGATGGGGAGAATGACATAGAGATGCTGTCCATGGCGGGGTGGGGTGTGGCCATGGCTAATGGCACTGAGCGCACTAAGGCTGTTGCAAAAGCAGTCACAAGCAGCAATGATGAAGATGGAGTAGCAAAAGCTATCCAAGATTTCATTTTGTCAGGAGTCTTATAACCTCTGTGTTTCTCTGCTAATTGCGTTCATGCATTTGACTAACATCTTTGACTCAGGTAAAATCCTTCCTTTTGCACACTCACTAAGAGGGATATGAAATGTCGCCAATCATTAGCTGTCTCAGCCATATTCTACTGATCATTCACACACATTTAATCCAGTGTCAAATAATTCTGAGACCTAATAAAGTGAGATCTGCTTGTCTTAAAATCCTGAGATATAGAGTTCTTTTCTTAGTCCCTCCAAATTTTAGTGCCCAATGGCTTTATTCATAAATGTTAAAACTCTTTCATAAGCCTCATGTACCATTTCATCTAATTTATTGAGTGGAAAATGTGACAAATCTTTGTTCAACACAACCTATTTCTATCTACATAGCGGCTACTACTAGTTGCTGAATTTTTGAATTGCCTTCTAACACCTGTTCCCACATTGAAACCATCTTCGTTCTCTGTTGAGTCAGAAACACCGTGGAATAATAGTCACTGCTGTTGTCCTAGATCTGTGGTGACTTTTAATCACCAAATATATGAAGGTTTGAAGAACTGTCATGTAACCTTCATTCTCTGTTACAAGAACCCTGTGTCTGGGAGATTGAATAAAGAAGTTTGGCTACAGTGTTCTTATTCATGTATCACAGACTCTTGTAGATTGCAGATTTATCCTTGGATATTGCTGTGGTGCTTACAGTGTTTCTTTTCTTCCTCTTGTCTGAGCTGCATCTAACCATGTAGTTTTCCTTTTTGAGTCCAGCTCTTTGTCAAAAACCCAAGAGCTTCATTGAATGAGTTTTGAGTAACCACAAGAAGTTCAATGAGTCAAACCAGGCTTTTCGAGTTAAGCTTGAGATTGAATCATCTCATTTGAAAAGGAGCCAAGCCTGAGACTGGGTCATCTCATTTGAATGGAGCCAAGCTTCAGACTTGGTCATCTTGTTTGAGAGGAGCCAAGCTTGGGACAATGCCATTGGAGGTAGGATTTTAAAGTCTCCAGTTTTGGTTTAATGGACTGTTGGATCTTTGTGTTGCAGGTTGTTTTGTGGTAGGAGCAATTGCAAAATACTTCACAGATCACACAGTTAACACACTTTCATCCTTTTCCAACACAAGTTATGTTGTGATGAATTCCAACAACACTTTCCATGAGGCCGATACATGTTACTTCTCTTTTCTGAGAGTAAATATGCTTTGCTGATACTTTTTGTTTTGTGTTTTTCATACTTGATCCTTGCTTCTTGTTTTTCCTGAGTTTGTTCCCAAATGATTTGGGTGCTCATTTATTCAAACTTTTTAATATTGAAATTAATGCTTTCTTGTTGGGTGTTCATACATCACTTTCTCAAGTCCTGAAGTAAGAATAGATCTTATTTGAACCACTGTTGGGCAGTTCTTTGATTTTGTTATAACCTCTGGTTCCAGCATTAAATTAACCTCTGGTTCTTGATTTTTGAGAATTTTCAGAATTAAAATAACCTCCAGTTCTGGTTTTTGGAAAATTCTCAAATAGCTGGTGAGTTTTACAAAAGAATTGAAAAAGAACCAATGGTTCAGAGTATGTTCTTTGACCACTTGTTTGGGTATTTTCAGAACCATGAAACTGGTTCTTTGATCATCTTAAAAACTGCTGGTCAAGGGTCCATATACTTGACCCTCACTGGTTCTTTTTTTGAAAAGGAGAGAACTGCTCAACACTGGTTTGAACCATCATGTATGAAACAAATAGAACATAGCTTCTCATGCGTGCTTTTTAACAATTTACTTAAAATTTTCTCATCTTTGTTTTTGTTGTAAATTAATGCTTTCTTGTTCGGCGTTTGTGCATCATTTTTTCTGGTCCTTAAGTAAGAGTAAATCTTGTGTGCATCTTTGAGGAAGGAACAAGTTTGAACCAATTGAGGAAAACAAGTTTCTTGTACAAGTTTGTACATGTTCACTTTCAAGTTTTTACTTGAGTATAAGATGGAAAAAAAAATGTGGATGTCAAATTGGAGGGAAATCAAGAAAGATTTATCAGAGGAGTAAATTGGTTCATCTCACAGGTTGTTTCACTTTGCAATTCTTGTTTACTCTTTTGTTATGAAAACTCTTAGAGCTTCTGTAATTCCTTGCAATGTTTGATGAGTACCAAACTCTTCAATGGCAATGAAAGTAAGTCGTGGTGACAGTCATTTTACCCATAGATACATTTTTGGGCACTTTACATCATTCCTTCATGTGGGGGTTAAACATATGGACTAGTCACAAAGGTCAATTTTGTTGTTAATTTTATACAGCTTGAAGTGGTTCAACAAATTTTATGATGTTCAAAAAACCATAGATAAACATGTCAATTTCATTATTGTCATTATTGATGTGGATTATAGAATCATTTATTGAAGTTTGAATGTGTGTAACATTGACTTCCTTGGTTAGAGTTTTGTATAAACATTTTTTTAATTGGATCTAGGGCACTAAGAAAAATCTCTAAACAGTTCGAGGAATATCCACCAGGTGTTTGTGTGAACTGTGAGTTTATTTTCTAGAACATTTCCTATTTTAATTGTTGCTGGTTTGAACTTGCTGATAAGGTGTGTACATTGTTTCCGATTTTGATTGTTGCTAGTTTGAATTTGCCATACATAAGGTGCAGAGTCATTACATGATGCTTCAGGCACTTGTTTGCAATTGTTGATGTTACTTGCACTAAGAACGCAGAGATCAGATCACACTATAATAAGAAGGAATAGCTGGAAGAGATTTTTGCTATGTTTTCAGTTTGATTCTGGAATGAGATTAGAAGCATAGAAATGAGCTAGGAAACCTGTTTATCTGCCAGATGAGGTGTCAGTTTGTGGTGGCAGATGAGAAAGTCCTGAAGAAGAAAGCCTGTTGCTCATCACCAGTTTGTAACAAGGCTACATTGATTGCTCAATAGCCTTGATAAGGCAAGCTACATTAATTGCTCAACATCTTGCATAGTGAGAACAAATTGAGTAAAGGAGTGCTGCTGGTCTCTTTGCAACAGCTTCAGACAGTCACACAGCACCAAGCATGTGAGTTGTTGACCTTGTGGGCATTTCTTTTTCTTCTGAAGGAGTCCATTAAAAAGTGATTTCATCTGCTACCTACAAGATCAAGTAACATAGGGCAATGAAAGCTCTGAAATGGCTCTAGAAATTTTAAAAGACCACAGATAATTTTCAAAAGCTGCAAACTACTTCAAACAGATTATTCAGCAGGGAGAGGATGACCAAATGCAGAGATTGAAAGGACAAGATTTCTAATGTGGAGACCTAATATGTGAACTTCCAATACCCCAGAACATCCTCTCCAGGCAGTCAACTGGGCCTTTGGAATTTCAGAAGTCCCTGTTTTCATTTACTTCTTTCTTCATCGTTTTTCTTTTCTTGTAATTTTCATTTTATTTCTTTTCATTCTTCACCTTCTTCACAATAGAACTGAGAGAGATGCCAATTTCCTGCACAAGATTTGCAATAGTTTCATAAAAAATTATTAGCAGCCCTCATGACTAACTCTGACCTCTGGGTGGGAGCAGTGTGGAGGAAAGAGAGAAGATTGAAGGAACCAATTGAGAGAAGAAAAAAGCAGTAGGGGAAGAAGATCAAAGAAAGAACAAAGGCTTGATTCAAGAATGCTTGAATAGACAGCCCAAAAAACAAATGGAAAAATGCAAGAGCCATGCAGAAATGTGTCAAAGCAAGTCAAGGAGCAAAGCCTTCAAAAGACTCACCCTCTGGACCCCCTTGCTTCTTCTTCTTCTTCAAATAGAGAGAATTAAAGAGCTGCCTACAACCACATGCATGCAAACTTTCAAGCTTTTCTTGCAAATTGTTTACAGAGAGTGGTGCATAATGCACATACATGCATTTAGTGTAATTCCATGATGTATGTAATTTCACAGAGCTGAAATAACAGTGATGGAAAAGCACCTTAAACACCAGAACAGAGAACCCCCAAAAGTTTAACAGTTAAAACCAAGAAGTAGTAACTACTGTGTGTGAGACATACAAGTGAGAGACAGACTATTGCAACACAGCATGCAACTGAAAGAAACTTGGCCATTTCTAAGCACCACCCAAATCACCATGACTGATGCAAGTCAACAGCAATGTGTGCAACAACAAGCAGCATGATGATCTTAAGAGCAGCATAATGAAACCCAAACAAGAAAAGCTCGCAACAACAGCATGAGGTCACCATGAAAATACATTGCAAGGAAAAGCTATGGAGACAAACAGCAAATAAACCAGCAAGGTAATTACACAAGCAGAAGGTGCCAACAAAGGACCTTGTACAAGCTGCTTTAGGGTGAAAGAATCCAGTGAAAGATAATGAAAAGATGAAAAATAAGCTGGGTGGTTCTTTACACGGATGAAGGGTTTAGCTTTAGACCCCTTCCAGATTTTTGCCTTCTGGTTGGGAGCCTAAAATCCAGAACAGTCTAAAGCTAGAGCCCTCTCCTACCCAGTTCACAAAACAACCTACTACTACTGTCAATGAAACCAAACCCTAAAGAACACAGAAATCACAAACCCAAACAATACTGAGGAGCAGTTTGAACAACACTGATAGTCACGTGCATGTTCAGAGGCATTCATCAGCAACCTGTAAATTGTATTCACCAGCTAGCATAACATCCACATTGACTTCATCAACTCAAGGCAGTTGGTTTGTGGTTTGGTTCTTCCCACAACCAAAACAAAAACACAAAACTCTCAAAACAGCAGAAGAAAAAAGTAAAAGGAAAACACCTGAATTTTTTCAAAGCATTGTTGACAATATGGACTTCATTCATGATTGTAGAACCTAAAGAGGACCTGTATGGCTTCAGCCTCTGTCAATCTCACACACAGAAGAGCACCCCAACAAACAAACAACCATCCCTGAAAAAAAGGCAACCTCTAGACCTACCATTCTATGGCGCTGAAAGACATCAGATTGAAACACAAACGGGGATTTCAGAAGAGATAAAACAAGAGAGCATTTCATGTAACTTCAATTGCTCAAGCTCAGAAGCAAGGTATAGCTCAGCCTCTGTATATGCCATGATGATGAAGATGAAGCAGATACGGGGACAATTATGCCACTAGCAGCAGCAACAGAATGAGCCCAGTGAACAGCAAAGTGGAAGAAAAAAGCAAGAACCCCAAACCCTAATCCTGGGCTCAAGAAATTAGGTCTATCTTTCAAGAGCATTGTTTTCTGTGACAATTCGTTTCTGAATGCAAGTTCTGTAAATGCTTTCTCTCCTCACAGCAGGAACTCAGTGCAGCAATTATGCACACCAACACACATACATATACCATTGGACCATTGATCACATTTCACCCTTTTTGTTAGCTGGAGAATCAGGGCTAAAGAGTCTAAGCTATCTGATAAAGAGCCTCACTTTCAGATGATATTTTTCCCAGCAAAAATAAAAATCTGATGGTGTGCCATTCCTAAAAAAGAGAAAAACACAACAGGATAGACAAAACACACAGAAAAGGACAGCAGAGAAGAACAAAGATGAATTTGGCTCACAAGAAGCTCCCCACTTACAAGCCTTTATGCAGAATCATTTGGAATACTCCAAATGCTGAAATTCCAAAAACAAACTTTTCCTTATTGAGCAATATACCAGAGGTTAGTGGCAACCAGAAAGAAAGAAGTAACACAGGAATGAGGAAGAGAAGAGAAAAACCACACTGAAACTATATGACAAACCCATTCATAAGGAAACATCATTCCTGCTACAATGCCCAAAACTGCAAGATTGTTCAAATGGTCATGCAGTCTTACTACTATCTATGTATGCTTTGTGTTCAAAACTCCTGTAAGCCAAGAATCCTTTAGCTGTCCTGGCCAGTTATATGTCTGCACAAATGTCCAGAAAAGCCAGAACAACTATGTCAAACAGAAGGCAAAAAAAAGTTCATCCATGGTCACCAAACCCCTCAGATAAACTGTTGGATAACATTTCATATTCACCAAGCACTTCTGCCAGGAAACGAAGTGTGATGTTCAAGGGATTTCAAGCATCAGACTGTAGAATTTCTTTTGCCTTCATTAGGCAATGAGATATGTAGAAGAAACTACTTTAGAAGTACCGTTGGGTTCAATTAGTGAAAATGGAGCTGACCTTTAGATGATTGCACAATGTCAAAACAAAGTGGTTACTGGTGGTGCCAGATGATGAAAGAACAAGGCGTTCAAATCTTCCACGGGCAGATGGAACAACTCGAGCTCGGAGGGGACGATGGCCCAGACGGCCAGGTTGCTTGTACACAAAATGGTAAATCTTCCCAGGAGGGTACAGGCGTCGAACGTCTTCAGCATAGCTTGATCTCAGAGCCTGAATGACCCAAAAGACAAACACCACTGGACCGGTCCTGCCCCCAGATGGAAAGAATTTATGCCAAGAACACATGACTTAGTTTCCATAAGAAAAAGAGCAGGAAAAGGGCCATTTCAAAAGACTTTGCTGGAGTCTTTTTCCATCATTTCATTTCCCATACCTCTACAGAATTCACAATACTGTTTACCCACGTTTTAGTGAGGATACTTACAATGCAAATGTCATGAGGAATAATCTTTTCATGGACTGTGTTGAAACCCGAGGGAGAAAGTCATCCTGAAAGTCCCATTAGAATCCTTGTTAAAAATTAGCATATCACCACCCAAGAGCCATGAGGTTCTGATGATACTAAATCCAAGACTGCAACAAAAATGACCAGCAGAGAGGTGGCTTGCCTGGTAAATGACACTGTTCACATGTGTTGAATATTTGATTGCAAGATCAAGGGACATGATCCGGGGTGGGGCAAACACAATAGCTCGGATTCGCTCTGTATCAATCCCACCTACTTCCTCTGGGTGTTTCACAAGCTCAGTGGTGAGCAAGGCAGCCACTCCTGCTCCAAGTGAGTGCCCTACAATGGTGAGCCCATATCTGCGCAGAAACAGTGCACCTCAACAATTCAATCCTGCATACAATTTTCTTGAGGAGGGACTTCAGTTCATGACGCAATCAACTCCATTAGCCCATCACCTTCCAAGAGAACAGATTTACATGACCATCCCAATGCCTTGAAGACCTCTTAGTTTTGCAACATACTCAGAATGATTTGAAAGTTCTGCCCATGAGGAACTTTAATCACTTTGCAGTTTTTCCAATATTTGACTCCATCTGTTCTCAACTTAGTTGCATGGTGAATCATTGTACTAGCTGTTACAGTTATAATCCTCAAGAGCAGTAACATGGGATGCGTACCCTTGATTTGCTAGAAGATGGTGCTTCAGCACAGGTGCAACATGTTTGATGCTCCATTCTACAGGGACAGACATACCATGGTGTATGTAACCACCATCAAAGGGCTACCAACCAGATGCACAAAGAATCACCACATAAAGTCCAGGTGAGATTTCACCACTCAATGTCAGTTACTTGTCAAACTTACAGTGTGGTGGCCAAAAACTGGAAAAGGATTCCAGGTTTACAGAAATTCTCAATATGTAACATCTGAATATGCTCTTGCTTTATCATAATCATGTAGTTGTAAGTTCATATGGTTCCAAACTAGAGCACATACAGAGAGACAGAGTTAAGTCTAAACCTTCTCGCCCTTTCGGTTATTCATCAAGGTGATGTAGTCTTGGCGATGCAAAAGATTAAGGCCTCTAATATACATGCCAACTTCCTTCCGCTCATGGTCCACATGCACAAAGTACGGAGGGCATCCCCCTGGTTCCAACGGGTGTTCAAAAGCCACCACATTCTGTGCATTGAAACTTGGGTCATGTTCCTTGATCGCCTTCTCCAAGCTGTCCATGTCTGTCCCATATGCTCCCAGGACCTGGATAGGAAAATTCTCCACAAAGAGAGTTGGGTGAAAAGGGTGGTTGTGGGTGGGAGGGGTTGCTGGGAAAATGTCTGAAGTGGAAAAGAAGGTCCATAGCCACAACAAACAATTGACAGTCAATAGTCTTGAGCAACTAGAGTATCAGCTAGATACTCACCAAAATGCAGTGCCTGAAGATGTCTTTAACTTGGGCAGAAGTGGCAGTTGGGCAACCTTGGGAGTCCAATGATCCTTTCCAAAATATTTTCTTGGGAAGACAGCACCCGTGCATATCCCCAATTAGGTCTTCATCTCCTATTTCTTCCCAGCTTTTCCCCTCCTCTTGTGGTTGCTTCCGTAGTTTGTTTGACCAAAGCTTCTTCATGCTTTTTCTGAAACTGAGTGGTTCTTTTCCAAATTCCTGCACACCAGGAAGCCCTAATCCAACAACTATTACTGATAATGAGTCCCTTCTTCTATGACATGTCCATTCCAGTTTGTTCCTCACTTCTCCACCTTTTTCTTTCCTCGTCTATATTTTGACTGTAATCGGGAGTAAGACTCTCACCTGGGTTCTTCTTCTTCGCGTCCACCTGGTCTCCTTTGCCCTTACTCTCCTCTTCTAGATTTTGTCTCCTGAGATATCGTTCCCTCTCTTCTTCTTCGTCTTCTTCTTCTCGTTCTTCACCACCATGATCTTCCAAAATTTTCCCTCCATTTTCTATGTCCCCAAACCTCACATCCACTTCATTTGCAGCAACTTCCTGCAGCTCCTTCTCCTCATGACCCATCTCGAAAAAACCGCTCCAAAGTTTGTTATCGTACAACTTTTGGGGCCCAAACCTTACAAAACTGCAGGAAACAAAACGTACCCAGATTCGTGAGAGTTCTGTTTTACAATGATCCAAATGGAAATAGGTCCCTTCACATGAAACAACACATCCACCAAGCCGCAAGCTCTCGTCAACCGGGTGGGAAGTTTTCTCAGCTCAAAGAAAAAGCAATCCTCAAAAAGGTTGTGGCCTTTGGGTGCATTCTCATTGCATTTGCATCCTCACAATTACTGCTGCAGTTGTAGAAGAAAGCTCTTGCGAACTGTCTTGCGAGCTGGTTCATTTCGCTGCACAAGGAGGGAAGCCGCGACCCCATCTACCCCACAGCACGTCCTCGCGCTGCGGTGCAAGTTTGGCTAGAGGTCAGACAGTAAAGTAGATCTTTTTTGGTTCTGGCAATCAATGGGAATTCATTGTCTAAATATGGCAACATGTGACTTACTTTTTTTTCAAAATATGGCGACTTTTGCAGTTTTTCTTTTCAAGTAAAGCCTTCATACAAGTGGGTTTTTATTTGTCTCCACCATGGAAAAATTCACCCAAGAAAAAAACACACATACACTGATGGATCAGGATGGGTTCCCATGTAGGAATTTGGTAGGGGCCATACCTTTCATATGTGACAGCAATCAAAAAATTGCCTTTTACAGTGAATAGGCAACTCCGCATGCAACTTCAAAAATTTGTTTTTCTCCATGTCAGGCTACATTGAAAAAATGCTTTTCACATGGAAATGAGCTTATGTCAACCATGAATGAAATGAACAAACTATGACTTGCAAGGAAAACTTTAAGAACTAAATTCAAACATCATTTCAGCAAAAGCATTCACTGGTATTGAACCTCCAAAGGCAAATCAAACCCTACTACAAGCAAGTCTAGATCCATCACTAATGATTCAATGTTAACACATCATCTTGAGAAGAAAAAAATTCAATTAGTTCCATAGGTGAAGAAAGATTGACAATTTGCATTTGTGTAGTGAACCACAACATGCGCAAAATCACAATTTCTACATTCAATTCTCACAAAATAGATGATATAAAATGGCAAGGAATAACTTTATAATCATATTCATGAAAGCAATCTGGTGACCAGTATCTTCTCAGTAGACCTCAAAGTGTAGGCATGGTTGTTCAGACAGGAAGTTCACTATGTGAGTTTCATGGATTCTTTGTACAGATTTTTGTGAATGCAGAGTATTATCTGGGACTTTTCTCCATAGTCCAGTTGTTGATGAGAAATCCTTGGCATGAAGTTCATGTACTTTCTTCTTCATTGTAGAGTTATCTCAATGTTCAAATTTCCTCCGTATAACCTAATTTTCATGTCTGAGCTGTGCTGGTGTTTGTGCAGCTGTGAGGGTCTTCTTCATGTGGTTGGTGATGTTTCTGCTTATTCAGCTCTTACTTTATGGCAGAGTAAGCGGCTGTGAATACGTTGTATGGCATTACCTTTCTTCTTACTTACTACCAGTGTTTGTAGGTGGGGGGGGGCTTTGCAGAAGGATGTAAACCTGGCAGTGAGTAAATATGGAAAATTTCTAGACAGGGCCTTTTGTACCGATACAGCAAAAGCATATAGAGAAGCAGAGTTTAATGGACATCTCATCAATGAGATTGTGGCTGTGCACTTCTACCACCAAGGCCTATTTGACTCCTTTTTTCAAAATGTATTAGAACTTGGAACAGTTACGGGCAAGGAATTTGGAACCAATGTAAAGTGTGCAAGGCAGAATAGGTCTGCATTGCAGAAGGAGGTTTCCCACCTACTCACTTCCTGTCTCTATCCCTGTGTTCTCCTATTGCTTCTGACATGAAAAGGCACGCTTCTGGTTTGGTAGGCCTTTTGTTCTACCTCAGAGTGGGCATTACTATAATCCTATATTTCACATCTCTAGTGATAGGCGAGTGCCCAGATTATAGAATTGAAAGATTTTGGGGTTTAGAATGACCCAGTCATATTGACTCCAATTAATTTTATGGGATGTTGTAATCTGACATCTGCTGTTTTGTGATGATGCAAGCAGGGCTCATCCCTCAAATTTCAATTACATCAACTCCAATTTGTGCATGTGCTTTACAATGTTGGGCGTGTTGAAGCCCTGCAGTATGCAAGGGCATCATTTGGTCCATTTGCATCTTGCCACATCACTAAAATACAGAGGCTTATGGGTTGCCTACATTGGGCAGGCCGCCTGGAAGCATCCCCATACTCAAATATGCTATCTCCCTCCCACTGGGATGCAGTCGCATCTGAGTTTACCAGGGAGTGTTGTAAACTTCTGGGCCAGGCATATGAAAGCCCATTGCAAGTGACCGTGTCTGCAGGATCAAAAGCCCTTCCAACATTAATAAAGCTTGTGACAGTCGTGGCAAATAAGAAACAGATGAGATTGTCCAAATCAATGTTCTGTGTCTGTGTTGGTGTCTTTGTATACTCCTGCAGACTGTAACCTGCAGGTCTGTAGTCTCCAACCTCATGGATCACTAGTGTCAAGTCTTTCGCAATATCCATATAGTCAAGGCATGTTGTCATCTATTGTCTGATGTCTTGGTCACAGTACAGCATGACTGATCACAGCTTGAATAACATTGGACGTTGGGGCCATGCGGAGCTGTGAATCCTTTCCTGGAGGAGATTAGCAGTTTGGATATCTCTGATCATTGTCACTTGGCTTGTGAGCAGGTTGTGTCTCCTTGTTTTCTTCTTTGTACCTTGTATCTGTGCGGGGTTGGCACAAAGACAGGATGTTGCTTGTCATAAACATCAGTGGGAATAATCTCTTGGAAACTTTCATTCCCCCTGACAGTTACTAAACTCTGCTTGAGTAACAGCTCATCAGTATCAGTGTCTCATTTTAGATTGCCAAATAGATAGTTTTCTAGAAGCACATGCGGAGTACATTAATTTTCAGGTGGTCGCAATATAATGTGGTGGGTAGTATACAGCTGCATGGTTTCATATGAGCAATTAAGGGTTAGACTAAATTGATGCGATGATTGTGTGGTTGATTTGCAGAAATGACAAACAATGAAACAGCTACCTGTTGAAACTCCACTGGACAATGCATTTCAATTTCATTCCATATTTGCATGTCTTGTATCCTGTGAGCAGAGCACAGCTGAGAACCCCGCATGCTGATGGCTTGTGGTCATGTCTTGTGAAAACAGTCAATCCAGAAACTTGTCAAGGGCAGCTCAAGGACATTCAAGTGCCCTTACTGTCCATTGGAAACCACATCTTCCCAATGTCAACAAATTTGTTTTTAACACAGAAAGTTATGTTGGTGCTTTGGACCTCTATTGGTATTTTAGTTAGAGATACTGAAATAGAGCCATTTGCATGCTCTGTACAGAATTCATGGGGCTCAATTGTAGATGGATCAGATGTCCATATGGGTACCACCTTGACCTGTATGTTGTGTTGAATGGGTGAATGAAATACCCATTTGTTTATTTATTTATTGACAAAGGGTGAATGAAATAATGATAGACAATTCTCTAAGAAACAAATGTTTGTGTGCTTGTTGAATTAATTCAACAAATGGTTTGAGGAATCTAGGGTTTAGAATTTAGCACGGAGTACACCATAAATTGTAAATACCTCTTGAGGCCTTGAGAGAAATCATATAAAAAATCAATCCTTAGTATAGGTTAAGAAGACTTTGACCCATGTTTCTTTTGGATGACACATAATTATTGGAATGATCAAGTGTTCTCAAAATTACTTTTTTTGAACCATCACAATTCAATTTCTAGTGAGTCACATTGTGCTTGTCTTTGTTTCTTAATAATATTGATACTATACTTTTATACTTTGTTCAAATAAGTTACACAACACACATATGTGTTGTTATAATGTATTATGTTATATTTAGGTACTAACTACATTTTGTTTGTGACCAACCTCCTTCTGCAAGTAAGGATTTTGAGATTCCGAGACACTAGTGCACTATCAACCTTATTGCATTTGAACTTGTAAATTTTTCCTTTAATTCTTATTTCAAAAATTGACTAAATTTTTTAAAATTTATTATTGATTTGTTTTAATCAATATTAAATATAGTAAAATCGACACATCTTTTTCATCAATCCATTGTCATTGGTAGTGCAAAGTAATGCATAACCCAAGTTTTTTATAGCCTCCCTATTGATTTTGCATAACCTTTTGTATGGTTATCCTTGGACAATTCTAGAGACATTTTCAAATATAACTAACTCATTTCCAAGCTTAACTACTCATTTCTTTCTTAATAACTATTTCATTCTTTTCCTAATAAATATCTTGCATCCTTACAACTATTTCACCCCTTTCCTTACCCACCAACATGGATATGAAAAATCAAATTAACATGGGCCTTTTCATGTCCATGATATTTATATTAATTGAAATTAAATTTCACCTTGACATAAATAATGATGAATTATTGATAATCATATGGGAACATTATAAGAAGGAAAATCATCACCGGTAGTGCGTAGCAATGCAGAATTGTATTAAGTATAAATAAGATTTTGTTGAATTACATATATAATATTAAATTGTATATTAAAAATAATTTTTTATTTAAAATTTATTTTCATCTTTTATTGTTTTAAAAATGTTTTAACATTTTCTCAAATGAAGGCCCAAAATAAAATTGACATTTTGTCCAAGTTATATGTAATTTGGTTTTAAAAATCATGTAATATGTCATATTGTTTCCAATTGATACACTAAGAGGTTATAATTAGTCGTAAATAAAATTATACATTAAATTGAAATATATTAATTTATGAATTTTTATCCAAGGTCCAAATAATAATTTTAACAATACAAAAAATAACCTAGTGAAATACTTTGTTCATGAATGAACATGACAATTATATAATGATTAAAGTTTCATTCAATGTGAAATGAGATAAGGATATGGTGATCTAGTTCATGTTTAAAGACCCTTAGTGAATTGGGTTGGTGAAATAAACCCATTTTTTTGTAGTAATGACAATTTCCAAGTACAACATAGTTTTTCCATCACTGCAACATTATGTGTTCAAATTCACTTTCTATTTAACTAAATTTTGAGTGAACTTGGACAAATTTGCTATGATGAAAATGACCAACCTTCTAATGAATGAGGACTAGTTGTTATCAACAAGTGAATTCATGAATAATTAATTTAATTCGTTGATAGCTTAAAATTTTCACTAATTAAGATTAACCTTTTAATTCATAACTAAATTAGGTTAGAAACTAAAGTTATGCACCTAGCCACCTAGACTAGGAACCTAAAACACTTAAAAACTTAGGCTAATTTAAACCACTTAACCCATGAACTTAAAGTGCAAGTGTGAAGGTTTGAACCTTTCATTTCCCTCCATTTTGATGTTATTAACCATTGCATCATTATTTAAATGAGTGAAATGATTTGTTAGCACATATTATTATCCACGTTCTTTTCTTAACATTTGAAAGCTATGGTCAAAAAATTTTAATTTGTTCCTTCATATTTCACATAAACAATAATCTTTTTCCTTAGTTTCAATATTCACAAAGCCTTAGACATCATTTGGAGAAATTTATACATTGGTTGAATTTTTAACTTAAATTTTACCATTGAAATTTTGTGAATTGTTAAAACAAATTGGATTTTGATGTTGTATTTGGCTAAATGAATCTTGGTAGAATACAAATCATTTGTTGTGCATCTATTTTGTTACCTAACATTTAACATCATGGTAGAAACCACCTTGGGATTTTTGTGTAATGTTAAGACTTTTGGGTTTGAATTGTATCCTTTTTTGGTCAAAATTTGCTCAAGCATGGATAATTGTTTGTGATTTCATTGATGCAATCAAAACATGTGAATAAACTTTGCATTCAAATGTAAATCAAATTACAAGGTATGGGCATGTGAATGGAATGTTTCAAACTTTCTATACACTCGCATATCACTCCTATGTTGCTTGACACATGGTTTGGATCACCAAACTTATATTTAATGTGGAGTTTTTTGGGTGAACTTATATGTTTATAAACAAGACATGTGAATTGAAACTTTGAATTTTGTTTTCAACTTTGATTAATTGAATGCAAAATTCAAGTTGTGAAACAACAATGCATTTGTCGTTACTTTGGCCTCCTTCAAGAACTTGAACATAGATTCCACACTTAAGACATTATGAATGCCATAGGGGTGATTTGTCCATAGTGTTGGGTGCAACATGAAGTTGAACATAAATTTTTGGCATTGTTCATAGTTTTGAATGCATATTATTTCCTTGAGAAAAACATTGCTAGTGCAAGAATAATATATTTTTAGGCTAATTATGTTTGCCAATTATCATTAATCATGAAGCTTCCTTTCAATTGCAAGCTTTGCATTAAAATTTAGTGCAATTTTCCAACAACGAACTTTTTTCATCAATTGTTTAAATGATTAAATTTCATTGAGTTGTCAATGGTTGTGATTATGGGCAACACAAAAGATGAATCTACTTCTCAAATCCAAACTTTTGAATAAAAAATAAGCTTTGAAATAGGTTGACAACCCATTTAGATTTAGTTGTTAGAATTGTTTTTTTAACCATGTTTCAAAACAATGATTGCTTGAAGTAGTCTGTCTACACCCACAAGTCAAATAGTAGGCCTCCATTCTTTAACCCTTTCATTTTATGCATTTTATATTCATTATTACAAAATGTGAGTGTAGTTCATTAGTCTTTATTCAGTAGACCGATGAATTCATTGCATCCCCATTAAATCCCATTCAATAGGACCAATGAATTCACTCAAAATTCAATGAAATTGCTCATTCATTCAAAATCCAATGAAGTCGTTCGACACACAAGACACCGTTTGTTATAGTGATTGTTCATGTGTTTCTCCAATATGAATTATTCATTGCTTGAATCATTTCATTCAAAAATGCACAAGGCTAATTCATATGAGGTTTCTGCATGTATGCAAGTTAATTGTGTTGCAGCTTGAACGCACTTCAAATTACTCATTTTTGTCTCATTTTGTTTTTGCAAGCAATCTGTCACTGCAATGGGCTAGTTCTTCAAGACAGGCCCCAATGAGATTTTACACGTAGTTGCCAATCCTCCCCCCTCCCCGCCCCTGCCCCTTGAATTTTATTTGTTTGCCAACTTTTCTACATGAAGTTTCATATCATTGCCATTTTTTCTACACAGAATTCCAGTTGATTACTGTTTTCTGTACATAGAATTCTATATGGTTGCCTCTCAATTTAATACTCAGATAGTCGCCATTTAATGGAAAGTAATGCAGGGGATCCTCGCCAGTAATCTAGATGAAAAAAAAATAAAATCCCTGGGACTCAGCCTGTGACCCAGGGACTCAAATGAGTTGCAGCTCAGTTGACCCCTTTTATCCCCGGGTGTGCGGGACCCGCGGGCCGGTATCTCTGCGACGCGGTCAACGAACGGGTGACCTGCCTCTCGTCGTCGTCGTCGTCGTCGTCGTCGTTCGTGCGTCCGCTGCTGTCGCGCTAGCGAGCCTTCGTCGGATGGGCTGTCTGTGGAAGCGCGGACGCTTAGGACTCCGGCGGAAGCTCGAATCCGTCCTTCGTCTTCTTTTGATTGTTTTTCTCGTGGGGGATTTGCAGGAGGAGCACAGGTGATGTACAAGCAGACGTGTAATAAGTGCAAATAAGGCAGGGCTTGGCGGTTGTAGGGGGAGGACAAGGGAAAGTCGGAGCTAAGTGTTGAGAGAGAGAGAGAGAGAGAGAGAGGGAGACCGGGAAGAGAGGCGGAAATAGGAGGGCGGGGTGTCTGTGTCTGGGGGAGGAAGGAAGGGGGATGGACAGCGGGACACTAGATGATATCATAGCGAGGTTGTTGGACGTGAGGAGTGGGAGGCCAGGGAAGCAAGTGCAGTTATCGGAGGCAGAGATACGGCAGTTGTGTCTTACATCCAAGGATATCTTTTTGGCGCAACCTAACCTTCTGGAGCTTGAAGCGCCTATCAAGATCTGTGGTACTGTGTTTTTTTTTCTTCTTCTGCGTCGTGTGTTGTTAGTGTCCTTTTTTGTTTTCTCGCTTGTTCATCACCTTCTTCTTCGCACGTTTTGGTTTCTGTCTGCACTGAGAGAAAAACAAGGGACTGCTATTTTACCACCGAGCGACCTCGTTCCTGTGGATGATTAGAAAAAAAGTTTACGAAACAGATCTGTTTATTTTTGTTTGAAGTAGGGAATGTAACCATTGGAACCATGGGAAGGGGTTTTGTTGGATATGCACAATGTGTGCATTTGTGCTCTCTTTTCAGTGTTTGCGGAGATTGTTTTAAGTCACCACTTGTTGTTTTGTCGGCAATTCTCTTGCTTTTTGTAAAGAGCAAAGTAGGCAGACAAAAGGATGCAGTCTTACACTACACCTGCAGCTATTGTAGTGACTGACAATTACAAGTGATCTTTAACCTCCTTTAGGGTTTTTCTTGGACTATGTTCCAGTGAAAAATATATGGCATCTTCTTTCAGCTGCACTGTTTAACTCTAGTCTCATTTTGCCTTTGATCCTTGATTACTATGTGTTTTGATCAAGCATGTGATTTCTCTCTCTTAAGGATTATATCTTTTTTGATTTCCTAGTCACTGATCAAAATGTTATTATGTGGCACACATAGTTCTTTACCCTCATATCTTACTTGATGGATCTGTAACAACCATCATTGCTTTTGTAGCTTTTGTGACAAGGTCTTTTTTCACAAGAGTAACTGGGATGTTTTGGTGCAATTTTTGAATACTGCTTATGTCTGAAAACAGTGAGACTTCTGTCACTTTGTTTGAATTAGTGATCAGCAATTTGTGCACAATGTCAAAACAATTTAAGATTTCATTCACAATTGTATTCAAATTTCAATGTCTTCCTGGAGAATGCTTGATAAGGATTATATATATATGCCTTCCATTCGGAGTTGATGATGTCAGTTGGGAGTCCTGGTGACTAGTCACTACTGCTATTTATGATGAAGGTGATGGTCTGATACTTTTGAATGACACTCGTTCTTGTTGTGTTAGTTTAGGCTTTGCTGGAACTAAGAATACAAAGACCTACAATGTGTTACTGTGGATTGTTTTCTCCAATCTCATGGATATTTTCTGGTGCCTAAAGATGAACAGCATCAATGTCATGGCCAGTGGTGTGCTTAAAGGATATTATCAGGGTGTGGGAGGCCCCAACTGCTACCCTCTATATAGGTCTCTCTATGCTGTTGGCTTAGATGCTTGCTTGCACAGGAGCAAGCTAAAGTTAAATGAAGTTCTCTCACAATCTGGTTGCAGCTTGTTTGAGTATAATGTAGACTTTTTAATCAGCTATGTCTGGTGAGCAAGTCACATCATCACTGAGTCTTCCTGTTGCTTCCAGAAATGCGGCAGAAACTCAGGATGTAGGATTTTAATGGTTTCTGCCTGTAGATTTTAGCAGATCAACTCACACCCACTATATCAGGAGCTGATGAAATTGCTGCTATTCAAATGAAGGTGATGCTCTGATACTTTGTGAGTGACACTCATAAGGTTATGACCACGCACATTCTTGTTAGGTCAGTTCTGTTCTTGCTGGAACTGACATAATGGTTACCTTCAAAGTGTTCCAGTGGAAGTTTTTCTGCAATTTTATAGATATGTCTCATGTAGGATCTTCTTCCCCAGTATAATCATTTCAATTGATGGAGGATGAAACTGATTCGTGAATGTGAACTAGTCTTTTTTAGTTCATCTGGAGGGTAGAGCCATTTAGTGGCGTAGTTTTGAACTCTGGTTTGAGTCACAGCATCAACACTGCCTGTGACTTCAGGCCATGTGGCTGTTGTGAGTGTTGAGAGTCTATGCACCACAGAATTTTCCCTACTTGATACAAATGTACAGATTCTGTTCAGCCTTAAAGACAAAAGGTACGCTATCTCTAACAGAGAGTCTCAGTTACTTATTTGGATTGCCTTGTGTTGAAGTTGATGAAAAGGGTTTGATGGATAATTGGTGTGATGCTGCAGGTGACATTCATGGACAATATTCAGACCTGTTAAGGCTGTTTGAATATGGTGGCTTCCCACCTGAAGCAAATTACTTGTTCTTAGGGGACTATGTTGACCGCGGGAAACAGAGCCTAGAGACCATATGCCTTTTGCTTGCCTATAAGATTAAGTACCCAGAAAATTTCTTTCTGTTAAGGGGAAACCATGAATGTGCATCAATCAATCGGATATACGGGTTTTATGATGAGTGCAAACGGCGATTCAATATTCGGCTATGGAAGACATTCACAGATTGCTTTAACTGCTTGCCAGTCGCTGCCCTGATTGATGAGAGGATTGTGTGCATGCATGGAGGACTTTCTCCTGAACTCAAGAGTCTGGACCAGATAAAGAAGATTCCACGACCTACGGATGTGCCAGATGCAGGTCTATTGTGCGATTTGCTATGGGCAGATCCCGACAAAGATGTCCAAGGTTGGGGTGAAAATGACAGAGGTGTCTCTCACACTTTTGGGGCAGACACTGTCTCTGAGTTTCTTCAAAAGCACGATTTGGATCTCGTCTGCCGAGCACATCAGGTGCAATCTCTATGGCGATATATTCCGCTGGCTGATCTCCAATCCTAATGTAGAGAGACTTTTTTGTTGGTACCTTCGTGCAAAATTTGATGTCACTGCTGTGATGCAGGTTGTGGAGGATGGATACGAGTTTTTTGCCAAGCGCCAGCTTGTCACCATATTCTCAGCCCCTAACTATTGTGGTGAATTTGACAATGCTGGAGCTATGATGAGTGTGGATGATACCCTTATGTGCTCTTTTCAAATTCTAAAACCTGCTGAGAAGAAGCAAAAATTTGCCACATATGCCAATGCCACAAGGACTGGCACTCCTCCACGCACAGTGAAGGTTGGCTTCTCTCTTGCAGGGCTATTTGGATAAATATGCAACCATCCTCCCTGCTTTTGACTTGTAGCCAGGCTAGGTCATTTGCATAGCCATATTTTCTTTTTTGGTCTAACACCAGTAGCGGTTTCAACTGTTAGTGGAAGTACATTGACTATTGCTTACATGAGCCAGCATGCCTATTTGTCAGCTGTATATTTCTCATTATGGGTATGCTAGGTTCTCATAATATAGTGCTAGAGATCTGCTAGGGGGTGCTGAAGGTGGGTTTTCCATGTAATGACTATGGTCTATTGCACACCAATGCAATTTTTTGCTGGCAGTGTAAAAGTTAAGCTCAAGTTTGAAATGTACTGGAAGTTTCTTGTGTTTGTGTTCCACTTACAGGCTTAGATTTGATAGCCAGTTTGATGCGACTTCAGTGACAAATAAGCTTACAATTGTCAGTTTTGGTTCATAGTCAAATTGAAGGTATATAGAGGTATTGTTGCATGCATTGTCACGTCTTTCCTTTCACTTTTAGGGTCTCAGCTGCTCTGTTACTCTCTGTCAGGAATGAGCTTTACAGTTCCTCTTTGGGTTCTATTGGATACCATTTTATTCAGCCAAGAGCAAAGTGGAGAATCATGCCAAGTTGTGCTTTTAGGTGCTTAATCTTATTGCAGACCTATTTTTGACTTGGCTAAACAGAGAAACCAGGTAGCTCACACTGAGTGCTGGGAAGGACAAGAGAGTGACTTTTACAGATTTTGTGGAGGTGCTCAATGATCCATCACAAAGTGAAGTTGGCATTCAGTCAGCAAGGACCCTCTGACAGTTGGTGGAGCATGAGTGCATCATTGACACAAAGTTGGATTGGTGAGACACCAAACTGTCGTTACAACTGCAAAGCTGAGTGCTGTTTGCAGCCTTGACCTTCATGTCAGGTTTGGGTGTACAGGAACTGACAGAATGGTTACCTACTACTTGGTGGTGTGGAGTTTCTGTGCAATCCCATAGCTAAGCTTTGACCTGCAGTCAACATCCTTCTGTGTCAATGCACATTCTTCTGTTCGAGAGGATCATTTCTTACCTGTGCTTTTGATCATTATGCGCCAATATGCCATGTTGTCCTGAGACATTTTTACATGTATAATCATTTGTAGTGCCTTGCTGCACACATCATGTAGACTCTCTGCCTGGTGCTAGGCTTTTGTTTCTTGCAGAGCATTCAGAAGATGCAGTATGAAGTTTCACAAATGCGAGGTAAGGTATTCAGTACTGTCTCCTTGGTCAGAGCGACTGCTATGCGTTCACTTTATCAGCTTGAATATTGAGGATGCACACATTGTCAGACTATGGTAAACTCCATATTAGCAGTGGAACTGATGTTATCTAGTGTGGGTGGGACAGCCATTCTATGGATCAAGTCCAGGAATAGGCCCATGAAGTGGTCAGCAGGCAGGAATCAGGGCCCTTGCTTGTACAGAAAGCACAACTGTATCATCCAAAGATTGGTGGCAGAATACTGTGCAGAAGTTGTGATCCTCCACATGGAGGACTTGGCTATCATCTTGGGAGAAGTTGATGTACTGAGGGAAGCAAGATCTCCCAGTGATTTGTGAGAGACGCTGACTCTTTTGTCTCCCCTCTTCCTCTCTCACAATTCCCTCTGCAGCAGCTGTACTCTTCTAAAGGTTGATTGTCTGGTATTTGGATTCTAAGCTAGGTGGGAATAACATGTCATTACAAAGTCATTGCTTCCTCATGAACACTTTGGTTGGCCATGGAATAAAGTAGGATATCTTTTTGCATTTAGAATCTGGCAAGCTAACATTCAGACCATGCTTCATAGTGTCATCAACAAGTGTGCTGAACTATAGCATGTGATATGCATATTTGTGTGTGTTGTGTAATATGTGTGTTTGTTGTGTGTGATCTCCTGTCTCATCATCAATGTGTGGTGGGCCAGAGTGAACCAGCGCACCATCCACCAGATGCTCGTTTTGACTCAGTTGTGGATGAACCTCAACTGAATTCATATCTGGTTTTATCTTGGTAACCCATTCTGTAAGTAGGTCCTATATAGATAGGTAGATAATTAGGAAAATAGGTGACTACTAAGTAAGTAGATGGTTTATATACTTTATACATAGGTAAGGTGGCTGGTATACGACCTCCCTACTAACAACTAACAAACCTTCAATCTAGAACCCAACAGAAATCCATTTACTGAACACCTACCATCCATCCTTCATGGTGTGCTGATGGGTGCTGGTTTACTCTGGCCTGGTGTGGTGTTTTGGTGATTGCAGTCCTTGAATTGTGGGTGGTCCTTTCCAAAGGAGAGAAGGACATTCATTGCCTTTCCCATCACTTCTTCTTGCTAAGCTCTAGCAATTGAATGAATGGGCTGGCCATGCTGCACTGTCATGATGCCAGGACTCTTCTGGCCTCTTCCCAAGCTGTCACTATAATGCTCCTGCATGGTGAGCAACAATATGGTTCAGCTTATTATGTTGGAGCATGAACACTACGAACAGATCCAACCACACTGTATTACGTGTGTATATACAGGTCCAAACTCAGTCTCTCCTTACTTAGAGCCTAATTCAAAGTCTCCAGTTCCTGTTTGTTTAAAGTCCGAACTTCACCCAAATTGTTGTTTACATGCCGGTATTACTTTTCAGCTTGGTGGTCCTGCTCTAACAAAAGAATATCTCAGGCTTTCAAAAACTCTTTGAAATTAGCTATAAATCAAAGTGCAATCAAACAAGCTTGTTGAAAATGCTTATCAAAATTTGGAGCCTAACCAAGCACTAACTTTCTAGGCCCTTGGAACCTTTTCTCAAATCTTCAACATGCAGAAAAAGGAATGGGAAACATGTACAATTGGGTACCTCCAATTAAGTGTAGGGTATAGCCCCTCACTGAATCAAGGTTGGTACAAATTTAACATTTCCTGGGTTGAAAACTCTAGTACATTGGCAGCTCTGACGCCAATCGGCTTATTTTCAGAGATGCTATGATTTTCAGAAAATATTTTTTAAAAAAAGTAACAAGAGAAACTTTGAGAATACTTGAGGAATATTGTATTTTGGCATGGAATCTTCAAAATTGATTAATTAATTAATGTGATCTCATCCAAAGTTTCATGTAACCTAGATTTAGAAAACGATTCCAGAATAGTTTCATCCAAAGTTTGAACTTTCATCCAAAACAGTTCATTAATTATGTTCAAGCTGCCCTCTATAGCCCATCTAGCAAGATGCTGCACTCATTAAGGTGAAGGTGCTGGTTTCAATTTATTTTTTCCAATTTTCTGATGTTGTGTCATTGGCTAGCACCCCGAGAGGGATTTAGTGTTAAATGGTGATAGGTTCTACTTTCTAAATAGTAAAAGAAACTAGTTTTTTAAATGATTTAAAATTAAAATTAATTGACCAAAAGAAATTCAAATTTTTTTGGGGGAAAGTTTGGAGATTTTTTTCAGAAAAAAGGGGCATATTGTGAAAAGAATATTCTCTGTTTTTTTTTTGGCATTTTGGCGAAACTTTGAACCCAAAATAACAAGACGCTGGCTGGTTTAGGTTCTGGTTCACTCTGGCCCCAACTATAATACCTACAAAACAAAAAAATTAGCTAGGTCCAGCTGAAGGAAAAAAGCTTTAGCCAGGTTTGTACTTCTATTTTAAAAAGGGAAGATTTTAAGGGGGAAGGAAACAGCCAAGGTCCAACTTTCTATTTTTGAAAGGGAAAAATATAAAAATTCTAAAACTGTGTCCCAACTTCTGTTTAGAATAAGATGTTTTTCTTGGACAAGTCCCAACCTCTATTTAGAAAGGAAAAACATACAAATTATATACCAGGTCTTAACTTCTACTTGTAAAAGGAAGGAAAAAAACATAAGGAGGAAAAAAAAAAAGCCTGGTCGTAGCTGCTATTATTAAACAAAAAGAAAAATTAAAAATTTCACCCCAAGTCCCAACTTCTAGAACTAAAGGCAAAAAAGTTTAACCATGCCCAACTTCAATAATGAAAGGAAAATACTATTTTTGCTAGGTCTTCACCAAAATGGGAAGAAAACTTCCCTGTTATAACACTCCAAGAAATTACACTGTATATTTGGAAAGGCATGTTAGGTCCCTCAATATGCCCCTAAGGGAAGGAAAGAAGAGGGATCTAAGGAAAGAATAGGGATCCTACACCTACTATTTATGATTGATAATGTTCTTATATCTACTTAATAGGTACAAGGTTTGGGTCTCTGTGAATTATGCACATTTTGGGTGTCTAATGAACACACCCAAAATGTGTGCAATCATGAAACCAAAATGTGTTTGAGCAGCATCATTGCCCATAGCTTTTTGGCAAAGGGTTAGACAGTGAGAAAAGAAATGAAGCAGTACTTGTAAGGGTATATAGGCTACTCAAAATTTTCAGTCAGGGTAAGGGTAAGAGATCATCATTTACCCTTTTACATGATAGTTGTAAGGGTATATATTATCCTTTTTTTTCAATGTTTTAGCATGTGGGTATATGTGGGTAAAAGTGAATATTCTTAAAATTCTTAAACATATTTACTGTAACCTCAAAGATTCTCAAATAAAATTGAAAGGATTGGGACAAATTTTTTTTTTTGCCTTTCTTTTTTTTTCAATTTTGTGATGTTGCTCAAGTGGCAATCATCCATAAGTAAATATAGCCAAAGTTGGCAATATTCAAAATATGAAAGTAGGAAATCTTAAGTACACTATTATATTCTAGGCAATTGTGGGGGGTTTTTGCCAAATTTTATAAAAAAAATCGAGATAATGTTTTTCCATAATATTTTTTTCAAAATGACAAAAATTCACCACCAAAAAAAATCATTAATTAACGAAGACATTTTTTTCCCCTTTTTGATAATAATTCAGATAACTAATTCCCATCACTTTAATATTTTTTTCATAAGAAACTTCAATTCAAAAACTAGTTAGAACACAATTTATTCTACTAGCTACACATCACACACATTTTCATCAAATTGAAAATTAGATATGAAAGAAGTACACATGTAATAATATGGTAGTGAGAAGTGTAATCGTGCTTACAACTTGCACCAATAGCTCCAACATGTTTTGCAAGACGATCCACAATTTCCATGTTTAGATTAAGCAAGTTAGAAAAACTTGGAAATTTATCTGCATTGGTTTGCATGTGTGTGTCTATAGCCAAATAGAAACAAAGATTCCATGTGAAAATCTAATCTCATTTTAACTACTTTTGATATACTCACCTTTTACTCTCCTCAAAACACATTACCTACACCTGGGTAAGAGTAAACCTGAAATATATAAATTAGGTAGATAAACAAAAATCTGGGTATAGAAAAATTACTAATTGGATAGGGTATTCATTTACCTATTTATATACCCATAGGTATGTGCAACTAATGTGTTCCCAATTTGTTCTTCATGTGTTCTTTAATCTCATCACATATCTTTTGTCTAATGTTCCTTATGTTGTTCCCATGTGTTCCTCAAGTGCATTTATTACATTTATTCAACATGCTTTGCCAAGATGTTTCATCAATTTGTTTTTCCATTCTTTTGATACGTCCTCCCATGTTATGCCCATGTTGTTCCAAAGCACACCACATTTTATCCCATAATCCTTATCAAAATTCTTACTCTTTTTAGCCTACATAGCAAAGGGAAAGGAAATTTGATTTTTTTATGAAGTAGTATTTCAAGCTTTGAACACTTTATTTTATGGGCACAATCAATGAGGCCCATTAGAAAATAACTCTTTGGAATGTTGGAAGCACAACTATTAATAGGAATCACAGTAATATGTTTTGATTGAAAGATAGGATCATGCAACCCACTCTGGTGTTGGTTCACTTTAGCCATGCCATCTGATGTCCTACATTTTAACATAACATTATTAGGATACTCTTATATGTACTGTGTGGGGGCTTAATTAGTTGTATGGTGTTCAATTCCATTTGTCATTTCTCAACATCAAGCCATTGAAACCTTTCAGCATTGTCTCATGGGTTGTCCCTAAGCAGCCATAGCCTGGGATCAATGTTTTTTTTTTTGAGTTTTCAGCTTTAGCTAAGTTTGATACATGGCAGTCTTTGCTGGAGCTTGAATTGCCACATGGACACATTGAAGGTAGTTTTTATTTTGGTGGACAAAGGAAATAAAATGATCAATTCTGATTTGTTATTGGGAGTTATTCTGAGTGAAATTTGCAGCTACATTTCATAATCCTTATCTGGTTTTTTTTTTTTGTTAATGAGTGCTTATTTAAAACTAATTCATAGCAACATGCTATATGGGGGAATCAAACCCCAACCAGAAAAGGCTCTGCCCAATACATCATAAACCCTAGCTTGCAAAAAAAACTCATTAGTCGATAATTATGTAGAATGCAAAGAAAAAAATTTGGAAACCCAAAAAAAAAAGGGTTGGATGTAAATTCCAAAAAACCATAGATCATGGAAACAAAGGGCAATATCTTCATTTTGCTAATCATAATATAACTAATTAGTTGTTGTTGCCTGCATGTCAAATCAAGATTCCAAATCATCTTAACAACACCCAATGCCCCTATTGCTATCCACTATCCCAAAATCCAAATGTCAAACATGTTTCAATTTATTTTTTTAAAGATAGGTATTAAGAAACATACAAAGGAAAAAACAACTTGCAAGTTGGTAGAAGCTCAATCCTCAACTTTTTACATCATATTGAATTTTATTGTCTTTCCAATTTTGAATAACTACTCTAAAAGGAAAGTTCTTCAAAGTGAAGAACTTCTGGCGAAACATGTGAATGATAAGTTCCAAATGCATTATAACTGATTCTGCAATTTTGTTTTCATGAAGGTCAACGTAGAAAAGCAACGTTCATTTTTAACAAAATCAATTACTTGCACAATAGCAAGTTTAACCAACTTGATATACTCTAAGATTTTATTTTCTAGAATTTGAGATGAAGTAAGGGTGTTGATGTCAAAAGGTTTCTATATTGCCAACTTAAAATTGTTTGTCATGTTAAGCACAAATAAAGATCTTTGAAAGTCAAAAATAACAACTGAAAACAAGCCATGAACCTCTTTAGATTAACAAAAGGCTTCCTTGATGATTGCCAAATGAACATTGAACTTTTTTTCAAGTTTTGGTTGCAACCAACATTGTGAATAAACAATACCCAATGCATCCATAAAATCTTGAGCAAGGAACTAGCCTTGTAATTTAGCAATAAATTGAGTGATAACTTATTGACATTGTTGTTTCGCATATGCAATAACATTGCCATGTATCTCCCTTTTAACAAAAATTGATGCCCTAATCTACTATGAAGGTGTTGTTCACATGTGTTGCCTAGTAAACTCAAAAGCCAATGATCAATTCCAATGTTTAGATCTATAATCCAATGGAGATTGATGTTTTCATGAGTAATGTTGATCAAAGCAATGAAATTATTGAACACATTATTTTCAAAAGAGGACCACATGTCATAGAACATGTGATACACATCCCTTTCACAGATCTTCATTCCTACTATGAAATCATAGACAAAAACATCCTTTCATTGTGCAAATTTAATCAAGGATTATATTGCCTCTAACATCAACATTATTGCATTCAAGCCCAACAAAGTTTCCACATCAATCAACAAAACAAATTAGATTTAATAAAAGGTATTGTCGATGCATTTGATGCCATTTTCATGATAAAAATGTGGTATTTAGACAAGACATGTTTGATAAGATTGATTGTAGAAATCTATGTTGTCTTAATGTTCCATAGAATTTTGCCTTTAATTTCCATGATCTTTATTAGTTTGGTAAACTCCAAATGTTTTTTGGGGCTATAACTAAAATAACCATACAAACATTGCAACAAATTTTCAATGTGAAAAACCAAAGGTAGGTTTGAGAGGGTTTGTAATACAAGATTGGTCCAATGTGCCATACAATGCACACCAACAACAAATGGAACATATTGACATTGGATCTGGAATGTCATTCTTGATTTAAATCCTTTGAAGGTGCTAAGCCCATTAGCACCAAAACACACCAACTTTGAAGCTAAATCTTCTTTCTTCAAATCACCTTGTGTCATCAAAAAGATCATGATTAGTAAAGTCATCCTATTAGCATTATATCCAAAAACAATTGCTACACATTCAATAATAATGGTATCCAACAATAATCTTGCACAATGTAGCCATGCATAGTTGTCCAACTTGTGATATCCATGGTTGTGAGATCGTTATAGGTAAGAGAAATAAAGTTGGAATTTTAGACAACAAGCTTAATAGTTTTTTAAAACTTCATTCTGTATGTGTTTTGCAATTTCCCAACCAACCCAATTAGACTAGTGTTTTTAGGATTAGATTGAAGCTTCCAAAGTTCATACAAGGGTTGGAAATCTTTATAGTCAATCTTGGCTTACCTTTACTCAACAAGTTAAAAACAAGTGCAATCGAACAAGTTTCCACTTATCCTCCACTTCTTGACCATTATTCAATTGCTAAGGGAAAGTGGTTATAGAAAGTTGAACATAAGAGATTTCATTTTTAACATGCATACATTTTGGATCCATGGTCCATTTACCATCAAAACCTATTTTTTTACTTGTATGTTTCTCAATAAAATCCCACTTGTCAATCAATGTTTTTTCCCTTTCTTTCAATTATGGTACAAACATGACATTTCATAGTAGAAACCAACCCAACTTCATTAAAAATGGGCTTTGCCCATGGCATTTTCACAACCCAAATCTCTTGAAATTTGCAGTTAACAACCTTTCTAGTTTTTTCGGAAGGAGGAACAAATTCATCATCAACATTTATAATAACAATTTCAAGCATGGCATTTGGATTTACAACAAATATTTCAGGTGAAAAAAATTGAGGAAAGTTTATTTGTTGAACAATGTTGTTGGATTCAAATACATTGCAAAAAACATGGCTATTAGTGGGGGTATGAGATTCTCTATTTAGATTCATTATTATCATCCAAAAAAGAATTGAACAATTAAGGGGAATAGTTAGAAAAGGTTTCAAGGTCAAAATGTGCAATTAAAGTTGATTCACATTTAATCTATCATTATGTTATGAAATTGATGCAATAATTCTTTGGAATACATTTGTAACATATGATCACCTGTCCCAAAATGATTATTTAATAAAAGGATTAGGGAATATTTCTTTTAGTTGGAATTTTCCAATGACATTTTGCACATCAATGTATATATGTACAAAGAACCATCTTCCATCAAGGTTCATTATTAAAATTCATGGTTTTAAAAGTTCTCCAAAGTGATTACCTTATTCACTTTGATTGATGAAGATGTCCATTTTGATTAGAAGCCTTGAACCTAAATGACATGT
Source organism: Sphagnum contortum (assembly GCA_963920785.1). NCBI lineage: Eukaryota > Viridiplantae > Streptophyta > Sphagnopsida > Sphagnales > Sphagnaceae > Sphagnum > Sphagnum contortum. The sequence continues at coordinate 11,544,622 of OY987282.1, forward strand.
GATTTTTTTATTCAACAAATTTTGATTAAATTGACCTATTTGACTATTTAACAAATCAAATATCTAATGAAGTTGAACAAAAATTGACACTTTGGTCAAATTGGCCAATGGGTTTTAATTAAATGGACCATTTAGTCAAGTTGGACAAAGCAAAATATCATGTTTGGTCAAAATGACTTAGTTAAATTGGACATCATATGTTAGTTTTTGACCAACCTAGGTTAAGTAAGTAGCTTAGTTTTATTTAATTGCTTACCTAGGCCTACCTACCTACCTACCTACTATTTGTCCTAGGCCTATCTACTTACTTAGGTTTACCCACCTACTTTATACCTTGTCTGCCTACCCACCTACCTAACTACCTACCTACTTACTACCTAGGTTAGGTAAATAACCTAAGTAGGTAGGTTGTTTAGGCCTATTTACCTACCAAGGTATATTAACCTACTTATTTAGTTCTTACTTCCTCTATATACCTATTGTTTTGCAACCTACCTCCAATATATTTATTAATTACATAAACTTCTTACTTACATAGACATGTGAAGTAAAAAAATTGACAAAAATTGTCATCTTTTGGAGGTGTAGTCCATTAGTAAGGACTTGGTCTATCATTGTGAAGGTGAGGAATTCAATTCCCTATACTTGTAACCTATGTGCATGCTCAAAGATTAAGGTAGGTAAGCTAGGCTAGGTAGATTAACTTAAATTAGGTAAGTTACGACCTACCTACTTGCCTACCTTTTTACAACCTACCTAAACCTATTTACCATCTATCTATCTATATATTTGTATTATTAATAATCCAAAAAATGATCTAAATCTAGGTTGAAATTCAACTAATCGAATTGTTCATTGTTTAACAATCAAAATGACTAATCAAATAGTCTTCTATTCTATGAGTAAAAAACACCACCTTAGTCACAAAAAATTTAAATAAACTTGTTGAAATTGACAAGGTGATCTTTTTGACCCTTATCATTTCAATTTTTTAAAATAAAAAATCTAGTCGAATTAAAAGAAAACATATTGGGTTTGCAATTTGATTTAACTTGATGAAATTTAAATTATTGTAAATTATTTTTGGTATATTATGTTATAATAATATTGATGAGCATGGTGTTTTCTAGTTGTAAAATGTTTTTCCATTAAAAATATAGATTTGCCTTAGGCATGTGGTTTTTATTTATCCACAAAATTGAAATAAAGTTTTTTCATTAATGAAAAATGATATACTATTACTGAATATGGTGTTTTATTCAAGTTTATAATGTGATTAGTGTAGATTTACTCATAGATAAAATATGAAACAATTTGATATTCATGAGTGTCTTAATTTATTTAATTTTAAGGACCAAATTAATAAAATATAATTGGTAGAAATTTTTGAAATAAATGTTTTAAATTACAATTTTAATAATTTATGTACATCCAATTTTGATTACAATTGGGTTCATCATAACATGAAAACACCTTAAGTCCCCTTTGGATTTCTTTTCATTTTAGTGTTTTATAAAACTTTGTGCCACCAAGGACCCATGTTTTATTCCTATATGCAAGTTGAATATCTCTTGCCCATCCTTCAAATTTTGATCGTGTGGGTGTGAACCTCCCATGCAATTTGGTCTTGAAATCATTTAAAACCAACATCCCCATCGGATCTAGTGCTATGTCCTTTTGTGCCGTCCACCATTCTAAATGGTAATGTTGAAACAAGAATTGGGCCATCTTAAGTTAATCGACATCCATGATACCGTAGTGTAGGGTCAGTTCCCACATTGACAAAAGGAATAATAATATTTTTTCAAAAAATAATTCGTTTCTTAAATATGAAATTGTTGAATTTTCCATGATCTATTATGATATTATCACATGAGTGTATTTGAAATTATTCAGAGTGTAGCCTATGATAATAATTATGATGATTTTCAACATGTCAACTTCATATTTTCACAAAAATTCATTTCACTCTTTTGAGGAGCTCTAAGGTTTGAGTTTTAATTGCTTTGGTGGCAGCATCACTTTTTGCACTCCCACCAATTCACCTTAATCAAGGCTTTTTAACAAGCCTTTGTTGGCTTGACTTTGCTGCAATAACATTGCTTGTAATGCCTTGAACACTTTTAACATGTCTTTTGGGACTACTGAAGTTGATGAGGGTTGGGAGATGGTTGCTTCCAATGCAAAGTTAGTTGAGCTTGAGTTTGGTCCAACTTTTTATTTCTAATTCGATTTAGGTGTCCAACTCTTCTTGCCTTTCTTTATATTCCAACTTATCCCATTACCAATGGGCCAAAAATTTCAACTTGCTCCAAAGGCTTTTTGTTTTTTTTTTATTTTATTTTATTTTCCTCTTGAAAGTGCATCTTCTTTGGTTACATCTCTTTGGTGTTGTCCAATTCACTTGGCCCACTTGAAATCTGAACCATAACTTTGAATTAAAGGATAAGGCTTTTGGGTTGCCCACTTTCTTTTTGCCCTTGAGCTTGGAGAGATTCTTTTTCACACTCAAGACTTGGTTTGGGAGGCAAGTTTTGCACTCCATCTTCCAAATTCTTTTGTTCATTACCCATCAAGGTGATGATTTCAGTCATAACTAAATTAGAACCATCCTTGGTGACAACCAATTTTGCTTTCTCGTTTACATTAATATCCCCTTTGTCGTGCACTTATAAGGTTCCTTTTTCTTTTCTTCAACAACACCTTTCATTGCCTTGATTACCTGGGGAGTAAAAACTACGTGAGTAAAAATATAAGGTGTAGTATATTGGTTGTTGGGTAAAAATTATGTTAATTGGTTAAAAATAAGGTACATTTAATTCAAATAATAAGTTTGAGATCTAGGTGCGTGAAACGATCATTTGAAAGGGATATTAAATAATTGTTCAATCTACTTTTATTACCCTATTATTATCTAGATTTTAAAAATATACATATAAAAGCCACCCTATATTAATTATAGTTCATTATTTTAAATTATAAGATATTTTAAATTATAATTAAATTAATTATTTAAATAAAATGTACCCTATTTCAAAACCAATTAACTTATAATTTTTACCCAACAATCTCAATATTGCATCTTATATTTTTACTTTTGTATATTCTACTTTTAAAAACTAATGTCCTTTGACATTATAATTGATATAGGGTGGTATATATATATGATAAAAAAATAATCAGACAATTATCTAATACTTGGTCGTTTGATGTACGTAAATCTCAAACTTTACATTAAATGTTCTTGCCACCCCTCCCCTTTCAATTCGAAATCCTATTATAATACGAAGTAAAATCCCTTTATTTGTCGTCCCTCATGCTCCTCTCATGCTCCTACAACCCCAAGTTCCACACATTTCTTAAGACCTAATTCTTAGCAACTTGCACATCTCATGACATGTTAGGTTAGTTGAACTTCTTTTGGACTTAGCTTGCTACCATAATTATATTTCACTAAAATGGGCTAAAATTTTGTTCGATGCATACCTTCTTGGGACGACTACAAGTTGCCCCCAAGGCATCCCAAGAAACAACACTTAAATGGATGTATTAAGATGACACAAAATCATGTTGAAAACATCACCAAGTTGTTTTAGGGAAATGTGGGGGCAACACCAAGTGTTGCCTCAAATCAACCAAGATAACCCCTTGGTTGCCCGCAAAGTGTTCTATAACTATGGGACAACTTTACATTGCCCCACGAACCAACCTTGAATCCACCCCAAGACAAGCCTTGCTTGCCCCAAACCATGTTCCCAAACCTCGTGACCTAGTCCCATAAGGTGAGTTGGGGAATCAAACCCCAACTAGCCATGGCTTAACCTTCCATGCCACCATGGTGGTCCTAGCATAGGGCCTATCTTGGGTTAGGCAACCTTGCCCAAATGGGTGCATGTCACCCCCCTTTGCATGAAGCTCATCAACTTGTGGACCCATGTGCTACTTGTATGAAAGGCAATTCTTTGGCATTTTTTGTAATTTCGTCTTCTATTAAATGTGTGTTGACACGGGGCTACTTGTATGAGAGGCGAGCATTTGACATTCTTTGTAGTTTTGTCTTGTATTACATGTAGGCTAATATGTGGGTATTATTCCTATGAGAGGCAACCATTCAACATTCTTCATAGTTGTGTCTTGTATTACATGTAAATTTATTTGAATGAGAAGCAATCATGAAATGTTCTTTGTAGTTTCATTTTGTACTACATTTGGGTTGAAAGATGCCACCTTCATTTTGAAAGAGATTATTCATTACACAAATATCGACATTTGAGAAAGCTTAGAAAATAGCTTATATGGGGAATATTTTCCATTTTGAATGGTGTCACATGGATATTTTTTGTAGTGGAGAAAGCACCATCAATTGGTGTTTTCTAATATTTAATTTGGGGTCATTCACTCCCCTCCCCTTTGAAGCTTCCACCCTCAAGGTTGAAGAGGTGTCATTTTGGCTTCTTTGGTGTGAACAATGACACCTTTGATTGGTATCCTCTTCTTTCACCATTGTTTTTCCTAAACTCTAATTTGGGTAGTTGTTGCTTCCTTTCCCTATGCAATTTCTCTTGTGGAAAATTAACAAGGGTTGATTAGCCCACATTTTTAGAGCATCCTCACCCATATTGAATATCTAAGCCTGCACCCACATTTATCACATCCATTACTATTTAATTACATATTCCAAGCCCAAACTATAAACTTGAAAGCGAGAAACCATGAATAACAAAACAAATGGTTCGTTCAAATAATTTGGTCTATCAACAATAGTGGATGATTTTGCCATGGGGACCAATCAAACAGTCTAACCAATCCCTAACAAGATTTAAATTGTGCAATGCATTTAAGCAACCAATGCATCTTATGCAAATATGTTGTTCCAAAACCATTTAAAAACCAAACTAGTTTTCACTATTCTATATCCAAACCATGCTCGTCCAATATGTGTGTGGGGATGCTCTTAAGAAGAGATATTAGTTTAGGCCAAAAATAGTGACAAAAAGTCTTAAGAATAAAATTTTCATGGAGCCAAATGGCTCAACATTCACCCATGAGAGGGCTCATCTTTTTTTTCTTTTGAAGTGGGGTGGGGTTAGAGTTCTTTTGGATTTTGGTGTTCCCAATATGTTCTTCAATTGTTTCCAATTACATTCCCAACATGTTCCCCAAGTTCCCAATGTGTTCCCAAAATGTTCAATAGATACCCATGTTATTAGGATATGGGTATTAACTCAAGTCGAAGATGGTGATCAATTGTTTTAGGAATAGAAATTTTATGTAGCCAATGAGATCCCCATTCTCTTAGGAAATGGGTATTAGCCCTTGCTGAAATGGTGATGATTTAGGAATAGAAATTTCATGCAGCTAATGAGACCTCACATGCATTCATAAGGGGTTTTTTTTTTCCTTTTGGGCAAGGGGAGGAGGGTAACAGGGTGGGGTTTGAGATTTTTATGGATTTTTTTGTTCTCACCATGTTCCCAGTTTGTTCTTGCAAGGTTCCCAATGTGTTCCCAATAACACCACAATTTATCCCATGTCTTTTGCCCAAAAACTTTACCCTTGCAAACTGTAGGAAAGGTTACATGATCTTCTAATTGGGAGGGCTTCATAGTGCAAGTCTTCTTTTGGTTTAGGGCCATCACCTTGAAAGAGGCCCATCACCTCAAAAAAACACTTTGAAGGCAATTTGGGGTGTATTGGCTTTTGGTCTTGCATCAATTTGAGATGATGCAAAAATATGGAATGCCCAAATATCTTGTCTAAATTCCATTTGAAACTAAACCATAAACCCCAAACCTTCAATGATGGAAATTGCCAAGTTGCTTGGCCTCAAGTTACTTGCCAATTAAATATTGAAAAAAATGTTTACAAAATCAAGTAAACAAAGGGAAACATAAGTTAACATGTACATCTAAAATCAAGTAAACGATTGCTGGCCTCTCCCTTCCTTGATTTGTCTTTTGATGGGCTCAACTACACACTTATGAAAGTATTCAATTCATGATGTCCCTCTGGCACTTGATCATGATGCCCAAACAAGCTTTACACAAAAAGTATTATTTTCATGGGTGGTGAGGGGCAGGAGTTCATATCATGTCGATCAGGAGCTTCCTCCTCATGATGCTACCAACTGGTGGTTATAGTCTCACAAAGAATCCATGAGCAAATATTGCTGGTAGTTGAGAAGGTGAGAGACATATGAATAGCAGAAAGAGAATGCTTGTCATTGCCACTTGCCACCACTCTGCACCACAACCATTCTCTTACCTTATTTCATGTAAGGAAAGAACTGCAAGAAATTTTCTAATGTATGTATAGGGCACCTTACCTTCAATAAAATTGATTTTTTCCTCAACAGAGGATGGCACCTCTCACCAAAGGTTCTTCAGTTTCCTTGTGATTAAGGTTCTTAAAAAAATGAGGAACCTTAGACAAAGGTGTCTCCGCTCCTCCTTCTCAGACAAAATCATGGCTGATTAAAATTCTACCCAGAAATTTGTGCCCTGCAAGGACCTTGAAGAGGGCAGTGGCTCCAGGAATTCAGGTCCCGCAAACAACTCCCACCTTGTGCCAAGCTCTCTTTCTCAAAACAGCCCAGTCCTTGATCCTTAATTCTTATTCCTTACCCTTCACGCAATACAAAAAATGAGAGGAAGTGGGTGGCTGCAAGGACACTTTCACTTCCACAAGCAACTTGGAAAAAATGATCATACAATGTCTTTCATTGACTCTATGTCATCCATGTGGAGCTACACTTGCTTTGGGTAAAGGGAGTAGCATATTGTCTGTCTCATGTGGACCTTCTTCATGTCCATCCTTTTGCAATGCTCATTCATCAATTCAGTTACAATCAGAAAATAGTCATGGTTTTATTGTATATTATTCTTACATCATGAGCAAAGCTTGTTGTCAGTAGTCACCTATGTAAACAAATTGAAGTTGATCGGAAAAATCTTGCTTTTAATTAAACTATACAATGAGCAAGACATGGAGTCAAGTCGCTAGCTCACTTTTGAGAGCCATCATGGATGGGAAGAAACACTTGATGGTAGATGAAGACCACCAAATCATCCAATAATTGATGCACCAATATACTTCAGCCAATAAAGGACCATATGGTAGTACTTAGTAGTAGTAGAAATTGTTGCAATATTGAGCTAAAGATACATTCATAAGAATGCATTAAAGATGGTGGAAGAACATTATTAAGAAGACATGAATGCCAGGATAACTTGGTTAAGAAAATGAAGATTTTTGGAGGATTCTCACCCCCTTTTTTTGCTCTCTTTTCAAAATGGTAAATGTTAGAATTGAAGTTCATATTGATGGACTTGCCTTGCCAAAAGGAGTTTATCTTTTAATCACTTTTTGCATGAATGTCTTGCAAACTCTTGTTCATCATGGCATTACCAATTTGCTTATGGAGTGTTCAAAGAGCCCGCCCAATTTTTGGCCTAAGTCTTCCACTAACATAATTTAACTTGGTATGTGTAGAGACTTGGATGATGGTCATATATGATGATAATTATCATGAACTGCCCATTAGGATGTACTTGATTTTTGTTTCTGCTTTTCAGTTGTTTAAAAAGAGAAAAAAAAAGTTTCCATGCCTAGATTGATAATCAAAGTAGGGTTCTTTGTTGAAATACAATAAATATTTTGAAATCTTGAAATAGTTTCTACTAAAAATGCTTGGAATCGTAATTGAAATCTTGCATAGCAAAGATCATGGAGAAATCATTCAATCCCAACTACTCATCTTAGGCATGCTTCATGATTCTGATTGTATGACAATGTATTAAAAACCCTACAATGTGCATTGTCCGTTTTGAGTGTGCCACCCAAGATAAATAGAATGGTTAGGGACCAGAAAACCTCAAAATGAAGTGTTCCAGTGTTCACCTTCAAATGCAAAGGCAATAAAACTTGTTCGAGGAATAATTTAATTGGGTAATATTGAATCTTTAAAGTGGGTTAAATGTAATGTTCCTTATCCTGCCTTGCCTTGTTTGGGTTGGTGTTTATACGCATTTTTCTATTACATGCATTACTTTGTCATCATCCTTAACCTGGGATGAACATATCAAACAAAGGATGAACCAAAATTAAACCATGGCATCAACCCAAGTTACAGCCTCCACAGCAACATTTTCTCCATTGCAATACCAAAAGCCAAAACTTCAGAAAAAATTCATGCTTTCACTTCTCCATTACCATTCACAAAAAAAAATAAATGTACACAACAATAGTCCAAAAGCCCTGCTTCTCAACATTGCATGAAACAAAAAACCAAAATTTCATGAACTGGCTCTCTTCATGGCATGAAGTTCTCTCCATTTGTGAAATAAGAAAAAAAACAGCAGAACTGGACACCCTCACACTAAGCACATTTGGAAACGAGATTGCAAAGTTTGGCAGAGACCTCCTTACCTCAAAACCTTCATTCTGGGAAAAAAAACAACAAAATTCTCGGAATTGGAGAGGTTGCTTCTCTCCAATTCATGAAAGTAGAAAAATCAGCAGAACAGGGGAGGGTGGTTTAGGGTTTGTGGCTTCCAAAATGGATGCGACAAACACCAAAATGCCAAAGGAACAAACAACCATCAAACTAACTAACTTAAACTCGTGCATGAACAACTTAAACATGTTTATAAATGTGCCCTTCCTCTCACAACTACTTAATGTCCAAACATAAAGTCAGCAGAGGTATAGATATTATTTTTAAAAACATGGACTTCTTACCCATGTTCTCAATCTCTTGGGTTGGGTGTTAAAGTGTAGGTGATGCTCACGAGCAGGGGCATTCCCCCAAAAAAGTGCTCTAGGACAAGGCAATACCCGAATTGGGCCCCACATTTTGTGAATGTCACCCAACAAGGGGATCGTAATATCACAAGCACAAGGCAAAGGTTGTCATGTGAAGCAAAAAACATATGTAAATCATAAGGTGTAAGAAGGGGAAGGATATTGCGCCTACTCTCCTAAGAGAGTGAGAGGGATATTACACATAAGTATTAAGTACATGGAAAATTAAGAGTAGGTATAAGATCCCTCCTCACTTCCAAAGGAATGTTCATGAACATATGGAGGCCTTGACATACACTAGGACTCTATACAACTGGGAAAGTAAAACTTTGTTGGGATTTCTGTTATGTTAGGAGTGCACATTACCAAGCACATTTGTTCCTCCGCTTTTGGGCGGCATTTAACCAAAATGGAATGCTTGTTTATCAAAATGCCCCTCAAGCTTTTCTCATGTTTGCCTGTGATACTTGGGTGTGATGCTAATAATGGGGTTATCACATTTTTTAAAAACTACAACACAGGATTTTACGTTCAATAAAGTCCTTAGTCACGGACTTTACTTTATTGGAACAATGGCCCTCACGTAGGGCCCTTATTCTAAGTAAAGCCCACAAAAGTCTTGAGCTTTACCTACCACTTACTTCAGGCAAAATCTGGTGGGGAGGAACATGAATCAATTTCAGCAGCAATACGGTAGCATGAAAGGATTTGCTTTCTGTAGTTTGCAGGGGGGCAATCCAAAAGGGCCCTTGGGAAATGTAGTCGGTCGCTGTGTATTAATTGCGAAGAAACAAAACCCGACTTGAAAATAAGATCTTCATAAATCAAGAACCATCATACAACCAAGTGATTTGTACAGTTTTGAATCAGCATTGCATAATTAACACTTCAATGGCACCAAAAGAAGCCAGAGTATAAATCTCTCATTCATTATTGCTACATCTAATGGATTGAACATCATTGATTGAAAGGTCCTTTAATTACTATGGATTGCAATTCAGTGCCTATTAATGGAATGCCAAATGGTCTGCTTGCCAGCTCCACTTTGCCAAATTTGCAAATTCCATCCACATTGCTATTTCCCTTCTTCGCTTTTTGCTATTTTGCCAAGTTTACTTTTCTGTTTGCCAATGCCACTTTGCCAAATCGTCCAAGTCCACATTGCTGAAGCTGAATCTTCCTGTTTGTCAAATTGCGAGGTTGACATTGCCAACTCCACTTCGTGGATGCAATGTGCAATCAGATATCATAAATTTTGACTTGTTGTGTGATGTTTAGATTCTGTTGTGGCTTTTGTTGCCATACTTTCTTTCTTACAATTAGTCCATAGGATCATCAAGTTTAGCCGATCTCAAGATGTGTTTGTACGTCATTTTGTGGCAATAGTTAAAATATGTCACTTGTGAGATTTTTGAGATGTCTACATACTCGAACAATAGGTTCAAGTGTGATAGATTTCGAGACTACAATGCATTGCTAAATACTAAGCATCATAGTATTATTGTGTGATGGATTATGGATTTGAATATCGTTGTGGAGCACGTAGCTTTTGATATGAATGTGGAAAAAGTTTGGGTTGTTCATGTAAATTTGTAGACTAATGAGACAATTTTTTTCACAAGGCTAAATGTATGAAAAAATGTTTGTGGAGGTAGACATTGTAGGTTTTCTTTCACCGTAACCTTTTCCCTTGAACTATTTGTATGTAATCATGAATGTGCAAAGTGCACTTCCATATCACCTAGGTTTGTCACATTTGTGGCAACTAGCTATACTAACACCATTATCATGTCGTTTTGTAGTGTGACCATTGACCATTAACATGTTCATTGTTCGTTGTTGTTATGTGTTTGTGTGTATGCTACAGGTTGCAAATTGTCTTGTCAAATAACTACAAGGAGATTACTTTCTCATAAAATTATGGACAACTTGAGTGTGGTGTACTCATAGTATTGGTTATAGTCATGTGCAAAAGAAAATTGTGACCAACACTTAAATGTGCTGAAGGAAGCATTCTACCACCCTACAAAATTGAGCAACAATGATGAATAGGTGCCATAGGTGATCACAACAACCTCCTTGGACATTCAACAATCCATGTATAAGTTGACCATAAAATCCAATACATTCGAAGTCACTATTAAAATTGTTGATGTGATTGCTTTTAGCTCACTTTTTAAGAATCAAAAGTGTTTTTTCATGTTTCCAAAATATTTCAAATTGGCAAAAATTGCAACGATACAAGTTCTTGGAAATGTAAAAGCATGAGTGGTGCCCTTGTTTTTTGGCATTGTGCAAGACTAAGTTACACGATTGACTCACCAACAATTTGGCCTTGGTTGTTAGGATGTATTCATTTATAGCATGTGTGACTTTCCATATGCAAATGCATATGAGTACTGGTGTGTAGAGTGCATTTGATATGAAGCAGAAGGATAGGTTATGTTCAAGCATTCAATTTTTTGCTTTGGATTTCAAGCTTCAGTTTTGTCATGTTTCAAAATATGTTTGTGTGTAAGTGAATTTAGTGTTGTAATGTTTGCACCTGTTTTGTTTCTACAATGTTGGCAAGCTTTGGTGGTCTCCTTGAATTGAAACTTGGTTCTTGCAAATTTACGTTTTGATTTGGCTTGTGTGTGGTGTTTTGTTCACCTAACATTGGCTTGTAGGACACTTGTGTTGCAATGGACAAATTAAGGGTTCAATTTCTTTGCAAGTCATTTTAGTTTCTAACTTTCACATTAGTCTGTTCATTTTTTTGGAAATTGAACTTTCAATAGGTGTGTAAGAATATATTTTACTAGGACCTTGAGGGTTGATAACTAATTTCTACACATTGATTGTAGCATTAATTTATAGTGATTCAACCTTTTTAACCAAAATGTGGCTGTTTTGAAAAGAAAATATAATTGTCAAATTGAACTCATTGATTTTCCAAAAATGGCCAAAATATTTACATTAACCAAAGTATGCCTCCAATTTATTTCAACAAGAGATAATAAAGCTCCACACATACAAAAATAATAGTTATTAGTGTGGCTTGTGTCATTAGCCCAAGTGTGAACAAGAATTTGATGATAAGCTCAATTGTGAAAATATTATTTTGAATTTTGAATTAATTTCCAATGACAAAAAGTTTCATTCAAAATCCAATATCTCCCTTAAGTAGGTCTAAAATTTATGAAATCATCTTCAAGAAATCCCACTCATCAAATGCCTTCCAAAAAGACCAAGAGTGTGCCCAATTTCCCTAAAATATTCAATATTGATTTTATTGAAAATTAAAAAAAAACAAAACTGGTCAATATTTAACTTTTGTAGTATTGTAGGTCTAAACCAATGTTGTAAGGTTTTAGGGTTTAAGATTTGCATGTTAAATCCAAGGTTTGAGTCTAGGTTCTTGGGATTTGTAGTTGATTTGACACCTTTTTTTTGGAATTGATGAAAAAACCAAACCATGGAAGTAGTATTTTGTTGTGTTAGGAATCAAAATTCAAACTTTGAAACATAGGCGCAACTTTTTAAGGTAGGAAAGTTGATTTTTGAAAAAAAAGATAAGTAGGTTAAATTTTATAATTAAATAGTAATTTTAATTAATTATTGAACTCCATACTTATATAGAAACCTTTATTTAATTTTTTTATAAAACTTTGTACCCACACAATTTCTAGCATTGGCAGATGTATAATGTGTACAAGGAACTAAGCTAGTTTTTGAATCATGCTCAAAGGTTCATGAATTTGAAAAGATCTGTTATAATTGAAACTATTTGATTTAAAAGTTGCAAGAATTTCGTCCAAACCCTCACCTAAATAACCTCTAAATAAATTTAAAATGTTAAAACTAGGATTGAAGGTCTTTTTATAAAGGAAGAACCGCTCAACATTAGTCTAAATGTCTAAACTCTACCAGACCACCTTGGTGCACCCTTGCTCATTGAGGGCTTTCCAACTATGGTACCAAAAGCACAATGCCCCCCTTTGGGAGATTGCAATGTGACAAACAAAAGATACAAAACAAATAAACTTTCTTCCTCCAATGTAAATGTCCATTAATTTTCCCAAAAAACACACATGCACACATTGGAACTTCAAATTATGAAAAAATTAGATTTTTCCCCTTTTAGTGATACTTTGGGGGTTTTTTTTTTGGGGTGTTCAAAGTGTGAATTTTTTCAAAAACTTTTGTGCATGGGTGATGACTCAATGTAATCAAGGGAGCCCATCATTTCAAAAAAAGAAAAAGAAAAAAAAGAAACACTGCAATTTTAAAGTGTGAAAATTTATTTATTTTTCCTTTTGGTGATGCTTAGGTTTTATTTGATTTTGGGAGTGTTCAAAGTGTGAAATTATTCAAATGGTTATTTTTGGGGCTGGTGATGAACCAATCAAATTAAGGAAGCCCATCAACTGAAAAAGAGCAAAAAAGAAGAAGGAGAAAAGAATAATTAGGAGCATTCCCAGTGGCGTGTGACCTTGCACATTAAGATTGGATGAAGAAATGTCAAAACATGCTGGTTTGGCTCAGCTGGTTTTAGTTCAGCATTTAACACGGTTTGCTGAGGCTGGTAAAAGATCCAGCAAAGCGGAACACCTACCGGAGAAGAGTATAATAAGTGTGATTTAACTGTTGTTCCCTGTTTCCGATTGGTCAATCATAATGATTCGTCCAGGTGGTTTGATATTAGTATTGGTTCAGTAGTTAGGGGGGACAAGTAGTGCTCACGATTTTGATTAATTAGTTTGACATTTGTTTTCTTTCGGTGCTAGACCTCTCAATTGGTTCATCACCCATAACAACCAAATCCTCTCTTGACACACTGACACACAAGTATCATAGAAGTTGTCCACATAGCCCACTAATTGGCCCTGATTGAAGTGAAAAGTTGAATTTGTTTTTCAAAACCTCCACGCCAAAAACAAGTTCTATTTTGGCCCGCTTTACACTAGGAGTCAGGGTCAATGTTCAGCCCAAATCTAGCATTTCTATTGGTGCAAAAGTTGAAATCAGCCCCAAGGGCTTTACACTAGGAGTCAAGGCTGAAAGAGAAAAAAACTTTTCAATCTGACCGCAAGTTACTAATAAATGCTGAACTTTATGGCCTTGTATTGGCCCCAAGGCCGAAAAAACTTGCCGGTCAATTTGCAACCCAAAAAAGCTCAAAGTTGGCCCCAAGGTTTTTTGACTCCTAGTGTAAAGCGGTCCTTAAGCTGTCATCTCTCCACAGCACAAAGAAAAGAAATAACAAGAGGACAAAGAAAAGCAAAATAACATAAAAGGAAAGTAACAACTTCATGAAAAAATTTGATAAATTAATAGAACTTCTTTGGACCTCTACAACCACTTTGCAAACTAAACCAAAATAAAAGTTTATTCTAGTGTTCTATTTATGTGACCAACCCATACAAATGAAAAGAATAAAATTCTTTTTTACCTCCACAACCACTTTGCAAACTAAACCAAAACACAAAGTTTATTTCTAGTGTTTTGTTCATGCAACCAACCCATGGCAATGAAAGAATAAAACTCTTTTTGAACCTTCCAAACCACCTTGCAAACTAAAACCAAAACAAAAGTTTGCACCTAGTGTTCTTTTCATGTGGCTCACGCATGTAGGTGAAAGGAATATAACTACTTTTTGGAACTTCACAACCCCTTGCAAACTAAACCAAAACAAAAGTTTGCTTCTCATGTTCTTTTCACGTGGCTCACCCATGTAGATCAAAAGAATATAACTAGGTGAAAAGAATATAACTACTTTTGAACCTTTACAAACCACCTTACAAACTAAACCAAAACAAAAGTATGTCATGACACAAAAAAGGCCACCCATGACCCAATGCACATAAGAAAACTCTCCCCCTTCCCTTCCTTGCTGCCCTTCAAAAGAAAAAAATCTTGGGCCTCTGGGGTGAATGTTTCATTTCCTCAATTGGCTGAGCAGAATTTTGATCTTAAATTTGTCAGCCACCATTTTTTGCCCCCACAATAATGCCAAAAGCACTAATTGAGATGCTTAGTTTGTCACCTATTTTCAGTCCCAGTATTAGTTTCATGGATGGAGTTAGAAAAAAGTAAATAATTAAACTTGGATGTGAGAAATAGTTTTGCAGGGTCACATGTAGTGAGCACCGCTGGGGGTATGAATCACACATCCTTCCTCCCCCCCCCCCTCCAAACCAGAACTACACTAGTGTTCAACTACAGTGTACTACACTAGCGCTTTTGTTTTCTTGTCGTTGTTTCCTGGAGAGTAATATGGTCCAGAGATTGTCCCAGTCCCGGCAAGCAAGCAAAAGAAGAAGAAGAAGAAGAAGAAGAAGAACGACAACAACGTGAAATTCTATTTTTGTGGGATTCAAAACCCGCTCCAGAGATACTGCACTCTTCGTCGGCGAGCAGGCAAATCAACCAAATAGCAGAAGAAGAAGAAGAAGAAGAAGAAGAAAACTTTTGTATTTTTGCTTGCGGTGATTAAAAAACGGCTCCAGAGTTTGTAGTCTCAGAAAGTAGAAGAAGAAGAAGAAATCAGAGATCGAGTTTTGTCAAAAACTGCTCCAGAGTTTCTAGTCTCAGCAAGCAGAAGAGGAGGAAGAGGAAGAGGAAGAAGAAATCGGAGATCGAATGTTCGGGGATTCAAAAAACTGCTCCCAGAAGAGATTGTAATCTGAGAAAGCAAGCAGAAGAAGAAGAAGAAAAATTCTCCAGAGCTTGTTGTAGTCTCAGCAAGCACATAAGCAAGCAACGAAGAAATCGAAGATCGAGTTTTTGTCTTTTGTTCGGATTCAAAAACTGCTGCAGAGAGATAGTACACTGAGAAAGCAAGCAGAAGAAGAAGAAGAAGAAGAAGTAGTAGTAGTAGTTTTGTCCTTTTGTGGTATTCAAAAAACTGCTCCAGTTACATTAGATTTTAGTCTGAGAAAGCAGCAGAAGCAGAGAAAGAAGAAGAAGATCACAATCTTTTATTTTTGTCGGATTCGAAAACTGCTCCGGATGTTACAGTCTCAGCAATCAAGCAAGTAGGAGTACTAGTAGAAGAAGAAGAAGAAGAAGAGACAGACGAAGATCTCGAGGAATAAGAAGAAAGAAGAAGAAGAGACGGGGGGAATATCTCGAGGAAGGAGAAGCGACCGAGAATCAAGGCTTTGCTTTTCCTTTTGTTTTCTGTGTGTCTTTCTTTTCCATTGCCATTGTTTCCCTCCTCCTCTTCACTTCCCTTGAGTTAGCGCCCGCCACACGGCTGTGAAGAAGAAGAAGAGGTTGTGATGCGCTTTGTCTGGTTTTTTCTTTTCTTTCTTCCTTCCTTTCTTGTGTGGTTCAGCTTGATTCGGTGCCACTGGAGCCGCCGTCGCAGCAGCTGTACTAATTGAATGTAGCCGTGAGGAAGAAATCACCACGAAGAGAATTGAGATGCCTGTGAGCAGAGACGGCGTCGACGACGTATTCGAAGAGCGGCGGCCGCGGCAGCAGCAAAAGCAGAAGTATCTGAAGAAGAAACGAGAATGGACGAGGAGGAGAATTCCAGGGAGGAGGTTTTGTGGAGCGATTTACCTGAAGATGTGATGTGCAGAGTTCTCGCGCGACTTCCAGTGCGGAAGCTCGTCCAGGTGCGCACGGTATGTAAACAATGGAATTCTATCATCACGTCTTCGTGCTTTGAAGAATTGTGGACAGAGCAGACTTCGTCGTCGTCGTCGTCGTCACAGGAAGCAGCTGCTTACTTCCCCTTGCTTCTGTGCCCGGGAGGAGGGGAAGGAGAAACTCATTATCATGAGTTCTGTCTCGCTTACGATCACACAGCGAATCAGTGGCAGAGAATGCCATCCTTGTCATTCTTGCCTCCCGGAGTTAGAATTCCTATGACGGGAGCGGGAGGTCTCTTGTGTTTCCGTAGAGATACTTCCCTCTTTCTCTGCAATCCACTGACAAAAGCCATTCAAGAGCTGCCAGTCATCGCTCGCAAATGGATACATTATGCCTCTGTGCACCTCATTGTGGACAAGCGAGCAAAAGCATTCAAGGTGATCGTCGCCGGGAAGCTCCGCCACAACTCCTCCTCCTCCTCCTCCTCCTCTCTTAGAGACGCTTTTGGAAGCATAGCGATCTTTGAGTCTTCTTCTTGTTCATGTTCTTCTTCGTCTTCTTCTTCTTCGGCTTCTGCTGCTGGCGGTGGTTGGAGGTCGATAGATTCTCTACCTCCTAAGGTGTTTTCTTACGGCCGCACAGCAGCAATGTGCAAGGGTTTCATCTACTGTGAGGCAATTTGCTACAATGGCAAGGTGGGTGTAGCGGCGTACGATGTAGAGCGAGAGAGATGGAACGATGTCATACACCAGATTCCACATGACAATAATGGAGATTATGAACTGAGCGATGTGGTGGAGTGTGGAGGCTGGATTTGGATGGTGGTAGGTCGAGGTTTTGGTGGAATTATTACCAGAATCTATATCCTTAAGCTTCTTCTACTTGGTGTCACAGCAACGACTCCTCCTCCTCCTCCTTCTCCTCCTCATCCATTATCACAGCAAGCAGCAGCAGGTGTGTTGACACTCCTTCCTGCAGATGCCAATTCTTTTAGTAACAATCAAGAAGAAGAAGAAGAAGAAGAAATTGCACAGCAGGATTGTTGCTGGAGGAGAGTGACAGATCTTCCAAATGATTTGCTTGATAAGCTGAGAGATGTTTGGTTTGGAGAAGATGAATCTTCTTCTTTGGCAATTGTTGCTCATGGAAGTCGCATCTGCATAGCTGCGGGGAAATCCTTGATGCTGGTGTACAATATTGTCCATGACTCCTGGAGTGTTTTGCCTCCTTTCTTACCATGGCATTGGAAAGCTATTGACACTTCTGGTGGAGCTGAACCAACTTCATTTCCTGTTGAGCTCAGCTTCAGCTGTCCACTTCAAACAAATTGAATCACTTTATCTTTTAGATGTAAGCCATGCATGAGAGCATCATCACCAGGTCAAATATGCTTCTGTGAATTCGTGCATCACTGTCTTCAGATGTAAAGCCATGAATCGGGAGCATCATCATGTCTTCAGATTCTTCCGCATACTTGTGATTTAGGTCTTCATATGCTTCTATGAAATCATGATCACACACCATCTTCAGATTTAAAGCCATGAATGTGGAATGCATCATCAGGTGTTATTCAAATGCTTCCATGAATTCATGATTTAGGTCTCCATATGCTTCTATGAATTTGTGATCACTGTCTTCAGCTGTAAGCCATGATTGCAGAGCATCATCAGGTCTTCAAATGCCTCCATGAAACTGTGATTTAGGTCTTCATACACTTCTGTGAATTTGTCTATTAATGTAACTCATGAATGGGGAGCATGCACATCAGATCTTTTGATACCTCTGTGAAATTGTGATTTAGGTCTTCATAATGTTCTTATGATCACACTGTCTTCAGATGTAAGCCATGAATGGAAGCATCATCAGGTCTTCATACACTTCTGTGCAACCATGATGAAAGTCTTCACGTGCTTCTATGAAATTTTGATCGCACTGTTTCACAGATGTAAGCCTTGAAAGCCTTGAATAAGAGCATCATCGGGTCTTTGTATGCTTCTGTGAAATTGTGATCTAGGTGTTCATATGGTCTGTGGTTTCATGATTTAGGTCTTCATATGCATGCATGAAATCCTGGTTTGGGTCTTCCTTTGCTTCTTTGGAACCATGATTTGGGTCTGGGTATGCTTCTGTGAAACCAAAAGTTAGCTCAGTACTTGAGAAATGTTGCATTACTCTTCACGTCCTAGACATCAGCAGGAATGGAATGTTGTCAACTCTTAGTGTCCTGTCATCTTTTGTGTATGGAGTTCAACTTTTTATCACTGCACATGGTAATCTGCTCTTGTTGGTCTCATCTGGAGATTGATGTGCTTTTTTGACACAAAGTAAATGGAGTTCTAGTAGTGAAGTTGAGATCTTCAGTCTCACATGTGGTCGTCAAAGATGATTCTCTACATCCTTGTGTTATTATTCTTCAATCTTCTTGTTTGTTTGGTCAGCAATCCTATTGCCTCAAGTCAAGAAAACCCTTTGTCCAAACTCCTCTGGGCTTTTGCTGATTCTATCTCAGAAATATTCTAGAAACTTTGAAGCTCAAACTTTGCTTTTCTTCTCATATCTGTGTTTAGCCCCTGAAATGCTAGATAGATAGATGTTCCCTCAAAGCTGCAAATGGGCAGTTTAGTGTTTTAAATTAGAATTTGCAGTTTTGGATTCAAAAGCGTAGGCTACACCATTTCATCTTCTTTGTAAGCATCCACTCAACTTTGCTGACTTGACAGTTCAAGATTCTTGCTGGATATATGATCTCTCTCACTTGGTATCTTGCTAGATTGTGATGACTCTTGTTGTGGAAGAATTATTTAGCTGAGGTTCTGTTTCAAGCTGTCCTGATTCTTCAATTGTACATCCTAATACATTCTGGTTTGAAGAAATTGAACCTAGTTCTAGGATTAAGGTTATAATCTGAGAAAGTGCTGTTTGTGCTCAATTTGTATTGTTGTTGACATCTCCAGAGCAGTCACAGGTGGTGGTGCTAAGTTTCATTTAAAAGGTGTGCAAAATAATGCAGGAGAGAGTCAGAAGCCAATAGCACATATGTCTGCAACCAAGTTTGTAGGTAGTGGAGAATGCTTGCCAGTTCACCAAGGCCAACTTGATCCTCTTTCCCAGAGATTCTAGATGAGGTAACTGTAGGATAGGAGTTCTTGTTGATTGGATGACATGAAAGTTCTCAATTGCATTTTGCAAAACAATAAGAATGTGAAGTGTACCAACCAAGCAGTGAGTATGGGTTTAAAATTCATGCTGAGGCAACCCTAAACACAACCAAGGTGGGAGCAGCTTTTAAGATGGTGGAAAAATGACCACCTTTGCAAAGGAGATGTATCAGCATCAAATTTGGTGAAGATTTAAATAGTCTCTACGAAACCAACCAGTTACAAATTCCTACATATCAAAACTAAGCATCATTGGTTATTAAAAAAATTATGTTCCACAATTGTTTGGTCCTAAAACATTCATTGATGTATGACATGAATTATGTTTTCCAGTGTCAGGTATTTACAGCGATATGTTATTTTAATCTAGTTATTTGTTGTTGGAACCCAGTTCAGCATGAACAAGATTTCAAATTTTCTGTGTTTGGGGATTATCCCCAATTAGTGTTTTCTCTTTCAATATTTTATGATGTAAGATGTAGCCAAAGTGATGATTACTTAGAAGAAAATTTGGCCAAATTTGGCTATAAACCACAAACAAAAGTAGAAACATATAAGGCTAAGTGATTGTTTTTCAACAAATTTTGTCATTTTTTTGACATAAAATTGGGAACTTTGTCTTTCTAGTATAGATACAACTAGTTTTGCTAATTTTTTGGGAAACTTTCACCAAATTTTTGATATAAAAAAATTGAAAGAAAAAGAAAAAAACCAGATAAGAATCCTTCTGTGTTCACTATAGACAGAAGCTTATTAAAAGATTCTACTGACTCGGAGATTTTCCTCTCAAAATCTCATGAATCTGGACCATTTCTATCATGAAAAATCCTTTATATAAGTCAGAATCACATTTTTCATGTCAAAGTTTTGCAAAACATTGCCCTGAAAAAATCATTGTTCCCTAGGAGTATCTCTGGAGTCTCATTTATGATCTCATCTTTGGTGTTATGACTTCCAAAACAGATGTTGTGAGGTGCAGGCAACACAACATTTTGGGTTCATTTTGTCCATGTTTTGTATGTGTCTAACTTTGTTAGTTTCACTAGTGTTTGGCACCTTAGCACACACCACCAACCACAGCACAATATTTGATTGAATGGTTTAATCACTAGGGACCTAACAAATTATAAGTAGCTAATATGAATCACATGCATCATACAAATCATGTTTAAACTGTATAATGGTGTTAAACATGTGTATAGAATGAACATTAAAACTAGGAGTATGAGCAAATAGCATCAACTTTCCTGGTTCTCAACACTCTTGGAAGACAAACCAAACTTTCTGCATCGCTGTCAAATAAATACTCACCAGTTCTCTTTTGAATCTCTTGCCACAACTTTTGTAATAGCTTTGAGCCATGATCTGCATATGGCAGTGTACCTAGAGTGTTTCTGAAAAGTATTGTCCAGCCTCCAAGCTGTTTGTGCTATCATATGTGAATCATAGTGGTCACTATGGTCCAAGCTGTTTGGCTTCTTTTGCCCCAACTTCAGTAAATTGAGGGATCTGGATGTCACAATATGATGATGCACAATTTCCATGACTCTGACTACCCAACTGAAAGCACTTGACTTCAGAAGCTTCTGTGCTTATTTCTGAACTTGTACATGGCTTGAAACAGTTAGCATTCTCCCATCTCTGAGATCAGTCTGATCCTTGCCTTCCTCTCCTCAGATCATCCTTTCATGAAACTTTCACTCAGACTCAAACCTCTTCAGGACTGATAACATTTTACTAGCTGTCATTCCTCAAACCAGATCCACTCATCCAGTTCCAAAGCACTGTTGGCATGGCAGCAACAAAATCCACCACATGAATCAGGAAGTATGGTAAGCAAAGATTGTTCTAGGGTTGATCCACATGTTAAAGCTTGAGTTCTATCAAAACAATCAAGCTTGACTCAGCTATATATATAGGGAGACAAAAATCTCTCGAAAGAGCGCACACCTATTTTAAGCCGCAAAGAATCCAGGTTTTGTTTCCTATTACTTGTGAACCTCTACTGAAATCTGAAAGCATCACCAATGAATTGATGTACATGTATTAGTCTTCCTCCTGAACCTGAGTAACTGGTACAGACAAGATTCTGAAAACTGATATGTTACATAAAATCAAAACAGGCCAGGATAGTGGAGCAAAGGCAATTATGCCAGTTCCCTAAAAGGCAGTGCATATCATAGATCAGGAACCACATTACAGAACAGAATAAGCATCCTAATGCTTCCACCCCCATCACTAACTAGAAGTTGAACCACAAAGGGAAAAAAAGAGCTTCAGATCCAAAGGCTGCAGATTTTACTTTGCTACTAGGACTAGAGAAGATTAGAAGATCTTGGACTTGAGTCCCAAGCGAGTGACACGAAGCTTTACTGGTTGTTCTCCATCTTCTAGAGGAAACTGTCGTGGAAAATCCAGTGCTGCTGCCACCCGCATTGTAGTGAACTCCCCAATACGTACCACATGCTCATCAAACTGCACTCCTGTATTTGACAACAAAATTGGATAAAGTGCTAGGCATTCAAAGTTGAAATAGCTCTGACAGGGCAGTCTGTATGTAACATTTTAGATTTTGCAGATCTCTATTGCAGTGAAGGCAGATGTCTTTAGATTTATCATGTGACAGTTGTGTATTCTAGGAGACCAAACTACAGAATGCCAGACAAAAATTGTAGGTCATTTTGACCTCAATCTCTTCAGATTCTCTTCACAATAGTAACAGTAAGGTTAAAGAAGACTGCTGCTGTTGATTCTGATTTCTTTTGGGAATTTTGAATCTTAATGAGCCTGTTCTGGACTTCAGTAATGGAACAAACTCTTACCTCCAGAAAGGTCTGCATTGACAGACTTCCAAAATTATCTGGAGCACAGCTTGTGAGGGGCTTGGATTCCCACTAATGCAATTTGGACAAATGGTTTTTGTAAGAAAAACCCTTAATCATCAAAACAATTAACAGGAGATATTACCACAATTTTCAAGGGTCATAGACTCAAGTCATGTTTAGTTACTGTCAGGTCCAATGGTAGTGTTTACTATTACTCCAGCAGTAGTACATTAGTTCATGCCATAGGAGTTTCAACATTCATGGCTTAACTTAGGACCAAGAAAGGTTGAGTTTCCATATTCTCAGGACCAACACAGCACACTGGAAGTAAGAATCCAACCAGGCATGAACATGTACATACCTCCAGGTGTAAGATGAACCCCTGTTCCGAATGGATGGAAAAGATACATCATAAGTCGAGAATTTGATGACTCCCAAAACCTCTCTATACCAGATATTGGCACCCTATCAAACACATGATATCAACTTCAGATAAGAGGCTCACATGCCTGGGTGAAGTGATGCATTCACTTCTTTTCAAGTCCAATGATCTGAAGACCTCAGTGTGCCAAGTTTACAGTCAAGGATTTCTTCCTAGTAACCTACTATCAAAGAGGATATCTGAAACTAGCCTAGCATGAATGCAGTTAGTGATAATGCCTGAAATTGTCAGAGTTGGATGTTTACAAAAACAACCTCAGGTAGGTGACATTCATTGTAGCCATTTTGTTTGACTTCTGAAAGTGACCAAGATAAGTCTCAGAAAACAGTCTTTTGGTTTCTTTGACTTCAGAAGTCACAGTTAGTTGTAGATCTCCAGATTGAAAACAGGTGAGGCTGCTATTTATACTAATTTTTCCTCATAATGTAGAGCCAACTCCTAAGGAAGACAATTGAGCTGTAGAGCACTGAATGTTCACCTATGCATCAGACAAAAGATCTCAGAGTTCAGCTCATTGTATATTTCATTATTGCCCTTCTAACTGATGACAAAACTGATCTCAAAGCAACCTCCTGCATCTTGAGCAGCTCTCAAATGCCCATGTCTGTTTCCTATTTCTTTCCAAACCCACCAATATTAGCATTTAGATATATATTCTTATAGCCCATTGCTTTGGACTTCTCTGTTTGCCAATTCTATCAAAAATGGAAATATGTGCATTTTAGATGTATATTCATATAGCTTATCTCTTTGGACTTCACATCAATTCGCTCCAAGTTGCAAAAGGACCCAAAAGATGGAATAGTGAACATTTCTATTTGGATCGTTGGAGGTAAAGGACAAACCTATAGCGGAGATTGACAGCCAGATTGGTGTTACCAAGGGGCCACTTCCCACGTAACTCCAAAAGTGGCTCAGGTAGTAAATGCAATGCTATATGTTTTGCTCGTATACGAACCTTTGGTTCAACCTGGCCTTGATCCATAACCACATTGACTCCAAACCCAAAATTGAGGTTCCATGGTAACCTTGGTTCCTTATCATCATTTGACAAATTCCAGACCTGCATGATGCCAACCCCCCAACATCTCAATTCTGTTACTTGGATCTTCCCACTACATGATTACTACTTGCTTGCAGTCTCTGAGCACAAGAAAGAGGTTACAAAACAGCTTATTAGCAGTTTAAAAAAAGAGCAGAATAACCTGCATGAGCTTGAGCCGTGCACCTCCACCTTGAATTCCACCAAGCCAACCTTTAGAAGGACCAGTGGCTACATACTCCTCTTGATTCCCATACTCCCCACGATAAAGAGGCCCTCCAGAAGACACTGAAGCACCTGGGAGCATTCCATACCCTTCTTGTGAGATGGGGGGAGCCACTCTGCGTCTTTGAAGTGTGGGGCCTTCATAGCTAAGTGCACGTCGTAAGTCAATTCTTAGGATGGTGTGTGAGTCCTTCCATGCTCTCTGAAATATGTTACCCACCATGTCCATCATATAACTTCCAAGAGTCTTGTTGTCATCCCGTTCGGAAAGGGCACCAGAGTGTGGGGTGGCACTGGGAGGGGGTTGGTGTGAGGGCCCCCTGTCTGGTGAAGGTGCATATGGGGAGTGTTCTGGGTCAATGTATGGGGAGATTTGCAAGTACCTTGGATTAGCTGGGGGTTCCATTGGTGGAGCAGAAGGTTCATGTCCTGTTCGGTAACGCCTTTCTCTTGGTGCCTCGACAGACATCCTTGCAGACTTTGAAAAACCTGAACTACAATCTTTCAGCACTCTCTGTTGCTTCTCACTTCACTGATGTAAACAATACTTACAAGACTTGTTTACCCCACTGTTCTATTCAAAACTTGGTTGCAAACACCTTGTCAATGGAAGAAAACCTGCATATCACCAGCAAGCAGACACATGAGCAATGACAACTGACAGGTCAGAGACTTCAAGCATTTGTCTCAAGAAGAAACTGGCCCTGGCCACATATGGCCAAGTTGCTGCCACTTTCAAGCATGGAATCAACCCTAAAATATCAGCAAGTAGAATCTTCCAACTTTTTCAAGCAAGAATCAGAAGCAATCTTTGAACTTCCGGCAAGAAACAGAAGCAACGTTCAACTTCCAGCAAGAACCAGAAGCAATCTTTCAACTTGCAGCAAGGACCAGAAGCTCTTCCAACACCGGCGCAATTCAGCACTAGAGTCTCTGGAACCTAACTTTGAGAGTCTTGGTAGGACTCACTCGCTGCACAACACACTAATAAACACTTCATATATGTGTTGTCTGTACAGAAGTCAGTCAGAAAACCACCAGAAATCTTCTTTGTTGACATGATGACTAAACCTGTTAGATGATGCAACAATAGAGAGGAGAGAAAGATATGCTGCAATTTCTCATTTTTGTTTCAAGCTCACACGTCATCTAGTCAATCTTTCTGTTTCCTCTTCAGAAGCTAAAGTTGTTGCCCACCAAAGGTTTTGACACGGTTTCACATCCAAAGACATGCGACACTGCAGTAACAGCAGCAGCTGCTGCTGCTAGTCGGTTCCAGTGCATGATTACGTCAAGGAGGAAGGAGGAGAGCGAACACTCGTTGGAAGGACCAAAAGACCGAGCTGGTGAAAAGCAGGGGAGAAAGATACTGTGAAAATCCATGTCAGCAAACAAGATCTCCTTGCAAAGACAAGCATAATGATGCAAGAAGAAGAAGAAGACGAAGAAGAAGCGTTCTAACGCTATCCTCGACAAGCACCAGTGAAGTGGAGCAATCTAACCTTGCTGATCTGCTGTTGCTGCTGCTGCTGTCCCTCCACTAAGAAGAAGAAGAAGAAGAATCCGAGTACCGCTCATTCTCTTCGCAAACCTCTTCTTCTTATCTCATTGCTTGGTGTCCTGAATGCGCACACATGTACGCAAACACGATACAATAGAACCAGTCCCGCAAAGCGAAGAGATAATAAGTGTGCACTGCGTACTTTCATTTTTTGTTTTGTCTTTCGTTCACAAAGTCCGAATTGTTTCCGCAATAATACTATCCAATCGATAGAAATTTGAAAGACAAACGAGACTCTCTTCTGAAGTGCGTCGTTCGTGCGTGCTCCACACTTTTCAACTTTCACGCATGCAATTTCAGATGTGTTGTGGAACCACTTTCCAGAGATAAAAGAGAGCTGATAACACAGCATCAAAGAAACGGTGACAAGCAAATGGATTTAGGCTAATAAAGGAAGAAGAAGAAGAAGAAATGTGTGATGCGCATGCATAAAACCGAAGAAGGATGCTTGCTGCTTATGAGCTTGGCACGTGGAGTGAACACAGTGGAGTGACAGTGGAGTGCATAGTTCTCGGGCTAGACTGCACGAACCGCATACCTCCCTCTCTCTCTTCATGTGTATTAATACCGTGACAGACATCCCTACCATCATCGGCTTGGTCACTTATTACTGACACATCAATTTCTCACGACTGTGTGCAAGCAAGCCATTGTTGTATCTGCAAAAGAGGACCAAGAAACTGTTGCAAGAAGGTTGCAATAACTTTGTTATGTGGTGGTGGTGTCTGTTGCATCAATCTTTCTGCCTATGAAGTCTGCTGTGCCCATTGAAAGAGGTTCTCATATGATGAGATATGTCTCAGGGAACAAAGATTCAGTTCCTCAATTTAAATTCAGTAGTATTCGCAAATCCTGTGACCTTTAATCCTCAAAGTGTACTATTACTGAATCTGTGGAGTAGAATCAAAAGCTGCAAGTCACAAACTATTGGAAAATGGGTTGAAATATTTGTTTCTTTATGCTCTCAATGTCACCATCACCCAGTGTAATTGATACCTCTCCTCTACTGCTGTGAAACTACATTCCCAAAGAAAACCAACAAACCATGGACTTTCCATGTTAGAGTTGAAGTTTCCAAATTGGGTCTCCATGTTCAATGACACAGATCAGGGTGCTCAGCAAAGATGAGTGGAGGACTGAAGACAAAATTACTAAATTTGTGGTTTCAAATTGTGACATCCTAAAAATGAGTAGAAATGCCTGAATTTTTGTGACAGAGGGCAGCAAACTCACTTATGGAGATGTGGGGACTTATATGAGTTTGAAATGCTGAATTTTTTTTCTGATCAAAAAGGATTTTACCTCTTTGGCAACTCTGCAAATGTTGCACCCACATTGTTTATCCTGATCAGGCCCCCATGGACAATGCAGTTACTACCATCCTATTCATAGACTATTATCGCCTAACCTTTACCTTTGCAAGAGTAGTGGCACCAATTCTACAATGAAAATCCAAATACCTCGCTAAATTTATCAACCACCATGGTACCTGAATCCATTGACTCAAGTGGATCCTTCCGGAGACGATGCCGTAAGCAATTTGGGATGACAGTGAGGATATCCTGGGGAGTAACCTCATCCCGTCCCTTGAATGCGGCCAATGCCTTGGCTGCCCTGTTGCTCACAATGTCGCCCCTAAGTCCGTCCACATCAAGTTCTGAACAAACTTGAGAGATCTTCACTCGCAAGTCTTGTGGAATCTTCACCTTAGAGAGGCATGAGCGAGCATCAAGGATTTGAGTGCGAAGCTCTTCCTGAGGAGTGCTGTAACGGTTCCTGAAGGATTTGGGGTCTTGGTCAAACATGCCCCTCTCCTCCACTATCTTCACTCTTAGCTCTGCCTCCTTGACTGTGCCCACCTGCATCAAAGTTATAGATGTCAAACTTTGATGAGACAAACTCTAATTTTCCTCATTATTGTGTGTTTGAAGGTACTGGATGGAAACATATCGAATCCAATGTCACAAAAGACACCCATACCTGAGCATGCATACCAAACCTATCCAGCAGTTGCGGCCGAAGTTCTCCTTCTTCTGGATTTCCTGAACCAATGAGAATGAAGCGTGCTGGGTGGGAGATAGATATACCCTCCCTCTCCACTGTATTCCAGCCCGATGCTGCAGCATCCAACAACACATCTACCAAGTGGTCATCCAGCAAATTGACCTCATCTACATATAAAATCCCACGGTTAGCTTTGGCCAATAGACCTGGCTCAAAGGCCCTCACACCCTCCGTAAGAGCTTTCTCTATGTCTATTGTCCCACACACACGATCCTCTGTTGCTCCCAATGGAAGGTCCACCATGTTGATCTTGGTTGAAATCACAGGAAGCTCCTGATTGTCCTCTATTCTCAGCCTTATTTCCTCGCTCATCAGCTCTGGGTCTTCTGGATCAGAGTTGAAGGGGTCCCCAGCCACCACCTTGATCTCGGGTAGCAAGTCTACAAGTGCACGCACAGTTGTTGACTTGCCAGTGCCACGATCGCCCATTATCATTACACCTCCAATTTTGGGGTCAATCACGTTCAGTATCAGACAAAGCTTCATTTCCTCTTGCCCAACAATTGCTGTGAAAGGAAAGATAGGCCGCTGTGTGTCCTTGGAAGTGATAGTCTTGCTCTGCAAACCAACCATACTTTGCTGTCAAAATCGCTTCACAAATGAAAGTTACAAAATCCAATACCCTTTTTCTTTATGTTTATCTTAAACCCAATATAAACCACAAAGATGAGGGTAATGATAAAACACACATGACTGTGAATAAAAACAACATTGCATTGATTTCACTGCACACCATTTAAGCTTCTGAGCATTTTGATGATGACATTGCATGTCATTGAAACAATAACTTCTGTGTTTATTTTTTCTGTTCTCATTCTCAAGCCTCAACCACTCTATCTCTGCCATTGTACAAACTTCTAAACCTACATCCCTAAGAGACAACTGTGTGCAAAATGCATGCATCCCTGGGTTTTTTTCTTTGCATTCAGTACAACTTCTTTCTTCTCTGTTATAGAAGTTCTCTTCTTCTCTCTGCAGTTCAATTTGTCTTGTTTCTCTAGTTGAAGTTTCACTTCTCTTCTCTGCAAGTTCAATTTCTTTCTTCTCCATAGTTCAAGTTTCACTTCTCTTCTCTGCAAGTTCAATTTATCTCTTCTCTGCAATTTAGACATTCCCAATCTAAGATGATGCACAGCTAAAATAACATAAACTCATTATCAAATGCACTCAAAGCTTTGTATGTAGGAAGCTTAACCTCGGTTGCTGGTGGTTTGATGGGAGTGGCAACATTGGTGACCTGAATTGCACCACATGGCCTCTTCCTGCTGCTGCGTCGTCTCTCTTGGCTTTTTCGACCCGAACCACTTTGCAAATCTACCAGACCTTCTTTGTTCCATCTCCTGACACACACACTACCTGCACACTCACACTCACAAAACCCCCCTTGTTTCGTCAATGATGAAACCTCCTCCCTCTCTCTCTCTCTCTCTCTCTCTCTCTTCCCCAAGCTCTAGCTCCAAGCAACAATCAACAAACCCCCGTCGAAGGAAAAACCGAAAGAAAAACACCATCACACATACGCACATTTGCAGTTTTTACTTCCCACTACCACTAACCAAAAAACACTTCCCATCCTCCCATGTCCCCCAGCAGCAAGAAAAACACTCGAACGCAAACCACCAAAGAAGAAGGCATGGGGGACAATCGAAGCAGAGAGAAAAAGGAAGCAAGTAAGCAAAGAAGCCACAAACACAAACAAAAGAGTCAGCAGCTACACATGCCTGCGTGATGATGATGAGAGGAGGTGTCAAGTTTGTTATGGACTGGAAGCTCCGTTGCTGCTGCAACAAAAGACCTTCCAACCGCAACTCCTCCAGCTAAGCTAACCACAGCAGACGCCATTTTTCGGAGGTGAAAAAATGGCGACGATGATGATCTATCTGCTAGCGAAGAAGATCGAAGCAGCAGCAGCAATAGAGAGGCTAGATGATTGATTCCCTCGTGAAATTCCTTCTGAGAAATCCAACGCACTTCCTATTGGCCTGCTTCATGGATAAGGCTGCTCCTGCTTCTTCTTCTTCGTTAGGGTTGTATCCGTCACCGCACAATCCCGTTTCCGCTGCTTCTCCTAACCCATAACCAGCAACCGCACTCACAACCGGACACAATCATCCAGGCCTGTTCCATTGCATTAACATTTGGAGTCAATGATTTATGACATTTCAATCATAATCTTCTACTCTGGAAGATTATGAACAAGATGAAGAGCACTAAGTGTTATCAGCATAATGGGCAGCCACGAGCTTGTTCCGTTGCATTAATATCTCTAGTCAATGCTTATGACAATTCATCTACCCTGGAAGATTATAAACAAGATGAAGAGCACTAAGCATTACCAAGCTTATGGTCTAGCCACAGCTAGTATTAGTGTTAAAATATGTTAAGCACTAACACCAGGTTAACACTGGGTTATTTTAGTGTTTTTTGGGATTGACCTCTAACTAGCAAGAAAGTCCCAAACCAACAATACAAAGAATGACATCTATCTAGACCTAGTGCTAAATTAACATAGAATTTAGGTTAGATGAACTTACTAACTTTTTCTTGCTTTTTTTGGTGCAAATCTAGAATGGTAGAATAACATTTTGATGTTGTCATCATCACACAAAGTTTAAACCCTTTTAACACCATTTTTTTTTTTTTTTGGCACTTCAATTAATCATGTTGTTTCTTTTTGCATTATAATTGCATCTTCTTCTCTGTGATTTTGCTTTTATCTCTCTTGTTGGAAGTTCATCAAACTTTGTCTCTTCTTCTTTGCATCTTTCTTCAAGTTTCATTTGGTTTTTGTTGGTGCATTTATGCATAGTTGGTGACATTCTACAATTGGAAGGATATTTCTTTTTGTACTTTAACTACCTTTTTTCCCTTGTGCTTTTGCTTTCATTATCTTATTGGATCTTCATCGAGCTTTGTCTATTGTTGTTAGTTGTGTTATTTTTCAAGTTATTTTTGTTTTTATTGGTGCATCTATGCATTTTCACATGACAATTAATGATGTTTTGCAATTAAAGATTAGATCATGTTCATGACTGCTAGTGATGTTTAGTAGTTCAAGATTCATTTGTGTTCTTCTTCTTGTAGCACTTCATAGCAATTTTTTCTAAAGTGCAAAGTTTGGCAAAGAAATGTATGTTATTATGTTGTTATGTGTCTTCTTCATCCTCACAAATTTTATTCCTTTCTCCTTTTACATTTTTGCATTTGTTCATTGTGTTATTATTTTTTTACAGTTGTCTTGTTCAACTACATTGATTGTTTTGTTAATGGTTATTAAAGATGATGTTGTGATCATTATAAGTCTTTTTTTGTTTCTTGTCATGTTACTACAAAACTTGTTGTATTTGTTTGATTTGCCACCTTTTTTCAAGTAGCTTTCTAGCATAAGTGCATAGTTGCAACCAATTGGTAGACTTGTAACATTTCTATTTGTCTCCATCAACACCTACTTGTATGCAACCCATGCTTATTTCGTACAAAACTTGACCATTGGGTTAAGCCAAGTTCAACAATATGATCTCAATATTCCAATGACAATGTTTCATTGGAATTGGTTCATGTAGGATGGGTATTTTGGTGATTGTCAATTCGACAATTCCAAAGACATTTTAAATTATATTTTGTCATAGATCAAATTCCATTTTGGAATCATTTTTTTTTTTGTCTATTTGTATTTTGTTGTCTATTTTGCACCCTTTCAATGTTTTTTCTTTCTTTTATATGTTTGTATCTTGTTGTGAACTTTTTTAATGAATCGAACTTTTGTTGGCATTTTGCCTAACAAATCAAGAATGTAAAAAACATTAATGGAACAAAATGACATATAGTGAAATTTACAAAATTATATCTTTTGAAACAACAAAATTGATTACAATAAAATTATTATGTCTAAACAAAATAATTTAATCAACATCATTAATAGTGTGAAACAACGTGGGACCCAAATTTCTTGTTACAAAATATGATGATGAATGTTGGCTACAAAACTTCAAAATGTGAAAATAAACACATATTGTTAATCAATTGAAGCCTCCCATTCAAAAGGACACAAAATACAAACTTTCTATTCTAGTTGAGGTGCAGGTAGCTTGTGCTTTTTATAAACTTGTTCAAGGTTGCAATCTTTTAATTTGTAATGAATTGTTTGTTGTGGGTTGATCAACGATCTTTCTTGTTGTGGGAGAGGTGATCATTTTATCAATATATAATATTTTAAAAATCATCAAATTTGACATACTTGAAATAAGATGAAACTATGATGTAAGGATTCAAAACCTCTTGTGGTCTCCCTAGACACATGGGGCTAGTGACAATATTCATTTTCTTATTTCAAAACGTCTTGGACCTATTAACAAAACTTACTACTATTATAAGATAAGAAAATATAATGTAGTGTGTCAAACTATTGTCAATGATAAAACATTTATTGACCTATTTGTTGATTTTTTAAGTAATGTCACAGATTTTTGTAAGCCCATTTGTATATATATAATATATGCTTTTTGAAAATTGGAGTTCTATAATAATAATTATAATGATAATGATAATAATTTGTTAGTATGATTTCAATTATTGTTGTTATTGTTTGTTTGCTTGTTTTTGGGCTCTTGTTTCTGACAGAGTAAGTTAAGTAGTTTTGATTTGGGGGTGATGTCGGGGACTTGGAACCGGATTTCAGGGTCCATGTTGGTGTGGAACCGGATTTCAGTTCTACTGTTTTCAGGTTCTAAGAACCGGAGGTGGTTGATGGGACAGGAGTCAAGAACCGCCCAACACTGGTTAAAACACAACTGGTGGTGCAGTTAGCGTGGTTAGGTTTGGCGGGGAAGAAAGCTCTGCGTTGCAAGAGGGGTGAGATGAGGACGCGAAGGTGACGTGCGAGGGAGGGAAGAAAGAGAGAGAGCGCGAGCGCGCGAGAAAGAGGGGGAGAGACAGCGAGAGAGATTGAGAGAGGATGCCTTTTTCCTTTGGAGTGCAGTAACAGTTTTATAATAGCGATGCCCACGCTGTTCACAATCAGCACTGTAGTTTGCTGTAGCACTTGTCTTGTTTGAATCCTTTCCTAGAAAGAAAGACTTCCTTCCGTCTACTACGCTGCTTCTGGTCCTCTAGCTTTTGTTGTTGTTGTTGTTGTTACCCCTTTTGTTGTTTCCTTGGCTGTCTCTGCCAATCTTTCCATCTCTTACTGGATCCCTTTTGTTATCTCTTTTCTTGTATCAACATGTACTAAACCCCTGTGGTCATAAGCACAGTCTCCCTCTCGTTGTTGGTGTTGTTGTTGCTTTTCCTGTTTGCTTCTTGTGGGTTTTCTCAGAGTTTTGGGTGGGGGTTTTGGGTGTAGCAAACTGGATTGATTAGTGGGTCTATCAGGAAGCTCTTCCTTTATGCAGGAGTGTAGAGAAGCTCAAGTGGTGTTGAAGCATTATAGAGGGCTCTGCTGCTGCTAATGCTGCTGCGAGGGAAATAGTTGAGTTGTTTTGGACTTGTTTGAACTGTGTCTGTCTGGAGCTTCTTCTGCTGTTGTTCCTATTTGGTACTGCTGGAGTCCGTGGCTGCTGCAGCACCAGGTGAGTCAAATGTATGTTGAAAAGTCTTCTTTCGTCTTTCTGAAGCTCTCTTTGGGTCTTCTGCGATGCTCATGATGATCTTCAGCGAGTTGGATATAGCCTTGCATATACCCACTGAAAGAGGGGATAGGGGTTGAAAGGAGGCCCAAAGACAGGGTGTCTTTACAGATGACTCTATTACGACCCTTTTTCGGTATGAAGACATGGTCATAATTGAACCCATTCGAACTGAAATGTCCTGAAACCAAAAACCCTAATCCTACTCTCTGTGTGAACTCAAATGTCCTGAAATCCAAAACCCTAATCCTGCTCTCTCTGTGAGGAACTCAAATGTCCTGATGTCCAAATCCCTACTATTGCTGCGTATTTCCGTGTGTGGAGCGCAAGAGCTAGTTGGCGATGGCGCTGCGACAGGCACTAGGAGCATCCAGCGGGGAATTGATGCGTGAAGATGCCATTCCTTGCGGGCGCATGACGCGTATCTTTTCCACTGTTGCTGGTGTAGGTGGAGTGTTCCTCTCGTGGCCCTTGTGCTCGATCCACTACGGTTGGTCTCGAACTTTGTATCTTGATTGCATTTTGCAGAATTGCTTCTGGCGGTATTGAAGTTAGCTATACCAGCCTTGCTTGCGCTCCAGCAGATTTGAGTACTGTGAATTGTCTATGATTCCAAAGAATGTTTTGGAAACCTTCGTCAGCTTCTGTTGCAATTTGACTCTAGTCCTTAGAGAATGTGGATTATAGTACAATTGTTGTATGTGACTTCTTGCGGATTTCTTCGTGCACTGGTTGTTCAGAGTTTCTGATTTGGCTGTGCATGTGTTCAGGGCCTCGAATCACATGGCCAAGAGTCTTCAGGTGGCAGATATGCGGGGCTGTAGGTGCAGCTGCTGCCATGGCCACATTCGCTCGGCTATGGGAACCTGCATGTGAGCCTCAAAACATAGCTGCATATGATTCTTAGCCTATCTAAGCCCCCACTTTCTGCCCCATTGATTATCCATTATCTCAGTAGCCCCTTGATGATGTATCCAGTGCCCGAACATTCTCCATCTCCTAACCTGGACTTGTTAGGGTTTAAAGCCAGCAGTGGTCTTTGGTATAAGTGTAACAATTAAGAAATTTTCATAGCAAACACCACACTGGCTAAGAAAGTATTGCTGATAGAATGACATTGGAACCACAACTGTAGCTATGCTCCTGGCATTGAAAAATTAAAATGAAATGAAGCTTACACTCACAAACTTGTTGCAGCTTGCATCAGGATACTATTGAGCTATTTTTTATTAGCTATGTGTCTTGATTGCTAGCCAACATCAGGAGTCATGGCTGAGTCTCCTG
Source organism: Sphagnum contortum (assembly GCA_963920785.1). NCBI lineage: Eukaryota > Viridiplantae > Streptophyta > Sphagnopsida > Sphagnales > Sphagnaceae > Sphagnum > Sphagnum contortum. Next base: position 11,579,233 of record OY987282.1, read on the forward strand.
TTGGTTCTGGAAATGTGACAGAAAGTCAGGATGCAGATTGTGCATGATTTATTTACCTGAATTTTAGGCTGGTTGTCATGTACTGACATCAACATTCGTGACTGTTGGGAGTTGATGAAGTCACAGGGTAGTCATGGTAGCTTTTCACTGCTATTTGTGATGAAGGTGATGGTCTGGCAATTTGTGAGCAACTCTCAGAAGGTGATGACTGTACTCATTTCTCATTGTACCCTTAAAGTGTTGTTGTGGAAATTTCTCTGGACAATCAATCACATAGAGACATAGTATTGTATAGTTGTATTCCTGGCCTTTAGAACATGTGATTCTTGGTTACACAGCTAGAAGCATAATGTATTCTTGATCAAGTTCCTGGAGCTGCCAGAATTTGCAATACTGATCACAACACCATGGACACCGGATTCCGCAAATTCAAGCAAATAAACTGAGAATCTTAGGGCCAGTGAGGGTACCCAAAATAGAAAGGAAATATAAAATCCACAATTCTTTATTTTTTAAGTGTCTGGTACCTAAAGGTGCGTTGGAAAGTAAGCTACAAAATTTCCCGGGATTTTTCTTTGTTCGAGTTGCGAACTGAAGATGAATTAATTTTCTTCAGAACCAGGACAAGGGACAAACTGCATTGGGTGAAGCTTTTCCTTCTGAGTGGGGCTTAGATAGGCTAAGAATCATATGCAGCTATGTTTTGAGGCTCACATGCAGGTTCCCATAGCTGAGCGAATGTGGCCATGGCAACAGCTGCACCTACAGCTGCATATCTGCCACCTGAAGACTCTTGGCCATGTGATTCGAGGCCCTGAACACATGCACAGCCAAATCAGAAACTCTGAACAACTAGTGCACGAAGAACTCCACAAGAAGTCACATACAACAATTGTACTATAATCCACATTCTCTGAGGACTGGAATCAAATTGCAACAGAAACTGATGAAGGTTTCCAAAACATTCTTTGGAATCATAGACAATTCACAGTACTCAAATCTGTTGGAGCGCAAGCAAGATTGGTATAGCTAACTTCAATTTTGCATATAGATTTCATACACATTTCAAATCAAAAAATTGGCACGTGGATTTTAGAGCATAGAACTTTTTAAAAAAAACTCATGTGCAAACCTACACACAACTTAGAAAGCAACATTTGTTTTCAAATATTAAGGTCACATTCATTTATCTTATCATTTTTTGGATGTTAAACAATTTACCATTCCAAAATTGGTTTTTTTGGGGTAAAACTTCATTTTTTAGGTAACAATTTTTAATTTAGCACATTATTACTATTATTTTTATTTTTTCTGCCATGTAAACTGCCACCTTAGATTTAATGGTAACTTTAACATTAGGTGTAGACACTTATAATTTGTTAATTTTCTAACATTTAGTTAACATTGTTTTAACAATAGGTGTGGATGCACCTTTACTTTGTTTTTTAACATGAACAAACTTAAAACAACATAATCATTCACCATAGATGTTTAACAAGTTAGTTTGTATGAACTTCAACTTGAGTTAATATCTAGTTTCACATTGGTAATGCATGTTATAATAAGTAGGACCTATATGTAGGTAGATAGGTAGGAAAACATGTGACTACTACTCTTCCCTTTAACAGACAAACCACAACTGAACACAATCTAATTTGGGCCCACATGAATCAACATTTGCTAGCCACACCATCCATTAAATGGCCCATATGACTTAGTTATGGATGTAACTCAACTTGCATTAATATGCGATTTCACCTTGGTAGTGCTTCTATGTAACTAAATAAATAACAAAATAGGTGATTATTAGGTAAGTAGATGGTTTTTATTTTATACAATAGGAACAACACAACAAAACTTGACAATGGGTTTTCACATCTTTCGATGGACTATGGATGTTTTTTTAAAATGATGTTCAAACTCAATGGGTTCAATGAACCATGAAGTTTAAAAATCTTTTATATTTCAAGTTTCATGTAAGGAAACCCATGGGAAACCTATAAGTGAGGTAGCCAATTCAACTTCTTAACAAACAATGTACCTCGTGGAAGTTGATGAAACAACATTCTTGGTGTATGACCTCACTATACAAAACATGGCGATCATGATTCCATGCATGGCATAACTGATGTCTTATTTTCAAAATTTTGTGATAAAATAAGACTCAAGTTTTCATGTGTCTATAATTAAATATGACTAACATTGTTTATGCTATGTTTTGGTTTAGTGCATTCATGAAAAAATATCTAAAATGCTTTAACTAGCTTGAAGATCAACACAGGGAACACCTCAATCAACAAAGCTTAACATTTGTTTCCAAATAGTTGAAAAAGTTTAATATGATCATTGTAGTGAAGATTGAGGCTATAAAGTAAGACTAGAATCCCATATGGCACATTGTCATCAATTATAAATGCTTTGTTGAAAGAAATTGACTTATATTTTGGAGCCACTCAATTAAGGAAACATCAATAATCAAAACCCAAATTTTACAAATGAATACAATATGCAAAAATGTTCTTCATGAAGTCATGTGAGGGAAAGCTTTTTACTAACATTCCATTGATAAGGACATGAGTTATGCATGTTCAATTCAAGGTGTGAACTATCATTCTATTAACGTTGATATTAGGGAATATTGACATAATTAGAAGAAGACAATTGGCTAGGTTTTCAAATCAAGCTTTGTAGGTTTTAGTTGATGTTCAAATTTTGGATTAGGTTATGTAGGTTTTAGATAAAGCTATTCAAATAATGTGTCCATATTTTCAACATGTATTATGATCAATAATTTTTTTTCATAGGATAATAGGTAATTTTGTTTAGCATTATTAATTTTTTTTCATTCATAAACCACAACTTGGCCTCCCTACTTTAGGACTACCCCTTTGGATTCATAATTTAAGTATGTGCAAAGGATTGAGCTTTCTATCCCATAATCCATCAACTTTAGAAAAGGGGCATGTGTGAGGCCAACTTTTGTCAAGGAATTAAAGCTATCTTCATACTCAAAAGTCCACACAATCTCTTGGTTCAAATGAGCTAAGGTGTGCCAAGTAAGACTAGAAGTGTAGGCTCCTTGACATATTATATATTTTGTTTCCCATTAGTATCAAAAGGAGTCAATATTTAAAAATATAATACCTTAGAGCACCATATATTTAGAACTATAAAAATCATGCAACTATCAAAATCATCCACTTTGGGTCCATGTGTGTGTATGGTGAAATAAAATGGTCCAAACCTAATATCCTAATACCTAGGTTGGTTTGCTAGTGAAGTGTTTAATAATTCCTTTTTTTTGTTAGTTAATATGCTCAACAATAAAAATAACACTCATTCTCAATTTGGCATCATACTAAAGAATGAAGCTATTATGCTTAAGAGCTTCATTCAATTTTTGGCACAGCAAGCACACATTTTTCAGAATTTTCAGCAATTTCAAAAAGTAATTGATTAGCACCTAACGAGCCTAATGGAACTATGGTAGTCAAGGATTAAAAAAAAGTCACATGATGACATGATTTATTGTTGTCCATCGGAAGTAGAAAAATGAATCATATGCTTTGAAGTTTTGGAGTGGCAATTTGGTAGGTCTAGGAGAAACAAAAATCTGGGATACAATGCAACAAATTGAATCCTTAAGAAAAAATCGTCAAGAGTGAATGCAACACAACAATGTTTCAAGGTAGATCAAAGCATTCGTATCTATTATTTGTCACCTAAATGTTCAAAGACATAAAAGAATTTTTTTGTCCATCAGAGCGCAAATGAATCATTCACGTGCTTCAAAGTTTTGAATTGTGAATTACACATGTAGGAGAAGGAAAAATCTGGGACACTTGAATGTGAGAATTGCTGCTGAAAACTGTGGAGAATGAGTCCAACACAATGTCAATCTTTCAAGGTAGGCCAAAGCATCATATCTATTATGGCCACACAAATGCTGAAGGTTAGAAAAGGATTGTTGTCCATCAGATGGAGCAAATGAGTCATCTGCTTTGAAGTTTTGAATTCTGAATTACAGGTGTAGGAGAAACAAAGATCTGCTGTGTGATGATGCAAACAACAATCCATGCATGAAACTGTGGAGAGTGAGTGCAATACAACAATCTGTCAAGGTAGACCAATTGTCATCTCTGTTGCCATCATAGACCTGCAGCTCTCTCCAGGGGGATGAGCACTGATTTTCTGTTTTGTTTCAGGCCTTTGTCCAAGATCTCATTGTTTGCAACCTTCCAGGTTGACTGTAGAAAGAGATGAGATCATGGATTATGATGGCATGTGATATATCGATGACTGGTGTGCAGAAGGCACTACCATCAGTGTATCCAAGCCCTTTTTTCAGTGTTTGGTGATGTTACAAGCTGAATTCATTTCTTCAGTAGAAGAAAACCTCTGATCATAACATACTAGCTCAAATGAACAAGGGTGCAATTCTACATCTGACTAGAATAGTTTGAGAAATCAGCTTCCCAGAAGTTGTCTGTAGCTTCACTTTCAAACTCAAACATTTTGCAAGCAAATTAGATGCAGGATTTTTGGTAATTGAATTTCACATGTTGTTGCTTCAACATAGCATAATTTTTCTTTGTAGAAAACTTGAGCACTAAAGTCTTTTTCACGGCGGTTTTGGTACTTGTGCATTAGTCATGGTCATTATATGGTTTTGAAATCTGTTCATCTTGTCATGCTGCACATTGCAAGCCTGAAGGTCATATATATGGAGTTGCCAACAGTAGGAGGTGGGAATGCAATCTGCAGTTGGGGCCTTCAAGCAGGTACTGGCAAGTTCACCTACTTCTATGGAAGTGGGCGAATCCCTGAACCATGCAGCTAATTGACTTTCTGCACAAAAGCCTTTTTGTAGTTTGGAATGCTGAGTGAGAGAAAAAAGGGGGAGAAATGCTTGCATTGTGATACATGTATCTACATTAATTGCAATACTATGGTTAAGTGGGGATGACAATAACATGAAGTGTTTCAAGTGCACAGTTTCAAGGCAGGGCTCACTATTTTGTACAAGTGAGATAACTCACCGTTGCAACAAGTGGGAAGGTTTTGAGTGACGCATTTTTTTATGCACAGGCCTATGGGTTTGAAAAAGATATGACGATAAAAGAATGCAGCCCAAAATCAAGAAAAGGTGCGTGGCACATCAAGCAGGGGGATTCCTGTTACAGTGATTTCCTGGCGAGGTAGCTGAAACCCAATTTTCAACTCCTCCAGCACTGTCTTCATATGCAAGATCATGTTGCTTCGTCGTTGCCATCTCTCACCAGCTTCCTGCACTATCAAAGCACATGCAATTACATGTGAATGTGGATGCACAGATTCTCTGTCCATTGTCTTCCTTTCTCTGATTTTCGCACAGAAGTAGTTTCTGCTATCTGCTACCAGTTCTAAGGCTTAGGGTGTCTCATGCTCAAATTATCTTAGGATTCAACACCTTAAGTGATTCCCTTGGTAGAGTCAAAAAAATTCCAATTGAAAAGATGATGGATGTTGACCTGGAAGTTGAGATGGTGCTGCATCCAAATGGACATCTTCATGCGGTTGCTGTCCTCAATATCCTTGCAGAGTACACGGAATGTGGGATACCAAAACTGTGGTAGACTTTCGATGTACTTTGTCATCTTCTCTTTGAGAATCCCAATCTTCTCCACAGGTGTGCTTGCATGGATCTGGAAGTCAATGGCGTCCCATTGGTCAGGGCTGCGATAGAAGTTGGAAATGGGCTTTGATGCCAGAACAGAATTTGGATAGTATACCTTCTCATTTGAACCACTGCATTCATGAGATATACCAAGTTGAATATTAGGAAGGTAAAGAGAACCCATGTATGGAAATGCTCATGATTTGGGACTCACCCATGAGATCTGAAGTTTAAGAAAAGATAATTAGTTAGTAGACCTTGGTGCTGGTGAGACCAAAAAACACTTGCCTTAGGAATATGGTGTTCAGAATGTTCAATTCCTGCAGTGAGGCACTCCCCTCCCAAGATAACAGATTGTTAAAATTTCTGTTTGCAGGTGTGCACAAATTCTAGACACAACAGAATCATTGAAGGTTGGTTAATCTGCCTAGTTCCTGGATAATCATGCCAAAGGTGTAGGACAATGAGGTGTGAAAGGAAGGTTGTGGTTAGGAGGGAGTCAAGGCAATGTAAAACAGACCTCGACAACCAAGGAATTTCCATCAACTAGGATCCGGTCACCCACATCAAAGGGGTGCATAATGAAGAGGAAAATGAGAGACTCGAATGTGCTTCGTGCTGCGTTGCCAAACACAAACACCGAGGGGAGCAAGATTGAAGAGAAGGCCACCAGTAGCTTCTGAGTGTTCACGCCCATTATTAGGAAGCATATTGTAAGCAGAACGGCCAGAACGAGCTGCATATATTCACCAGACCTTGTGAGGGTTTTTCCACTGGTAGCCTACATTATGTTCTGAAACAAAGTTGTGAGACATGTATCAAGGATGAGTTGCTGGCATACATACAACATCAAGCACGCGATGAAGCTTGGCCACCACTGTTCGGTTGTCACTCAGAGTCAGAGACAAAGCCTTGCGCTCCTTGTACACTGTCACTACCCACTTTACAAGGGCCTTCTTTGAGATTGTTCCTTGATCTGATACCTCAAACAATTCGAATGCCTGTGGTGCTTTTTCCTCTGGAAAAAACTCCAAGAAATTCTTCAGTGTCAGACTCTTCTCTGTTCGGTCTGCCATATTGTAAAAGATCTGCTGGCAAAAAAGTTCACAAGTAAGAGGAGGGACAATTGGAAGGTTGGTCAACTGGAGATCAGGAATGGGGATCAGGGATCAGTAACCTGCTTGGCTGCAGCTTTAGCCTGGGCTTCACTGTCGATTTCCCAGTCATCAGACAACATGGAAGCATAAGTTGTCATGTTGTGGGTGCGCACCAACTTCATCAGTCTCCGTAGTGTCCATGCTGACACTGTCTGAAGCACTCACATTATCCAAAACCCCATGGTTAGTTTTTCACTTGATCTGCTGTCTGCATTCAAATGTAATATCATGAGGTTTGATACTTAACAGTCAGTCACAAGTTTCTGGGAGATTTTCACATTCAAGAAAAGGACTGCTATGCTGAAATTTATGTCCTTTTAATCTTGTGATGGGGCCAAGGAAGCTATAGAACTCACATGTGAAGTCAACCCTTGCAGCTTGTCCTGTGCAATGACAACCTCAGGGGTTGTAGTGACTTTTCCATTGGTTGCACCAGGTATTGAGACATAGCTTACTTTCCTGTGAGGTGTTTGATGAGCAGATGGGGGTTGCTGAACATCATATTTACTGCTTGGCAGTCCTTGCCACCCATGTGGAGTTCTTGGCCGTGGTTCAGAAGGCTGTGTTTCATATGCAATCCCTGTTGATTTGGGAACCTGTGACTCCAAGTCAGATGTCACTGGCCTTAGGGACATCTCACGAGGAGTCCCAGGCAATTGAGGAGCTCTCATATCCTGTTCATTGGATACTCCTCCATAGAGCCATGTTGACTCATTTTCACCCTCTACATACTTGGGCTGTGAAATAGTTTCCAACACATACTGATGAAAGAGGCAATCTTGTATTCTATCAAAGTAAGCTGCACGGTGGAATGAGTTGGCTGCCACTTTCACAAACAATACCTTTGCCATCCACAAGACTGATGCTGCAAAGAAACACCAAAGCACCTGTAGCCCAACACCATGCCCATGATAGAAGCTCTAAAAGCAGGAAAATCTTGAAAGAGCTCTAATATGCAGGTTTCAGTTGAGTGGCTTTTAGTAGTAGTATTTTTCTGTCATGCTGATATTACATTTGTCCACAGGTACAAAGCTGGTGTTGTGGAAGCTTTTTTGGCTTTCCTCGCAACTCCCAGCTGAATCTTTTGAACTGGCACAATGGTGGACATTCAATTGGCAAGAGAATGAGTACTGAATAATTTGCAAATGTGCTGCTCCGTTCTCAATCAGTACATCCAATATCTGTATGCAGAATTGGATCTATCTGACTCTTTTTCTGCTGGTTCTCTTTCCTGGCACCACTAGTTCAAATTGGATTCTAATATCTCTGCAGAAACATGCACAGGGATGGATATATGATGATGTACCTTGGTGATGACAGGAATAGTTTGGGTGTCTGTATTGTTCCTGAATATGATCTTCCAGGTCCCAATCACCAAAGCCAACCAAATGCAGTTTTTCACCGCATGACGCAACCCATACACAAAGTAGAGCACCTGCCTCTTCAGCAGATAGTGGTGCTCTATTAACACCACCAGAAGCTTCATTCACACCCCACACAAATCAAAACTATGTGTGAGTAAGTTTTGGGAAACCTTTATTTTCTTCTTTCAAAATGCAAAGGTGGTTGTCATCTTGACCAGAGTCTGGGTACTACTATTTGCTAGTTGCTACCAAACAAAATTGCTTTAGACTTGCAAGACCTTCATAGAGTACAAGGAGAAAAAAGTGCATGGGTAACAGTCCTTTTTCAGTGTTCTAAATAGAGGCCCTGAATCATGGGATGTCTTCCTCCGAGTCAAATCACAAGTACTTCAGTTCAATGTGGCAGATGTGCATCTGATGCCACAACTCAGATGCACAGATGTGCCACATTCCTACTTGCTGATTGCTGTCAGCCATCAAAAGCATATTATACTGACCAAAATCAAGTAGAAGACAAATGTGTTGTGATATAGTGTGTACCTGAACGGCACCTCCTGCAATTAGACGGCCACATGAGACCATCAGCATAAGAGTAAGCCATTGCCACAGCACCAAGTTATACCAATACACCTTCCGCAGTGACTCATAGCGGACCGAACAAACCAGGAGAGCAATCAACGCTATCAGGCTTATCCTCTGCATCCAATACAACCACCTGTTGCTTTTCCTTTTCCATCTCTTGTATTGCGGAATCGACTCATCCTCCAAAGGATCAACCTAAACAACACAAGAGTTTTAGAAGCCGGCAATGAAGGGTTACCTCCTACCCTAATTAGCATCAAAGTTGATCATATGGCATGTTCAACAAGTGCTCTTCATCTTGGCAGAGATGGTGTCCACAATCTGTACTTGGTTTGCAGTTTTGAATGACGACAGCTTGTAGGTGAAGAATTGGAGGAGGTGAATGTTTTGACGTAAGGCTTATGAAGAGCAGAAAAGCATGATGCAGAAAATGTTGGCAAGAAGGGTAATGAGCAAGAGAGGCCTAGTACCTACCTCTTCCTCAGGGGGTGCAGAGCCAGAAGGAGCAGCTGCACCAGCAGTGCGAGGTGAGAACAGCATGTTGGCTATCGACTTGATTTTGCTTGGGGTGGCCGCTGCAACGAAGGAAGCGACGCGCCTAAGACCTCCAGGCTTGGGTCGGCGGCTGGTGGGTAAGCCCCCAAAAGTGAGCTCTGGGTTAATGTGTTCCTGTAAGCTATAGCGGCGAGTTCTTGCGTCTCGGCGGTCGCTCACCAATCTGCGTACCACAGGCGTCATGGGTGGTGGATCCTGTAGCCTTCCCTTGAGCCTGGCGTGCACCTTGGGAGGTTTCCTGCTCGTCATGAACCCGCCATACAGAACAGTTGGGCTAATAGGGCTGTGGGCCCCTGGCGAACTTTGATGGCTGATTTGCTCGTCGCCTTGTTCAGGAAGAGTGAGAGCTATCAGGTTGGGTTTCCGGAGCTTCATAATGGAAGGTTGTCCGCCCCTGGAACTCTCAGATTGCACTGCAATGCAGCTGGTATTAGAAGAGGATGTTGCAGCATCCTCCAGAGATGGGAACTCAAACCTCTGCAAGTCAGGCCGATCATGAGATGATCCCAATTTACTCGAAGATGCTGCTCCAGGTCCTTGTTGCGCATCGACTGCTGCTCTAGGGCTGGAGCCATGCTCGTAACCGTAAGGTGGTATCTGGGACGACTCCTGGCCGCCCCTGCCGCCGTGATCTGTAGCAGAATCGTCCGCGATCACTCTTCGCTTGGTTCGCAAGTTGGGAATTGTTTGGAGGATATGTACATCCTGAGCGTCTGTGGAAGGAGGCTGCTGCTGAGCTCGCAAAGTATTTTGAGTGAACGCTGCACTTCGTCTTATCTCATCGGCTGCTGCAGCTGCACTCATGGCAGTCGCGACTTCCTTGGCAATGAAAGCCTGTGAGATATCATCTGACGAATGCTGCAATTGGGTGGCCAAATTCACATCTGCTTCATCATTGATCGTTCCTGACGCAGTCAGATAATCCAATGGGTCTCCCATGAGACAGCGGGCCTGCAATCTACCACAGGCTTTTTTGTTCACCTCTGGCCTCGCGAGTCTTCAATCAAATAGAACCAGGTAAACGACCCACAAGTCTGAAAGATCTCGATTCCTTTGCATGGCTCCAGGGATTAAAAGAAAATGGTACAATCTGTGACCCATTAGCCAGTGCCTCTCATCATCATCGTCATCATCATCACAATTGCAGTCTGCATTGAATCTATGACGTGGTGGTGGGGCTATAACAAAGCAATAATTCTGAGCTAAGTCTATGATCCAAGATAAGCTGCAATGGTGTCAAAGGTCCAGATCAGGGCTGCAACAAAGTTGCTTCTGTTTGTAGCAGTTATACGGAAACCTAGGAAATTTATTTTATCTTTGGGTCTACAGGATCATCTGATCAAGAAATCATACGCCATTGTACACTCCCTGATCAAGCGCCACACTCATCCAGAAAATCTAGTACATACAAGTTTCACGTGTGGAAAATCTCGTGCTTGATTGACACATGCCAAGGATCATTCCCAGTTTTGGGTTCGCACTATGCATGAGTCTCTGCAAGTCTCTGCAACTTCTGGTGTCCAGGGAGAGGTAGCAAGATAGTGCCCATTATTATGTACACGGAAAAAAGATCGGTTTTTCTTGAAGCAGCAGGCTACAAGATAATAATTATGTTGAAGCTTCTGGAATTTGTGGAACGGACTCGCAGTAGCAATCCAAATTGATGAACCTTTTTTGTTGTTGCGATTATCATCAATAGAAATTGGCTACTGCAGCGACAAAAATTGAAGGTTTTTTGTTGGAAGAATAGAGACGCGGGAGGGGAGTATGAGAATGAAGGAAGGGCCGGTGGGGGGGGGGGGCGTGGAGGAGGCTGAAGGTTGGCATGTTCGGAACCCTATCAACGGTCGAGAATACCAGAATATTCAGAAACGGCTGATTTTTTTCCGGAAAAAATCCAGAAGAGGACCTTCTGAAATCCGGAACAACCACTTGAGACCCTGGCAAGGACATTCTGGATTTTGGAAGTTCTCAGGACATCTTCCGCTCGGTGAGGGAGTGAAAGTGTCCCCAAAATACTCTAGAAAAAATTGGGCGAAGATAATCTAAAGTAGTGCAAAATTTGGCAAGATTTTATTGCAAGAGGAAAAACACAATTGAGCCAAGTACTCTTTTGGTAAAATACTTCAGACAAAAATATGTAAGTACCACATAAAGCAGTGGCAGAAACATTTGTTGTAGTTTATCTGGAGGGCACATTATCAAGCAGAACTTTGCCTCCAGAAAAGGGTGGGTGTTTTGAAATGTCAAATGCACTTTGTGTTTTCCTTTTCTTTCCTTTGGTTTGAGACGAGTCATGGAAAAAAGATAAATAAAATAAATTCAGCTGGTGCATTACAACAATCAAGGCCCTTGGAACAAGGCACTCCCAAAATAAGTGTGCACCTTGATGCTGCCTCAAGATTGCACTTATAAAAGCTGGCAAACTTTGTTGCAAGAGAAAACATAAAAAGTATATATATACACAAAATTGTAAAGCCTTACAAAATTTATTGTAAAAGAAAGTACATTTCTATAGAAAATGTTGTAAAGCTGACAAAATCTATTTATTGTAAGAGAAAACATAAAAAATACGTAACCTATACAAAATATTCAAAACCTAGCAAACTTTATTGCAAGAGAAAACACAGGACTAAACGAAGAACTGGAAAGGAAAACAGATTAGCTGAGTACCAAGAGCTACTAGTATCTCATGTCCTAACTCAACTACCAACATCTACGTAGTAAGGTTGTAGTAGCTCATGTATTGGAAAGGAAAACGGATTAGATAAGTACCAAGAGCTACTAGTATCTCATGTCCTAACTCAACTACCAATGTCTACGTAGTAAGGTTTTAGTAGCTCATATATTCGCTCAACTACCAACAGCAAGAAGTAACAAATCAGAACTGAGACAAGAGCTTGATATTTCCTATCTCAACTACCCAACAGCAAATCACAACTGAGAAATGGGAATGAGAGGTGGGTGTGCAAGGAGTCGAGGTTGGCAGGTAGCCAACACTCTCCATGAACTACGGGTTGTAGAATTCTATGCCTTGCCTCATTTGTATTGATGTTGTATAGGGAAGATGTTGAACATGCCCAAGAAATTAAGTGTGTTACGAGAATACTGCTGCCAGCACAACAGGATGTCAACAAAATGAACCTCCCCCAGCACCTGGTTCTTAGTTGCCTAACTGCCACAAAGGCACACTACCAAATGTAAGCTCACATAACATGCAATCCTCTCCCATAGTATCCATGGGATGAAGATTTTGACCATCTCATGGGCCATTTCACCATTTCATAGGCTGATCACATAATTTGCCAGGATTCAAATCCCTATTCATGTCAATCAAGACTATTGCCAAATCTTGTTGATTAAAAGTTTGATTCCATTTTAAGGTATTGGACATCTACTTGTTTATGGATGAAATTACTTGTCTACTTTTAAGGTTTGCCACATGTGGGTGTCAATTACTTTTTTACATTGGAGGTTACTTGGTCCAACAAGCTACTAGTTGGTTATTTACAAAGTCTACTAGTTGTTTGTAATGGTTAATTTTCCTCATTCAATTGTAATTGACCTATAGGTGGTGGTAACTTCCTTTAGTGGATTACAATTTGATTCCACTAATTTATTAAGGTTTTTGGTCATCTACTTATTCATGGACCTACTTGTCTATTTTTAAATTTGATACTTGTGGGTCACAATTAGTTGTATACAATGGAGGTTAGTTGGTATGCATTTTGAGATACTTGTGTAGCATTTTTACGACTTGGAGGTTAAATTTAATGTGCATGCAATTTGCCCATGTGTACTTGTTCTCCATGCAAGGTTTCATTTCATGTCAACATAATGGTTGTGCTACAATTTCATAACTTTTTGATTTTGTAACTCATTAGTTTACTTTGTAACAAACTTAGAAGTTCACTTTTGCTACAAAAAGATATGTTAGTGTTGTGTATTTTTTTGATGTATGCTAATTAATTTGAATGAGTGCATGCATGTGTATTGAAATCAAATGACGATGTAGTTGACCTCATACTTGACAAACCACCTCAAGTGGTTGGTGAAAGAAAAGTGGAAGAAATTTTGCAAAACCAATTGCCATTAGTTGAAAAGCCAAGCCTACCTTCCACAATGTGGGTTATTGACATAACTAGAGTTTGCAAATTCTAAAAGAGATAGTTTGTATCAATTGGTTGATGCCAAAGCCCAAAAAATTGTAACTATGAAAGCAAAGTTGATTGACATGAAGGAGGAGAAAGATGTCTACTACTTTCAAGAACCAAACAAAGAAATTGGTTGATGCAACATGGATGCACTTAACCTTATTTGAATAGTTATCTAGTAGTGGGGTGTAAATTGATGATTGTTTCAACTTTTAAACTTGTATTGCACCATGAATATAGGACAATAAAACCTTTGGTTCTGGTAGTCCATCCATGTCCTATTTATAACCATATTTTTCACCTTTATGACATAGTAGTGGTTTTTTTGTGAATGCATGTATCACATTTAATGCTTGGGTTTCCATATGGGTCCAACCATGCTATTAGGAGCCACATGTGCCCCCTTACACCACTATTTTAGTCTTAAAATATTTTTAGAATCTTTTTAATATGTCTTTAAAAAAACATTTACAATTTTTTAAGTTTTCTTAATATTATTATGTTAAGGTGCATATTAAAAAAATCTCAAAATATATCATTAAAAAATATTTTCAAACTGTTTTTTTAATGTCAAAACTACTTTTAAGTTGCTTTTATATAACTTTTAAGCAATGGTTAGAAGAGGTTATAAGTCATTATACATATTTTCAGTCATTAGAATGATTCCAAATTTTAATGATATGTACATAAGTATTCACAATAACATTTCATAAAAAAATATTTTGTTTATTATTATTATTAGTTTTTACAATCCAAAGTTCATAGAATTAAACAGTGGTTACAATTGCTAATGGTACATGTTAATATAATTGCACTGATATATAGGTGTTTCCAAAAATGGAAGAGGCTAGCCTATGATGCACCATTTGATCTTGAATGCAGAAAGAACTTGGGCTTTAGGGTGGTAGAATATAATCCAAATTCTATTTAACTTCATGTTTTTGGAAAAGGTATCATGTTTATCGACATACATTTGATAGGTTCTTTAAGCTTTTAAAATGCAATGTGTACTTGTCTATGCTACAAGATTTTACATGTCTATTTCTGTCTTGCTTGGTTGAACTCAAACATTTTGGATGTTTTGATATGTTGGTTTCATATTTTGTTGAAGTGAGTTTGGATGTTGTAAAGGAAAACCCTTAAAATGTAATCTTATATATAATTACAACATGTGTGTGCGTGCGTCCGTCCGACGGGACAGTTCCGCGTTTTAATGCACCGGCGGAACCGGCCCGGACGGCCGGATTCCGAAAACGGGAACCGGCCCGGACAGTCGGATTCCGAAAAGGGTAATGGGTATAACTCAGCAGGGGTGGGGGGGGGGGGCCAGGGAGGTGTTTTTTTTTTCTTTTTTTTTTTTCGTTTGAAGCCAGCAGGGGTGGGGGGGGGGGGGGGAGGCGGGCGGGAGGGGGGCGGGCGGGGAAGGGGTGGGGGGGGGCCAGGAAGGGGTTTTTTTTTTTTCCGCCCTAAACTGCCCAGGACTTATTATGGTTTTCAGGACATGGTTTTCGGGACTTGGGATCTCAACTTTGGGGCCTGGGAAATTTTAGGATATGGTTTTCAGGACATGGTTTTCAAGACTTGGGATCTCAACTTTGGGGCCTGGATTTTCACACTCGCGGTTTCCAAGACCGAAACCTGAAAACTTTTAGGACGTGATTTTCAGGATGTGGGATCTTAATTTTGGGACCTGGATTTCACACAGGGGCTTCACAGTGGCCTTCGGCCACGGGCACCCACTAGTTGTTATGACGACAATTCAAAAAAAAAACACATTCTTAAAAAACTTTCAAGAAAGATTTTTTTAAATGTGTCTTATCAATCAACTAAATCAAACATCTTTTAATTAAATTGAATTCTTTTTTTTACTAGGATTGGTGGATATATAATATATGATCCTTTTTTTTAAACATAAATTTTTATAATGTTTAGTATGCTCAAATTTTGTACAAAATTAGTAGGTTAAATTTTGGATTACTAATTAGATGTTATTTATACTTTCGGGCAAACTTATTTTTGGGTGGTACCACTAGGAACGTCACACCCCAAATTTATGGGACCCATACAGCTTCAGGACAATATAGGATTCACATAAAAAAAGGTTTTTTGTTCCAAATTACTTATCAAAAGATTGCCCATGTCATGCAGAATTCAAAACTTTAATTAAACTTATAAAAAAAAGTGTTTTTATGTGGAAAATGAATGCATAAAGAAAAAGTTTCAAGAATGTAACACGAGGGATTTTTTCAATTAGCAACACAAAAAGAATCTATTTTTTGGGAATTTTTCTTGGATGTTAATTTTTAAAATACTTCAAATGCCAACCTATTTTAAGTCTTTTATAAATAATTGATTGAATCAATTTTCATTTAGTTATGAATTTTTGAAATCAAGATTGCGAAGTCCCAAAAGGCCATTGATGTCAAAAAACACAAATGATAAATATTTTCACCTTTTGTTAATATGATTAGTTTGTATCATTCCTTCATGCATGTATTAAATAAACAATAAAAAATATCTGATGTGTAATTTTAAGGACACTTAAAAGTATGGAATTTGGTTAGGAATCAAAATGTTAATGCATATTAAAAAAAATTGGGTGTTCATGAGTGTGTGCATAGGTGGGAAAACATAGACCACCTAATCTAATCAAATAAACCAATGTATAAATAGATGGAATTTTATTTCTTAAATTGGGTTCAACTTTCCTGCAATTTTGGTAAAGTAATTTCTAATGGTACCACCTAAGGATATTTTCACCCTTTCACAGAAGAGTTTTAATTTTTGGACTACATTTGTGCACATTGACAACACCTTGTGAAATGACATTGTAATTATTATAGAAGTTTTGTTTTGTTTTCCAATCTTATGTTCCAACTCAATTTATGTGTATGGAATTTTTGCATTTGATGAATGATGAATAACTTTCAACATGCATGCCATGATATGTACAAAATATGAATCTTATGGGCAATTTCTATTTTAATGAACATTGCATCATTTTTAAATTGTCTTTTTTGTATTGTAACAATTTACTTGTAGAACTCTTTGTGGGTGAAAACTTAATTACTCTTTTTAGAATGGTGCTTTACATTGCATCAACCTTTCTTTCCTATTGCTAACGATATTTTATAATTATAAACTCTCGATTACAATTTGGGTGGAAAGTCATTATGATACCTTTGACATTCTAGTCAAAATGATTTTTTACCCAAATATTTTGATTAATTTGCAAACCCTAATAAACCTAACATACATTAGAAATTTAGAATGAACACTTCTTATTAATGATCTACTTCAAGAAGAAGATCATTTAAGAGTGATTTCAAAATTCTTTCTTTATTGGGTAAAAATTCATGTTTATGAATGTATGAATATGGCGATATATTGAATATTCATCTTGATATTGTTTAATAAATTCTAAGTTTTTGCTTAAAGAAAAATTTAAAGTTTATTTGAGTGTAAAGAGAAACTTGACAAGTAAATGTCACTTACCTACTTTGAGTTTGTCTATGAGTTTGTCTTAACACTTATCTTTAACTTTTGCAAATTATAACTTTTACAACATAGTTTTTTCATAAAGTAATCTACTTGTTAAGTTCTTCACACAAATATTTGATATATAACAACGTAAGTGATACTTTGAATAATAGGAATAGGCAGTATATTAGTTTTATTGCAAACATGACAATATTTACTTACACAACTATCTTCAAATGTCAAGAGTATTTTTGAATTCTTGATCAAAAGATATCACTTGATTTATAAAATGTACATCAAGATATTGGATATTAGGTATCAAGATCTAAAGATTGTTATTTTCACAAGTATCTAATATTGTTATATATTAGTTATTGTTGGAGTGCTATGTTAATGTTGTTTGCATTTGACATAATCTATTAATTGTTTTATCATATCTAATCAAATGGCATTTGATGACAATTTTTTTTCTATTGTGTTTCAAAATTGTGGATGTAGCTTTATGGCAATATAATGTCACAAATGGAATATGAAAGATGATCTAAAATTGACCGAATATTTGTCAAAATCTAATGCATAAGCAAAGTCATTTGACATATTTTTAATACATGACAAGCCATTATAAGGTCGTTACTTGATATCACATAAACCAATTGCCAATGAGACCTAAAGCTAGAACACAATAGTTTGTGTCATTAAAAACAAAATAACATGGATGCAAAGGAGATTCAAAATTCCCTAGAAACACCCTTAATTGAAGTTCTATGTTTCAAAATCAAGATATGTATTCCTAGGGTAGACAACAAAAGTAATAATAAGCTTGGACAAGATAAGGACTAGGCACATAAATCATAATTTAAAGGAACTCATTGTACATCAAAAGCATGCCTATAAGTTCTAACACCAACCCCCTTGTTTTCTTTTATATGCCTTAAATGCCATAGTGCACACCATATGAATCTTTGCACTACTTGCTAGGAGATTACAGATTCACACACAAAAAATGATTCCAATTCTAAGATGTAAAAATGAAATGAATAGTTAAAAAAATGGAAAAACCTTACACAAGATCAACTTGACATTCAACAACTATCTTAACCTAACAATTTTTGTAAAATTTAATTTAATCATGAATAGTTCGTATGAATTTCACCTCTTTCAATGATATTTATATATCAACTACAACCTTAATACAAACAACACTAAGGAAAACCACTAGGATAATGTAAAATTGAACATGTAAAACATATCATATAATTGCTAGAACACATTGAACACATCACATGTATTACGATTGTTAAAAGGGATATTAATAGAAAACAAAGTTGTAAGGTTAAATTACAAGCCATATTAGTAAAAAAATTGGCTCTTTTGACCAGCTACAATTGTATTAAAAATATTACTCTAATTTCATAATGAATAAAAATTTCTTGTGAAAAATTGTAATCAATGTATTTGTCATTTTCTTGTATTTGAACTCACTCATGAGGACATCACCATTGTTGATCTCCACATGAATCCTCAATGGTCCATGTCTTAGTATCAATGTTTGTTTTGATTTTAAAAATGTTGAACTTAATCAAATTAGACATTATTACTTGGGTTAATCAAAATAGACAAAGTTAATCATGTTTTAATCAAATAAGCATGATATTATAGTAATCTTAATTATGATTATATGATAACATAAACATGTTATTGTAAATAGATCCCAAGTTTTCATAACATTATTGTCACAAAATCTTTGAATTATATTAATACGACTTGACAAGCTTGGGGTTGTGCATCATAAGGCTAAAAAATTAAATTAAATTTCATGTTAGTTATGGACTTCACTTGAGAATCATTTAATGAAGGTTCAAATAGAGTTTCATGTTTATGTAAATTTTTTAATTTATAAAATTAGTTTAAGTTTTTTTTTGGTGAAGTTATGGTCAAGGTTCATCCAAAACTTTCAATAAAATGTTAAAACCTATGGGAAATTTTATTGATTTAAAATGAGACTTTAACCTTAAAAAACATGTGGGTTAAGCTATAATTTTAAATAAGATAAAATGAACACCATTTTAAGTTGAACCTTTTCAAAGGCTGCATTAACCATGGTGATTAAAATGAAAAAATATTATTACTTTTGGGGTCCATGTAATTAAATTGATTCATTTATGGTGTTAATTGAAGTATAATGCCTTGCAAACAATTAAGGTTTGTAAGGATATTACTTCCTTTTGTGTTGGGATAGAATGTTGTAACCAATGTTAATCAATTATTGAGAAAATGAATAGTTATCAACAAGGGTCCCAAGGTGCATTATCCATAACACTATTACAAATCATGATTTTTTTAATTGGAAATTTTGACCAAAAAGTATCCCTATTAGACACTAGTCAAAAAAATCATTCAATCATTTTGGTCAAGTTGTTTTTGACTTGACCAATTTGATTGGTGGTCTTTTTGACTAGTCAAGTGGTGGGCTATTTCACTAATCAAGTCAGCCAACAAAATTTTTGGGTAGCAAGTTTTTTGGGTCAAGTTTTTTAGTTTTAAAAATGTATATTCAATTTATTCACTGATGTGCACAATAATTTATAAAATTTTAAATGGTTTGTGAAAAAAATTCTTGAAATTGAATTGTGTTCACAAATTCAATTAATAGTTTTCGTTCAAAATTTATAATTTTGTGTAGATGTAAACTTAATAAGTATTGTTGAGTAGGAATTAATAAGTATTAGGTAGTACAATTAGTATGTAGTAATTAGGAACTAGATTGTAATAGGCAATATATGATGCCTAATTAATAAACCTACCTAATTACTTAGGTAATGACTAGTAGCTAGTTAGTAAACCTAAATATAATTATAACTGCTTAGTAAATTAGTAGGTAGTTAGGGAGGTAGGTATAGGTAGGTATGTATAAATGGTATGTAAATAGGCCTAGGATTAGTAAATAGGTTTAGGTGGGTAGGTATGTAGGTAGGGGTGAAAATGTACTAAGGTGATACACTTTGGATATTCGAGCCAATAGTCCATTTTTCATAGTCTTTAAATTTTCAATAGTAGTTTATTCCAATTGATATGTGCAAACAATGAAATGGCACTCATGTTAAGAATGAACTCATACCTCAAAACATTATGTTAAAGTTTCATGGTCAAATCATTGGTATTCAATTTGTTATGGATTTTTAAAGTTGTACAAAAACACTTATCTAGTCAAGGATAAATTAAATGGACACATACACCTTGGTTAATGTCCTTTATGAATAAATGATTCAATGGTAATATAATATTATGGCAAATTGATATTAAATAAGACAATTTGAAAAGATTTGAAGATTAAATTTTGAGATTTATATCAAGTATGAAGCTTTTGAGAGAAGTCTTTCATTTGTTGAAAATAATGATTTAGATGCTCATATTTCAAGTATAAGATTATCATAAAATAAGCTAATTTTTAAAAAATCCTTATGAAAAAATATTTTATAACACCTTGCCACATGGCCCATTTGATTTGAAGTATCTTGTTTTTGCTTGTTTTTGTTGTACTTTCCTACTGTATTTTATTTCATAATGAACTAAAAATGGACTGTCATGAATTATCGTTTTTATTCCACCCTAGTGTGCTTCCACCCATAGGTATGTAAGTAGGTTGTTAAGGTATGTAAGGAGGTAGGGATGTAGGGAGATTGTTAAGGTGACTAAATACTTGTAGGTAGGTAGGGTTGAGGTTGTTAAGGTAACTAAGTAAGTAGGTAGGTAGGTTGGTTGGCTAGATGTTAAGGTAGGTACGTAAGTAAGGTAATTAGGTATGTTTTAAGTAAGTAATTTTTAAAAAGCTTGTTTTGTTGCTTATGGGAAAAAAAATTTAAAAAATGGAAAAACTAATCAACACTAGTTGTAAGTTCTAGTGTGGATACACATAGTTTAAACAAGTATTGCAATAGTAAAATGTTTTTTGAAAAAGTAGTCTGAAAATAATTATGTGTACTAAACACAAGGATGTGAAATTAATTAAGATATTTAGCAATATGTTTTTTGTGTCATGATTGGTGAAATGTGGTTAATTTGGAACTAATTAATTTTGCCATCTACTTTTATTTATTATTTCTAACCTCTTACAATGAAAAGGATACTATATATGGAAGTAACATTATAACTTCTTGTCTTGACATTTCTTTTTTAACATTCAATGATGTTTTTCATACGAATACCGTAGGAGATGGCCTTACCATATTTCACCAAACTTGACTCATGCAATCCTCAATCATAATTAACACACATTTATGAACACATGTCAAATATACAAAAGTTGTTCAAAATCAAAAAACAACCTTTTTTTAAATTGTGATTTATTTATACAACATTAAATTATACTTGACAAGAGATTGTCAACAAAAATGGCTTCAAAACTAAAATCATGAAACAAAAGGAAATATTGAAAACATTAAAATATGTGGCAATGTTTTCAATATGTCCTATTGAATCTTCCTTTGATAATTGCTAATTGATAATTGCTTTTCTTTCTTTCTTAATTTTTTTTGATAAGGGTATAAATTGATCTCTCCAAATCAACATACCCACTGAAAACTCATTGTGACATCCCTTAATAACATCCAATGTTGGCTGTTTATTGAAAAATTAATTGGTGATCAATAAGAGTACAAGGTCTATCTCTCAAGCTTTAAACTTGGTAAAAAAAGGGTTAGAAAACCTATCCACCCGCTAAATATTATTTAGGAGGAAATGTAAGACCTTTACGAGTTGGGTACATATTTGTTAAAATCTAATAATTTACATGTATGCTTGAAACTTTCATCTCAATAGGTTCTCAATCCTTAAACCCTAAATCACTTTGTCACATTTGAAATTCCACTTTTACTCATCAATTCAAGTTCTAGATTCACTGCAAATGATGATAGCAAAGTCTATGTTGTTTTTTCCATTCTAACCCTGACACCATCTTTCTTGCAAGTCAATGCAAGAAGGCAAGTACTTTGAAGGTCGATATGTTTCAAACAATTCATAGATTTGGGTAATATTTGAGGAGTTTTCTTTTACATCACAAATGTCACATGCCAAGAGCTCAAAGAGACAAAAAGTGTGAACTTCATCTAGTTTCTTTTGTTGTTTGTACCTAAACCCTATAACATACAGAGGGAGGAAGCAGTGGTCCCAGACTCACATGTTCCACAACAACCATGAGAAGCAGGACATGCAAAACCAATTGTTGGTGTAGCAAGAAAGAACATGGTGAGGTGTTGAATTGGCATGAGGAAGATAAGATCATACCTTGTAGGCATTCTTTTTGGGTCTAACAAAAAAGACTCCTTGCCCACCAGGGACTTGTACCACAAAGCTATAAGAATTCATTGTAGCTATGAACCTGGCACAGTCCTTTCTATTTCTTTGTAAGTACACCCGGAACCCCCACAGTGACTTAGTGGGTAACCTTTGCACAAATAACCAATTCAAGTCCTAAAGAAAAGGGAGATGAACTTCTGAAAATTAGAGCTCCCAATTACCTCCAACAGGTGACAACTTAAAACAGTAATATACATCCATTGACTGCATGGTAGAGAGAAATTTTGTACTCAGACCCGGGATTTCAACCTTCTCTTAGTTAAAATGGATACAGTTCCCAACACAAGAACACTACAAGGAGAGTTGGTAGCACCTGGCTATCCATCATCTGTCCTTATACAAATAAGTACTTTGTGAAGTGCAGGAATGGCCCACAAGTTGTTGTGGAGGGGGCCTAATTTGTGTGTGTGTGTGTGTGTGAAATTGTTGTTTCTGGTCTAGTGCAGGAAGATTGACAACTTGTAAAAGTGGCTGAAAAATGACCATGTGTGTCAACCCCCCAGCACAAACAAGTCATATTTAGCTTCCCTCAAGCACATCCTTGTCTACTACCCATTGCCAGTTGAACTATTAGTACATTTAGTATTACCAAACAGATGCTCATTTCCCTTTCTGTAGAATTTGAATCAAGTTTTAGATCCTGTGTTGTTTTTAACGAAATTTTCAATGCAGCCAAAATTAATTTGGATGTTTTTTGCCATCTGTTGGCATCCCTAGGTGTCGCTTCATCATTCCTTCACATGTGACTCCCCATTATCCCCTAACATCCCTTGACATCCCTAAAGTCCCTCAACTTCTGCTTGTTGTCCCAACATAATTCAATTTTAGATGGGACATGCCTTGAACCAAACAACCTTTACTCAAAGATACAAAAAATTACTAAGGACACCTTATTCAGGATGTCCCTCAAGTCTTGGGGATGTCCCCCAAAAAAAGACATTTACAATGATTGGTTAGGTCATGGTATCTAATTTTTTGTGGGATTTGCTATTCTTTGGGTCTTAACAAGTCAAAAAAAAATCAAAGGAGTTTTCAGGTTAGTATGAAGGGTTTGACCATTGGAGTAATGCTTCTCCTACCAATAGTTTTGACTTGTTTACTTTAATACCAACCAATATTAATATGAAAATTTCAAAAATCTTCAAATCTCATCATGTTTTGTTTCATGTTTTCTTTCTGGTCACAAATAATTCCAATGAAAAAAGCAGACAACAAACCCATTAGGACATTTATAATGAATGCATGCATGCACCCTACAAAGTGATTTGTTCATAACATATGATTTTGTACCTAATTTCTGTCATTTTCTATGCAGTTTTTGCTTTTAAATTAAAAATTTGTACTTATAGTACTAAGCAACAACAAACACAAGATCTCAAATAAAATATTAAATGCATTTTTTGGAAAACATTAATGTCACAATACAAGATATTAATTGCTAATGAATAAAAAATAATGGGATAGAAAATAACTCTTCAAGAACTTACCCATTAAGTAGCCAAAAGCAATATGAAAACCCTAAGTTTACTATTGGTATTGCTTAGCACTCCTTGATGGGAACGAGGAATAATTACTTTTTGTTTTTTTTGGGCACAAATGAAAAGAATTCATTGTGAAGAGAAACAAGAACATCAAACTTCTAGATCAGGAGGAGCGCCACCATGCGTTCGAAACCTTAATCAATGAAGACGTTTTGGGGTCCATTGTAACACCACTTAACAAAGCTACCTACTTTGACACAAATAACTTGGTGCCTACACTAGCTCTTATCAAACTTCTCAAGAAGTTTTTTTTTCTATCCTAGGGGTTTTTCCAATTAGCCTCATACATCTATTCCAAGCTGCCCTACCATAATCAAGTAGGGCATCCCAAATAACTTTGTGGATTTTAACAACATTTCATCTTTCATTGTTGAAACCAAATCATTTCGTTCAATCCACAAAGTCTAGAGTGTGATACCTCTTAGCAAGGACCATATGTTTTCTGCATGTTGCACTTGCCTTGGACTTTTGGCAGCAAAAACACATTGTTTTTTATGTAGGGGGGTAACCACTTGTGATGGCTTGTTACTGTAAGCAAGTTCACACACCATGCCTTATGTGTATTCCCAAGCCCATTATGCATAGCAACAATTTGTGCAGCATGGATTCTTCTTCATTACTTCATAATGGGCAAGTTGGATTGATGGGACTTTTCTTCATTTCCTCAAAATGGGCAAGTTTGATTGATTGGATTCTTTTTCATTATCTCACAATGGGCAAGTTTGATTGATTGGATTCTTTTTCATTACCACAATGGGTAGGTTTGATTGATTGAGTTGTTTACCCTTAACTTTCCAAGTGTTAACTGCAATTGCCTTATTCCACAAAACCCACATGAAGCTCACCTCTTTCTTAGTCCGCATTTTGCACCAAATGTTCATTCATTTTAGCTTGAAAATATAAGAAAATACCCCACCCACCTCTTTTCCACCACATTAATTTTTGGTTTAAAATCTTTCAACATTTTCCTCCTTAGTCTAGTTGTGAAAGAGAATAGAAGTTCCATGTCTTTCCATGAATAGACACTAGGGCTAGTTTCTAATGTGTTTATCTTGTTGGAGCATATTCGGTAATGCACTATTTTAGGACCTTTCATTAATTCTGATATTTTTGCCACCGATACTCTACCTTCCCAGTAGTGGTTGTTCGTCTTTCTAACACTCCATTGTTAATGAGACTCAAGGTCCTTGATTAGGAGGCCACAAAATATAAATTCATGTCTTGTGGAATGTAGAGATGTTAAACATCATTACTACATTCAAGTTTAAAGGTAGATGAAACACAACAAACCATAGATAACACCTTGTTCTTTTCCAACAAACCAATCCAATCTGCTTTCTTACAATGGTTATTGTCCCTTTTTAATAAACCCCCCCACATTTCTTCCAATTTGATAATGAATATTTGATATACCAATTCCTCTTTTGGGGATAACACAAATTTTTCACCCATCTCCTATTTGGATACAAATTTTCCTATAGAAACCACCCACACATCAAACATTGAAACCCATCCCAACCCATGCAACTTAGTTTTTTCTCTTTTTAAAGGCCAACATCCCAAGGGTGGATGATATTGTTCCACTAAAAGTTCGATGTTAAGATTTTGCTAAAGTTTTTTGGATTATTGAGTTTCAATTCTTTTACCATCCTAGACCAAGTTAATACCATGTGACACACACCCAAACTCTATGAAAGACTTAAATGCGGGTCCAAAAATGGAAATAGTAGAAAAAGAAAAAAGAATTGGGGTACACTCTTTAGCTCGTAGCACCTTGGGGGTAAGAAGGGCGTGTTGGAGCTCTAGGATGGGGATTAAGATGAATGACAAGTGGGTCAATTAATAATATGAAGCTACAAAAACCAAATATCAAGTTGGTTAATGCATAGCTAGAACACTTTTGATGCATAGACGGGTCACGAAAATACATAGATTCACAAGAGTCATCATGACCCAAACTTGAAGGAAGCCACTACCTTCCCCTTTATACTATTTTCTATGATTAGCCATGGGGATTGCACTCAAATGTCATTTTTCCTAGGACTCCCAAGTTGTGAGTCCGTAAATTCTCAACATTGGGAATCCTGCCATTTTGGACACCTATACTGTAACTTTTTGTGTAGACCTCCAATTAAAGTGAGGTTTGAAGCAAAGTTGTAACCTTTGTCAAGATAGTTTTCCAAAAATATGTGGCATGGCCCCTACACGCATGTAAATTAGGGCGATTCTTGACTTTTAATGATTGGGAATCAAATTGACACTTTGATTCCTGGCCTTTTCTTTTGCCATAACTTGTGTTGTAAGTGCTCAAATTGATCATGCAAGCAAATTTTAAATATCTATGTTTTTGGAACTTTCCAATGGTGTAAGAAAATCTTCAATCCAATGAGTTTCGACCCTTCAAATTGTTCTTTGAAGATTTAGGAATCCCGTGGGACGCTAGGAGCCCACTTGGGAGTGTGGGTTCATTCCCTCAAACTCTTTCACATTCCTAGGAGTGTGAATATGATTCTTGGGTTGCAATCATAACCCTCACCTTTCCATGCCCCTTGCCTTGGTCGTGAGCCCAAGGATATGGTCATAACACCCACCCTGTTCCATCAAGTAAACCTAACAACCCTTTTATGGTCAACTTTCAAACACCATTCCAAGTTAGGGCTCCATCTCCCCCCCCATGTGGTTGACATTGTCTTAACCAAATCTTAAAGAACTTCTAGGCTCTAAAACATGCACCACCCATTTAGACAAAAATGTTTGAGTTGTTTTTATTGGATCAACAAAACTTAAACCCCCATTTTTTTTTTCGCACAACATTGATCCCATGCAATTTGACACTTAAATTATGATTTGATCTTGCCCAAAAGTAGTTTTTTAAAAGGTGTTTAATTTTAAGGATTCCCTGTTTGGTCCCTCCCCAAACACTCACAAAAATACCACAAGGAGGAGAAAAAAATGCTATTGACAATCACTTTCCTTTTTACCGATGACAATTTTGTTGAGGCCCAATAATTCAACTTATGTTGGACCTTTTCTAACAAAACTTTATCTACATCTACTAAACCCAGGACAACCCAAATGCCGTACCAAATAGCTTAGATATGGTCTTAGATGAAGCCCATGTCCATCTAAATCATAGTAGTGACATACGAAATACAAGTATTTTTCAAAGGTGCTCAAAAAGAAGTATTTTCAAGTATTTTTAAAAAAACATTATAAAAATACAAAGGCTTGAAAATTGGCCTTTGTATCAAGTATTTTTAAGTATTTTTAAAAAAGCCCAAAAAAACGTAAAATACGCGTATGTTTGAAAAATTTGAAAGTATGTCACTACTATGATCTAAATTCCTTTGTTTAAGTTAATTAACTTTCCTTTCTATCTTTAATCCAAAAGGCTATAAACTTAACATGGTTAATTTGGAGGCCAGATGTGATGCTAAAGAGGTCAAATAGTTGTCCTACCTAGATCATGCCCTTTCGAAATGCTTTCAAAGTGAAACTAATGTCATTTGCATATTGGGCGATTATTTGCCTCCTATTTGACATGGAGAAATGAATGCCCTTGATTCTACCAAGTCTTTGTTCTTAGATTTTTGCATTAAGGGCCTCTCCCACTATTAAAAACACATAGCGAACAAATGGGCATCCTTACTACACACCCCTCCTGATCACCAAAGCCTTGAAAGCTTTTCCATTCATTGTTATGCTTGCAGTAGCCTTTTGGAAAAACATTATTATCATATTGATAAATTCAGTTGGAATCTTGAGCTTGTCCATAGAGTCAAATAAAAACTCCAATTTACTTTGTCATAAGCTTTGGAAAAAATCAATTTAAGGAAAACTAAAGGTTGTTGAAATTTTTTAGCCCATGAAATGGTCTCATGAATCAACAAAATGGTTGAAATAAATTTAAAGGGAAGGAATGTTAATTGATCATGACTAATGGCTTCCATCAGTAGTAATTGCATTTGCACTTGGAATACCTTCACAAAAATCTTGTATGCAACATTGAGTAGTGTGATGGGCCTCCAAATAAAGAATTGTTTCTTTTCTCCTACATTTTGCAACAATTTTATCACCCTTTTTGTAACCCTAGCAAGGAAATTGCTTTTCAAGATAGTGTTTGGGATCATTTTTGTGTAGCCTTTACTTATGACCGACCACATACAGAGGAAAATTTCCACTATTAACCCATCAGGCCTAGGGGCTTTGCCCTTAGCCATAGCCTCTAAAGCGAACCATAATTTGTTTTTTGTTGTGGGCGCAACTAGCTTCCTTTTCATCAACATTGGAATTTGGTCTTTCATGCAACTCAAAAAAGCCTCCTATGGCTTCTCTATTGTTATTTCTAATAGCTTGCCTAACATATAATCCAGCATAAAATTCTCTACAGTGTTCACTTATTTCAACAACTGAAGAAATGTTTTGACCCTCATCATCTTCCAACTTTGTGTTTAATGAATGAGACCCACATTCCTTAAATGAAGCAAATAATTCCTTAGTGACTTCCTGGCCTTTTTCTAACCATTTCACCCTCGACCTCCTATTGAGGTCGTAAATTTTCTTCTCCTCAAATTTTTAAAATTGATTTAATGTCTTATCCACTATTCCCCTCATTTTCCTCATTGTTTGGTCCACTTGTAACTCCTTTTGTGCAACATCAAATTAAGATTTCAATGAATTCTCCAACATCCCGCCTTCCTTTGCTTTCTTTTTACAGAACACCTTATAGTACCCCCATGTCTTGCATAATTTGGAGAGGAAAGGCAAAGTTTCTTTCAGCCCATTCCAAAGTCTAATCATTTCAACAAATGATTATTGGATTATTTCAAATGCTTCTTGTTCATACAAAAAATGCCTCCTCTAACACTGTTTGGTTCCCCATCCTATAGCAAAAGATAATCGAGTAGTGATTAAAAACCCCACAATCCTTCTTGATTTCATAACTCACGATGAAACCATTTCACCATGCTCTCATACCTTTAGGTGCATAAAGTCTATCTAACGTTGCCCAAACCTTAATACCATCTCTACACCTATTGTCCCATGAATCTTTCAACCTACCCTTTGAATCAAAGAAGTCTTCAACCTCAAAGTGCTCCTTTAGCTATTCCTAGGCTAACCTTTTTGCTTACAAAAAGAATTGACCACAAAAGTTGAATTTTTTCGTATTTTGTTCCACCATGTTCCAATCACCAGCTAATATCCACATACAACCCCTTGGGAGCTTCTGAATCAATTCCACTCACAAGAAGCATCGCTTTCTAAGAGTGTCAGGTGCATAAATGTTTGCGATACCAAGGTCACCACCTACCAGCCCTTTCAATGACCCACTGCACCCTATTTTCCATCAAAGCCCCATTCTCCCCCACTGCTGCAACAAGTTTTTCCACGATTAGAATACATATACCTCCCCTTCCTACTTTGTCCCTCTGATGAGCATATTACTTTTCATTAGTGAAAAAATGATAGTGCATGTGGTGTTTTATTTAGACTCAAAAGACTTATAGATAATTGAATTAATGCTTCACTTAAAACCCATTTAAATTGTAACCATACTTTAGTAAAACCATCAATGAAGCATGTTATTTTCAGGCACCTAGGGGTGATGACCATTTATTTTTGCTTGAAAAGAACAAAACAAAACTCATTGGTGTGGGTCATTTCTAGTTGCCTGTGGATGATGGAGATCAATATTCTAATCACCTAAAAAGGAGAAAAAAAACTGATGGCGTAGATTTTTTTTGGTCACCTATGGACAATGGAGATCATTTCCCATTGCCAACAAAAAAAGAAAAGAAAAAGAGTCCTAGTGTAAGTCATTTTTGTTCTCACATGGTTGGTGGAGATAAGTTTTGGTTACCCAAAGAAAAAAAAAGACCCTTAAATAATGTAGATAATGGCTAGTTGCCCATGAAGATAAATTCTAGTTGCATGAAAGAAAAACACAACAATGAAGAATATTTTAGGTTGCCCGTGCATGTCACAAATCATTTCTAGTCACCCATGGAGGATGGAAATTTTTTGGTCATGCGGAAAAATGACAAAAAGGTGCACAAATCACTTTCATTGCATGAATCATTTTCAATCACCCATGGACAACACAAAGTAGTGAGTACATTAACGTGGCATAACAAGAATGGTTATCAAAGGTGAATATTTAAAAATCCATTGTTTATAAGCCTATATATAAATTGTTCTATTTCTATTCCCATTGAATCATATAATATTGGTGTGTGGAGATGAATTTCAGTTATTTTTATTAGTATGTAATTTTAAATACCAGGATAAGCAACAAAAGCACGAATTACATTATTTTGAACACGCTTTTTGAGTATCTATAATGCTTAGACTCATATGAAGCTTTAATGAAATGTTCTCATCATATATTAAAGAAGAATAACTGGGTTGCAGAAATGTATTCCATCTTCATTTGTGCTTATACCTCACTGGGGAGGAGGGCTTGCTTTTACCAAGAAACAAAGTTCTAAACTATCTGATTGAAGCCGCGACTAATTGGTACCATGGTAAAAATCCCAAAATCTATATAAATTATTTTAAATAATACAAATGTCCCATACATAGACTAAATTCAGAGTCTCTGAGTTCAAATCTAACATTTTAGGGGCCTAATATGGCCAATGAGAGGCCTCACTCAAAGAGATAGCCTAGATTTGTGATTATACACAGAGTGTTGTGTGAAAATCCAACAAGGGGTGTGTTGCACTGTGGCCTTGCTATATACATAAAAAAGTATCTTAATGCAAAAAGAAGAATTATGGATACTCCAATATTTCACCATGCAGAAAAACAGAATCTTCAAAAAAAATCTTCTAAAAGAAACCAAAATCCTTCAAGATATTATAACTCTGGAACTAATCTCAAGTTTCAACAGAAGCCAAAATATCATCTTTCAAAAATCCTCATATAAAAATAGAATTACCTAGGGCCAAAACCCATTAAGCTACTGTACTCTATAATGAATCTAAACACAATATCCTTGCCTACTGCCAATAAACACAAGCTCCCCCTCATGTGAGCTCCATTTAAGCAAAACCTCTTGCACATTCTTCTCTTGTGAAAAAAGTCACAATTTGGCATGCAAATGACAACCAATTTGTGAGTGCCCAATTGGACACCTAGCTCTAGGTTGCTTCTTTTTAATATCAAATTCATTTTTCATTTAAATTACCTAACCATGAACAAGATTCTAGCAGCGAAATTCCGCCAAAATGAAAAAATAAAAAATAAAAAGGGAATATTCTGTCACAATATTCTCGTTTTGAAAAAAGAAAAAAAAAAGGCAAAACTTGAGAAATTTTTATTAAAACAAACTTTTGCCATATTTGGACTCTGCTTTTAGTTTGATAGCAGTTCTTTTACTGTTTAGACAGGTCCTAAAAACCTGTCGCCATTTAATGCTAAATCTCTCATGGGATGCTAATCAATGAGGCAACATCTGAATTAGTATCTCATGAATTGGATTCAAACCTTCCACAAAAGAACAGAACTAGAAGCACTAATGGCTCTGCTGCCCTTTTAACGCAAGTTCAAACAAAATCCAAATTTTAGAGTTATGGGGCAATGATTTTATTTGGGAGAAAATTTGAAAAAAAAGGTAAAGTATTGGAACTTTTTTTCAGGTGTATAAATTCGACTTATATCGGGAAATATTCACCAAATTTGTGAAATCACAAAATTGGGGAATAAAAAATAGAAAACACCATGAACGGAACCATGTAAGTCAGCTGTAAAATAGATAATTTGATTACAAGTTGAATGTATTAAAAGTTATCCGTAAAGTCAGGCGATCAGGGGCGAGAACGGCCAGTTTCGGCATTATAGGTCGTCCAATGTGTAACTGGGAATGAAATTTTACAAAACAAAATAGCTGGGACCCAAACTAGTTTTTCCACCAGTTTTGGTGGTAAACTGGATCCCCTCTTTTCCTTTTTCCTGAGCGCCTTCAGTGCTGCTACATATATTTTCACTGCTCCTACTTGTAGAACTACTATAATTGCTCTCGAACCTTGTGCATTAAATGTTGAGTTTCAACATTTCATACTGAGATTTAATAAAATTTCCTTACTTTGCAGATACCATTGAAAGAGGGGATAGGGGGTAAAACGAGAGGGGACAGGGATGAAAGAGAGGATGACTTTCCGTATAACTTTAATATGATTTTTTTTTAAAAGCAAGCTCCCTTGGCGAGTACAATTAAGTCTCCACCTCTAGGCTGTCACTCACACAACTGATTTCAAGTTGAAGCCAAAAATTTTACAATAAAACTCTTGAGTGTAACACTGACACCAAGTCTCTTCTTCTTCTGTCCTCTTCCTCGAAAGCAGAGGAGCCAAACCCCAAAACCCAAAACCTGCCATAAAGGGCACAGCCAGTGCACGATGAGCTCCATGTTCAATAAATAAGTGCCATTTGTTCAATAAACAAGTGTCTGGTACTATGATCTATCTTGTGTAAAGTATTCTGCCACAAAAATTGGTGTGCCTGATGCCTGCATGCCTCCCTCCCGAGTCCCACCCACCAATTGATAGGTACGTAGGTTGTTACTAGGTACCTACATCATTCATCCAGTGGTAATGTATAGTTTACTGGTGTCAAGCCTGAAGTAATGATTTTTTTTTCCCTTCAATTTTTTTGTGATGAGTTGTCAAAGTGGCCATCATCATCCATAGAAGATTTAGCCAAATTTGGCTACAAGCTAAAAATGTGGAAAGTAAATAAATTTAAATATCCTTCTTTACAATACTTGAAACATGTATTGAAATCTGGTGAATTTTCTTAGATTTTGATTGAATTCTGGTTATTTGATTATTATTTCTAAAACTTTGTTTTAGCTACACTTTTAATTTTTAATTTCTCTTTTTGGCTATATATAGCGAGCCCAAAAAAGGTTGAAGAGTAGAGATAGAGAGACTCGGCAAAATCAGTCAAAGCCAAGTTTTGGGCAGTAGATGAAAAAGCACAAAGATTCATTCGTTCAAGAAAAGTGTTAAGTTTTTCTGCTTCTTGGCTGTGTCCCTTGGCACATGTTAAGATTCTCCTTCTTCACGACCATCGCGTTGTTCCAATTTCAGTCACGCAGTTTGCGTGAGCAACTCCGCAATGCCGCGGCTTCTGAAGTCGGCGGCGCTGCAGATTTAGTCGAGGTTGAGAAGGAGGAGGAGGAGGTAGTGCAGTTATTAGTAGTAGCAGAGAATCATCAGTGCAAGTTCTTGAACAAAAAAATGTGCACGTTATGGCGCAGGAGTGGAAGGCTACAGCATTAGCAGCAGCAGCTTCTGTACCATGTACTCTTTATATTTGCATGTCATGGATGGCGGCCACATTCAGGCTTGTGGAGCTTCTCCATGCAATAGCTCACTTCAAGAGCTTTCAGGAGGAAGGTCGACGTTGGGAGCCAGGCATCTTCGACCGAGTCGGCTTTCAGAATCTGCTGTGAGGACGACGACGTGGTCTCGTGCTGCAGCTCCACCGTTGCTGCTTCCTTCTCCTGTCACCACTGGATGCACCAACATTTCGGCCCGTGCTCAGGTAAGAAATTTGCAGGATCCTTCAATTGGTATGAAATGTCCTTCTTTGGACGGGATCCGAGCGAAGCCAGTCTAGTTTCAAAAGAAGTGAAGAGCTAGGTGCCGAATTATATTACGACAGTTGTCGACAGAGCTGCGTCCTTCTGCTTCCTTGATGTACCGAGACAATACGACGTGTGAATTTCACGCGTGCTCAAGAGTGGAGCGAAATTTCGTGCACTGATAAGCTCCAACAAAGTTTCTAATCACCTTGTTTGTTTGAGGGGTTGAAGACACACATGCAGCCCTTGGTCCTGCATAATCGGCTCTAAGATGTTTGCCATCTCTCAGCTGTGCTTGCACCTAAGAATCGAACATGGAGAGATCATGAGATGAACTGGAGGATACTCCTCTTTCAAATTCTACCTATAGAAGCTTATAATGTCAAGCTGCTGCCATGCTAGCTGAGAGGCGTCAAACACAAACTGTTCGCTTATCACATGCAAGAAAGAGCATGATATTATTAGAAGCTGGAGAGGTCGTCACGGCAGCCGCTTTTAAATACTTACGGCATGAAGTGTGTTGGATCCTAGTTGCCAATTTCCCAGTTCATGAAACATCTGATAATATAGTTCTTTGGCTGCGACAGAAAATAATGGAGAGAGTAGGCCGTGGCGGCACTCAAGGCGGTGGAGGTGCAGGAGGAGGAGCATCACCATATGATCAAGCATTGAAGAGTTTGAATGAACAATGGCTGCAAATGCGGTTTACGACGCAAGGTAAACCGCCCTCATAATTCATGCACGCTACTTTTCTTTGGCTGGAAAATTCTGTCAAGACTTTCAATCTACCGATTGTGCAGAAGTTAATTGTATACAATTAGAGCTGTTTGCGACCGGTTTGCAGTGAACAAACTGTTCGGACATGAAATACATAAATGGTCTTTAGTTCTCTTTTCTCTCCTCATTTGGTTGCTGGAGTTTCTTCTGGCTAGCTATGTTCTGGTTTCTTGATGAGCCAAGAGCTGGAGATTCCGAGTTCTGGGGTAGTTTACCATGCAGCCAAATGCTGGCCGAGTTTTCTTCTGGAGTCATGTGTGGGTGTGCAGAAGGCCATCAGGCAAGAGACATATAACTTCGTCTATTTTGTAGTGTCAGGGTTAGAGATGGCAGTACCGAAGCTGTCCCATAGGAAGTTCCTTGCTCCGGGTGGATTGGCAAAGATCAAGAGCCAAGAAGATGTGTTTCATGTGGTGGTTTATGGGGTGACGTTGTGTGTGATGTTCCTTACTACACCCCGACATACTGCACTCCAGAGAATGAAGGCACAGGCCAAAGTGGAAAGGGGTGCTCTTCACACCCACGTGTGTTGCTGCCGGCCATATCTTCCTCTCTAAGTTGTGCAGTAGATCATGTGTATATAGATCATTTGTCTGTGAAATTGCAAAATGTCTTGTCCATGTTTCAAACTATGTCCATGAACTGATTGATCTGAAGATCCCTGAGGTTCTCACCCGTGTTTGGTCATTTGACATCAGCAGCACGTGCAGGAATGTAATGTCTCAAGAGAAGAATCTAAAGATCTGGTGAAGAGAGGTGTTGTGATGTCTGATGGGGAGGAGGATGCAGGAGTCATTGCAATTGAGTTGAACAAGAATCCTGTGAGTTGGACGTTGTACTCTAGATTATTTTTCTTGTGAGCTCAACATGTTGGATCATGATAGAAGTTTGATTTGTCTTCTGCAGTGTTGACCATATTGCTTTGGAAGTAGGAACAGCTTTGCTGCAATAGTTACTGAACATGGACATCAATGATGAGTTCTGTGGGTCTGCTGCTGCCCCTCATGAGTTACATTCTTCACATTTATCTGTTGCAACATACGAGAAGATTGAAATAACTTGCATGCAGATCTATGAATCTCTTCTGAATACATTGCATTCCAAAGAATGAGCCATCAAGAGCATGTCATTCTGCAAATCTAATCTTGGGCACCAATGTCCACAATTTTTGCACCCCCTGGTAATATTCATGTTGAAACATCAACCTCAACTGCCTCCAATCTTTGGGCTCTTTGCATGTGAGTTTCTAAAAGATTTGTGGGCTTTTCTGTTTGAGCATGGGCAGAGCTGCAACAGAGTTGATCGGGAAACAGAAGTGTCTATGACTGACATTCCTAACTTTGAATCCTTGTTAGTGCCTCCTTCATTACTCTTTCCTTGCTTCCAATGGAAAATGCACTCACACATTGGAATCTTTATGTGCCAGTACTTACTTCCAGGTTAATGAAGGTGCCTTCCTCATCGTTTTGACAATGAGAAGTGCAAGATAACAGGAAGCTCCAACTTAGATCTAGAAAAAGAGCTAGCATTACTTACTTTTGCTGGAAATTTCCTCTGGAACCTGATTGGGTCATCTGCTCTGTGATGCCATTGACGACATATCTACTACTCCTCTACAGCTAATGTTTTCTTCTTGGAATAGACAAGTGTGCAATCTGCCTGACGAATCTTGGCTGGTTGACATTGCAGGCCAGAAAAGTTGATTGCAGTCAGCAAGCGAAGTTTTTTGACTGTTGGCAGTGTACTGTTTGAATGTGTCAGCTTCTCGAAAGTTAATGGTTTTGATAATGTGGCAGTAAGCTATATTTTTCCTAGATGCTCTTTGCTCAATTTTGAGTTTCAAGCTCCAGGTGTCTCTACCTTCTAGGAGACTTCAATTTGCAGCTAATCCTTGATTACTGTCAACTATTCATTTTTGAGGTCTAACCTGAGTTCTGAGATTCCTGTATTGTCTTGGCTTGAATGCAGGTGGCTCTACTTAATAATGGGACAACTGTGGTATCACTACTAGATTTCAATGGTGCAGGCAATATGTTTCCTACTGTGCGTCAGGTGGGTTGCAGAAATGGAAATCATGTCCTTGGGGTGTACCAGAGGACATTGTTTCTTGAAAGCTAATCTTGAAGAATGGTTGGAAAACTCTGAGTTGTCTAAAATGGACAGACTATCATGTATATTGTTGGGTACATTGTGTGTGCCTCATGGGGATAGGAAGAAACTTGAGTTTGAGTTTGAATGCAATAATTTTTCCAGGAACATGGCATTAGGCTGGAGGATTTGAAGCTACCTAAGGTGCTGTTTGATTTATTTCCAACCTACTACTCAAGGTTACTATTCTTGACTTCCCATTTGTTGAAGTACTTCTGGATGAATTTCTTACACCAACAAAGGCTCTTTGACAACAATGGGTCTAAGTGCTGCAGATAGATGCATGACCAGTGATGTGTTAGAGCAATGTTGCTCTAGTATGCTTGCTTCACAAGAGATGCCTCCAGACAGACTGGGAATCTCAACTTCGAGCTAAAGTTTACTCCACATAAATGTGCACAAATTGAGAGTAAAAATCACCCTCTTATGCATGGCTGAAATGTATATTAATTTAGTGCGAAGTAGCTGATGCAGCTTCATGATTGGTGTTATGATTTCTGTCTTGCACAGCCCATTCCTTGCAGCATTTGACCAGATCTTGCAGGTGCATTATCTTTACTAATCACTCATAAATGTGTTACAAAGTGCAATTACCTTAGTCAAAATGATAGTAAGGCAATTTTCCCTTGAGTGTATATTTCTAATTGCTCCAGTGATATGAGAATTCATTTATGGGCGAGATCAAAAATTATTGCTCTCCCTCATATTTTTTCAGATTGAGCCCTCATATTTTTCTCACTTTCTTTAAGCACCTTCAAACTTGAGCATCTGACTGTTTTCTCTTGCTCATTTCTTTGCTGGATGCAGAGGCTTCCAAGGAATTTAGTCATCAGGCCTTCCCTTCACATGGGGAATGGTCATTAAGTTTCAGATTCCCAGCATGTTTAGCTGATTTGTTTCTTTGCAGTTTTCTTTGTAGCCTGCAGTAGAATGAACATTTTCTCTATTGGTTTGTTTCCAAAATGCAGAAGATGATGCAGTTGGGCTCACAAGTAAAGATATGGATGTTGTTTGCATTGACAAAACCTTCGTCATACATCAAATTATACAGCGCAGGTACAACATACAATTACTGGTTTGTGTGTGCATAGATAACTAAATCAACAGCATTGGAAATCATTTGCATGCTACATAACAAGGTCCCAGATTTGACAATCTAGCATGTGATCAGTTTAACATATGTATGCTGGTTGTCAATCTGTAGGTTGCGGTCCTCTGTCTGTTGTACTGAGCACATCATTAAATTCTTTGCTTGTGCAATACAAGTGCAACAACTTGTATGTTGGCAATTGTTTGAACTCTCTCTTGAGATTTCTGTTGAAACATAAGTCTCTGGTTGTCAAAGGAACTTGTGCATTTGATCTGACATCTGACAGAACTGATCATTATTGGTACAAACTCTTGGGTTGTAGTACAGTATAATCTACCATTTATCAATGCATCTATGGAGGTCACCTTGGATGGAGTAAGAATTTTTGCTGTGTACCCAACTATTTGGCAAGGAAGATGGTTCCTGATCATTACAAAACAATGCCTCTCTGGACACTGAACACCCTACCATTACATAGGATTCAAAGCTTGATAACATTTCAACCTGGATGTAAACAGACTAGTTGGATTTTCACATGCAGGTCATGGAATTCAAAGGAGACACATGTGTGGAGACATCACCTTAAAAACATGGCAGTGTGGCTCTGGGCTTGATTACCTATTGCTTAACAATCACACCTTGGGAGGAACTCCACCTCATGTTTGTAGTACCTCTACTCTGTTCCACCAGGTGAAGTTCCCTTATCTTGAGTTGAACAGTGTTGTCCAACACTGAGAAATTCTGAGAGGAAGGTGATGTAATACAAAGGCTGATCTATTCAAACAGCAGAAGTAGCCTGTTTCACCTGTCATATGAAGAGGGAAAATTTTGAATGCTGTGTAAGCTCCAACATATGGGCCGGCATTGAATAGGTGAACAGATTGTGCCACTAACTGGCTGGGTGAAAAGATCAAAGGGGAGAGTACTGCAAGATATTGTAATGTATCTAAATTACAGTCAGGCTGTGTGTGAAGAGGCATAAATCAGCAATCATTTGTGTAGGAGCAGACTCCCAACATTTTTGGTGAGTAGGACCTCTCTATATGCAGCTCCACCCCCTTGGTGCATGGTGCAGATGCAGTGATGGGTTGCTGTCAAGCAACCTATGTTTTTTGATGCTCTGGAAATATAATTAGTGCTGTTATAATAAAGTATGAAATCTAGAGCTCAACTTCTTGTCAGTTGTACATTTCATTTCTAGGCAGGACTTATAGATATCCACAGATTTTCCTGAACCTGCTGAATATTAGCGGTGTTGGAGTGCAACACATTTGGACACAAGATTGAAGAGTGATGTTTGAAAATGGAATTTCTGTGGTCTCTCTGACTCGGAAATTACAACAAGATCAGCAGAGGGCAAGGCATGGGATTGCATTTCTACTGATGTTACAAATGCTTTCACATTCTCAGCAAAGATCAAAAGTTTTGTCTCAGCTCTTGCCAGAGAAATTTGATCTTTTGTACATGGGACATTCAACTGCACATCACTGCTAACAGCAAAACTATTGTGGCAAAATTGCTGTTTGGATTTTATTCTCTTTTGTTTTTCCTTGCAGCTCTCATCCAGAGTCAGTAACCCTAATTCAAGCCACAAAATTGTATCAGGATCAAGGGCACACAATTCTGTCTAAATTCACGCAGCATACTATTTTTCAATTTTACAACACATGCAACAGTCTACACGTGGTTTAAGGAGAGAGTGTTAGAAAGAGAGAAAAAGGAAAAAGTAAGAAAAAGAAACCCAAAGAAAAGGAAGAGGAAGAAAAGAGGAGAACATTCTCCAACACAAACTTTTCTGGAAACCACCAAGGGCCTCAGTTCTCTGCTTCAACCCTCCTCCTTATGAAGATTTCACACCTCAGCTACCACACCAAAACAGCTCCATCATGCTGCCACTCACATTGCCTTTGCCAAACAGTGCAACTGCAGAGACGAGGATCTAAAAAAGAAAACAAAAAATCACAGCTCAAACTCAGCATCTTTTGCACTTGTCCAAATCTCTGTTCCAAAAATATAATCCTCTATTTCCTTTTTTATGAACCTTGCATAATTTTCCATTCATTTATCTTGGGATGGAAATTTTCATCCCCACCTTCATCATCCTCTCCAATTCTTGACTGGCAGGAGGGGTGTCCAGTGTCATGGCAGATCAAGCACCAACACATTAGCTTTTTTGGTTGGATTTGCTTCTTTGAGCAGATGTGCAACATTTAACATAAAATCATTGTCAATGTTGACTACATGCTCAACACTTGCAGAATCCATAGCTATACATACCCTTCAAAATGAATCCAAAGTCAACATCTGCAAATGAGTCCTTATGCTCATGAAGTTTGTCATACTCCACAAACATTTCTCCTTCCCTTAACCATTGTAGACAAGTTGTTGAGGTCCAATGAGCAGAACTCAGTGGAAGATGGATTGTTCCACAATCATTGTTACAACCCATTCACCCAATGCCCTGAAACACTCAAAGTCCCTCCATTAGTCACAAACCTTGATCATTCTCATGTGTCTATGCACTCCAGTCATGAATGCCAAGAATCTCTTGAGAGCAAGCCAAAAATCTGTGCTAAGGTTAAATTTAATATTACCAATCACTTAAAATAAAAAAAGAATCTACATAAATAGGAGGTGATCAACGTTCCAAACGTAGGGATGAACTCATCATGGTTCAACGAGAGAGGGAAAGGTAGTGACCACCTTTCGTGCCCTTTACTCCAAGCTCCTTCAGCACTTGTCCAAGACCTAGGGAAACACACTCCTTAGACTACCTTGGTCCTACACATTACAAAGCACAACCGTCATAAGTCTAACTCGCTCCCGACCTCGCATAGGGGACGAGACACTCTTCTAGCACTAGACAAATCTAATGTTAAATTGATGCAGACTTTCACTCATGTCCATGGCCTTAGTCACCTAAGAACCTCTTTGACTTCGACACACGACTGAACCACATTAACTTCCAAATGGAAGCCAAGTGTCCCACTCCTCATGTGAATCATCTCAACTTTGATGTTCTCAAGGCAACAAGTCCTTTGCCTTTGCCTTGCGAAACGCGATGCTGCTGGTCACTTTCCCAACTCTATAAGTTGGTGTTGGCACTTACAAATATGCAAGTGCGTTTGCATCAACTCAATGGTTAGGTCCCTATAGGCTATGAGGCATTCTCTTTTGCATTAAAATTGCCCCTTACTTGACCAACACACTTGGATCCCCAAACATTAATATCCTCTTCCAGACATTGCCCAAGAATTTTATTTTTGTTAAAAAAAACTTCTGGGGGGTCAATGCAAGATAGAATGAATCACTTTTTGCATCACATTATAATTTTTTTCCAAGATGCAATGAACATTTACTAAACATTTTACCTAAACAATATGACATTTCACCTAAACACATTGAGACGGGCATGACTTTTGGGATATCCGCAAAAATAGTTGGAAAACAATTCTCATGTAATAAGATTCAAGATTATGAAATTGTGAAATATTGTTAGTAATATGTTTGAAAATCAAATTGCTGAGGTCATTGGTGGATGAATAACATGTCCACCTTGATGCCCCAGGTGTCGTCCTAGAGAGCCCCTGGTGTGTGTCCCTTGTCATTTGTCTGACAACAGGAAAAAAAAAGGAGTTTTTTGTGTGCAATTTGGCAATGGACTCACAAGATGAACGACAAGGACACCAGGGTGCATGCCTGTTGTGCATGATTTTTGTACAAGCCCTTGTGGTAACCGCCAGGGCGAGCAGCAAAGACAGTTACTGGCGCTTGTTGGCATGTGGCTTCTTTCCTTCCGGTCGCCGCTGAGAGCGATATAGTGAGCACACTTCACAAGAAAATTTCGCTCTCTCGTAAGCCGAGAGCTCTCTCTCGTGTTTCCAATTTGGTCTTCAATTCGATGCATAGTTTTTCCCAATCGAATTCTCTCGACAATATTATTGTCGATGATGTTCTTTTTTTCTGGAGCTTGTTCAGTGATCTGCTGGAGCCTCTGAAAAGAGAGAATTGTTGTGCAGGTTCTGTGGTTTTCTTGCCACTTGATATATAATTAATCGAAGAGGTTAGCTTGATCTGAGTAAAAAAATTCCTTATGGAATCAACAGCCGAAGGCCTGGCTTACAGTGTACAAATTGATGGATCTTCTGAGAAGCCTTTGTGATGATCCGATCATGGCTAGGATCTGTAATTCAGTGTCAAGGAGGATGTGAATGCTGGTTTCCTCTATGAATTTGTAAAACACTGGCCCTCCTATCTTGACAAAGCGTATTATCCATTGAGTTGAAGTTATGAAAGTTGAAATCAACCTGCAAGACATGAGCGAGTGATAGGGACCGTGTCAAGGAGCTTCTGCTAAATATTACATGCCTTGCTAAAACCAACCGTGTTCTAGGGTGCAAAAGCCACCACTATGAGGCTTGCTCTTCTCGCGCCTGCAAATTCCCCTCGTATCCTACTACCCTATTTGAGAAGTGTGCACCTTAATAATATTATCAGTTCACAGACTCAGAGCTGCCTCTACAGCTTATTCTCACCATTATGTTCCAAATCCAACAATTGTATGATACTTGAACAGAATTGTCCTTGATTTAGTTTCAATCTAGAAATCTGAGGCATTAGATGACCTTGACGTCGATGCAAGTATTTCTCTGGAAAGCCATCTAGAGTGCATTCCAGGCAGCTCCTTGAAACTCATGTGA
This sequence comes from Sphagnum contortum, assembly GCA_963920785.1. Taxonomy (NCBI): domain Eukaryota; kingdom Viridiplantae; phylum Streptophyta; class Sphagnopsida; order Sphagnales; family Sphagnaceae; genus Sphagnum; species Sphagnum contortum. The sequence goes on from OY987282.1 coordinate 11,621,381, forward strand.
AGAATATGATCATTTGTCCCTGGGATCATCCTCTTTGCTATCTTCAATCACAAAATGTGTTTCTTCATACATTAGGAATCTATAACTCAACCCTAGGGGTGACAGAATTATGTTCATAGATGTTGTCTGAAGCATCCTATAAGTTACCAATCCCAACTGGTTCTGAGAGAAGGGATCAGATCTGGTGTTGTTTGTGCTTGAAATTTTGGTAATTTAGGTAGTCACTGAACTGCTGGTGGATCATGTTTCTAAATGTTTGAGTAAATTGACATCAACACTTCAGACACGGATCTGGTGGCAGCAGTTGCTTGGAACCTTTCTAATGACCTCTACTCATGCAGTGACGACCATACCATTTGTAGATGGAATCGGAGTGGTGAAGTCATTGGCAAGGTGAGAGCGAGGAAGCAATTCTAGTCTACACTGTGCTGATATGTCTTTGAGGCTCACATATTTTCCTGGGCAAGTTATTTGAAATGCCTGCATAGATAGCTCTTGTTCAAAAGAAAGAACAGCACGTTTATGTCCCTTTTCTCCCATCTATGCAAGGAACAACTAAAGTTTTTTGGCTCAGGTGTGCACATTGGAGGCATGTTTTTCTGACATTCACTGGTATCCATCCATGTCACTAAGGCAGCGCACTGGAGCTGGCAGTGATGTCTTTGTAGTGGCTTGCACTGATGGTAATAGCCCTTTTCAGGCTGCACTGTATATATATAGGATTTCTTGTTGTTTGCCGGGAACAACTAGGTCTAGTGTTCAGCTGAGCTTGCATGTCATATTTGTCAGAAGTTCAATTTGTTCTTGAAAGTCTCCTCACTGTATAAGCCTGAAGTGTGAGGTTGTGGATTCATGGAGACAGTACTTACATGCATGGCAATGGACTCAATCAAAGTGTTGGAAGATCCTTCTGCAGATATATTCACTATGTGCTCCCAATGTCTCTAGGACTACATTGTATCATTACCTGCATTTGGATTATGAACAACAGGTGCATTTTATATCATCAGTAAAGGAGGCAGGGAAGAGAAGAAATTTGTGGCCCATGAGGGTGCAGTGATCTGTATTCGATGGAATTTTGAAGGTATCTAATATGCATGAAGATGTATGCAACTCTTCAGATAGTTAATTTTGCAAATTTATTGTCATTTAAGTTGAGCTGAAGTCTTTCTTGAGACTTCAGTTCAATTCAAGTATATCTAGTGTTGAACTCCCATCTGTTTGTGAACATGCCCTGGGTATACTGCTCACAAGTACTGTTTTGATATATGTGCACATGATCAGGGACCGCACTAGCAACTGGGGGTGAAGATGGTGTTCTCAAGATTTGGTCACGCAATGGAATGCATCGGTCCACTCTGGCACAAATTGGTAAGTACATAACCTGCACATCTATGGGTTGGATGAAGGTGGCTCAATTACAAGTCTAAAAATATAAAGCTCGCAAATCCTTCCACTGCAATATTGAAAATCTATAAGGAGTTCCTTTTGGCCAATGGTAATAAGATCTTTGGGCAATTTGTCCAGAAGCCTAGCTGATATAGAAAGCACCTTGAAAAGGTTTGAGAAACTGACAAGAATTGTGCCACCTGATACAGAGCATTCAGTGTATACTATAGCCTGGGGCCCCAACTCAGAGCAGATCGTTTTCTCAAATGGCAGGAACCTGTTGATCAAGTCAATTCAAGCAAGTGAAATCCTCATCATTTCCTACTCCTTTGTGCTTATGAACTTAGATCTCTTTCTTTTTTGAATAATGTGAAGTCAAGTTCCTTTCCTCTGAATACCAATGTTCTAATAGGAGAGAAGAGACAGACATCATTGTATTTGTTTGTGATTCTTGAGAAAGTCTAATATAACATGCCTGGATGTTTTAGTCATCTACAAAACAAGTGCAATGGTTGGGCCATGAAGGGCTTGTGCTTAAGGTTGACTGGAATCCAGTCAACAACTGCATAATCTCAGCTGGAGAGGACTGCCGCTACAAGGTTCATTCCAACCTGATCTTGGCTGTCACTTTCTTATTTTATTGTCCATTATTCCTTAAATATTGGGTAATTGCAGCACAAAGCAGGTGCTGAATCAGCATATCATATGCCACAGCTACCAAGTATTTCCTGCTTGTCTTCAGGCTTGTTGTTAAAGGACACTGGTCCTAGAGAGTTTAACCATTGCTAAATGCAGATATATAGTATATGGCACATCCACAGGTATGGGACTGTTATGGGAGAGTGCTATACCAAAGTGCCAAAGCTGATTCTAGTATCATGTCTATTACATGGTGTCCATCAGGCGAGGCATTTGCTGTTGGCTCATTCAATTCCCTCATATTGTGTGACAAAACAGGGGTAAACCTTCTGTCTTCATTTAATTCACCAGTATACCATGCTTGACATTATTTACAATATAGCAACCCAATTATAATAGGTACGTATTACTTGGCAAACCAGTCACAGAATCACATGTGGGTACCTAAGGGTTAAAGACCTTGGGAGATAATTTGGACATTCCCACCTTATGGTGGTTAGAAAGTTTCCACATTGCAAAGGAGGTTTAAGCATCAATGATAACTATTTTGTTTGAAAGGGAGCTTGTATCTTTCTCATAAGACTAATAAAAAGTGTATCTCATAAACATAAAAATCAAAGAACTTGTGGGAAACCTTCCTTATGTGATGTCCATGAGAGGCTTGAACAAACACAAGAAACCTAGAGTCATGGGAAGTGCTCCTCCCTAAAAATGTGTACGAGTCACCTGGGAAGCATGTTTGTGAAGTGCATATGGGACATGAAGGCCATAAAAGCTTACTCATATCTGCAAGTATGATGTTCTTTCCATTGCAATGTGTGTATAGGACACAGTTATAAGGGGGAACTATAGGCTGTTAGCAAGAGGCACTTGCACAGAACCTTGTTGACTACCACAAGAGTATATGGTGGAAGCTGTCAAAGGTTGACACCTAATGTAAACCTGTGGGCCAAATATCCTCTACACAGTGGCCTCATAGCAAGGAGACACCTGATACAGGCATGCTCCTAAGTGTTGCATGGAACACTGATGGGACTCAACTAGCTGGAGCAGGTGGAAATGGCACGGTGATTTTTGGCCAACTTCTGGATAGGTGGATTCAATTCTTCAAATGTGGTTCACTCATTCCTTCTTTGTGGAATCTGTTGCTGCAAAGTGAGCTTGTGAAATATAACCCTGATCTGTTGCTAATGACAGGAGGATCCACTGGACTAGATTCACTGCAACATTGGCAGAGCACAATCACATTTGTATTCAGGTATCCATGATTTTTTGTTTCTGATATTAACACCTATGCTCAGTTATTATGGCTGTTTCATGAATGCTTTGTGCCACCTGCTACTGAAGTGTGGAATAGGCATCACAATTTGAATTGTTTACAGATGTGGGTTTATGTTATGCTTTTGGAAGTTTTAGTGTTCTAACCTCTGGTGGAGTTCCAAAGCTGCGATACAACATGACAGGATTTGTTGAGCAAGAAAACTGAGGAGATGGATTTCCGAGACCGAGTGATCAAATTGAGCATGGGATATCAGCACCTTGTAGTTGCAACTGCCACTCAGGTAAATATCATATCTACCCAATCATGCAGGCTTTCACATACATACCTTCCAGAGCCTAAAATATATAGTTTGTAACCAACAGGAGACATCCATCTTTGGCGTCTTACCCTCACCACTTAAATAGACAGTGCTTATCATCCACTCAACAGAATTAAGTGTGCACAACATTTTTAAATTGAGGAACCCAAACCCCAATTTTAGCCTACTTCTCATCCCTATTTTTGCCTCATGTGGTCCAGTGCTACATTTACTCCATCACAAACTGGAGCACACCACACATATTTGACATCAAAGACACCGTTGTCCTGGTGAAGCAGTGCCAATGCTGTTTTCTCTTGGTAGACTGCTTCACAGGCTTTCAGCTTTTTACCTATGAGGGCAGACATTTGTCAAACCCAAGATTTCAAGGTCATTTCACTTGTTCACATTCTTATAATTGCACACCGGGCATCTGTTCACTATTGATGGTGGGATAATATAGACATGTATGCAAGAGTCTATCAACAATACTTAGTATGGGGAGTTAATGTGCAGGTGTAGGTATTTCAAAAATTCAGCACAAATCCTTGTTAGAATTATGACAGCAAACCAATCTCATTGCCTGCAGAACCATAGTGACAAGATTTCAGTAATGCATGCAAAACCAAAATTTCTTTTGTTCAATCTGTCATTGTACTTTCATGCCAAATCTGGAACGAGTGCATAGATATCTGTGCCTGAAGTTGTGAACAGACACAGATATGCAACATTGTCCAAAAGAGCCTCTCATTGAAGAATAGGAGGAACTTTTATAGTGGGCTCATGATTGCACAAAACCAGCACAACAGAAAATCAATTTCAGCATCTGCTGGTCTATATGCAAGTTCTTTTGCCTGGAGGGGATTGGATTGTGTAGTGCATCATAGCTCAGGTCAACATTAAGTTCTTTGAGTGCTCATACCTACTTGAAGAAATGGTGGCAGCTACCCATAAAGTAGAGAACTTCTATGTAATGTTAGTTGAGTCAATATGTGAGCATTCTTTTTCAATGTCGTTACATTCAATTGCACGTGTGCTGTTAGAAACTAAAGAGGCACATTGCAAAAAGGGAGATCTGAACCTTTGCTCACTTCAAATGATGCAGGAATTCATGCAGAATCAGTGAATCACCAAAACATAAGCCTATCATCTGATATTTTTGCAGTGATCAACCATGAGGATCGCAAGAGTAGGCATCCTGAGACATCCTTGGAAGTGTGCAATGCACTAATCAAAGTGCCTTAGTAAATTATTAGGACAAAATCAAGCATATATGAGGGTTGAGCATTTGAAGGCTGCAATAGGGTATAGCATTTGTGCATTGCTGAATATCATTCATGTATAGTAGTTCAGATCATTCCTTGTCCTTCAGATTCCAGAAACCTTGAAGGGAAGAAGAGAAGGACAGAAATGGACATCTCATATCATATCTTCTCTTGCTGTTGCAGTGGTACACTTCATGGATGTCACTACTGGAAAGATGGTTGGAGATGTAATGCGGCTTACGGTGGAAGCTGTGGAGATATCTCTTAGTCCAATGGGAACATTAACAGACAGGAAACTTGCATTCATTGACTCAAACCATGACCTTCACCTCACTCCAATCCTTGTAAGTTGATTCAATTCTTTGCTCTTAGAGATCCATTAGGTATCTTCAATCTTTTGTGCTTGGCTAGGAGCTAGAAAGGTTGCCTTCAAATGGTGGATGATGGACTCAACTTAACATAGAAGAGGAGATTGAGACAAAAGTGAGCACATGTGGCCACAGAGACCAAGGATATTAAAATTAGCTGCTATGGTGTACAATGCAATGTGGAACGAGATCGCAGACATGTTGGCAGCTGTTGTGGACCAGAGGCTGGTAGTGTGGTACTACCCACACGCTGCTTATGTTGACAAAGACCTTCTTCCATTTGTCAAGCTCACAAAAGATTGGTGAGCGCCTACTTCTGGACACTAGACAGAAAGAATTTATGAAAGTCCAAAGTGTAGCACATAGAGCACAATTAATGAGGACCAACTTAAAGGGCATCCATCTAATGACTTTCAAGGGCATATGGCTCTCTCATTGAAGGATGCCTAAAATGTTTGCTCCTTGCACCCTGGCACCTTCAGCGTAATATATCAAGACAGCCTCTTCTCCTGGTATATGAAGAGAGGAAATGGGTGTTGCAATTCTTATTCTTTCACATTGTACAAATAATCAAGTTCTTTTTTTTACATCCCAACAGTTATCTTCCTTTCTCCTTGCCAGAATTCACAATTCTGGCAGTTTGTTTTACCGCTGATAAATAGAATTACTGGCTCAATGTCCCTGCCATTCGGATTTCTTGAGATTTGCTGTGATTTGCATTGTTGGTTTCATTCAATTGCATGCAGACTATAATAACAGTTCACTGTTGGATCCTCCAGTGATGTGGGCAAGAGTGCAAAAATCCAGAGCTTTTACGGAGCACAATGTAGTGTTGACCGCACAGATGGGGCGTCCATCTCAATAAATGTGTCTCCATACCCATTGCTTCTATTTGAGCATATGGCAGCCAAACATTGGGACTACGCAATTCGCCTTTGCTATTATGTCAAAGTGAGGGCACTTCAAACATTGCAGTGCTTAACTATAATTCCTTGACATCCTTTTACAACACATAGCATCAACCTTCAATTTGGTCCTAACCACAAGTAAATGGGATCCATGGTGAGGTTGAGAATGATTGCAGCTAAAACTTATGGTAAAGGTGAAGAATATGTTAAGAGTGACCATCTCCATGTCCATGATGGAGACCATACATATCCAGAATGTTGCTTTTCTTGCTTTTGCTGATTGCATAATGATCAGGATAAGGAAACCTGAGGGCTATGGGGCTGCAGGACAATCTTCTCTGGGCATGTTTAGCTGCTAGTGCAATAGCAGCCAGGGAGCTAAATTGTGCTGAGATGGCCTATGCTGCTCTTGATGAGGTATTTGATATCAGCAAGTTGGATCAACAAGAGGGACCCTTCAGGGCTAAACCTTCAGGATAAAGGAAAGTTGCAATCCAGTTTTAGGTGGCATGCAGTTTAGACTTACACAACTAAATCTCTCAGGTTTCAGTGATTGGACATCAACAATCCAGTGGAAGATGTCTTTCAAGATACATTGATAAGGGAGATGCTTTAAGGTTGTGAATTATTATGTCATTTTGTCCAATACTTCGGTAGAAAAGGAATCCTAAGGGAGTGGGACTGTTGCACAGGTTGCCAAAGTTCAGTTCATTCTTCATGTGAAACGCCTCCCATCTGATGAATCTCAACAAGCTGAATTGGCTTTGTTCCAACGACAGCCTGAGGATGCAGAATCAATATTGCTTCAAGCAGGCCTCACATATCGTGCCATCAAACTTAATCTACGCCTATTCAACTGGGACAGGTATGTTTTAGAAGTCAATTTCTGCATTCTGCTCCTTGACAAGTTAACAGTAACCTTCATGCATTGGATTCCTCTGTAATGAAATGTCTACATGTGTAAACAGAGCATTGGACCTAGCAATAATGTACAAGACACATTTGGATACAGTGCTATGGAAGCGTGAACAGTATCTTCAGAAAACCAAACATGATGAAACAAAAGAACGATTTCTACACTACCACCTGCAGGTTTTTAAATTGCCTTTCCCTACATGTCCTTTACCTGGATACAGATGTCAGGGGGCTTCTTCCTACACAATGCCATTATCTTGGAAAATGTTGCTCTGTTACTGATGAAATCACCAGCAAAGTGGGTGTTAACACTAGACTTAGATGACAGGATTCCAATATAACTATGAACTGCTTGCTGTTTCTAATTATTTCATAATTTTGCAATCTTTGGATGGTGTATACAAACCACCAACCCCCCCACCCTCCTTCACAACTAATTTTGTGTTTGAATGCAATATGCAGGTAGATATTGATGTCCAAACAATCAAGGCAAGGATTAAAGAAGACAAGGAGAAAGAAAACCATCAAACAGGTGCAGGATAACCTACTGTATCACATTTTGTTTTGTATTGCACTCACAACCCTCATTCCTATGTAACTATGTGTGCTTCTAGAGCATAATTAATCAGTTCTCAAGCTGATAGTTTACACGAATGCAGTTGTCACTTGGATGTTATTCAAGTGTGTATACAAAATAGTACTGCACAATAAATGAATCCTTTTGTTGAGAGATTTGTAGAGACAGCCCATTTAACTGTTCATATCAAGGTTAGTCCCACTCCTGGCATGAAATGCAAAGACAGGAAGGTAGTGGTTGTCATCTTTATATACTCCTTCACAATCTTTTTGTGCTCCATCCAACATGGGAGTGGGGTATGTAGCCAAAAGGCAGGAAGTCCACTCATCCAATTTTCATGTTCAAGTACTTGTCTCAACCTCCTCAAAAGTTGTGTTTTTAAATTCTTTCTGCTCTTGCTGTGTTTTTCCTGTTGACTGAGACATCCTCTGTCAAATGGTTGTGAACTTGGTTGTTGCTCCTGTGCAGGACATGGGCCAGGTACAGTACAAACAAATTAAACCTCAAGAGGAAGCACTCTCCACCAACGGTGCCTAATTGGCTGCCATAATAATGCAACCAATCTTATTTACAAAGTAATCTGCATTTCTTGTAATTGATTTTAGAACATTGGAGGAATTTCAGAAATGCTCTATCATAACAAAACTAGCTTGTCCTGAAGAGAGTAGAAATTCATGAAGCTCTAACACTACAGTATGCAAGTGAGAAGTTTTTCTCTAAGGATTAGAAATTTATGGATGATCACATCCAGTTTTAATGTCAAATAATGCAAGCAGCACATTGCAACACAACCTTTCTCAAAAGCATGCAAATGAGGTTGCCATACTGGATCTGGATTATTTGATATGTCAGGTCTGGGAATTTTTCCTTTCTCTTACAGTCTGCACATCAAACTGCTCCTCCCCCAATGCACATCCCATAAGCACCAATTTTAGTATCTAAATAATAATATATCACCTCATTTGAATGGTAAACCCCCATCTGCTCATGACATTTCAATTGGACTGCCTAAAATGAGAACCTACTGCTTGAATCAATGGCAAGATTGACATTTTTGCTGAGGTCAATATACATGATACATAATACATACGTTTGCCTGCATCCTAGTTATTCAAAGTTCAAGGAATATGGCTTTCAAGAACTTTAAAGTATGCCTACAGTGACAATCTGCAGCTGTGAACCTGCCCTTACAAAAGATGACATTTGCACTGCTAGATCATTTTGGAGCAAAGTAACAGTATATAAATCCAATAGACACTAGCCAATTTTCTTTGCTCTGAATCTTCCACTGTGCTAGCATAGTGTACCCAAAAAAGTGAACTATCAGCTCTTTATCAGAAATTCCTAAGGCAGCACAGGGAAGATGTGTACATGAAACATAAGTAATTCTGGCCAATTAAATATAAATTCAAAGATACAAGTAACTCATTTTCAGAATGCTGTTTAAAGCAAACTATGCCTGTCTCTTAGGGCTCAGCTAGGGACGATTCTTTTGCTACAAGTCGAACCCTAGAAGGTTATTCAACTAGGCAACAAAAGAACCGTCTCCTGCTGAGCCTTAAGGTATAGGCAATATTTGCTCCCAACCACATTCTGGAAAGAGGGGATGCTTGTATCTTCAAACTTATATCTAACTCACCAGAATTGTTTGTTTGCCTTGCATGCTCCAGCAGCACCTGTGACCGGTGCCTACCCGTGTTATGTAACCCAATCCATAATGCCTTTTCAAGCATGCAGCCACCTTTTTCCAGGTCCAGCTCTATGCATAGACAAGTCATAGGCACAGTTTAGGAGGGCGAAAAAACTGTACATTTCCACACATGGCACAACAAGCTCAATAGCAGTAGTGAACTGCAACAACTAATCATTAGTCTTTGTCAATAGCTATTCCAACCAAACGAGTTCTATACACTCAGATACTCTTGGCTTAAAACAGATATGAGATGAAACTGGAAACCATGCTCACAAGTTGACAACGCACAATCCATACTGCAAATAAAAACCCCAAAGTTACTTGTCAAAAACTCTAAGCCCAAGAAACTAGAAGCAAGTTCTCAACCACAACAGAGGCTTTGTTAACATCGAAACCCTTAAGATGTCTTGCTTCAAAGATGCAGAAAAGCCTACTTCATGGTTGGAAGTTTCATGGTAACCCAAGTTCCATCTATTCTAGTGCTTCTCTTTCGTCAAATTGCAAGTTTCAGATACCCATGTGCAGCAAGAGATTATGCAACTATCCAAATCCTCATTCATTTTGTCACCCCTTGTCAACACACACCAATGACAGAGGCCTGGACCTGCTTCAACCTGGAAGACTCCACCCTCTTTAAACTCATCTACAAGGAAAACAAGGACGTCCTTAAGTCACACTTTTGGTGCGAAATACAACCCAAAGCAAGCAAAGGACTAAGGTATTGAGAATGAAACGACTCGAAACTTTAAAAAACAAGGACATCGTAACAAGTCATGCTGCTTGCATGAAAACTTCAAAACCACTCTAGAGGGTTGTGTACATGGGTGATTTTGTGTGTCATCTACTTACAATCATAAGCCAAAAGACAATCTCGTGAAAAACATCAAGGACGTACATAATTCGCATGCGTTTGGTGTGAAGTAAGTACAACCAGAGGAATGCTTGAGACTGAAATAACTCGAAGAAAAGTTACGAATACCTGGCATGTCGATGTAGGTATTCCTCTGCGTCTCCCCAAGTAGACATGGTATTGTATTCTATTTTGAGCTCTTTCTATAGTTTTACTAGAGGGAGAACTTTGCGCAAAACATATGGGATATAAGTGTGCTACTGTTGAGAACTTGAGGAACAAATTGAGAACATAATAAATAAGCATTGAGCACTTGGTGACAACATGAAACAAACATGTGAAAGACATTTGGGAACCCCAACTTCCAAAAGACTCCAATTTCAGGCTGAGAATTAACCAGAATTCATCTACTGAGCTCTGTTGTGATTGGCCCAGTAGTTACTGGTAACTCTGGAAAAACTTTTTTGATCACGTTTCAAAAGAGTTTGATTCAAGCTTGTTCCATAATTCTGATGGGATGGGGGACACTCTAGTTATCTATCTATGAAGGAAGGTAGTTTGTTTTGTTTTGTAGTTTATGAGTTCCACGGAACCAGGATGCTTCAGGTCGTGTTCTTGGTGTCTTTCGAAGGCTCTCAACAAGGAGAGGGAGCATGGGCTTGGTTCCATGGCGTTTGGACTTGCGATGCAAAAGTTCTTGAATATTGAATGATTTCTTCACTGAAAATTAAATTAAATCGTAGCTAAAAATTTCGGAGGAATTGGAACGTGCCTTCTGTGTTGTTGGAAAGATCTTGATGAGCAGGATTTAATGGAATTTATTTGGTAAGATTTGCCCAGACCGTGGGAGATATTGATTTTTAAGTGATTTCTGCCGCTGAAAATTCAAATAAATTCCAAAAAACCAGGTTTCGGAAGGGAAAATGAGTTGAGGACGTGGTAACACTTGGGCCAACAGAACAGGCCACATTAGTCAGGCTTGAAGTGAAGTTTAACTATAACTAGTATAGCATGTCCGGGTAGTGCAAGTGTGAACTGGTTACTGAATTATTTTTTCCTTTCAAAACCATTTTTGTAATTTAATTAAAATTTCTATGACAAAAACTACTAAAAATTCAATATCTTCTGCACCTTATGTCTAAAAAATTTCCAAATCACCTTCATTAGATCCTACCCACTGAGTACTTTCCAATAATACCACGAGCAGGGCCAAATTCTCATACAACTTTTTATTTTCATTTAAATAAATTCTCAATGAAAAATTGTTCAATAATCAATAATTTCTCCATCATAGGTCAAAACATTATGAAGCCAACTCAATGAGTTACTCGTTACTCATTGACGACTTTCCAACAATATCAAGAGTGTGACAAGAGGCATCATGGTTTCGGAGATCTTGATCTCAACAATGAAAATACACACAAAGTGCAAAAGTGATGCTAAAACCCTCTCTGTAAATAGCTAGCCCTATCACACATTGAATCTTAGTTTTTAAAATTGGTGCTTCTCAAGTTCAAATTTTTTTTGCTAGTTAGTGCAGGTATAATATTTTTATATCCTTGGGTAAGGTATAAATTTTTTTTTATTCATCAAGAATATATTAACATTAAAATTCTTCCATAAAGATAGGGTACAAATATTTGAAAATTGTGGTTTCTAGTACATGGTTATTCAATGGATAACCCCCCATCATATACCCTTATTTGGGGTGTAAATGAATATGTATTATTTATTTATTTGATTTGAAATGGAGAAGAATGTCCATATTTTGAAAATATTAAAACAATTTTCAAAGGCTGAACAAAATTGGGATGATGAACAAATCTGATGTCAAAATGCAAAAATCCAAAAGTTTGGTTCATCCTTGAATACAAACATGCAGGAAACACATTTTTAAAACTTTGATTTGCTCAATGAAACATGGAGCTCAACTCCTTGATGTTTAACATAAACACGAAGAATGTTGCAACTAAGGACATTTGTGACACTTTTGTGAATTCAACATTCACTCTATGCTTGGGATCGATGGTAATGTTCAATTGTTTGTTGACCACATTCTAACAAATTGGCAAAAATGAAAACATCATCAAAATTGGAAACAATCACAAACCGATTTTATATATATATGATTTCATGACCTACTCACCCTAATCTTACTTACCCAAACTTTTGGCATGCATCCTCTCACAAGTATGGATTTATGTCTTTGCAAGTATATCCAATGGTATAAATAGGGTATAACTTTTTTAAGTTACATTCCTTTCAGTATGCACATCATGCATGTATATTGAATTTTCTTTAAAAGATTAGGTAACTTTGAAAAATAATATACCATATTTGTACTCAAATATATCAGTAAAACATATACTTCCACAACACTGGTCCTAACCTCCCCAGGTGTTTTTTTTGTATGTTTTTAGTGAATGAATTCCAATGGGTTGTCTTGACTTCCATGATTTGGGCCTTGCCTTCCTACTATGTGCTACTTTGTATTTTGTTATTTCCATTAAACCATGGGGGGGTCTTTTGGTCCCAACCACTAGATTATCAATGTTTAGTACCAAATAATAGTGTATCATGTGTAATTAATTTTAAATGTGAAATTTTTGGAATATTAAAAAGGGGATGCAAAATCTCTTTTGTTGAAAAATAATAATAATGATGGAAACTATCGATTGTGAAATGAATGCAACCTTTTTTTCCTATTGATTTCTTTTAAATTAACAATGAATTTTTTTTGGCATTTTTCAATTTTCAATCAACAAAAGTGGGAAAAATATATTACTTGCATATTTGGTTTTCAATTTTTAGCCATAAATATGGCAGGTTGATTAAATATTTGTATTCCATATCTTGGTTATAGCTAGATTTGGTTAAATCCTCTTCGGTACGATCACCATTTTTTCAAATCTTCAAATCCATGATGGTCACTTGAGCTACATTAAAAAAAATTCTTTAAAAAACACTGATTGTAATCACATGAAATGCAAAATATGAAGATGCATTTATCATATTTTATGATTAAAGCATAGATAGTTTTACTCCCTTCAATAATGATGGACCTAAAATATATATCATTTGAGTAAAAAGAAGATAAGGTTTAGATGGAAATATTCACCAATTGGAATAGGGGACTAAAGCTTCGGTGAACTTGCATCATCATTGGTTCCATGATCAAAATCTCAAATCCATTTAAATTATTTTCAAATATTACAAATAGTTCGTGCATTGATGGAATTGAGGTTACTAAGTTCAAATCTAACATTTTTGGGACTTAATATGGCCATTACAAGGCCTCATTCAAAAAGGTAAAGGTATTAACATGGGTGTTACTTCACCATAACAATTAATTCAAAAACTAGCAAAACAATTAACTAATAAGATAGGGTATGTATTTACTTTTTTATATAGCCATGAGTATATTAGGATAAACATCTCCCTATCAATGTTGCCTGGTTATTTGATTTGGCATGACCAGTTCTGGTTGCAATTATTAAAAACCAAACCAAATCTAAGTCCAATTTTTGGAATTGGTTCAAGAACTTTTGGGAATTTTTTATTCTATTCATGTGTGGAACCAAACGAGAATTAAGATTTTAGAAAGAAATGCCACTAGAACTAGGCTAACATTAAACATAAGCAACAAATTAAATGTGAAACAGTCTGCAACCTGGCCTATTAGTCAAGGTTGTGGACCCAGAATGGGAACCTCCCCATTTATTATATTAAACTAGTTAAGTGAACCTAGTTGAACCACCCCCTCCCCCAAGCTAAAACCTCATTCATCATTTTGTTCAATTCACTTGCTAAAACATTAGTTTCGCCTTTGTTTCCCCCCAAAACCAAACTTTTCCCCACCTACACACCTTTTCAAATCCTAAATCCTTCTCTGTCACTCCCAACCCATTCTCAGCAATGTTCACATCCATTGACCTCCCTCAATACAAATAAGAAGATGATCCTTGACAAAAAGACAATGTTTCCATCAGGATCATTTTTTGCCTTGGCCCAATCTTCTGTCTAAAAAATGTCCTCTGAATTGGTCAATCCTTTCATTAGACTCGGCCATGTGCCTTTCACCCAAGGTAACATGATCTTTTCATTAGTCCCATCTTCTCAAAGAATTGTCTTTTCTTCACATTGCATTTTTTTTTCAGCCCCATTTCCTCTCTAGGGAATTGTCTTTTTTTTCAAGTCACATTCTCTCTTCAACCTCCTCTCCTCCCCAAGAAATTGTTTTCTTCCCATGCCATCTTCACCTTAAAGCAATGTAACTTGATGTAATTAAAAAATTATTTATGTGATTGTTTTAATGGGTAAGTTTAATGATTTATTTGTTAATAAGATTTCATAAATTAATTTGTCATGCTACATTGATTTTCACATATTAATTTATGTGAAAGTCATGGGGAGCCATGTTTTTAGTTTTCTTTTGATTGTTTTATGTGAAAATTGTGGGGAGCCGTGTCTTTAATTTCTTTTTGATTAATTTATGTGAAAGTCATGGGGATCCATGTTTTTAGTTTCCTTTTGATTATTTTATTTGAAAATCGTGGGGAGCCATGTCTTTAGTTTCCTTCTGATTGATTTATGTGAAAGTCATGGGGATCCGTGTTTTTATTTTCCTTTTGATTATTTTATGTGAAAATCGTGGGGAGCCATGTCTTAAGTTTCCTTCTGATTGATTTATGTGAAAGTCATGGGGATCCATGTTTTTATTTTCCTTTTGATTAATTTATGTGAAAATCGTGGGGAGCCATGTCTTTAATTTCCTTTTGATTATTTTATGTGAAAATCGTGGGGAGCCATGTCTTTAATTTTCTTTTGATTATTTTATGTGAAATCACATGGGGAGCCATGTCTTTAATTTCATTTTGATTATTTTATGTGAAAATCGTGGGGAGCCATGTTTTTAATTTCCTTTTGATTATTTTATGTGAAATCACATGGGGAGCCATGTCTTTAATTTCATTTTGATTATTTTATGTGAATCATGGGGAGCCATGTCTTTAATTTCCTTTTGATTATTTTATGTGAAAATCGTGGGGAGCCATGTCTTTAATTTCCTTTTGATTATTTTATGTGAAAACCATGTGATGTATAAACTTTAGGAAATTTCTTGGTTAGTTTCCTTTTGGATAGTATATAAGTGGGTGTTTATGACCTTGAGACACACCTTCATTTGATAGAAAGATTTTGTTGTATGAATGCAAAGTTTGATGGAATAGAATTGTGAAAGGATTCAAGCTTTCGATTTCGAATGGTTTAGTGTTGTTTATTTTTAGTTCATGGTAGGAGAATGGTGTGGCATATTAGTTATGCATAACAATTAAAGGGTGAGAAAATATTTGTGCAACCAAGAACATAGATTTCCATAACTATGTAATAAACATACATAATTTCAGTCTTAAACTCGTTTGTGTTCTACATCTTTTGGTTCCATAACTAGAGAACACGAATAGGTTTAGGACCGAAATTATGTATGTTTATTACATAGCTATGAAAATCTATGTTCTTGGTTACACAAATATTTTCTCACCCTTCTATTGTTTATGCATAACTAGTATGCCACACCATTCTCTTACCATGAACTATACATAAACAACATTTTCACTTGATAAAAAAAATTTGTTGTATGAATGCAAAATTTAATGGAATAGAATTTTGAAGGAATTCGAGCTTTCAATTTTGAATGGTTGACAGTCTGCAACCTACCCTATTAGTCAAAGTTACAGACCCAAAAAAAAAACCTCCCCATTTATTATATTAAATTAGTTAATTGAACTTTGTTGAACCACCCCGTCCCCCAAGCTAAAACCTCATTCATCATTTTGTTTAGTCCATCCACCAAAACCTTAATTTCACCTTTGTTTCCCCAAAACCAAATTTTTTTTCACCTACACACCTTTTCAAATCCTAAATCCCTCTCTGTGACTCCCAACCCATTCTCGGCAATGTTCACATCCATTGACCTTTCTCCATACAAACAAGAAGATGATCCTTGACAAAGGACAATGTTTCCATCATGATCATTTTTTTCCTTGGCCCAATCGTTCTCTCGAAAGAATGTCTTCTATATGGGCCAATCCTTTCATTACTCTCGGCCATGTGCATTTCACCCAAGGCAACATGATCTTTTCATTAGTCCCATCTTCTCAGGGAATTGTCTTTTCTTTGCATCACATTCTTTTTTCAGCCCCATTTCCTCCATAGGGAATTGTCCTTTTTTTGGGTCACATTCTCTTTTTAGCCTTCTGTCCTCCCCATGGAATTATCTTCTTCCCATGCCCATCTTCACTCTAGGGCAACATCTTCTCCATGCCACATCTTTACCCTCATGCAAGATCTTTTCTCTAGGCCACATCCTCTCCTTGACCCATCTTCACCTTGAGGCAACAAGGGCCACATCCTCCTCCCAGTCCCATCTTCTCAAGAACTACCTTCTCCTTCAACCCCATCTTTAGTCTAAAGCAATATCTTTTTCCTAGGCAACATCCTTTCCCCAAACCCATCTTCAACCAGGGCCACATCTTTTTCCAAGGCCACATCCTTCCCCTAACCCCATTTTCAACCTATGACAACATCTTTTCCCCAAGTCACATCCTTTCCCTAGCCCTATCTTTTTCCCATGTTCGCCTTCTCCTTAAGACCATTTCTTTGGGCATTGTCCACCTCTAAAAACACATCTTCTCCTTAGCCCCATCTTCTTTTTGGAGATCCATCTTTTTTCTAAACCCCATCTTTTCCTTAGGAAATCATCTTCTTCTTGGCTTTTCTTGAAATGTTTTTTAAATTGTCATAATTTTCAATGTATAATTTTTTCCATGAAAATTTCATTATTGCATGTAAGGATGGTTTTCATCACAAAATCTTAACTCAAATGGCACATTTGGTTGTTGACAACCACCTTGTTCCCCTGGAGAAATGTTATCCATCCATTTTTGGGGAAAAATAAAAATTTGTCAAATGATGGCATAATTATTTCATTATGACTAATACAATTTATTGATGACAACATCAAATCCTTCCATCCCCATGGAAGGAATTTGTGCTTTATGGATGAGATTCAATCTTTGTGAATTAAATGTTCATTTCACTTGTAATTGTTACACTTTGTTTCCTAAGAGAACGTTCACTTACTTTTGTCTTTGTGTGTTGCACATTTGAAGTTTAGTTTTCAATTAAGCAAGCTATTACATGAGCTTAAAGCTTAAGCTTAAAGATTACAATTGAAACTTGAGATGGTAAAATGTATTTTCTTCTATATATATGCAAGTAAAACTCAAGAGTTTAACTGAAAAATTAAAGTTATACCAATGACTTTAGAACTAAACATGGGGATGAATGTAAACATTCATCTTACATTATGGATGAATGTTTTATTTTATCATTAAATTATTATGGATAAATTTGTTTTCATAATTTTAATTAACTAAAGCTTCATGACACACAATCTAATTATATATGATATATTATTTGTTGAATAATATATTGTAATTCCATTGTAGATGTATTTCATGGCTATGGTTTTAAATGTCATTATTTTAAAAATGTCTTAAATATATTATCATTATTATGCTAACATCTAGCCCATGGTCATTAATTTATTTATTTTAATCCTAGCAAACTAACCTAGTGTCATTGACAATAATGAGTTTTTTCCTCCCCTTCCTCTAAAAGTTTCTTTCAAACCCATTTATCATTGGCAACAATGGGGGTTTTTTTCATTCTTCGTCAAGGGCACCGTGACTTTTTTCAAATTTAACAAATGTTGTTAATAACAATATAATGGGTTTTCAATGTTTTAGATTTTTTGACTATGTAATGTCATTGGTGATAATAGGTTTTGGAAATAAACTAAAATTTAGTTTTAAACACTTTAATTAACATTTTTCAAACATCCTACTATCATAGATGATAATTGGGTTTTTTTAATGATTATTTATTTTCAAAGCACCCCAATTTTCCATGAATTAAGTATATAATGTTGTTCACAACAATTGGGGGGGGACTAATTTTATGATAATATTTTTTGAATTACTTAACATTGCTCATGAAATTTTTTTTTTAAACAAAGTTTTTAAAATCATTTTGGTCCCATCATCATATTTTCCCCTATTATCACAATTTCATTATCCATCAATACTAAATTACATTCAAGTTTGAGATATTAATATTTGGACAACAAATGAAAATGGATAATGGATTAAAAGCACATTCAACTTTAAGTTCCTAGTTCAAAGCTCCAAGTTTAAGCTTCATGTTCATGCACAAACCATCCTTAGTCTTCAACATTGTCGATCGAAGCATTTAACGTGTTGCAAAATGATTGATTCTAGAATTAACGTTATTTTTGTGAAATTCATTGGTTCAACAAATGTGAAAATAAGAAATTTTGCATGTTTGTACTTTTAATTCAACACCTTCCCCAAAGTCATTTCACCTATTGCAAACTCCAAATTTGGGTCAAGATGTAGACAAATGGGCATGGTTTCCATGGACTTTGTTCATACATAATCATTTCGTGGTTGAAAATATTAGTGTTGGAAGGTTCTTGGGTTTTTTTAATAACCATTGGGTCCAAGTATAACAATGAATTTAAAAAGCTGGCTTTTTTATTTTTCTTTTTAAGTTTCATCTTTTAAAGACCCGAACAAGGTTTCAAAAATCTGTAAAAAAAATTTTACCCAATTTTCAAAATGCTAGTTCTCACACATCTCGTACCAGTTGGTTTCAAAGGTGGTTCTCACATAGCAGTTATTAGAAATTTTATTATTTCAAATATAAAATTTTCATTTCTTAAATCACAAAATTGCACAAAATGTTTTTTTTTTAATCTTTCAAAATTTTATGTCTACTATTTCATCCGATTCAAATGAACCTTCAAATTCTTTTAATTCCTCTTCAAAATCAAAATCTATTTGAATTAATTCCATTAAATTGGAAGGTGATTTAAACCAATTTTAAAATCACTTGGCCACTTTTTGTTCACAAAAATCAAATTTTTAATTGTTTGATTATAGGTGACATCTATTTAGGCTTGTAAATATGCATGTTAAGAAAAACATTCTTTCAGTTTCTGATGTGCTCCCAAGTTCCTTGTAGACCCACTTGAGGGTCCAAGTATGCAGCAATGCGGAAGGAGTTGGAACTTGGAGCCGCTCCCTAGCCCACAACACTTGGAGGGGTAAAGGGGTGTGTTGGAGCTCCGGGATGGGACTAGGAAGAATTGACAAGCTTATTCACTCACACGGGCCTGCACATAACCCACACAAAGTGGTTAGTGCATAGTTGGAGCACCTTTGGTGCTAGGACGAGCCATGGGCAACACGGACACACAAGACTCACCACGGCCCGGACTTAGGGGAAGCCACCACCTTCCCCCTTATAGTATACTCTGCAGCTTGCGGCGTCTCATGATTTCTTTGAGTTTTTTCTATAATTCCACAATGGCGATGATGAATTCTGCTCGGATTCAGGAGAGTAAAGCGAATCCAAAATGAACGAATGTTGTCTCATTGTAGACAGAATTCGGGAAGCACGCCGGTGCGATCGTTAGGACCTCGACAAGCTCGAAAACAACAAACGGTTTTCCAACGAAGCACCTGCCCACTCGATCTCAAGCTGCGACGACACTCCTTCATCAAAGAACCACCCTGCTTTGCCGGAGCAAGATCCCGACCTCTGCTCTCTTAAGGAAAGCATCCACCCCCCGGGGGGAGCACGATTCAGAGAAAAGTACGTGGCAGATCGAACTTCGGCGCCCTCAGTCATTCCAGAGGAGCAGACAAAAAACCCGAAGAGAAGAGGAGAAGTCCGAAGCAACCAGACGCGAAGCAATGGCAGAGCGGACAACTCTAATTCACAATGGATACTTTTGTTGGAAGCTCCGGAGGGAGGAAAGGCGTAGCAGGATCGTCGCCGGACCGAGCACCCTGCAAGCAAGAATCATTCTCTCTAGGTACCACAGAATCCCTTTCCTCTTCTTTCATGCTCAAAAATCTTAGCTGATGTCATTAAGAGGGGCTCCGGACCTGCGGTTCCAAGCGCCAAAGCAACGAAAGCTTCAGGCGCAAAGGACATATGGAAAAAGCAAGCGGCACCCCCCGTGAGGGAGCTTCCAAATCCATCTCTGAATGTGCTCCCAGGCAGCGGGTCAGGACTCTCTTCCCCCTCAGGGGACGACACCCAAGGCCCATCGCCGATTGACTACACTCTGGAGATTGAAGCGGTCTTCCCGCTAGATATGGTGCTAGACATGCAAAAATGCGCGGCGCAAAGAGCGCGCAAAACGGTGATCGAAAGAACATTAGGAGGCAGAGCCTCACACAAAGACCTGGTAGACTACCTCAGGCTGCATCTCCCAGCGCCCTTCGTCACCACAACTCTCCTAACCAGAGGATACTTCGAGATCCTATTCGAAAATGAAGAAGGAGCCAAAGCCACGAGGAAGCTCGCGGCTGTGGAATGGAGCGGATGGGCCCTCTCCTTCTCGAAGTACTCAGAGAACTTCAGGCCAAACGAACTAGGAGCACAAAAGCTCCTCACGCACTCCATCAAAGTGCAATTCCCTGACCTTCATGCTCAATCCAAGCTCTGACCATAATGGCCAGCAACATCGAAGAAGTGCTGGACATAGAGTCTCCCGACTCTTACATCAAAAGGCCGGCAGGGCCAATGGTCACAGTCGAGGTCCGAGACATCAGCAAACTGGCAGGGATCATCAGGATCCCCTCCATGTCTGAGGGGGCAGAGGCAGAAGAAACGACAGCCCAGAGAATCCTCTACTCAAGGCTGCCGAACCAATGCAGAAAATGCCGATGCTTTGGGCACCTAGCTAGAGCGTGCCCACAAAACAAACCTCCAGCACAGGGAGGAAACACTTTAGCAAAGCCTCCCCCTCCCAAAGGGAACTGGAAGGCAGCTCCGAAAAAGACTCCTGGCGCGCAGCACTAGAGGCAAGCAACGACCAACAAGACAGAGTCCCAGCCGGATCTTGAGATGAAGGAATCCTCAGAGATGCCAACTCAGCTAGATAACGAAGTAAAAAACATACAGGAACTTTTAGCGAAAGGGCGCCGAAAGTTGGACGCCTTCCGGAACTCCACACCAAGTTTCAGAATCCAGGAAACGACCAGCACCCAGGGCCTGAGTCCAGCCGCACAGTCCAACCCCTTCACCATTCTAGGGGAGGACAATGCAGGAGCGGCGACCCTAATGGAAATGCAGGAGAATATGAAGGAAGGCTGGTCCTTCCAAGGTCGAAAGAGACCAAACCCCAAGCAGACCCCACCTCGGCAGAACACATAGCAACTCTCCCCGCACCCCTCCCACAGAGAAATCACCCCAGGAGGGAAGAGAGGTCAGCTACACTCCGAGGTTCACACCTCTTTCTTTACCTCCCTTGGCATACAGGTCCCACCCAACAAGGAACCACTCAAAGCCAAAATCTGGCCGGTCCTCACCAGGACCAAAGAGGAAAAAAAGGAAACACTTGTGCACTGCAGAAACCAGTCCCTGCCAAATCTTCCTCTCGGTTTCAGGATCTCAAGTCCACCAGGAGCCGCTGAAATAGAATGGACACAAGAAACAACAAGGGCAGACCTCATCCAACGCTTAGAATTGGAGCTAGAAGAGAATATCCTAAGATTCAAATGGTGCATCAAGGACCAACTACACCTGGAGTGGAGCTAGCAGGAAGAAAAGAACAGAGGAGGGATGGACTGCACCATCTTAGTCCATATGGACACTGGGACCAACGCCCTGAGCACACAGAACAAAAAGCATCTGCACTGGAAGGCCCTGGACCCTGCTCAAGATATGAACAACGACATAGAATTCGCCACCTCGGCGCACAACCTGTTGAGGAAAACAGACACCGGGAATTCAGTACGACAAGCACATAGAAACAATTCAGCAAGTCTTCTCGCCTCGCCTCAAGTGACAAGAAAGAAGCGATTCACAAAGGTGGACTTAGCCCTAATGACAGCCAGGTTACCGGGATCGATCGGCCCCTCGGCCGCCCGAAGCAAACTTACTTATGATTGATAAGCCGCTGTCACTAGTCTCCCTCAATGTGAGTGGGATGGGAGGAGTCTCGGCCAAGCCCAAGGAAATCAAAGCATGGCTGACCTTGCTCCAAGCTCCTCCCCATATCTCGCTCATCCAAGAGCACCACATAGGGAAGGACAACAACCAAAATTCAGCTAAAGGACTAGAATTCTGGAGAGGAAGTTCTCTCTGGAACCATGGCATCCCACTCGGACGCTCTCAGAGGACCAAAGCTGGAACTGCCATACTCATAGATAGAGCAACAATGCCGCTCATCAAGGATCACGGCATCCTAGTCGAGGGCAGAGTGCAATTTGTGACTCTACATTCACCCGATAACGAGCTGCTCACAATCATCAACATGTACGCCTCTCAAACCTCCGCCGAGAGAGCTACTCTCTGGAACAGAATAACCCAAGCCGATTTCACATCGGACCACATGATTATGGGCGGCGACTTCAATCACTTCGAATCCACGGACCAGGAAAGCACCCTCGACACAAGGAAAATGCACAGAAGGGAGGTTGTTGCTTGGCACCGAATCACCCTGAGGTACGGCCTCGCAAACGCCTGGCTCCTCGATAACTTCCACAAACAATCAGAGAAAGAGTACACATATGACAACGAAAGAGCTGGCATGTACTCAGCAGTTTCAAGAATAGACAAATTCATGGTTTCTCAAACGGTTGAGGAGAAAGGAAGAAGAATGGAGATCGTGGCCTCAATGAGGAAACTCATAGATCACTCACCCGTCTGTATCAAAATATGTGGAAGCCTCGTCCCCTCCTACAACACTCCCGGTTACTTCGACGTCTCTATGTTGGGCGACGAGAGGAGAAAGAAGGAGATGCTGGAAGCTTGGACCGGAGAGGCCCCGCTCCCCACGAGCGACCAAGACTGGGCGCCGTGGCTGGAAGCAGCCACGGAAAGAGTTTCGCAATGCAACCGACGCCTATCGAAAGAGAGAAAGCGCGCTCAAGGAGCTCAGATCCGAGCCTGCACCAAGAGAATTCAGTTAGCTGAAATACAGCTGCAGAAGAACCCCACGAACGAGGAGATAAGAGGAATTCTATCAGACTCGCAAACCAAGCTCATCGAAGTATTCCAAAACTCCGTAGAGCGCAACCGACACCTATTAGCCTCCAATTGGTTCAGGTATGGGGACACATGTTCAAAAGCTTTTTTCGACTTCCATCGCGCGGGAAATAAAAAACCCCTCCTGAGGGAGTTGGAAACCAAGGGAGGCACTGTCTCCGGGCAGAACGACCTTTCTCTATACATTATAGAATTCTACACGAGGTTGTACTCCTCTGATGCGCACATTCCAAGCACAAAGGAGGCACAACAAAATTGCTGGACCAGCGTCCCGATCAAGGTCTCGGGAGAAATCAACGAGACCTTGACCAGGCAGCTCACTTTGAGCGAGATACTCACGGCTATCAAAGCCCTCCCCAAGGATAAAGCCCCCGGAAACGATGGCCTGCCCATGGAATTTTTCCATGAGTGCGCCGAAGAGACGGCGCCCATCCTGTTGCAAGCTTTCACAACTATGCTCGGCATGGGGAGAGCTTCGGCCACAATCAACAAAGGGGTGATAACTCTAATTCCCAAATCGGGAGATAGAGCAAAACTTAGCAACTGGAGGCCCATCACGTTGCTGGGCAACACTTACAAAGTACTGGCAAAGGTATTAGCCGGAAGAATAAAGACGACCCTCACCCACATTATCAGGCCTAATCAGACCGGCTTCGTGGAGGGCAGGAGTATCATTGACAACACCTGTATGGCTCAAGAAGCCCTAGATTGGGCAGAAGAGAGCGAACAAGACCTCGTCCTGCTCCTACTCGACTTTGAAAAGGCCTTCGACAGGATTGAATGGGGGTTCTTGTTCTTAGCCCTGGCCAAATTGGGATTTAGCGAAACTTGGATCCGTTGGGTCAAAACCCTCTACTTAGAGGCCTCCTCAGCCATAAAGGTCAATGGAACAACCGGGCCAACTTTTCAGCTGGCCCGCTCAGGAAGGCAGGGCTGCCCCCTGGCGCCCTACCTGTTCATACTGGCCACTGATGTGCTGGGCCACATGCTTGCTGACCCGAAGTACAACGTGGAGGGATTTACTCTCCCCAGGGGGGGTCTGGTTAGGGATCAAACATTCGCTGACGACACAGCTTTATACCTACAGGGGTCCCCTTCCAACCTGGACAGGGCCTAGAATGTCCTCAACATCTTTTGCCAAACTTCAAGGGCCAAGGTCAACTAGCACAAATTGACAGCGATTTGGGCCAGCAAGAACAAAAGGGATTGGCTCTGGGGGGAAAATGTAGGGCTCAAATGGATCCCGGACGGGGAAGGCACCCGATACCTTGGGGTACAAGTGGGCTCCCACCTACCCCCAGAAGCGAATTTTGAGAAAATGAGGATGTCCTTAAAGAACAAACTCATCAGCTGGAGCAACAACCGACTCTCCTTGGCTGGAAGAATTCTGGTGGCAAACCAAATCTTGTTAGCCTCCATGTGGTACTTAGCAGCAGCCTGGAATCCAAATCCCAGGATGTGCTCTCAAATTAGGGGCATCGTAAGGAACTTCATTTCGGGGGGCCGTGATGCCCCAGCACGGGCTAAAGTAAAGTGGGACACAATGGTGATGCCAACCTCTCGAAGAGGGCTGGGGATAATAGACCCCAGGGCCAGTCCGAAGCACTCCTGGTTAAGCTCCTAACCAGAGGCCTCGCCCCTAGTGGAGAGCCATGGAAAGAACTTATCAGGTACAAGGCCGAGCAAACCAAGCTACAGGTCCACAGCAAAGGCCCCAACATCGAGGACATCAACTGAATCTTTGCAGCAAAGAAGCTCAAAAAAAACCCCCACGGCTCAATGTGGGGCAGTATCCTAGGGGCCTGGCTAAAGGTGAGAACCGGATTAACCAAGACGGAGCTAACCAATAGTGCTGAAATTCTCAGACAGCCCCTGTTCGGCAATCTCTCGATTCTCAACGCCAACGGCTCCCCACTCGGGATAAATGGACTGGGAGAGGGCAACGCTATCGCCCACTCGGGATACTCCCGAGTCAAAAACCTCCGAAACATAGCAAGCAAAGCATGGAAGAGCCTTGCCGAAATGTCAATGAGCCATCACCCTGCAAACAGGGATAGTCTGGCCAGAATAACAACAAGCATCCCCTGGAATCCAGAGGAGCTTAGCAACAGAGTACAATTAGGGGACTGGATAAGCAAGCCTGACCCAAACATGCGCACCTTGCCGGATTAGATCTATTATGTGCTAGAATCCCATCGAAGCATCGCCAAGGTCATAGAGTTCAAGAAAATCTCACCAAGTGGCATCATAAAAGCCACGACGAACACAGCCATCACGCTTTCAACGAAAGGATACAGGCCGGTCAGAATTCTCTCCCAAGAAAAACACAGCTCAACCTTGAAGATGGCCAGAGACGTCCTGACACCTAATAAGAGCCCGCCAACACTTTGGATCTTCGAAACTGGCTTTATCCAAGAACTCCCATGGGACCCAGGGGAGTGGCACTGGCAAGCCACCCCCCCCTCGGTGACTCGCCCTTTTTTGGATACACTGCAAAAAGAGGGTACATGAACTCCCAGTCATCAACGCACACGCTTGCAATGAACACCTTCATCCAGGACCTCAATCTCAGCAACTCCACGATAACACAAGTGACTGCCAGAATTTGGCACAACTCTCTGTTAACAAATAGGAGATCTACTCAAGTGCAAACATAAATATTTATTGAAGGGAAACTACAACATAATGAATTCACAACACAAACACAACATCAAGAACTCTCCAAGGTTCTTGTCACGAGAAATACACAAACTTGTGTAATGAAGAAAAGAGAGGCAAACCAACAACACCAAGGTATTTAACTAAAAGACCTAACCAAAAATAACCAAACTAAAATAAGTAATTAAAGTAATTCAACCTTGTGAAAGTAACCTAGTTACTTTCCTACTCCAATAACTAATGAAACCTAACTAGTTGAGCTTGAATTCTCAACACTCCCCCTCAAGCTCAAATCCACTTCTAGTACACCAAGCATTTTTCTAAACTTCTTTAGCTTGTCTGTACCTAAAGCCTTTGTGAAAATGTCAGCAACTTGATCTTCGGTACTGACATGAATGAGGTCAATTTCTTTTGCTAGAACTTTTTCTCTAATAAAGTGGTAGTGCACCTCAATGTGCTTTGTCCTAGCATGATAGATCGGGTTGTTAGCAAGTAGTATGCTACTAATGTTATCACAATAGATGACAACAGGAGCATCCACTGATTGTCCCAACTCTGAGAGTAATTTTTGTAACCAAACTACTTCACATGCAGCAATTGTTGCACCTCTGTATTCTCCTTCCGTGCTTGATAATGCAACTGTTGGTTGTTTCTTACTCCTCCAACTAACATCACCACTTCCAAAAGAAAACATGAAACCACTGGTTGATCTTCTATCTGAAACATTACCAGCCCAATCAACATCCGTGTATCCATGTACTTGTAACTAGCTTTTGGCTTCATAAAAAATTCCACACTGCAAGGTATGTTTTATGTACCTCAATATGCGCCTCACTGCATCCAAATGTGGCTTTTGTGGTGTTTGCATGAATTGACTCACCATTCCAACTACATAACTCAAATCTAGCCTTGTGATGGTCATGTAAATCAAACTCCCCACTATGCGTCTATACATAGTGGTATCCTCCACGAGGTCTCCTTCATCTGCACTCAACTTCACATTTGGCTCCAATGGAATTGAGATGGGTTTACAACCTGTCATCCCATATTCGGACAATTTGTTCAAGGCATATTGCCTTTGTAGTGACCATATCCGTTTGGGGGAATGGATTACCTCAATGCCGAGGAAATAACGCAACTCTCCCAAATCCTTCATCTCAAACTTTTGCTTCAAAAGCTTCTTCAAATTAGAGATGTCTGCATCACTATTCCTGTGATAATCAAGTCATCAACATAGATGACTATGACTACAATCCCATGATCTGTCTTTTTCACATATAGTGAAAAGTCTGCATTGAATGTTTGAAATCCACTTGTGACAAGATACTGACCTATCTTGTCTGACCAAGCTCTAGGTGCTTGCTTCAAGCCATACAAAGCTTTCTTCAACCTACAAACCAAATTAGGATGTGTTTGGTCCACATAACCTAGTGGTTGTTCCATGTACACTTCTTCCTGTAAATCTCCATGAAGAAAAACATTTTTTACATCCATTTGATGTAAAGACCATCCTTTTGCTGCTGCCATAGCAATGATTGCTCTTACAGTTGTCATTTTGGCAACTCGACTATAGGTCTCCTCATAGTCTATGCCATAAGTTTGGGCATAACCTTTGGCAACCAATCTTGCTTTGTATCTGTTCACAGATCCATCTACATTGTGTTTGACTTTGTACACCCATTTGCACCCAATTGCTTTCTTGTCTTTTGGTAAAGCTACCAATTCCCAAGTAGCATTCGCATCCAAAGCTGCCATCTCTTCATCCATGGCATTGTCCCACTTAGGATTTCCAACTGCTTGTTCAAAACAAATGGGTTCAACCTCTTGTATAACTCTCACCATGTATGCGTAATGATGAGCTACAAAGCCATCATATGTGAGTCTTTGTATAGGGTATTTGACTCGTGTGGATCTTCGTACTCCAATGTTGTTGTCAGGTGTTTTCAAAGCTTTCTTGACCATCCGAGCTCCAAGAGTAGTAACTGAGGTGATTCTTGATTTTTCACCCTCACTCTTCTTTGACTCACTTGATTCACCATCTACATGAGAATTTCTAGATGATGTTTGTGAACTACCATGTACAATGTTTGAAGATCTTAATTCTCCTTTCCATGGAGTGCTACTGGACCCACTAATTGAAGACTCTTGTGGTCCACTAATTAATTTTGATTCTTGTTCCACATTTTATGAAACATCACCATCCCTAGCTTCTCCATCTTCTGCTACCTTCAATGGTGAGTACTAACTAGCCATCTCATCAAACACAACATCTCTACTCACTTGCAACTTCCGAGTGGAAGGGCTGAAACATCTATATCCTTTTTGTTCTGAGGAGTATCCAATGAAGATACATTTTTCAGCTTTTGGGTCTAGTTTTGATCTCTTCTCATCAGGAACATGCATGTATGCAATGCAACCAAACACTCTAAGGTGTGAAACATCGGGTTTCTTGCCTGTGAATTTTTCTTCAGGTGTCATGCCATGAATTGCCGCTGTGGGTGTTCGATTCATGATGTAGACTACAGTTGCTACCGCTTCAGCCCAAAAGTAATTTGGCAAATTCTTCTCATTCAACATGGCACGTGCTATTTCTGCAATGTGCCTGTTTTTCCTTTCAGCAACTCCATTCTACTGTGGGGAATAACTACATGAGTACTTCCTTTGAATTCCATGCTCCTTCAAGTACTCACTGAATTCATTTGAAAAATACTCTCCCCCTCCATCGGATCTTAGGCACTTGATGCTCACACCCTTTTCCTTCTCCACCATTGCTTTGAAATTCAAAAAATGTTGAAACACTTCACCTTTGTGTTTCATGAAGTAGACCCACACCTTCCTTGTGTGGTCATCAATGAAACTCACGTAGTACTTGCATCCTCCAATGGATTCTATCTTCGTGGTCCACACATCTGAGTGGATCATTTCCAAAGGTTTGGAACTTACATGAGTTGTTTGAGCTGGGAAAGGATGCCTAGCTTGTTTCCCCAATTGGCATGCTTCACAAACCTTTGACATCACCTCTTCTGCTCCAAATTTGGGAAGACCTCCAACAAGTTTTTGTTTCTCCATGAGCTTAAGACGTTGGAGATTAACATGGCCAACTCGCTTGTGCCAAATTCCAATGCCTCTAGCTCCTTTTCCATGTGTGAATAACATGGAATTCACCTCAGGCATGTTCACATCCAAGGTGAACATTCGTCCATTCCTTTCCCCTTTTGCAATCAATTTGCCTTGGTTCTTCATGCCTTCCACAAAACATCCATTTGGGTTGAATGTCACCTATAAACCTTGTTCCACCATCTGGCCTACGGAGACCAATTTTTTTGTTATGGTTGGAACATGAAATACATCTTTCAGGTATTTTGTTTGCCCATCTTCCATGGACAATGGCACCTTGCCAATTTGTGTGATGGGATGTGTAGTGTCATCACCAGTTTCCACAAACCCTGGTGTCTTCAAATCCTTTGCATCTCTAAACCATTCTCCATGGCTAGTCATGTGGTTTGAAGCTCCAGAATCCACATACCAGACATTGTTGTCTGATACACCTCCTATCATTAAATTTGCCATGTGCTGCATCACAAACAGTTGCTCATCACCTTGATTGCTAGTTGATGCATAATTCCCTTGTTGCAGCTTTCCATTTCGTGCATCATGCTCCCTTTGATAACAATTCTTTGCCATGTGCCCAGGTTTCCCACAGTAGTAGCAATTTGAATCGCTATTTGGTTGTTGACCTCAATGACTTCCACCACGACCTCCACGACTTCCTCGACTTCCTCTTCCTCCAAAGTTTCCTCGTCCACCTCCATGAGCTTGACCCTCATGTTGTTGATGTCCACCATGCGAGCTTCCGGGTCGACCTCGAAATGAGGTTTTACCACCTCTGCCTCTACCTCTATTAGTATTTGAGTAAAAAACACTTTCTTGTGATCCTCCATTGGATGAAGTACCAACAATCCTCATCTCTTCACTTATAAGTAGTGTTATTAAGTCTTGGAAGTTGGGAAATGTTTCTGGAACTGCAATTGAGGTACGGAACTGACTATAGTATTTTCCAAGTCCATTTAAGGTCACGGCCACTAAATCTTCATCATCTACAGGGGCTCCTATAGATGCAAGAGCATCTACAAGGTTTTTCACCTTTGTAGAATAGTCATTGATGTTCATCTTGTTTTTCTGTAGATTATGCAACTCTTACTTGAGTTGCATTTTGCGGGCTTGTGTATTGGTGTTGTACATCTTCACCAATGTATCCCAAGCTTGCTTGGGTGATTTTGCATCTTGAATATGCACAATCATGGAATCGGACACATTCACAGAAAGCCAATACAAGACTTTCTTTGCTTTTTCATGCCAAGTTTTATTGGCTTGAATTTGTTGTTGTGTGGGGTTTTTTGGGAGAGGAGGTTCTTTCTCATCACCAGTTATGAATTCCTAATAGCCTTTCCCCATCAAGAAATTCATAATCCTAAATTTCCACACTTGGAAATTGTTCTTGTCTAATTTCTCAATTGCAATTTGAGAAAGACCATCCGCCATTTCTCAAGGCACCACTCAATGTCTTCTTGGGTTTTCACAATGATTCTAATTCCTTCCTTGGGTTTCTAGGATTAGGGTTAGGGTTTTCCTTCCTAGGTTTCTAGGATTAGGGTTAGGGTTAGGGCTGAACAAGATGGACCTTGCATATGTATGTATGTCTTGAGTATTATACGAAATTTATACTATACATAGGTTTTACGTATAAATACGTATCTCGTATACTATTTCGTATGGTATTAAGTACATGATTACATACCACACTTTTGTACGAAGGTCTTGATAAGGTATTTGCGCTTCCCAATCTTCAAACTCCTTCCTTCAAGTTCTCCCAAGTTGTATTTACTCCACTTCAAAACTTTGCTTTGATGTCTTCTCAAAATAAACTTCTGTCATAGCAACTTTGCAAAGCTACACTGATCACATATGACCTTGGAATGATCTAAAATTTTGGTGGAACATGAACAACTATGTCTACTACCTTCTCTCAAAATTTCAGCTCATTTAACTTCATAAAGTGAGAGTTCTTGCTACTTCCATGAAGTCACCTCAAACTGGGACCTGAACACAAAATGACTTATAACTCGCTCTCAGCAACTCCAAAATCCTTGAGATTTTGGGAGACACATAAGATATATGTCTTCTATATCTGTTCAAAATTTTAGCTCTATTGATGATGATCACAAGGAGATATCACTTTCAAAAGAAATTGACTTCAAAATTGAGACTGAAACTTCAAATGCTTGGATCTCTCTCAATACAGATCCAAATGACATGAAATTTCTCTCACACATGTATTCCTATATGATCTATAAGATCCCAAAGCTGCAGATCCAAAAAAGCTCAAAGGAGATATGACCAAAAACCAAATCTGGCATAGAGTTTTCAAAAGCTCATAACTCTCACAAAACATATCTTTTTCTTTTGAAATTTTGAGAATAGAAGCGTCCTATAGTCTTCTACAACCTCTCCAAGTTTCACTCCAAGATCTTTTCACAGTAGCTCTAGATCTAGCTTTAAAGATCTGACTTCCACAACTTTGATATGTTGATCTCCTCTCACCTTTTTTTTTTCTTTTCTTTCTCTTCACATTATTTCCTTTCCCCTTTTCTCTTTTGCACTTGACAAACTCCTATGATATTACTAGAGACTCTCAAGCTCTAGTTCTAGAGACTTTCTAGCTCTAGATCTCTTTCAACTTTCTCACCAAACAACCTAAGCTCTGATACCATGTTAACAAATAGGAGATCTACTCAAGTGCAAACATAAATCATTATTGAAAGGAAACTACAACATAATGAACTCACAACACAAACACAACATCAAGAACTCTCCTAGGTTCTTGTCACGAGAAATACACAAACTTGTGTAATGAAGAAAAGAGAAGCAAACCAACAACACCAAGGTATTTAACTAAAAGACCTAACCACAAATAACCAAACTAAAATAAGTAACTAAAGTAATTCAACCTTGTGAAAGTAACCTAGTTACTTTCCTACTCCAGTAACTAATGAAACCTAATTAGTTGAGCTTGAATTCTCAACACTCTCGCCCGAGAAAAGTCGGCACCTTAATCTTGATCACCCTAAACCAGGGACTGCCAGTGGGAACGTGGCTGCAGCACATGGGCATCACCCCACACTGCAAAGTTTGTGACTGCAGTGTGGAGGAATCTCCTCGACATTATCTGCTTGAATGCCAAGGGGCACTCGAAGCTTGGGAAGCTTACAAGAGCGTTTGGGACAAATGGGAAGCCCCTCCATGGCTCGACACCAACTGGCCTTTTGTCCTCCTTGGAGAACAGGTCCTTGAAAACGAAGATGACCCTCCTGGGTACCTCGCCTACCACGCCGGAGGCTTCACGTACCCAAGACAGCCTCTGGACATTTTCAGAAGCTTCATATTGTACCACATCTGGACCGAGAGATGCAAAAGGCACTTCGACGACCAACACTCCGTCAAAAGCATCCTCATTCAGGCCTGGGTGGCCACTATCGAGGTCGGCATGGCTACTTGGAAAGCTATCAGATCCCGTAGTGATACCAAGGATCCTAGCACTCAGATTAGTATTGAGCTTAATTTCAAAAAAGAATGGCTCCACAGGAGCATTCTGGGCACGGACAGTGCCACCATTCGGTGGCACTTCCTCCCTCCCCCCTGTACTATTTGAATTCTCTTAATGTTTGAAGGGGCCGATGCCTCCCTCCCCATATGGGGTTGACTCTCTGTAGCTCGCGGCGGAGGTGGCATCCAAATGGCTATTTTTCCCGGGATTCCCGCGTGGGAGTCCCGAAACTGTCCCGGGTTGGAGTCCCGGGACTTTGGACGCCGATATCTCCCGACTGCAGAGTCCGATCGCAATGCGGTCTAAAGCAAAGTTGTAGCCCTCATCGAGAGCTTTCCAACGCCGTGTCGCACTCTCAAATAGAATGTCGGGAAGAGGTCGATTCCCGACTTTTAGTGGTCGGGAGTCAAACTGTCAGTTTGACTTCCGGCCCTTCTTTTGCCCATAACTTGCCTTTCAGATGTCCAAATGCGTAATGCGAGCCCATTTTAGACATTTACACTTCAAGAGCTTTCCAACGGTATAAAGAACGCAACAAACCATTGATATTTGACCCTTCAACGCGCCCTCTGAAGTTTTGGGAGTCCACCGGGACTCCTTCTCCCAAAATGGGAGTTGCCTTGGGAGTGTGAGTGCTCACTCCCTCACACTCCCTCGCACTTCCTTAGACTCCTGGGAGTATGTGATGACTCCCGGGCTTCCTCCTCTTGGCCCGCACCCTTCCAATGCCTTTGCCCTTGTTCCCGGGCTTCCTTTCTTTTGACTCCCGGGTTTCCTTGCAACCCCTTGCCTTGGTCGCGAGCCCAAAGCTAGGGTAGCGACAGTTTCAATTTGTGCCCTACAATGCCTCGGATTTGATGGGTCAAAAATCAATTGTAAGATATATGACTTTATGTTTTTCCCAATTATTAAAGAAGACATTTGATGTCTTTGGGATCCACTTGGTAAAGTTCGCAAATCAATAATTTTTTGGTGGCAAGTTCCATTGTTAGCTTAGTTATAGATGCAATTTGTTGAAAAATATCCAAATTATAATTTTCATTAATTGTTTGATCTACACATCCAACAAAATTTATAATTGGATGCAAACGATGATAACACTTCAAAGCATAGGATACAAGGATGTTCTATCATATTCGTCCACAATACTTACACATTCCTCTTGGCCAACAAAAAACAATTAGACAAAGGCTTTTGAATTTAACATCTAACATTAAAGACAACATGTTCTATGCATTTTTTACTTCATATCTTCTTTGAAGAGAAAGAAAAAAATCTAGAACACCACAAACTCCCCTTCTAATGTTGGAAACAAAATTCAAAGACAACTCAAAAGCAATCCCAAAATCATCATCAATCAAATTAACTAACGTGGATGGGTTTGCAATTTTTTCTTTGAGTTCTAAACACATAGTAATGGTAGGTTGTAATGCATTAAAAAAAAACCAATGGATACTATATTAGTTCAAAACACAAGCAGTCATAACAAGAAATAAAGAATCCATGATTATTTTAAAAATATGTCAAGTAAGAAGAGGAGGCACTTTTCTAATTATTTTAACAATATTCTACTTATTGTAACAAAGGATAATAACATCCTTGAATTGCAAGGCTTCTTAAAACATGATTTTGCTTGAAAACTTGCAATCAAATTTAAACATGCAATGTTAGAATATTTAACTAACACAATTCAATAAGAAATAGAAAAAATAAAATGTGTGGAAATAAACTTATAATGGAAAAAATTGAAATAGATTGAATAATCACCTTGTCTTCAATGGTGGATTTAATTCTCTTAAGGGAAATAAACAAGCCTTGCTCCACTGTTGTCTGCCCTTCCCAAACTTTGAGGCCAAGTTATACATTTTTACAAATTTGATTATGTTGATTTCATTGAAACAAACTTGAAATTTTTATAAACTTTTTTTGTCAATAATAACATATTGACATGCTTTGGAAAAAACATGGCCAAAAAAAGTACCCTAAAAATTCCATCCAAAGCAAAGACTTCACATTTCACAATAGATTTCAAAGCAAATTATTATAATAATATTCAAATTTGAGTCCTCTTCTTTGACATAAGCAATGATTTTTTTCGTAACCCATATTGATCAAGCAATTTTGTCATACTGTTAGCCAATGATTGTCTTAGTAGTTATAGTGCTTCAAAAAAATCAATAGTTGGCTACCAATTAAACACCAAAAAGTTAATAACAAGAGCAAATATATCATGCAAGAGGAATAACAATAATGTTGAAAGGAAAAGCAACAACAACATTGAGGGGGAGCAAATAGGTACTTAAAACATGAGGAACAATGGTTGTGTCATGAAGAGTAACAACCATGTCATGAGGAGTAGTAGTTGTGTCACAAGAAACAACATCTATGTTGAGGAGGAGCGAAATCAACATCAAGGAACATGAGTAGGAGTTTAACAACAAATTAAACAAGATGACAAAAGACAAAACACACAATGATTTTTTTTGAAAAACAATGCTTTATATAAGAATCAGCTTGAAACTTTAGTTGATTCTTCAACTCATGCAACATTGGAAAATATTTGACTTTCTAGATGGCAAATGCAATTGACTTAGTGAAGAAACATAATTTGTTCTAAAAACATTGTACACCAATTTTTCTTGATTCATTGGAGCTACCTTCAATCAATAACTACCTCACAATATTGGGATATCATTCTACTTTTAGCCCTAAGGATGAGTAGATACAATGAGTTCGGAAGCCAACCTTAAAAAGAATGAAGCCAACACAAAACAAATCCATCAAGGTTGGTTATTAGCATGACTTCAAGGTTGGGTAAAGTTATGTTGCACTTAACCTAACTACTACAATATTATTGCATGAAAAATGTTGACAGCTAAAGTGTTCCCTATCACATGTGTTGAACCAGAATGTTTAAAGTATGTGTTGGGAATATGCGCCATGATTAGGAGAGGCCATGAAAGATTGGATCATGGACAATGTTAATCTTGGTTTATTAGCTGTGCAACTCATGCCAAACATGAGAACATTCATTTGACTAGGACCCCATGTTAGAATCATGGATTCATAATGGTGTACCCCTAGCGATTTTGGCAAGTGAACCAAATGAAGCAGCAGGTGACCCTTTCAAGGCGGGTCCAACTGGGTTCGAACTTGAACTAGAACTTAAAATGAAACCAAAATCTACTTTTTTGAAGAACTGGATTCCTGGTTCCATTTATTTGTAGAACTAAAACTAGACCCGTTCTAATTTATTTATTGGCTTTGGCTACCAAGGCAAGGATATTGTGTTTAGATTCATTGTAGAGTATAGTAGCTTAATGGATTTTGGCCCCTAGGTAATAGGTCTATTATTATATGAGGATTTTTGAAAGATGATATTTTGGCTTGTGTTGAAACTTGAGATTAGTTATAGTAGAGTTACAATGTGAAAGATTTTGGTTTTTTTTTAAGGAAAAAAAATAAATTTGCATGGTGAATTATTTGAGTTTCCATAATTCTTCTTTTGCCTTAAGATACTTTTTAACGAAAATGGCAAGGCATAGTGTTTGACACACCCCTTGTTAAAACTGAAACCAGAGGTTCTGCATAAAAATAGAGAACTACCCAACTCTGCTTTGAACCATTTCACCATTTCACCATCTAGGTAGTACACACACACACTACACACTTATGGGACACTGCAAGTAAGTACAAGGCAAGTTGGAACACACAAAAGCCATGACTGTAAAGGGCAAAGAGGTCCTCCTTTAGGCCTGTTTCACCAACTAGTTTTAAATAACTGGGGACTGTAGTATACAAACATTTTGGGATAGCATACGGAGTGACTCGTGAGTGAGTGAGACAAGTTGGAACACACAACACACCGAAACTGTGAGTGTAAATGAAAAAGGACCCAATACGTACCCCCTTTAGGCCCATTTCACCAACTAGTTTAAAATGAATGGGGACTGTATTATACAATCTATATGGGACACCATGGTGAGTGATTACTGATTACCATTTTATTTTATTTTTTCAATTTTGTGATGTGGCCGAGGTGGTGGTGGTTCTCATCCATAAGCTGTTTAAGCCAAATTTGGTTACTAACAAAAAAACATGAAAGGTAAAAGTTCTAACATTCTTATGTATTTTTGGATACCTTCTTGAACCATGTATAGAAATTTGACAATGTTATAGGTTTTTTTTCAATTCGAATTTTGGTGATATTTTTTCTAAAAACCCATTGATTTTGCTTATAAAAAAAAGAAAAATTCCATTACAGTGCAAACTTTTGCACTCAAAAAAGCTAATTTGGAAGTGGTGTCCTTTTTTGGACAACTACATCATCCATGTAAAAAAATTACAGGCAATAATTCATTGGAGCTAGTTTTAAGTAGGATAATTTTAGGTTCCATAAATAATAGTTATTACTTAAAAAGTTCCAAATTAGAATATGTTATGACTGTTCCCAAGTAAAGAGACATGAAATTCTGTCTCTTTGAATCTGTGTCTTTTTAAAGGTTTTATTTCAACATCATATCTTCAACATAAACTTTTTCTGCCCTTAATAAACTCACAATCTTCTTTATCTTATGTTGTAGCTTACTTCCTCCAAACAACCATCATCTGTAACAAGCACCACTTGATATATTTCCATTTAGGCTCTCATGCCCTTGTATTGTAAAAACAAAATAGTCACCATCACCTACACATAAGCAAAAAACTAAAGCAAACACACAACACATCCAATCCAACATCAAAATTCTTGTTACATCCCTCTTCTAGAACTTCCCACTGTAGAAAGAGGACAATCGTTTTAATGATCTCCTACCTTGAACCCAAAGTGGAATTGATCAGCCCAACAGCAGTGTTTTGTTTCGGGGGCAAAATTTCGCCAAATTTCAACCTGAAAAATATGATTTTGACCTATACAAATGATTTTCCATGAAAAAATGACTTAAATTCCACAGATTTCAAGAAAAAAGTTTCCAGATTGTCACATGTTTATGATAAGTTCCAGTAGGTAGTCAAGAATATAGAGGGATCCCGTTTTTTTTTTTTTTTTTTCAATATTTAATCTGTAACCAAATCTGGCTAAATCATATTATGGATGATCCCACTTGAGCTACATCACAAAATTGAAAAAAAAAAAAACCCCTACCCAATACCCTAATTAACCTCCTTTCAAACCATCAGCAAACCTCATGCCATGTTGTAAATCTGTTTTCAAATTAATTTGTGTTGTTAGATTGGGTCTGTCATCTAAGGTGATCACATGTCCAAAGTTCAAACTTACCTGCTATTAACTGGCATGATAAGAAACTTTTTCCCCAAAATATTTTGTTTTGTTGAAATGTAGGATTAAAAAACATCTCCTACAAACCACATCAAACACCCACTGATGTTGCACACCAAATTCTAGGGGGTGGTATAATAGCCTTCAGGATTGTAGTATATGAACAGTATGGGACATTGTACTGAGGGAAGTTTGAACATTTCAAAACCATGAATGTGAAAAAAAAAAAGAGAGATTCAAGAGGTTGCTAGACCATTTCATTAGCTTTTTTTAAACAATTGTGGATTATAGCATACAAACGTTATGAATAATGGCAATACATGTGCAATAAAGAAAATCATCCATGGCATAGGAACGGTTTGAACATATGAGGATTAATTTTTAATTGAATTAAATCTTTACAAGCACATGACTAGATTAATCAAACTAAAGTACCACACATGACACGTACCACAAATATAAAAATTTAGATCCTTTCAGATTAAAATCAATTGGGTGCTGAAAGCTTGATTTTGATGTGGGTAATTAATGTACGACCATTTAAAAAATTATAGCATTGTTGAAAAAGTTCACATGAAAATGAAGTGCAAAAAACGCAACTCATGTTTTGAGTCTCCAAGAACATAAGCTAAAGACTTCTTCAAATAATCTCTTTTTGAGCATGGTAAAATTGGGGTTTTTATCCCCAGAAGACATTAGTGTTGTCTACCTTGTAGAACCATTGAGAAAAATTTGGTAGAGGTAATGTTAACCAATAAATTGGTCAATATTTCTTATTGATCTTCCAATGATTCCTCAAGGGCTCATTGATTTACAGACTATTCTTATCGACCAAGAAATTAAACAAAAGATTCTACTCTTTTTCAAGGTTTCAAAAATTCAAAAGATTTTTGCTATTTAATAATTGCATCCAAAGAGAAGACTGTTACAAGTGCTTCAAAAACTTCACTTATGAGGGCAACAAATGGTTCAACTTCAAGATTCCATTTTAGAAGGTCTACACCATCATACCATTTTCAACATGCTCTCCAACATAACATTTGAAGCCCATTGTGCCCAAATTTTATCACATTCTGATCCAAGGGCAAGCGCTTAATTTATAGCTCAACTAATTTTTTGAACTTGTTAAGTATTTTCCCAAGTTTTTTTCAATAGCACTTCGTACACAACTTGGACCACCCCATCTTTCAATTGCAAGCATTCCTCGATGTGTGTGCACACATCCCATCGACCCTATGGGTATCAAGATTTTACATTGTGTTCATGACAATCAACACACTGGAACCCATGATGCAATTTGTGACACCTTTGCCACCATTGCACGAGATGTTAGTTTCCACGTGGGACGAAAACAATTACATGCGTTTCCTTCAACCACATTCAACTCCTTTCGTCAACAAATCAACATTGTGCTTACCAAAGATGACATTCACACCTTTGTTGACATTGTCATTGCTAACCCAATGCAAGCAGATTTATTCCCTTAATCTTGTGCAACTCAAGGATTTGTTACATCGAATGCAGAACAAGCCAAGGAAAGGAGCTATTGCAATCGACACACCACTAATCAATTCCTCCCCTTAACAATTGAAGTATTTGGTTGCTTACACAAACATGTCAATGTGTTTTTACATGATTGTGCCAATGCCATTTGTAACTTGAAGGGGATAGAAGGCCCCTTCATCTTTCTATCTTAATCACTTTTCTTTATCAAAAAGTTTCAATCACATTATAATGGATGCAAACGTCTTCCATCTTAAGTCGAGCAATAGCCATAGGCTTTGCTACTTCCCGACTTCCACCCCTTCAAGACACACCTCCCATCACCACGACCGACCTATTGCAAGCTGTTGGTTTTTGACATGTACATATGGTTGACCTTCCACAAGTGGTCGGTTATGAACATACATAAATTTTCATAGCAACTTTGAACCAACTTGATGTCTTGTTGTTTCCCCCTTTTCCTTTTTTTTTTTTTGTACATTTCCCTAATCTACGATGTGTTTTTTAATAAAGATTTACAAGTCTTTAATAATAAGTTCATGAAAGTCTTTCCTTGTGAACATTGTCACAATCCTAACATAAGCATTTATTGCATCATAGGTTCATTACACAAAAAAATTTATTATCATGATTTGATAAAAAATTAACAATATGAAAAGAAAAAAAAAACTACAAGATTCACACACAACCTTTTAAATATTTGAATGAATTATGAACACCATTCATATACATATGGTACACATCATCATTCATCAACTTCAAACCAATAACATTATGCCAGATATTAACCTTCTAAAATATCATTCTTCTATGCATGAATCACTTATTATTTGAAATTTTTTTCTTAAAATCTTGTAAGTACATATCCAATTTTTATAAATGCACACATTTCAAATGCCTAAACTGACGCGCCCCCAAGTTCCTTGTTAGATCCAAAGAGGGTCCAACTATGTCAAATTGCGGAAGTAGATGGAACTCGGTGTCGCTCCAAGCTTGCAGCATTAAAAGGGTGAGAGGGGCGTGCTGAAAGTTCCAGGATTAGACTAGGAAGAGGGACAACTTAGTTAGCTATTCGGTCCTGCATCAAAACCAACCACAAGTTGGTTAGTCTTCATTCTGGATCATTTTTAGTGTTGGGACAAATCACGAGCAACACGGACTCACTTGACTCACCACGACCCGGATTCGGGGGAAGCCACCACCTTCCCCCATATAGTATTCTTTACGTTCGCCCATGGAACTTACATCCAAATGGCTTTTTGTCCCTGGACTCCCAAGTAAGAGTCCTGAAACTATCCCAGTTTGGACTCCCGGGACTTTGGAAGCTCATAACTCCCGACTCCAACCTCCCATTGGGATGAGGTGTAAAGCAAAGTTGTAGCTCTCCTCAAGAGCTTTCCAACGGTGTGTCGCACTCCACTTGCACACACTGAGATGGGGTCGATTCCCGACTTTTAATGGTCGGGAGTCAAAATGCCAATTTGACTCCCAACCCTTCTTTCGACCATAACTTGTGCTGCAGATGTCGAAATGGCTCATATGAGGCCATTTTGGACATCTACACTTCAATAAATTTCCAATGGTATAAAGAACACCTCAATGCAAAGTGTTTTGACCCCTGCAATCAAGCTCTGAGTTTTTGAGAGTTCCTGAGGACTCCAAGTTCCCACTTTTGGGAGAGTGAGTTTCATCCCCACACTTGCCTCAAAGTGGGGTTGCGACACAAACCATGAATTGATTATATTTGTAGTAAGATTAAACAATATACATAATTTGTTACTATGTCATCACAATTCAATTCATGCCCCTGACATTACCCTAAGTCAAAATAAATGATGAACACAATTAATAATAGAAATTTTGCTCAACCAATGATGAATTGCAGCACACACCCAATATATTCTTTTTTTTCCCTCTTGTGAAGGGTAAGGGTGTGTTCAAGTTTTTGGAATTTTTAGTTCCCAATGTGTTCCCATCAAGTTCCCAATATGTCACCCAAGTTCCCATCAAGTTCCCAATATGTTACCCAAGCTCCCAATGTGTTTTCAAACATGTTGCCAATAGCACCCCACTTTGTCCCATAGGCTTTGCCCAATGTTGTCCTCTTGGAGCCAATATAAGAATATTAGAAATTATATATTCCTATGTTTGGAGTCAAGACTATGTTAGTGTAAACTTTTGGCCTTTTGAGTGCGTGCCAACATCATGGTGGAGTCTCTCCATGCCCTCTGAATCACTTGCAATATACTGAATCTAAAATGGGGGTGAAGCTGGGTATGTAGAAGACAAGGTTGTAAAGCCAATTGATTCCAGCCCATCTCCACCCAAATTATGCATCGGACATTGGAAAATTCCCCGTGTTGCACAAACTGTAATGAATGAAAGTTGCTCCCTGCAGTCCTATTCCCAGTGGGACTCATCAGATAAAATCTAAGAAACTGTAGAGATACTCCACGAATCACACTTAAGAACTAGAATGCCAAGAATGAATGAGGTCATAACCTTGGAAGTGTCAATCACAAAATATATTGGACCATCAGCTTCATCATGAATAGAGTTACCAGCTGCCAGGACTGCCCATTGACTTCATCAGCTCTTGGCTGACAGTGGGTGTAGATAAGTTAATATGGCACTCATCAGATACCTGAACTCTACTCTTGCATATTAGAGACTGGTGTGCATATGCGATCCATCTGTGCAAGGGAAAAAGAGGAAAAAATTAGGCACCAATGACAGGACAAGTAGCTCCACATTTGGGTATAGAATATCTGTGTACTCGAATGAATCATAGAATCCATGTTTTGTAGATGAGACACCATCATTAAGGATGGCAACGATGAGTACCATGAAGGGAGAGAAGTCAAACTGCCAAATCAATAATGCCAGCAGCAGAAATCAAAGCTGAAAGCCCA
This sequence comes from Sphagnum contortum, assembly GCA_963920785.1. Taxonomy (NCBI): domain Eukaryota; kingdom Viridiplantae; phylum Streptophyta; class Sphagnopsida; order Sphagnales; family Sphagnaceae; genus Sphagnum; species Sphagnum contortum. The sequence continues at coordinate 11,663,666 of OY987282.1, forward strand.
TAGGTTGTTATCTCTGAGCCACATCCGTAGCATCTCCAACTGTGATACCTATGCCAGCATTTCTTCAAGGCTGCTGGAGCATCTTTTACACTCTTTGAACCTGTCATTCCACTACCAATGCTTGCTGTCTTGCAAATGCTTCACAATCTCATATCAATTGTGCTCTGCACACACAGTGTATAATAGCCTTCCATTTAGTACAATCTAAACAATGCTATCAAAACATGTTTTCTGCTACCTGAAAATGGATGGGATTGTGCCACGAAAACACTCATAGGACTTCCAGTATAATTCTCATTAAAATGCCCCATCTATCCACACTTGCATTCCTTATCAGACCTGCCTAGCAATAATGAGAAACAAGAATGTAATGTTACATCCACCGCAAGAATAGAAGTTGCATCTATTTGTCCAGCTGGTAAAAAAACCATAGTCAACCTTTAGAGTGTACAATGCAAAAATGTGAAAGATTTATTGAAATGGTGGCAGAGGACAAAAGAGGACTCAGGGGGATCATGTGGGTAAGTGATGGCAGCCAATTGCAGAAAGCTCAGCACCAGCTTTCTGTAACACATTTCTCTATTCAAAGCCAAGAAGATTTTCCACTTGCTTTTATATCCTGCATCCTACATCAAAATAGAAAGTCTGCTTGAAGGATCAGATTGCAGCAGCAAGGGAATTACCTTCTGTTGTACAAGACAAATGACAGTAGGAGTCTCTTACTGCTGAAAGAATACTCTCACTTTGGCACTGCAATATTTATCCCACCAAATCCCAGATCCTATTCCAGTTGAAGGATGAAGAAAGAATTGGAAAAAGCTTTGACACATTTGCAACTGCAAAATTGAGCTTTATGATTCAAGGGAAAGGAGATGACAGTATGGACAGATGTATATGACCCCTGAAGTAGCTATCGCCCCCAATCCTCCTCCCAACTCTGAAATGCTGTGGCAGCAGCCAGCATGCGGAAGGTGAAGATACCTGCTCTGTTTGTGAGATCCTGCATACTGATATGGGAATCACAACCCAATGCAACAGCACAAAGTGACACTAAAAATCAATGAGCTGCTAATTGGAAACCATGACAGCCCAATTCCAGAAGCGCTCTGTTCATTACCACTTGAACCCTCCAGCTTCCTCAATCCTTCTGCAAGGCTGAATCTGGGATGCACAGTAGTACCTTTGCTAATTTCACTCTGGTCTGAGCCTTGTGAAGAATGTGTGACACAAACCTTTGCTCATTTCACGCTGGTCTGGGACAATTTTCAAATCTCTTCCCCTCAAAATCTGCAACAAAGAATGTGTCATCTCTTCGCCTTCCCAGCTACTACTAATTCACACTCCAATTCTGCAACAAGAAGAACACAAGAAGCAACTACTATCCAAATTCTATCAGTGCCTACATACCAAAGATCCTGGTCCTAATTCCTTGCAAACTACTGGAAGGAAATTGCTACCAAGAATCAGATCCAATTTTGCTTCAGGATCAATCTAACACACAGGACTTCTATTCAAACAGAGAAAAAGAAAGTTTGTTCTCTTCAGACCCCTGAGCTCCAAAGAAATGAAATGATCATCTCCCCTGCAAGAGCAAGCAAACAAACAAACAACAACTAGCACCCCACTCACAGTAGCTGTGAAAGAAAGAACTAGTCTATGTTCAGAGTGCATACTTGCACAACTCATGGGGAGTAAGTCATCCCCCCTTCAAGACTATGGGTCTGCGAGCACACTAACAAAGCAAGCATTACCAAAAAAAATTTACATTACTGAAATCTTCTGTCTTCCTTGTCTTCTTCACAAAACAAAAGGTTTCAGGAACTAGGGAACTTTGCAGATTGGACAATAATGCCAGAGACTTGGTTGAGCTTTAAAGTTCTCAATTTTCTGTGTGACAACAATTTCTGTCCTGCATCATCTAGCATTTGTCAAAGGAATCCCCTCTCCTCTGATTTCTGGAGAAACTGGTCTACAATAGCACAGCAGACATGAATACATACATACATACATACAGAGACATATCTAATGATACTACAACTCATGGTTGGAGATCAGGTTGCCAGGTCTAATCCATAATTCTGAAGCTTTTGGATATTGTCAGTAAGAGCTCCACTTCTCCACTCCCCTGAGCACTCAATCAATCACCCATTATGCTGAGGAAAGAGTACAATTGTATCCATCTGTGTGCAGTCTGATGCTGATGATGATGATGGTGATGTTGATGCTGCTGCTGATGATCTTTCTCCAGTCAATGCCAATTCCTATACAGGGGAGACACATGAGAGCACAGAGATGTGATCAACTTCCTGAGTTAGAGTGAGTCTACACATGCAACAGATCATGGTCTTGGGAAACCATTTTGGATCAGGTCAGTTTGTTCAGAATTCTGGTCTAATCCAAGTGAGAGCTTGGAACAAATAAATTCTTCTGAAAATTTGGCAGCAATTTGATCTAGAAACAAAACAACAACCCACCAGGAATTCTTCACTGCATTGTTGTAAAATCGGTATCAGCTGCACTGCAGTCTCCCACAAGGAAATCAGCCATAGTGTTGATGATGTTGAAAGTCTCCACCGAGTGGGTTGACCCAGCAGAGTGGTAAGAGGTTTGATTTGGGTCCATTTGAGTCTCCATGTTAGGCAACAACTCCAGGGTCTCCACCCCCATCAGAAATGGGAAATCAGTGATGCTGCTGCAGCAGAGATGACTGCTGTTGTTGTTGTTGTTGTACGCAGCAGGAGAGCTTGGTGGACCGTGGATCTTCTTCAATGCGCTGTTGAAGCGGTTCTTGATGGCATTGTCGGATCTGTCAAGTGAGGCCATCGAAGGGCACAATAGCCTAATTAGAATTCTGTCACAAAAGACATTTAATGCGAGTCTAAAGTCTTGGAGCACTGAGCTTGCACTGAAATCATTACTGGGTGAAGATGGAGAACTAACCTGCCAGGGAGAAGCTTAGCGATGTCAGCCCATTTGTTGCCGAAGTTCCGATGAGCTTGCATCAACATTGCATCCTCCTGAGGTGTCCATGGATCTCTGTTGATGCTGGGATCCAAATGATTATACCACCTGTATACACACAACGACGACGACGATTTCGGCGAAGACCCGGGCATCAGAAATCTCCTTCACTCACCCAACAGGGAAAATCGCTGCTCCTCTTCAGAATTGCAAACGAGAATCCCGGATCCTTCTGAGAGGCAAACCTACCTTTCACGGCACTGTTTGCCAATGCGACCAGGTATGCAGCGAGCTATGGCCGCCCATCGTTTCGTCCCGAACAGACCCACCAGCTCCTTGATGCGCTCGTCTTCCTGCTAGGTATACATACATACTGTGAGCTGCTTCTTCGGATTTTGTGGATGAGAGGTCCTCGTGAGAGATTTGCTCACTCTGCCTCTCTCTCTCTCTCTCTCTCTCTCTCGTGTCTCTGCATGATTCCTCAGTCCAGCAAAATACGCACGTGAGTATGAAAAGACAGAATCGGGACGAGGAAGGAGGAATGAGAATGCATGCAAGAGAACCTCAGCGGTCCAGTATCCCTTGACGAGATTGGGATTCAGCACTTTCTGCCATCGATGCAAACATTGCACATCGGTGCGATTGTCCAGACACGCCGCTGCATGCAAATTTCCAATCCCATCACAGGTCTCAACACTGTCAGATGTTGTCAAAACTATATGCAAGGAAGGAAGGACGTTCGCGAGCTGAGGAGTTTTGATTGCTTCGCATTCTGCGCATGATCATTAGAATTGAAAGAGTAACAACATACATAGAGAGAGAGAGAGAGAGAGAGCACAAGATTTTCCTCCTTTTCCACCCACCGATCTTTTTCCAGGACCGGCCTTTGAAGCGCTGCACTGCTGTACGTAGGCACTCGTCCTGCATCCATATCCAACAAGACGCAGCTGTTACAACGAATAGATTTTGTTCATCTTCAAACAGATTCCTGCAGGAAGATTCAAGCTCGACAGATACAAAGAAGCTCTGTTCACCTGTTCCCTAGTCCAGGTGCCCTTCGTTGTTCCAGGCTTCCGAATTGTGGATGGTGTCAAAGCTCTCTCAGTACTACTACTGCTATTCGAAGATGGAGAATTGCTGGAGTCACTGGTTGTGGTGTTAAGAAAACTGTTCATGAGGTTGTTAGTGTTGTTGTTGTGGTTGAGGATGCCGGCTGATGAGGTTTGCTGTTGCTGTCGCTTTTGCTGCTTGCGGGAGTTCTTGACCCTGGACGAAGACTGTTTGTTGTTGCAAGGTTTCTGCATCGTGGTTTGTTGCAATTTCCTTCCCTTGATGAATGCTTTTGACGGCTTCAATGATATTCTTACTGCTGCTATTATCTTCTCTCAGAACACAAGCTGTGCATATTTCTAATCTTCAAGCGACCTTGCATTCATTGATTCAGCTTCAATGTTCTTGCTCAGAACACAAGCTTACTTGCATAGTCCTAGTAATCTTCCAAATCTCTAGGAGATCTTACAGATCTCTCAGGCTCTCTCTCTCTCTCTTGCAGATCTCTTTCCTCACATCTCTGGTCGGTGTAGGATTTAAGAGAAATCTCCAGAATCAGATCATGCAGCTGATGATCATAGATTAACTCCCGAGTGTGTATTTTTCTAGAGATCGCTTGTGGCAGAGAAGACTTCAGGTTGGGATTGATCAATTTACGTACACTTCTTACTACAACTGCATCATTTCCACAGTTCTTTGATCTGGATCCAGATCAAGGCTTTTCGATGCCTCTCGGATGGCGGCGATGGAAGGTAGGAAACTCCTCGTGATCACGACAAATCACAGAGAGGGAGCGTTGTAATTCAAGCGAAGAAAGGAACGAAGGAACGAAGGATTCAAAACCGAATTCACAGCTCATGCCTCCTCAGTAGTGTGTGTTATCATCATCAGCAGCAGCTTGTCGAGATCCGTTGTCGTCGTCGTCGTTTCAACAAGAATTCGAATCCATTGTCGCTGCTGCTGCTGCCGCCTCGGTTGTTTTGAATGAATCCTTGGCGGTATCGCGGTGGAGTTGTCTCAATCTAGCTCTAGCCCGGCTGGTGGCGATTTGCAAGCACTAGGGGGGGGAGGGGTTTGAAAGAAAGGCTGCTTATCTTTTTTGAATATCTTTTTACTAGCAATTTAAATAGATTATTTTCAAATCTCCACCACTTGACTGCATATGAGTGGATTGAATTTATTGAATCATCTATTATTCATTAAAATGTCATTTTTATGAACACTTTTTCGCACATTTTGCATTGAAGAAGTTGAGTTCATGGCATACATGGCTATGGCTTATATGGACATCAATTATCTTTGTTATGTCGTGACCATATGTCACCATGGGTGTAATCCTGGGCAGCACATAATTGCTGAATAATTTATTTATTTCAAAATTTAAGATTTGTTTAAGTAATTTTTGAATTTTTGGAATAAAATCAATTTTATACAATACCTCTTGCCTTAAGCTTATCTGTATACTAAGCCACTTGATCATTGCTTGATTGCAATCTGTGATCCTACAATGCCGAGAAAGTTGCAAGTCTTCTTCCTTGAAAGGTTCACAGCAAAGCAAGCAATAATGGCTTTGGTTGTTGGCTTTTGCACTCACAAAAACCAAGTGAGGAGGAGGACGATCTTGAACCCTGCTTGAAATTCGTTGTTGAACCTCAAAACTTGTTGTTGCTGTTGCTGCTGTTTGAAAGGGTTTTTAGGGTTTAGGGTCTGGTGATGCCCTGCACAATGATGAAACCCAAAACCCTTTGCTCTTGAATCTCCTTGACAGTTCTCTGTCATGTAGTTCCCAGAATTTTGAAGCCTTCTTTGACACTGCAAATCATGATGGTCAGGAGCCAAACGTCAGATTTCTACACAAGCAATGATTGAGACATCATTCAAAATCTGAGCTCAGCTATCATTTCAATATCCTCCCAAGATTCTGAAGTCAGTACAGGACTCAGTCCCATCTCTTACATTTACAGATAGGTTGAAAGTTCAAGAGGCTGAATTCATAGGTCTTGAGAAGAACAGTGTTTATGGGTAGTTCATCAACCTTAGTGGTTACTGCTTTCAATGTTTCTGATGTAACTAAGTAAGCATGTTCAATTGAACTTCAGGAGTTGCACTAGTGTTTGTTGTTTAGAATCTGAAAACAAAGATGCTTAAATTCTCTCATTTTGTACACAAACTTGTGGGGCTGTTTTATTTCCAAGTGGTCTCCCCCCCCATCATCCTGAAGAAAATGCTTGCCAAATGCACTTAGTGTGACCTAAATGACAAGGTTAGGACTCTTAGTACAGTTGCTGGACCAGGACTGCAAAATGTGTGCAAACCAGGCGATTGATTTATCATGCAATCTGGTTTCTGCTCTCATTTGATATTGTACAAGATAGCTCAAAGATCATATGGTCTGGTGTGCTTGTCCATGGGCAACAATGCCCAAAACTGAGGAAAACTGTCGATCAACCACCACATTACCGAAGGTAGTTCAAGCTACTAAACACCTCATGGGAAACAATGGAAAAAAGGCCTTGTCTGCACAAAGGCAAAAATTACTTGCCATGCTTTCTGGGTAACATATATGCTATCAAGGTGATCTTGCAATGAAATGCTGTTCATAGCATTACCTAAGCTTTGAAGGAAAAACTACTGGCAGCTAGGCTTCCTGTGATTAAGAAATCTGTAACATGCTCATAGCTCCCAGCTTCCCAAACTTTGTGTCATGAGTCACCAGTGAGGGGGGAAAAATGTTCTGAACATGGAGCTGTCCAGTGAACCCATTTTGTAGTGTACAACTTAGAAGCAGAATGCCATCAATTCAGGGTTCCTGCAAACTGCAATTCAGAATTTACACACTTTCATCAGCTTTCTATTAGATCCACAGTACCCAAATTTCTTAGATGCAATCATTAATTTCTGTAGAAGAGTATCTGTGTCAAGATGTTATAGGCCATTCAACACATATGTAAAAATACAGACCTGGGAATTTAGACAATTGTTGGGGACAGTTTATGTTGAACATCCTCCTCCGCATCCTCTGCATCCTTGAGAGATTTGACAACCTGCTGCATAGTAGGGCGCCGGAGAGGATCTTCTGCTGTACACAGGGTGGCGATGTGGAGCACTTTGAGCATCTGTATCTTTGAAGGTCCACATGATGTCATCAAATCAAGTACATCTGGACCTTTCCCTTCCTTAATCATCTGATGCACCCAACCCACAAGGTTCCCACCCTCAATTTCCTTGAAATCTGCACCTGTTGGCTCCTTTCCTGTAAGAAGCTCCAACAGTATGACTCCGTAGCTGTACACATCTCCACGGGTTGTTGAGCGCCAGCTCTGCCCATACTCAGGAGGGATGTACCCAAAAGTACCTGCAATGTCCGTGCTCACATGGGTGTCATAAGCACTTATCAACCGGGCAAGCCCAAAATCTGCAATTCTTGGCTCAAAGTCAGAATCCAAGAGAATGTTGCTGGCTTTCATGTCGCGATGGATGATGTGGGGGATGAAACCATGATGGAGAAAGGCCAGACCTCGAGCAGATCCCATGGCAATTTTGAAGCGCTTGGGCCAGTCTAGAACCTCAATAGCATCTGCACGGTTGCGAAGCCAAATGTCAAGGCTTCCATTCACCATGTACTCATAAACTAGCAATTTTTCCTCTCCAAATGCACAATACCCCAACAATGGTACCAGATTTTGGTGCTTCACTTTGCCCAGTGTCTCCATCTCTGCAAGGAACTCTCTATTTCCTTGTGTGCGTGCCTGCCCAAGCTTCTTGATAGCCACAGTTCTTCCATCAGGAAGCACGGCCTTGTATACTGTCCCAAATCCTCCATCCCCAATGATGTTGGTTTTGCAAAAGTTGTTTGTTGCTTGCAAAATATCTGCAAGCATCAGCCGCAGCAGGGGCCACTCAAACATGGCCACGTCAATGCTCAAGGGCTCCTTGTGATCTTTATCCTCATGTACACATGAGCCAGGACCCATAGTCAGGTTTGTCTTCTCAGCATCCTTGATGCGGGCATTTTGCTGCATCATCATCTGCCATCTCATTGCTGCAAATACTATGGTCAAAGAAGCAACAACTATTCCAATTGTGATACCAAAAATGACACCAATTCCCATTGGGGATGATGCTTGCTTCCCACAAGGAGTTGCCAGATCACACAGCCCATTGTTGCTGGCAAAGGAAAGAACACTGAATGTACGACAAACTCCAGTATTTGGAATGGTACCACCTATTTCATTTGATGAAATGTTAAAAAACACAAGGTCCTCAAGATTGCAGAGGCTCTCAGGGAAATCACCACTGAGTTGGTTATCTGAAAGATCCAAATACATGAGCTGTGTCAGGCCCCCAAGGCTGGAAGGAATTGCTCCAAAAAAATGATTTGCATGAAGATCTAGATAAGACAAACCAGTGAGGTTGCCAAGGTTGGGGGGGATGACACCAAACAAGGAGTTATGGCTCAGATTTAGTGTCTGTGTTTGGTGCAAGATTGCACTTTGAGATAGGAGACCGGCAATTGTACCTCTGAGCTGATTGTTTTGCAGATTCAGGATAACAATTGAGCCCAAGTTTTCAAAAGATGCTGGAATGTTCCCAATCAGCTGATTGTTGCTCAAGTCCAGGTGAGAAAGGCCCACAAGATTACCAAGCTGATTAGGGATCAGCCCAGAGAGGCAATTTCCAGTGAGATTTAGATGCACAAGGCTCACAATGTCACCCAACTCGGCTGGAATTTCCCCAGTCAGCTTGTTGTAGGCTAGGTTAAGACCTTGCAGTTTATGGGACTCCCCAAATTGTGGAGGAATGGACCCAGTAAGAGAATTGGAAGACAAATCAAGTGTTGTGAGGTTTGTGAGCTGGGAAAGCTCAGCAGGTATGTTGCCTGTAAGTTGATTGCCAGCTAATATCAACTCCACCAGAACTACACAGTTACCCATTTCAGGAGGAATGTTCCCCAAAAGATTATTCCAGGATAGATCTAGTGTTCCATAATGCTGCAAAAAGCTTGAAACGGGCACTGCAACAACTTGAAAATCAGCACAAATTCCACTTGGAATCTGTCCTGTGATGTTATTGTGGGAAAGTACCAAGTAATCCAGGTTTATGAGCTCCCCTATCTGATTGGGAATTTCTCCTGTGAGCATGTTGCTCCCCAAGTTGAGTGTTGTCAGGTGGATGCAGCTACAAAGCTCAACAGGTATGCGCCCACTCAAGAAGTTGCTTGAAATAGACAGCACTGTCAAATTCAAAAGTTTCCCGATTTCCAGTGGAATGGGGCCCTCCAGATGGTTGTTGTCAAGGACCAGATTCTGCAAAGTCAATAGAGTGCCCACAAGAGGAGATAGACTCCCTGTCAGGTTGTTGTGATCTACCTGAATCTCCAGTAGTGTCTTTGAACTCCATAGAGAATCTGGGAGACTGCCTGAGAAGTTGTTACTACCCAATGACACAATGAGGAGCTCTGGAAGCTCTCCCAGGTATGGAGGGACAGGACCTGACAGCTCATTGGACGTGAGGTCAATCTGTGTCAAATTTGTACACTCCTGGAAAGTTTCCAATATGCTCCCTGCAAGCTTGTTTTTGCTCAGAGTTAAAGTCTCCAATGAGAGGGCATTGCAGAGCTCTGATGGGATTGAGCCTGATAGCATGTTGTTGTCAAGAGCAAGATCTTGCAGTTCGGCCAAGTTGCCAAGCTCAATAGGGATGCTGCCATTGAACATGTTCTTTGAAAGAAGCAGACTCGACACACTTTTCCAGTTGCCAAACCATGTTGGGATTGGGCCGGACAGACTGTTGTCCTCCACTGTGAAGGAGATGACTTTGTTAAGAGAAGCCAACTCCTCAGGAATCAAGCCAGTCAGGGAGTTGAATGCAAGATCGAGTACCTGCTCACATCCCAAAAGGGTAAGGTAATTTGAAATTCACTTATGCAATATAGCCATCACATTCGCAAGGAAAAAGATGTTTTCTTCTAAGCAAAGCTTCAAATTGCATGGAATCTTTTCCTTCAACAAGTAACAGTTTTTGGGACTGCAATATGCAGGAGGGAACACCTGAAGGTTGGTACAGTTGCCAAGCGAGGGAGGGATGGTGCCATTGACTTGCAAGCTTGGCAGGTTCAAAGTGACCAAACTCTTCATGTTGGCAAATGCATCTGGTATAGTACCTGAGAAAGAGTTGCCACCAAGATCAAGCTTCACCAAATTTGTGCACAGTGAGATCTCCATAGGGATAGGCCCTGTTAGACGACTGTTGCCAAAAAAGAAGCTCTGTAGATTCTTTAGGTTCCCAACCTCTTTAGGTAGAGTCCCTGTCAACAAATTGTCCCCAACATCCAACTCCACCAGTTGAGTCATACCCCAAATCTCTGCTGGTAAGCTGCCTGACAAAGAGTTGTTGCTCAAGTTCAAAAACACCAAATTGGACAGTGTGGCAAAGAGTGGAGAAATGGGGCCTGTGAGGTAGTTGCCACTGACATCAAAATGCTGAAGTTGCGTCATAGTGAAAATTGCTGGGATCTGCCCTGAAAGAGAGTTGGTACTCAGATCCAAGTACTGGATGTGGACTAGATTTCCAAGCTCCACAGGGACAGGACCTGAAAAGCAATTGGTGCTCAAATCAAGCCTTGACAAACCCAAAACCTGTCCAATCTGCGGTGGAATAGGGCCAAAGAAAGCATTGTTGCTCAGGACCAAAGTTTGCAAGCTGACAGCCTGTGCAAGCATATTGGGAAGGGTGCCAACAAAGCCATTGTAGCTCAAATCAAGGTACTGTAACGTGGGGTGACCAAAGAGTGCTTGGGGTACACTGCCAGACAGGAGATAGTTTGAATTGAGGTCCAGATATTGCAAGTTCAGGAGGCTTCCAAGCTCTATTGGGATGGTTCCATTGAGGTCATTCCCACTCAGATTCAGATATTGCAAGTTTGTGAGGCTTGCAAGCGCTGCTGGGATGGTTCCATTGAGGTTATTCTCACTCAGGTCCAGACGTTGCAATTGGGAGAGAAGTCCAAGCTCAGGAGCTATGGTGCCAGAGATGCCTGTTTGGTTGAGGCAGAGCTGAATGACTTGACCAAGATTGTTGCAAGAAACCCCTGTCCAAGAGCAGGGTGATGAAGACATATCTGACCACGTTGCAAGAACAGAGCCACCACCATTCTGGTTTAGCACAGTCAGCTGCTGCTTGAAAGCCAGTAATGCAGCTTGCTCTGAACTCAGGCCACACACAGAGCTTAATCCCCCATACATGAGGAGAAGCATCACTATCAGCTGCATTGTAGCAGTAGCTGTGCTGCCCATGAAGACACAGAGCAAACTTCCGTCAAGACTCTGCAATCTTAGTGAGCTGCAGGCAAGCAATAATAACTAGATACTTGTCATGTGTGCACCATCCTTCATTGCTGTGAGATTTTGTCAAGTGATGTACCAAGTTGCCAAACAATGGAATACATACTCTGTCACTTTGACGGATTGCAAGATTTCCAGCAGCTCAGCCCAAACACCCAAACAACAACTCTCTCTATTACCACCACTCTGATTATCCTGCGCACAAACAAATAAAAGAATCAGTATCTTTGTGAAGAGACTCTCTACCACCGCGCTGAGTTGAGCACAGTGTTATGTGTTTTTGCATTTGTGCAGAGTGGGGATCAAGCTTCTTCCAAAAGACAAGACTGCTGCAATGCAAGGTACAACATTTAACCTTCTCTGGTTTGGTCACTTCTTCAAATCCTGTTGCAACCCTAATCCTTCAATGCACACCTGAGAAGTGTGAGGCAGATTTGATTTGTGTTAGTAGTTCGGCAGCTCTCACTTGCTCGCTCAGTTTCCCAAGGAGTCAATAATAGACAGACATTATAATGAGCTTGCATTGTTTGCTCTGCTTCTGTTGCATCTAGGCTGGTTTGCTCTCCATGAAGCTTTGTTGGACTAGTTTAACATGTTTCTGCTGAGCAAGCTGTAGGGTGCTGAGAAACAATGGGACGGAAAGAAGAAAGGGGTGGTCATGAAAATGCTTTGGCAACCAACTTCCCGACGACAGACAACGCCATTGCCACACCTTTGAGCGATGTCAAATGAAGGAGAAGGGGGGCTGGGGTGGGGGTCGTTTGTTCTGTAATACCTGGCAGGTAAGCTGCTTCTTTCCCACACAAACAAATACGAGCCAAAAAAAGCTTGAACAAAACCGTCTGCAATGCCAGCAAATGCAATCAGCTTGAGCTGCTTGCGCCTTGGTCTCTTGTAGCCTTTATTGCTGCAGCACAAAGATGCAGATAATCTTCTTGAGACTCTATCATTCAGGCTGAACCTTCCATGAACAGCAAGACACAGTTTTCTCTGTCGTGTGTGTGTGTGTGTGTGTGTGTGTGTGTGTATCTTTCTATGTGTCTCCGACCGATCTGTCGTCAGCTACAGCACAAATGACAGTCACCTTCCATTGGCAGCTGTTGAGGAAAAAGACTGAAGCTCAAACATATTATCCAATTGATCGATCTCCGTCTCCTGTCACTGCTGTACCTCATTGGACGTTGCTGCATTAACAAATGGCGGAAGTGATGATAAATGCAGGACTAGCGGGAAAGAACTGGAGGCTATGACGATGGTGCACGAAGAAGGTGATGAAGAACCTTGCACGTTTCCTGAAGAAGACAGTTGAGTAAATGACAAGACACAAGACACTACAACTAGCCCACCAACTTCTACGGCATTTGCTGCAACCCGTCCTGTATTGGAAGCTGCTGCTCCCGCTCGAAGAGCCAAGAGAGGTAAGTGCTCATACTTCCCGTGCTCCACATCATGCTTAGTGCCTGCTCACTGCTCACTGCTCACTCCCACTAGTAGGTACTCTCCTCTTTCACAGCAACAAGAGTCTCCTCTTCCAACAACCCACACTGCCTGCCCCCTTGATGACCCACAAACACACACGAGCGACAGACACTCACACATACGCACGAGCCAATAGACAAACGCACAAAACAAAATGATTGCTTACGTTGCACACTGCTCCTAACTACCAACTTGCTGTTCAATGTAGCAGCCAAGCTCTATTCCCCGTTTCAACTTTCCTGTTTCTTTGCTAGCACAGCCGTCAAACCCCTCTCCTCCTGAAGTAGCCCATTTTCCAACAAGTCACCCATCTTCCAACACATGACGCTTGTTCTTCATATTCTTCATAGACAATTTTTGACCCAATTTGATCATGTTGTTGTTGTTTCTTCCTCTGGATTGCGCCATTTTCATTAGTTGCATGGAAACTCTATTCATAAAATTGGCTGCCACTACTATTTTTGGCCTGGACTAATAGCCTTTGCTAAGAACACACCATCCCATTGTGTTTTTCTCTCTTCATATCTCTCATCCCATATGGTTGTTCCATTGGAATTTGGGGGTTCCTCCAATCATGACTTAATTTCTTTTTCTTTTCTTTTTTCCATTCTCCATTTAACTCCATTGCAACAATTTCATGGTTCTACTTGAGTGGGGGTGGGGGATCTATTGATACCTTTTTCCTTTCATGTCACCCAATTGCATCAAATTCATGCTTCCATTTGGGGGTCCTCCTCTGTTGGAACCCCCTTTTTTTTCCCCCAAATTTTCCGTTTCATCCAGTTGGAACAATTTCATGCTTCCATTGAGAGGGTTCATTTATGACTTCATTTATGCTTCCATTGGGGGTTCATTCTCCACCCAATTGCAACAATTTCATGCTCCCATTTGGGGGTCCATATATGGATGCCTTTTATTTTCCCATTCTCCGTTTGGCCCAATTGCAACAATTTCATGGATCCGTTAGGCGTCCTCCGTTGATGATTTTTTTTTTTTTCGTTTTCCCATTCTCCATTTCACCCACTTGCAACAATTTCAATGGGCATTTGTGAAAGGAAAAGAACAAAAAGTCGATAACAGATCAGATCAAGTTATTTTATGATGAGATTTGGACACCCTCTTGCAATGCGCACAGTACTGACATGCAGTCATGAAGACCAGACTACTGTTTTCGCATTTACAGCTGCTATGACTACTTACCTATACTTACAGTTACCAGTACTGTGCACCTACAGGAAATTATGCAACTGTGGTTCTAGATTGTAGATTAGATCAGTGCCCAGGAGTCTTTTCTTTTTCCAATTTTCTCATGTTGAATCAAAAGTAGCGATCAGCTACCAGAGGATTTAGCCAAATCTGGCTACTAGACAAGAAAAGAAGTAGAAAATTTTGGAATCCTATCTTGCATGTTGGAGAATCAGTGAAACCTATTATTAGCTAAATGTGGCGATTTCAAAAGAAGAAAACTAGAAACCTGCCCAACTCCTCCAACTTCCTTGAAATATGACAATTTTTTTGGAAATTTTTCAAAAAGTTCCCTTGACCAGTGGCTTGTGACCTTTTTTTTTTTGGGTAGCAATATGGCAAATTTTTGCCACAAAAAAATCACTGGCAGCCAGCAGTTGTTGAGACTTTCTCTTTCCTCCTCGGTGCAGCTTTCACCAAGCATCTCTCTCTTCTTAAGCTAATTCTTGTGGGTACTATTTGTATGATGCAAAAGGAGGGAATAGAAACAAAAACAGACTAGGTAGCTGCACTTAAAAGTGAAGCATCTGATGTCAACAATGAGTCAACCATGGACAAACATAAAAAGGTAGGCGTTTCTTCTTCACTTTGATCGCAAACCAGCATCCATTATGCATTTCTTGAGCATTTCAGCAAGTATCAAGTCACCGACGTGTCAACAAGGAATTGTCCCAAGTGTTTGCTGCAGTCCCCACTATGATGAGCATCAATACATGACAACACAACCTGTTTGGATGTGCTTACACAGACAGTGATGACCAAATCTGCTTCATATATGTTGGGATTCTTCTTCTATCAAAGAGACATATTTTCATTTGGGAAGGCAGCATTATAAAATGCTCAACTATTTCACAATATTATTGTGGTTGTTCCTATATTATCATACAATAGCATCAGTCTTTGTGCAACCTGGTTGGACTTTTTTTGTTTTTTTCTTTGGTGAATTGTTGCACTAAAAGAATATTTTTTCATAGATTGTCTTTTTAATTTGTCAAAAGAATTTTTAAAAAACATTTTGAATTTTGAAAATATGTCATCACTTATTGACCGTCTCCAAAATTCGTCAACACTTGGCTGCTCCTCAGCGGCCACAGTGAACCCGCACCCACCAGTGCACCATCAAGGATGGATGATATGTGATCAGGAAACAGTTTTCTGTTGGGTTCCAGTTCCCTATCTAACCATGGTGGTTGGCTCAGTTGGTTTATTTACTACCTACAATCAGAAAATTTGTTTGCAAATTTTCACATAAGTCCCCATCAAAAATCAAACATGGGACCCTTCTACAAGATGTCTCAAGCCATTAAACACCACATGGCTTGGCCACGTGGACATCTTGGTCATGTGAAAAATATTCCATTGTCTTAGGGTATATTTTTTCACGTCAACAAAATATGTTAGAAAATATACACTTTGACATGGACGAAATTTATTGAAAATATTCCTTTCATGCTCACGAAACCCTACTTGTCACTCATGTTCCATTGTTCATCACTCATCTTCACATGTTCATGGAATAACATCCCTTGCATGGTGGAAAACCCATGAAAAACATGTATCTTATGTTGGATTTGTAGCCCCACAAAATGCTAAGGATTGTTGGCTGTTTATTAAAGTAGAATGAATTTTCAACATTATAAATATTTGCACAAACCTAAGATGCTCCGGTCAAAACACATAACTAGAAGCAAAAAAGGATGTTGGATGTTAGAGATAATTAGTCAAAATCAAACATATAATTTTTTATTACCATTTAAAACCATAGTAATCATGGCAAGTTAGTCTTTTTTTTTATATATCAAAGTTAAGAAACTTAGAGTAAAAATTTATTTGATTCAATCTTAAGTTTTGGTTTTAAATTAGGACACTTGGAAATGTACACCTATTGTGTCAAATGGAGTTAATTTTGCAAAGGACTATCAAAAGGATTTATATAATCAAAGAATTTTCATTGGGAAAATACAGATGATAAGAACATATTAACCACATTCAAAAAACACTCATATTTTTAAAAACATGGAATTTGAAGAGTTTAAAAATTCAAAAAATGTTTCAAAATTGTTTTAGAATTTCAGAGTTTCAAAAGTCCTTTACCACATATAAATGGGTTATAATGTACATGATGTATGAAGAAAAGTTATAACTTAGAGTATAATAAAACTAAAAGAATGTGAAATTTTAATTTTTGGTGATGGTTCAAAATTTTGATCATTTTTCAAGATGAAATATTGAATATGTAAAGAATTTGCATATTTAAAAAAATCAAATTTATTCAATAATGAATAATAATAAAAAAGCGATGCATTGGGGAACATTGAAATAATTTTAAAACAAGTTATAAAAAATTTCATTAAAAAATTCATTTGCCTGTAAAAGTGTTTTTTGAAAAAAGGACGTGCAATCCTTTTCCAAAGTAATCCCTTTGGCTACTAGTTACAAGTTTTGACTCACTCTTGCTTGGGCATGGACAAACTTGAGATGTTTATAAGCATTTACAAAAATTGACTTAATGATGCCCATGTTATAGATTTTCCATCCACAGATAAAGATGAGCATGTTAATGGTTTGGCATTCATGGAGATGGAAGAAACCTTAATGGATGAAAATGGGGATGTAATTGCATCACATGAGCTTTTGAACTTGAAGGATGGCAACGACAGGCTTTAGGTAAATTGTATTTCTTGTTATTTGCATCTTTCAAGGTTTTTTTTTCCTTCAATTTTGATGCCCACATATCTCAAAGTTGATGCAATCAATTCAGTGTTGTTTTAGGTTGTCATTCGTTTTACAACGATTTTGGAGAGGCCTATGCCCTAGGAATTGGATAGGATGTACACAAATTTTTTTCCCTAGTTTCATGTGTTTTTAATTTGTTTCTTGTGATGTTATTTTGCATTTGAGTTTCTTGATTTTGGCAAAGTTAAGCTAGATTGATATTTTGGAGGGTTGCATTAGGGCATATTTGTGGGCAAAAGTGGGTGAATTGGGGCATTTTTTAAGCGTAATTTTGGGGGCATATTTGGGGCTGTTTAGGGTGGGTTTAATGGCACACTTTAGAGTGTTTGAGCGCTGATTTCAATGTGGGAAGACGACACATTTCAAAGTTGGCATACAAGTGCATGACACAAGAAAATATGAAACCAATTGGCATAAAACATAAAATTGAAAAAATCCATTGGAAACTAGTAGTGTAGTTTAGAGTTTAAAAGTAGGTTAGTTTGGCTCTTATTGACCTTGTGAAAGCTTTGTAAAAATCTGGATTTAAAAAAAGTAAAAATATTTCCCTTGCTTCAATGCTTCCAATGATGTTTTGGGTTTTAGAACCTAACAAAGAGGTTATCTGAAACCTACCTAACCTACCCAAGAACCTATAACTGAGTGCTATAACGGTACTTTGAAAATAGAACCGGAACCCCTTGCTGAATTTAAAAACAGAACTGGAATTGGGTCCTGATTTTGAAAAAAGAGAGGCAAGGGAACCAAACCAGAATTGGTTAAGAAAATTAAGAAGTGGAACCAGGGGTTCCTTCTAAGAACCTAGGAACCGCACAACACTGGCCATTTCCATTTACTGGCCCTCTTGGAGGCACATTATCTTGGGCACATTTACAGGTTCAAACTGAGTTTCACATAATTTGATTGCCATACTTCATCCAAAATAGTGTATATAGGCCAATGTACTGTCATTGGAGATGCTCTTATACACAGTTGCAAAAAACTCTACATTGAAATGCACATGTTACACAGAAAAAACATTGTTGGGTAGGATTAATCAAGGGCAGAAAAGGCATTTGGTTCCAGTGGACTAGACACCCACTATATGTTATCAGTACCTTAATGATGCAATTCCATAGCTCAGGGTCTGATTGAAACTGTTGCAAAGTGCTTCACTATTTGTGTCATGAATTTGCTAATGACGTTTTCATATATATGTTTCCACATCCATTTCATGGGGACTTGTGTTGCTTAATCTTACACACAATCAGCAAAGAACATGTAACTTCAGTTCCAGTTATTCACCATTGAGCCAAGATTGTCCCAATTGTAAAGTGTTGATGAATGCAGAACTGTTGTGTGGACAAGTCACATTAACATAAAAACATCGTGTGTGACAAGTATTGAAACGGCCTGTCATGCAATAAGTACCCAAACGGGCTCCACATGCCTCAGGCTGAAATGTACAACTTCTTCATAATTTTGGTTTATTGTAAAAGGGTATAAGAAGGGAGAGGGGGAGGGTGCCATTAGACACACATCTTATATAGTAATTGCGTTGGTCTGTCTGTCTGTGAGAACCGGCAGATCCGTGTGACCCCCTTCCCAGAACCGGCAGATCTGGTCTCTAAATATACACAGACTGTCTGTGACCCCTTTCCCAGAACCGGCAGAACCGGCAGAACCGGCCTAGGGTTAATACCAGGGGTTTTTTTTTCCGCCCTTTTCCGGCGGGCTGCCCAGAGTTAATACCAGGGTTTTTTTTTTCGCCCTTTTCCGGCGGGCTGCCCAGGGTTAATACCAGGGTTTTTTTTTTTTTTTTTTTCGCCCTTTTCTGGCGGGCTGCCCAGGGTTTTTTTTTCTGCCCTTTTCTGGCTGGCGGGCGGTCCTACTCAGGCTATAGCATTTTAAAAAATAAAAAATATGGCGAAAACAATGCAAGGGCGCCTCACAGTGACCAAAGGTTGCGGGTACCCACTAGTTTTACCTACTCATGTTAATATGATAGAAGGATATGGGTGTGTTTGTTGGCACACCCAAAAAACGACTGGAAACTCTGATGCAAATCTTCGCACAAAGATTTGCAATGATTAGAATGATGAACTCCAGGACATGCCACACTTTTGAAGCATCAGATATGACCAAAGCAAAACTCATGACAACAGCCAAGCTGTAGCTGCTGAGAAGTCATGCATTGTGGACTCTGCCCTTTGTACTTCCATCACATCACAAAGACCCCTAACTTATATAACCTCCAGTTTCAGGAAACCCATTCCTGAGAAGAATAAGAAAGAGCACTTATGTCATGGTGAGGTCAGGCATGTTTTTAACAAATTTTTATTTCAGAAAAGGAAATTTTTAACAGCGTAAATAAATATATTTTTTAGTGTTGTATTTTGACAAAACCCCCCCAAAAAAGGATTGGTTGGGGGTCCCAACCAGGAACCAGACCAGTGTGAGGTAGTTATTGAAAAACAGGAACAGACAATAGACCCCTGATAGTTATTAGGCCGGTTCTTAGGATTCATAACCCCAGTTCTCAAAGAAATGGAAACCCTAGTTCTGGGAATATATAACCCCACAGTTCTCAAAATTTTGGAAAAAAATCAAGTACCTTACCCTAAGGTCAATTTCGTCACTAAAATAAATAATCCTCAAAATAGTGAAATGAAAATTTTGTGAAAATATGAAGTTGACATGATGAAAATCATGGATAATTATCATAGGCTACACACTTTGAATAATTTTGTTAATACTCATATCAAAATATTATAGTAAATGATGGAAATAAATAAATAAATTATATATATATATATATATATATATATAATTTCAAATATTTGAAAAAAATCCAGTTTTTGAAAAAAAATTAAAAATTAATCGTTTTGTCAATGTGAAAAACTGAACCCTAGGCTACATATAGTAAGTAACTATTTGTACAAAACCACAAGTTGATTTCCTTTCATGAAAACAGTTGGTTCATTAAATGGGGGGGGGGGGGGGTTGAATTAATGGGGGAATTGGCTGTTCTTTGACTCTGACATTTTTTTTTTCAAAGAACAGGAACTAAACTGGTGGCTCTCTAATTATGATGAAACAAATTAAAAGCCAGAGAACCAGCAATGAATCTTTCATCAATTCAAATAACCACACAACATGGAACCAGACCATGCAACCAATGCCGTCCCGTCGGACTGGCAACCTGAATCTGAAACCTGTTGCAATCATTGTTTTATGCAGTATTTGGACAGGTTCATTTCTTTTTTGAAAAGTAAGTAAGTAGGTGGGGTTTTGTACCTTTCTAGTCACAGGGCCACTGGTGGTGTTGCCTGGTTTTTAGACATTCCACACTTTCTCACCTTGGGCCAGTGTTTTTTTTTTGGGGGCCTTGCCTACCAAGGCTAGGGTATTATTGTGTTTAGATTCATTATAGAGTATAGTAGCTTAAGGGATTTTGGCCCCCCTAGGTAATAAATAATAGGTCTATTTTTATATGAGGATTTTTGAAAGATGATATTTTTGGCTTGTGTTGAAACTTGAGATTAGTTTATAGTGCTATAATATCTTGAAGGATTTTGAATTTTTTTAAAAGAGGATTTTCTGAAGATTATGTTTTCACATAGTGAAATATTTGAGTTTTCATAATTCTTCTTTTGCCTTAAGAGACCTTTTCATGTAAATGGCAAGGCCACAGTGTGACACACCCCTTGTTTTTCCATTAGTTTGATATTGTAATTTTGGCGAAATTTAACCAAAAAATAGCAAAATTAGTCAAATCTACACTAGAAAAAACAAAAAACTCCAAATTTTTTTGGTCAAAGATTATTGAATTTTTGCCAGAGAAAAAAACACTGCCTTGGGCTTTGTAGTAAGTAAGTTGTAACGTTTCGAACCAGATCTGCTGTTGGATTTGGGGTTTTTTTGGCTAAAGAGTACTTGAATTGTAGGAATTTGAGAAAACCGTGTCTAAAACCCTAAACCCCTCACCTGAGGTTCCTGTCAATTTTAAAAAGCTAAGTGAACAAAGAACTGGACAACATTATTAGTACATATTTATATTTGGGACTAGATTTTCAGTGGACATATCCTATTCTTCTTCTTGCCCAATTAACTAGAAGCCCTTACAAAAAAACACCCCCCACACATTGGAACAAATTTCACATTGTTACCGAAGTAGCAACAATGTTGCTAGTTTTTATGGACGCTATGGATGATGAAATGGCCTTAAACTTGCACAACACACTTGTAACCGCTCTCTTGAACCACTTTTACCATTGACATGATGATGTGTGTTAGTTGGAAATAAGAAAAATGAGTGGGATGAGCAGATGGCCAAATGTAGTAGCATGCACAAACAAACTGCTGAACGCTTGCGTTTGGAAAATCATTTTCAATTGTGACTAGGATTTCTTTTGGGGTGTGGCAAAAAGAAAATGTGCTGCGACTTGTACAAAGGACTTTTTTGGGGGAAAAACCCCAACATCGCCATATTTGGAGGAAGGAAAAAAAAGTTGAATTCACGTTATTTGGACCATAGGTTCTTGCATGTTGCCAGTATGTAGCAGGGCTTCAAATAAATTCTACTTGTGGCTTTGACGTGTAGCCAAATTTGGCTAAGTCCTCTTGTGCATGCTCACCAATCCACCTCAGGGTTTTGTTTTTTGGTGGCCAAATTTCACCACTTGGCAACCAAAAAAGGGAGCTTCAACTGTTTTTTAAAGGATTTTTTGGGAAACAATCCCTCACATTCGCCATGTTGAGACTATAGGTTCTTGCATGTTGCCACTACCTTAGTGGGGTTTTAAAAAATCTACTACTCTCTCTCTCTCTCTCTCTCTCTCTCTCACTTGCAGCCAAATCTGGCCACGTCCTCTTGTGGAGGATCACCAGTCCACCTACCTCACAAAACTGAATAAAATGTATTTTTTCAAATGGAAAAATTTAGGCATTCGTGACAAAGAGAGTAAGAGTTTTTTGAATTTTTTTTCTTCTGTAAATTGGACTAATTTTTGTAACTAATTAAAAAAATTCCCCAAAATTTTGATATCAAAAGAATGAAAAAACACTGGACTGCAAGCAATAAATAACAAATAGATTTTAATGTAAAGAGGCCAGTACTTGAGGTGGTGTAATGTGAAGAACATTTTGAGTCACTCGAGCTTAAAGCAGAAAATGAAAACAAAAGCCCATCAGCCACCCTCCATGCCAAACTGATGCCACCATACTCATAACTTGCAGAACATCTGATAACTACTTTTCCTTGCCAAAATAAAGCCCTCCAATGCAATCAAGTACTCTACAAGTAGACAAGAAACTAGTCACAAAAGACCATAGGATTCTAAAGCAGAACACATTTCATGCTTTCATTTGACCATTGTAAGAACTATCCATGATTTCCAAATCTTTGGAAGAGTCTTTTCTTAGATGAATCCAATCAAGAAACAAGATCCATTAAAAATTAATTGAGTATTATACAAACTATAAAAGCTTGCAAACTAGGAAAAAGCATGATCATTGTATTTGAGGCAGGGATCTTGGGATATTATCAGAATGTATTACAGAAACTAAAAAAACAGGCAAACCAGAAAAAAGCAAGATCATTGTATCTGAAGCTATCACAAAGTTCTTTGAATGAGACGACACTCTTTTCAAACCTCAAAAGCACACTTGTTTTGGCTATATTGGGTTGTTGTTCATTGGTGTTTTTTCACCTCCACATTACAACTTATTGAGTAGATGTATTGAGAACTTACATACAGTTTGAAATTTTCATACATCAAATATGAATGATCTGCAGGTTAGTGGTTAGTGTGTACGTGTGTGGTTTCATGCCAGTTGCAATGTGATTGCAGAGGTTCTAAAACTCAACTTATAGTACTCTGGATTTACAATCACCATAATGACTTACTTGGCTGATCAGAATTACTCATCTTTACACTTGGCTTCATTCCAGTTAATTATGCAGGAGGACATTTTATTCTGGACCTAAATGCATCCATTTCTTTTCTTGGGTAGGGAAAGGATCGCATCTGATACCTGGGTTTTTCCTTCGCTGCCCCTGCAACTCATCCCCCTTCATGTTTGTTGCCTCCAAGTTTCAAGCAGCAAAATGATCACATTTTGCAGCCTGGATTTGATACCTGGATTTGCTTGTTTCCCTCTCCTCACTTCATGTTTTCTGCCTCCTGGTAGCAAAAGGCTGTTAACATGAATGTGGACAATTTGGCCAAAATCTGAATTCCCAAGAACATGAATGATGATCAGTACACAATACTGTACCTCCGACTGATGTTCAGCACAAAATAATTCACAAAAGGTCTAGCTGAAAAAAAGAAAAAAATTACTGAATTTTGCCAAAATTGTCAAAAATCTGTTTATTTCTCCCAACCATTGGGTTACCATTGCAAACACACAATGCACAGTGTACTTTGCATACTTCAACTGTTGAAATTCTGAAAAATGAAGTTTGAAACTGTTGAAGTATTTATTTTCTAAAATAAATAAAAAATTCAGCAAAGAAGTATCCATTATCCTTGCTAATATTGGTTGCTTCACTACTTAATAGTATTAATACAATTATCAAAAAATTAAAAATTTGGTTCCATTTATGACAATCAAGTTGACAATTTCTCAAATAGCTATACCATTCAAGTAATAACTATTTATGGAGATCTATGCATTTTTACCATGTTGCTAAATGGAACACCATATTCTTACCCAACAATGATAACACCTTTGCTTCATAACACCTTTGCTTCAGAAGAGAAAGACACTGAATTTTGCATAGATGGTAATCTCCTGATGAAAGTAATCCGATCTGATCAATATAATTATCCTACCCACTCTAGATCATGCACTTTTTCAAACTAAAAACATCCATGGAAATTTACACACATTCTCCATAATCAGAACCATTTGTAGAGTAATCTGATGTTACTAACCAGTGTTTTATTTGTCAAGTCTGTGATGTAGACAACATTGCAATCATCCATATTTAGCTATAATAAAGTTGTGAACATTAAGAAAACTTAAGCAACTTAAGCTTCCTCAATTATTGGCCACCTACTTCACCATGTCTAGAAATCTGGCATTTTTCCATCTTTTAAAAAAAAGTTCTGGTATTCAAAAATCTCAAAAAATCACTTCATTTTAGCAGACCTTGTCGAAGGCAGTAGAGGGATGGAATGAACTTGCATCGATGAAAACCACTGCCAAAATTTCTGCCATACTGATTTCTCAATCTGTTAGACATGCTTATATCATATCCATGAGATTGCAGTGAAACCTCCACAAAAATCTTGTTGAAAGTCATCTCAGTCCTGGCAACAACAAAGCAAACATGACAAGGAGTGCAGTCATAACCTTGTGACTGTCACTCATAAAAGCATCAGACCATCACCTTCACCATGAATGGCAAGGACTAGCTGCCATTACTCCCCAATAGCATCATCAATTCCCAGCAGTAGGTGTGGATAAATACAATATTCTGCTCTACATTCCAGGCAAAACAATTATACCAAAATGTGCATCCTGAGTATCTGTCACCTTTTCTGGAAGTAATGTGAAGACTCATCATGATTTCAGTTAACATTCAAAAGACAGTGATATCAGTATGCTGACATTCTTCAGATGCTGGATTTTGCAAACATCCCATCAGTTGCTCTGTCATCAATTACTCTTTGCATCTCCAACTGCTTGAGTTTTGCACCCTGCCAGCTCAAGTGACGACTTGCAGCTGCAGTTACCACCACAAACAATACAATCAACTTGTAAGTAATCATATTGTGAAGAGTCTGTGTAGACAATAAGTCATTGAATCATTTGAAAATCATACATGGTAGTTCACTTCACAAACCAAAATTTACTCAAGCACATAGATATGTTGCTA
This sequence comes from Sphagnum contortum, assembly GCA_963920785.1. Taxonomy (NCBI): domain Eukaryota; kingdom Viridiplantae; phylum Streptophyta; class Sphagnopsida; order Sphagnales; family Sphagnaceae; genus Sphagnum; species Sphagnum contortum. The sequence continues at coordinate 11,688,347 of OY987282.1, forward strand.
AATGCAAGGAAAAGCATGACTAATCCACTATAGCCTGCAGTGTTTGCCCAATGAAGCCAAGAACTTTGACTGTGATAAAGCACTGCAGCCTACCTGTAGCACAACTGAGATCAGATGAACCAAATCACAAAACAAAACATGTGCAAGGATTGTGTGATCTCATGCAGCTATATGTCAAGTCTGTTTTTCCAAGCTTGTGTCATACCAGAAGCATCTGCAAGTATGTTTGTGGCAGGAGCCTGAAACATTTTTGTCTGAAGAGGAAAGGTGATCTGCCAAACCAATCTTACAGCAAAAGAATGTTCAGGACATACACTAGTGCTAGATCATCATGCAGGAAGAGAGGGCTTGTGTTTATTCATTCTTGGGAGCTCGATGTGTCGCAGATGGAGGATTGGGAGCCAGAGGCATGGCTATAGGAGACAATCCCAATGATGGCCCTTGCCCATTTCCAGACAGTAGCTGGCTTGGTGCTGGTGGTTCTGATGTGAAGCTCCCAACCACAACCTACAGATCCAAAGAAAGATAACATCATTCATCACTATGACAAGAGGTGCAAGCAAGCAATCCCAGCAAGGCAGATATTCAGATGAGGATAACTGCAAAAGAAAGAAATATAGATAAACACTCTTCTTGATTCTCAATCTAAAGCTTGAGTTCTAGAGATTCACATAGGAGGTCATTTTCTACCATTTCTGTGGGTATTAAAGAGGGAAATACCATCCTGGCTAACTGCCAATGTAAACTGAATTTCTCCACAAACACTACTGGAACTGTTGAAACCAAGAGCAAATTGCATGCTAGTATCAGTACAAAGCCCCAAAAGCAACAGAACCCACAGCACCAGTGCAAAGGCATAATTCTAAGTCCTGGATAAAATACCACCAGCTGGCTGTAGGTCTCATGAAGAGGTCTCCAGAATACTTTGAACTAAAAATGTCCACATATTTTAAGGCCATGAAGGTTTTGTGTTGGAGGCCCAGAAAGTCAGGTCCTTTTCTTTAAGTTGATCCTTGGTGTTGCTCTTATCAATTTCCTTAGTAACTGTGGGTTTGGCCATGGAGGTCAAAAAGTTCAAGAACCAGAAATTCAAAGATTACAAGGGCACCAAACACTCACTTATTTGGGAGAATACCTGTAAGGGGGAAGCTGCCAGAAGCAAGCCTGCCACACTACCACCTATGACACGCCCATCAGCACATGCCAAAGAAACACTTAGCCCACCAGTTTGTGGGAGATTTCCACCTCTGGCATCATGTGGAAAAAATGATCCCATCAAGGAGAGGATCTCATAACGACCCTGCAGACACAACATCAATCCTGATATGTTAGAATATCCACCTTCACAGAAACAAATAAACACTTACAACCAAATCCACAAACTCACTAGAAAATATGCTACAAAATGGCTTTCCTGCTTGTAAGCAGTATATTCCAACCAGGTTAGAAGACAGAATTTTGATTTTTGTATCCAGATTGCAAGCTTTGGTGGAGGCTCTTACCATACAAAGCTTCATTGGTCAATAAAAGAAAGTACAACAAAGAAGGCACAGAAATTTAGCTACTCACTTGATAAGTAACTGTGCCACCTGATGTTGCCTGCTGGCGTAGAGTCACATTAGAGATCGCCCCATTGGCTGCAATTACACATACTGCACGTGACCTCATCTGTGCAAATGACATTATCTTTCTGCCAACATCCTGCGTGTCAACATCAATATGGCCAACCATGTGTTATCTTGAAATGTATCTAATTCTTGCTTTATTCTTTCAGGCAAATCCACGAAACTTTCATAAGACAGCTGGCCATGGACACCTTTTAGGCACTTTCATTCAGGTTTACCTTCTCTGCATTTAGATATCTCCCTTACACACCTACGCTCCTACCAGGGATTCCAGTAATTTGTCCACAAAGTTATTGACTGCATGAAGTCTTCCTAAATCCTCCCTCTTTTTGATGTTGCTAAGCAATCAGCTTTAAGTACTACAAAATTTTAACAACCACTGAAATATCTTTGTGGTTGAAGCACCATGTCCTGTCAATGGTTTGAATCCAGAGTTGTGCAGACGGGTACCCATTATGTAATAGCAAAAAGTGTGTAGGCCAGTTTAGAGTTGGTTGTATCAGGTAGGCATGATAGGAGAGACCTTAGGATGTAAACAACATTGCAAAGTACAATGTTATGCAGAAGGACCCTAGATGATGTTTATTTGTTATCTGAGGGCTGCAGTACATGTCCACTCAAAGAACTTCCAAGAAGTGTCCTTCCAGCTCAAGCCAGGTAGGACTATTATATAGGCGAATTTCAGCTGGAAGAGAGATTTGATGGCTAACCTCGCCATCTGCAACTGCAATGATGTGAGGAGTGAAGGCCTGACCTGGAATGCCTGCCAGAAAGCTCTCTTGTAAGCATGACCATTCTCCTTCTCACCTCAGATATGCAGAGTGGTGAAAAAAACCATCTGAAAGCATTATCATTTACAAACATAACCAGGAACAAAGACCTAGAACAAATCAAAGTCTGCACAACTACCTGCAGTGGGAGCAACCAACTGTTGTTTCTTGCTGGAACCTGGAGGCCGTCCCCGGGGCCGCTTCTCTGTTCCTGGAGTTTGTGGGGAAGCTGTTGGCAGGGTGCCAGGTGTCTGGATTACAAGTTGTGTAGTTCCTGGTGCGATATATTTACGAGGTCTTCCTCTCTTCCGTTTAGCAGGCTCAGTCCTCTCCATGCCTCCTGGAGTGACATCCATGCTTGTTCCCATGCCTGGGAACATTCCTGCTATGGAACGGGGACCTGATTCTGCAACATCAGTTGAAGAGATAGGGCCAATGTGAGTCATTCCTCCAAACAGTGGTATTGTCTGTAACCCAGTAGGTGCATGCAAGCCCTCAGCAGGTCCAGCCACCATACTTCCACCCTGGGCTCCTGATAAAGCTTCTGTATCTGTTGGGGAAGTTCAACCCTCAAGTTGGGGCATGGGTTGCAATCAACACCAATCAATCACCTATAAGACAAACACCAAGACTCTCAACTAAAATCCCCCCCTTGAGGTGCAAAACAAATCTCCTAAACTCAACATGTTGCAGAGTACTTGAACAAGTGCATGGCTTTCAAACAGTAGAAACATGATGTATTAGATGTTTTCATGAATAGCATATCACAGAGTGGAAACTCTACACGTGTAACAAGTAAATACATTTGGAACTTTGGAATTTTGGTTGCTCTTTCACACAGCTCCAGCTGCAGATATTGTAGTAATTCAAACTTCCCATTCAGTCAGGCATAAAATTATAAACAAAGTCTGATATGACTGAGCTGGATGATAACATCCTGACTAACCTATTACATTGACATGCATGTTTTAGTGACACAATTCCTAATCTATTCTCTTGTTCTTGGACCAAGACTCCAAAGTTGAACTTCTGATCTGTTGGTCAAATTGTTTGCTTCTACTGCAGTTCACATCTTTTCTAGCTTGTTGCCTCACACAAACTGACACCATTCAAACCCCAAAGAGGCTCACTCAAACACAGTAATAAATGCTTATGTGAGGCTCTGCTTCAGGTTTTCCAGCTGCACCACATTCTTCTCCAGGACCAACCTATATCATGAAAACATAACAGACCACAGGGAAACGAGTGATGGAAACTGAAGCTGTCAAGCAAGCTCACCTGCCACCTATGCTGTGAGCAAGTGTGCTGTCACCATCCCAACACAAACTCTTGAGGAACCTCAGTGCTTGCTTGCTTGACCTGCTATGCTGTGCCCCAAGTGCAACTGTCACCATCCCAACACAAACTCTTAAGGAACCTCAGTTTCTTACTCTACCAACCTTGGGAAAAAAAAGTCCGTCCTCTGCATGCATCCTGTACACGCGTCACACTTGGGTGACAGCATTAAACAATTGTTCAGCAGATATGTGAGGCATATGACTACGTTTGAAAGTAGTGACAAGCCTGTTTGCATGTGACGGCAGTTGCTAGTTGAAGGCCTCACAAAAAATCTCTCTCTCTCTCTCTCTCTCTCTCCCTCCCTCCCTCCCTCTCTCTCTCTCTCTACAAGCAATTGCCAAGAATAAGCTTTATCACTCTCTTCGTCGGTCATTAGACCTTCACACTAAAGATTCAAACCTTTGTTTGCAACCAGCCGTACAAGACCGGTTGTAACAATCAAGACCTAGGAGCTTAACCTTGTGTTTTTTTTCCTCCACAAACAAAACTTTCTAGCAAGGCCGTAAGGAAAAGACAGAGAACGGAGCACATGATGGAGTCAAGAAGATCCATAACCAATTTCTATACACAAAAAATGCTCGAATCGCCTACCACGAAAACTCTCATGACGAAGCAGACATAACCCAAAACAGCGGGGGGGTGGGGGGGGGAGAGAAAAAAAAGCGCCAACTGTAGTGCAGCATGACTCCAATATACAATTCTTTAGAAGCACCAAGAGAAAAGAAAACTGCGAGAAAAGGGGGAAAAAAAAGAAAAAAAAACTCACAAGATCGCAGTATGCACACATACCTGTGAAAGGGAGAAAAAACAGCGGAGAAACCGCAAGCTCGATCTCTTTGGCAATTTTCTTTTTCCGGCAAAGAAGTAGATAGATACGCGTGACAGGAGGGAAAATGTGAGAAAGAAATTGGCAAAACAAAAATGTCGAAGAAAAAACAATTAGAAATAAAAATTGTACAGTACTTGTCGCTTGAGCTACACGAAAACTCCCACTCCCACTCGATTACGACCTCCACGAATCAACAAAGGCCGCAATGACGACGAGTACACTTCCTCTCTCGCGCGCTTCCCTCTCTCTCTCTCTCTAGCTCTCTCTCTTCTCGTTGCCCCGAACGCGCGCACTCTGACCTTTTCCTTTGTTAGGGTTTCAGGCTTGTTCAGTTCGGCGGGCTTTTGAAATCCTTTTCTTTTTCCTTTCTTGCATGTGATGCTCGGAGGGTACCAATCCGGTACCCGCCAAGTATCATTAATTTTTTTTATAAATTTAAAATAATGAGAAACTATCCTTAATATGTCATGTAAAGATTGTTGTAAAGCTCTTGGGAGTAGGCTTTGCTGAATTTATTTAGGTCCGTGCTCGGCTCTACCTCATGAGGCCCCTTCTTTCAGTAAAGCTTGCCCCCTCAAGCTTTACCCTAAACATAACCTACCATTCAAAGGTTCTCAAGGCTCTCGGCCTTCCTTTCCCACACACGCATCATCCAAACAAGATGTCAAGAACAAGGTCGTGTGACTTTTCGTCCATTGACAAGAGGGTTACATTGTCGCTCTTGAACGTCGTCTAAACAATAGGTTATGTTTGATAACCAGTTACCTAGTCCATAACCATCCCTAATGAGAGAGAGAGCATGTCGTCTAATTGGCTTCCAAGTCACTTGTTACGAGCCATGACACCATCCTTCATGAGATTGTTTGAAGCTTCAATTGGTTATCAAGTCACAAAGAATTACAATCTATAAACCTTTGACCTCCATTTCATTTGTGATTTCACCCCTGGTTAGCACAAACGACCACCTTGGGTTCTCATTGGCCAATGATTTCATAACCTTGCATTGCTTGGATGAAGATTCATAATTGCTCTCTATGTGGATGAAAAGAGGGGATCTCAATTCTCAAGAGGCATGCTTATGATGTCTTTGTAACCAGCTCAAGAGTGAAACTTCTCAAGAATACCTTGTCATGATGCATTATGGTGAATATAATTGGCCTCAACTATTCACAATAATGTGTTTGCTTTCACTGGTTACCTAGTCTTAACATTTCTCAAGCACATTGCTATCAATGAATATAGCTCTTGCAACTGTCTACACTTTCTGGACCTGACATATCACTCCAAGTCTAACAAACAAACAAAATTATGAAAAAAGAAAAGAAAAAAAGACCCAAATTCATCAGATTTCCAAAAGAAAAAAACTTAAAATTTTACCAGTTTTCTTCAAAAGGTTCCATCAGATAGCCAAAATTTATAGAAGGATGTTTTTAAAAAAATTCTTTCATATTTAGTGTATACCCAAATTTGGTTAAATCTTCTTATGTTTGTGATTGCCACTTTGGGCTACATCACACAATTGAAATAAGAAAACACTGATTGTGATTGCCTATGTGGTGCACAAAAAGGGAGAAAACATTAGGTGTGCAGTAGCCCAGATGAAATTTTTTCCACTAATAAATTAAAATTACAGAGTAAAATTTAGCCCAAAAGACCTATTTTTCGTCATAGTTATGTGTGTATCAATATACTTATTGGTGGTCAAGCTTGTGAGTGAATTCAGTTTCAGGATAATTTTGTTGGGTGCTTGAAGCCTAGGCAAGTACAAAAAGTGTAGGCTATGGCAACGGCCCCATATGATGCATAAGCCTGAACAAATGAAGCTCTGGAAGCAATAGGAGCAGGAGTCGCCTTATGCCTAGAAGAGACCTCTTCCACCTACTCTACACTTAAGCTTAATTAGTACAAAAAGTTCCCCATTACAAGAGACAAACCATTTTGCAAGAACCAAACCTAACCAAAGTCATCTCTTCAAATCACATAAGGATTCTTTTTTTAATTCCACCCAACATTGTGAAATTACAATAACCAAGCCCGCAAAGAGGAAGTTGGAACACCACAACAATGAAAAGGATTATAAATCATTATTTTTTCAATTGGTTCCAAAACATTGAATCTAAATTAGATTTATGTCTTCAATCTCGTCCTCCACTCATAATACTACCAAAGAAAAAAATAACATCACAAAAAAAAAAAAAAAAACAGAAAAATATCATAAGTAATGACAAGAAAAAGAAATTGAAACAAAAATATAAAGCAAAAAAACAGGTTTTTTTTAAAAAAGAATAAAAAACATAACTAGAATTTTTTTTTAATTAAAAAGAATTTAGACACAAAAACATAGAAGAAGAAAAAATTTAAAAAGGAAACTGATAGGAAACAGAAATTGAAAAATATGTTGTTTATAAAAACCTTTGCATTTTGCTGGGTCACTGTTTTGTGAGAGGTGGCAATGTGAATTAAGTATTGAAATTTTGTTCCCAATAAAGTATCTCAAATGAATTATTTAGTGAGTTTAGGCAATCGAATATCTCGAAAAAAAAAAAGGGGTCCCACTTGTTATAAATCTAAAATAACAATCATTTTGGTGTCCAAATTAATGAACTTAATCGAATACAAATATTATCTTGCCAATGTCAAAAAATTCGTTACCATGGTACAAATGGCATTCTATAATGGAGATCAATGTTCCCATGTTCTATTCCATTTATTTACTTAAAAAAGTCTTTATTTGCAAATTTTGCACCATCTTCCAACAATTCATGCATTATATATTATGTGTTCTGATTTCCAATTAGTTCTTATACTATCAATCCTAGTTCCATACCTAGGCTTGACAATCGGCATTCTTTGGCAAATATTTATTTATTTAAAAAATGAAATTTGACAATTTCAACTTTTAAGTTTACAAAATTTCAATAGTTGAAGAATAAGTATGCAAAGCTTATTTTGTATTATTAATTTATAATACCATACCTATAACAATTGATGTTCACTACAAAATAGTTCACAAAAGGTCTAGTTGAAAAAGAAGATTTTTTTATTTATTGATATTTGTCATAATTGTTGAGAATCAAACTCACAAGTTGCAAAAAAAAAAAACTATTTTATTGTCCCAACCAATGGACAATAAAGTTTTCATAAGTTGTGAGTTCTATTATTAGCATTTTCAACTCTGGGGGACTATTTGCCAAAAAGATCATTTGTTTTACTACTAACCTTTTCTGTCACACCAAGTGGCATGTCCAAAATTTATTCAATATTACAATATGTGTTTTGAAACAACATATGGTAGTAACTTTACTATTTTGGCATAAATTAAATTAATTTTCATTTTTCCAAAATTTTGAAAAATTATTTATTATTTGTGCCAAAATTTTAATAAAATCAAATTTTTAATTTTTAGGTTTGAATTGTAGATCTTTAGCGATAGCAAATTAAAATTGAGACAATTTAAACACATTAGGATATTCCATAATTGAGGCCGTTTAAACACATTAAGTTATTCCATAACACTAACAAGAACATGTTTATTATTTCTTGCAACCATTACTTGTTGAAAATCTCAAAATTTTAAAATTAGGTGTTGAAAATAAGATTTAAAATTATATTTATTGCCAAAATGGTAAAGATATTATAATAAGTTAGGAAGAATGTTTTTTTTCAATATTGTGATGTAATCACAATTGCAACCATCCATAGGAGGATTTAACCAAGTTTGGTTAAAGGATAGATAAGAAGCTAAAGGTTTTTAAAATCTTATTATCATTTTGATTACCTCCAAGATTACATAGACTAAATGTGATGAATTCAACTTTTTTCTTCTCATATTTGTATCATGAAAATTTGATTTTATTTCAAAAAAACCCTTTGAAAAGGTTATAGTTTTTTTTCAAATTTTACAACATTGTGAAATTTTACATTAGAAAAGTAACTTGCAATGAGCAAGAAATAATCATTTTTAACATTTATGGACATGCATTGTTGGAAGAATGCATTCATTTCATAAAACTCATTGATTTTTTTTAAATAATCATTCACATCAGTTTTATTCCAAATGCAACACCTATGCAAAGGACAATGAATATAATTGTATAATCATATTAGAAAAACTTATTCTAAGTGCTTAGTGAAAGTCCACCCTACTTCTAAAGAATAATGAATTGTAAATTATGTGACTTTCACATTACATATAATTTAAGAATAGACATAAATTGTGATTTGGAAGACTGGTTTTTTTACAATATCAACATTTCAATAAATGGTAATTGCTTATCCATCAAAATAACCAATTCAAAAAATATTGTCATGGAATGAGTGTCACCCCCCTTCTCCCTACGCTCAATTGTTGTTAACAACATTATATTTTTATTTTATGGAAAAATAAAGTAAATGAAAATAAATAATTATTGTAAAGAGCCCAAGTCATCCATGATAGTAGGTTGTTTGATGAAAGCTGATCAACATGTTTAAAATTGAATTTTAGTTTATTTCAAAGAGTCATTATCATTAAAGACATTATGTAATTTAAAAATATTTAAAACATTCAAATCCCATTGTTATGAAGAACATTGGTCAAATTTGAAGAAAGTCATTTTATATTTGATGAAAAATGGAAGAAAAAACCCCCATTATTGTTAGTTATAAATAATTTTGAAAGAAGTTCTGACACCTTTAGAGGAGGGGGAAGAAAAAACACGTTATTGTCAATAACACTAAGTCAGTTTGCCCAAAACAATAAATAAATAAATATTTAAAATAATGACCATGGTGTGGATGTTACCATATTACTGGTAATATAATCAAGATTTTTTTAAATATAACATTCAAAACCATAGCCACAAAACACATTTATAATGGAATTTATGTTAAGCATAGCATGGTCGAGCTATGGAGCATATTGTTCAATAAATGTTATATCATATATAATTAGATTATGTGTCCCGAAGCTCTAAATAATTAAAATTATGAAAAAACATTCATCCATAATGAGGTTGAATGCTCACATTCATTGCCATGTTTGTTTTTAGGTTTATTGGTACAACATTCATTTTGCAATGTTTTACTTGCATGTGTATTGGGGGAAAAATATTTTATCATCCCAAGTTTCAACTTTAAGCTTTTAAGTTCAAGTTTAAGCTCATTTGGTAGGTTGCCTCCAATGGTGGGTCATGATAGAAAGTTGGATAATTTGTAAATTGCACCTTACCATGAAGGAAGAATGTCCACCTTAGAATATATAATCAATTGAGGTTGTTTCTTTAGGTTAGTTGTTGGCAACAACTTTCATGCCATATCTTTTGTCAATCCTAACATTCCTCCACCCTCACATAGAAAGGTTGCAAATCAAAAATTGGAAGTTGGCCACATTTTAGAAGTTGCCATTATCACAACATAAAAAAATGGAATTTGGCAAATGGTTGTAACCACCCCCAACATCACCCCACTCACATCCAATATAGAACCTAAAGATCTTCCTTTTATTGGCTTTGTGGGAACATGTAATTGTTTGAGGTCATGAGGACAATTTTTTCTAATGTAAATGATTGGGGAAGACACATGTGGTGTTTAGCCTTCCCCCTTTGAGAGCTAAAACCCTCATTAGTTCCAAGTGGCTCCAGGACATGTGGGCTAGAACATACATGTAACTATTGTTATTGAATTCACTTCAAATGGATTACAAAAAAATGATGTTTACCCCCCAAAACATGTGTATCGTGGGGAACATTACTAGAATCAATAAATCCTGCTCCACAAAACAATCCCCAAAAGAATTTTGATCTTAGATAAGTAGGCACATTTGTGGAACTTGATGTTTCCATCATTTTCTCTACCAACTTTTAATTTGCCATGCTAGTGATTAGTTCCCCCAACCAAGGAAGTTGATTTTATGGAATGGCCATATCACCACCTTGCCCTTGATCATTGAATTTACTTGAACTTTACTTATGGTTTTACCCTTAAATTGTGAACTATTGCTACCCCCAAGTTTTGCTTTCATGTTTTTACCTACCATCTTTGTTGTTGGTAGATTTATTAGGACAAAATTTTGAATGCAATGAGTAACAATGGTCAATGTCACGACCCTCAACATCATAATGCTCACATTCTTTGATATCAAATATATTGTTTTCGTTGTAGATGCCTTGTTGTTGTCTTGGTCTAATGGGTGAAATGGTGGTGGATCATTAATGGTTGTAATGGCACCCAATGTGGCTTAGGAAATTTGTGACACAAAAGACATGGGGTGTAATGGGTCCATACAAACCACAACACTTAGATTCTAGTGGAGGAATCTTCAAAATCATCTTGGGAACTATTGTTAGGTTGACTAAGATTTGGTAATATGTTCGACCTTAACATAATTTCTCCCTCCTTGAAATTTGTCATGAGCTCCATGCTTCATGTTCAATATTGTTCCACAACTTGGAGTTCTACTTGAATTGTAAGCCACTTTGTCCAACTTTCGAAAGTCTCCAATGCTTCATGCTTCAAATGTTAAAGTAGGAATTCAAATGCATGCACCAAAGATTAAAAGTCAAGTTTCTTTGTATTTTGGTCCACATCCAAGTCTTGAAGTGCAACTTTCATTCCTTGAATGAAATGGTCATGCCCACCCCATCTAGAATATCGATCTCTAGCAACCCTAAAACCTAATCAATATGTCCAAGGAATTCAAAAGTCAAATATGACCTATTCGATGGTCAAAATTGTTGGGTAGCCTTGTTGTGTACCCAATCATTAACCACACCAATTACAACCCCAAAGCTCATTGTGGTAGTCAATATGTGTGGGAAGGTTTAAAACCTTTCACCTTGGGTTTTCCATTGAATAATATGCATAAAAATCGATATATTAACCCATAAGTGTGTGTTTGCTTAAGGTGTTGATTATTCACACATACTTCGACAATCCCCCTACCTCCTAATAATATATATGACATATTAACCAACATAATGACATGAAACAAACACATAACCCAAATAACACCAATGAAGGGGGTCCATTCACGGTTGGGGTACATAAAAGGAATGTTTTGCCCCAAAATCACTCCTAAGACATTACTTTGAATGAAAATTACATTTATAAGATAATATATTTGGTAGATTTTCTTTTTCATTAAATATTCACATACTTCTTGATTAAGATGGTGGTGATTTTTAATGATTTGGATGATCAAAACATGTCCTTAAGTGTCCTAAAAAATGGCTTAGGAACCTTGTCCCACTATGCATTTTTATCAAAAAAGATTCAACATGACTAATAATATTTGTTCAAAATTTTCCATATTTTAATTACAAATTGAATAAAATATGTTTTATATGATGGCATAAATTTTTAGTATGATAAATCACCAAAATTTATGGAATTGATGCTAGAATCTTGGATTTTTTCATAAAATGGATGCATTAACAAGGATAATTTGTCATGGACACCACCATCACCCATCATTTGCATCATTGTTAATTATCAATTAACCCCTTGTTCATTGTTGAAAAGTTTCTTTGGTCGGTGCACACATGGAAGCATATATGGAAGTTTTTTTGAATTAAGTCCCTGATGGGGTGTAAATAGGGGTAGGATTTCTCATTACCTTTAGTCCATTCAAAATAAATTTTGGGTACATTTTCTTGTCATAACTTTTGTTTTCATACATCGTTAGAATAAAGTTTTGTTTAAATCATCTTCTGGCATATAATGTGTTCTTGCCTTGTGTTTTTGTGTTTCTAGTCTTGGATTAGACTTAGGTTTGCATTTCTTGTGATTTTTTTTCCTTGTCATGTCCTTGGCTTAAATTTTATTCTTGTAGTTTTTCATGTTCGTGATAATCAAATTAATTTTGTTATTTAAAAATTCACATTCCAAAAGGAAAGAAGCAAAGGAGACATGGGTCCACAAAAATGACATAATTTGATTTTTTAATAGGATTTTGACACTCCAAATGAAAATATGTCATCTTGGAATGTTTATGTAGACTTGCATTCCATTTTGGTTTATATTTAAACACACTATGAAAAACTATAAGGTTTTACCATTGGGCTTGTAATTGGGTTTTCCAATTGCAAAAGACATTTGCAATTCATGGTATTTATACGACCAAAGTGCTAACGAACAAGTTCTAACAGTTGCAACGGACATTTTATGTTGTATACAATATCGTATTTATAGTGCAAGTCACATGTGATTACATGCTGATTACATGCAACTTATTTTCACATAAGATTTTCATGCACATTCCAACATGGTGAATGAAATGCTAACGTGGTTTTTCATCCATTTGTCAATGGATGACGTATGTTAATACCTTTTGCAACTTATTTACAATTGTTTTATAACTAGTTTGACGAATATAATCTTTAATTATTCATTCATCCACTTGATGAATAAATTATGTCCATATATTTTATAACTTATTTGCAACAATTTTATAATTAATTCAACAAATATATTCTTTCATTATTTCATTCATCCATTGGATGTGAATGGATTCTATCCCAATCATTTGCAAATTATTTAGAATTATTTTACAACTAGTTTGATGAATGTATTCCTTCATAATTCATTCATCCTTTTGAGCAATGAATTATTTTCCTATCCCTTGCAACTAATTTACAACTAAAAATGAAATGGAAAAAAAAATTAATGAGTAATTTACAACTAGGTGTTTAAGCTTGGGTTTCAAAACAATTGTATGGTAGTTGATTTTGGTAGTACTGAACAATTAAATTGCAACTTACAATGTAATTATACAAACTTTTCACAACCATTATCATGTTGTCCTAATTCTAATAGATAATGTTAAATTGCATTTGACATCACTATTTGTAAATGTGAAATGGATTTGAAACTTCAAATACATTTACATTCCATGTTGAAAAATACATTACATTTTTTTATAAAAATGTTTCTATCAAAAGACAATTTAACTATGAATTTAAATATAATGCCGAAGCTAGTTATAACAAACATTTTTCTTTATTTAAAAAAGGTCAGATCATAAAAATGATGATCCACAACAATTGAATATTGTCATCTAAAACATTATGTTTCATAAATGAATATTTTATTTTATTTTTGTTGAAATGGAACTTGAGCCATGCAATTTTTTCAATCCACATTATTTGTTTGAAATCTACCATGGTATGATATTTAGTTCCACATGTGAAATGAAATCAATAGCTTTTTATAACAATGTAATGTCAAAAATATCTAAATAATCCCTTCAACTTGAATAAAACTAGTTTACAACTGTATTACCATTAACATGCAATTTATTTGTCACTAAAATGCAACGAATATAGAACATTAATACAAACCAAATTATAATTTGTACACTTACAAATATAATCAAATATTGTGCTTACAATTAGGTAAATCAAATTACAATTTTAGGTATTTTACAAAATATCTTACCTTATATACATAATTTTGATGTTAATGGATTGAAACATAATGAAAATATGGCCCTATATTAGAAAAATAATAAAAGTCATCACAAATGTTCAAACACAAAACAAAACATATGTAACATGATTATCATTAAAAAGTCATTGTTCATAAATCTCTCATCATTATAAGTTACATTAAACTTGTACAATCAACTTTTAAATAAAATGGAATATATTTTCACATCATTTTTCTTTAACATATGCAAATAAAAAAAAGACCAAGAATCACAAACCTTCAACATCCAAAAGCAAAAGCCTTCAACATGTAAGAATAAGAGCAAGAACTTTCCTAATTCTGATGTAGTTGTTACATGCAACTCAAGTGCAACTTGTCAAAAAGTCAAACATGGTTGATTACAACTTTATATATAATGCGTACATTATATTGTATAAATATACATCTTGCAATTAATTTGCAACTACAATACGATTCCTTGATTTTTTAATGTGGCATTTTATTTATTTATTTATTTGTCATATTTCCATGAGACAATTGCAATGTAATTGTATATTAGTTGTTTAAGAAATCTAATTATAGGGTAATCTACATGTCGCAGACATAATTTCTCATAGTGATAGGACACTCAAAATTTATTCAATTGATTTGAATCATTCATTATAACACTTATTGATTAAAAGCCTAAACATACATATCCCCCTTTCATTATTTAATATATTAAAACATTCATTTTTCTAAACCTTTAGTTTAGAACGTAGAACACAATACAAATGGGTGTCATGGTTCCTTTGTGGTACCCCAACTCTGATGCACCTAAGGGATTTACATAACAAACAAAAAGTTGACATGCATTACTTCCTTCCACTCCATAGGCCAACATTATTTGACCTACTATAGGGTGGTTCAATACTAGACAATCCATTTTTTGGTGTTTTCTAGGGGCAATTTTTATGGGGCTACCTTTAAGTTTAATATGTGTTGAGGTTTGATTGAAATTTTTAAAAGGGACTCATTTAATTAAATTATAAAATTTGAAAAATCAATTTAAAATATAAAAAATAAAATGCCATCATTTCATTACAAGGTGAACTTTTCAAGTGATGTAAGATCTTTTGTCATGGTCCATAAAAAATGTTGTGGACTTTTATTACATAGTAAACATGTTTTAATTGTTGAATTTTTCCCCTTAGTATGATTACAAGCCTATTATTATAATGCTAAAATAAGGGTTTCAATCAAATTTAATATTTTAATTTATTAGGATTTTGCAAGATTACTAATGGTTTAAAAAGTTTATAATTTATTATATAGAAGAATCAATAAATGTTGTTTTGAAAAAGTGACATTACTACCCAATATAACATCTACCAATTCAAAAATTCAAAAAACCCATGTTTTTGCTTCTAACTTTTCCCCTAGTTAATTAAATTGGAACATGTGTCATAATTTGAAAATTTGTAAGTTTAAGGTTTAAATGTTCTTTTTGCTTCTTAAATCAAATGGATTAATTTGCATTCCCAAAACATCAAATATTCACAGCATGGGTGTAGTCATACTAACATGTACCAAAAGAAGTCATAACCATTGCTTAAAAGTTATATAAAAGCATCTTAAAGCAAATTTGACACTAAAAACACAATTTGAGAATATTTTTTAATGACATAATTTTGGATATCTTTTAATGTACAACTTAACATAATAATATTAAGAAAACTTTTTAAAAAATTACTGGTTTTTTGAAAGATGCATAAAAAGATTCCAAGAATAAAGTAATGGTTTAAAGGGGCGCTTGCAGTTCCTAATTGAGGGGTTGGACCTATAAAATTTATGAAAAAGGAAACTATGGACACCACATGTGCCACCTTTGGTCCATTCACCTTATAACAAACTATTATGAAAGAAAGTTGATGATAGAACATTCTTTGTTCATCAATGGCACAATGTTCCACCACCACTTGTGGATTATAGGTAATTACATTTACCAGCACAAGCAATTTGTGTTGAAAATTTATCAAAAACCAATTTCACACCACCATTTTCTTGCACATGTAGACCTTTTCAAGAATTCAATGGCATAAATGGCATTCCATTCCAATTTTGTAATTTAAAAAGTTATGAATTTTTGAACTTTGATGAAAATTCATCCACAAACAATTTCATAATTGTTGTTTACAAAGTAAATTAACATTAATTTATAATGTCACCCTTGTATAGTTGTTCTTGATGAATAATTCCCAAGTAGACACAATTTCATTATTGTCGTTAACAAATGACCTGATGTTAGGGTCCATTCACAATAAAAAGAGCCAAATCACTTATAGATTGCAATGAAAACTACACCTTTACTTTGAAAAGTCCCCAATAATTATATATAATGAATTATTTTGTTCACATTTTGGGGTTTTGGTAGTTTGTTCATGAAATTGATATTGTACAAATTTGGAGTCATTTCATTATGTTATTAGAGTCCTTTGTCATACACAAAACACTTGTTAACATGGTTCTTTTAATGTGTTTTTTGTTACTCAAATGTTCACCAAATTTTTTCAATTTTATTATGGGCTATAACATATTTCATAAGAAAGACCACATGTGTTCATATTTTTAAATGCACATGTATTGAATCCTTTGAATGAATGTTGTTAATTTTGATTCTAAACATCCATGACGGTTAAAAACAAAAGTGTACATTTGACTATAATCTATGTCCTCATGTAAAAAATAATTCATTTTATTATAATGTCTTTGAAAAAAAAAAAATTGAATTTTTAAAAATATTATTATGTTAGGGTGTATATTTAAAAAAATCCCAAAATATGTCATAAACAAATATTTTCAAATTATGTTTTTAGTGTCAAAATTGTTTATAAGCAACTTCTAAATCGTTGTTACAAAGTTTTAAAAGTTTTTATACGTATTTTTCATTCATTGGATTGATTCCAAATTTTTATGATATGTACATAATGTATTTACATTAACATTGAATAAAAAAATTCTATCTTTTATTTTATTTTTACAATCCAAAGTTCAAAAAATTAAATAGTGGTTATGACTACTAATGGTACATGTTAGTATGATTATACCTAATTACTACCTCCAAGGCCCTTTTTTTCACAAGGGACACATGGCATGTTCAAATTTGTGTCAAATTTGACTTTTAAGTTTGATAAATTACCCAAAAAATGACAAATAAAAAAGGAGGTCCAAATTGGACCCTTAAGGACCCTATTCGCAAACCTTTTTGAAAATTTCAAACTTATGTTTATGTTAAGTCTTGGTGTTAAGTCTATATGTTGATGTTTATACTTAAGAT
The DNA here is from genome assembly GCA_963920785.1 of Sphagnum contortum. NCBI lineage: Eukaryota > Viridiplantae > Streptophyta > Sphagnopsida > Sphagnales > Sphagnaceae > Sphagnum > Sphagnum contortum. Next base: position 11,705,630 of record OY987282.1, read on the forward strand.
ATAACATATGATATAACATACCAAAACTTATGATTGGTGTTGATATTGATAACATGTCATCCTCCCCCCCCCCCCCCCCCAAAACCTACCCAATGGTTACATTACACAGAGAGAATGAGTGACATCGTCAAGCTCTGCTCAGAATTGGTGTAACAACATACATTCCTGCATTCTATGCAACTTGGGTTCTGCACCCATTGCCAGAACAAGTAGAGAGATGATGACGACAATGATGATCCTTGAATGCAAATGGTCTCCCCCACTCCAGCAATCATCACTCTTGACGCAAACCCTAAACCTAAAACCCTCCCTGTTTCTCCCGAAAGGAATTTAAAAACACTAACTGTAGCGTCCTTTCAGCCAACAAATCGCTGACATCAATCTTTACCAGGCACAAAACCTGTCCAAGAACTGGCATGGATTCCAGAACAAGACTGGAAGCTGAAATGGAAAAATATGTGGTTGCTGCAGCTGTGTACTAAGAAAGCAGCAGTACAGTCATCTACCTACCTGCAAGAAGGCTCTCTGACAGTTAGGGTTGAAATTTTGAGCAAATTTAAAAGCTTCACAGAAGCGAAAGACCGGCTACCTAATGCTATTCCTCACCCCCAGAGCGTCGGAACTCCAGCTTCTGCAGAAGCATAGCATCGCGTGCAAGGGTGCGAGCTCGTTGGGGCTCCACGTTCTCCCACGTGAGGCGACGCCCGAGTTCCATACAGCCCAACGAGATCACCAGCCACATCGTTGCTGCTGTTACCCCGACCACTGTTCTGGGCCAGCAGTTCACCATCACGCTCCTTACTTGCAGATTATTTGCAGCACGTTGATGAGAGCGAAGCATGCCATCATGCTGCTGCTCGCGGAGCTGCGCAACTCGCGTTTTGCAGTTCGACGGAACGCGAGTGCGCGGCCATAATGAACCAGCAGCACCCACCAGTGCACCAAGAAAGGATGAATGATAAATCGTCAGGAGACAGTTTTCTGTTGGGTTACGGTTCCGTATACAACCATGGTGGTTAACTCAGCTGCTTTTGGTTTACTACCTACCTACCTACCTACCTACTAACAACCAGCTTGCGAGTGCTTGTTAACCAGGGTTGCCGGTTATTGCCTTTTGGTAATAACCATTGGGTAGGTTTTTTTTTGGGGGGGGGGGGGGATCACATGTTATCAATATCAACACCAATCAATCACCTATAAGACAAACACCAATCATAAGTTTTGGTATGTTATATCATATGTTATATCATATGTTATATCTTAAGTATAAACATCAACACCAATCAATCACCTATAAGACAAACACCAATTATGTTGCAATCAACACCAATCAATCCCCTATAAGACAAACACCAAGACTCTCAACTAAAATCCCCCCCTTGAGGTGCAAAACAAATCTCCTAAACTCAACATGTTGCAGGGTACTTGAACAAGTTCATGGCTTTCAAAAAAGTAGAAACATGATGTATTAGATGTTTTCATGAATAGCATATCACAGAGTGGAAACTCTACACGTGTAACAAGTAAATACATTTGGAACTTTGGAATTTTGGTTGCTCTTCCAAACAGCTCCAGTTGCAGATATTGTAGTAATTCAAACTTCCCATTCAGTCAGGCATAAAATTATAAACAAAGTCTGATATGACTGAGCTGGATGATAACATCCTGACTAACCTATTACACTGACATGCATGTTTCAGTGACACAATTCCTAATCTATTCTCTTGTTCTTGGACCAAGACTCCAAAGTTGAACTTTTGATCTGTTGGTCAAATTGTTTGCTTCTACTGCAGTTCACATCTTTTCTAGCTTGTTGCCTCACACAAACTGACACCATTCAAACCCCAAAGAGGCTCAGTCAAACACACTAATAAAATGCTTATGTGAGGCTCTGCTTCAGGTTTTCCAGCTGCACCACATTCTTCTCCAGGACCAACCTATATCATGAAAACATAACAGACCACAGGGAAACGAGTGGTGGAAACTGAAGCTGTCAAGCAAGCTCACCTGCCACCTATGCTGTGAGCAAGTGTGCTGTCACCATCCCACCACAAACTCTTGAGGAACCTCAGTGCTTGCTTGCTTGACCTGCTATGCTGTGCCCCAAGTGGAACTGTCACCATCCCAACACAAACTCTTAAGGAACCTCAGTTTCTTACTCTACCAACCTTGGGGGAAAAAAAAAAGTCCGTCCTCTGCATGCATCCTGTACAGGCGTCACACTTGGGTGACAGCATTAAATAATTGTTCAGCAGATATGTGAGGCATATGACTACGTTTGAAAGTGGTGAGAAGCCTGTTTGCATGTGACGGCAGTTGCTAGTTGAAGGCCTCAGACAAAATCTCTCTCTCTCTCCCTCCCTCTCTCTCTTTTGCTCTCTACAAGCAAATGCCAAGAATAAGCTTTCTCAATCTCTTCGTCGGTCATTAGACCTTCACACTAAAGATTCAAACCTTTGTTTGCAACCAGCCGTACAAGACCGGTTGTAACAATCAAGACCTGGGAGCTTAACCTTGTGTTTTTTTCCTCCACAAACAAAGGTTTCTAGCAAGGCCGTAAGGAAAAGACAGAGAACGGAGCACATGATGGAGTCAAGAAGATCCATCACCAATTTCTATACACGAAAAATGCTCGAATCGCCTACCACGAAAACTCTCATGACGAAGCAGACATAACCCAAAACAACGGGGCGGGGGAGAAAAAAAGCGCCAACTGTAGTGCAGCATGACTCCATATACAATTCTTTAAAAGCACCAAGAGAAAAGAAAGCTGGGAGGAAAGGGGGAAAAAAAAAGAAAAAAAAACTCACAAGATTGCAGTATGCACACATACCTGTGAAAGGGAGAAAAAACAGCGGAGAAACCGCAAGCTCGATCTCTTTGGCAATTTTCTTTTTCCGGCAAAGAAGTAGATAGATACGCGTGACAGGAGGGAAAATGTGAGAAAGAAATTGGCAAAACAAAAATGTCGAAGAAAAAACAATTAGAAATAAAAATTGTACAGTACTTGTCGCTTGAGCTACACGAAAACTCCCACTCCCACTCGATTACGACCTCCACGAATCAACAAAGGCCGCAATGACGACGAGTACACTTCCTCTCTCGCGCGCTTCCCTCTCTCTCTCTCTAGCTCTCTCTCTTCTCGTTGCCCCGAACGCGCGCACTCGGACCTTTTCCTTTGTTAGGGTTTCAGGCTTGTTCAGTTCGGCGGGCTTTTGAGATCCTTTTCTTTTTCCTTTCTTGCATGTGATGCTCGGAGGGTACCAATCCGGTACCCGCCAAGTATCATTAATCTTTTTATAAATTTAAAATAATGAGAAACTATCCTTAATATGTCATGTAAAGATTGTTGTAAAGCTCTTGGGAGTAGGCTTTGCTGAATTTATTTAGGTCCGTGCTCGGCTCTACCTCATGAGGCCCCTTCTTTCAGTAAAGCTTGCCCCCTCAAGCTTTACCCTAAACATAACCTACCATTCAAAGGTTCTCAAGCTTTTGATTTATCCTCCTCTCGGTGTTCACTAGGAATAGGCTCTCGGCCTTCCTTTCCCACACATGCATCGTCCAAACAAGATGTCAAGAACAAGGTCGTGTGACTTTTCATCCATTGACAAGAGGGTTAGATTGTCGCTCTTGAACGTAGTCTAAACAATAGGTTATGTTTGATAACCAAGTTACCTAGTCCATAACCATCCCTAATGAGAGAGAGAGCATGTTGTCTAATTGGCTAGCTACCAAGTCACTTGTTACGAGCCATGACACCATCCTTCATGAGATTGTTTGAAGCTTCAATTGGTTATCAAGTCACAAAGAATTACAATCCATAAACCTTTGACCTCCATTTCATTTGTGATTTCACCCCTGGTTAGCACAAACGACCACCTTGGGTTCTCATTGGCCAATGATTTCATAACCTTGCATTGCTTGGATGAAGATTCATAATTGCTCTCTATGTGGATGAAAAGAGGGGGATCTCAATTCTCAAGAGGCATGCTTATTATGTCTTGTAACCAGCTCAAGAGTGCAACTTCTCAAGAATACCTAGTCATGATGTGCATTATGGTGCATATAATTGGCCTCAACTATTCACAATAATGTGTTTGCTTTCTACCGGTTACCTAGTCTTAACATTTCTCAAGCACATTGCTATCAATGAATATAGCTCTTGCAACTGTTTACACTTTCTGGACCTGACATATCACTTCAAGTCTAACAAACAAACAAAATTATGAAAAAAAAAGAAAAAAAGACCCAAATTCATCAGATTTCCAAAAGAAAAAACTTAAAATTTTACCAGTTTTCTTCAAAAGGTTCCATCAATTTATAGCCAAAATTTATACAAGGATTTTTTTTGTTTTTCCTTTCATATTTAGTGTATACCCAAATTTGGTTAAATCTTCTTATGTTTGCGATTGCCACTTTGTGGCTACATCACACAATTGAAATAAGAAAACACTGATTGTGATTGTCTATGTGGCGCATAAAAAGGGAGAAAACATTAGGTGTGCAGCAGCGCAGATGAAATTTTTTCCACTAATAAATTAAAATTACAGAGTAAATTTTAGCCCAAAAAACCTATTTTTCTTCATATCTGGGTGGTGGATTGTTATGTGTGTGTATCAATATACTTATTGGTGGTCAAGCTTGTGAGTGAATTCAGTTTCAGCATAATTTTGTTGGGTGCTTGAAGCCTAGAGCAAGTACAAAAAGCGTAGGCTGTGGAAACGGCCCCATATGATGGATTCTCAAAATGTGCGGACTTGACTATTGTTTCATCGGAGGCCCTTTATTTTTTAAAAGCCCTCACTTTCAGGCTAGCTAAGTTGGGTTCCATATTTTGGGATTGCCCTTGGTGTAGGCCTTTACCCATCGTAAAGCAAGAGGCCAATGGTATCATAAGCCTGAACAAATGAAGCTCTCTAGAGGCAATAGGAGCAGGAGTCACCTTATGCCTAGAAGAGACCTCTTCCACCTACTCTACACTTAAGCTTAATTAGTACAAAAAGTTCCCCATTACAAGAGACAAACCATTTTGCAAGAACCAAACCTAACCAAAGTCATCTCTTCAAATCACATAAGGATTCTTTTTTTAATTCCACCCAACATTGTGAAATTACAATAACCAAGCCCGCAAAGAGGAAGTTGGAACACCACAACAATGAAAAGGATTATAAATCATTATTTTTTCAATTGGTTCCAAAACATTGAATCTAAAGTAGATTTATGTCTTCAATCTTGTCCTCCACCCATAATACTACCAAAGAAAAAAAAAAAAAAAAAAAAAAACATCATAAATAATGACAACAAAAAGAAATTGAAACAAAAATAAGTATATCAAATGAATTATTTAGTGAGTTTAGGCAATCGAATATCGAAAAAAAAAAAAGGGGTCCCACTTGTTATAAATCTAAAATAACAATCATTTTGGTGTCCAAATTACTGAACTTAATCGACTACAAATATTATCTTGCCAATGTCAACAAATTTGTTACCATGGTACAAATGGCATTCTATAATGGAGATTGATGTTCCCAAAAGTGCCTTCCGCATGATGTTCCCATGTTCTAATATATTTATTTGCTTAAAAAAGTCTTTATTTACATATTTTCCGATTCCAAAGGATATTTTGCACCATCTTCCAACAATTCATGCATTATATATTATGTGTTCTGATTTCCAATTTGTTCTTGTACTATCAATCCTAGTTCCATACCTAGGCTTGACAATCGGCATTCTTTGGCAAATATTTATTTATTTAAAAAATGAGATTTGACAATTTCAACTTTAAGTTTATAAATTTTCAATAGTTGAAGAATAAGTATGCAAAGTACATCTTGTATTTATTTATTTATAATACCATACCTATAACACCTGATGTTCACCACAAAATAGTTCTCAAAAGGTCTAGTTGAAAAAAAAGGAAATTTTTAATTGATATTTGCCATAATTGTTGAGAATCAAACTCACAATTTGCAAAAAAAAAAACTATTTTATTGTCCAAACCATGGTACAATAAAGTTTTTCATTAAGTTGTGAGTTCTATTATTAGCATTTTCAACTTTGGGGGACTATTGTCCAAAAAAATCATTTGTGTTGCTACTAACCTTTTCTGTCACACCAAGTGGCATGTACAAAATTTATTCAATATTACAATATGTGTTTTGAAACAACATATCATAATACCTTTACCATTTTGGCATAAATTAAATTATTCTTCATTTTTCCAAAATTTTAAAATCTATTTATTATTTGTGTCAAAATTTTAATTTTTAGGTTTGAATTGTAGATATTTCGGGATAGCAAATTAAAATTGAAATAATTTAAACACATTAGGATATTCCATAATTGAGGTCACTTAAACACATTAAGTTATTCCACAACACTAACAAGAACATGTTTATTATTTCTTACAACCATTACTTGTCAAAAGTAAGATTTAAAATTTAATTATTTATTTATTGCCAAAATGGTAAAGGTATTATAATAAGTTAGGAACAATGTTTTTTTCAATATTGTGATGTAATCACAATTGCAACCATCCATAGGAGGATTTAACCAAGTTTGGTTAAAGGATAGATAAGAAGCTAAAGGTTTTTTAAATCTTATTATTATTTTGATTACCTTCAAGATTACACAGTCTAAAGGTGATGAACTCAATTTATTTTTTTCCCATATTTGTATGATGAAAATTTGAATTTTTTTCGAAAGGACCCTTTGAAAAGGTTATAGTTCATTTTCAGATTTTACAACATTGTGAAATTTTACATTAGAAAAAGTAACTTACAATGAGCAAGAAATAATCATTTGAAACATTTATGGACATGCATTGTTGGAAGAATGCATTCATTTCATAAAACTCATTGATTTTTGTTTAATAATCATTCACATCAGTTTTATTCCAAATGCATCACCTATGCAAAGGACAAAGAATATAATTGTATAATCATATTAGAAAAACTTATTCTAAGTGCTTAGTGAAAGTCCACCCTACTTTTAAAAAATAATGAATTGTAAATTATGTGACTTTCACATTACATACAATTCAAGAATAGACATAAATTGTGATTTGGAAGATGGGCTTTTTACAATATCAACATTTCAATAAATGATAATTGCTTATCCATCAAAATAACCAATTCAAAAAATATTGTCATGGAATGAATGTCACCCCCCTTCTCCCTACGCTCAATTGTTGTTAACAACATTATATTTTTTCTTTGTGGAAAACTAAAGTAAATGAAAATAAATAATTATTGCAAAAACCCCAATGTCATCTATGATAGTAGGTTGTTTGAAGAAAGCTGATTAACATGCTTAAAATTGAATTTTAGTTTATTTCAAAAACCCATTATCATTAAAGACATTACGTAATTTAAAAATATTTAAAACATTCAAATCCCATTGCTGTGAACAACATTAGTCAAATTTGAAGAAAATCATTTTATATTTGATGAAAAATGGAAAAAAAAACCCCATTATTGTCAGTTATAAATAACTTTGAAAGAAGTTGTGACACCTTCAGAGGAGGGGGAAGAAAAAACACACTATTGTCGATAACATTAAGTTAGTTTGCCCAAAACAAAAAATAAATAAATACGTAAAATAATGACCATGGTGTGGATGTTAGCATATTAATGGTAATATAATTAAGATTTTTTAAAAATAATAACATTGAAAACCATAGCCACAAAATACATTTATAATGGAATTTATGTTATATTGTTCAGCAAATGTTATATCATGTATAATTAGATTATGTGTCACGGAGCTCTAAATAACTAAAATTATGAAAAAAAATTCATCCATAACAATTTAATGAAAAAAAATTCATCCATAATGAGGTTGAATGCGCACATTCATTGCCATGTTTGTTTTTAGGTTTATTGGTACAACATTCATTTTGCAATGAAATTCTTGAGTTTTACTTGCATGTGTATTGGGGGAAAAATATTTTATCATCCCAAGTTTCAACTCTAAGCTTTTAAGTTCAAGTTTAAGCTCATGTGGTAGCTTGCCTCCAATGGTGGGTCATGATAAAAAGTTGGATAATTTGTAAATTGCAACTTACCATGAAGGAAGAATGTCCACCTTAGAACATATAATCAATTGAGGTTGTTTCTTTAGGTTAGTTGTTGGCAACAACTTTGATGCCATATCTTTTGTCAATCCTAACATTCCTCCACCCTCACATAGAAAGGTTGAAAATCAAAAATTGGAAGTTGGCCACATTTTAGAAGTTGCCATTATCACAACATAAAGTAATGGAATTTGGCAAATGGTTGTAACCACCCCCCAACATCACCCCATTCACATCCAATGTAGAGGCTAAAGATCTTCCTTTTATTGGCTTTGTGGGAACATGTAGTTGTTTGAGGTCATGGGGACAATTTTTTCTAATGTAAATGATTGGGGAGGACACATGTGGTGTTTAGCCTTCCCCCTTTGAGAGCCAAAACGCTCATTAGTTGCAAGTGGCCCTAGGACATGTGGGCTAGAACATACATGTAACTATTGTTATTGAATTCACTTCAAATGGATTACAAAAAAATAATGTTTACCCCCCAAAACATGTGTATCGTGGGGAATATTACTGGAATCAATAAATCTTGCTCCACAAAATAATCCCCAAAAAAAATCTGATCTTAGATAAGTAGGCACATTTGTGGAACTTAATGTTTCCATCTTTTTCTCCACCAACTTTTAATTTGCCATGCTAGTGATTAGTTCCCCCAACCAAGCAAGTTGATTTTATGGAATGGCCACATCACCACCTTGCCCTTGATCATTGAATTTACTTGAACTTTACTCATGGTTTTGTCCTTAAATTGTGAACTATTGCTACCCCCAAGTTCTCCTTTCATGTTTTTACCATCTTTGTTGTTGGTAGATTTATTAGGACAAAATTTTGAATGCAATGAGTAACAATGGTCAATGTCATGACCCTCAACATCATAATGCTCACATTCTTTGATATCGAATATATTGTTTTCGTTGTAGATGCCTTGTTGTTGTCTTGGTCTATGGTGAAATGGTGGTGGATCATTAATGGATGTAATGGCACCCAATGTGGCTTAGGAAATTTGTGACACAAAAGACATGGGGTCTAATGGGTCCATACAAACCACAACACTTAGATTCTAGTGGAAGAATCTTCAAAACATCTTTGAAACTATTGTTAGGTTGATTAAGATTTGGTAATATGGTCAACCTTAACATAATTTCTCCCTCCTTGAAATTTGTCATGAGCTTCATGCTTCATGTCCAATATTGTTCCACAACTTGGAGTTCTACTTGAATTGTAAGCCACTTTGTCCAACTTTCGAAAGTCTCCAATGCTTCATGCTTCAAATGTTGAAGTAGGAATTCAAATGCATGCACCAAAGGTTACAAGTCAAGTTTCTTTGTATTTTGGTCCACATCCAAGTCTTGAAGTGCAACTCTCATTCCTCGAATGAAATGGTCACGCCCACCCAATCTAGAATATTGATCTGTAACAACCCTAAAACCTAATCAATATGTCCAAGGAATTCAAAAGTCAAATATGACCTATTCGATGGTCAAAATTGTTGGGTAGCCTTGTTGTGTACCCAATCATTAACCACACCAATTACAACCCCAAAGCTCATTGTGGTAGTCAATATGTGTGGGAAGGTTTAAAACTTCTCACCTTGGGTTTTCCATTGAATAATATGCGTAAAAATCAATATATTAACCCATAAGTGTGTGTTTGCTTACACTACAACAACAGGGGGCTATTTTGCGATCCAAATATCATCGCAAACAACAAAGAAATTTTTTTTCGAAAGCCCACTGTTGCGAACCATAATTCCTCGCAAACTCTTAAGCTTTTGCGATACCATAACATTCGCACCCGTACCATCGCAAGTTCTTCACAACTCCCGAACTTGATACAATCGCAAAACTTTTTCGATTATAACTGCTTCTATACATTGTTTGTGATTAACATTACATCAGAAACTATTTGCAACAAACCCATCACTGCAACAACTTAGCGAATTGACTCAAAAGTCTATCAGTTTCCGATATAAATACTAACACAAACATTTTGGGATTCTCAAAATGTCGCTAAAAGTTTGCGATTAACATTACATCGGAAACTATTTGCAACAAACCCATCACTGCAACGATTTAGCAAATCAACTCAAAAGTCTATCGGTTTCTGATATAAGATTTAACACAAACATTTGGGATTCTCAAAATGTCGCTAAAAGTTTGTGAAATCATAGATTTCGCAAACCTGTTCTAGAATGATTTTACCCATAAGAGTGTAGCAATGTCTATGACATGGTATATTTGGTCTTTTGGCTTTTGCAGTGTTGCGAATAATTATGACTCACAAATGGTTTTGAGATCCATTATGTATCGCAAGAGCATGGCACTGTATTCTTATTTTGGAAGCAAGGTTTATATTCATTTGGAGTCACTTTGGGCCGCAAATATATATATATATCAAAAATTCAAAATTTACAATGTAAAAGGGTTTGCAACCCTTGGGTATCTAACACACTAGTTATATATCTAGACTTCCTTCCCCTCTTGGATTTCTTCCTTGAATCTTTGTTCCTAGTGTTCTCTGGTGGAGGGGGAGGCTGCTCATCTTCCTCCCTCTCTTCATCGTCCCCCTGCCCCTCGTCCTCATCCTCTTCCTCCTCCCTATCCTCTTTATCTTTACCCCCTGTAGAACCTGCATTTTGACTAGCAAATGAATTGGGTCCACTGCTAGTGGTAGCACTGGCAACAGTGCTAGTGCCTTTCTCCTTCTCATCATTGTTGCCCTGGGAGCTCTCACTCTCACCCTCAGATGCCTGCATTTCAACATGCAAAGCTTAGTCAACACCATAAATGAAAATCTTGATTCAAATGAAAATAATCTCAACACAAACAGAAATTGAATCCCAACCAAACCCACTCACCAATAGTGCATCAACATGTTAAAAAAGATGCTCCTTGCCATGCTCCTAGCCCATTGTCATTTCTATAGCTGTGATCTTCCTCTTATACCTCTTGTATTGTCCCCATAATACAACATGTCAATAAAAACGCATGAAGAATCTATTCAAGTCTCTGACCACTTTTGCGAAGCGCAAACCTTCACATACTGAAACTTGCGAAGCAGTTTGCGAAACAAATCCCATCGTATCTTTGCGAAACAAACGCCATTTGACCTATCTTTGCGATGTAATTTGCATCGTAAAGGTATCGTAAATAATCCTATTTGACTCCACTGAAATTCAACTTTATTCGAATCTTTGCAGGAAAGAAATGGAGGAAAGGGAGGATACTTACAAATGCTGCTTTGAGGCCGAGAATGCCACCTTGCCCTAGCCTATGGGTGGTGGGTGGAACCAGTTTCACTCGCTCTGCTGCCTTGAAGAACTTTAATGGTGGATCACCAACCTTATCCACCATTGATTGGCATTCAACAAGCTTCAGTTCCAGTGCCATCAGGTCATGATCATACCTCCCAAACTTTCTTGCCTTCTTGGCCTTGGCTAGCTGCTCTGTGATCTCCTTTAGCTGCCTTGTTGCTTTCAGCTGCACCTCAGACTAGTAGAATGCATTCCATATGTCTTCTGAGAACTGAAGTGGCCTTTCCAAGTTCCTGTACACATTAAGGTCTTTCAAGTGAGCACGAATCTTCATCCTGTCATGGTATCTTGCTTGAGACATTGAATTGGAGATCTTGTCTGTAATCCACTGTGAATCAAACTCTCCTCCATTTCGAAATGCTCCCTTGACCTGATTTATCACTCTCTTCTGCTCTGCCTTTGAGAGAGTGCCCCACTCAACTCCTCGTGCAAAGTTGGTGGAGACAATGTGCCTAATGGTGCTCTTGGCTCCAATGTATGCCAGCTCGGTTGGAATTCCCTCCTCTGCTAATGTTATCAGAAGGAGCTTCTTCCTCTCCTCCTCCTCCTTCTTCAGGTCGAGCTTCTCCTTTCTGATGGCATCCCTCTCATCCTTCCTCCTTTTCTTCTCGAGAGTTTTAGATGAAAGAGCTCATGTTGTTGCTCCCTCATCTCTTCTTCTCTACTGCCTTGGCTTCTGCAGCCTTCCTTGCCTCCTCCTCTCTTTGTGCTTCTCCAGCAGTCAACCTTGCTTGCAATGCCTGACCTAAGATGGCTATCAAGGATGCCAGCCCTTTAGGTGTCCTAATATCGATTGCAAACAGCTCTGAAGCTTTCAAGTGATCAACAACCATCTTCCTCAACCTTTCCTCATTGTTGTCACCTCCTCTAGACCTAGAACCCCCTCCACCAGTCCCAGCCATTGCAATCTACAACCTCTTCTCTGCCCAAGCTTTCCTTCGATAATTCTCGAGCAATGCTGAGAATGAATTCAAATTCACTCGTCGTCCTACTCTAGTCTAGACCCCCAAAAAGATTTCACTACACCTTCAAGGGATTCCATTCCAGCTTAAGGACTTTCGGCAATTCAGGGCTTGCGATGTAATCTGCATCGCAATTTGCGATATGTTATTTATCACAAAGGTCTAGGTTTCAAAAATGACTAATAGACGCATTTCCGAAGGTCGTGCAATGCTGTTAGTTTCGCAAAGTTAGAAGGTTGTGAAGTCAGGGGCTTCACTAATGTAGGAGGAAGTTAAAGGGTTTAGGGCTTTGGTTTAAGTAACGTATGTAGATGCAAAGAGGGATGCGATGGTGGGTGGTTCGCAAGGGGTTCGCAAAGTTTTAATTTATTTTGGCTTTAACATTTTGTTGTTTTTTTTGCATATGCCAAAGGGTTTCGAACAACCAATCCTATAGGCATTGTTGAGCCCACATTGGATGCAGGTATGCATTTCTTTTTGGTTTAGGTAGTCTCAATTTATGAGTAGTCAAGGGTTTATATTGTTGTATCACATGGTTTTTGAAAGTCTAATCTGGTCTTTGCCTTACATTTGTGCCTTATTAATGTGACAGATGATATGTCTTCCTCCTCCGTTGTCTCCACTAGTGACTCATCCTCCTCAAATGAAGGCACATTAGCTCATACGTAGGCAGAGGTGTCTCATTCTCCTCGTGGTCCACCTCGGCAGCTTTACCAATGCACCAAATGTGTTGGTCAGATTTCACAAAAATCATATGTTTGTGCTCAACACATACGATAGTGGTCTTACCCCAGGAGCTTCTTCATCTCATGTGGTAAGTGTCATTTTACCATTGTCATTTTTCCTCTTTGATACATGTTATTTTTCATGAAATCCTCTTTGAAACTATTTTCATTTCCATGGTTTGTTGTGGATTTTTGAATGTAATAGGGTTCCCGTATGACACCACCACCCTATGTTCTATCACAAGGGGTTTTAGCTGCCATAGGAAATGCACTTTCGCATGCATTTGCTGTAGGGATTGGTACCTCTCATGAGGCCAGTAAGCCACATCATGAGGCAAGGCCACGTGTGCCCTCTGTTAAACAGCGATCCAAAGCACAATGTCCAAATGAGGGTCATGTTAGGACTATTGTTGAAGGCAAATGAGGTATGTGTGAGTTCACTAGCAAATGTGCCAATATTATCCAGTCATGGAACCTTGCAGTTCTTGGGTTGCTTGATAGTTTGCCCTATGATGAGGAGGTTGTGGTTTGGGGTAGACGATGGATTGTTAAGACCTCTACACTTGGAGAGAGGCATGGCTATGGAGTATATGTTTGTGAGGACATCATTGTAGAGGATTCAGCTAGTTGTCGTAGAGAGGGTCCTACTTTGTTCCCTTATGGTGGGCCTATCTATGAGAGAAGACATTGGAACATGATCCTCACACAACATCCTGAGTGGAAGACCTTTGCTCTTGAGATGGACACCTTTGCCGGTAGCATTAGGAGGCATGGTGATGGGAGGGTGATAGATGGAGACCCCATACGTTCTGGAAACATTGTTAGTTTCACCAATAGTACGGTGGGGACTCGGCTTAAGCGTAAGGCTAATTGCGAGTGGGTTTTTGTTGAGGGACCTCTCCAGCACCATATGGCTAGACTTATCATGAAGACCATTGCCTGGTTATAGCTACTAGGACCATCAGATCAGGAGATGAGTTGTTTACACACTATGAGTGGAATTAGGATTCCACCATTTCTAAACTATGTACTTTGGTTAAGACATAACATACCATATCTATATACATGCATTTTGGCATTTTTTATTTATAATGTAATATGCAACTATGCTTGGTATATAGTTAAGATCTTTTGAATTTGGTATTGCATAGAATATTCGGCCTTCTGAAAACATGCTGCCACGGAGGTTGAGAACAACATATCGGGAAATGGGCATGTCACACAAATCAGACTCTTCATCAACTCATTCTTCATCAAATGACTTGTCTGCTCATGATGAAGGTGTCTCTCAACTAGTTCAGGAAGCACCACTGCCTGCAAACCAAAAACAAGCGATGGATGACTTCATGGATGACTTCATGGTTGACTAGTTTGGACTTGACATAGTTGATGATATGTCTGGCAACCCACATGATGAAGGAGCCAATGCAAATGATCCACGTCATCAACATACTGCCCAGGGACAACAACAGTGGCAAAAGGTAGAGGCACATGCTCAAACACCTATTTTTCAAGGTGCAAGGTTAAGTCGTTTAGCAACCATACTGGGGTTGTTAAACATCCAAGCAAAACATAAGGCAAACAATACTATGTTGTCAGACATTTTCCAGTATTGTCATAGCTTCTTGCTGCCTAAGGAAAATGTTTTGCCAGGATCTTCGAAGGAGGCTAAAAAGATCTTATCCTCCATAGGCATGGAGTATCAAATTGTCCATGCATGTGTTAATGACTGCATGTTATTTCATGGGAACAATGCCCATTTAACGGAGTGCAGTACATGTGAAGAGGCTCAATATGATCTTCACATGCTTACAGAAAAGGTGCCCAGGAAATCAGTAAGGTGGTTTCCCATTATTCCTCGCTTGTTGCACATGTATCGATGTACAAACTTGGCCGAGTTAATGGTTTGGCATAAGAAACATCGATCAGAGCCTGGTGTTATGAGGTTACCGATTGACTCTCCTGCTCACAAGCATGTGGAGTCAACATGGCCAGAGTTTGAGTGTGACCCTAGGCATGTGAGGTTGGGGTTAACATCAGATGGTGTTAGTCCACATTCACTTGGAAGAAAGGGACGACCTACTTCTGTTTGGCCAGTTGTTGTCATGAATTACAACCTTCCTCCGTGGTTGTCTATGAAAAAAGGATTTTTACTACTTTCTCTTATTATCCCAGGGCCAAGTAAGGTGAAAAACCTAGACACCTACTTAGCACTAGTGGTCGATGAGCTCAAAACGCTGTGGGATGGAGTATGGGCATATGATGGGAAGAAGACCACTGGAGGAATACCACGTGTATTCAAGTTGAGGGCAATCTGCATGTGGATAATGCATGATTATCCTTGTAAGAAATCATGCACATGCCTCTATATTTTTTTTTATTATTTTGTTTTGTGATTATTTGTTGTTCTAATATTCAGTTCTTCTACAATCAAGGTTTGGTTTTGTAAGTGGGTTGCAAACTCAAGGCTACAAGGCTTGCTCTACATGTGGCCCAAGTTTGGAGGACATGGCTAAATATTCAAGCCATCTTCACAAAATTGTTTACCTTGGCCATACAAAGTTTCTTCCACTGGGACATGATATGAGATCAGACCCACTTTTATTTTCATCTTTTGACATGCCTTATGGTGATGAGTGTGACACTTCAGAAGCTACCACTTTTGCATATTGGAGGGATTTGGCCAATAGAGTTATTGACCCAAATGATTCTATGGTGTTTGAGGGTAGTGGATTGACAAGGTGGGGTATTGTTGCGGACAGCAACTCACACAAAAACTAGGAATAACACTGAAAGATTCGGAACTAGAAACAATAACACAACAACTCACACAAAACTAGGAATAACACTTGAAGCTTCAGAACTAGAATCAATAACACTCAAAGAAAGAAAGCTGGAAGTAGTATTGATATTGGAAGAGTAAATACAATTGGTGTTGACGAGAGTGAGGGACAAAGTCTTGAGGTCCTCTATTTATACTGCTAAGATATTATTGAAAACTCCAATGCTAAGATACTATTGGAAACTCCAATGTTGGCTAAGATATTATTGGAAACTCCAATGCTAAGATATTATTGGAAACTCCAATGTTGGAAAAGATATTATTGGAAACTCCAATGCTAAAATACTATTAGAAACTCCAATGTTGGCTAAGATATTATTGGAAACTCTAATGTTGGAAAAGATATTATTGGAAACTCCAATGTTGGAAAAGATATTATTAGAAATTCCAATGCTACTATCACGTCCGTCACATCACCCCCCCCCTTTAGGCAACGAGTTCCCATGAGTTGTTCTATTTATCTTATCAAAAACAGAAACTAAAAATCTATTACAAGAAGTCCATGTGATATTTACATGGTGTGGTGTTGATCCAAACATGTTGAATTCAAATATCTTTGGCATTTGGTTTTGTTGGGTACTGACGATGAAATTTGTTAATCATTTTGGGAGCATTAGCAACAGGTTCCCAAGTTCGCTCGCTTATTTCATAGCCCTGCCAATGTACAAGATCTTCTAATCTCCTTCGATTGATGCGGGAATCGATGATCTTAGAAACTTCAAATTCTTCTTCTTCGTTAATCTCGATTGGTGGCGGAGGTGCTGGCAACCATCCTGGAATAGTTGATTCTTTATATGGTTCAAGCAAAGAAACATGAAACACTGGATGAATTTTCATAGATGATGGCAGGTCTAACCTGTATGCTACATCGTTGACCTGTCTACTCACACGAAAAGGTCCAAGACGACGATAGTCAAGTTTGTCGCTCGGTTGGCGAGTCTTCAAATTGCGACGTAAAAGCCAAACTTTATCTCCAACCGAAATGTTTGGATTCTGCTTTCGAGATTTGTCTGCATTTCTCTTTTGTTGCTCTTGAGCTTCCACAAGCCTTGCCTTCATGTCTTTGTGGATTTCTAGAAGTCTGGTGACTAGATCTTACGCAGCCGGATTTTCTGCCAAACTCAAGTTCAAATAGTCAAATCGTGGATGATATCTATAGTTTGCAAAAAAGGAGTTTGGTGGATGGACTTTTGAAATGTATTGTTGTAGGCAAACTCTGCGACTGGAAGTAGATCCACCTAATTGTCTTGATGGTAGTTGATGAAGCACCTTAAATACTACTCCAATACTTGATTCACTCGTTCGGTTTGTCCATCCGTTTGAGGATGATACGTTGATGATAGATTGGTCTTCATTTGTAAGATCTTGAACAGGGATTGCCAGAACTTGGACGTGAACTGCGTACCACGATCAAATATGATATCGTCGGGAAGTCCATGATATTTGTACACATTCTCTAAGAAAAGTCGTGGCGTTTCTTTACCTGTGATAGTTTTGTTGCAAGGCACAAAGTGTGCCATCTTTATCAACCAGTCTACCACAACAAAAACTGAATCAAAAGATTTGGACTTTAGAAGGTCCATAATGAAATCCATGGATATGGATGTCCATGGGGTTTCTGGAATCGGCAGCGGTTGGAGTAACCCGTATGGCTGATGACGAAGGATCCTGGATCTAGAGCAGGTGTCACACGTCATGACATAGTCCTTCACAATTTTCCACATTTGGGGCCACCAAAAGTCTCTGGATATCAGCTCCATAGTCTTATTGTAACCAAAATGTCCATCCAATGGAGAGTCGTGTTGAGACTGGAGCACTTGGAGTTGGCAGGGACCTTCAGGGACATAAAGTAGTCCCTGGTAGTATAAGAGCCCGTCGTGGAACTGGAATCTTGGATCAACATTATGCAATCTGGAACCCTGTGAATTGGAAGTAGGGTGATCCAGGGATTCTGAATCTGAGCCTGGACTTGGAAATTCTCTAGGATTGAAGATGCCAGCATTGTTCTTCAATTTCAAAGCCAAAGGATCAAAGTTTAAACGTACTCGGATATCTTGGAGAAAAGATGCATCCACCAAAGTTGTGGTGCGTACGATCTTCAACTGAAGTTATTCGGGCTTGATAAGGGTAGTCTTTTGTTGGTCGTAAGCTGCATCTCCTTCCCTTGGTGCAAGATACGTTCGTCGAGAAAGAGCGTCGGACTGAATTTGCTTGGAACCGGGACGGTATGTGATGACAAAGTTGAAGCGCGAAAGTGATATACTCCAACGAGCTTGTCATTGATTCAGTACCTTGGCAGACATGAAGTATTCAAGGTTCTTATGATCGGTGTGGACCGTGACTGGATGTTGAGCTCCTTCAAGAAAATGACGTCACTCTTGGAACGAGTTGACAATGGCTAAAAGCTCCTTGTCGTGAATCTCATAATTGATCTCGGAAGCAGTAAATTTTCGTGAGTGAAACGCAACAGGGTGGAGGCGTCCATCTTTGTCGGGTTGTGAAAGGATCGCTCCAAGGGCAAAGTCAGAAGCATCCGTTTCTAGAAAGAACGGCTTCTTGAAGTCAAGATGCGTCAGAATAGGTGCCGTTGTAAACGCCTTCTTCAGAGTTTCAAATGCTTGGTTTGCTTCCACATTCCACTCGAGCTTGTCTTTGCAAGTCAATCGGGTCAATGGAGCGGCAATCTTGGAATAGTTTCGGATGAAGATTCAATAGAAGTTCGCAAAACCGAGGAAGCATTGTACGTCTCGAATGGTAGCCGGTTTCTTCCACTCAATAACTGTCCGAATTTTCTGTGGGTCCATGGATAGACCCTCTCCAGAAATGATGTAGCCCAAGAATTCAACTTGGGGTTGGTGGAAAACGCATTTCTCCAACTTGGCGTATAGTCCAGTAGTGCGTAGTTTCTCCAATACTAGCCGGACATGATTGATGTGCTCTTCTTCATTCTTGGAGAAAACCAATATGTCGTCGACATAACATACAACAAAATCATCTAAAAATTCTCGGAATACGTCGTTCATCAAGTGCTGAAAGACAACAGGTGCATTGGTAAGACCAAAAGGCATGACATTGTATTCAAAGTGTCTGTACCTAGTTCGGAACGTCGTCTTCCATTCGTCACCTTCCTTGATACGTACTAGGTTGTACGCTCCACGAAGATCAAGCTTGGTGTAGATCTTTGCTTGATCGAGTTGGTCAAGAAGTCCTGAAATAAGCGGCAATGGATACCGGTTTTTGATTGTGACGTTTAGTCCATGATAATCCACGCACATCCGAAGGGAGCCATCTTTTTTCTTGACAAACAAGATAGGAACTCCAGCAGGTGATTTGGAATGTTGAATGAAGTTCTTCGCGAGATTTTCATCAAGGTAATCTCATAATGCAATAAGCTCGTTTTGGGAGAGGCTGTAGATTGGACCAAAGGGAGGTTGCGCATCTTCTTGAAGTTCGATGCCACAATCATAAGGTCGATGCTAAGGAAGTGTATCAGCGTTCTTCTTCTCAAATACATTTCGATACTCCTCATATTTTGCTAGTAACTTGGTTGGTTCTTGAATAAGTTGAGATGTTGGAATTGCATAAATTGCAAACATATTTCCATTCTTGGCAGCCCTCATAAAGGCTCGGGCACTGACCATCAACGAAACTTCTACCGCGGACCCTTGGACTTGGTAAGGACACGGGTTTGGAACATTCCTAGGGTGTCTAGACGAAATATGAGAAACTATGGTTCGATATGTTAATTTTCGCTTTTTCCAATCTATATCCGGGTTAATCATCTCTAACCAAGAGAGACCTAAGACAAGAGGATTAGAGAGAGAACTAATGATATTGAATACAATAGTACTTCAGTGCCCTTCTAGGATAATGTTTAAGGGTTTAGTTTCGTGAGTGATATCTCCTGAAATCAAAGGTCTACCGTCGATAACCTCTACTGCCACAGGGGATTTCTTGAGGACTATAGGAAGATTATGACGTTTTATAAGATTTTTATCAATAAAACAAACAGAGGCTCCGGAATCTAACAAGGCTTTAATTTTTATGCTGTGTGGATGAAAATCTATTTTAAGTGGGATATTAAAACAACGAGAAGGTTCATAAGATAAGATAGGACCTGATGACGTGGGAATACTGGTTAGCCGCACGGTCCCTAATGTGGCTGGCTGTTGTCGTTTTTCGATTCGATTTCCTCCTGTTTTGGCTCAGAAGTGCTCGAGGTGTATCGAAATTTGTGCGCCTTTGGCCCCTAAGGTTTCAAAGGGTAGTTGTTTAAGCTGTGGTCCTTGCCTCCACAATAAAAACACAAGTGTTCCCTGCGACGTCGTTCTTTCTATTCTTTGGTTAGCTTCCTAATTCTCGAAGTGTCAATTTGCATGGGCTCTGGGGTCGAAGTGCTTGAAGATGTTTGGCGGGTTGGAGCTGTGTAATCCATTCGATATGATCCAAAGAACAGTCGTCGCTCCTATCGCTGCTCGAACAACCAGTTGTCGTAGTCGATTGCTTGAGTAATGGCTTCCGACAAAGTAGTTAGTTTGGGCAGGTTTAGCAACAAGGTTTTGATATCATCGCGGAGTCCCCATTGAAACATGGTGATGAGAGCTGTGTCATTCCAATCGTGGTCACATGCAAGTTGTTGAAATTTTGCAATGTATGCTGAAGCTGGGCGCGATCGTTGTTGCAGTGTTCGAAGTTTTGTTGTTGCTATAAGGGCTCGATCTCTCTCTCCAAATGTTCTACTGAATTCTTCCAAGAATTGATCAAGGTCTGCCAGAAGTGGAGAATCCTTCTCTAATAATGATGAAAACCAAGATAACGTAGTTCCGGTGAGCAATGATCCAATGAGTCCAACTTGTGTTTCTTCTGTTGCGTATCTATGTGGTTGGAGACGGAAGACAAGTTGAACTTGATTGACAAAATCTCGAAGTTTTGTACGATCTTCGTCAAACTTTTTTGGCAAGCTTACTCGAGGTTCTTTTGGCGCTTGTGGAACTGGAACATGGACTGGAGCGTGAGTAACTTGGAACTGTTCCATGGCATTTCGTAGGTTGGCATTTTCCTGTTGTAACTGTTGCAACATGGCAACCACGTCGTGCATCTGGATGTTGGAAGCATCACCCATCTTGGTAGTGCACTCATCAAACTGTTGCGGACAGCAACTCACACAAAAACTAGGAATAACACTGAAAGATTCGGAACTAGAAACAATAACACAACAACTCACACAAAACTAGGAATAACACTTGAAGCTTCAGAACTAGAATCAATAACACTCAAAGAAAGAAAGTTGGAAGTAGTATTGATATTGGAAGAGTAAATACAACCGGTGTTGATGAGAGTGAGGGACAAAGTCTCGAGGTCCTCTATTTATACTGCTAAGATATTATTGAAAACTCCAATGCTAAGATACTATTGGAAACTCCAATGTTGGCTAAGATATTATTGGAAACTCCAATGCTAAGATACTATTGGAAACTCCAATGTTGGAAAAGATATTATTGGAAACTCCAATGCTAAAATACTATTGGAAACTCCAATGTTGGAAAAGATATTATTGGAAACTCCAATGTTGGAAAAGATATTATTGGAAACTCCAATGTTGGAAAAGATATTATTGGAAACTCCAATGCTAAAATACTATTGGAAACTCCAATGTTGGCTAAGATATTATTGGAAACTCCAATGCTAAGATACTATTGGAAACTCCAATGTTGGTTAAGATATTATTGGAAACTCCAATGCTAAGATAATATTGGAAACTCCAATGTTGGAAAAGATATTATTGGAAACTCTAATGCTACTATCACGTCCGTCATAGGTATACTCAACAGCTTGCCCTATTGGGGTGAGTTGAAAATACGTCATCTCTTGGACCCCATGCACATTGAGGGAAATGTGTGAAAGGTTATCATAAAACAATTCTATGGAGAGAAGGACAATAACTTTAGGGAGGCCTGTGAGGATTTTGAGAGGCATCTCGATGTGTGGATTACTGTTGATCCTAACACAGGTATTGAGCAACGACCATCAACTCCATGGACACTTACTGCACATGAAAGAAAAGACTTTCAAAATCGCATAGGAGAGATGCGATTCCCTATAGGTTTGAACTTTGATGGCAAGGGTTGAATTTAGAAGTACTCTCTTGCTTTTATTTATATTTAAATTTGTATCCCTTATACTAGAAAAAGAATTTGAAGTATAAAATGCTATCTGTTGGATGTCTAGAATACTTTTGTATAATTTTATGGATCCTTGTTGCAAGTTATGGAGTTAATCTTCAAAAAACTTTTGGTAGGGATGATGACCACAAGTGGCCAAGGAATCTCAAGACACATGACTATCATCGTTTACTGCAGCACATATTGCCTGTGGCAATAATAGGCTTAGCCAGTGTAGAAGTACAAGATGTTCTTTGGTCATTGGGATATCTATTAAAATCGGTATGCTCAAAGGAGTTATTTGTAGAGGAGATTCCAAGAATGAGGGTAATAACAGTAGAGGTAGTATGCAAGTTAGAAAATCACACACTCCCAACTCCTCAAAGGACCCAAATGTGAGTCCAAGTGAAAGACAACAGAAGAAGGAGGAGTTAGGACACGCTCCCTAGCTCACAACACTTTGAGGGGTAGAAGGACGTGTTGGAGCTCCGGGATGGGACTAGGAAGAGTTGACAAACTTTATTCATTCACACGGGCCTGCACAAAACCCACACAAAGTGGTTAGTGCATAGTTGGAGCACTTTTGGCGTTAGGACGAACCACGGGCAACACGGACACATAAGACTCACCACAGCCCGGACTTCGGAGAAGCCACCACCTTCCCCCTTATAGTATACTTTGCAGCTTGCGGCGAAGACTACATCCAAATGGCTATTTTTCCCGGGACTCCCGAGTTGGAGTCCCGAAATTGTCTCGGGTTGGAGTCCCGAGACTTTGGACGCCCATATCTCCCGACTGCAGAGTTTGATCGCGACGCAGTCTGAAGCAAAGTTGTAGCTCTCGTTGAGAGCTTTCCAACGCCGTGTCGCAATCTCAAATCAGATGTCGGGAACAGGTCGATTCCTGACTTTTAGTGGTCGGGAGTCAAACTGCCAGTTTGACTCTTGGCCCTTCTTTTGCCCATAACTTACGTTTTAGATGTCCAAATGAGCAATGCGAGCCCATTTTAGACATATACGTTTCAAGATCTTTTCAACGGTATAAAGAGCGCAACAATACATCGAGATTTGACCCTTCAACTCGCCCTCTGAAGTTTCGGGAGTCCACCAGGACTCCCTCTTCCAAAATGGGAGTTGCGAGTGCTCACTCCCTCACACTCCTTCGCACTTCTTTAGACTCCCGGGCTTCCTTCCTCTTGGCCCGCACCCTTCCAATGCCTTTGCCTTCGCTCCTGGGCTTCCTTCCTTTTGGCTTGCAACATTGCCATGCTTTTGCCTTGACTCCCGGGCTTCCTTCCTCTTGGCCCGTAACCTTGCAACCCTTTGCCTTGGTCGCGAGCCCAAAGCTAGGGTTGTGACACTCTCCCCCACTTCCCTCCATCATTTTTTGATTGTCAAGTGCATTTATTAGTTCACCTTGTGGATGAGATAACCATTGCTAGTCTTGTGCATTGTCGGTGGATGTATTGGCTTGAAAGATATATGGCAGTACTAAAGGGTTATGTCCGTAACCATGCACGAGTGGAAGGAAGCATGGCAATAGGACACTTAGCAGTAGAGAGCATGTTTTATTACACCAACATCTTGGCCACTATAGATCCATCATGTCCTCATGTTTGGATGGAGGAAAGAGAAGAGGAGGAAGACCATTTGACTGGTGCCATCAAAACACATATGTTATTACTTACAGAGTTAATTCAGCTGACCACATTCATGTTGAATAATAGCAATGTCATGGAAGAGTGGAGGAACTTCTATGAGAATGCCAAAATATGAGTGGGAGATCAAGGATTTTTCCTACGTTTCATAAGTATATGAAAGAGAAGTTGGCTGAAGTGGATCAATTGTTGGCACAAGGAAAAAATATAACATGTTTTCAAGAGATCACAAATGATGTTCGCACCATTGTTCATGGACCACTGAGAGTTGTGACAACACATTCAGCATTGTGGACACAAGGAAAACATTTCAGGTATTTATTTTTTCTATTTCATTAGGCATATTAACTCATCTTCACATTCGAGACAAGTTTTTTAGAATGTTCTAGGATGATTTTTATGGGCATGAAGTTTTTATTATCATATAAGTTATTGATTCATAATGCCTAACACAATATTAATTTCAAGATTTCCAGTTTGGATGAAAAGAGGGGCCGCACCTTTAACTATGGAGTTCAAGGGCAATTCATTCAAGACTCTAGAAGCAGTCGGTCGGCATGACAGGAATATTGTTCGAGATATTGTGCCACATTATGGAAAGCTGGAAGAAATCTTGGTGGTATCTTATGATGCACATTCAAAGTTTGAAGAGTATGTGTTTAAGTGCAAGTGGTTTAAAGTGAACCTTGCTAGTGCAAATTGCATTGTAGTTCAGGATGAGTATGGACACACACGGTTAAAGACATCTGCCACCAGTTATCAGCCATCTCATTGGCAAACTTCAGAGCCATTTACTTTTCCCAGTCATGTAGAACAATGCTTTTATCTTCCTTATCCCCCAAACCCAGAGGAGTGGTCACTTGTTGTCACATATGTGCCACAATCCTGTTCTATTCTAGGTGAAAAACCAGAGATTGTGTTTACAACCTCTAAGGTGGATGATGACCACGTATAATGTATTACTCATTATTTTTATGCAAATTACCATTGAGGCTTGTGGTTCTATATTATTGCACAATGTTCATTGTGTCATTTTCTGCCTATTTTGCTCCATTATGTAATTTTATTTTTAAGAATAGGAACACTGCTATGCGTACTTTACTGATATTTTCACTTAGTCTACCAAAGCAAAATAGATTATAATAATGGTGAAGTGGATTTATAGCTTCCATTTGGTCTAAAAGATTTTTTTTATTTTTTTTTTTTTATGGCATTTTGGGAATTAGATGACATTGTGAAACCTTTTCCGAAACTTCCTTCTCCAGTAACCCTTTCACTAATTTGCGAGTTAACGCACATCGCAACTTGCGATATGTCCACCATCGGAAAGTTTTGTAAAAATTTATGATGAGGTTTGCGATATATTCAAATGTAAAATGTGAGGCGTCGAATAACGCAAGCTTGCGATGTCTTGTGACTCTCAAAGTTTGTAGCAATACTCTATGTATTGTAAAATTTGCGATGTTTTGAGTATGATTAAATGTTGCGAAGTGTGGAATATCGCTAGGGTGGACGGAAACTAAGCGTGTGACAAAGTTTTGTTTGTGATATATGTCGCAAAAATGTTGTGATGAAATAAGGTACATTATAAATTTGCGATGGGTGATGCACCACAAGTTGCGATGCGTGTCGCATCCCAAATATGGCAGGTTGTTTTTGCTTCACAAACCCTTTAGGTTTTTTGTTTGGCCCTTCGCAAAAAGGCACAATATGTAGTAATGTTAAGGTGTTGACTAATCACACATACTTTGACAATCCCCCTACCTCTTAATAATATATATGACATATTTACCAACATAATGACATGAAACAAACACATAACCCAAATAACACCAATGAAGGGGGTCCATTCACGGTTGGGGTACATAAAAGGAATGTCTTGCCCCAAAATCACTCTCAAGACATTACTTTGAATGAAAATTACATTTATAAGATAATATATTTGGTAGATTTTCTTTTTCATTAAATATTCATATACTTCTTGATTAAAATGGTGGTGATTTTTTATGATTTGGATGATCGAAACATGTCCTTAAGTGTCCTAAAAAATGGCTTAGGAACCTTGTCCCACTATGCATTTTTATCAAAAAAGATTCAACATGACTAATAATATTTGTCCAAATTTGTCCATATTTTAACTACAAATAGAATAAAATATGTTTTATATGATGGCATAAATTTTTAGTATGATAAATCACCAAAATTTATGGAATTGATGCTAGAATCTTGGATTTTTTCATAAAATGGATGCATTAACAAGGATAATTTGTCATGGACACCACCATCACCCATCATTTGCATCATTGTTAATTATCAATTAACTCCTAGTTCATTGTTGAAAAATTTCTTTGGTTGGTGCACACATGGAAGCTTTTATGGAAGTTCCCTTGAATTAGAAAGTTTTTCAAGAAGCTTCCTTGTTTGCTACACACATGGAAGCATATATGGAAATATTTTGAACTAAGTCCCCAATGGGGTGTAAATAGGGGTAATATTTGTCATTACCTTTAGTCCATTCAAAATAAATTTTGGGTACATTTTCTTGTCATAACTTTTGTTTTCATACATCATTAGAATAAAATTTTGTTTGAATCATCTTCTCGCATATACTGTGTTCTTGCCTTGTGTTTTTGTGTTTCTAGTCTTGGATTAGACTTAGGTTTGCATTTCTTATGATTTGTTTTCCTTGTCGTGTCCTTGGCTTAATTTTTATTTTTGTAGTTTTTCATGTTCGTGACAATCAAATTAATTTTGTTATTTAAAAATTCACATTCCAAAAGGAAAGAAGCAAAGGAGACATGGAAAAATGACATAATTTGATGTTTTTAATAGGATTTTGACACTCCAGATGAAAATATGTCATCTTGGAATGTTTATGTAAACTTGCATTCCATTTTGGTTTGTATTTAAACACACTATGAAAAAATATAAGGTTTAACAATTGGGCTTGCAATTGGGTTTTCCAATTGCAAAAGACATTTGCAATTCATGGTATTTATACGACCTGAGTGCTAACGAACAAGTTGTAACAATTGCAACAAACACTTTATTTTGTATACAATATCGTATATATGATGCAAGTCACATGTGATTACATGCAACTTCTTTGCAACTTATTTTCACATAAGATTTTCATGCACATTCCAACATGACGAATGAAATGCTAACATGGTTTTTCATCCATTTGTCAATCGATGATGTATGTTAATACCTTTTGCAACTTATTTACAATTATTTTATAACTAGTTTGACGAATATAATCTTTAATTATTCATTCATCCATTTGATGAATAAATTATGTCCATATATTTTATAATTTATCTGCAACCATTTTATAATTAATTCAACAAATATATTCTTTCATTATTTCATTCATCCATTTGATGTGAATGGATTCTATCCCAATCCTTTGCAAATTATTTAGAATTATTTTACAACTAGTTTGATGAATGTATTCCTTCATATTTCATTCATCCTTTTGAGCAATGAATTATTTTCCTATCCCTTGCAACTAATTTACAACTAAAGATGAAATGAAAATAAAAATTTAGTGACTAATTTACAACTAGGTGTTGAAGCTTGGGTTTCAAAACAATTGTATGGTAGTTGATTTTGGTAGTACTGAACAATTAAATTGCAACTTACAATGCAATTATACAAACTTTTCATAACCATTATCATGTTGTCCTAATTATAATACATAATGTTAAATTGCATTTGACATCACTATTTATAAATGTGAAATGGATTTGAAACTTTAAGTACATTTGCATTCCATGTTGAAAAATACATTACAATTGTTTTTAAAAAATGTTTCCATCAAAAGACAATTTAACTATGAATTTAAATATAATGCCCAAGCTAGTTATAACAAAAAAAATTCTTTATTTAAAAAAGGTCAGATCATAAAAAATATGATCCACAACAATCAAATATTGTCATCTAAAACATTATGTTTCATAAATGAATTTTTCATTCTATTTTTGTTGAAATGGAACTTGAGCCATGCAATTTTTTCAATCCACATTATTTGTTTGAAATCTACCATGTTATGATATTTAGTTCCACATGTGAAATGAAATCAATAGCATATTATAACAATGTAATGTCAAAAATATTTAAATAATCCCTTCAACTTGAATAAAACTAGTTTACAACTATATTGGCATTAACATGCAATTTATTTGTCACTAAAATGCAATGGATATAGAACATTGATACAAACTAAATTATAATTTGTACACTTACAAATATAATTAAATATTGTGCTTACAATTAGGTAAATCAAATTACAATTTTAGGTATTTTTGAAAAAATCTTACCTTACATACATAATTTTGATGTTAATGGATTGAAACATAATGAAAATATGGCCCTATATCATAAAAACAATAAAAGTCATCACAAATGTTCAAACACAAAACAAAAATATGTAACATGATTATCATTAAAAAATCATCGTTCATAAATCTCTCATCATTATAAGTTACATTAAACTTGTACAATCAACTTTTAAATAAAATGGAATATATTTTCACATCATTTTTCTTTAACATATGCAAATAAACAAAAGACCAAGAATCACAAACCTTCAACATCCAGGAACAAAAGAAAAAACCTTCAATATCTAAAAATAAAAGCAAGAACTTTCCTAATTGTGATGCAGTTGTTACATGCAATTAAAGTGCAACTTGTCAAAAAGTCAAACATGGTTGACTACAACCTTATATATAATGCGTACATTATATTGTATAAATATACATCTTGCAATTAATTTGTAACTATAATACGACTCCTTGATTTTTTAATGTGGCATTTTATTTATTAATTTGTCATATTTCCATGAGACAGTTGCAATGTAATTGTATATTAGTTGTTTAAGAGTTCTAATTGTAGGGTAATCTACTTGCCACAGACACAATCTCTCATAGTGATAAGACATTCAAAATTTATTCAATTGATTTGAATCATTCATTATAACACATTGATTAAAAGCCTAAACATACATATCCCCCTTTCATTATTTAATATATTAAAACACTTATTTTGCTAAACCCTTAATTTAGAACTTATAACACAAAACAAATGGATGTCATGGTTCCTTTTTGGTACCCCAACTCTGAATGCACCTAAGGGATTTACATAACAAACAAAAAGTTGACATGCATTATTTCCTTCCACTCCATAGGCCAACATTATTTGACCTACTATAGGGTGCTTTGACACTATCCATTTTTTGGTGTTTTCTAGGGGTAGTTTTTATGGGTGTACCTTTAAGTTTGGTATGTGTTGAGGTTTGATTGAAAATTTTAAAAGGGACTCATTTAATTAAATTATAAAATTTGAAAAATTAATTTAAAATATAAAAAATAAAATGCCATCATTTCATTACAAGATGAACTTTTCAAGTGATGTAAGATCTTTTGTCATAGTCCATAAAAAGTGTTATGGACTTTTATTACATAGTAAACATGTTTTAATTGTTGAATTTTTCCCCTTAGTGTGATTACAAGCCTATTATTATAATGCTAAAATAAGGGTTTCAATCAAATTTAATATTTTAATTTATTAGGATTTTGCAAGATTACCAATGGTTTAAATTTTTTATAATTTGTTAAATAGAAGAATCAATAAATGTTGTTTTGAAAAAGTGACATTACTACTGAATATAACATCTACCAATTAGAAAATTCAAAAAATCCATGTTTTTGCTTCTAACTTTTCCCCTAGTTAATTAAATTGGAACATGTGTCATAATTTGAAAATTTGTAAGTTTAAGGTTTAAGTGTTCTTTTTTCTTCTTAAATCAAATGAATTAATTTGCATTCCCAAAACATCAAATATTCACAGGATGGGTTTAGTCATACTAACATGTACCAAAAGAAGTCATAACCATTGCTTAAAAATTATAAAATTATAAAAGCATCTTAAAGCAAATTTGACACTAAAAACACAATTTGAGAATATTTTTTAATGACATATTTTTGGATATCTTTTAATGTACAACTTAACATAATAATATTAAGAAAACATTTTAAAAAATTACTGGTTTTTTGAAAGATGCATAAAAAGATTCCAAGAATAAAGTAATGGTTTAAGGGGGCACTTGTAGCTCCTAATTGAATGGTTGGACCTATAAAAATTATGAAAAAGGAAAACTATGGACACCACATGTGCCACTTTTGGTCCATTCACCTTATAACAAACTATTATGAAAGAAAGTTGATGATAGAACATTCTTTGTTCATCAATGGCACAATGTTCCACCACCACTTGTGGATTATAGGTAATTACATTTACCAGCACAAGCAATTTGTGTTGAAAATTTATCAAAAACCAATTTCACACAACCATTTTCTTGCACATGTAGACCTTTTCAAGAATTCAATGGCATAAATGGCATTCCATTCCAATTTTGTAAATTAAAAAGTTATGAATTTTTTAACTTTGATGAAAATTCACCCACAAACAACTTCATAATTGTTGTTTACAAACTAAATTAACATTAATTTATAATGTCACCCTTGTATAGTTGTTCATTGATGAATAATTCTCAAGTAGACACAATTTCATTATTGTCGTTAACAAATGACCTAATGTTAGGGTCCATTTACAATAAAAAGGGCCAAATCACATATTGATTGCAATGAAAACTACACCTTTACTTTGAAAAGTCCCCAATAATTATATATAATGAATTATTTTGTTCACATTTTGGGGTTTTGGTAGTTTGTTCATGAAATTGATATTGTACAAATTTGGAGTCATTTCGTTATGTTATTAGGGTCCTTTGTTATACACAAAACACTTGTTAACATGGTTCTTTTAATGTGTTTTTTGTTGCTTAAATGATCACTAAATTTTTTCAATTTTATTATGGGCTATAACATATTTCATAAGAAAGACCACATATGTTCATATTTTTAAATGCACATGTATTGAATCCTTTGAATGAGTGTTCTTAATTTTGATTCTAAACATCCTTGATGGTTAAAAACAAAAGTGTACATTTGACTATAATCTAAGTCCTCATGTAAAAAATAATTCATTTTATTATAATGTCTTTGAAAAAAAAAATTTTGAATTTTTAAAAGTATTATTATGTTAGGGTGTATATTTTTAAAAATCCCAAAATATGTCATAAACAATTATTTTCAAATTGTGTTTTTAGTGTCAAAATTGTTTATAAGCAACTTCTAAATCATTATTACAAAGTTTTAAAAGTTTTTATACGTATTTTTCACTCATTGGATTGATTCCAAAATTTTATGATATGTACATAATGTATTCACAATAACATTTCATTAAAAAAATTCTATTTTTAAAATTTAATTTAATTTAATTTTTACAATCCAAAGTTCAAAAAATTAAACAGTGGTTATGACTACTAATGGTACATGTTAGTATGATTATACCTAATTACTACATCCGAGGCCCTTTTTTTTTTCACAAGGGACACATGGCATGTTCAAATTTGTGTCAAATTTGACTTTTAGGTTTGATAAATTACCCAAAAAATGACAAATAAAAAAGGAGGTCCAAATTGAACCCTTAAGGACCCCCTATTCCCAAAGCTTTTTGAAAATTTCAAACTTCCTAAACTTAAATCCCAAAACCTAGGAGGTTTGGAGAGCTTCATTATTAAAAGTCCCATTGGCACCCTTTTTTTCACCTCCCCTTGTGTAGTTAGTCTTACTTTAACACCAATTAATGGTATTCCTATTTTTACGGTTCCAATTGTTGCCACATGACACCACAACATTCATAACCTTTGGAATGCGTAATAATGATGTTTCCTCCCTTGTTTCTAAAGAAGCCAAAATGACAAGCGTAAAAAAACCACCTTATCAATTTGAACAAATTGATTTGGACCTATTAGTGTGATTGAGTAATCAATTTGGACCCTATCGTTTGATTGACAAAGTGACTAATAATAATTAATATATAGTGGAGCATTTGATTAGGTCAAACTTATACTTAAATTAAAATAAAAAATTGGATTATTATTTTAAAATTAATAAATAAGTAGTTAGGTAAGTAACTAGATAGTAAATAGGTCTAGATGAGTTAAAAGAAGGCACTTAGGTAGGTAAGTGCAAGTTTAGCTTAGCCTAAGCTATTTAACCTAACCAAACCTAACCAAACCTCAACAAACTACCTTAGTCTAATAACCTACCTACCTAAATTTTGTCCTATATTTAGGATTCCATTAAGGATTAAGTCCCTTTTGTGTTTAATGATACGCTTAAAAAAATTTGGACGCCACGATGATGAACCAAATCTTTATCAATGGACCACACCATTAGAAGTGTTCAACATTTGTTAAATTTTTTATTTCACATGTTTATTTCACATCATTAAACATAATGATTAGACATAATGGACAACTAATGTTTAAAATTAGATTAAATCTAATGGCTAAACTTAGTGGTTAAATTTGATAGCTTAATCTAATGGTTAAATATATTGATTAAACCTTGACTAAAACTTTGTTAAATCAACAAAGATGCCACAAATGGGTTTGTAAGTTTTTGCACATAATTTGGTAATTTTGCAATTAGTTTTGTTATTTGAAGTGAATTTCATTTAAACAAAATGCTATTAAAAATGTTACGATAATATATTTTGTCATAACTATATGAAAGATATGTATAAGGGTGAGTAGATATGAAATGTGAGTGATTTATATGCAGAAAAATAAGTAAGCAAGCCATTTGGTGACTAACAATAAGGTAATTGAATGCGGATGGTTAATACCAATGTTCTTTGGTTCTTCATTTTGATTTTGATTTTTTTAATATGATAGAACCTTTGATGTAATTTTGAGAAAGGTATTTTGGGTTATAAAACCTTCAATTCCATAGACTTTTCAAAATTTTGGAACTTGGTTTGGTGTAAAACTAAATTTGATTCCATTTACATTGCACCCAATTAAAATTGACAAGTTGTTGAAATAGGTACCCATGCTCATGGAGTGGTATTATTATGGTAGAAAATGGGGGATTCAAACTTAGTTTAAACAAAGTCTTGAACTTTTATTTTAGATACCCTAAGACCTAACCTAGAACCTTGACACGTAGAGTGACATGACAATATGGTTTTTAAGCTATGTAAATGAGGGCATTGGTGGTGACTTGGATTTGGATGGTGAAGTGTGAGTGAGTTTGATTTATGGTTCAAGTTGTCATTATCTACTTTTTATTGAAAGGAAGAAGGGGACAAGTAGAGGGTGTTTTCTTCTTGAAGATGATTGTAGTAGCTATGAGCAAATTTAGTGACAACAAGTGATGTTTATCATGTAGATTGTTGTGTTGTGTGAATTGTATGTTGTAGGCTTTTATAGTTCTTGGAATGTCATTTAGGACTTGGCAATGAGGATGCATTGATGGAGGTTATAGTAAGAATTGCTTGAGAGTTTGTGGACCTTAATGCACAATGTGAAGGATATGAAGGTAGACAAGAGCTAGAAGCACTATGTGCATCCAACTAGGTAGTTTGCAAAGAAGTGTGGTTACTAGAATTTTGTTATAGGAGATGGGCATTAGGGCATTATGTGCAAATTTTTCAAGTTCTCTACTTCCGCTATGTTCTGAAACTTGATAGGTCTTAGTGTTGTACTCCTCATGAATAAAAGGATTAGGGTGGGAAATGATGGACAATCAAGGAAAGTCTGAGCTTGTAGTGATGGGAATATTAAATCTGCACTATGGGAAGTAGGAAAGTCAGTCAAGCTCTTGCATTAGGGTGGATGCATTTGGGTATTGGTCATAAGATTCCTCATAGTGGGTATTCCTGGAAATATGTAATACTTCCAAGAGATCTAGTCAGCATGTTGTGGCACAGAGTGCATTAGTAGAAGACTTGAGACTTTTTTCAGATAGAGCTTGCATTCAGGTGGCTTTAGCCCTTATGCCTTGACTTTCAGAGTCTCTTTGTCTAGCTGGGAGCATTGCACAAGGATCATCACAATAATTGTGGTAATTCAAAGGGATTTCTTCTAGTATTTGAGTAGGTTCAAACTTCAAAGGGCTAGTGACACTTGAAAACAAAACCTTTTACAAAGAGCTAAGAATAGTCAATAAAACCTGATGTACTAATTTATTTAATTTCATATAATAATAAGTACCCACATTTAATATCTTTATTGCCACACGAAACCAACTTCACAAGATTCAAAGTGCTATTCTTAAGTGAATGTACTTGTGATATTGGCTTGTCTCCTTGCAATTCTACACACCAGTTACTGTGTAGACGAATCCCCTAAATCAGTAGAATTCATTTAGTAGTTCAAGAATTCTCAATCGTGACTGACTGATTCTTTTCCTTTCTCATTTGCCAAGCGATTCTGAAGAGCCCCTGATTTAAGGTACAAATCAATGAACAGCTGCAGAGGAGGGAGGTCTAGAAAAAGAGGTCAAGTCCCTGCCTTCCGTTTGCACCAATACCATAATACCTTGGCAGTTCGGTGCAAATTATATTACTTTTTGGAAATGCTGAAATTTTCAAAAAATACTTTTCGCAAAAAAATATTTTTGTGAAGGAAAATGAATTATCTTTTGAAATATTGAGGAATATTTTACTCTATTGATTATTTGGCAGATGTCTGCTGAAGCTACTCATGTACTACAATATTCAAGTACTTAAGGTCCCACTTCCATCTAGTACACATGACACAACAACATTCATTTCACAAAGAGCTGACCTAACATTTACCAACCCAATTCAAAATTTGAAAAGCCATCACAATCATGCAAAAAATCCTTGAAGAAGAAACAAAAAGCACAGCAAAGCTAAGGCAAATAGCTCTATTACGCCTACACACATACATATATACAGTGTACACTGGTGCAAAAAAGCAAAAGGAACTTGTACCAATGACAAAGCGAAGGGGAGGGAAGAGGATATTTGTCAGGCTTGATCTTTGAAGTTTTAGCATAAAATAAATAAATTTGTGCACCACATTGGTGGCGTCTTAATGTTCTTTGGTGTGCAAATTCATTGTTGGTTTGTGAAGGAAGGGAAGTGGGAGAAATCACTGGGGCATATGCTCTTCAGGTTGAGTGATCTCTGAGCTTGTAATTCTGATCCATGACCTTTGAGAATAACTAAGTTATATATAAAACATATCTGGTGACAAATTGTCATAAACACTCAAGTTTTATGTTGTGGGTGACAAATTGAGACATTGATTAAGTTTTCATGTGTGTAGTCTGTCTATGTACTCATGAGGATTTCACATGAGATTCAGGAGTTGAGATTCTCCGGATAAGAGGGTTTTGTTTTTTTGCAGTGGTTCAAAAAGCAGCCGACTCTTGTAGGTTGACTGCACTTTAATAGTTTAAAAGCAATAAAAACCTTGTATCATACACGTTGCGTATTCTTCACATATAAACAAACGCTACATGTTTGCCAGGTGACAAAGAATCAATTTGTGTTGGTTTCTTAAGCAAAAAAAAAGGAAACAAGGAGTTGAAAGTACTTTCAGAGTTTTGTCTTTTGAGGTAATATAATAATGAAGGCAATCTCAGGAGTGTATATATCTTTGATACTCAGATCACTATAGCAGAATAGTGCTTTTCCTACACTAGATGTGTTTTCTTTTCCAATTTTGTGATGTAGCCAAATTGGAAAATCATCTGTAGAAAAATAATCCAAGTTTGGCTATAAACCAGCTATGAATTTATGAAAGTTGAAAATTTTAAGCATCCTTCTATATTTTGGGCTCCCCTTTTGGATCTTTTAAAAAAACCTGTTATTTCATAGATCAAAATATAGAATCTATTGAATTTGGGTCTCTTTTTCACCAAAAAAAATCCTTGTATTAGGTCAAAATCACATTTTTCAGATTAAAGATTTCAAATATATGTCCAAAAGAAGCATCACTGCATGTAGTAGGCTGTGACACTTGAGTGTGGTACAAAGCCACATAGTAGACTAATGTCAACTCACAATAAACACCATATAGACCTATCTCCAAAGCAAGGTAGATTGTTTTGTTTTGTAACTATGAGATCCAGCAAACCGGGGCACTTCAGACGTGTTCTTGGTATCTTTGGAAAGCTCTCAATGAGAAGGGGTGCATTGGCTTGGTTTCATGAGGTTTGGACTTGCTGTATAAAGTTCTTGAATATTGAATGATTTTTTCACTGAAAATTAAATTGAATCATAACAAAAAAAAGTTTCAGAAGAATTGAGATGTGTCTTTGGTGTTGTTGGAAAAGATCTTGAGGAGTAGGATTTAATGGAGTATATTTTATAAAATTTGGATTGAGGATGGGGGGAGATATTGAAATTCAAATGAGTTTTGTCATTTAAAATTTAAGTAAATCACAAAAACCTAGGTTTTGGAAAGAAAAATCAGTTGAAATTGAATTACACTTGCAGGTCATATTTAACTCTTCGAAAATTGAATATAGGGTGTAAGGGTTTAGGGTTTAATTTAACCCTAAATCCTAAACCTTACAAAATAATTTTCATATGTTGAGCTCCCCCTATTTTGAAACAGCACATGCCACTCTAGTGTATATAAAAGATTGACCTCTCAGATGGGTCCAAGTGTTTTCTATTTTTTCTAAAAAACTCTGATACAAAAATATGGCAAATGTTTCCAAAAAGAAAAAAGGCCAAATTAGTCTAACTTACACTAGAAAAACACATTGAACCAAACTTTTTGCAATTATTGTTTTTGTCACAAAAACGACAAAATTTCTTGAAAAACAATTCACTGGTGACTGGATTATGGGTCACGAACCATGTGGCGAGCTCTCAAAATATGGCTTAAAATTCAACATCATGAAATATGTGTTACATTAAATTGATGTAAGATTTAACACCTGCCTAAATTTATGTTGTGCAATTGTGGATGTAGCAGGCGAAGTCCAATTTGAAATTTTGTTTGAGTTGATTTGAGTTTTCAAAAAACTCTGGCGATTAATGTGTTTTGTGAAGGATTTCATGAAGAAATTGCTAAAATTGCAGCTGCTGATCAAGAGATGGGCATTTAAATATTTTGAACTATAGTGCAGTGAAGGATTTTATGATGAACAGTTTGCTGGCTTGCAGCAGCTGATCGAGAGATGCAGGGGATTTGATGCAGGAGCTGGTAGATTTGCAATATTGCAAGGTTCTAATTAGCTAGCTATGCAGGTGCTTCTTGAGCTGCAAGGAATTCAACAAACTAGAACTGCTTAGAAGGACTAGTGTTGATCATGAGAGCTTGAAAAGTCTCCATATTATATTTCTCAGTTTCTTGTACTTAATCTTCTCTCTACAACAATATACATCCTGGTGATCTGAATTATTAGGTCCCGACACACAAAATGCCAAAGAAATAGCGGCGAGAAAGCTGGGAGTCACAGCAGCTGCAGCAGCTAGCTTGTCGTATAATTAGCGTTCCTGTTGCTTTTTAGATGGAATAGCGCATGTGATATTAACAATATCCTGTTCTCTGCTGCAGAGTTTATTGCAGACCACAGCGAATTGTGGAAAACGTGCAGCTGCCGGGCTAGAGGCAGAGGTACTGTACCGGCTCACACTGATCAAGACAAACCGTTTCTAGCCGCCTCGACATGTGCTGCAATGTCTGAAATTCAAGAGTTCACTTTAGCTGTGGTGCAATTAGAGGCTCACACACACTCTAGCATGCCATGACCAGTCTTATGTGCACGTTTAAGCATGTGGTTTGAAGACATGAGATTCATGATGAGTTTCGAATCCAGCTAAACCTTATATGATCTGCAGGCTCCAGCTAGTGCAATGTCGTGAATTCTGGCTTGAGAATATGATCTATGTGTGTCTTGAAGATTGATCAAAAGATATTCTTGATCATGTCAAATTACAACCTTAAGACCAACTACAATATATGGCCACACTGTAAGGTACTGGAGGATCAGCAATAAATTTTCATGTCAAACATTGAAGATGATCAAAAGATACTCTTGATCATGTCAAATTATATTGTGCCATTACTTAATGTCAAATTGCCATTTTAATGTAATAAACACATTACATTCTAATAGGATGAAACCACAACGCTTGTCTCTCACACATGTGTCATGAGCAGCCAAGGCGTTTTATGTGAGGTAAACCACATTCTCTTGTACAAGTGTAAGCTAGCTATTCTTGACTTAAGATCA
The DNA here is from genome assembly GCA_963920785.1 of Sphagnum contortum. NCBI lineage: Eukaryota > Viridiplantae > Streptophyta > Sphagnopsida > Sphagnales > Sphagnaceae > Sphagnum > Sphagnum contortum. The sequence goes on from OY987282.1 coordinate 11,743,499, forward strand.
CAATAAGAACCTGGACTGTCTAGATTCTGGAATTATGGTTTGAGCTTAATGTACTTAGGAACTTTTTCCATTCAAACCAATGATTTAATCATTTTGAAATTGTTATCTATAAAATTTTCCACCCCAAAAACTGTAAAAAGCCACTTACGAGAGTATTTTGCAGTCACCCTAAAGGACTCTCACCCATAATAAGAGGTTCTTTTCAAATAGAAGATCGTGGAATATGCACCCGGCCGGCCATTATCATGAACGCAAAGCTCCCCCACTAGACACCTCGAATCAGAACTTGTGAAGAGCTGGCTGGCTGAGAGAATTCACACGAGTGATCACATTTATGCACACTAGATTAACTCTTAAAGTTCTTATATGTACTGTGCAGATAAAGAGCAGTGCACTGTAGATCAAGAGCATTGTACAGTGATCAGGAGCACAGCTGCATTCAACTCGTAAATGCATAGAATGGTCTCGAAATCCACAGAACAAGTTTTCAATTGGAATTTCTTCACATAAATCACGCTAGCTACATTAATCTGCAGTACAATTGCAGCGACAAATGATCATGTTCAATTTGTAGTTTGAAATTCGGACCAGCCCCATGCAGGATCACATGCGCCCAGATCATCATCTTCATTATATGACTCGAGTCCATGAATAATAACATGTCTAGATGCACAGCTTGCAGCAGTCTGCGAACTAGAATAGATCTCCCTAAGGTGGTCCTCCTCCTGTCTTATTGAAATTGCACATGAAGAGAGGTGATCTGCACCGACGTCCTGGAGTACACTCATGAAATGATGAACGCACGATCGACTGCACTGGAGATTTTGAGTTGTAGAGCTGGAGAAGATGGGACTAGAGATCAGTACCTCAGCTGGTTCGTATTTATTCTAAGCTGGCGGCCTGACATGAAGAAATGGATCTAACTAGCTAGGTGATCTGCGCTAGCAGCTGTAACTAAAATTCTCTACCTGACTGCTGCATCGATCCTACAAGCTGTTTTTACCGGCTACCAGCTGCAGCCCGGAGCTTGTAAGCTCGATGATCGGGCCTCCGAGCGAGAATGAGATCAGCCTATTATGTACAATATGGTCGACAATACTAAGTGGATTGCAAAAATGATGGGAAGCTTGCATGAGGTACTGGCTAGTACTGGATTCAAAGCTGGAGCCTGCAGCCAGACGGGCATCGATCTATGTACATGATCTGCTGATGTAAGAAGAGGTGGCTGTGCATTATCTACAAAGGGGATGGAGCTGCTCGCCGAGCTGATTGCAATTCTCATCTGGCAGCTCTAGTGTCGACAGCTATACCCGCCAACGGCTACCATGGTCGTCCTGATTGTAGAATGGTAACCAGTGCATCTGAAATTTCATGGCCAAAATTTGTGAACTCACGGTACTCAGCTGCATCGACCTGCAGACTTGGTCGAGTCACAGTGTTGCAGCGGGGAGCTGGACATGATTGACACTGGTATTGCTTATGGCGGCTGCAGCGTCTGCTTGAGGAGGGGGACGCTTGCGCTTCTTCTTCTCGTAAGCTATTCCTCTGGCCTTGGCTTGCGTTTCTCTCACCTCTCGCAGATAAAGTCTCACAGTTCGAGCTCCGAAAGGATTCGACTCCGGTCTGCCTCCATTCTCCTCGAAAGCGGCTCGCAGTCTCCCAACGAGAGCATCCAGAGATCCCCAAGCTTGTCTTAGCGGACATGGACACGGGTGTGGAGGATGAGGGTGGCCGAAAAAGGGGCATGCGGGTAAGTGAACCTTGGTCTTGCCGAACTGATCCAGGTATCGCACGAAGTCCAGAACGTGTTGCCCAGTGCATCTTGCAAGAGCTAGAGGAGGACGATGGTTCCGCAGGTATTGTCCGAACGTGTTCCAGTCTCGCCTTTTTTGAGCTTCATAGCGGCTTGGCGCTCTCGAACCCTGATCCTGCTGCTCCTGCTGCTGCTGGATATTGACGGTGTTGTTGCTGCTATCCATGACTCCAATGCTCAACCCATTCATCATGAGTCCTGAAGGTTCTGATCCTGGTCCCATCATCATCAAGGACGACGGCCCTGCAGATCCCCCATGATCCAGTACCGATCCCGTGTGACCTCCGCTCTCGCCACTCATGAGTGACCAATCCCTCTCCAGTTCGAACTCCAGCCCGACCAAACTGGTGTACAACACACAATCTTCTCCAAATCGCGGGAACGTCGACGCACGTCTGCAGAGGATCTGGTCACCGGAGCAAACTCCGCGACCTTTTTCCTAGAATGATTCCCCTGGTTCTCCGTAGTATTAAGGCCGGGTCTGCGGTGGCGGGGACGAAGATTTGTCTGCAAGTGCCTGTCTCAACTGGGTCAACTCGGTCTCAAGTTTCTCGACTGATCCCGCGTGTGTGGCTTTACTTGCAAAACTTCCCGCGCAGACGATATGAGAATCTAGAGTCCGATGAAACTCTCGCAAATGAAACCTAAAAAACAGCAGCACCTGATCCAGTACTCACAAATGTGCGTGTCGCGGGCGAATACTCGCTCTAGGGATCGAGCTGTAGTGACATAACCTGCAAGGGTTTGTAAACCGGCAAAGGAATTCAGTAGTAGGCCACCGTCACAGCTGTCTACTGGAAGCAGCGAAGTGTCCAGACGACCAAGCGTTGCATCTGGCTAGTCTATAGATCCAAGGTGCTGCAACACAAGAGTGGACTCAAGCTGCTGACCAGTAAGTGCACACTAGAAAATGTCTGCTCTGAACGTCGGCGTGATAAAAAGCAAATGGAAAAGTGGGTCGATCTCGATAGAGTTGTCTCTAGTTTGCTGCGATCATATGAAGGTATGAAGGTGATATGTACAGGAATGAAGTGGTAGCAGCCGCGCGATGACAGTACTGGTGCAGAACTAGCAAAACTAAAAGAAAAAGAGTATGATCTAGAGTGGGACTAGATAGAGACTAGACGTCGGAGGTCGCAGATCTAGACCTGTACAGAACACCAAAACTGACTGGCTGTTTCGCGAGCATGCTGGGTACTAGCTATTTACTTACTAGGGTAACATCTCTCTGGATTCATTCAGACTCCTACCCTGCGGAATCATGATGACACAAAAGCACAAGCGTATTATCAGATGCTGCACAGCAGCTTGGCCGGTTCATCTACAGCGTCGCCCCCTTTCCTATTACTATTAAATCCTACGAAAGCCTAGCGACCAGACAGAAAACGAGGAGCTAATCACTAATGACAACTTGTCGAGCAGCAAGAAAAAAACAGTTTGACGATCTACTACTGTTGCAAAACAAAACAGCCTTAACACAAGAACAAAGCCGGACACTAGGGCAAGGCAACAGGCAGGCCAAGACACAGAGAGAGAGAGAGACAGAGAGAGAGGAAGGGGGGGGGGGCGGGGGGGGCGTAGGTCCCACCCTGCTCTGCTGCATGAGTGATCTCGAGTGTTCCTCTCTCTCTCTCTCTCTCTCTCTCACTCTGTGCAGCTTCCCAGCTTCCTCTTCCCTCCAGCTTGGTCTCTCGGTCTATTCCCGGAGCAGGGCATCGGCATCGAAAGCAGGGGATGCTGGGGCCCTATGCACGTGCAGTGGGGCCGAGTTCAGACACAGTAATGCGCAAACATGACAGCTGCACCTGGACCCAAGTCGCTTAAGTACATCCGCTTCTCCTTATATATTAATTGCTTACCTCGCGTTCTGTTCCAACATGCATGGAACCCTGGGGCTCCTGACCCCGCCAACCCCCCCCCTCTCCTCCTGTAGCAGGCTTACAAGACTAGTACGCCTCTCAGTATAATACAGAAATATCATATATTTATATATATCACTCATCCGTCTGAACTCCTCATCATCATCGTCTGCAGTCTCCCCCCCCCCCCCCTCCCCAAAGCGTTTGTTGGGCGAGTATTAATCAGTGTATGGCGGGTATAAACATTTGAAGAACATACCAGCCTAGTCCTGGCAATAGGGTCCAAGGCTGATTTTTGGCTCATATGTTAATGGAATGAATGGGGAAATCTTTAATGGCATAAAGTGCTCTGCAAGAACTGGCCTTGACAAATGCTAGGTGGGTTTAGGTGCATATCATGCCAGGTATTCCAAAACCCCATAATAGGTGGGTATTGCATGAAGTACAATCAAGAAAATTCATAACTGGTGAGTTTTGCTGAGATATGCAAATTGTAATAGGCGAGTCTAAAAAATTTCCAAACTTGAGGTATTTGAAATCTCAGTAATATCCTGGTGTTTTATGGAGATTTTCATTTTGCAAAATACCCTTCTTGTCGGATATTGAAAAAAGTGATATCCAGCCAACACTGGTTCAACCCCACCAGACAGGGCAATTGCTCCATATTGGTATATACTTGACATTTAGGCTGATATATAGCTTTGGTATTAACCGAGTATTACCTCTAGTCCCTGCTAAGCAGGTAATGGTACAAGGATAGTATTTTGCCATAGGTCATATTAGTCTAGTCAGTTTTTTTTTAATGCCATGACTAGTACTAGTCTATATGCCAAGGTTCCAGTTTGGTGCCTGGTCAACACTAGAATTATCAACTGCACCATACATACCATCACTAGCTTTCAGGGCAGTTCTCAAAAAATCAAAATACCCAGTGCTGGTATACAACCATAATTCTCAAAAATTCTGAACATGGCAAAATGAACGCTCTGAAAACCATTGGCTCTTTGCCAATTTTTAATGATATCCAGTGGTTCTTTCAGGGTTTACAGATAACTGGAACGGGTGGTTCTTGTTGTTGTTTGCAATAACTGGAACCATTAGCTCTTTGAGGTTTTTGAAATACAGGGAACCAGGGGTTTTGCTTCATACTGTTTTTTTAATAAAAAGTATGGAGAGAGCCTTGGTTCTATGATTCTCAAATATTTAAATAACCGGAACTAACCAACCTGTGATTATTACCAAGATCAAATACTCACAACCCACCACTGCTTCCCTTCCTTGCGACGTCCTTTGAGTCCTCTTGAGCTTCATCTTCAACCGTGCACCTGGCAGCTCTGATCCCTGATGCAGCTAGCTAGGTAGCTTATGATCTAGCTAGGCCTTGGACCTTGTTTGTGATTCGTCTGCTGAATTATTTAAATCATGTGCAGCTTTTGCAACTTGCACGAGACGCAATACATTAGTAATAAGAATCAGTTTATTGATTATTAGCTTTTGGGTTTTATATATAAGAAATAATTTTGCAAAGAAGATGAGTTGGGTGGATATTTGTTTTGTTTTGTTTTTGGGTGTGTTTCTTTTTCGGTAGTTGGTCGTATTGTTTACGCCACCGTTGACGCTGTTTGTGCGCCGCCCATCTTGCTCATTGACCGCCACAGTCGAAGCTGCTGGATGGAGTACTAGGCCGTAGACCCAAGGCCGGGGAACTAGACTTTCTAAGTTTCTAGTCCCCCCTCCCCTAACCGCGTTGTCCTGGTCTGGCTAGTACTGCCGCAGCTAGTGGATTTCTAGACTTCAAACTGCAGTTGCTCCTACTGTTCTTGTCCCAGGTGATGATTATATCTTCTTGGGCAGACTGCTGCCATCTTGTGCTGCTGATCCCACGCTAATTAGTTAGACTCCTGATAATGTCGCAAGGTTGGAGCTAAAGGCGCTTCTAGTTCTCACACTTTACCAGCCAGATTGTTCAAGAGTGCTTTCTGTGTAAGGTAAAGCTCAAGGGTGAAGAGGGCATTACCAGAAATAAGGGCCTCTGTTATGTGGTGGCCAAGCACTGCAGAATTCGATAATGCCCTTGCCCCACATGCTTTACCCAGCATAAAGAGCGACCTTGCATTATGTTTTTGATACTCAGGAAGTACGCTAGAAATTTTTTATGGCAAGCTTTACTAAAAGGGAATGCTCACAGGAGCAGAACTTTATGTTTTCAAAAAGACCAATGAGATTTATGCTCTTGCTAGGTGCCCTCTGAATACACTAGGGAAATCAGGGGAGGGGTCTTTACGTTTAAGGGGACAGCCTACTCCAAAGGGCCTCGTCGCATTTGTGGTTTACAGCCTTGAGGGTGTTAGCTTGAGAGAATAGGCCCAAAGATTAGGGCCAGCCCTCAAGAATAGGTCTTCCCCACCATAAAGTAAATAATTTTTAAATTTGGAGGTAGAAGTTGCTTCAATTTATTGAAAGCATATTCTTTTGTGTGGGAGGACTTTCAAGTATAAAAGAAAGAACATTGGAATTCATTACATATGGGGGGTAGGGCACTATCCTTGTAAGGAGGATTGTGTGGCTATTTGCATTTTCAAAGAACCGCCAATCCCTGTTATTTCAAAAGAACTTACCATTTTCAATTTTTTGAAAATCATGGTTATATATCAAAATAGGGTCTTTGTTGTTTTAGAACCATGGTTATCAATCTTAAGATCCACCTTATTAACCATGAGAGGGGGGTCTGTTCCTGTTTCTAATGACCATGCAACACTAGTTGTCAGCTCCAGCTTACAACCACTCTTTCCCTCAATGGGGGGGCCTTACCCTTTGTAAAATCAAAATAGAAGCTAATATATTAAAAAAGAAAAATCCAGCTGCAAAGGGGCCTTCCACAAAAGGTTCTGGTTCTCACAATGTCGTTTCTCATCAATTTGAGAACCAGTCCGTTCTCATTTGGCGATTTTCACAAATCTCTTATTAGTTTACTTTTATTCAAATAAAAAAATATTAGAATGATAAAAAGAGAGTTTATTTGTAAGTATTGTTACAAAAACAATATCTATGAAAAATCAACAATTTATTTGTACAATTCTCATACTTCAACAACTTCATCCCTTTCAAAGTCAATTTCAAATTCTTCTAACTCCCTTTCTAAATTTAAATCTCTTTTCAAAAAAATTATTAAGTTAGATGGAGATTTACATTCTATTCTAGAATCAATAAGCCAATTTTTGTTAACAAATATCAATTTCTGTAAACAAGTATTTCACTCAATAAAAAAATCTTTTTTATTCCAATTTATGGTCCAATGATGCTCAAAATCTAGTTAGCTAAAAACCCAACAATAGGGAACATTGTTACATGTTTCTTTCACCATTGAAGAGGACATTTGATATCTTTAACATCCAATTGATACCATCTAAAAATTAGTAAACTCCTTCTTAACAAGCTCTTGTACTTGTAATTTGTTCAAGAATGTCCAAACTACAATCCTAATCAAAAATATCTTGGCTCGCATAATGTTTAATTGACCTCATCAAATAATACAAATGTTCATGACATTTGACCAACATAGGATATAAAGATTTCTTATCATATTCCTCAACAAAACTAACATCTTTCTCCTGTTAAACAAATGAAAAAAATTATACAAATGTTTTTAAACCTAAGGTCTAGCATTAAAAAATCATATTTTGTTAGCAATGAAAGGAAAGAATTCAACACACCACAAACCTCCTTTTTAATGTTAGAAGCCATCAAAACCAACCCATTAGCAACAATTGAATTATCATCCATTAAGGTTTCAAATGAAAAAACAACTTGATTTTCTTCCTTAATTTTTAAATTCATAAAAAAAACAAAGTGTAATGCATCACTAAGTAGCCAATGTCCACATGATTGGTTAAAAACACAATGTGTAGAGACAACTAAAGAAAAAAAATCCACAATACTTTCAGAAATCTACCAAGTCAAAGGTGGAGGCATTCAATCAGTAACCCTTGTTGTAATCTCTTTGTTATAACAAAGGACAATTACAAAACAAAATTATAATGCTTCTTGAAACATAATAATCTTCCTAACAAACCTACAAAACAAAACAACAATAATGATTAATATTCTCATTCCATCAAAATGGGTTCAACCATGTTATAAGGAGCCATGCTTGACCCCTTAGACCATTGTTTTTTTGTTTTTTTTAAAAAAATATTCTTAAAATCTTTTTAATACATCTTTCCAAAACAAACTTAATTTAATTTTCTTAAAATACTATTATGTTAAGGTGTATATTAAAACATAACCCAAAATATCTCATAAATTATTTTTTCAAATTGTGCTTTTAATGTCAAAATTGATTTTAAACAATGGTTACAAGACTTCCTTGAATGTGTAAATTGCGTATTTTTTATTCATTAGATTGATTCTAATTTTTTATGATATGCACATAATGTATTCACAATATCATTTTATTTAATTTTTAATTTTTAATTTTTTACAATCCAAAATTCAAAGAATTAAACAATGGTTATGACTACTAATGGTACATGTTAGTATGATTACACCCAAATGTTACTAAAAAAAAATTAAAATAATACTCAAAATAGAAAGACTATTTAGTTTTCATTGGAAAGTTCAATTTTCTTGTCCAAATTCCAATTTCAACACAAGGCTTATTCCATTCAATCTTCCATTCTTAGATTTTTTAGGCCAAGGGACGCATTTTTGCAAATTTGCTTGTGCAAACTTAATGGAAACATATTCCAAATTTTTGCAAAAAAACTCCTCTATTGTGCCATATTGACATGCCTTTCAAAAAGCGTGCCCAAAACAAGTTCCCTAAAATCTTTCTTCCAACCCAAAAAATTCACAACTTACAACAAATTTCAATGTAATAATCATGGCATTGATATTATAACCTTGATCTTTAACAAAAGTAATGAGTTTTTTCCTTGAGCAACATTTCTCCAACAAATCTGTCAAATTTTTAACCAAGGCTTGTCTTATAGTTTCTTTGGCCTCAAACAAGCCAATAGTCATATATTTTGGTTGCCAATCACTCCCGAAGAAATTAATGATTAATGTAAACACATCATAAGCTTCTTTGGAAATCCAAAAATCAAAGCTAATAATTATAGAATGACCTTTTACCAATGCAAGAAAAACATACAAGTGACTTGTTTTCTCCACTAGCCCTAGTAATATTTTTTATGTAAATTATTTTCTAAAGGGAAATTTAGTTTTGCACATAAATATAAAGGCAAGTGGTTCAACCAAATACTTTCCACAAATTGAATTGGTAAAAAACAATTTACAATCAAAAGACTAAGGTCCTAAAGGAATTCTTTTTATGGCACATCCTCCTTTTGGAAAAAAATCATTCGTAGCAAAAAAAATTGAAATTGACCTTCCAATTTTATTTTATTTTGGTAGGTTGTTTTTCTTCTATTTGCCTCAATGACCTGTTCACTTCCTTTTGAAAAAAAATTGAAATAACAATATGCTTTGCATTCACACATTTTTGTAGAAAAGTTATTCCATTTGTTTATAATAAGAAATCAATCATTTTTTTACATGTGTTCTTAGATTGTTACAATTATTAGAATTTTATGACAAAGTATACAATGCATGATTTGTGTATTTTCAAAATCAATTTCCCCATTATCATTTACACAATAAAAGCCCCAACATAAAGTTGTTCTTCCATGAAGTTTTTATAATTTTCTTTAAACATGTAGCTTTTTAAGGTCCATCTTCATTAATTCTTCACTTTCCATTTCTTCAATTCTACTTGTTTTAATTGCACACTAGGATTCTTTTCAAATTTGTCTTCCATAATTACATCATTCTTGCATATTTCAATTGTCTCATCATTAAGGCTTATTCTATTTTCATCTTCACAAGACTAATCCATTAACAATGTTCAAAATAATATGTCCAAAGTTAATGGAGAAAACGAAATATTTTACACTAGTAAAAAACTCATTTTTTACAATGAACAAATGAGAACCTATTTACAAACAAAGCAAGTAAGGGTTTAAGAAATGGGCTTTAAGGTTTTAAAAATAAATCAAAAAATCATTTCTCTTTCTATCTCATCATGATAAAAAAACGTATTAAGGGAAGGCAATTGTTTAAATAAAATTGAACTTTTCAAGATATTAAAATCTTGCACACAAACAAAAAAAAAACAGATAAACACAAAAAAAAACTAGAAAGAAAAAAATCCAAAATTTATAAAACTAAATAAATAAATTTTTAAAAAGAGAAAAATGACAAGAAAATAGAGCAAAAATGGAAAAAAAAAATCTTGAAAGAATTTTCTTTCCAAAATAAAAAAAGGAAAAAACACAAAACAACTTGTTTCAAAAGTTAATAAAAAAACTCAAAAATTCTGAGGGAAAAAAAAACTTAATGCTCCAAGCTTGTTCCAAATTCACTAACTTGCAAAATTGAAAGAGGGGGGGAAGTACAAACTAACACAAGGCAAACGACAAGTTGAAACACAAAATAGTAAGTAGTGAAGCAACAAGGGGGAAGGAGCGATAGTAGTATTTCAAAAAGAGATTGAAACAACAAGATGAGGTGCGAGAGAATAAAAAGGCAATAAGGCATAGTGCGAAGGAAGGAATAGGTAGCAATAAAACAAAATGCCAAGGTAGGACCAAGCAAATAGCAGGGTGAAACACAAGGGAAGGAGTAGGTAGTAGCAAGGCAAAGTGAAAAAGGAGGGAACAGGTAACAGCAAGGTGAAGTGTGAAAGAGGGAACAAGCAACAACAAGACAAAACAACAAAACATGATTAAATAGGTGTGACACAACAACAATGGGGAAAGGAAGGAAAAAAGGAAAAAGGGAAGGAAAAAAAAAACTTGTAAAAACAAAATAAATAGGGAGAAAAACAATATGAAACAAACAAGAATGAACATAAGACATTGGAATTTGAAAGTTTGTAACACAAAGAAAAAACCAACAGAAAAGGAAGAGAAAATGACTCAAGCTCCTTTTTATTTAAGCATTTAAGGTTTAGGGGAAAGAAGGCAACTATTGGAAAGCAATGCACTTTCTACATCTAACCCTAAACCCTAATTTTGACCAGTAACCTAAAGTACACAATGCTTTGAAAACCTACCCTTGGTAAAGAGTTTTACTTCATTTAGGTTTCAATATTTCTTTATTTATTTCCTTGAATCAATTCTCATCATCTGATTTTCACACAAATAAAAACTGGTGATTACGGTTTTAGTAAGGGTATCATTGAAAATGATACCCTGAAAGATGAAAATAAATAACTTAATTTATGGGCCTTACTTTGAATTTTTTGGACTAGGAACATAATCTTGAACTCATTTGAATAATTTATTTAATTATTTTGAGTTAAACATAGTTAGAAGTGAATTATGTGAATTAAATTAGATTTTATAAAAGAAAATTTTAAATAACTAAATGATTTGTTCGTATAAAGTTGATAATTTTAAAAGAATAACATGTGACATAACTTTATAGGTTTTCATTGGTTGAATGGGAATGTTTAGTATATGTGAATGAATGGGAACAATAATCTATTCAATCCTTTTTTTAAATATATAAAGGGTTATGGGTGAGGTATCACTATTTTAATTTTTTTCATAATTTCATGTTGTTACTTTGGTTAAGCCTTGGGATAAGCTTTTTGTGTAACAAATTTATGTCACAATAAATGTATTTGTTCTTTTTATTATGGAAGTGTTCACAAAAATAAACATACATGTTTTTGATAAGTGATCCCCATATAACAAAATCCTTTGACACATGTGATGAGCTCCTTAATGGGCATAGCCTACATGATGACCAAGTTTTAGGTGCATGTGTGATCTTAGTTCAAAAATTAATAAATTTCATTTCTTGTATTCTTCATGTGTTTTGTATGGTGTGTGAATGTTGTGTGGGGTTTTAGTCGTGCAAACTATTTATGTGATAATAGGGACTTCATTCAAAATTGATTTTCATAGCTTGAACCTTTTTAAGGCTACATGTTCACATTCCAAAGTTCATAGCTCATTTTAAACTCATTACAATAAGGATGGTCAATTCTAGGACATTTGCAATTGCATGAATAATTAATAAAGTGTTGCCAAGTTCATAGTTTGAACATTTGAATAATGTTGGGTCCATGTATTAAAAATGAAATGAAAACTTATTAGGAGGTCAAACTAATTCTCATTAAGAAAATCATCAAGTATCACTTATAATGATATTTGAGTTGATTTTTTGACCCACAAGGTCTCATTAGGGTGAGAACCAATCCCTGAAACCTTACTGTTTTATAAAAATATCAAAAGAAGGATACCTTGACAAGTTATTTAAATAGAATAAAGGTACATTTCTCAACCATGTATCCTAGGTTTTCAAAAGAAAAAAATTTAGGCTTTTAAGCTTCAAACAACACCTTCACAAATCCTCTAATTGCTAAACACTAATTCACAAGTTGAACTCGAACTGTTTAGTAATTTGAACCATTGAAATTGGTCAACTCCCCTTATAGCTAGTTGCTTTTTTTGGTTGTGTTATTGAACTCTTATTATTTCTAGTTGTTTGGTTCCTCTTGTTGTGTTACTCAATTCCTCTTATTGTCAATTAGTTCCTCTTAATGTTGGTTGGTAATCTATGCCATTATTGTAAATTGTTTTTTCAATAATTCATTAAAAGAAAAATTTCAAAATCACCCAACAAAGAAGAGGCCTATTCTATCTAGTGGACAAATTTCAAATTGTAAAAACTCCTTTCAAAAAGGATGATGTGCAACAAAAGCAATTTATGCAAAACACATGCCTTATAATTATCAAAAATCATTTACCAATGCAATTTGTGGAATTTTTTTAAATGAAGCATTTAACCTTACATTTATGTCCTTGAACAATCTTTCCTTCAAGAAAATAATTCTCACAAGAAGTGTTGCTTAGCTTGGTGAAAAAAACAAAACAAAACATGTTTTGCCTAAATTAGCAAAATGCAATACTTCAATTATAACAAGTTTTCAAATTTTATGGATGTCTCAAGGTGCACATGACATTTTTACTTTTGTGATAAAAATTTTAGGGACTAATTGGCAACCAAAACATTTCATTATTGGTTTTTTTGAAACAACAAAAGTTACTTGTTAAACCTTAGTGTGAAATTTGATAGAATTGTTAGATAAACATGGGTTGAGGAAAAAATTCTTGCTTATGTAAAAGATGACGGGTAAAATTTGAATGTCATGACAAATCTTTTTAAGTTTATTGTGAGTTGCGATTGTTTGGAGGAAAACTTTCAAGGTTCTTATTTTGGCCATGTTTTCTTTAAGCTAGTCAATATGTGAACATATGTAAGAATGCGTTGAAATCCTCAAGTATGTTTCTATTAAATATGTTCAATTAGATTTGCCGAAATGTATAACTTGGCTTAAGAAGTCTAAAAAGCATAGATAATAACGAAAAAAGGTTTGAAAATATTTATAATATTCATCCAATAAAACTAAACATTTTAGTAAAGACAAAGGGAATTTCTTTTCATCAAAGATTATTTTTTATAATCATTTTAGATTTGTTTTTGAACATAGATAATTTAGATTTTAAATTTTAGGTTTTTAATTTGAACTATAGTTTGAAAATATTAACATTGAATGTTCAACTTTGTTTGTAGATTTGCTTCCAAAGTCATTATGTTCTAAAAAGCTTGGGCGATTTAAAATCATTGAAGAAGATTGCAATTTGGATTTTTTCAACATGCTTCAAACATCAATGAACTAATGATAGAGCTTGTGGATAAAAAATTGCAAATTTTCAAAAGATATCAAGTGGACATCAAGGGTATCAAATGTTTTTGTAGTAGTGGGAAAAACACAAATCCATGTTTCTAATTGTTGGTTCTTTTGGCTCGTCAAACATTAAGCATTGTAGAATCTCAATTTGAAACAAAGAGGCTATAATCTTTAGTTGACATACTAACAAATCTAAAAAGATGTCAGTTACAAATGAACAATTTGAAAAAGTTGATATTTGTGAATAAATATTAGCCTAATGCTCCAAGAGTTGGTTGCAAATCACCTTCTAATTTGGTGAAATTAATTAAAAAGGATCTAGAATAAGAAGAAAAATTAGAATACTATGTTCATTTGAAGTTGTGAACATGTGAAATTATGGAAGAAATCAAAGTTCACTATTTTTTTGATAATTTCTAAAAATAAAATTATATTGTTGAAAATAATTGATAAACTACTTGTAAAAATCACCTTTGAAAATTGATTAACCTAAAATTTTGAAAATTGGCATTCAAAGAATTGATTAAATTGTTTTTTCAAAAATTAGATATCATGACAAATTCTCTTTTGTGGAATTTTTTTATAAAAAATCGATTCAATTTTAAAAATATTATGTAAAAATAAGAAGTGACAACTATCACAAGAAATTAAGAACCAACTAACATTGGTTTAAACTTAAAAGGTTTAAGTTCTTGTGCGCCAAATCTAAACTAACACCTTTTCATCACAAGAATCATATTACAAAATTAGCCTTTTGTTAAATTTCAAATTTGAATAAAATTTTGAAAAAACAACTTTTGTAGCACAAGTTCTTAAAGTAAGTTGAACTTCTTTGAAAAGTTAGCAAATAACCTGAACTTTATAGGTAAATGTTATTTTTTAATTAATTGTAAATTTTCATACCTATATAAACCTCAAGTTTAAATTATTATAGAACTTTGTATTTATACAATCTCTAGCATTTGGAGTGTGTGTGTATAAAATTGAACCCAAATGTTGATCTAGGCCTTGAATTTGTTCAATTGAAAAATATATTCCAATTTTTTTGAACCAATAGAAATTTAAAGAATGGGATCAAACCAATGTTGGGTGTTCTCACTATTTTGTGAGAACTAGCCATTTCCATTTCTTACACCATGTTATAAGAACTTTATTAGTTTTCTAATATTATTTTTTTCGGGCTGATGAAAACCAACCAATGTATCAAGATTTTTAATTTTTCCAAATTCACCCGATTTTCAAATTGGGTGGTTTTTGCATATATATATATAATAATATTCGGTTTTCAAATTTAAATTTTACGACTCGAAATTGTCCAAAAGTAATAAATCTGATAATTAATTAATTAATTAATTAATTATTCGATTTATTAATTCAAAAAAATTTCAACTTAAAAAAATATTTAAAATATATGGAAAGTTGTAAGAAATAATTATTCCAAATTTATAAGTCCATAATTTCGTCCCTTTCAAAAGCTCTTTCAAACTCCTTTAAATCTATTTCTAAATTAACATCCATTTCAATACAATTTAGTAAACTAAAAGAGGATTTACAACCTATCTTACAATCAATGGGCCAATTTTTGTTGACAAAGGTCAAATTGTCCAAATTTTCTAATTATAAACGACATCTTCTCAAACTAATAAAGATTCCATCTAATGGAAATATTATTTTTGTTTCAATTTGGGATCCAACAATCTCTAAGATTTTTTTAGCACTAAAACTAACTGTGGACATGTTAGCATCTTTTCCCACCATTACAATGGACACTTGATGTTTTCAACATCCATTTGATAATGCCTAAAAATCAGAAGTTTTTATTGACCAATTCCATTGTAGCTCATTTGTGTTAATTATCATTTCAAAGGTATCCGAATTGCTATCCACTTTGACCTTCTGATCAACAACACCCTTTTAGATTCAACCAATGGATGCAAATGATCATGACATTTAAAAAGCACAAGAAACTAATTTTTTAATCATATTTTTTAATAATTGCTTTACCTTGCTCACAACCAATAAGTGAGGACACAAGACAAATTTTTATAAACCTAAGCTCCAACATTAAATAAAACATATTATGGGCCTTCCTCTTTTCATATTTTTTTAAGGGGAAAAAAAGAATCCAAAACCTGAACAATTTTTTGTTTTGTGTTGGAGGCCAAACATAATAATTCATAAACAACATGTCCATCTTCTTCCATCAAGTTGTTAAAGGTTGTAAAATCAATTTTATCCCCAAATTTTAGACTCATGGATATGGCAAAATTTGATCCATTACTTAAACCAATGACCCCTAGATTAGTTTAGAATATAAACAAATACAATAAGGCCAAAAGAATCAACAATAATTTGACAAATGTGCTAGCATGTCGAAGGAGGTGGGATTTTTACACTCATTTTCACATAATTCTACCTTCTATAACATAATATAATTGCTTCTTTGAACTACAAAGCTCCTTGAAAAATGTTAAATTATGCATAGTAAAAATTCCAAAAAAAAAGAAAAAAAGTTAGATTATGCAAAGTAAGAATTGAAAAATAATGTGAATAGAAAAAAATTTAGAAAAATAAAAAATTACCTTGTTTTCATTGGATATTCAATTTCCTTGGGGGAAGACTTAAATTGACACATGCCTTTTCCCATTCTTGCCCACCCTTTCCATATTTTTTTCGCCATGTTATGCATTTTTGCAAATCTCCTCGGGCAATTTTGATTGACACATAAATCTTTGCAAATGTTTTCCTCCATTGTATCATTTTGACAAAATGCATGACCAAAACAAGTGCCTTGAAAACTTTCTTCCAAACCCAACACATCACAATTTACAATTGATTTTAAAACTATAGCCATAATGTTTATATTAGATCCCTCATCCTTGACATAGGCAATAATTTTCTTCCTTGATACATAATTATCCAATAATTCTATCAAGTTTTTGGCCAAGGTTCATCCACTAGTATTTCTTGGCTCAAAAAGGCCAAGGGCAATGTGTTTTGGCTACTAATAAACTCCTAAAAATTGATCACCAATCCAAAAATATCATGTCCAACTTTTAACATGTAGAAATCAAAGCTTATAATTACAAAATGACATTCTACTAGAGTTGCTAAAACATACAATTGTTTAGTTTTTTCCACTAATTTGAACAATAATTCATAAAAATTTGATTTTTGGAAAGAATAATTCTTGGACACAAATGCATATTAAACCTTTTCAACCAAGTATTTTCCACAAACTGTAAAGGAAGATGGTTTTTGACAATTAAAACACCCAAGTCTTTCAAAAATTACTTTTGCTATACATCTATCTTTCTTGAAAGGTTCTTTTCCCCAAAAAAAATTGGATATGGAATTAGAAAAAATATTTGGTCTCTTTTTGGAGAGTTGTTTTTCATCTTAAATTTTCAAAAGACAATTAACTTTTTCTTCAAATTTTTAAAAAATATTACAATGATTTGAATTGACATGTTTTGCAATGTTGTTATACCATTAGTTGTGTTATATATGATTAACCCTTTCCTAGCTTGAATTTTTGAACTTGAATTCAAAATTGGACTATTGTGATAAAAAATACAATACATGGTTTGAGGAGTTGTAAAATCATCTTCTTTGTTATCATTAACACAATAAAATGCCCAACATAATGCATTTTTCATATTTAGTTTTCAAAATAATCTTTTTGTATGTAAATTAATATTTGTGCAACAGTAGCAGTGTAAAGAAAAACCAACACAAAACATCACTTGTAAAAGCTCCAACACATAGTATCAACACTAGTGTGGAGCACTAGTGTGAAATAGCACCAAGCATAGTAACAACACCAACATGAAAAAATAGCACCAATGCAAAGAAGTAGCACCAATGTGTAACAACAGCACTTGTGCGAAGAAGCAACACTAGCACATAGTAGTAGCACCAACACAATGTGAAGCAACAACCAACGCAAAACAACAAAGCAAAAAAAAAACAAGTAAAAACAAACAAACAATCACAAACAAGCAATTAAAACTACACAAGAGATTTTCTTTAAAAAAAGCATGACCTCTTTTTATAACTACTATCTTAAAACTAACCCTAAATAACAGTTCTGCCTCTTTAGAGGACATCTCCTATTTAGGAACCCCAATCTACCTAAGAACCGAATATAGGTGCTATGAAAGAACCTATCCAGTTCTCCAAAAAAAGAAAAACTAATAAAAAGAACTGGTCATACATGTGAGAATCTGAAACTCATTTTCACTCTGATTCTCACATGTAATGGTGTCACCCGATTCTCATTGGGAGAACTGGTCTGAGAATGAGAACTGAGTCCAGAACCAGGTGGGATTGTCTGCCTCACTTGGAACAACTTCCAAGAACAATTTTAGTGTCTAGAGTGAACACGTTTCTCTTGAAAGCAAAGAATTGGAGAAATTTTGACATCTAGTTTAGTTTGTGCTAACTTGACATCCTTTTAATTCTTCCTTTTTTCTTACACCTTTGTAAAATTTTTGAATCAGCGGTGTGTTTTATAAATAAAGTTTTGCAAGGTTTGGATGAAAGAACTGACTAACGCTCGTAGCTAGTAACGTAAGGTGAAAACAAACTTTGTACTATAATAAGTCCATGGGCATGAAACATGGGCCTGGGAACAAATGACAAACGGCAAAGTGGCTTTCTTCTAATGCCAGTCATTGACTACTAGTAGCAAAGTGATCCAGAATCTTTGGAAGAAGCACCAGAGTTTTCATTGCCACGATCTGATTACAGTCTTGATTCTTCTTTACTTCCCAAAATTGGCACACTGGAATAGTATAATGAATGAATGACCTCTTTAAAGTTAAAGTGGTTCTTTTGTTGCACTATATTTCCATATTCTGGGCCCAAACCTAATATGTCAACTTTGAAGGACATTAAACTAAGCATTCATTTGGGTGGCTCACATAGTGCCAAAACTTTCGTGCATCATTAAATTCCAATTGATTAATTGCTCTTGCAATGACATTTCTAATCAACTGATTGCTTTCACAATGACATTCCAAAGAGATTGCTTGCACAGTAAGCATTTTTGTGTAATGTAGCATCATCCACGGAGTGTGAAGTTCCAGAAGTGCCTGCCTAAGGTAGAGCTGAGGGATGCTTACTTGCAAAACTTCCCCACTCTGAAGGCATTAGCTAGTGTAAAAATTGATGCGATTCTATTTTTCAATTCTTTTGTTACATTCAATGGGTACTCGGTGGGTCTACACCAGGTATCACATGAATGTTTTTTAATAAAAATGACTTGGGCTATTTCATAAAATGGGAACACTCATGCTTGTGGGCATTCCATTTTCTGAAATGCCATGTGAGATTTTATGCTTTTGTGAGCATTTTTCCAAATATATCACTAAGAGAAATCTTGGAGACTTTTTACAAGGATGTAAATCTCCAAATGGGGTTGGAGCATGGTACTGGAAAAGCAGCTTCCTCAGCTCTTTTCATTTTCTTGGGATGGGAATGGCAATGACAGGCCAAGATAAGGACATGAAGGCAAAATATAGGCAAGCATGCTTATCATGAAACTAGGCAGCATGCAAGAAATTGTAATACTCACATGAAGACACTGAGAGTGGAGTTCTGTATGGGTTCTCAGTCTATTTAAAAAACAAACTAAAAAAATTATTTGCCAGAATTAATCAATATAGAATGTTCCATTTTATGAAGCATTTGATACTTCAACTATGCTTGTTCACGGCAGTTGTTGTGGTAAGATCACCAGTGTAAGTGATTTGGATTAAGAAAGGAATTATATAGGTACCAATATTTTGAAAATATTCAAAACTGAGCTAAAATGCATGAAAAGATCAGCAAATCTATGCACATACGTTTTCTGTAGGCTACAGTCCAACTAGTCTCATGCCAAATGGAATGTTTACTTAGTCACTTGGAGAAGACTCCAGACATACCAAATTAAGCCTATCATCAGAGTGACGATTTCTTTTGTGACAATTGTGAACTCAAAAATTAAAAAAAGAATATTTTCTCAAATTTCCTAGAAACAAATTTCAAAGTTTTTGACAACTTTTTCTCACATTTTGACATAATTTTAAGTTTTGGGTCAGTTCTTTTTACACTTTTGGGACAGTGTTCTCCAAACCAATCAATTCTAAATCCTTAGACAATTGCAAAAACAAGGTAGTTATTTAGGTAGCATGAAGTGGGAGTAGGAGGATCTACAGGATAGCTACCCAAGTTTCAACCTGGATGACTTAGTTATGATGCATTCACAACTGAGGTGTAACAAGTTTCTAACGGATGATGCACTAGTAGGTAAGCACTCAATAATATAGTCATACAAATTTAGGGTTTAGGGCATATAGTCATACAAAGTTAGGGTTTAGGGCAATATAGTCATACAAAGTTAGGGTTTAGGGTAATATGATAGTCATACAAAGTTAAGGGCAAGGGGGAAGGGGGGTTGGCATCCTTGATGCACAAGGTGGCCGACAAATTGATCAAGCTTCTTACAACGGGCCTACTGCAATGCCAGAAAAGTGCGACAAATGAGACAAAATGGGTGTACGGGATCCACCCCCTCCCCCACCCACAATCTTTAATCAACAAGTGAGAGAGAGAGCCCACAGCTTAAAACAGACCCAACACTCATTTTACAAAGCACATCAAGAACATACATGACTCATTCACAAGCGTATGTATCCCTAACTTCTTGAACCTGGATGGCTTTTGTATACACTTGGAAATGAGCATTCAACCATCTTTGTTTACTTGTACATCATCTCTAGTAGAGACCCCCATCTCCGTTCCCTCCCCTCCCCTCCCTTGAGGTCCAAAATAATATAAAATTGACACTACTAACTACATGTTATTCTGCCCACTAAGTGTAGTACCTTTGTTTCTCTTTGAAGCTTTTACTTTGTCGAACATATATATTATTGGGTGAGCTCAAAACTACTTGACAAGACCAACCAAAGCATCCAATGAATGGCGGTATGAAGCACTGAAGAAAAACCTTAAAGCTACTTTCAACTGGAAGTTTGAGAAAATATGTTAGATAAGAATAACAAGGGGATTGGTGGGGGGAGAGGATCCTCATCAAAGGGGATCCTTCCCTCCTCACTTGAGATCAAGTGATATGGTACTTTAATTATTTTCTTTGTGGGTGACCCCCCTTCCCCTATTTAGGTCACCAACCTGAAATTGTCAGGACAGCTAGAGTTTCATATTGGAGAGGGGGTCTGAAAAAGAACACTACCAAATGATCCTGAAATCCAGGGTTGTTCCAAAAAGGGATACTTGCCCAGCCTCCACCAACTCCAACCATTTGGACACTTCCTCATCATCTTTACAGCCATGCACACACACAACACACTCTCTTTTGTTTTTTTGTTTTTTTTTCAATTTTTTAATGTAATGATCATACATAAGATTATTTTTTAATTAAAAAGGAATTTAATGACCACAAAACTCCAAAAAATATGTATATTCCTTTCTCTTTTTTTTAAATTGTCAATTGATGAAATTTTTTGCCCCAAAAAAAATAATCATTGCATGCATATTGACCTTTGGAAACTGCTCTTTCTGTAAAGTAGCCAAAACCATAGGATCATGTGTGTATATTGGAACATAAGAGTAGACCCGATTGACAAGTTGTTGAGAGGACCCCAAAACTAGGCCCACTACCAAAGGACATGGCACGGCTTTCACTGGCTCATCACCAAGTTTGAAATCTAGATTTTCATGATATCAAACAAGGGCCATATCCACCAAGCCAGCACCCTTTGGGCAAGTTTATATACTTTTAAGTGAATATGGTGGACATAACTTGTCGCAACAATATAATGCAAAAAATAAAAGGTCCTTCAAATGAGAGATTTACTAACAATTCTCAACAAAACCCCAACATCATTTGTCATGTCTGTTTAAATCTTTGGTGGCAACACTTTTCATTGTTAAGTATTTATCATAAATTTTTTATTGGTTTTTGGAATTCAGTTCCATGTGAATTTGATTTTAGCTTTTTTATGTTTGGAGGGTTTATCTTCATGGTTTGATTTTTGATTGTCGGTTTCATGTTTTGATTTCTGTTCATGTTTTCATGTATGTACCTTTGTTAATTATGATAGTTTTGGGCATTGATCTTTTAACACACAACATCATATTCCCTAAATCATCCACCAAAAGAAAGGCTAATAAGAATACAATTATCTTTTGTTCATCCTTTTTTCTTCCTTGATGACAGAAGCCCAACACAAACTTCATAAAGCACTTGGACAATTTTTGTAATGTATTTGAAGAGCACCTTATACTCATCAATTTCCTCTCACTATTGAGTAGGCATAATATTCCTCCCATTTCTATGCTTCGTGATCTACAAAGGTTTGGTTCATGATAAATTTTGCTAGGTGCTTCGTGATAAGTAAAGCCCATGGGTGGGGGACATTCCCAAATGTCGAGCTGGATTTGGTTATGGCCTTGACCTAGACCCATTATTTTGAGAATGCCCCATACTAGGGCTTTACACTATACATAAACACCTATGAAAACATTTTGTGGTTAAGTAAATATCATTTTTTGTTCCCTATAGGTCATTGATTTTTTTTCCACAATTTGTCGTTCTTCTGATAAAGAATTCGGAATTTTTGAAAAAAATGATTTCCTAATATAAAGTTGACTAATCTTGCTAGCTTTTTGGATAAATTGGCCAAATTTTTGATATCACAGAATCGGGAAAAAAACCATGTCACAAGTTGTTAAAGTTAAGGTTAGGTCCTTTTTTGCTTAATTGACAACACAAGTTAGTATAAGTATGTTAGATTTAGATAGTCAATGGTAATTTTAGATAGCCACTAGATTGGTCACATTTAGCATTTGCCCCAACATCCCAAATACCTAATTTAAATCTGGAGATGACAAATGTTTCCAACTACCAAGCCCTTCTGAATTGATAAAATTTCAAGCTAGAAAATGTAAAGACATGTGTCAAAAAAAATTCAATGTAATCAAAAGGTACTTTAGCTAATGTAATTTTTCCTCTATTGTTTGTGGGACATATTATGATTTGAAATTAACCTACCTTATGCTTACATGCACATAAAATGAGATGTTGACAAATTGTTGAAAGCTTAAAAAATGCCAAAGCAACATTGCTGAATTTGTTGAAACTTTTAGATTGGCAAATGTAAAAAACAAAATAATTGTTTTGTTCATGTTTCTTGAAGTGAGAACACATAGAACTTGTAATCACATGAAATTTCAATGAATGTGATTCATTATAATTGATTTAGGTAAGACAATTTAAAATTTTATAAATCAAGGTGAAAGCACATCAAGGTGTAACAATTTTAAGCACATATGGTTTAAATTAACACTACAAAAAGAATGTGAAAGCAAAATACTTTGAATCACACAAGTCATTATGCAAATTATCATTAGAAATTCATTATAAATAAAATTTAACCTTAGTTTATCTTATAGAGAACTTAAATTTGAAATATGAACTTTTAAATTATTACTTTCACTAAAGAAAGGACTTAATGGGAAAAAACCATAATTCAAGATACATTAAAAATTTTGATCTTCAAAATCCTCTCAATTTTATTTTTCCTAGTATCAATATTACCACACCGTATTATTATTGAGTTTTTTATTCAATAAAAAACATTATATGAAGATGTATGAAGTTCACATTCATTGATTATGGATTGTACAAGTTTTTTGGTACTTTTTAAAAAGTTCATTATGTTATGACAATTCAAAAAATTCAAACAATATGATTATTGTATATATATTATTGTAGTGTTGAGTCTTTTATTAACTTAATCATTTATATTGAATTACATACCCAATTTCAAATTTCAAAATCTTGCAAAAATTGCCTTGTGACAACAATTTTTAAATAGTATAATGTGTTTTCAACCATCATCTTTTGGTCAAATCCAAACTAGAATGTATTTAATCAATTCCTAAGTTAAAGGAATGGAAGGTGTCTTTAATGATCTATATCTTTTCAATGTTTTTTGTGTGGTTAACTTTCATGAATATTACCAGCAAATGCCTCTTCTCAAAAAAAAATTTAACTAATATTTTTATGATAGCCTTTTTTTACCACTGATGATTTCATACTTCCGTGTGAATCATGCTTTATTTGGTAGGCAAGGATATTGTGTTTAGATTCATTATAGTGTATAGTATAGTAGCTTAATGGATTTTGGCCCCTATGTAATAGGCCTCTTTTTATATGAGGATTTTTGAAAGATGATAGTTTGACTTGTGTTGAAACTTGAGATTAGATATAGAGTTATAATATCTTGAAAGATTTTGGTTTCTTTTAGAGGATTGTTTTGAAGATTCATTATATTTTTTGCATGATGACATATATTTGAGTTGCCATAATTCTTCTTTTGCCTTAAATGGCAAGGCCACAGTGTGACACACCTCTTGTTATGTAATGTTTTTAATGACTGCTTCGGATTCCTATTGCCAACTGTGACATCCGAAGGCAAACTAACCATGTATAGTAACACCATGCACAATTCACCTTCTGGAAATACACACCATAGCTAGCCCATGCACATTGCACACTTGCCTTGCAAATGGAGAGTGTGCATTATGCTGGGTCTTTGATTGTATATTGTAGCTACTACCCACTCCAGAGAATCAGCAGTTTTCAATGAAATAATTGGATATCAAAAGGTTATTGGGTTGAGATCAGTCTTGTTGGGTTCTCTGATTTTGTTAACAAACCCACCTCCAGTTCAGTGTTTAGGGTTTAAGGGTTCAGAAAGGTCTGGTTCTGGTCTTTCTAATCTTCAGAATCTCACAACTTCTTGCTCTGGTTCTTTAATATTTTCAGAATCAACTAAACTTCCAGTTCCATGTTTTTCAAAATTTTCAAGAAACTGATGGTTCTCATGAAAGAATCGATGGTTCAGGGTAGGTTCTTTGATCTGATTCTTTGATTTTTGAAGATCATCGCAATCAAAGGTGTATACATATACCCTACACGTACCCACTGGTTTCAGTAAGTGAGAACCTCCCAACACCAGTTCAGAGTCCATACTTTACCAGCTCAAATTCCTGACTTTTCTGCTGGTGTGGACCAGGTCACAGGCCCAAGAGCCACTGGTTGCAAGACTGGAAATAGCTGAGGTGCAAGACTGCCAAGGCTATTTATATGACCTATGGCCTGGAGCAAATGATACCCACCCATAACCAGCATCCTTCACATCCATGACCTTCTCAGCATGTGGATGTTAATCACTTCTCATCCATACACACAATTGACATGTATTACTTTTCTTCCACATGCAGAATGAGCCTGTGACTTACTAACCATGTAATTTCAAGTCTGCACATGCATGCATATTTCAACTCACAGGCTGACCATGTGTCTTACAAATATGCAATTTCAAGCACACCAATTGCTATGTAATCTCTCCAATGTTTCCATATGTTCAACAGCAATGCCAAATAAAGTATGGGTTTTAAGTCCTATTCCCAAGGGACTTCTTGGACTTGAGCTTCTCATGCTACTGCCCTTGTAAGGTAGGACCTCACTCCAGGAAGTCCCTTGGGAAGAGGAATTCACTTGCATAAATACCACTCTTGTATTGGTATATGAGTGTTCAATTGGTATCATCAATGCTACATGCAATTGTATTGCAAAACCAAATTCAATTGATCTTTTACAAGGAGATACTAAGGGTTTTATTATGTTTTCCTTGATATATGTTTTTTTTATACATGTTCATTACCATACCCTTTTGGCATGTGTTGTAAAACCTCAATATAAATATCAGTCTAAACCCTAAATCCTTTGATCTTGCTTGATAGAATATAGAGCTTGCACAACATAATGTTTTTGGGAGTCACAAGGATTTGAAAAGATTGTCATCGCCAAAGACCTTCATTAGGGTTGAATGTTGTTGTCTTGTGACAACATTCATGTGCTCAAATGTTTTCAAGCAACCTTAAGATTTCCAAGATCTAGTGCATCTATTTTGATTTGGCCATTATGGTGCATTGGCAATCATCTCATTTATGCTTTGAAGACCCTAAAAGGTTTGTGCTTTCTACTTTGCCCTTTGTGCTTTGTGTTTTTTTTGTAATCATCAATCTTCACATCACCTTGTCGAACATATCATGCAATGGTGACATTTTATGTGTGAATGCTCCTCATTTTTTGGTGGCTTGTGTCCCTATCTTAGGCTTCTTTCACTATGCTAATGGTTTTGATCATGTTGGCGATTGGGTGAATGGTTGTTTTGTGTGAGTAAAAAGCTTTTGCATACAGTTAGTTTAGTTTTCTTGGTTGATTTCACCATCACTCAACACTCGCATGATTATCAACAAGTTTTTGGTTAAGGTTTTAAGGATTTTTGTTCACCATCATGGCACCTTGCACAACCAAACCATTTGATAAATTTTGTGCATGCTCAAGTCACCATCACATTACAAACACAATGCCTCTTCCCTTGTCATTGACCTATTACAATCCCACTTAGTGCTTCATAAAGCCTTAAACTTTAACCTTATGTTTTGTTTTTTACTTACATATTGGTCACTTGATTTTCTTTTGTTACATTGAAAGTTATGGAAGACAATGAGCTTCACATGTGGGGGATATGGGGATGAGGATAGGACTTGCAAGTGAGTTTTAGCCTCCATTTGACAAGATTACCAAAAATGAAATTGTTATAGAAGACAAAGCTTTTTGAAAGGTTTCATTTGGGATTATAAGGAAAAACCAAAGATTTTGGTTTATATTCCAATGCTTAGCAATAATCTAGGTACTTTTTGCACTCAATACACTCTACCAAGAAGTTGATTTGAAAGCTATCCAAGTCATGTGATGTTTTTTAATGTGCCATCCCACATAGCAAACTTTAAATTTCCATAGCACCATCAAATCTCACAAGGGGATTGTGCAATACAACCTTTCTCATGGAATCACATCCATAAATAAATGTGTAGAATGAGCATGTTGTTGAAATAAGGAAATACAAATTTGAAAAGGAAGTAGTACCTTAATGTAGCACTCGTGGATTGGATTATGATGTACAACTCACATAATTAGCGGGATTTCAAAGATGTCCAATAGGTAGTGCTAATGAATCTTCACGATTCATGTTTATTCACTTAAGGATAAAAAAATTCAACTAGCATTAAACAAATGCATGATTTTAGCATGTTTTATTTCTTGCATTACTTTTTTTTCCATTTTTTATTTTGCAAAATATTTTTAAAGTGTTCAATTATGATGTGCAACTCCCACAACCTCAAGGTGGAATATTGAATTAATATGATTCGTTCATTTTTTGGGGATCAATTTTTTTTTTCGTTTTTTTTGTTTACAGTTTGCATATTTGGCATAATTTACATGTGTGCATCTATGTGTCATTTTTATTGGATGCACATGCAACAAACACATTGAGTATATTGAAACTCAATTTTTTTAATATCTTGGGTTGTGTTGGATTGTTAATGTGTTTCATGTTAAATGTGAATTTTAAATTATATAAATACATTCTAATATATTTATTACATACTAACTAGTATATCATTTACAAAAATACATGTTAAAATTATTATTGACATTTGGCATTTCTTGGAATCTATAGAGTAATCCAATTTTTTTTGTAAATCATTATTCACACCCTTTTCATATTTAAAAATTTTGGACCCTACAATATTTGTGCTAGTTTGATATACCTAAAAGATGATATTAGTAAAACATTGATGAATACCTTTACAAAATTGATTCCCCCTATTCAAAATCAATATTGTTAGTAATTATTTTACACAACAAAATTTATTGAGCTACACACAACTTTTTGTTCAATAAAGGTCTTATGTGACAAGACTAACTAGTGGGCCACATCTATGTGTTAGGAATCACTTTGGAAACATATTACAAAAAATTGTAACGACATTTTTGAAAAAAATGATCACATAAAATTACTTAAAACTTTTCACAACTATTACACATAAGCGCATGAATCCAATACTTAAAGGAAGGTGTTTACCAATACACGTTGTTCAATTATATGTTTAAATTTGAATATGAATCAAGCAAATAGTACTTGGATATCAATGTATTTATATCATGAATCTATGGTTTTTAGTATCTCCCATTATCCATATTTAATAGAGCTTATTACAAGTGTTAATCAATCTCCATGGATAGCCAATAAATATCCTTAACATATTTCTATTCATATCCTTTGCTTAGTAGTATTATGTTTTCAAACATTGATAGGGTTTATACAAATCCACTAGAATCAATTGTTGATTATTGGGATATTGTGCCAAACATTTGAAAGGAAAATTCAAAAGGCTCTTGTTTGTTTAAGGTTTAGGGACTTGAGACAATTGAGGAATGCAATGATCACATTCAATATCATTGTCTTAGTGCTCATTTGCTATTCCATCACAAAGTGCCTAACATTCTTGTGGTTTTTTGTTTTGCATCATTGTGGAGGTTTCTTGTCCTTTTATTGCATTTATGTTGTTTTGTTACATAGGTGTGTGATATGGAATGCAAAGGCTAATTATTATAATCATCTTGCCATGGCAATCACCTACTCATCATGTTCCCCTATTGTGCAAATAAAAGTTCTTTTCATCCCATTCTTCTATTGCGTATTACTGTTGATTCCCTTGATTTTGCTTTGTTGTGCAAGTGCACCATGGTGTTCTTCTCATGACCTTTTGCAATGCATCACCATCCAACCATCTTTTTATCCCATAGATTTTTTTTGTTGCATAGGTTCTTTTCATGATTTGTTGTTGCACATTACTTTCATCTTTTTCTACTACTCCAAACTCCAACTTGTCATGCTCTTCTACTCTATAAGTAAAACATCTTCTTGTTGTGCTCCTCTATTATGCATCATTGTGGTCTTGGGTTTTCATTTTTATTTAGTTTATTATGATGTCCTTTTATTATGCATTATCATAGTGGTCTAATCTTCTCTTAACATAGGTGCACTATAGAATTTTTCTTGTGATTTGTTGTTGCACATCATTTTCATCCTCTCTTGTTGCTCAAAACTTCAACACCTCATGCCACTATCATCTTATCATGTCATTCATTACATAGGTTAAACATTTATTATTGTGTTCTTTTGTTGTGCATCTTCGTGATGGTCTTGTTTTCATTTATCATCATCTTCTTCTACTACACAAGTAAAACATTTTCCCATCGTGTTTTTCTATTGTGCATCGCCATGGTCTTAAAATAAATTTGTCACAACCCTAGCCTTGGGCTTGTGACCAAGGCAAAGGGGCTTACAAGGTTGCGAGCCAAAAGAAAGCCCGGAAGTCATACTGCATGCACCTGGGAGTGTAGGAAAGTGTGAGGGAATGAACCCTCACACTCCCAAGGCAACTCCCACTTTGGGAAATGGAATCCCGATGGACTCCCGAATCTTCAGAAGGCGATTACAGGGGTCAAAATTCAATGGCTTATAAAGTTATTTATATCATTGAAAAGCTCTTAGGACGTAGATGTCTAAAATGGGCTCGCATGACCCATTTAGACATTTGAAACACAAGTTATGGCCAAAAGAAGGGCCGGGAGTCAAATTGTCAATTTAATTCCTGACCACGAAAAGTCAAGAATCAACCCAATTCCCTTGCGTGAAGGTGGCGTGTGACATATCGTTGGAAAGCTCTTGAGAAGGGCTAAAAATTTTCTTCAGACTTCATTTCAATCGAAGGTCTGCATTCAAAATTATGGGGTTCCAAAGTTGTAAGAGTCCTAACTTCGACAATTTTGAGACTCCCATTTGGGAGTTTCAAGACAAAATTCCATTTGGATGTGGGCCTCGTGGAGAGGCACATAGTATACTATAAGGGGGAAGGTGGTGGCTTCCCCCAAGTCCAAGCCGTGGTGAGTCTTGTGAATTCAAGTTGCCCGTGGCTCGTCCTAGCACCAAAAGTGTTCTAACTATGCACTAACCACCTTGTGTTGGTTTTGTGTAGGTCCATGTGAGTAGTTGAAGCTTGTCAATTCTTTCTAGTCCCATCCCGAAGCTCCATCACGCCCCTCTACCCCTCCAAAGTGTTGCAATCCAAAGAATGTGCCCCGACTCCTTGCTCTTCCACTATCTCACTTCAAACTCACATTTGAGTCTATCAAGGAGCTTGGGAACGCATCAAAATTGATTTTGGTTTATACTGCAATTTCCTTTTGTTATGCCTTGGTCTCATGTTTCATCTTCCCCTAATGTTGCTTTGTTTTGCAAATGTACTATGGTGTTCACCTCATGATTTGTTGTTGTGCATCACCTTTGTTTACTGTAGTTGCTTGGAATTCCAACACCTAAATACCATTGTTTTCTGACAATGTAAAACAGTTATTCATTGTGTTATTCTATTGTTCATTTTCATGATCTTGTGTTCTTGGTTTTCTTGTAAGGTTCTTGTGTTGTTCATACATGTGCAAGTCATTATATTTTATAATGTTGAAGTAATTTTTTGCATGGTTGAATTTGTTAGTAGGGTTGGAGAATATATCTAGATTACAAGGATTTGTAATGTGTAAGGAACATGTTAGATGTTGAAAATGTGCATCTACTACCAATTAATGTTGCCAATCTTGAGGTTACTCAACTTGCAACTATATAAGTTGAAATTACATTGTGAAAACCACATTAATATCAAACATTTATTTGTTGGATTTTGTTTGTTATTAATGATGGATTACTTATGGATTATATAAACCCATAAATTTGCAATTCAAAAATGATTTGTTGGTGATGTTTTATCCCAATTTTCTATTCAAAGGAGTCTTATAAAATACAACAAAAATAATGGGATTACTCCTATGAAAACCCATGTTGATTTTACACACCCTAGGTTGTTTACTCAAAGGAAATTAGTCTTTGTTGGTTACATGATTGAGGAAAAGGTTTGGGCCAAGTGGATGTGCAATCATATCATTTTTTGAGGTCACAAATCCTTATGAAAAAGGTGGTGAGGTGCAATAGAACTTTTTAAAGGATCTAATGTTCTATATATGTAAAGGTTACATGCCACTTTCCACTTGCAAAAATATTTAGTTACAAAAGTTAATATTATGCCAATGCCCCTATGTTGTGTTCTTTAATACTTCTACTTTGGTGGAAGTAATGATTCTTGTGATGGTAAAAAAGACTATGGACTTGCATGTGTTGCTTAATCTTGGATCTACAACAATTAAGGTAGCAAGTTTTGATCTCTTGATGTTTAAAGGTGGAGTAAGACACATTTGCCTTAGTAATCAACTACATAAATGAATCTTGAATCCCTATGCATGTTATTATTTTTTTGTTTGAGGTGCTTGACACAACATGGTTTTGGACAATTACAAGCTTTATTTCAAAAGTTTGATCTAATGCAACATGTGTTTGCTTTTTTGAAAGATGAAAAAAGCAAGTTGATATCTATGGCATGAACACTATGTTCTATTGTTAGATTGTCATGCTTTGAAACTTTAGTAAGTTTCTAAAGGTATTTGTTTTGGTCATGTCATGTCATGTGAAAAATGCCTTTGAGCTAGTTTGGAAAAAGCAATCACATGGATGAAAAAATCAAGAAAGGGGAAACATGAGGGTCCAATTTTTTTAAGGTGTATCATTCAAAACTAAAAGGACCTAATCTTCAATGGAATCCTTTTTCGTCTTATATTTTGATCCCCATTAATATAAATGAATAAAAATGTGTTAAATATTTTATAAATTATACCATTTTTAGATTCCATCAATATTCATTTTTTGTCTTTACATGGTCAAATAGGACTATATAAAAGAATTTGGAAAAGGGTGACACCGTGACAATATTTTGGTATTCCTTAAAGAATTTGGACCCATGAGTGGGAGATGGGATGTGTTAAAAGTGGTGTACACTAGAAATTGAAAACTCCAATGAAAACTAAATTTGCGAATAAAATGATCATGTTTGAAAAGATGTTGCAATTCAAAAAAGCCATTGTCTTGTGTTATGGGTAGCATAGGACAATGTTCTTACAACAAAAAGTTTGTAAAGCTAAGGTGCATGCAACTACAAAAATAATCACAAATGTTCTAAATTCTATTGTCACATCTTGTGTGATGAACCAATCAAAGGGTCATTGATTATTGTTTGTTGCCCTAACTCCATCTATTGCCCTAACAATCTGCATGGAAGTTGAATTTGAATAGCTCTCAAATGGGATTAAAATTCTAATGAACTTCACATTAAATTTGCCCTCTTGTTAAAAATATACAACAAGAAGTTATGAAAATGCTAAAAAAATTCTTCATTTTTTTGAAACCTTATGATTCAAATCAAGTTCATAAATGCTTGCTTTAATATTGGATTTTTTATTCAAATATTTGCATGTTGGGGAAAATTATGTGGGT
The DNA here is from genome assembly GCA_963920785.1 of Sphagnum contortum. Lineage (NCBI taxonomy): Eukaryota > Viridiplantae > Streptophyta > Sphagnopsida > Sphagnales > Sphagnaceae > Sphagnum > Sphagnum contortum. The sequence continues at coordinate 11,775,302 of OY987282.1, forward strand.
CATAGGAACATAGTCCATCATGCAACTGAATATGATGTTAAGGAAATCATTCCCCTTCTTATGACTTGTTTTCATCAATTAAACCCTATTGTTGAAGAATGTAAAGTTGGTGAACCTAATTAATGAACAACTTGAAAAGAACATTAACATATTTGGTGTGGAAACCTCTATGGGGAAGTCTTCATGAACATTTAATCTTCAAGAAATATTTGTTCAAAAGTTTGTTCGTACTCCCAATTACATGTGAAGATCCCCTTGCTAGGTGGCACATCAATGAAAGGCAATTTCCAAATGTTGCATTTTGGCATTCCCAAGTCACAATTTAAATGTTTAGTCTTAGGTGTTGACATCTTTGCAACACTTATATTAAGTTTACAACCAGAAAACCTTGATTGGATCATCATTATTGTAAACAATATAGAACTTGAGTATGCATCACCTTTGTACGTATTTGTAACTTCTTTAAGTTTGAAAACTAGCTTATCCATAACTACCAAAGGCAAGAAAAAAATTTGAATACATAATAATTTTGAAATGAAATTGCACAAACATTTGGATCGATATCCTCCTCTTTAGAAAAAAATTGTTGCATCCATATATTGAAGTTGCATCTAACTTTTAATAACTAGAGAACACTATTGCTTACTATTTTCCATTTTTTTCCATAGTTAGCAAGATAAGGTCCTTGTGAAAAAAAGATCTTTCCCACACAAGGTATCAATTAATTGGATGTAATTTTTTTCTTAAACCAACCTACTACCAATTTGCTTATTTAAGAAATACCCTTGCTTACCAATTTCTTTGGATATTTATTTTGATAATACTCACCTTTTATGCATAAGGGTTGGTTTTGAAATACATAACCCAACACCCAACTTAATAACCATTTAATATCATGTCAAAGTAATTTTTGCAAGTAAAACTTATCCCTTCCAAATAAAACATGTGGATTATTGGTGCAATTCCCACAATTGCCGACTCATATTACCTAACAAAATCAAATTTAAATGGGAGTGGACAATGTTACTAAAATTGGAGAAGTGTGACCAAACAAAAACTGATAATTCAAAGGTTTGAAGAACATGTTGAGATAAAACAAAAAAGGGTATGGTTCAATTTTTGGTTTTCATCAAAGTAATACCCAACCTTGATAAACGTTTTTTTGGGTCTTTACAAAGCACATATTAAATAGATAATGTGTTGAACTTCAACTAGTGTTGGGTGGGTGTTTGACTTGGGCCCTACATGCACTACTAATGATGATTGAGTGGTAATAAAAATCAATTGATCATATGGAAATTAAATTTCATGTGAATGAAAATATCAAATTACATTGCATGCACCTTGAATGCAAATTCAATTCAATTGAAACTAAATAGGATGCAAATTGGTGTATAAAATATTAAAAATTTGATTGTGACTATGGTGTTGGAGGAAAAAAGAACTTTCAAAAAAGAAAAACCAAAAAGACACCTTTCCCTTCCTTTTTACTTATTAAACAAACTCTATTAATTTGCAACTATCCAAAAGATGATTTATTAAAACTAAATATGTCCTACCTAAACCAATTTTGATGAATCATCATTAATACAATTTTGATAATTTTGCTAATAACCTTAGGTTCCAAGTTTTTTGGAAATATTTAAATCAAAATATTTCTTGATTTTGGGCTGTTTGAAATTTTTGAAAATGAAAGAACCAAAATCTAGTTTTTGGGAACTCGAAATGAGAAAAAGCTTGTACTCCATGTCTATGGTGGATTATTTACAATTCTAGGGATTAACAGCTGCATATGGGTGGTATTATGGGTGGCAGTAATCTCTCTTGTGAAAACTTTTTGGGAAAGCACATTTTTGGGCTGTTGAAGTTGGGAGATCACACTGGTGATATGCTGCAAATGGGTTGAAACAGAAATTATATATCTATGATGCCACAGTAAGACTAGATAGCTCAAGAGAGGGTCTGGAGGGATCTGATCCACTAGATCCTATAGAATTTAAGTGGTATCTAGTTTCAGTTTAGGAGCACGGAATCCCAATGCTAGAATTGGAAGGAGATCTTTGTTAGCTGTGTGAAGCAATTTGAGCAATGAACTGTTGCCTGAGTGAGTAATTATGGAATTCATGACTAGACAATATGGATATTTTGAGTTTTTCCTTTTAGGCTACATGTGTGCTTCATTCTAAGTTATGCAGCATTGCACATTCAACAAAAGCAAGTGATGTCTTGACATTGTTGGTTGTTTTACAACCCAAGATATGCTTTGAAACTCACTATTGCTAGACACTCAGTTCATTTAACAGAATGTTACTAAGAGAGTAACAACACATGGACAAAACCTGGTACATTCTGTTACGGGACACAGGACATCACACTACAGGCTTAAGAGATTCTGATGAATCTGTGCACCTACACCATTGTCCATGAATATGCAGGCAGCATCCCGGAATGGAGGTTCCAGACCTTACTAGACTGCTTGCATGCGCCATTCCAGCCAGTAAAGTGGTGATTGACTACCTACCAATTAAAGTGTGGAAGAAAGACGGCCACCAAGAAAATTCTTGCAAACACACCTGACACCACATGCTGCAAGGGTGTGATGAACCACCCTGGGAAAGCACAATTTGATGGATCCAACACAAGCCCCATTAATGAGAGCAACATGTAGTCCAAACTAGTATTCTGTGTGAAAGTACCAATAGATTATGGGACTGAGAGATAACTTGGTGGAAAGAAGATCACATGAATTTCATGATGCTAGTGAGAAAATGTCAGCACAGGGTCTTTAATGAGCTCAATAGAACTGTTAGTTTACAAGGAAATGCCAATCAAATGTCATATCTGATTTCTATAATTCTTATGTTTCTATAACCCTTTCTTTCTCAAACGAGTACATATCTGGAAGAAGGTGACAGTGGCAGTTAAACATTGTTGACCAAATGCGGTGATTAGTTTCTCTTCAATTATCCTTCTTCAACTTACATAGGGTCTGCAGAACTTCAAAACAGTTCCTGTTCACCTCCAGCTCTGACATCATCCATACACCATCCCTCTCAATATATTTCTTTGCTGTTGTTGAAGACCTCAATTGCCTGCAAGACACAACAATATAAAGTTGACCTATCAAAACTTAAGGTTCTTGAATGAGTTTTCATATGAAATCGCAAAAGGAGATGAAAAGCATAACACCTTGTGAAGCACAATAGAGAGCCCACTAACATGGTCAAAATTGGAATGCTAACAGCCAATATGCAAAACACACTCAAGACATGCTAAAAACTGTGTCACAGTCACATTTTATTAAGTGGCAATTCTGGTCTCAGGAATGTTGCTGAAAGGTTTTAAAGTTGTTGATTACCTCCTTTAGAACATCAGCAGGCCTTCCACATCCATCCTCTGCACAAGATCAAAGAAAGATCTAAAGTGAGTTCACTAGTCTAAGCCTCAAAATCTACCTCCAACAGCAAACCTCCATTGATTGACATATCAAAGAGGAATTAGTCTCCAGTTCAATCCCACAAACAACCACTCTGGACACTCTCTGACTCCTGTCATGCAGATACAAAACAAAGTAACTCTGATCTCTCAAAGGAACTGTGAAGTCTGAATACATTTGATATTACCTTTTCACACACCGTATACAGGCTCCATACAATACAGAGGCTCCAGACTGTAGATAGGGTTCATTATCATAGCTTCCTGATTCTGTGCTTGCTCTTGTTCTTCAATACATAAGTCTTCTCTTGCTTTTTCCAAGGTAGTTTTCTGGTTCACTGCCAACCTTTCTTGTTCAGAATTTGAGCGTGACTTTGCCTTCATGGCCTGAGCTGGCTCAAGGACAACAATGGGATGCCTCTTCTTGAACCATTCCAGCCACCGTCTTCCAGGCACTCCATTCTTGAAGGGAGTCTCTCTTCCCTGGCAAACATCGGCTACCTTCTGACTCAACATGAAGAATGTCATACCCTCACTTTCTTTCTGAGTCTGCAAGCACCAAGCAACAATTGCATGCTCCTCCTCTTTTGACAGCACAGTGGGAGGACCCTTCTTCTTTGATGAAGTTTTACCACTCATCCAATCCCGAATAGAGGATGCAGAGATACGAAACCTCTTGGCAATCTTACGGATAGAATCTTCACCTCTCTCAACTGCATCAATTGCTTCTTTCATTGACTCCTCTGTCCATTTGCCCATTCTCTGGCCCTTTCGCGCTGCCTTCTTCATCTCTGACATTTTCATTCTCCACACATACAACTACAAGCCTCTCACAAGCACCCCACAAATTTCCAATACCACCACCTCAGATCAATTTCTTCAAATCACCAAATCTAACCACACACTATTTCTCAATAAGTTTGGATCACAAGCTCTGAGGCATAACAGCTCAAGCTAGATTGTACAGTGGTGATAATTTTACACAGCCAGAGTCTTGAGTGCAGGAATGCAAGCATTATATATCCAGTTATAGGCTGGAGGAAATTCTACTTTAGGAAAGAGGGGGCCTGGGTTTCCATTCCCAAATTGAAAGCACCATTTGTTGGGAATGAGAAATCCTCTTTGTTACAGTGAAGGACTGTATAAGAAGAAGAAGAAGAATGCAGTAACCCTGAGCAGCATGTCTGTGACACCTGTCCCATGACACAAGAACTGATACATTTCTAAAAGCATCACCCACCATTATCTCAAAGCAACAAAACAAGGATGATGAACAAAAAAGGTTCTCTTTGTCAACTATCAAATCAAGGAGGAATAAGAAAATGGATTTGCATATAAACACAAACTGAAGGAAGTGATATATCAAACACAAATTGTCACAGCCCTCCAACAAAAAAATCCTTCCAAAGCCAAATGCAAGAGTGACAATACATGGCCCTACTTTATGCGACTCTCTCTTGATACTTCTCTTGAACACTCCACCAGAGGACATAAGATGAGAACCAACATGGCAACCATAATCCATATACCGTTGCCTTTCCCCATGATGCAAACTAGTTTACAGAACATGAAAACCCATGTGACACTTGTTGCACTAGAAATGTACACACAGAATGTAGGAACTCCACAACTTTAGACAGAACTATACAAAAAAACCAATAAGATCTCATCTGTGATCAATTCAAGGGAGGAGCCATGTGGAGTCAAATACAACACCACAATGAAATCTTTCTGCAAATGTACAGAGAACTGAAAAGAGAAAGTAAGCCAAGAAAAAGAGAAAACACACAGCTTGTCGCATTACAGATAGAGATTGATACATGGCCACCCAAAGAAGAAGGGAGGTCTTAATCCGAACTGAAATCAAGCGAATGCATCCAGGAGTGGTTTTGTCTACCAGAAAATGAAAGGAATTCAAGAGCACTTATGCATGCAGCTGTCTGTTGACAAAACTGCAAAATCAAGAGGCAAATGACAACACCCTAATTAGGGGATTTCAAGTAGCAATTTCACAGTTTCCCAAATTCACTATTGTGGTGTACAATGAAAAGTGCTTTCATGTGCACATGCATGATACTGAATTCATCATGCAGGAATTCTTAGCTCTTCCTTTGGAAGAATGCATCATCTCTCACAGCTAGACTTCTTTTTACACTAAAAAGCACCTATCTTCTTGGCATTCTATTTTTCTTGAAGTAACTGGTTTTCCGCAACTTCCACTGCATGAATTTTATTTTATTTTTGTTTTCCTTCTCGGCTTGGTTTTTCTGTTGCTCTTTCGGACGAGATAAGATTCTCAGTCTCTGAACCTCTGGAGCCAACATCAGAAATATGTATGTATGTCGTCGAGAAATGCAAACAAAAATCAGGTCCTCCTCCTCCAAGGAAGGCGTATAGAATCCTCTCACTAAAGAAAATTGGAAACTTAAGAAACAAAGAAGAAGAAGAAGAAGAAGAAGCTCCTCAATGTCGCTCTCCAACAAAATTTCTAAAGCAGGCGGAGTACCTCAATTTACGGCGGACGAAAAGCTCCAACTTTTCGACCGAGACAACAGAAAATTCATCACTTCAGCGCCGCAAATCGCGATTTCGCAATTCCACATTTTGAGAGAGAGAGAGAGAGAGAGAGATTTCAAGCGGATCATCCATACAAACCGAAGGAACAACAAGAAGCCGTTAACCCTAACTCTCCACGTCCCCTGCCTGGGGCACTTCCCAGTCCGGGGATGCTTGCTACCGTTTGAACCAAACGGTTGTTGGAAATCCCATCCCTGAGGTGGGGATCAGTGTTGGTGGATTCTTGATAAGCTCTGCCAGTATCTTTCTTTCCTTGTTTGATTTTTGTTTTCTTTTTTTCCTTTATGGTATTTTCTGCATTTCGTGTTCCTCTCCCTGCTTGGTTTCTTTGGTCATCTCCTTCTCTTTTATGTTTTGTTGAACTAATAACCCTGGGAGCATGGCTGAGTCATAGACACTCTTACTTCCTTTCCCGCTGCTCTTGTGTCAGAAACTCAGTACGCTGGTTAAAGCGTGTTAATGAATTCTCATCAATGTTACCATACCTACAAATTGCCCAAATTGTTGGTGTGGACGTTTGGAAAATTCTCCGCACGCAATATCAAAGATCATCTAAGTTGCTTGGTGTATGACGTCATTTGAGCTCCACCCACCATCGATCCAGCTGCTAATTTCATCATTGGGAATGTTATGGTCGCTGGTCACTACTGTACATGTTGCTGTTGATGGTCAGTGAACATATGACTCTCTCTGTTTTTCAAGATGTTCCTCAGTCAACACCAGGGGCGATGGCTCACTGGGCTATAGCCTCCTCTGGGACCACAAAAGGTACTGGGTTCAAACTTCAAACCCAGTGGTGTGCAGGTGAAATTCTTGCTGGCCCTCTGCCATTGAGCTTGACTTGCGGGGGTGCCAATTGCTTGTCAGGTCGGGTCTGATGTTGTGCTTCCGAAACAGAAAAAACTCAATCTTTTCTCCATGGGAACTTCCCCTCCTTTTGGGTGCATTTTCCTTTTGCTATCATTGTTTTATTATTATTTTTCTGTTGCACTGATAAGTACATTGTTGGATCTGGAATGCCTGTAAGCTTTTATTGGGTCATGTCTTTAAGAGTCTGGGTACCTACTTGTTTATTCATTGATTAGTGAGGGATTGCACCGCAAAAAAAATTATTTTTTTCTGTGAAGGAACCACTTGATTCAACCATCATCAATATTTTTAAACCATTCGGCAGCCTCCTCTCTCCCCCCCCCAAAATATAACATTAACATGCTTTGCTGATGGACCTTCTGGAAAAAGCTGGAGGGGGAATGAACAGGTACACAGTTGATTATAGAGTCTCAAATATGCACAATAGCCTTCTTGTCAAAGGTGTACACTTTCTCATTAAACCCATGGTAGCATTGAAGATGTGGAGGGCTAGATTGTGGAGGGAACCAGTACACACAGACTTCTCATCACTGTTATCTAATATGTGAAAAGCTTGTGCAACAGGATACACATCTTGAGGGTCATGTGACAACAACCAAGCAAATGGATGGAGTCAATAGGGAGGAAGGTCCGCCATTGACCCCTGTTTATGATTCATGGAAAAATTCTGTCAGCTTCTTAATATAATTTGGGAAGAATGTGGTGTAAGCTAAATGCAAGTCTAAAATGGAGATCAAAGATTTGGGCAGAAGTTAGATTAGGAAGAGCCTCACCTAAATCCTCAGCTTGGGATGACCACATGATAAAGTCTTTGTGAGTCTTGGGGAGTAATGAAGTTTTAGAAGCCTTTTACCAAGTTTAATAGAGTCATGCATTCATTATGAAGAGTGTCTATGACTTGAAGTAAGGCTTGCAACCAAAACTCAAACAAGTCAAGAAGTGAAAGGAAAAACAAACTCAAGATTGCATGACAGAAAAGTGAGAAAGATTTGATGAAACGAAAGGGGACAATATGGGAAACAAAGGGCAGAGCCCCTGATTCCTCATACATATCCTATTTTGAACCTTGGCACTACTGAGGAGTCTTATCACTTATAACACAAGTGGGAAAAATAAATTTATATTTAAATTCCAGTGATGATGAATGTTCATTGGAGTTGGTATAAAGTAGACGGGCTTTGGAGTCCATTATCATTTCATTGTACCAAATATTTGAGTCTAAAATCTACTCTAAACAAAATGGAAAGATATTTTGCAGATCTGTGTTTTTTCAAACCTACTTTTTTTTCAACACTATAGTCACAAATGGAAGTGATGAGCATATTTTCAGTACCTTTTGCACCAATTTGCATCCTGTTTTTCTTTAATTGAAATTGAATTGAATTGAATTCAATTCAATTTAGGCATTTGAATTCAATTCAATTAAAACTCAACTCAACTTGAATTGCACTAAATTTCACCTCAATTCAAATTAATTCAAGTTGCATACAATGTCATGGAATATTTTCATTCAATTGAAACTTAATTTCCATAAAATACCTCATTTTTTTCATCATTTCATTGTCCCTGATATAATGCATACACAATGACATGCAAGTGACATTTTTTATGTTATGAAAAAGATCATGAAGAAAAGATCAAGGGATGATAGCAAATGGTTGACAAATTCAAGAATTTGACATATGTATTACAGATGGAGACCTCTGTACATTTGTAGACGATGTCATTCCTTCACCATATTCATTTTGAAAGTTCAGTTGTTATCAAAAGCCATCCATGTAATTCATTTCACCCATGTGAGCAATTACTTGTGATATATTTCATTCATGGACAATATTTCATACATAACAGATCATCATGGTTGATGTATACTCCAAATTTTGTTCCATGTATGTTGTCAACTTTTTCTTTAACAATTTGCCCATTTCACATACTTTTTTCTCTTCCAATATCTTAGTCTCTTTTCCTATCATCCCTTCTCTACTTCCTCCCTACCTTTCTCCTACCCTCTTCTACCCTTGCCTCCTCCACCCAATCCCGTTCCCACCCCCCGACCCTTGTCCCTCTCCTCTTCTTCCTTTTATCCCTGCTCCAATCCTTTTCCTTCCCATCTCCCTCCGCATTTCAAACAAACCGTTGTTCACATTTATGCTTCCCAAAATTACCAACTACCAAACGAAGTCCCCAAGCTCCAACATTTTGTAACTTTGAGATTGTCACGATGGGACACTGACTGACAAGACTTCTTTACAACACAGAGCCAAGAACAAATTAGTCATTTCATTCAATGGTCAATCTCAAGCAAAAAGTCGATTTCCAGGAAAATATGATGAAAATCTGGGCAGCAGGTACACTTACAGTCAAGAGCATTCAGCAACAGAAAAAGTACCGTAATTTGGTGGTGAATCAAAATATTCCAAGAATGACATTTTTGTCGCTGCATCGTATCACCATGGTTGGCAATAAAGTCCTTGCCACAAGACAGACAGACTGGGAAGAGCCGGCATCAACCTTCTTTTCCATATAATTACTGAACCACTGATGATCCATAGCAAGCACAGTACAGGTAGAACAAGAGATTCTGGACATTTAATCCAACATTATGAGGCAAATGACAACATTTACATGATGCAAGTACACATCCAAGCAGTGCACAATTGCTTCGTCTCCTTATAGATGACCACAAGTTGGGTAGAACTTAAAATTAGCCTGTAGATGTGATACAGATTGGGCAAAGTCAATGATTGTTTCCTCTCCCTATAAATGACCATTGAATGGACTGAACCTGGAACAAACAGATCAAGATTGAACTGTATGGCTTCAGGAATAACAAGGGATGTGGGTCATTCACCACTTTACCTCTAATGATGAATCATATAACCTGAAGAAACCTCCCAATAGCCACATATTACATTGGACTGTGCAAACTGCAAACCCTTTGTCTTCATTCCCCCTCTGAAAACGACAACATTATTGGTTGAAGGCATCCTTAGAAACCTAAAGTGGGCCTGGCAGTTTCACAACTGTGACTGGGCAGGGTACATTGTTCACCACATAATTGCTCACACTCCCCAGAAGAGTCCTGCATGAGATACAATAAAAAATCTCAAAACAAAATTGTTGTGCACACAGAATGCCAAATTTCAGTGAAATCTACCATTCTAGGAATAATATACACAGATGCTTTGGTGGATGCACAAGGTATCCCATCCCACCATCCAGAGCTGATCTATTATGATAAAAACAACTTTTATATACCTACTCTGTAATCTATCTCCGTCTCATGAAATGAATTTTGTCATGGAGGCATATGTCAGTAAGATTGTTGTGGTCACATGTAGTGTTAGGGGAGGCATTAGAGCAGTCAAGTGGAGATGAGTTCTGCTTGCAGTGTCACCGGAGATTCAAACTCATATGATTTGTGACATCACAAGGCCTATCCTTGAATGTGGATAAAGTCTGGAAAGAAACTCTAAGCAGTCATATGCCCTAGAGTCCATCTAACCTTTCATATTGAAGAAACATTTGTTGCCCTCTTCTAAAATTGCTGATGTAGCTGTCATCATTGTACTTGGTAGCTCAATTCAACCTCAATAAGGTGACAATTCAAAGTAAAACATCATGGCAGATCTCTCAAAAAGCCTTGAGGAGTTGGAAGTGAGGTTGACCAATTAGACAGCCTAAGTCTTGCTAGATAAGTGAATGATACTTCAAAATTTTTGACCAAATATGTGTGCTACTGGAAATTTCTTTCAGAAGGGACTATATGTTGGGGTCAGAGCTGTTTCTTTGCTCTAAAATAAAATAGGGAGTAATTAGGGTGATGAATAAAAGTCAACTAGAAAAACAGAAACATTTGAGGTAAGGATAACTGCAAAGAATCCTGCTGTCCTCAGGCTTGCATCTTAGACGTCAACCATTCACGGAGCAGCAAAGTTGAAGAGTACCTCTTGAAAGTCCCAAACCCTCGACTTCCCATTATGAGGCCATCAAGTGGGATTTCTACAACTGCTGCACAAATCTTCTCCTTAGCATCTCCCCAGTACACCTTAGCCACCACTGTCAGCTGCACACATCCAAGAACCTGCATCCTCAGAAATGGCCATCTAGACAATTTGTTAACACTCACACACAATTTTGCCAACTGCAACACAAGATGTCCTTCACCTTGAGACCCTGACAAGAAAGCTTGCTCAATCAAACCATTTAAGAGAACCAGAAACAATGTCAAGTGAACAACAATTGATTGGCAAAACTCTCAAACGTACTGTCCACTTCTCAAATTATGTGAACCTATGTTCTGTTCTGATAGAATTTAGAGCTGGATATTTATTATGCAAGCCTGCCTATGAAAGTGATTACCAGAACATTCTCTGTAACATAATTGCTAATGCAATGTTCTCTAGGGTTCTCTAGACGACAATTCTCTCAAGCTACAATTGTGTACTGAACCCTAAAATGCCGCCTCAACATGCTCTGCTTGTTTGCCTATGCAGGACTGGATGGATCAAACATCACACTTCTTTGCCTTTGTATGAACTTCTAAAGCTTCCGCATGCATGTCCTGGATTGATCCTTACAGTGACCATAAAAACTGATTCTTGGAAGCCTAGAATAGACAGAGAAGAAAAGACCATGTCATAATGCGGATGCACTTTCCTCTTCACTTGTACAAATGATGAAACATCTCACCTTCTTTACTGTCACAGCTTCCTCCAAGTATTGAAGAACTTCCTCATCCCAACTCAACTGGTATGCCTTCTGAATGCTAGGGTCTATTAGACTCGCATAAGGAACAAGAGCTGCACAAATTCATGACAAAGCTGTTGCACATTAGTCAACCTTGTCTCCTGAAGCAAACACCGTCTGCCAGTTTACAAACCAGAAGTAAGAAGGGCACACTTCTTCAAAAGAAAACTGTGCAGGTTGTGATGACTGTCATCGATCTTGTTTGTTGCCACGGCAACAAAACAAGAATGTCACCTTCAAAAAGAATGAATCTTCCTCCTTCAGTGAAACAAACAGGCACATTTCTTTGCCAGATGACAAGAACAGAGAAAGCAATGTACCCTTCAAAGAGAATATCCTAAAAAGCAATTTTTCACACAAACACATTCTCAATAATACTGCAGGAGATCTGAACAGAAACTTCTTCCGCACAGGAAGAAAGAAAGAAAGAAAAAATAAAATTTAGCATTTGGAGACAGAATCGACAGTTCCTCGTGAGACTTACGGGAGCCAGATTTTCCCCACAGATGTACTTGTCCACCTTCCAGCACCTCCTTGTGCACAACCACGAGAATCAAGTGGTCTCCCTCCTTGAAAACGTTGTTGATAGCCCACTTCAATGCATACTTGCTGCTTGGCGAGCCGTCCAGCGCCAGGCCAAAGTACCTGTCGGCACTCATCTTGTTCTTGTTCTTTGTTCTGTATCGCAAAAGTTTCGGCGTAAGATCAGCCCCGCTCTTACTGCGAACTTGCGATTTCCTGGTACTTTGATTCTGCCAGTCAACTCTCAAGCTCAACACCTGAGATTCTTGCGCGGCTTCTCCTTCTCCTCCTCCGCGAATCTTCAGGGAAGAATTTAACAGACAAAAATACACCAAAATCCAAATAGCAGAACTACGAAGTGTTAATGCTTTGCAATAACGAGAGAGATGTCCGCTTTATTTACGAGAGTTGTCTTTGAAACGCCCGTGCGCATGCAAGCGCCGAACTCTGCTCGACAAGCGGACGGCTCGTTCTCCCGCAGTAAGCTCAGCATACGATCCGCCACGGCATCCGTATGATACCCGCCGGATGCAACTCTGCTCCACAAGCGGAGGACTCCTCCTCCTCCCGCAGCAAACTCAGCATGCGATCCGCCGCGGCATCCACCTGACACCCGCCGGATGCACCTCTCCTCCACGACCGGAGGACTCGGTCCCCCGCAGGACGGCCCGGGTCTCGGGGTGCCATCCGCCGCAGCATCCGCCAGATACCCGCCGGTTGCAGCGTTGTTCTGGGTGTTTGTTTGCAGAAAGGAACAAAGAATGGGTGCCCCACAACCCTAGCGGGTAAACTTCTGTCCTTCACCCGGCCCGGCCCGTGGGAAAAGGGCCATGGCCCACCAAACCATGTTTAACCAACCCTGTTTTTTGGGTGATTAATTTTGCAAAAATGTGAAAAATAAAAATATTTTGGTTGCATATTCCCTGAGTTTTGGGGGAAAAAATTCACCAATTATTTTTTTTTGTGGGGGGGGGGGGGAGGGGGGAATTGGGATCCTTGTTACTAATCCAACCCAATGTTAGAAAATTGGAAAAAAAAAAAACACTGGTTTGAAACACCCCCCCCCACCTCCCCTCCTTTTCAACTTGATTTTTAAAAAAAAAATCAAAATAGGAATATTTATCAGCGAATTATTCAGTGATTAATAATTCCAAATATTTTCAGATTTGAAAGGTTAAGTTTATGAACAAGTTTGGGACTTTAGAAAAAGGTAAAAGCTAGAATCAAGCTATTTGTGACTTTGAAATCATCTTACTGAAACCTTATTATTTTCCATATCGAAGTCCATAATGTTTGGGCTGAATTTTCCATGGCCAAATTTGTAACATAACAAAAGTATATTATTGCTTATAAGCACTTAAGTGAGAAATTTTCCAAAAAAAAAAAAAAAAACAGACATTTATCATTGAAAAATTTATTTGGTAAAAGAAAAAAATTTGCAACCTCACCCATCAAATTAAATTCAGGGCTGCAAGTGATTTAGAGGCACCTAGAATCAACACAATAAGCCGTGTGAGTAAATCAGATTTCAATTTTCCTTTACAATTATTCTTCTCTTAAAGACAAAATGATTTGTAACTCAACCCAAGTTGAATTGAAATTTTTTGGATTTATTTTCAATTAACTATAAATGTTTGGAAGAGAAAATCTTAGAGTTTTCTTGAATAGTGAGTAGACCCTCTTTTGAATGGTGGGTATAATACCCTACAATTTTCAAATTAGGGTTTTAATGTGGTCCAACAAAGATCTTAATATCCTAAGAAGAGAATTTTAATATGATCAAATGGGATGAAATAATCAAGGCCACATGTTTTTAAATGGTGAATAGCATTGGTGGGTGTATTAAAAATGATTTTTCCAAGGTATCGAAGGGGGTAGGTAGGTATTTCATTATTTTTTAAGGTGGGTATTTGATAGGTTATTTTTTTACAAACACCTTGTCAAATACATTGTCAAGGTTATGATTTGGTTTTGAAGCAAATACCTAGTTTTAGTTCAAGGTTCCTCGTTCTTTGAATTAGAAACCAAGTGAAAAATCAAATTTTATAAAAAATTACACATTATCATTGTACATAGGTGAATAATGTGTGGAAAATAACGATTACTTACTCATTTGCACAATAAGGCTAAATCACTCAAACAAACATAGAGTGCCATGCTCCATGAACTTTTATCAAAGTTAATTTCCAACAATCTCAAAGCTCATGAAAGGTCAAGTGTTTTGCTAACCAAGCATCTTGAGTTTTTGCAAAATGAAAATGTGAAGTGATCTTAAATTAAAGTTAGGTAGTTTGTCAAAAAAAAATAAGAGTCCTTTTCAACATAGAAATCAATGTTGGGTGGGTAATAGAGATCCACCGATTAGAAGCTAATTGTAGTTCAATTTTCAATTTGAAACTTGCATGTTCTCATTTTGAACAAAACATGGCACTTTGAAAACCAACTAGGTATCACAAAGACTCAAACTTGATATTCATGAAGGTTATCAAGTGAACATTCAAACTAGTTTTCATGCTTGTATAGTTTTATAAAGACCCAAATAAATATAATCACCTACCCATACCCCCTCGGCAAGATTTGAACCCAAGACTTTCTAGATATCTTAGTAAGCATTAACTATTATGTCATAAGCATTTATATGTGTATGAAATTGTTGAACTTTAGATAAGCCTACACATGTCAATGGTCTTAACTTTAAAACCATTAGGATAAATGAGCATTAAATAAAAACAATCATTACACATTATTTCATGTGATTAAGTGTGATTTTGTGCTTAGTACTGAAATCTACTATGAAAAGATCTTGGGTTCAAATCTTATTTAGGTGAAAATTGGCCTAATTGAAAGTCAATAGTTCTCATTTAACTCTTATGAGAATTGAAACCAACACTAATAAAAACCTTAATAGTTGTACATCTCATCACCCTAAACCTTATAAAAGTACTGCCCATGGTAGATTGTAAATAACATGCAATATCAACAATAACACCTATTAAAAATATGATCAACCATTCCAATGTTTGCCTTCGGTGAATATGGTTCGAATAGAATGTATCATGAAGTTGTAGATCACCATGATGTTATAGTTTCCATAAACAAAAATGCCAGAGGAACTTGTTTATAGGATGTTGTAGATCATTACCTTTCCAATTTCCACAAGTTGTCAAATACCTACAAATTCCACACAACACAACCCTAATAAATGACCCAGATAAAATGTTTCATGAAGTTGCAAATCACCATAGTTTTTCCAATTATTTCCACACATAGAAATGCCAAATGCATTTGTTTGTAGGAACCTACAAATCATTATCAAAATTCTAGTTTTTACGAACTTACAAACTTTTAGAAGCAAAAACATTTTTGCATTGAAAAAAAAATCAATCCTTAATGCAAAGTCAAAGGAATGTTTTACCTTTGTTCGACAATGAGGTAGATGAATGGTATCATAAGACTTTTGAAAACTCGTCATGTTCCACACCATCAAATTTAACATTAAGGTTTTCTATCAAGTCAAATTATGCTTCACATGCACTTACCATTTTAGAATGCTCATAACAATCGATGTGCTCAATGGTCAATTCTTGTTGACAAATATAAATTTGTTAGGATTCTTAGTTTGAAAATCACATTTGTAAAGTGATGTGAAGATTTTAGCAATGAAAAAAATCCTTTGAAAAGCTAAAGTGCCCAAGATGTGTCTTGTTAACTTTGCAATAACATGGCATTTGTGTGACTATGTCAACCATCAATTCAATGCACATTTGCAATGCATATCAATGAGATAGGGATGAAATTTGTTGAGTCATATTGAGACAAGACAATTTAAGGTGTCTAGATTTGCTTCAATGGTGTGAAATAAATCTTTGGAATCCACTTGTGCAGGTGGCACTTGAAGCTTTTCAATTACCAAAATATTATTGTTTTGTAAAACTCAACTAATTACGTTCTCATAACCAACAAATGATGTGATTATATTCATATCCTTAAACCTAGGATCTAACATAAGTGTAATATTTGATGACTTCTTTTCCTATCAAACCATGCCCAAAAAACATGAAAGGCAAAATCATTTCCTAGATTTGATATTCCATGCAAATTTAAAGTTTTTCCAACTATGCATCAAAAGTAGTTGCATACATATTAACCAAACCATTAAGGATAATTTAATGTGCAATGTTGTAGCTTACAACATGTGGAAATTATAAGTTATAATGCGTCTCCAAACAACTAATATGCACCACTTTAATTCATCATATACCTAGTTATTATGGGTGCCAATACTTTAACATTTTCACATACTACCTACTAGGTCCTTGGAAATGTATAACAAGTCATAGTTTAATTGATAAAAAATGTCATAAAAAACAACCCAAAAGTGACAAATGTCATTTTGATTATTCAATTGTACTAAACAAGTTGACCTCAATATGTCCAATTTGATTAGAAAGTTAATAAATTCCCTTTTAACCAATGGTCTTTTTAATTGCTAATTTTATTACTAATGTTTTTGTTAGTCACTTCAACTTGTCAACTTGGCTACATATTAGTCAAAATGAACACCATACCTTACCCAATACCCTTGGTTAAATTTCATAAACAAAAAATTGAGCATAGGACTAAGCACTTAACTTAAAAACATAGGTTAGTCGCTTAGCATAAGCTAAGTGGCTAAGCTAGACTACTTAGTTGAGTTGTTTAACCATTTAGTCTAGGCAAAATTGCTTAGTTAAATAGGTTGCAAATGTGAAAACTTGAACCCTTAATCACTTCCATATCAAAGGACCAAGTCTTCAACCATTGCATCACATCTTCGACAAACATTGATTTATGTCATCTTAATATTATGAACATTATTTTCCTAACCTACCAAGGAAACCTAGCTTAGCTACCCTAAGCTACTTAATACCTGGCCTACTTAACCTATTTATTTAGACCAGGTACTTGGTTTACTTAACCTAGCTTAGGTACTTAATTTAATTTAAACTCATTAATTAGCCTTGTTAGGTACCTACCTAATGTACTTAACCTACCTATTTAATTGACTTATCTAAACTACTTAATGTAGCATAAGTACCATAACATGCCCTATTTTAGCTATGTATTTAACCTACTAGCTAGCCTAGATACCTAACCAAACATATCTAGCCTAATTATCTAACTTATGTACCTAGCTTAACATAATTAGGTACCTAACCTAGGTATCTATGTAAGCCTTACCTACCTAATTATTTACTTTTTGACATACCTGCATACCCACTCACCTACTACATACCTATTCACCTACCTACCTACCTAGGGCCTACATGTCTATTGAGTCAAAATGATGTTCATTTTGACTAATAGTAAAATGATAATTGGTCAAGTTGACCAATCATTTGATAACCCTAAATAATTATAATCTATATTTATATAATTATAACTATGATTTATGCAAAATTAAAATGTCCCATTTGATTGTTACCCTAACTATTTTGACTATTTTTGGTTAATTTGATTAAATGTCACATTTGATTACTTGTCAAAATATTTTAGTCAATTGAACCAATTAGAATAAACATGTCATTTAAACAACTAGGGCCTTTAGTCAAATTGACAAAATTTTCAATGAAACAAATAAGGCAATCAAGTTGGATGGCTTGAAATTACATGTTTTTGTTGGAGTGACAACTTTCCAACATAAATGTTTATTGAAAATAACACAAACCAATTGTTGGATGGAAAGTTAAAACATCTTGGAATAATAAAACTTGACTTGTAAACCTTCAATGACAAATCACAAAACAAACAACCTAACCTAATACCAAAAATATAAACAATTTAAAATTGCAAGCATCCACATGCATCTATAGGAAAAAAACACAACATAAAAGAGAAAATACAAAATAAGGACACATACACACACACGCAAAAGAAAAAGGTAAATCCTACTCACCTAGTTTTCATCATTCAATTTTCTAGGCCTCAATGCAAAATCCATTTATGCTTTGTCACAAGAATCCCTTTCTTTGCCAATTTTTAGGCCAATTAATACATTTTTGAATGCTAGCTTGAGCAAATTTGATAAAAGTAAAATCAAATCCTTGGGTTAAATTATCATTAATATCATCATACTTGTAGACTTTGAATGTGCATGTCCTAAGCAAGCTCCATCAAAAGGCTTACACATCCTTGAGCCATTTACAAAAAATGGTAAAATTTAAATGCACCTCTACAAATTAACCCCTTCGTCCTTTACATAAGCTAAAGCCTTTTGAATAAAAGAAAACCTATAAGGAATTGTTAGAGTTGAAGAATCATACTTGCATCGAAAGTATCAAATGCCTCAAATAAACCCATCATTACATGTTTAGGCTCCCAATCTTCTGAAATGAAATTTAACTATAGCAAATAGGTTCATTTACTCATCCAAAGAACAAAGGTACAAGTGGCTAATGTGGGCTACACATATTCCACCAAAGTTTTCTACACTAATGCAAGTAGAACTTTTTTAACAAAACCTTTTAAAATGCAAAGATCACCCTTGGGCACAATATGTACACCAAGCTTTCAAACCAAATGCACTTCATAATCTTTAATGGCAAAAACCCCTTGACCACATATAATATCACATCCTCCATGAAAGCTTTCGCTATGAAGTGATCTTTTGCAAATAAATTAATAACATCAAAAATCCAAAGATGGTAGTGGGGTTAATGTGAGACCTTTTATTTCTTAGTTCTTGATTATGCATTGATTTAAGTTGATTAATTACATGCTCCAAATATTTTACAAGCAAATTTTTATGCTCAACCTCCACATGTTTTTTATGGCAATAACGGCATTAGCTTTGTGGTGTGCAATCAAACCTTTGTGGCACTCATGCGTAAGGGAAAAGTTTCAAGATCACACATGTGATCATGGCAAATTATGCTTTTCATGATTTGGTTAACATTAAGATCTATGGGCTGACTATTGTTTATTTTGATAAAAAAATCATGTCAAAAAGTTACAACTATGAAGCTTCCAAGCAAAACCTTGCTTTTTAAACTCCTCCAAATGCATTTCAAGCTATTGTGCATCAACAACAACATTTACAGCCTCAAAAGCCCCCATCTCTAGTCGTATCAACTACTTGCAAATTGTTGATGGTGTTATTGTTAAAACAATCCACAAATCCAAATAAAAAAAGGATTTGGGGTTAGTTTGAACATTTTTCAGGTTTAGTTAAATTTAAAATGTCATATATTTCTTGTCTCTTGTTGTCATTTTTTTCACAACCAACAAGTTTGGCGAATTTGTTGCCTTCAACAACCACAACACCTCAACAAACTACTGAGATCACCAACCAAAGGCAACATGGTAAAAATAGTGGTTCCAAGAACAAATGACAAATGAACAAGCACACACATTGCCAACTAATCCAAGTTTGTTGCCTTTGACAACCACAATTCCCAAACAAACCATTGAGATCACTAATCATAGGTGATGGTAGAAGCAATGGCAATAAAAAACAAACACAAACACATGTGTCGTGATGACAAACACAATGCCTTCAAGAACAAATGAACAAACATGTGTGTCATGATGGCAAACACAATGCCTCCAAGAATAGAAACAAGCAAGCTTGTGTGTCTTGATGGGAAAGGCAACACCTCCAAGAACAAACGAACAAACATGCGCATCATGATGGCAAAAGCAATGCCTCCAAAATAAACCAAAAACAAATGTCACAAGGGTAAAGGTAGCACCTTTAGAACAAATAAGTAAGAATGCATATCATGGTGGTAAAGGCAACACCTCCAAAACAAATGAATAAACATGCATTGGCAAAAGCACTAGCTCTAGGAACATCCAATAAATAATCAAAGCAATGACAAACAGAAACAAGAATACAAAATGTCAAGCAAGCTTACTTTCTTCATGGTCTTCCATAATTTGGATGCAGAACTATAGGATAAAAGCTTTGTTGACTGGTGCTTCATTGCTTTCATGAACAATACATCTAGGGCAATGTTCCATTGCATTGTATTCAAGAAAACAACGGACATGACAAAAGAGCAATCCTTTGCAAAAAGAAACTTTTAGTGCTTAAGAGTATGTCATCTCAAGCTTGACATGCAAAGTGAAAAATGAACCCTAACCCTAAAAATGAAGACTAACCCTAACCCTACTTTGTTGCCGTCCCCTCTAGGTATACATCAAGGGTATGAGTCAGAGTTTTTTTCAAATACCCACTCCAGATTTTTGTGATGCATAATCAATTGATTATGTTTAGACCTGGCTCTAGAGTCAACAACGGGTTTATAAAAAAAATGATTTGTTGAATACAGATTGGAGACATTTTCGCCTCTGTGGATGGATACACACATACACACACACACAATCAAAATACTCACCAAAAACTTACCATCGATTTAAATACCCGCTGCCTTACACTGGTCAAAACCATTTTGCTGAGCCAAACCAGCATATTTTGACTTTTCTTCATCCAATTTTAATGTGCAGGGTTTGTTGAAGATATGCATGAGCACTGCTTGGGATGTTAGTTTTGAGCTGGACCTCAATGCCACCCACCCTAGTACCAAACAACATGACATGTCGAGATACGAAAATGGGGTTTGGCAGATTCTTATTGGATCCTCCTCCCTATTCCTTCACCCAAACTCCTCTTTTAGCAGACCTTTTAAAACACTCTCGGCCCAATGAACTCTCATTGCACTCCGGTCTTCCTCTGATCACTTGTACACATGATCTCAATTCCTCTCTCACTTACCACCTGCAGGATCCTCTCTGTCCCAACCAATGGTTGACGCATTCTCTTTGCTCATCTACTGTGCAGATCCCTTGGATGGGGCCCGGGCTTCTTAACTTTGCTTTTCTAAGCTGCTTCTGTCCTCTTCCTATGTTCTAGCTGATCACAACTCATGAGACACACTTACCTTGGACTCCTATTGAACTCATATGTGAATTGATTGACAGAATTGCAAGTGCATGTTCTGAAATAGATGCACAGTGGAAATCTCACACATTCAAGATCATCATCACACCATATGACCCAAAACCAGTTAGAAATATATGACCCATGTTGCAGCTTTTCTATTGTCATCTCTTGTTACACTATCAAAGCATGTCATGTATTAATTTGAAGGTTTAATAATCAACAAGTTCCAACAACAATAGTCAAGAAGTTTCATGAGTTGCTAAATTGAACAATAAGAAATTAGAATCATGAGAGCATGTGCCATGAATTGGAGTTCGGTGATGACATTTAGAATTTGATGTTGAGAGAGTGCAATTTTGTAACCATGTCCATGACAAAGGAGGGTGAGGATCTCCTTGGTGGGCTACAAGACCTGAGATCTGTGTTTCAAATGTGCCTGCTTAATGACATCAACATCATTGCTAACGGTAGTTGGTGTTGTCATTTGTGTCAAAGAGTGGCTATCACCATCAACATGATGAGGGTGAGTTGTCTACTAACTTTTTTTCAATATTGCTCAAAACATCAAAAGAATATGGTGGGGAAGAAAAATTAGCCCAAGCAGCTTTCACACTAGCAACTAGGCCATATATAGCCCATCAAAAGAATATCAGTGGTGGCAATGCACTAAGTTTGCATTGTTGCATAAACTTAAGCTTGTTTGATGAAAGTCATTTTTCATGCTTCAAAGTTGGAAAGGTTTGAAGATAAAGAAAACTTCAACAAGACAGGATCTCAACATCTAAATCAACCACAATCCTGATTTTGGGTTTAGTTCATGTGCCACTACCTTATCCTAAGGTCAGTTTCGTCATTAAATAATCCTCAAAATAGTGAAATGAAATTTTGTGAAGATATGAATTTGACATGTTGAAAATCATCATAATTAACATAGGCTAAATTCTGAATAATTTCACTACGCATATCACAATATCATAGTAGATGGTGGACAAATATATAATTTCAAAATTAAAATATGAATTCATTTTTTGAAAAAAAAAATTATTCATTTCCTCAATGTGGAAACTGATCCTAGGCTACGGTAACACACGCTATCCTTTGCCATTTCCCTACCAATAGCTGCTAAGTCGCCATATTTGGGCCAACCTTGTTGCTATTGGCTTTCCAAATCAACCAAGTGCCACAAATGTACTTGGAACTTGGAACCTTTTCCTTCCAAAACCTTCGTTCTGACCACAATTGGTGTATATATGTACACTGCTCTAAAAATTCAAATCCAGACAAAAGCAAGCAAAGGATAGCCACTATGAACCCAAACTGAAAATCTACACAAAGCACAACAATCTCCAAAGCGACAGTTTGAAGGTAACAATAACTGCAGTCATAACCTTCAGAGAGTTGCTCAAGTGTGTCTTACCTTCACATTCATCACAAATTGCATAACAAATAGCAGTGACAAGCAGCTGCCATGATTACCCACTGCCAAAACAACCCATAATATTCCAAAATAAACTAGAATAAACTTCTGCCACCACCACATTTGTGGCATGAGAAGTAGGTGGTCTAAGGGAACATATCAAAAAAGATTTTTCACCAAGAATTGATACATTTGGTTCTGCCAATTTCTGTATACATGCCCAACCAATTACACCACACCAGCTTTTGATTTCAATAGTTGAAATGTGATATGTGGAAAGTTGGAAGATAGATTTGAAAAGAAAGAACATAAGATAATTGACTGAAAGGGGCCTGAGAACTACAAAACTGAATGCAGAAAACGAGGTGCACAAAGAAGGAAGAAAACATCCTTACAAACAAAGAGCAGAAACAAAACAGTTACATGGGAGAGAAGAAAACATGACTGCAGCATCTCTAGCTACAAGCGATGGGCACTAACTTATTGCAACAGAACCCAAGTGAACCAGTCAACCCTTACTCCAAGTCTGCTTTATTCTATCTCTTCCACTGATAAGTGTGAAGGAGAATACAAAACCTTCAGAACATTTATATTTTGACTGCACAGGCTTGAAATGTGATTGACAATAGAAACTTGGCATTAGAATATGATCCCAATGCCCTGTTTGTCACCCCAAGTTACAGAAAACCTTCTGGTAACCTAATAGCAGAAACAATGTAATGACAAAATAACATCCTACTTTGTAACCCAGTTTCCATGTACAAACTACAGCTCCAATGTCATAGTACAAATGCTACTACCTCAAAGAGACACTAATATTGTACACAAAACATCTCCCTAGAGTTGCACAATAGCGTCAAGTATCTTCTACCACTATATTGCTATTTTTTGAAGTGGCAATCACCCATCTGAACTATGCCTAGTAAAGACGGATCCTTGTTGTAATGTTCTCTCGGCATATTGGACAGGTCGTTAGATGTGCGCCACATCCCCGGCATGTCTGTAGAGCACCAATTGAAAAGCAACAGACAATCACATCAGTGAAAGTACACCAAATCATGATGGCCCAAATTTTTTGGTCCTTTGATCCATCCAAGGATATCCAACACTGCCAAATCAAAACATGCAACAAACACAAGTTCTCAAGCTGATAGAGATACCTGATGGCCACAATTGAAGGCCATGTCCTTCTTCTCTGTTAAACAAACTGGGCAATTCTGCAAAATTCCACCACCAACATGTAGTTCACATCAGCAAGGCAAGATTGCTCAATGCTCAAATGATTAAAGAAGTATCACACCTGTAAGAGAAAAGACAATCGCTCTTTGCATTGCAGATGCTCTGGTGAAACTGGAACAGAGATCAAGAAATACTCCATAATATGAACAGCAAGGCAGAAGTGGCATCGTGTCATACCACTTCTGGTTAAAGCTTTGTCTTCCTTGCTAACCTTTCTCAAGAAGTTGGCATATAGAAACATCAAAGAGCAACTACATCTTTGAGGTGAGCATCTGCATGCATAGCTTTAGCTGCCTTGCAGAATGCCTTGGATAGACCTTAAGAGCTTAGGTACCTTTTCCTATTAAAATCCTAGCAGAAAGGAAGTTACAACACACCTGTCCCCCCTCTGTATCTTCTCTTCTTTGTGGGCTTTCATCCCCAAATGTTGGAGCAGTAGGGGGTGATGCTGAACCAGATGGTGGATAATCGTATGGGGGTGATGATGCCCCAGATGATGGATAGCCGTATGCACCCCGACCACTATATTGTGATTGTACGTTTGCTGGTGGATAACCATATGGAGGATAAGACGGAGGCTTATTATAGTCAGGTGCATAGGATTTTGAGCGTCCAACACCGTGTGTGGATCCATAGCCCGATGGTTGGGGATGACCATAGGCACCTGCATCCGCTTGCAAAACTGCATTCGGTGGCGGAAGTGGCTTCTTTCCCGGTGATTCTCCTCTTTGTTGCCTGTTCTCAACCACATCAGTCCTCATCAATGCACACATCCATGAACAGAACAAGATGATCTCAAATGAACTCACAAATACAATTCCAGGGTACAAGTATACAGACAACCATGGACCTGCATCTCAAATAAGGTTCTCAGCTAAAATATAGTACCCAATAGTCAAGAAAAGAAGGTTGTTCAGTGGGTGCAATCATCTTCTTCCAACACCTGATTCAGGATAAAAATGAAGACTGGAAAAGAAAGAAAAACTCTATGGTACATCCACAATGCTCACAATCATTTCACAACATTGTTCATACCCCAGGATGCCGAGCTCTATTGTTGCCTTGTACTGCTGAGGAATCTCCATCAGTGCTGATAATGCAAACAATGCCTCCTTCTGTTGTGGAGGTAAGCTCCTCTCCATAATTTTAGAGAAGTTCACAAACTACAACCACAAAAGTGACAACAAGTCAGTTTTTGAAAGGTAACATGCCACTTCTCCACTTCTGGTTGTAAAATACTCACAACTCCTGAGATATTCCAAAGCTTATTGACAACTGGGATTGTGAATTACCTGAAAGTTATCAAAACTGCGAGCTGGGATATTATCATCAAACTGTTGCATCATGTCCCAGGGCCCATCACCCACACCCACTAGAACAATCGATAGAGGATAAAGACTGCACACCAAGATGAAATTACAGTTGTCAGCTTTTAGAAATTAAGAAAAATTGTAGGAGGAGACCCTTGGCTTTGTCAACTGAGATTGAATGAGTGACTCTTCACCCTATATAGCTACAGCCTTTATTTCAGGAGTGGTCAGTTTCTAGCCAGATGATATCATTACCACCATTAGACTGCACAGATTGGCTAACAACTGGAAAAAGATGTAAGCTAGTGAGTGTAGAAGAGGCTGGAGATTACCTAGCAGCCACAATTGCATCAATGGTCATCCTCTCCTGTGGACTAAGGTACCCAGGTCCAGTGTCAACACTCCGTGTGACCTGCATAGCCACAAAACAATGTAGTTCAGTGGATGAGAATGCAAGCTTCAAATTGCTTATTAAGCTGCAGGAAGTAATGAGATGTGTACAAGGGTTGAAAAGAGATGAGAACAAGTAGCCATGTCTAGCGTTTATGCAATCAACATCAACAACTACATTCATAACAAGGCCAAATGGGTGACATAAAAACCTGTCCATCTGCAATTATGATGAGCACATGGTATTGGCCACCACTCTCCTCAACAATATCAACAGCAGCATCAACTATTGGGGCAAAGGATGTGGGCCCTGCCATCAACCATAAACAATAAGGTTAGAGAACCAAGAGCATCTCTACAGCACCCTAAACCCTGGGAAATTGCAGCAGTAATCCCCTATGTCTCTTGATAAATTGCATGACCAGTCAATGAAAAACCTCGACATCTAAATAAGCAGCTCAATGGGCACTGAACCTACCAGCAAGCTTCAGATGGGGGACAATCGTCCTGTAGCGAGAAAGTGCTTCCTCAAAGCCTGCACATGGCCTGTGGTCTGGAAAGAAGCTGAAAACTTTCTGATCATGGGTTGATGCTGCATCACATTACCAGTTCAAGAACTCAGTTTGATGAAACAACACAAGTCACGGTTCTTGCAATTTAAATAGGCTGTCTTCTGTACTAATGGCTACTATGTACCCACATCCAGTGAACATCCACAACTGTGTGGTGCTTGCAATACAGGAATGTCATTCTGCCATAGCTTCTGAGGTTGCCCCACTGTGATCTTACAGAAAATCTTTTCAACTGGTAAAAGCTAGAAAGATGACCCACCGTCTCCAAAACCAAAACAAGGGATCAGATTATCCTCATCAAAGGGTGATAGAGTCTGGCCAATAATACTGATTGCTTGCTCATATGGATTGGGCTCATTGCCAATTGAATGCAAACTGCGCCTATTAAATGAAACCTTTCCTGCACCATCCCAGCAAAAGAACATCATGAATTGTTGTCATTCCCACCAAACCAAGGACCCAGGTTTCACAAACAGAAAGTTGGAATGTTACCGAGAAATTCAAAACCCACATTCCATCATCATCTCCTCTCTCGTCAATGCAACAGATAAATTGGCCAAGAATCATGTGAGAGTCACCAGTTCAAAACATAACTATAGAGAAAGGAGACCTACTAACAAAACATGTTGCAACAGAGAATATGAGGAGGATGGAGTACAGAAAAAGCTGGCAGCTGATAACCTGTGAATTTAACTCCTGGGGCACATAATCCAGAGTGTATCTCTGAACAAGAAAGGCCAATTTGAGTCTATGAGTCTGCGAAACTACAACAGTATCAACAAGGTATAGAAAAAATCTGTCACACCTGTCCACTCATTGCTCTTGGTGAAATCGATTCCTACTATCAAGTTTGATGACTCCAACCCTGCTTGCCCAAGTGCCTGCTGCACCTGCATGATATCTCAAACCAACCACATCAGCCATGAGCACCATGGAAACATGTCTCCCAAAACCACAAAAAAATAACAGAAAATCCCAAAAACCTGGCAACTCAACCCTCTCGTTCCCAATCTCGAGGAAGAAACTCCCATCGCCCATCCTAGATGTGGGGTCCCACTCCATTGCCTTAAACTTTCCCTCAAACACCTATGGCCTAGGGTTAGGAATCAAATTCTCGACTCTTTTCCCCTACCAAACCCTACCATGCCGAACTAGGGCTCACCCATAAGCTCAGCTTCCTTTCAAATCCTTAAGTCAATCCTCTATCGAAGCTCAGACATCACGGCACAACGCTAATCAACGCAAAAACCACCAAGTAAGTTGCAGAAACGCATACCTGCTCAACGTTGGTGAACTGATCAGTGATGTGAGAGTATTTCCTGGAGAGCCGTTTACCCGAACTGCGCGGCGGAGGCGCATGTGAATATCCGGAAGGAGCCTGGCTATAGGAAGAAGAAGCAGGAGGAGGAGGAGGAAGAGGGGATTGCTGTCCGTACTGCTGATCCTCCTCTATCACATAATGATTGCCAGACGAGAGACGCGGCAAAGAGCTACGAGTCTCCGTGGACAGCTTCCCACCCATGACTGCAATCCGAGCTTTAGAAGCACCGGATCTGCTTCTTGCAGATGGGTTAGATAAAAACCAAAGTAGAGAAAGAAAACCCAAAAGCAAAACCCACCAAAAAAACATAAAAATGGATGCAAATGATCAAAGTATGCTCTTCTTCTCTTCGCGCACACATGCTAAGTGATGCAACATCCTTTGCATCTATGCTTTGCTTTTGCTTTGTTTTGCTTGTTTTTTCCTCGTTGTGATATGGAGTTGATGGTCGGTCAAATCTGGATTACTTAGAGGCAATAAGAAAGCAATCGATCCAAAATTGCGGCGGCAAGGAGGTTCCCAAGTTGGCCGTCTATTGCAATCGTGGCTGAGGCAATAACGCGATTGGAAAGTTTGCAATCCATGGCCGCTGCCTTCGTCGAAATGATGGGCATGGCCAAGAAGCCCATTCCGGCCAGCAGACGGTTGTCGGGTTGCTTTCTTCTTCTCGTTGTTCTTTGTTTTTTTCTATTGTATTTATTCATTTATTTTATATTTTCTTGATGTCCTCTACCTTGCACTAACTTGCAGAGTTTTTATTTATTAATTAATTAAATTCTGTGGAGAAATTTCGCCACTTGGCGAATTTTTTATATGAAATCAGAATACGTGAAAATTGTGATTTTAAGGGATTTGTTTTGCCATTTTTCTAAATAAAAATAAATTAATTTAGCCAGATCTAGACCTAGCCATTTCTTAGTTGGGTCACTTGTAACAACGATTTTGTAAAATTGCTACATCCCACTTCGGACAATCGCCCATTTAATAATGCTAATTAATGCTAGGGATCCTTGCCATTCGAGCTTCTTGACGATTTTTTTGAAAAAAAAAACTTGCCACCAAGGATTTTTTTTTAAATCAATTTTTTGATTAAAAAATCTGGCAAATATTCCCCAAAAACAAAAATTTGCAAAACTGGTCAAAAAAAAATTTAGAATAAAAATTTTCAAATTTTTCTCCAAAAATTTTTTTGTTGAAAAAATGACAAATTTCGTCTGGAGAAAAAAAACTACAACTAGGCTACTTCTTCATTAGTTCTATTTTTTAAAATATTTATTTATTTATTTTGCTCTTTCCTAGGTTAAAGTTTAAGACTTGCTGATTCAGCCCTTTTTTCCATTCTTTACTTTTACAAAAATTGACCCAACTTGTCCATTTACCCTTCCTGTAAGACCCCTTCACGATTTCCAACAACATTCCCTGCCTTTAATGCCAAAAGGACGCGCTATCGATAGTTTCTATCAAGTGATGATGTCATTGTTAAGAAATTGAAGTTTTTAGATGCCATTGTGTGTTTATCTTTTGTCACCTTGACCTCAAGTCTTTGATTGGCCTTGTTAATCAAAACTTGCATACAAGCTTGCTCCCATTTGTGCTTGTGAACTTGTTTCCAAATTTGTTGAATTAGCTACATGCAAGAGCTTGCACCATTCCATGAATGGTCACATGCAAACTTATGTAACTATTTGCTTGCAAACTTCCACCTCTTACAAATGAACCTATGTGTGAATTTCCATTAAAAAGTGAAGCCATTCCTTTGGAGCTCCAAGTTTTTTTATGATAGAGTGATGAAAGCTATGGAACTATTCCTTTACTGTTCTAGTTTTCAAATTGTTATTTTAACATCGGTGATAAGAGAACAAAAAAACTACATGTAGGTTCTCACTTTAATTTTAATGTTGTTTCTCTCCTAGTATTTTGGTATGGCCTCACGATAATCATTGTGTTAATGTGCCACATATGCAAAACATGTGAACAATCTATTGATAACCAAGGTCCCATATGAGAACAAAGTTATGTTAATTTTGATTTGATAATTTTAATATCCTTAAGTGTGAATTGACCATAATTTACAAAGCTTTTCTTTGTATAAAACACCTTTCTTAAAAATAAATGGTTTCTTAAAATTATAATTATTTTAAATATTATGAAAAAAAGTAATGTTCAAGCCCCAAAAGTGGGTGGGTGGGGCTCTTCTATCATTTAATCATTTATTAGTAAATGTTTATTTTAAATAAGCCATAGTTGAACTATATGTTTCACACAATTTTTTGAAAATGTATTATTATTTTCTTCATTACTTTTACCACATTTGTTTTTTTATATTTGAATTTATCATTTTTTTTCATGGTAACTTAGTTCTTTGAAAAAAAACACTCCTTCATTTTCTCATTAGGTTTTTTTTTTAGTTTTTAAATTATTTTTTAGAGATGGGAAATGAAAAATAATGAGAAATTTAAATTTTCATTCCTTTTTTCTTGTAAGTGTCACATGAAAGTTCAAACTTAAAACCACCACAAATGGGTGGGTGATAGGTCTATTATTGATGATGTATTTATGTATTTCTAAATCTTGTTATTATAATCCATGTTGTTACCTAAGCCTTAATTTCCCCAATTTTCAAAAAAAAATCCTTGAAGTATTTCCCATATTTTTTTCATCACTTTTGTCCCATTTTTTGGGATGTCCTTTCCTAATTTAACAACTAAGCTTTGCTTAGTAGGTTTTGAAAGTCCAAATACCATTAAATTCATTATTTTTTTTTCAATTATTTTAATAATCTTATCATCTTTTGCTTTCCAAAGTTTTTAGTAGTTTTAGATATTTTTTAGAAATTGGAATCCAAAACTAATCAAATTTTTCTAATAAGAAAATGATGGTTTTATTACTTTTTCCTCATTGTTGTATGTGGAAGTTGGATCCCCCAAAGTGGATGGGGGGTTGCATTGGGGGGAAAGGGGTTGCATTATCTTTGGGGTTTCCATGTGCTTTGTAATGAAATGTTGATGAAATTTCCTTTCATTATTGGTGTTTTTTAAGCTCTTCATTAGTTATGTGTTTTTATGAATTGGACCCACAAAATTATTATATGTTTCCAAATGTAAGCTTTTTTAATGACAACTTGTTGTTGAAGATATGAAGCATGCATGTGTGTAAAGGGGCCTACCATGTGATTTTGGAGTACAATTGTCCCTTTGTTCATCAATCATAGAAAAGGCCCATGTGAGGTGGGTGGGAGCCAAGCATGGGCCTTGTATATGGTAATTCTTTCATTTCAAAACTTCACTCAATGTTTAAAAAAATGAACAATTTTTTGTTTTCATTCATTTGACCCATATTAACAAAGAGTCTATTTATGAAGGAAAGTAGTTTGTTAGCTTGTGGGTTTTGTTTGTCACATTGAGATCTTTCAAAGCAAGGTGTTTATAGTCTTAACCTTGATACATGTGCAAAGACTGGCATGAGTATGGGTAGTTTCATAATATTTAATAAACATATGGTACAAACATTATTGAATATTGAATAATTTTTCATTGATAATTCAATAAAAATAGAACTATTTTTTAAAAGCAATTGGGCTACATTCTTGATGTTGTTGGAAAACCCTAAATAATAAGGGTTTATGAAGGGGATTTTGTAATTGTTAGACCTAAGGTGTAGGAGATATTACTAAATGTTATATTCCTTATAACGAAATAATATGAAACAAATGAAAATAATCAAAGCCAATAATTAATTATACAAATTAACTTCCAAAATAATGGCCAAAATTAATTGATGTGAAATAATTTAAAGGAAATGACAATATTATTTTTGATCATTTCATAATGTTTTACAAACAAAACACTTGTTGCCATTGAACATCAAATAACATAAAGAAAATTGCATCAATAATAAGTTAAGGAATTGGCAAAAAAAGATACACATTATATTAAGATTTGTCTTGTGCAACTTTGAAAATTTAATCAAAATGAGATTAAAATGAGTAACTCAAACAAAACAACTTTCAAACAAAGGTGATATGTAATTTAAAATATGTATAAGGCAACATCCAAACATTCTTGAAGTTCAAGGTGAAGCCAAAGGGCATTTGTTTTTTAAAAATGTTTCATTTCAAAGGCATTACCATACATAAAACATTTAAATTTGATTTTCTCATTGTTATCCCATGATATTCAACAAATACGTATTGAGTATCATGAAGGGGAAAAAAGGAAAAAAGGTTGGGTGATTTGAAAAACAAAAATGTTGATTCATATGAAAATTTTAGAATGATTCAACATTTATGATAGACAAATTGTGCTTGATAACATGATGTCCAAATCCATTGAAAAAGTTACGTTAATGTTTTACAAAATATGTTTTGGATTCACTAATTTGTTGTTGGCCTTTGACCTTGCATTTGCAACAAATTTTATCTTTAAAATATGTTC
The DNA here is from genome assembly GCA_963920785.1 of Sphagnum contortum. Lineage (NCBI taxonomy): Eukaryota > Viridiplantae > Streptophyta > Sphagnopsida > Sphagnales > Sphagnaceae > Sphagnum > Sphagnum contortum. The sequence goes on from OY987282.1 coordinate 11,807,060, forward strand.
AATTTCAAACTTTAGAATCACCACTAGGTCATTACCTTATATAATTAAAATATAAACAAGGTAAGAAATTACAAAAACAATGGAAAAAAGATGGATGGAAATGGAAAATGAACTTTAAAATAGACATAAAATTAGATTTTTTTTGTGAAGTTTGTACAACAAAGATATTGAAAAAGCCAATAACATTTAAAGATGGAATTAAAGACATCAAACTTGAAAAAAGAAAAAAGAATGCAATAAATAAGAAATGGTTACGAAATATACACAAAAAATATTTCAAGCATTTAAAACAATGATTGAATCAAATGTTGTCAAAGGTGTATGATAGTAAAAATGGAAATCTAATATTGCCAATTAAACAAGGAAATGGAAATGAGATATTATTTGTCAAGTGAACAAAAACAATTAAGAAATGGATCGTGAAATAAACAATGACCTTAAAAAGACAATAGAAAGTAAACAAGGAACATGAAATGAAAACTAAATTGAATGGAAAACAAATGAAAAGTAACATTACAATAAAGACCATTGCATAACAATTTAAATGCTGCAAATCATCCAAACTAATGTCTAAATTGGACTCAAAACTTGGTAGATTACACAAATAGGGGACACATCTTTCCTTCCCTTTTAACCTTGTGACAAGAGATTTGTGTCTCTTAAGCTTTATTGTAATTTTCTTTTTGTTTGAGCATTGTGACAAGAAGGTTTAACAATTTTAACATATCAAGTTTTGTTATCTAGCCATATATGTAGGTTTTGTTATGTACCCATGGTACATTCAAGGGAACATAAGAGTAGGCTCAACCTATACAAGGTGTCCTAAAACAATAAAAATCTTTCCTTGTGCATCTCTCGCATTGTATGTGCAACATTGGCCACTCATTTTTGTTTGATCCCAAGTTGAAATGCCCCATTTGTTTTTCACCACCTTCATATGAATGCATCCCACCTACATTTCAAGTTTTGGATTCAATGAAGAATGGTGAGAAGGTAAAATTTCCCCAAATTTTTTTTTTTGGAAAGAATTACACAATCAACAATTGGAGATTTCCATTTTTCAAGCAAATTCCAATTTTTTCTTTCCAAAAGTTCCAATATGAAATCCTTTACACCTCTACCTAATTGGATTTTCACAATAGTGACACTTTACATCTATATATGAAAACTTTTGGGGATGAGAAATGAAGCAACCCCTGATTCCGCCCAAACCGTCATCCATCCCCAAAATGTAACTTCCCCAGATGTAACTGACTCCAGCACGGGTGCAGGGGGCCAGCGGGGGGGTGGGGGGGAGAACGGGCAGGGAAGGACCGGGAGGGGGGGGGGGGAGGGGGGGTGGGAAATGCGAAGGACCGGGGCGAGGGGGGGGGGACCAACGGTTGTTTGAAAAGAAAAGTTTTTTTAAAAAACCAAAAACATGAACCAAACATTGTTGAAATAACACACCTGTGCATTATGCACTGGCAGCGAACGCAACGGGTACACGCTAGTTCAACTAGAAAGTGGTTACAAAGTTGCAACTCTTTCTTCCCACTTGGGACAATTTGATCAAATGTCAATTACGGTTTAAATATATCAAAATGTAATGATTTCATGATGTGCCATAGGGTATTAATTTAAATCATAAGACCTTTTGATCTTGATGGTTAGGATATGATGGATTAAAAAATAGTTTCACCCAATGACTGATACTTTTGAGACCAACATTAAATACCATAAATGAATTTTTTTGAAGAAAACATTTAATGACAAATGTTCGTTACATTTGGAGCTTTAGGTGATCATACAAAAATGTTGTGATTGTTTAAACATTTTCTACACATTTTTTCTTCTTATAAGCCAACCTCTACAAATATTTTAAAAATTGACCTAACAAGCCTTTTCTTCCCTTGTGACTCATTGTTGCATGATCTTTCTTCTCAAGTTTAATGAAGTTATCCACACATTAAATGTATTAGGGGGGTTCTTGTTCTAAGTTTGGTTGAAATGCAATGGAAGTGTTAAAACAACAACTGAATGTATGGCTAAGGAAAATAATGTGTTAAGGTTGGAAACCAATTGAAGTTGGTGGTGATTAAAATTTGATCTTGTGTTTTGTGTTTTTTAACACTTGGTCTTCTTGTCTTCCTACATTACAAGAAATCATGACATTTTAAATAAAATAATAATAATAAAAGACCCTTCATTTGTATTTTTGCCCTTTGTTCAACTTGACCAAAATGCCATTTTAAACAAGTTGATTTCAACATGTCTACTTTGATAGGTTCTTTTCATTAGTTTTTTTATTAAATATTTTTATTGGTAAAAAATGGATGACAATATGGCAGCAACAATTTTTATTTATTTATAATTTCAAAAAAATAATACCCAAATAATATTTGTTTGTTGTTATTTTACCTACCCTAATACCCTACTACCTACTTACTTATCTTACATACTCTACTAAATTAGATTAAACCAAGTAGGTTGGTTAAACACATTCAAATAGGTTGTAAGTCTGAAGATTTGAACCTTGCATTTAACATTGAAAGTCCTTAATCATTGCATCACTTTTTCAATAAATGATAAATTTAATGATCGCATCATTATGAATAACTCTTCTTATTTTACCTATGTGCCTTGACATATTTACCTTAACAACTATACTACTTTAAATTACTTTTAGGCCATTTTAAATTCTACTTAATTTATATCCAAGATTAAATTACCTTATGTTATTGTTATTTTTTTACCTTTGGTTATTTCAAATTATTTGAAATTATATTAATTTTGGCTATTCTAAGTTATTCCACTCTAAATTAATTTTTCCTATTCTAGGCTAATTAACTCTAGTTTATTTTAAATTATTCCATTATGGGTTATTTTATGTTCTTTGACCTCTAGATTATTTTAATTGATTCGAAATTATTTTAGGTTATTCTACCTTAAATTATATTAAATTATTAATATTGTAAGTTATTTTATCTTACGTTATCATAAATTACTATATTCAAAAGAATTTATAACTTAGGTTATATTTTTAAGAATTAGGTTATGTACCCTACTTTATTTGTAACCTAGGATAACCTATAATAAATTATCACTTCAAAAGTAGAATAACTTAAAATAATTTAAGATAATTTAGATATAATAGCTTAGAATAAGCCATAAAATAGTAACCTAGAGTAAAATGATGAAAAATAGTTTATGGTAAATATTTTTCAACAAACTATAATAACCTAGGCTTTACAAAGGTAGCTTACACTGAACAAGTAGTAGACTAATTTGATTAAGTGCCAAACCAATATGATCGGTTGGGCTAAATTTGTTTAATATGGTTTATTTGACAAAGCCATGGTCGTTTTGAAAAAATAAATTGTTTGTCCATTTTGACTAAATCAATAGCATGATATTTGGTTTTTTAAATAATTTTAATAAAAATAACCAATCAAAAGAATCATGTGTCTTTCATGTCCTATGTTTTAAGTTAAAATGGACATCCTTTTTTGTTAATGTGCACATTTTGGTCAAATTGAGCTTTTAATTTTTTTTGATTTCTTGTAAAATTATTGTTTTCTTTTTTCATGTTCCAAGTAGAGACACTTGATGTTATGTTTGTGAAATTGATTAAGAAAGCTTCAAGGAGGATTTGATTATGAAAAATGACAACGAAAAATTTATAAAACAAACTTGAACTTGGGTTATGGGCTATTGCATTTTGTGGGTGTTGTGCTTGAAAATGCTTGGAAAGCTTAGTGAGGGATGATTGACATATAACCATAATATGAACTCGTGCTTTTGTGGAATTTGCAACTAAAAGAATGTCGCAACCCCACTTTGGCCAAGTGTGGGGGTGAAGCCCAAACTTGGAAAAGTTGGGAGTTAGAGTCCTCCGGGACTCCCGAATGTTTAGAGCTCGACAGCAAGGGGCAAAACACCTCGCATTGGGGTGTTCTTGGTGTCGTTGGAAAGGTCTTGAAACGTAGATATTGAAAATGCCCTCGCATTGGCAATTCGGACATTTGCAGCCCAAGTTATGGGCAAAAGAAGGGCTGGAAGTCAAACTGCCAGTTTGACTCCCGACCACTAAAAGTCGGGAATCGACCTCTTCCCGACGTCCGATTTGAGTGTACAACATGGCGTTGAAAAGATCTCAACGAGGGCTACAACTTTGGTTCAGACCTTGTCGCGATCCAACTCTGTAGTCGGGAGTTATGGCGGTTCAAAGTTCCGGGAGTCCCGCCGGGACAATTTCGGGACTCCATTTTGGGAGTCCTGGGAATTTGTGCCATTTGGATGTAGTCTCCACGACGAGCTGCAGAGAATACTATAGGGAGTAAGGTGGTGGCTTACTCCTGAGTCCGGGCCGTGGTGAGTCTTGTGTGTCCAAGTGCCCGTGGCAAGTCCCAACACCAAAGGGTGTCTTGAATGCTAAACTAACCTCTCGTGGTTGGTTTTTGGATGCAGATTCAAGCTTGATTTTCTAGTCCCTCTTCCTAGTCTAATCCCAGGGCTTCCAACTCAACCCTCTACCCCTTTCTAGAGTTGGAAGTCGGGAGCGTGCCCTTCGGTCCCAACTTTCCGTAACTTCACATTGGTGAACCCTCAAGTGGGTTCACCTCGGGACCAAGGAGCGCGTCAAAGAACTTCAAGAAGAGTTGGGTAAAGAACAATATAGAGAAAGAAGTAGAACAAATTCCTGTTTTTGTAAGTTTTGTGCTTCTATCAAAGTCATGTTTTTATGGATTATGTAAAGGAACAACTTTAAAAGCTTGGTGAGGAGGGTAGAAAAAACTGTGTAATTTTGCAAGTCTTGTGTGTTTGTGGGTCAACATTTTTGTGGGTTTTGTTTTGTGTCTTTTGAAAGCTAAAAAGGTGTGTGTGTTTATGGATTACCAAGTTTGATATTTTTGAAAGGGTTTGTTGTTGCCATCTCATGCTAAGTTTTGAATGTTGGTTGAATTTTATATCATGGATGATTTTAAAGATAATTCATATTTTTGTTTGAGCTTGGGCAAAAACAAACATAGAGATAAGGTGATTTCATTAAATTAGAAGTTAGATTGTACATGAGTATTCCATTTATCAATGTTTAAAAGTCAAATTTTGCTAATATTTGAAAGGAAATAGAACATGTGAAAAATAATGTTAGTTCAAAATAAAGTTTTAAAAAAATTATTTAAAGGTAAATTTGATAATCATTTAAAAAGCTAACTATGCCCCCAAAACATCTTGAAAAATATTATGAAACAACAAGCATTTGAAAAAAAAATTCTTTTTCATTAAGAAAAATATTTTTTATCAATTGTGAATACTTCCATAATTAGGAAGAAACAAAAATAAATAATAACATTGATCACATTTATAACCAAAATAATACCCTTGGGCTATCATATGTGCAAGCTTGGATACAAACAAAAAAAACCAAGGACCTCAACTAATGTTGGGCGAGTATTAAAAATGGCATCAAATCCTCACCGAACATCAATGCAATTCTTTAAAATTATCATAAGTGTAGTTTTCAAAACACAAAAGAATATTCTATCAAAATTTTTGTTTTTTGACAAAACAATTTGTCAAAAAACGAATTTATTTGTAAATATTCAACACAACTACATATACAACATGAAAGGGTGCTTAAGATTTTTCTACCTTCATATGTTGAATATTGCCAAATTGGGCTAAATATTTGTATGGGTGATCACCATTTAAACAACATCACAAAATTGAAAGGAAAAAAAAAAACCGCCAATCCACCCAACACTGGCAACCAAGTGTTGTTTTTTTGGGAATTCCCCAAGTAGGTACACTAGCCAAGATCCCTAGAATTAATTAGCATTAAAAGTGTGCCGTAACATTTGTACCTAATGACAACCTAAGAAGTGCCTAGGTCTAGGTGTAACTAATTTAATTATTTGTACTTAAAAAATGGCCAAAAAAGTCCCAAAAAACCACAAAAGTTTCATGTTTTTTTCATTTTTTTTGGCCCCCAAGTTCCAAAATTTCACCACAAAAGAAACACACAAACACAAAGAAGATCCAGTGATTTATCTAAATAGTGACAAATAAAAATCTAAATAGCAGGAGACCCCCAAGCTCAGAATTTGGTAGCAACAGGAGCTGGTTATAGTTAGTACTACCTAGTTAGGGTTTAGGGTTTAATGGTAAACCTAAACCTAAACCCTAAACCCTAATAAGTTAGCAGCAGACGTGAGCGAACGGTCCTGCAGCCTGAGTTTCAGTCCAACCTTGGATGCAGTCCAGCAAGGGTGCAATGAGCCTACCTTCACTGATGGCATTATAAACCTTGTGGATCTGATCTTGCAGCTCCGGAGACATTGTTGTTGTCGAGATCTGTGAACCGCCTGGCAGCAATTGCTGCTGTTGCCTGGCCGTCCTCCCTGCAACTGCTGCAGCAGCAGCAGCAGCAAGCTCTGACCTCACGAAATTGTACAGGGGAGACGTCCGTCTACTACTAGTACAGTAACGGCCTGCTACCAAGAATGTGGCACTCATCAGCTTCAGAATCTCGATGGCTTCCTCCGTCTTTCTTGCAGACACGAGATCCAATGAGCTTCTGTTGTTCATAACTATATTATCATGATTGGGTTGCTCCATCGTCACTGAGTCTGCTGCATTGGCCAAGTAGTTCAGTTGTGACAAGTACGAAGCCATTGCAATCTCCGCTCCCTTATTCACCATGCCGTCGAATTCGATCGGCTGCTCCAGACTTGCAGAAGAATTGGAATCTCTGCTCACGTTTGTCGAGTACGGGAACCGGCTGTTTATGTTGTAGTAGACTTCATTACTTAGAAGTTCAGAGAATTGAGTGAACATTGACTTTCCAATACCAGCGATGGCCAAGCGCAGGTTGTCCATCGATACTCCAATGGGTACTCTAGTTCCTTCAATGTTGTTGTTGCCAACGGCGTAGTACTGAAGCTGAGGAGCTGCTGATCCGTCTCCTCCTCCAGCTGCGCCGGCGTCGATGATTGGGTTGTCGTTCAAAGAATTGATCTCCCTCTGAATGGAATGCGTTGTGTTGCGAATGCATTCAATCTGAGGTCCCAATGTGAATATTGCGGGGTCAGCTACTGCTGCAAACTGATCAGGCTTTCTTGGCATGATCAGCTCGCAAAAGAGGTCATATAGAACCTCCGCAAGAAGGACCAGAACGTTGGCATCGAAACAAACCGTGGAAGCCAACGTCGCTGATTCAATATTGGCATTTGATCCGTTGAGGAGCAGCTGAGTCAAGCTGCCTAATTCCTTGGGTTGAAGCCCCGATGCTTTTTCCACACCTGCAGCGATTCTCAGATCTTCGATAGCCGAAACCTCCTCTTCAACGTTTTCTGTTACTGCTCTGAACTGATCCGGCCTGCCTGTAAGTAGCCCTGCAATGTACGACAAGAAGGTGGCGACCTGGTCGTCTCGACCCGAGGCGGCGGTACTACTGATGGTTCCACTTCCTCTCTCTGGTAGTAGCATCGGAGTGACATCATGGGCTGCATTGAGGAGCTTTTCCATGGCCTCCAGAATCTCCCACCGAAATTTTCCTGAGAACCCCGGTAGCAGCTGCATTAAAGTGTTGGTGCGCACCAGCATGGCTGCTCGTGCAGCTATGCAACTTTGGAGCTGGCCGGTGTCTACCCGCCTACTGCTCTCTCCAAATACACCAGGAGTCGAGATCCTGGGCTCGACATGATGCTCTCTAGTCTGAACGTCGTGCGGACTTGGTTGGCGATGGCAAACAACACTGGAGCTGTTGGAGGAGATGTCATGAGTCATGACTCGACTTCTCTCCATGGCATCGATCTCCGCAAGATCGAGCACAACTCGCACCTCCGGTCGCCTGGCTACAGCCGCCACTTGAGCAACAGTCAGAATATTCACACCTGTAATCACCACCTCCTTGGCCTCGTAGAACTTCTTCACCATCTCCTTGACTTCCCGGAGATCATGGGCCATGTCCTTTATAGCCACAAACTCACTAGGAGCGGCAGCTTGACCCCAGATCAAAGGGTCATGAATCAAACTGTCGAATTTATACTGGAGCTGCTCCTGCTCCTGCGTACCTGTGGCAGGAGGCATGATCTCTAGTTTCGCATGCTGCTCCTTCATCAACAAAGAATCCTGCACAAGTTTGAACACTTTCCCATTGATTGCCACCTCCACTACTGCATGATGAGTTGCAGATCCCGCGTTTGCTTGAGCCTGCATTGCAGCTAATCGATAGATCCCCGACCACCCAGTCCACCAGTATCGAACTCCTTCTAGCCAGGCAGGGTTACTCAAAACCTAATTTCACAGAAAATGGTTTGCAAACTCGAATTCTCTGCAATAATATAACATGGAATATTATGAGACTGCATGTAACAGGAACGTACTTGGACATGAAGCCAGAGATTATGCAGAATGAGATGTTCAATCTGACCTCAAAAACACTCCAAGAACTCTAGTACTCGAGCTTTTCACAGCAAGCTCAGCATTAGTTTGGACATCAAAGATCTTGCAGCAGCAGCAGCTGGGGATGTCGAATCTGGGGAGGACTGCTGTTGGGGCCACAATCCAGAGAATCCCGGGATTTTTCTGGGATTCTGTTGGGTGCATCAGAAACTGTCTTTCTGTACCTGGGGAAATTTAGCAAGAACCACAGCCTGGGTTTGTTTGTAGGAAGTCAGGATTAGGCTAGCAGCAGCAAATTATTAGTGTTTAAACTTTGAAGTTTTCATGACTTGCTAATAATTAGGAAGTAATGACCATTTTCTTAGAGAAATGCTTCAAGCTCCTTTTTAAATTTAATGTTCTTGTAACTGGAGTTTAAGAAACTAGGAACCACTTAGGTCTACAGATAATTTATGTCTAAATTCTAATAAGAAAGGTTGACAGAGATAATTATGATGGTGAGTTATCCTTAAAGTCACCCTGTTTTTGGGCCCTAGTTTGACCCAGTATTCCCTGTTTCATCCACAATTTGAGTGTAGCCATGTAAAGTTGGCAAAACTGGGTAAATCATCATTAATTCACCCCCTCCCAAGTTCATCTTCAACCTTTGACCTTTGTTTTGAAGGGCTAGGATATTTGCTGCTTGCACTAATTCTATGATGAAGGGCATCTTTTCTTTTCTTTTCTTTTCTTTAAAAAATAAAATTGCATTTCTTTTGGAATCCCAAGATTTTTCTTTTACCTATCATGTAGAGGGATTGATGTGCTTATAGAGGAAATGAAGGCTTCAAAGTTTGATAGTGAAATTTTGTGGTATGTAAGATTTCATTTTGATTTCCTAAGTTTTGGTGTCAAAACTTAGAAGAGATACTAAATTGACAAGTTTAATAATAGTACCTTGACAAATTCTGCACACAAATGTCGAATAATTTGTTTATTTTGAAATTTAAGATTTATCATGTGAGTTTCTAGTTTTGAACGTTTTGACATATAAAGATATTAAATTGTAACTCAACTTCACAGTTCTGTTATTGTCCTTGCAATAAGTTACAAATTATCTGCATTAGGCCAGGTTTGGATTCATACAATCTAAATTTTTGAGATTTTTTGAAAATATTTTTCAAAAACTTTGGCAAAACAAAAAAAAAATTTAATTTATGCTGACATTGCCCATGGACTAACTTCTAAGGCAATTTTAAAGGTCAGTAGATGATGGGTCCTCTTCTCTTTTCGAGAAGACTAAAGGCCATGGAATTAAACCAGATTTGGAAAGCAGGATCTATTGACATAAGTGTAGGAAATTGTGAACTAAAACCTGATTTAGAATGTAGGATCTGTGGGCTCACTATAGGAAAATATTTGCATGTCAGGAAGAAGCAGCTGCTATGGGATTATATGCTCTACTAACCTTGACCAAAAAGGTGCTACAAACTCACAAGTGTCTTCAAGCTCTATTAATTAGTGAGGGGGTGCACCCACATTATTTATTCATTTTTTTTCCTCAAAAGGAGCCATTTGATTGGCCCCACCACCAATATTTTTGGAAAATGGGGCACTCCCCCAACATAGAAGCAAAAATATGCTTCCCTCCCCAAAATAGAAGTATGCTTTGTCATGCTTCCCTTTTACACCTCCCCCCTTACAAGCTACAATATCTTCCAATTTGCAGGATCAATGCTCTCCTCCATATTTTATTAGCTTGGGTTTAGAATTCAGAGATACTTCTAGGGTTTGGACAAGAATCAGCAACTGTGAAGTTTCTATTTAGGGTTGCTGGAAAACACGTGAGTATATGCCAGATACTGACTATACATGGAAAAAATATCCTAAATTTGCCAGAACTTCAAAGAATTCTTTTTCCAAATTGCCCGATTTTTATGATAATTTCCAGTAGGTAGCCAAAAATGTAAAAGGATTCGGTTTTTTCTTCTACTTTCATATGTAGTATGTAACCAAATCTTGACTAAATCATCTATTCAAAATCTTTATTTTGAAAATTTATGTTAAGCTAACATTCAGTCTAAAATCTTGCGCCACCTAAGTTATGATGATAATTAACATTCTTAATTTGAATACAACATTTTTCTTAACATCCACTCTCAACACAGACTTAGGATGATGTGTGATTAAAGCATGAAATGATAACTACTACTGAAGGCCCAAACAAGGGGTATGGGTGGAGCTGCTGCAAAGCATTAAGCCCTTTCTTGCCTCAACTTCTGTACTATAGGATAAAACCAGTTTGGACAACTCTTATGTACCTTATGGCTTGCACAACTTTTGGATCAATTGAGGAACAATTTGACAATTGGGAAATTCATACAAACTTCTTTACTATTTATTGCAGTTGAAGGAATGGTTTTTCGATTTTGATCAGGTTTCAGTCTCATTCATTCATAAGTTGATATGCAAAGGATATTACAAGAAAGCTCTTGAGAAATGAGCTACAGATAGGACTTGAGAATTGGGTAAGAGTAAAGGCATATAAATGTGCTGTTCAAGACCAAGATTGTTATCTTGTCTTATACAATACACAAACAAGTTCTGCGCACGTGTATGGCAAAGTGGTGGCTATTTTCAGTCCATCAGAAGTCCCCTCTTTAATGCCCTCACGAATGGAAAAGTGATAAAGAAATTTCTATCAATAATTAAGTAACGATTATTTTACTTGAGTTGGCCATCACTACTTATAAGCGTTTGTAGTCCAACGGTTAGGATAATTGCCTTCCAAGCAATAGACCCGGGTTCGACTCCCGGCAGACGCAGCAGTGGACGTTTTTCGTTGTCGGTTACTCGTTCTTCTTTGCTGAATTGCACAACACATCAGAGTACAAAGGACTCTCAGAATATGCCTCACTCTTTCAACATGTGCAATTTTTTCTTCCGGGTGTGTATTTGCAGGGTGGATTCTGAAATGCACATCTGTAAGCACCAGGAAAGACAGATTCACGTTTACTTGTGTGGATATCACCAGGTCGTATGGTATTCTTTTTATGCCAGCTGACTATGAAATCGGAACTTCAAAGAGGAATGGAAAAATCTTGATTACCTGATGCCAAGCATCACAAAGTGGACTTGATGCCACTGATTGGTAAAAGAGTTGGCAGTTATCCAATCAAATTTATTGAATGAAATCATAGCATCTGTGAAACACACATCATTATTTTAGCTGCCTTCTTTGGAAAGTTTTTTAACTAGACATTGACTCATTGGATTCATGATCCCATATTGCACCCTTTCTTTTCTAATTCACCATGCACATTCCTTGCAACCAGCGTAGCTAACACATAAATGACAAATTGCGAGATCTCATTGTTGTCTTTTTAAGGAACCCCTGCAACCATTTGGAGGTAGGTGCTCACTAGTAAGTCTGGAACAATAATTGTGGCATATTAGAAGGCTCTGTTGAGTTAGCCTTGACCAAGACTTGATATTTCTTCAGCAATTCCTTCACTGAGGTTGTCATTTGCAGCTTCCATGCCAAGAGCCTGTCCTACCCAGCATTTGGCTAAATCTTATTTCACATCAAGCAAATGCAAATGCAGCAGTAGCAGTGCATATTCAGAAAATAACCCTAGAAGAGAACCAAGTAATGTACAATTTATCTCTTGTGCACATTTGCAGATTTGTTCAAGAACCAGGGCTTTGGAATCGAGATTTGGGACAAACTTGATAGATGGATTCCACCATATTTTTGTCCACATAAGGACTGATGAGAAGTTTACAGCTTTGCATCCTCTCAATTATTTGGTAAGCCTGAACAATGAACACAGACAAAAGCCAACATGATGACAAGAATTTTTCCAAGGAAAGACTTTTGAGGTTTCAAGGAATTCATAGTGTTCTGCCTAAGTGAATAGAAATTTTGTTAGACAGGTTGTTGGGGTGTTTAGAATTCAAGGTTGTCTTGTGGGCTAATTAATAGAGAGGAATGTAACTCTAAACTCAACACCGGACCTGCTCCATGCTGCCTTGGTTGAAGTAAAACTCAATGAGAAGGGCATACAAGTCCCCTACACGTAGAGCTGCCTACAGCATCAACCAAAAAATGCTACATTGTTAGAATGCTCGGTGCTAAGTAAAAATCAGCTTTAGAATCTAAAAATAATCAGGAGCTTCTGAAATGAGGATCCTCTAACCAGCTGCCAACAAGTGGATTCCATCGCAGCAATAAAAAACCAGTTGAGCAACATTGGTTTCATGATTGCAAACTTTTAGAATGTGACATGACCTTCCCAGAGCTTAGCAATAATCCAGGAAAACTTTGGACAGTATGTCAAACCCTTTCCTTTGACACAAATGTCAGTCCTTGACCATGAGACAACTTCTCTTGTGGGTTATTTACCTGTGAGTTTACGTTCCCAGAAGAATTTTGGAGGAGCTCTCTGCAAGCATGCACAAATCCTGTTGGGTCGGTCTTTGCCATTCCTTGCAGCTACAATACACCTTCTCCAGATTGAGCATTGAAAACTAAAAGAACCAGCTTATTCTAACCACATGACAGACTCCTACTTGTCAGTTAAAGTAAACAAGGCTGCTGCACAATGTAAGACTTGGATGTCTTTGCTTTCAAAATCTCTTCCCAAGAAGTGCCTTCCAAGTTCCAGTGTTTGACCTTGGACTCAAGACCACTAGGTCAAGCTGGACCAGGATGCCTATCTTTAGGACTGGCAGCATGTCGTCCTGCCCAATATATTGGAGATCAGTGTCTATGTTTGAACTTGGTCTCAGTTCATTTGCACTTTTAAGGTCCCAAGAACAAATTGCTCCCCATTTTTCTAGAGTTTCTAAAGAAGAAGCTGTTACCTGAACAAACTGTTCAACCTCTTGAATCTGGAATTGCATTGACTGAACCTTCTTCTCCTTATCTATTCCCGTTGACTTCTCCAAATACTTCAATGCTTCCTTCATTGCTTCTAGTGCCTGTAGTTGCACAATACAAGAACTGCAACCTCAGTCAGTAAATTCTAGCCAAATCTGGCAATTGTACATTTCAACTAGCAAACCACATCTAAACCTATGCAAACCCCCCAAGTCGTCCTATTCAAATTCCAGGAGTAAGTCCATAGCTCAGTGTGATTCCCCAGAATGCACAAAAAAGCAGCCACCCCCATCAATTCCAACACAGACAATTATTGGACAATCGGGATCATATTATGGCCATCTGAAGAGCCAAGACCTTCTCATAGTCACGGAATTCATCAATTTCAATTTGAGCACATGCTTCATAGAATGATGCGAGTGACTCCATCTCTGCAGCTTTTGTGTACATCTGCAAGCAAAAATTCAGCATTTCCACATGTTATGATTGTCTTGACCCACACATGAAGCTCCTAAGTACAGGTTGTAAACATTTGAATGAAAATCAGAAATGGGCAATGACCTGAACAATTATCTTCATAATTTTGGCATCACCATGCCAGTCAAGGGTTTGCAGGTAATTCGCTGCCAGCACAAAGATATTCTTCTGCCTGAAAATTTGCAGCAAGAAATATGCAAGCCAGAAACAATGTGAGTCCCTCTGCATTGATGCAAACTTGGACAGATTAGGACATCATATAAACACGATACACTTTAACCCCTGTAACCCCAAAAGGACTAAAGTTGTCCAGTTTCCAATGTATTTTGAGACCCCTGGGCCTTGCCATTGAAGGTGAACTACTGCAGCAACAATGGTTTCCACAATCCACATATGAAAGGAACTCATCCTGAGGCTTGTTACATACAAACATGATATCAGACAGCAGCAACTTGTTGAAAATACATTCTAGAGACAAAGAGAATCACTGCAATCTAAGGTGGTTGTTACCTTGATACATTTGCAAAGAAAATTATCCTCTCTGTGTCCCCTGATTTTAGCAAGGACTGAAAATGCAAGCCACAATAATTTTCCATCAGTCTGTAACTTGTGCTTACAATGGCCTTATGAATCCCTGGGACAGGAATTGGACTAAAAATATAAAGAGCCTAGCCACTGTCTTTTGACATGTGTTAAGAGAGATTCACAAGTGTCAGAGAAAATACAAATTTATGGTGCCAAACATCACTATGCTCAGAACATCACAGCATCTCTTGTGAAGGTCTTTTCAACTGACTGGTCTTCTTCAAGCAAAGAATATCTACTACATGAAAAGGGTACCAAGACAACTGAGAGAATCAAGGGACCAAAAGACAGAGAGAGTTACCTTCATAGCAGCAATTCGGTCTCCCGATTGTGTGTACTTCTTGCAAGCAAGGTGGTAAGAACCTTGATTATGACAGCAATCAGCAAGATAGCTTAAAAGTTGTGTGCACTCTTCAGTTTTCTTGTCTTCTGATTTTGGAGCTATCGCCTCTGCCATTTTGTCTGTAATAGTAATCCCCTCCTTCATACACTGCAGGTAATGGAAGATTTCAACATATAGAAGGAACTTCTCCAATGATTCTAGATTTGAGCTTCAGACCCATTGCTCATTAATCATATTCCTCAATCATGAAAAGAAAACACTATAAGAGGAGGCAGCATACAAGGTCAATTGCATGACGATGCTGCTTGGCAGCTATAAATAGTTGCACTGCCTTTTCAATTTGCTTATGTTGCATCAAGAAATCTCCACACCTATGATGCAATAAGTAAGGTGTCTCTTGAGACTTTCTCATCTTGTGATGCTTTTACACCTCAGGGATGTGGTCCTTCAATTCTTGCAAAAGCAGTTTCAGGATTCAGAGTGTTCATGCTATTGAATTTTTTTATCCAATTTCTCCCTCAGATTCAGCCATCATTGTTAAAAGACTTGCCATTTTCCTTCCTTTCACAGTCTTGATCAAACTTTTATCCTCGGATCTTCTTTTCAAAAATTCATTCTATTGCCTTTGTGTAGTTCTTCATAATCAGAGAGTGCTGTAGAACTATAAGTTGGTAGGAGGAATAGATATGACAAATTTTACAACGGACCCACACCTTGCTAGGAGCGTAGGATCAGCTGCTTCATCAAGATCCTCAGCAATTGCCTTGAGAGCATCAAATAGTTGTGAACAGAAGCAAATATCAATAGCCCTCTCCAAGTCTCCTCCCTGCAAGAAAGAATATCAGAAAGTGCTTTCTAAGAGCCCCAGTACATTTGGAGGCTGTGAAAGGAGAAACTACTAGCTTTTCAAGTTCAATGATTTACATACCTTCTGATACAACAGCACCGCTTCTGCCTGCATGCCTTTTCCCGCGAAGTATTGTGCTGATGAGAGCATTGTCTCCTTTGTGCTCTAAGCCATGCAAGGACAACCATGCATGTTTTACACATCTGTATATAACAGTTTTGGAAACTGGCACCCCCTTCCTCTTATTGTTTCCAAGTTATCCCATAATGCAGCCAAGACTCTTGACTTAAAATGCCCCCACCTAGTGTATCTTGTGGTTCCTTCAAAATTGTAGTTGGTCTTTGGAATACATGCAACTCAGTTTGCCAAGATTTACCTGTAGAGACAGGGAAAGGAGTTCTTTATCCACACCATACTTCATTGCCATCTGAGCTGCATAGGTGGACTTCCCAGCCTTCATGAAGAAATGTATGGCCTGAGCAATTTCACCAATCTTCTCATACTGCACAAATCGTCAATTGCTTCAGTAAAGAGAGACCAATGAAAGAAAAAGGAATGTGTGATCCATAGAGTACTACCATGGCACTGAGATTATGAACCTGAAACTGTAACATATTCCCTAAGCAATGCAGCATCATGAAGGTAAGCAACAAGACATGTTTGGTCTACAGAGCCAAACATTCCAGCCAAAGGTGTGCTGTCCCAAAATGCACAATGGCTTTGACCAATGATCCCATGTCAAGTTCAGGTGGCAGACAGCCAAAAATGGTGCTCAACTTCCCATTTGTGAGGTTGCACAATAGTGGATCATATGTATTGTCTATAGTACCTCATGTTGTTAGTTCTTCCTCTCCATCTCATGCTAGAAAATTGCCTTAAGGAGGATGTCAAGATTGTGTCTGACACGTAGAATGTTCACACAATCAAACTTTCACTTAAGGCCAAGCTTTAAGAAATATATTTTGGAAATCCCCATGATGCCCAAGACTGCAGTCCATCTAGAATTGTACTACCTTTGTGGGTTCTGGAAAAATCTTACAAAGCACTCAATTGAGCATCAGAACTTTACGTCACAATAGTAGCATTCTGTCTTTTGGTTAGCTAAACAACATTTTGAACAGTAGAGTCATACCTCACCCCCCAAATGGAAAGCAGCAGCAAGGTCAGAAGTTGAGGACACAACTTTTGCAGCAGTATCAAAGTCTTTCTGATGGCAGTATACCCGCACCAGAGAGAGGATGTCTCCTGCCTGCACCCAGCAATGAAAGATCTCATTTAAAGACCCCTCGTTTCCTTCTTAGACACACTCTGATCATTCTTCTGTTTATTTATGCCACATTTAGGCTGTGAGGGTAGACATCCGCCATTGATGAGAGCAACCTGCAGAACAATCAAATGTTACATATGTGCTATGCTGAATATGCTACTTCATACACAAGAGATGCAGCAGCATATAGTTCAACATATATCAGTGTTGGCTTGAGTTTCTCCATAGAGACAAAGCTGAGTGACGTACAGCAGTATAATACTCAATTGCTTCAGGCAGGAGGTTATTGGCTTCACAAAAACGGGCCCACCAACGCTGAAGAGCAGGATCAGAACTGTTGTCAATATAGTCTTGCAAATCCTCCACCTGCTGCACTGAGTACAGCATGCGTGGAACCTCATACCTACATCCCAAAACACCTCAACTATTGATCTTTGATAATTAGTAGGGAGTGTGCAGGATAAGTCAAAACCTTCAGAGGACTACAATTGAACAGTTTGATGCTCATTACCTATGGGTCCCAGAAAGTTCATAATGGTCAATAGCCTCCTTGATTTTCCCCACACCTTCCAAATACTTGGCATAAGCGTGATGTGTGTTTCTCAGGTTGACCCGGTCATACTGTGTTGCTACTTCCACTGCTTTCTCCCACTCACCACAAGTCTGCAGAAATCATGGTTTGTTCAATGTAACAAATTCCTGAACAGTCAATATTGATTCAAAGTGAATCTAGTTGCCTTCCTCAGGGTCCACTTGCTTTACATGATCCAAAAGAACATTGATAATTTCCAATATATATTGTCTCAAGATTCGTGTGTGTAAATGGAGAGGCAAACATGAATTGATACATGTGAAATGAGATACTGCAATGATGAGGCACATAAACCTATTGAGGAGAGGGTAGGAACTGCAAATGTCAGATATTGATTGCAAATACCTGGTACAAGAGGTTGAGAAGATCATAGCGCTGGCAACTGGCATAAAGCCTATATGCATCATCTATTTTACCCAGTTGGATGGCAACAGCTGCCACCCTCACATTTTCCTCCTGTCAAAACACAATAAAGTTCAAATTTCTGTTCTCTCCTGATAACTCTGCTCCTCCTTTCAATGGACGAAAGTTGAAAGACGGCAACTGACCAGTTCATTGTTAGCCCTGGTGACAAAAGCTGCTGCTGACGCAGATTCCATATTGGCAAAGCAGTGGAGGGCAACATCCACATGCTTAGTCTTCATACAAGTGCCAGCTATGTTCTCCCATATTCCTTTGTCCTTGATACCACACACAGCTTTGTAAGCTTCAGTTATGTTCCCCACGAGGGTGTTGTAAATAAAGTCCAGCAATGAAGCTCTTGTCTTTCGGTCAGCTTCCTCCTGTTAAAGACAGATATTCTCGAGTGAATTATCCCACAACTTCTTGTTGGAAATTCTCTCTTGGTCAAGCATAGAATCAGTCACAAAAGACTGGGTAGAGGTCAGAGGTGAATTCTTGAATATACTGCAAACTGCAATCCATCAAACAAGCACAAATTCTCTTAGCAAAGCAGCCTGGGACAAAAAAAAAATTCAAAACCAGAAGTCTTCACAGGTCTGTGCACACCCAGAGCTCTTAAGGATCTCTGAGCAGCAGGACCCAGCATAAAGGGCACAAGCACACAAGGACAATGTAACATCCAAGAAGAAGATACATACCATGCCAATAAAATCACAAAGGGTTTTCCTGTCAAAAGAGCCTGCCATGGCCACTTCTTGTGCATCGGTCATCAGCTTAGTATGCAAGTAGACATATGGACAATACATGCCAAGGAGACTCATTCTCAAATCAGGAAGGTCCATCTGTGGAACAGTGAGACATGATGAATAACTGCAGCGAATGGCATGTTGCATCCCCAAAAATATCAATGGAAACATCTCATTACTGTCTTTTGGATCTCTGTGCATGGCTCATATTATACTGTAGCTGAATTATTAATCTGTGCAGATGTTTTCTATTCAGGCTATACAGTCTCCCTGCAGAGACTTGATAGAAACATTGGTCGACATCATCACATCAGGGAAAGTCTACCAATCAGCTTTCAATATCACCTGTCAGAAGGCTTGTTGCATGGATTGTTTTGCACATAGTATGCACATATTAGCTTCCTACTAGTCACTGGTCTCAACAAAGACAGGTAACTGCACTCTATGGAAAATGTGGAAAAAAGGGAACCTTATCATGCTGGAGAATGCCGGTTTCAGCTGTCACAAAGAAGGTTATGACTTGCTTTGTGGCCCCCTTTTCTCCGTGAATCTCATCAGCTTCATCCATCTAAGACCCAAAGAGTCCCATATAAGGGCAAGAACTGGTCTAAGCAGTTTCTAGTCCCTTATAATTCCATTACAAATCTCCAATTATCTAAAAATCTGGTCCAGATGTTCCATGAGAATAGTATTAACATAAAGTAGTCTGGCATGAGCAGCTGATGCATGTTTGACAAGCTGCAATATCTACCATTTCACTTACTGGAATTATTTCACATGCCAATAGCTTAGACTCTTCTCCATCCCAGCAATGTGAAACAGGCCTGCTGTTTATTGTCCTATGGGCACATATATGTGGAAATCAGAAATACAAATGTGAGTACCATGGTCAGGAAAAGCCACTTTTGCAGCAAAGATCTTGGTGAAACACATCTGGGTCATATAGAGAACAATGAGAGCACACAGGGAAATTTTTATACTTAGGTCAACAGCAGGAATCAATCAAGCAGGGGTCCATGGACATTCTTGTACCTCAGATCAAACACTAGGAACCTGTCGAGCTGAGTGTCATATACATACAAACTTGAGACCAGGCAATCATTAGCAAGAGATCCAACAAGAAAGCTCAATTTGCTCCCATCACAGTTGCATCGAAGTGATTCTATCCTTCTAATCAGCTCATTGTCAATGACTACCTGTGGAAATGCACCAAAGTTTTGTTAATTTAAACCATGACCTCTCTCCAAAACCATTTGCAAGAGAGGACTCTTGGGTATCCTTCTGAGACAAGAAAAAGCTGCAAGCATCCCCATTTTCAACCAAATTCTCCTGAACATCATGTCATGAATAATCAGATCCATTGCTTTAATAACCTTCCGGCCTGAACATGAACCGTGAGGCTTGACATCCTGACCATCTAGTTTCCACATTCGAATGTGTCCATTTTCAGTCACCTGCAAACCAAGGTTGTCCCTTGGGTGACAATTCCAACTTGAGAAGAAACATGTGTGCTTGGATACAACAAAATGAAAGCATTCACATTCAGCACTAGTTGATAAAACCCTAATTAGAGCTGAAGATCTTTTGACACAAAAACTAAGGACTAACCACAGCAAGAAATTGCTCACAAACATCCAACTGGATAACTTTTCCCTGAAGCTCATCCAGCATCAAAATCTGTTTGATGGCACCCTGCCACACAGTTACAAAAAATGCATTTGTATGAGATACCTGGAAACTGCTTTAAATGTGCACACAAGAAATAGACTTGACATTAAGTTGCTTTCCATGAAAAGAATCCCTTTAATACCTGGAGAGACAAAACCTTCACTCCAGCATCATCTGTTTGGAAAATTGACTCTTGGTGAATTGCCAAAGATGCACCCTCTGCAATTGCAAATTTGGCCACATGCTGAAGCCCTGCAATGAGAACACAAAAAAAGTAGCCTGTAGTAGGATGGCTTACTGTTGGATCCGAACTAAGAATAGGAGATTTTTCACACTGCTGAGCACACAATAACCCATTTCTAGATTCTTTTGGGCACACATCAGATCGCAGTCCAGAGGTCTAGAAGGCTCTGCATGTGTGTGTTGCATTCTTAAAGCAATCCATCATCCAGATCTGTAAAGGCTAAAAGTATTCTGTTTTCAAAGCCATGATCATTTGCCATGGCTCAATGCACAAACATATACAACATGTACACAAGGATACCAAAGTCAACGACATGATATGGAAAACCACAGCATCACAATACATAATCATCTAGAGATGTACACAATTTGAGGCAAGAATAGTTGTTGTTACCATGAGATCCAAGCTCAAAAACCTCTGCATCATTGAGCTTCCAAATCAAGAAGTGCGAGCCCCACAAGTCAACTCCCTTGATTGCTGAGATGACAGAAAGCACCTTTGTATTGTTCTATGCATGGAGAAACCCAGCCGCAACATGCAATTGACATAATATTCTTAGCCAAAATCTCCACAAGAAAACAACTTGTGAGGTCTAGAGAATCACTAAGTTCTTGCTCAAAGATCTCTTCACAGATGACAGAAAACATATTCAAAAGGGGAGCATCATCCTAAAAAAGCCATAAAAAAGGCATTGCAAGATCAAGAGAATAAAATCTGAATCTTTATTTTCATTGATAACAAGAATCATGAGAGGTCTGCTCAAGATGTAATGGTATAAACGACATGTTCAATTCGACTATGTAGTCATAGATCCACGTTTTTAGCATAGTCATGAAGCTAAATTCTGTCTGATTGCTAGATCCTTTCTTCCTATTTCTTGCTTGGAGAAAATGATGGCGGAAGATGACAAACGTCAAAAGAGGAACTCGCCGCACGCACAAGTGAGTGAAGAGAGGAGCAAATGGCTGCTTGATTGGAACCAACTTGAACAATGGCTGCATGGCCGCGACTCCTCTGCACCGGCGGCGCCGAAGTATTCAACATTTTTTCGGTTTGCTTTTACGAGAATCACAAAATGACAACCAGAGTCATCTTCATGTTGGACAGAGCTCCTCCTGCTCCTCCTCCTCCTCCTCAACGAGTTTGTCAAAAGAAGGTCTTGGCTTTTGCGAAGCTGTAAAATGACGTTACTTACCTGCTTACAAGCTCATGCTCTTTCTTGTTTCAACTGCTTGGTGCCAACCTAATAACTTCCTGAACTGACTTCCAGCTCCCAAAATGCTGATGTCCGTCACAAGCAGCATGGTGCTGTTCTTCCCCTCTTTCTCTCTCTCTCAAGAATTTCACACAAACACACCGCCGATATTGTGTTTAGATTCATTGTAGAGTATAGTAGCTTAAGGGATTTTGTTCCCTTAAAGGGAAATTATGGCTACTTACAGGAGTAAGAACCCTCCCACTATTGAGGAGTAAGCATAAGAACCCTCACATTCATAAGTCTCCTGATTTACATAAGGTTTGATTCATGATAAATCTTGCCTCATGCTTTACCAAGATCACCTCATCCTAGGCCCCTTATTTTGAGAATGCCCCCACCCTATGGCTTTACCCTACACATAGATCATAGCTATTTGTTTGTTCACATTGACAAGAAGTTGATGAATGCTTGAACACATGGTGCCAACTAATAAGGTTTGGGAACATCTAAAGTCTTGAAGGAACATGCATTTAGTCTAAATGAACTGAGTGGAAGAGAATTTACAGTGATGAATTTTGGGGATTTTTTTTGAGAAAATACTTTGTTTCCTTCACGGCCTTTTATTTTGCTCCGAAAAGAAACTCCAGGGAGAAATAATATGTTTTGATCTCAATATTCAATATTGCTCATACATGTGATAAATGGGTCAATAAGTTCTATTCTTTAAGATCAGGAGCTTGTTGCACTTGCTTCATCATGACAAAAGCTTCCATTGATTGTCCATTGTTTAAATTTATAAAGGTCGTTTCCAAATTTATGTTTCAATTGATAGGAGTGCCTTTCTCCTAAACTTTGTTTTTCAAATTATGATTTGACCAATATCAATGGCCATTTCACCTCTATCTATCTATCATAATACTACTACATACACCTCACTGAAAAGGTTATTCAAGTCAGAGTTTTGATCTCTCTTGGTGAAAAGTATGCAGAGCAGAAATTCTAAATTCTTATCATATAAGGCAAAGAGTAAGTTAATACTTCTCTGGAAAAGCAACAAAGTCTGCTTAGTAAGACACAATTGCAACTTTGAAAGTGAATATAACAGGAAATTTACATACAAAGGGAAAAATGATAAGTTGATGTTGAATGCTAGATGTGAACTTTATTAGAATCTTCTCAATCTCCAAAGTTTAGCGAACAATGGGGCACAAATTAGTTTTTAAAAGCAAGCACGAAAAGAAAAAGTAAAGTGTGCAAAGTCAAATTTAAAAATTGGAATTCAAATAAAACATGATAAGAAAAAGCAAAATGCAGTAAATTAAAAGCGAAGACCAAATAATTGAACACAAGGATATAAAAAAAAATTTAAATAAATAAATAAAAGAGCAAAGGAGTGTTTCCATGATACAGTGTACACACTTTTTGTCAAAATTGGAAGTACAAATGTAATAACACATAAAATGTCACTCATTTTGAATTTTCTTAAATATCAAATATAGTTTATTTTCCTTTAAAAATAAGACAACAAGAATATGTAATTAATTCATTTTTTAATGTAATTATAAACCAACAATTTAATAAAAGCTAATTAAAACACCTTGTTTAACAACAATTTGTCGTTTTTCATTAATATAAATTTTTCATTCTATCTTTTTAGAATGATTAAAAAAAAAATTACCCAACTACATCTTTAATGGGAGATCATTTTATAACTTTAAAAAATCATAATCATCAACATTATCATAACATAATGTATATTAAACAATTATTTATCATCTAATATGAACATCATTATTTTCAAACAAACTTAAATTTTTCATAAAAGAAATTGTTCTAATGGTTGTCTTTTTGTATGTGCAAAATTTTATGGCCAATTATTTTAAACTAATTTTAAAACTTAAAATATAGTCTTTGTGACAAGTTCTTGCAAGTAAAAAATGTATTCTAATCAACTATTGAATTGTTCAAATGTGCATTAATATTATAACATAATGAGAGTTTATGATGTGATCCACTTTTAATTTCACATTTCTATTACAAAATCTTTTCCAAATACCTAAAAAGCCACCTCAAAAATGTGTTTTAATAAAAACTGCAACATTGTGACTTTTTATTACATTGTAAAATGGAAATACCCAAAGTTGAATTGGTGCAAACAATAGAATTTCATCACATCACAAGGAATTAAAGCAAAGCATGAAGGGCTAAAATAGAACAAAGGAGCACAACATGAATAGTAGAACAGAAACTGAACAGAAACTGAACAGAAACTTCCTGGCATGGTGATGCTTGTGTTCTTCCTAAACATTGTCAAACCTGAGGTGCATTTGATTCTTCATTTGCGTGGCAATTTTTTACTATGCATTTTTTTCATCTTTGTTCTTTTTTGCCTCAAAGGGTTGGCAACGAGCTTTGGAATGTTTAGGTAAGGTTCAATACACTTTCATTTTTCCAGTTTTTTTTAGTCATGTTTTTTTTACATTGTCCCCTTGAATTCTTTAATTAGGTTTAGGTCTTATGCATTGAATTGTTGTGATGGTTGCTGAAATTCAATATCGAACTCTAAATCTAAGAAGGAAAAGACAAGTTCCCACTTTTCAATAGATTCATTTGAAGTTTTTCAATCTTAAGTTTTCTTTGTCAATTTTGTTGCTCCTTTTTTTTCTTCATTATGATCATAGATTTGGATCTTGTTGATGGGATTTTGACAATAGTGGTTGTTTTGTTGATTAGTGTGATGAAGGTGCTATGCAAAGTTGATGGGTGCAAAAGTGTTATGTGCAAGTTGCTAAGCAATGGAACATAAGCAAAAGTGTTGACATGAACATCATGCACACGATGAAATTTTTCTTAACTTCAAATTATCTGGCCTTTTTTTTGACAAATAAGCTACCACAAGCTTTTACCCAAAAAATGTTAAAACATTGGTGTTAATTTAAAATTCGATGTTAATGTAACTCTAGCTTTTAACATTCTTGCCATGTGTACATGCCATGTCACTGCTTGATCTTAGGATAACATTAAGTAGAAACACAATATATCTTACATTTTACTTACATTTTTTTGAACATTCACTTACCAACACTTTACCTCCATGTGTGTACGTATCATTTTTAATAACTATTTCTCACCTTTCCTAAAATTACCTTCACTTTATAACTATCTCACTCATTTTCCCTAAACACCAACATGGATATAAAAAAACAAATTAACATCTGTTTTTTCATGTCCATGAAATATATATTAATTAAAATTTGACTTTGACATAAATAATGATGAATTATTGAAGACCATATGAAAACATAAGAAAAAAAATAGAATAGTTGATTCTCACTGGTAGTGAACAGCAGCACAGAGCTGAAATGGAGTTAAACATATATAAATCAAAAAGGCAGAGGAGGGGAAGGCTTTACATGTAATTCCTTAAAGAACTTAAACATTCATAGATTGCAAGGTATAGGAGTGGAGGGCATAATTTCGTTCTCACTCTTAAAGTAGGAGGTGTAAGATACCTTGCCTTTTCTATGAAGGAAATTCATGCATTTAAGGTGCCCTCCACATACCAGTAGGAAATTTCTGGGAGTAGTGCTTTACATTGTTGAGAATGTGTGAAGTGTGAAACCGCTAAGGCTCTGCTGCCTTGGCTTGTGCAATTATGCCACTTTGTCTTATAAACACAACCAGGTTCTTCATAAAAGTTATGTATTTCTTCTTACCATTCTGAAAACTTGAAAAGTTTGTAGCACATATTTGAGTTATCTGTGAAGTAACTCTGTCTTCACCTTGTCTTTGGGCGTCCTTTCAACCCCTATCCCCTCTTTCAGTGGTATCCCCTAAGTAAAGACATTTTATTAAATCTCAGTGTGAAATGCTGCAACTCAGCATAGAATACTGAAACTCAGCATTTAATGCACGAGGTTTGAGATGAATTATAATAGTTGCACAATTAGGAGCAGTGAAAATATATGTAGCAGTGGAGGCGCTCAGGAAAAAGGAAAGACAGGATGAAACTCAGTTTATCACCAAAATTGATGATTTTCTGAGTGTCATCCCCCATTGAATGCTATTGTACTTTTTAGCAGGTTTTCCCTTAATCTCACCCGTGTATGACCAAACTCAGGGTTCTGGTGCTGTGTTTCTCACTTTGCGGATAACTCTATTGGATTAGTCATCTTATTTCAAACGTTGGCAAGGGTGATTACAAGAAATTTTGTAACCTGAAACTATTCCCTGAAGATGCAATCAATGTTGTACACTGACAAACACTGGAAGACCCCACCGAGAGAAATGTTTTGTCTTATACCCTTGTAGAAATTCATATCACCACTAGTCACAGATCCTGTATATCATTCTGTCTCCACCATTCGACTTCAATTGATGTTGAGATCATTCAATATGAACCTGGATTCATTTCTATTGAATAAGAAACAGGTTAGTGAGCAAGTTGAGCAAATTGAAGTTATGAGGTTTGCAAGTGAGGACTTTTGGTTGAACACTTACGTGTGAAAATGTTGGGATTACAACTACGGGCTAGATCCAGTTTAGGAAAGGAGCATCCATTTAGTATATGTCACAAATTACAATACTCTCATACCTGCACAGATCCACCTTACACTGCACCAGGTGCTCTATAGAGGACCCCGCAAAATCTTGAAATGTAAAGCGGAATATTGTAGACAGCTTCTTAAGACTTGCACACAAAAGAACACCTAGATGTCACAATCAACATGTAAGCTCTATTAGGGTAATCATACAGCAAGCCAGCAATTGTGGATGCATTCTCCAACATCTGCTACTTGTGCATGGACCTCTTTCGAATGCTTACTTTCTTGCAAGAAATCCAACCACAATTATGGTGTTCTCTGTGATGAAACATCTTGAACCTTATCACTAAGGAACTGGTGAACTGGAAATCCTCAACTCAGAAATGCCACATTACAATACATTACATACTCAGGTCCATAGCAAGAATTTAGAGCCAAATTACATTACAGCAGGGGATGTTTAGATAGCAAGAATAAAACTTCCATTTCAACAGCCAATGATTTCTGTGCAAACGAGGTTATGCACACAAGACATTTGTTTCTCTGGGGAAAGAGATGTTTAAGAGAATTGTGGACAGAACATAAATGTCAAGTCTAGCATAGTCACAGTCACTTTGCTGATTGCTACCTGCATCTTCTCACAATCCTTCTGACAGCAATCGGCCATTACTCAATTGTTCAACAATTTCTCACAATTCCTTCTGTAACCCACTACTTGTTCAACATCTTCAACCTAAGTAGGCACCCAGCTAAAACCTGGAGCAATATGCTTGCCTGCCTGCAGTGAGGACAACAGAATTGCTGGCTCTTGAAGTTACTGGGTAAAAGAGAGAACAATTCTGTCCTCCTGCAGTTCTTTAAAGGCCAGGGTAGAACTTCTCATTGCCAGCCTCCTTTCTTGACCTAAAACCTTGGCCCTGAACAAGCTGATCCATGAGAACTGCAGACCAAGATGAATGATGAAAGAGCAGGAACGATTGTAGCAGATCCCTACGAAAGCGATCACGGCAGGCACATCTCTCCGTCTTCTACTATAAAATCTCGTCTTGTCGCAGCTGCTGACAGCGGACTTGCAGTTCATCTGAATGCCGGCGTCTCGACAGCTTCGACCGCGATTTTTCTCTAATCTCTTATCTCTTGGTGAATTCTTGGTGAATGAGGTCCAAGAGTTTGGGCGTTTGTTGTTGATGGTCCGCGAGATTTTTCTCTCATTTCTACAATAATCCTTGCTAAATGAGGAAGGATTTGCAGCTAGCAAGCACCCAACAATGCAACAAGGAACAGAAAGGAAAGCGGCACAAGTGACAAGAGACGTAAGGGTTTAAGCACCCAGAACCGTGCTGCTCCTCTTGTCCTAGCCAATTCAACCACAAGAAGTACGTATGACGCACACAGCCAAGGCCGCGTATTTCGAGCTCGTGAATGTCACGAGATGAAATGATTTACACAACTTACGAATATGATCGTGAACCATGAGGAACACGCTTATAATATTAATTGCGGATTGCTTGGCGATATAACAAGATCCACTACATCTGCAGAGTAGTTACATGTAGTTGGAGAATCTTGATTCTCACCGGCAAAACACGAAGATACAAAAGGAGCGAGGACTTAGGAGATCAAGAGCATCGAAAGAATCACACCATGCATTTAGCTAGTATATCCGAGAGATCCAGCAACAGTAATCATGAATGCAAACGGCTGAATGAAATCCAGAATTGGTCGCCAAACTTTATTAATCGCGAGAATATCACATGATCACGAAAATCAGCTAACTACAATCTGATTTCACTTCCAAAAGCCCATAAGCTGCATCTGGCTCCTCTTATAGATGAAACAACAACAACAACAAGATGTGCAATCAACAGGTTGGAGTACGCAACAACATGCTACAACAGGATCTAGCTAGGTTGGATCCTTTTCTCATTGAGATTCGAAGATCTGATCATTGATCAGTCAGACAGTGGACTAGCTCGAAATCTCGAAAGATCTAGTAACTACAATACGTTGTTCTCGGCCGCGTAACGTTCTACATGATGCCAGTGAATATCGGCATCGATCAAGCTGCTGCTGCGATGACAGGAAATGCAACAAGTTCGCCCTTGCGGCAACTCCCTGCTGAGCCGCTGATGAAAAACAATGTGGTTGGGATCGTCAACTCATATGCGTGAGGCCCGTTTATCCATGATGAGATGGGGTTCCACACATTGCACATGTTGTAGTCGTTCTCATTCACCAGCAACACGCTGTCCCCGGCCCCATACTGGAAATCTATACAGCCCCAAAAAAACCCAACAACGACAACAATTGGCTTGAAACGATCCACATAATTTCGAAGTCCTGTAAGTTTTGTAGCTTGTTTCTGGTTCATGACATATTCGAACAAAAGGCGATCTGGCGCAGTTCATGAAATATTCTCATGCAAAGGCAGTGAAAAGAACTAGATGGATATCATTCTACAATATTGTACGTCCTGCAGTAGTCATGCTTCTCGAACAGCTTACCGAAAGTGTCGCCGATGTGGAAGGGCGAGTGCTTGTTAACCCACTCCGCGTAAAACATCGGTGAGGACGATACGCTCCAACCGGCTCGATCACCCACTACGTAAGATGTAGCCAGGGTGCTCATGGGTAATGTGACCAGCAGCATGAAAGCTGCAGCCACCGACATAAGGGTTGCGTTCGACAGTCGTGCACTTGCCATTGCTTGGGAATCGAGATCTGTTTACTTTTTCGATCTTGCAGCAAGAGAATAATCCGCTTCTCTGCTCATGATGTACCACATCCGCAACAAGTTAGTACCACACGAAGAAACAAGTCTCGATGAGACGAGGACGACAATTCCATGCATTGTAGATCCAGTTTTTCATTGCGATCACATGAGATCCAGATTCCAAACACATACACACAATCAAAACTAGTACCAGAACACTAAAAGCATCGAAAGAACAGAATTCTCGCAATAATGCATTCATGATATGTTCCAAATAACAAGCGACGTCGACCCGAGCTCGACACTCTGCAGCCCCTTCATCTGCTGAAGAGAGAAAAGAAGGCAACTGAATTGCCACAAGCTTGCGAAAACGCATTGGAAACTGCTAGCAAAGTTGCAGTACTCCATATCATCCGTACTCGAGATGGGCACAATTAATTACGATCTAAAGCTGGAGTACGAAGCTAGAATGCTACAAAATGAAGCAAGTAAGAAGAGAGCTCGCACAAGAACCTTCAATCCACAGCTAGCTGACTGCTCGATCGGAGACAAACGCCGAGGAGATCCGAAGAGCAGAAGTGCGATGGAGATTGAAGAACGAGAAAGACGAGAGAATGAGAAGAGAAGAGTGTGCGTGTCTGGTCCGTGTGAAGAGGCTTTTATAAGCTGCAGACGAGGACCAGAGGCCCTGTTCCCACCGTGCGTTAGCGTTTAGGGTTCAGATTCCACGTTCACACTTTTCCCAAAGGCCCTTGACATCTGTTGGCAAAATCATGAATAATTAAATAAAATAATTTTACAGAATAATAATCCAAAAGATCACCAATTCTTCTTTTAGGAGGCCAAATTTTCACCACTTTGGTGACAATATAAAATAAAATCCAGTGCAACTTATATGTACAAAGGATTTTTGTTGAAAAATGCACCAAAGGTACTAAATTTTGAGGAATTCTTTTTTTGAAATCGACATACTTCGACAATAGGGACCAGGAGGTTGCCAAAATATAGTAGCCAGCAGGATTCTTAAACTTTTCTACTTTCCTATCCAGATGATCAATATTGTGTTTATATTGCAAAATTGGAGAAAAAACAAAAAAAGGGGCCCTGCCAAAGATGTTGGTACTAGATAAACATAATTTAATAAATAAATTAGTTTACACTCTTCATAATGTACAAGGTTAAATTGATTTGTGAAAATTTTGTGTTGAAATAAGAAAGTGATAGTATACTAAATTGTCACAAAAATAACATCAAAATCATCACACTATAGTAGGAGTGCAAAACCATATTTAAAATAGTAATCCCCAAAGATTTTGCCACTAGATAGTAAATTTCAAAATGAAATGATTTATCCCCTTCATAATTTACAGGGTTTTGATTTGTGAAAAGGAATATGATAGTAATCACAATTTAATCTATGGTAACAATAATAACACTCAAAACATCACACTAGGGAATAATATATTGAAATTGAGGGCCTACTTTTTTTGTGATACCAAAGTAAGTACATCACTTTGTGTGTTATGTGTTTCCTTGCATTGTTCTCTATCTCTCTCTTTCACCTGGCCAGCTTCTGGTCCTTTTGTTGATATTACAAGCTGTTTGTTATACTTGTTTTGTGTTTTATAGAAGCTTTCGAGGTGGGTGTAGCCAAGTTGTCTTGTGCTTTGGTCTATAAGGCAGTCGTGCAATTATAGTTTGTAGTGGGTTTTCAAATTAGTCTCAAGATGTGCATGTTGGATAGTATTATCTATAGTGGAAGGGCTGGTCCCCAGATGTTCCCCTGATGTGTGAGGTGGGTCAAAACCCTAATTTCTCAGCATAAAAATGCTAAAGGTTTTTTTTCCTCAATGGTGGAAGGTCTGAATGTGAATGATACGAGGTCTCTTCAGAACGTGTCTTGTTTGAAGGTTGGTGTTTGTGTACAGAGAAAACATTGCAGCACTTTATGCATGTAAATAAGATGTAAAGAGAACTCGTGAGTTGATAAACAGGTGTGAACAATTTCATTTTGCAATTTGGGAATTACATGAGCACCCATACATGGCTGGGGGGGTGTTTTGTGGGTCACATCATCTTGTACTATTGGATTTTTGCATCAAACATTGTGTGAAAGAGTTGTGTTTTGAATGCTTAAGGAAATTTAATTTCATTGCATTGAAGAAGTTCATTTTTTAAATGTACATGGTAATGTAATAGCCTTTGGGAAACAACTTTTGGAAAGAAAACATCAATTAATTGTCGGCACATTTTATTTCTAGTAGGCAACATGTGTAGTGTAAACCCCCAAGCATCTTGTATTCCCAAAATAAGGGCCTAGGTTGAGGCAATATTGTCCCTGCATTTTGGGAATGTCTGCCACCCCTGGGCTGTGCCTATCATAATTAAAGCACAACGTCAACATTATCATGAACTTGAAAGGGTATGGTTCTTATCCTTATCATCGTAAAGAGTGGCTGGGATCTTATGTCTATAAATATGCGCAAGATATTGATATATCATCCCTTTTACTCTTAAGGACAAAGGTGTAAGATTCTTCCTCTTTTCTAAGATTTTTGAATATAAGGTGCCCTCCGAATGCAATTTCTCTGAGTGCTTTATAAATAAAAATAACATTCACTCCACTTATAGATGAAGTTCCTATGTTCTAATGAGAACACAAATTATAGCTTCAATAAGCATCCCATTAGTCAAGTTGAAAATATTATAGGTTCAAGAAGATTAATGATTTGTGTGTTTAAAAATTGTATTCAAAAATAGATTGCAAATTATAATTCTCAAACACTGAAGTTTACTTGTTAAATTGAAAAGCATTTTTTCAAGGATTAAACTAAAAAGGTATTATACATTAAAATGCAAGGTAGTACGGAGCCCATAATATGTGTAGGTGGGTCAGTCATATGAAGGCATATCCATCTTCCCTTTCTTCATCTCGGTGGTTTTTATTATTTGGAGGCAAGGAGTGGAATTGTTTCACCAATTTATTATGATTGAAACCATCCATTTTTTTTTGGACAACCAAGCATAGGTCTTATACAACCTGGATGTGGCCAATGCATGGCAAATTTGAAAATAGCGGTAGTAGTATTGTAACTTGATGTAATTGAAGAATTACTTATATAATTGATTTAAATGGTAAGTTTAATGATTTACTTTTTAATAGGATTTCATAATTTAATTTGGTCATCTGTATTGACTTTCACATTTTAATTTATGTGAAAATCATGTGAAACCATCTGTTTAAGGAACACATGGGTAGCCATGTGTTTAATTTCCTTTTGATTATTTTATGCGAAATCACATGGGTAATCGTGTGTTTAATTTTCTTTTGATTATTTTATGCGAAATCACATGGGGAACAATGTGATAAGTAATTTCTTATTTAGTTTCTTTTTGGATACTATGTAAGAAGATGTTTGTGACCTTTGGAAACACCTTCACTTGATACAAAGTTATTATATGAATGCAAAGTTCGATGGAATAGAATTGTGAAAGGATTCAAGCTTTTGGTTTTGAATAATTTTATGTTTAGTTCATGGTAGGAGAATGGTGTTACATACTAATCATGCATAGACAATATAAGGGTGGGAAATATTTGTGCAACTAAGAACAGAGATTTCCATAGCTATGTAATAAACATACATAGTTCGGTTTTAAACCCATTTGTATTCTACATTTTTTTATTTTGTTGTCGGGACTCGAGTCTGTGTTTTTTGTGTTGTGGGATTTAATTATGTTGTTGAAAGTTTGTAGGAAGAAAAAAAGAAAAGAAAGGAAGAAATGATGTTTGATGTTCAACATCATTGTAAGGCTTATAAGAAATTGTTACCCAAGTGATTTTGGACCCTTTGTTATCAAGAAGATCTTTGTAGATAATGGATTTTATGAGCTTAAAAATGTTGATGGCTCACCATATCCAAATCGCATTAATCATAACAAATTAAAAAAGGTTTTGAATATGTGATTCTAAAGATGGAATCCACAATGAATTTAGGAGTGATGTAACTTGATATAATTAAAGACTTGGACGAAATCCATAATGAGTTTAAAAGTGATGTAACTTGATGTAATTAAAGACTTGAACGAAATCCATAATGAGTTTAAAAGTGATGTAACTTGATGTAATTAAAGACTTGAACGAAATCCATAATGAGTTTAAAAGTGATGTAACTTGATGTAATTAAAGACTTGCACGAAATCCATAATGAGTTTAAAAGTGATGTAACTTGATGTAATTAAAGACTTGAACGAAATCCATAATGAGTTTAAAAGTGATGTAACTTGATGTAATTAAAGACTTGAACGAAATCCATAATGAGTTTAAAAGTGATGTAACTTGATATAATTAAAGATTTGGACGAAATCCATAATGAATTCGGGAGTGATATAACTTGAATATAATTAAAAACTTACCTATGTAATTGTTTTTAGGGGTAAGTTTAATGATTTACTTTTTTATAGGATTTCATCATTTAATTTTATCATGTGCATTAACTTTCACATATTAATTTATGTGAAAGTCATGGGAATCATGTGTTTCAATTCATTTTGATATTTTATGTGAAATCACATGGATAACCATGTTTTTAGTTTTCTTTTGATTATTTGATGTGAAATCACATTGGGAACCATGTGATAAGTAATTTCTTATTTAGTTTCCTTTTGATTATTTCACTCGAAATTGTATGAGGAACCATGTGATAAGTAATTTTTTATTTAATTTCCTTTTGATTATTTCATGCGAAATCACATAAGGAATTGTAACTTGTTGTGTAACTTGATGCAATTACTTAATTACTTAGGTAATTGTTAAAAGAGGTAAGTTGAGTGGTCAATATGGTGCATTGACTTATGTCATGTGCACCATGTGACATTATTTCCTTGTAATTAAATGTGGAATCACATTGGGAACCATGTGATTTTGTTTCCTTGTGATTAAATATGAAATCACATGGGGAACCATGTGACATTGTTTCCTTGTAATTAAATGTGAAATCACATGAAAACCATGTGACATTGTTTCCTTGTGATTTTGTTTCCTTTTGATTATTTGGGGAACCATGTGGTGGATAATTTTTAGGAAGTTTCTTAACTTGTTTTTTTTTTATTAGTATATAAAGGGGTGTTTGTGACCTTGAAAAACACCACCTCCCTTTGTAAAGAATTATGGTTTGAATACAAAATTGTTATTTAAATTTTGCTTTTGGAAAGACTTTTGATTTTGATTGTTTTTGGTGTTGAAAGTGTGTAGTTCATGGTAGGAGGATGATAAAGTTTATTACCTATGCATAGACCCATGTTTTGGTGTTGATTGTGTGTGGTTTGTGGTAGGAGAATGATGACGCTAACTACCTATGCATGCATAGACATATGTTTTTGGTGTTGAAAATGTGTAGTTCATGGTAGGAGGATGATGAAGCTCATCACCTATGCATAAACACATGTTTTGGTGTTCATTGTGTGTAAACAAAAGGAGGGTGGGAAGTAAATGTGCAACCAATAACATAAATGTCCATAACTATGTAATAAAATACATAATTTCGATCCTATACACGTTCGTGTCCTAAAGAACCATGTGATAAGTAATTTCTTGTTTAGTTTCTTTTTTATTATTTTTTCTGACATCACACGCGAAACCATGTGATAAGTAATTTCTTGTTTAATTTCCTTTAGATTATTTTATGTGAAATCACATGATGAACCATATGATAGGTATTTTTTTGTTTAATTTCTTTTAGATTTTTTTATGTGAAATCACATGGGGAACCATATGATAAGTAATTTCTTATTTAATTTCCTTTTAATTATTTTATGCAAAATCACATGTAGAACCACGTGATAACTAATTTCTTATTTAATTTTCTTTTTATTATCTTATGTGAAATCACACAAGGAACCCACGTGATAAGTAATTTTTTGTTTAATATTTTTATTTATTATTTTATGTGAAATCACAAAGGGAACTCACGTGATAGGGATTGCAACAACTCAACAACAATGCTGGCGCAACGGAAGAAGATCAGCAACGAGCTAAACAGCTACAAACATACCAAGAAAAAAAAATGTTGAAACTCACAACACAGAATGCCTACTCAGTCTCTCCACCTCTAGCCTAAATAATTGCCCTACTCGTCTCCACACATTCTAGCTAAACCTCCTCCAATCCCCACAATTCTCGATGTCACCTTCCTGGCTTCCAGCTCTAGCTTCTCATGCACCGTTATAAGACTCATAGTCCCCAAAATCATAAAATCGCCGCCTACCTTAATTCCATCCTTCGGCGGGATCAGATCTCCAATCTCAGACAGTCACAATCAGGTTGCCGTCCGGCCACCCCATAATCGGTCACATATGTCACCCCTCCGTTCCTCAAAAAGCTGAGTCCCTTAGTTCTTCTGACTTTGTGGAATGTGATAGACTTGAAGATCTTTCTTGTTTAATTTTTATTATTATTATTTTATGCGAAAGCACATGGGGAACCACGTGATAAACAATTTCTTGTTTAGTTTTCTTTTCATTATTTTATATGAAATCACATTAGGAACCTACGTGATAGGTAATTTTTTGTTTAGTTTTCGTTCCATTATTTTATGCGAAATCACATCGGAAACCACGTGCTAGGTAACTTCTTGTTGAGTTTTCTTTTCATTATTTTATAAGAAATCACATTGCGAACCTACGTGGTAAATAATTTCATGTTTAGTTTTTTGTTTATTCTTTTATGCAAAATCATATGGAAAACCATGTGATAGGTAATTTCTTGTTTAATATTTTTTTTATTCTTTCATGTGAAATCGCATGGGGAACCATGTGATAAGTAATTTCTTGTTTATTTTCCTTTTTATTATTTTATATGAAATCACATGGGGAACGCATGTGTTAGGAAATTTTTTGTTTAATTTTTTTTTAATTATTTTATGCGAAATCACATAGGGAATTCATGTGGTAGGTAATTTCTTATTTAAATTTTTATTATTATTTTATGCGAAATCACATAGGGAACCTACGTGCTAAATAATTTCTTGTTTAATTTTATTATTATTATTGTATACAAAATCACGTGAGGAATCATGTTATAAATAATCTTTTGTTTAGTTTCGTTTTTATTATTTTATGTGAAATCACATGAAGAATCACGTTATAAATAATTTCTTATTTAGTTTCCTTTTAATTATTTTATGTGAAATCACATGCGGAGCCCATGTGTTAAGAAGTTTCTTGTTTAGTTTTCTTTTAATTAGTTTATGCAAAATCACATGGGGAACCACGTGATAAGTAATTTCTTATTTAATTCCTTTTGATTATTTTATGTGAAATCACATTGGGAACCATGTGATAAGTAATTTCTTGTTTAATTTCTTGTTTAATTTTTTATTATTATTTTATATAAAATCACATGGGGAACCATGTGATAAATAATTTTTCGTTTAATTTTTTTTATATTATTTTATGCGAAATTACATTGGGAACTATGTGATAAGTAATTTTTTGTTTAAATTCTTGTTTAATTTTCTTTTTAGTATTTTATATAAAATCACATGGGGAACTATGTGATAATTTTTTGTTTAGTTTTCTATATATTATTTTATGTGAAATCATATGGGGAACCCACATGGTAAAAAAAAAATTATTTAGTTTTATTTTTAATATTTTATGCGGGATCACATGGGGAACCCACATGGTAGGTAATTTTTTATTTAGTTTGTTTTTTTAAATTTTATGCGAAAACACATGAAAAACTATGTGATAAGTAATTTTTTGTTTAATTTTCTTTCTATTATTTTATGTCAAATCACATAGAGAATCACGTGGTAAGTAATTTCTTGATTACTTTTTTATTCTTTTATGCAAAATCACATGGGGAACCACGTGGCACGTAATTTTTGGTTTACTTTTCTTTTTTTTCTTTTATGCAACATCACATGGGGAATCACGTGATAGGTAATTATTTTTTTAATTTCGTTTTTATTATTTTATGTGAAATCACATGGGAACCATGTGAGAGGTAATTTCTTATTTAGTTTCCCTTTCGATTATCTTATGCAAAATCACAAGGGGAATCAAGGGGTAAGTAATTTTTCGTCTAGTTTCATTTTTATTATTTCATGCAAAATCACATAGGGAACCCACGTGATAGGTAATTTTTTGTTTAGTTTCATTTTTATTATCTTATGCGAAATCACATTGGGAACCTACGTGGTAAGTAATTTCTTATTTAGTTTTCGTTCTACTATTTTATACGAAATCACATGGGGAACCACGTGATAAGTTAATTTCTTGTTTAGTTTTCTTTTGATTATTTTATGCGAAATCACATAGTGAACGTACGTGTTAGGTAATTTTTTGTTTAGTTTCATTTTTATTATTTTATGCAAAATCACATTGGGAACTTACATGGTAAATAATTTCTTATTTAGTTTCTGTTCTGTTATTTTATACGAAATCACATGGGGAACCACGTGATAAGTTAATTTCTTGTTTAGTTTTCTTTTGATTATTTTATGCGAAATCACATAGCGAATCACATGATAAGTAATTTCTTATTTAGTTTCCTTTTGAATATTATATAAGAAGGTGTTTATGACCTTTGAAAAAACATATTCACTTGATACAAAGTTGTTGTATGAATGCAAAATTCGATGGAATAGAATTGTGAAACGATTCAAGCTTTTGATTTTGAATAATTTTATGTTTAGTTCATGATAAGAGAATGGTGTTGCATACGAATCATGCATAGACAATAGAAGGGTGAAAAAATATTTGTGCAAACAAGAACATAGATTTCCATAGCTATGTAATAAACATAAATAGTTTGGTCTTAAACCTATTCGTGTTTTACAATATCACAAGGAAACAAAAAATTCAATGGGAGCAACCATGATACAGGTCTCTTTCTGACAAACATGGAAAAAAATTTAAGTTTTATGTATTCTTGTAGTGTGGGTTACAAATTTGAACAAAGGACATGGTTGTAAGGTGGCCAAAGATTGAACAAATATATATAATAATGGTGATTTTTTGAAAATGGCGAAGTTTTTTTGGGATTTTCAATTCTAAGATTTTCAATTCTCAGAAAAAAAAAAAAAAAAAAATCGTCAAATTCTATAATAAGCTCCACTAAATAGGCTAACATATAGAATGATGCTTAAATCCAATGACTTTTCATAACTTTTTGTAAACAAATCTGGTGAAATAGATTCATGGATGATCACCATTTCTAAAGCTACATAATTTTGTAAATTTTTTGGAAATAATCTTCCAATTCTTCTATAAAAAATTGGAAAAGAAAAAGGAAAAACCTTACTAATGTCCCTTTGAGTTTAGTACATTTTAGTACAAAAGAAATCATATGTTACACCAAATTGATCAAATACTTATGAAAATTAAACAACAATAGACTTCAATGTAATAAATTCAAAGTTGATGTCGATTATATTTATATTTTGGGGTTTTCAATTTTGATTGTTTTTAGACATGTATACTAAAGCTATGAAATTGATAACGACAAGCAAATGCTTGTCATTTTCAAAGCATTTTACATTATCAAATCAAAGAACATGAAAAAGAATATGTTTAATGAAAAATGCAAAACATATATCAAGACTTTGATTAAGTTTGAACAACAATAAGAATATATCAAAAGTCAAAGAATAAGAAAAGAATAGTAGAAATAATTTAGACATGAAGTTTTCACAAATCAAAATACAAGCATATCAAAAGGAAAAACAAAAAACAATTATTGAAATCAATGAAATTGCATTGGGAGATTGTTTTTAAAAACCAAATTTACATACCAAGACATACAACAAGAAATAAATGCTTAAAATTGGATAAATTATTTTAATTTTTAATTTTTTAGACTTAAATTTAGTTGAATGTTCATTGAGACATGATCACCATATGAAATACTATGTTACAAAATATATCTATACTTTCAATATGAAGTTTGAAAAGAAATGTGTATGTACATCAAACATATCAAAATCAAAAGAAAATTGAATGCAATTGTGTATGAATTCTAGTTTAGATTTCAACCAAAAAAAAATTAAAATCTATGATAAATTTTATAAGTGATTACCATAAGAAAATACTCATGTCCTTTTCATATAAACTTGCATATTCAATAATGTTTTAAAATCTGATGTTGCACCAAAAATGTAAAAAATTTATGAAAGTTGAACAACTTGATCCAAGACAACATTACAAACTTCAAGGCAATAACCTCAAATTTTGATTCTTCAGAAATAATCTAAAATTTTATTTTATTTTTCAACATGGAATCTTCAAAATAACTATCTCAGATTTGATTGTGGAGAAATCTCCACAATAAACACTTTGAATGTAAACACAACAGGAGGTGCAGTCATAGCCTTGTGAAAAAAGTTGCTCAAAAAAAGCATCAGACCATCACCTTCATCACAAATGGCAGTGAGAAGCTGCCATGACTCCCGAGCAACTTCATCAGCTCCTGACAAGAGGGAGTAGATAAGTACATAATGGGACAAACCATTATGCAAAATCTACATTTTGAGTTTCAGTCACAATTCTAGAAGGAACAGAGCAAACTCAATCATGATGTTTGTATTGCTAGCACTCAAGAGGAGTCATAGCAATACAACATCACTTTGATGTCACTGAACATTGTAATGGTTAACAGGGCTTACAATGTGTCAATGTGTGTAGTCTGTACCCCCAACAACAGAAATTGCAATTCAATAACTTTGAAATTTATCTTTTTGGCATGGTACAGAAGGTACCTTTTTGAGTAGCGCTGAAATACAAGAGGAAAATTGTTCTGTCAAAACGATCTGTCTATTACTTTGTGACTCCTCACTTGCAAG
Organism: Sphagnum contortum; assembly: GCA_963920785.1. NCBI lineage: Eukaryota > Viridiplantae > Streptophyta > Sphagnopsida > Sphagnales > Sphagnaceae > Sphagnum > Sphagnum contortum. The sequence goes on from OY987282.1 coordinate 11,846,775, forward strand.
GGGACATGCAATGGTCTTGTGCAATGCCATGATGCCATGGCTAATGGAATTGCAACACCTACTCCTCTTTGGACACCTCTGCTCTGTCAACTGGCTGAAACCATTGTCTCCAGTTTGTGTAAATGGCTAGTGCCAGAAAATGCACAAAACAGTATACAGTGATCAAAGCTTCAAACAGAAATTGGTATCTTGCAGGTGGGTGTAGAAACAGATAGATCAAATGGAGAACTACAGCTCCTGATATTGAACAGAATGGTAGCAAGTTCAGGGCTGAGGATTTAACAATACCTCCTTTCTGTTTGTCTGGTCTCCCTCGGGGACCATATACAGGATGTGCTGGTAGGAGAAAGAAGAGACTCAAAAGAGCAAAGTAAGGGATGATAAGACCATCACGCCGAAGCAAAGGGAGCATGGACATTACCGCAATTGGTACTATGTATTGCAGCACTTGAGGCTCATTAAGTGCCAATAGAGTTGCTGGTAGCACCGGCAGCAATATTGACTTCTCATGCACTGTGAACAGCAACAGCAAAGTAACATCAATCAGCATGCATCCTCACTGCAAGATGTTGCAAGCTCATATCTATGACAGACAAAAAGGAGAACGACAACACCCTGTGAGCCCACAATTGCAACTGAGAGTCTCTTGACTCTACGACGTTACAGATATTGCCTCGCAGGAGTTCTGCAGTCTTCCCCCAAGGCTTTGCCCCACATCTGTAACTGAAAAAAAAAATTGACTGAATGATTGGCTCCCAGTGATCTCTGTTTAGTTGGATTGACGAGCATGGTAAGTGTAGCATTCACCCTACCAAGCTTCAACTAACAACATAGGTGGCCATGAGCCCAGAACACTAGGTTATTGCTTGATCATGGTCAAGGACACATTAAGAGATGTTCAGTGATTGTCTCGACTATACTTTACAGTTGGGCTAACCATTGCTGACCTTGAAATGCAAACAGGTAGAAAGCAAAAGAACTGTTGAGCATTGAGAAGAGGAAGCCTTGAGCACTTGGAGCCAAAATCTGCTGCACCATGGATGGCAGGGATGCTCCTATTGTCATGCCCATAGCAAGGCGTGCTAACATTGGAATGGAAAAAAGCTGTTTCCATTTTATCAGTAATGATGTGCTGCACCAGAAATTGGCCACATAGTCCTCATAAAGACCGCGCTCCAAGGGGGCTAACCGAGACAATACCTGCAGTGAAAACCCATACCCATTCTGGCAATCAGACTTCATTACCATGTAAATTCAAAATGAATTTTTGTGTGCATAAAAGGTAACGGTTATTCTGATAGAAGACCGGAGGATCTACCTGCAAAACTGACTGCCATGATGACAAAAAAGGCCACCAGCAAACAGCAAATGTAGCCAACACCATGACACCTAGCCTCATCACACCCACCACAGGAGAGCGACACTGGAAACACCGACCCAGAAGATGGGCAAAGAATGCTGGTGCATAATATGTGCTCATCTGCATCCATAAATTCATAATGCGAAAGAGATCAATTTGCAGTCAAGTCTTTATATACTCTTCAGCACTTCTTAAATAGTAACCAATATGGCATTGAGCTAAATACTGCTTCAAGCAGATACTTGCCTCAGTAGTAGCAAACAGCAAGATTAAAATAGTCAGACACTACTGTTCACATCACCATAGCATCAGTACCAAGTTCAAGCAGAGACTTTTCACAGCTATCTCAACCAGCACAAGCTTAAAATAATCAGGATGGCAAGACCCATTGCTCAACAACCCACATATCTGGATGAAAGAAGTGGCTACTAAAACTCTTATGGTTAACTATAAGAGCCAATCAAATAAAACTGCTGGTTAACAAAATCTGTAACTGAATGATTGGCTCTTATAGTTAACTAGAATGACTAATACCTGTTTGTGATTGAGTGAAAGAGAGAACAAAATGCATGCCATGAGCTCCTGCCTCATAATCACAGCTGCGGCAGCTCCAACCGCCAGACCCAAGCTGATGCAGTTATACTGAAATCAATGAAAAATTTTGGTTATGATGTTTTGCCCATAATCTACTCATTTGCTCATTCAATTGATGTTGTTTGTAAGGATTTCAGTTGGTTGCCATTTTCCTCCTTGTCAACAATTAGACATAAACTCTGGACACGACTGACTGCAAGTAATAAAGTGCAAAGCGATCAATTGTATGGACAGCAAGGGAAGAACCTGGAAGTGCCCATGGTCAATCAGCATGAGAGCTGGTTGAAGAAGAATCATAGCTAGAGCCCAGGCCTGCTCTTGATTGGCATGTTGGCGATAGTACAGAGCAACAAAGATAAGGACTGCAGGAAAGAACACAAGGATGTCTGATGACAGAACCGTCCAACGCATCAACAATTTGCTGCACCCCTCTCAACCAATTGCCCCAAATTGTCTTCCTTGTCATTTGACTCAATTTTATGCCCATGTCTATCCCTCACCTTAAGTGTCCCTCGCCCTGTGCAACCATCTTTTTGTAGAATAGATCTGGCACTTGTATCCAATAAAGAAAAGGTCAAATTTGTACTACCAAGACATACCTGCTGGTGTTTTCATAACCTTGGGATGTATGAAGTGCTACTGCAGCAGGTTCAACAGCATTCAAAAAAACACCATGCACAAAGCTCTGGTATGCTGTAAGAGGCGGGTAATCAAGTCCCCAGTAACGCAGATCATTATCTGTAGTGTTTTGGTACCATTGCTTGACTGGAGTGTGAACCGTGATTTCCATCCAATGCCGCTGAGCTTCATAGTCTCCATATTTGGGAGGCACTGCAGCACCTGCAGGAACAAAATCCAGGATCGAGACAAATTCAGGATTTGGGCATCTACAGAAACAGAAGGAGACCCACATTTGTTGATGCTGGAGACAACAGTAGCAAAGCAACAACGAGCATCACACATGGGTTTAAGGTTGAGGGAGTCAAGGATCACACACATTGTTGAGATGCCGCAGCAACACACACAATCCAGTCACTGGGTTTAGAGAGTTGGTGGCTCCAAGGGTAAGAGGATGATGATTGTTTGAATTCAAGGCTCTGGAAGGCTTCACCAACATCAAGCAGCACTTATGTGATTTCCAGTTTAGATTTCAGGGGGAATGGCCACACCTCCACAATCTGAAGACTGAGGATTTTGGGGAGTCCAGAAAGAATCAAAGCTTTGGGCTGCCCCAACATTCAATGCCACTTATCTGCTTTCCAGTTAGGATTTCAAGGGGAATGGCCTCACCTCCACAATCCAAAGAATGAGGATTTTGGGTAGTTCCAGGAGGAATCAAGAGTTTGGCAAGAAGGCTACATTCAACAAAAACAAGCCTCAGAGGACATGCCACTGCTACTCCTCTGTCTTTTTTTCAACAGATAAAAGCCTCCTCAATATTTTTTCTGTGACAACAGAAGAGAGAAAGGGGCAAATAGGACATGAACATATACCTGAATACGAGTGCAGCGCCACAAGCATCCGCAAAAGGAATGCAAACATGGAGATTGCTAGAAAGGTAGCCCATTTGTGAGATTTCCAAGGCCACACAAATGCTTGCTCCATCTTCTTCTTCTTCTTGGTCCTGATGGCACTTCTTCTTGTCAGTAGAGTTATGAATGCTGAGGTCGATCTTTGAGATCGACAGTTTGGAGTCCTTGAGACATCGGTCTCCGACTGCAGCATCTTTTTGTCATCGTCAATTGGTTTCAAGATGTCACAAGAAGCAGCAGCAGCAGCGAGTTTGTGGAGATCGCAGTTATCACAACTGAGCAACAAGCAAAGAATGGCATTGTTAGGAGCTTTAGCAATTTCTTCAGTGCTATTGCTCATCATGTACACATGCAGAACCACCACCACTACAAGAAAACAGCATACTTCTTCTTCTGCTTGTCGCTCTAAAGGTCATGCGGCACACAAACAATGCAAGAAGAAGAAGAAGGACGAGGAGGAAACATTCTTCTTCGGCTTACTAAGAAGCAGCAAGTTGGAGCGATCCCTATCCGCGGTATACACGACGCAATTGATGATGAAGAGAGAGATGAGGCTGATGAATCCGATGATGAGCAAGAGGACTGTGAAGCAGATGAAGAAGAAGAAGAAGAAGACGATGCTGCTGCTTCTCCAGAGGAAGAAGAAGAAGAGAAAAGCAATCCAGACCTTGATGCTGCATCAACATTCTTCTTCACGCCTGTTGAAGGTGAGTCTGATGACGATGATGATGCGAGAAATGCATTGGAGCGTGAGTCAGCTCACACCTCTTTCTGCTTGCCTTCTGCTGTTAATGTTTTTGAACATGGTAGACATGATGATACCGACGAAGAAGAAGAAGAAGAGGATGGCATATTCTGGAACAGTTATCTGTCTTTTCCTCAAGCACAAGAAGAGAGTAGTAAGACAGGAAGAAATGCTGCTGAGATGATTGCAAATGGTGGATCGTCGAGCTCCCTGAATGATGCTTCAACCTCTGTCTCCACAACTGAATTAGGTATGAAATTTTTTTCCTAGCTTCAGGGAGTATTGGAAGCTAGCATGCTTGTTTCATTGTCTTTTTTTTGGTTTCATGAATGAAAAAGGCTGAATTTCTTTCTCTTTCACATATTAGGTTAGACTTGATTTCAGGTGCAAGAAGTGCACAATTTCTTTTCCATATTTTTCTTCTTGTACAAAGCATTCTTCATGCAGTTTCTTTCCTTGGATTTTGTTTGCCACTCCTCTTTTGATGTTCAGCGTTTTTCAGTGAGAGAATTTTAAACAAGGTTCACTAAATTCCATCACTGCAAGTCATTTTTTTGTAAGCATCTTTTTTAGCTTGTGTAGAATATAAAACATAAGGTCTCAACAACCAGCACAGCAGTAGAACTAAGAAGATCATCATTTTTCTTCAGGTTTCTGCATTGATACTTAGAGGATCATTTTTTGGGAGTTTCTGCTTTGCTACTGAGAAGATCCATTTTCAGGTTTCTGCATTGTTACTCTGCAAAGAAGATCCATTTTTGGGTTTCTGCATTTACTACTCAGAAGAACCATTTTTAGGTTTCTGCATTGCTACTGAGAAGAAGATCCATTCTCAGGTTTCTGCATCAGTGCTAGTTATTAATTTGGAGTTGTGCTTCCAAATTCGAAGGTATTCTTCCACATGTGGTGAATGGAATTTGCACTGGACTGACAGTGTTGTTAGTCTTTGATTTCAGGGCTAGCTCCAGCAAATGTGCACAGAATGGGTGATGCATTTTTTCAGAGGGAGGATATGGAGTTGCCAATCTGGCCAAGTGTTTCTCCCAATGTCAGAAGACTGTCAGCCTGGAAAACCCTGTACTATGTGTGTATTTTGTATGCCTCAAGTTCTGTAATGAAATGGTGAATCCCCTGCTCCCCCACTCCCCAACACACCTCCCCCCAAAAACAACCAACACTTTTCAGACCCCAGGTTTTTAGTGCTATTCTGATGTTCTTTATGCTGCATCAGTCAATCAGAATGTTGCCTGTCTGCAAGATGTTTTCTCACAGCAAATGCAGAGACACAAAATCTCTCCATGTTTTGTACTTCCATCAATTTCTGAAAGATTTCCCAACTTCATATAGTGTCCTTTCGCATCCCTTGATGTTATTGTACCCAGTGAGCAGGTATCAATTGTACAGCAAAGATGCAAGTTTTATGGATTTTCCAGCACCTTCGTTACTGCATGCAATTAGGTTCACATTTCATGCAGTGATCTCCATATTGATTCAGCGCCATCTGGAGTATTACATCTTCCTCACCAAGCATCTCATGGTCCTTGTACTTCCAAAAAGGTACGGAATTCGATTGCCCATTCTGTAAGCAGCTTGTTCATCAATCAAGCAACCTGATAAAGGCACAAAACTCATGTATTTGTGGAGCTGCCCTTTTGATTCATTCATTAGCTCTGGATGGGTGTAATACACCAACATTGGATATGTTCATTGTAAATGCAAGTCTCTTCATTGCTCTCGATTCATGTGATTTACTGTAATGTAATTTTAGCACCAGGCGAAAGCTAGTGGGTCAGTTCCATTCCAAGTGATGTAATGTGCATCTAATTTGCATGGTTGTCCAATAATCCCTAGATTTGGGTAATGATGATCTAAGAGGATTCATTTCTTTTGGCTTTTTTTCTGTGATAACCAGTATTCCCCACAGAGAGTTAGGTCATGTGCATTGAATTATGTCCAACAATTCAACAAAACTTTATCCTATATATGGTCCAATGTTTCAACTCTAACTGGAAAAAGTTTATGCATATAAAATTTCACGATCATGATTTTTTTAAAAAGAATCCAAGTAGAGAGTGTTTGAGTTCTTACATCGAGAGCCATGTAGTTGTTGTTGGTAGGATCCCAAATTGTTTTGGGAAAATACCCCCAATCAAAGGTTTTACAAACTCAAAGAGCTAGTCCTAAAACTACACCAGAAATTTTCATTAGTTTTTCTTAAAAGTGAGAATCGCATCTTTGCAAAACTAAGAACAAGACAACACTAATATCTAATAGGGAGATTTTTATGTGAATCCTGATCGATAAAACTTGTTTGGACTGAGTTTGACTTAGACAAAGGATTTTTCACAAAGAAAATGGTTCAAATTTTCCAGATTTCGAAAAAAAATTCCAAATCATCATATTTTTATGAGAAGTTCCAATAGGTAGCCAAGAATCCAAAAGGATTTTGGATTTTTTTTTGCTTTCATATCTAGTACATAGCCAAATCTAGCTAAATAATCCTATGGGTGATTGCCACTTCAGCTACATCACAAAATTGAAAAAAAAGCCCCTGATTCAAACACTCATCCTTGTTCCAAGGAGTTGTCAAGCTACATACTTTCATAAAAACTATTGGAATCGGTGAATCCTAATTGGTTAGGAATCACAAGTTCATGTTAAAGAGACAATAAACAAAGTCATGTCGATGGTGTTTTGTTTTGGACAAACTTTGTCATTTTATTGACAAAAAAAATTGGGAGAGTTCTTGGGAAATTCTGTTTCTCTAGAGTAAATTCTACTAATTTTCCTAACTTTTTGAAAAAAAAAATTTTTTGACAAAAATTTTATATCACAAAATTGGTAGGAAAAAAAAAAAACCTGCATGTCAGTCTTTAACAAACCCTACTCCATCATGGATTCAAACACTACAGACCTTTGAGGCAGCCTTAAAATATTGCACATGTATGATGTGTGAACTTCTGCCCAATGTAAAAATTATATATTAATTAACAAGAGTGTTCGAAGTTTTGCAGAAAGAACTCCACAACATGCCCAGTAAGACTTATTACAACTTGAGTTGTAAAGTTTGATGAGAATCACTACCCTATGCTTTTCTTCACATTGCCATGTCGTGTTGATGAAACCATGTTTTTATTCACAACAAAACAAACTGGGAAATTTTTGGAATTTTTTTTTGTTTCTCAAGTATAAACTAGTGTGGCCTGTGAACCCATTACAAAATAGGGAAACTCAACATGTGAACATTGTTTTGCAAATGTATGTATCAATTTTTTGAACAGCCAAATGTGAAAGGAAATCATGCTTGAATTGAATGGTAAGCCTTCAAGTCTTACCGCTTTCTCAACTGATTTTTCCTTCCAAAACTTGGTTTTTTGGAATTTATTTGAATTTGCAGTGGCAGAAGTCACTTTAAAATCAGTATCTCCCATACTTTGAATCCAAATCTTACCAAATAAATTCCATTAAATCCTGCTCATCAAGATCTTTCCAGCAACACCAAACACACATACCAATTCCTTCGAAATTTTCACCTATGATTTAATTTAATCTAATTTTCAGTGAAGAAATCATTCAATATTCAAGAACTTTTTGCACTGCAAGTCCAAACATCATGGAACCAAGCCCATGCACCCCTCCTTGTCGAGAGCTTTCCAAAGACACCAAGAACACGATCTGAAACATCCTGGTTTGGTGGATCTCATAACTAGAATACACCACAAAACAAAACAAACTACCTTCCTTCATAGATAGATTTGACTAATTTTTGGAAAATTTTGCCAAATTTTCAATATCACAAAATTGGGGGGAAAAAAACCCTGGTACTCTTATAATGTTTGCTTGAAAATACCACAGCATTCAATAAGTGAGATCCAATTGTTAAAGTTTACACATGGTTTCTTAGTACAACTCCAATTATACATACAGTTACACAATAAAACCTTTGGTACTAAATTTTTGCAACATATCAATCATAAATTTGCAAAACTTATTATGTGTTTGTGGACGAGAAATGTTGTGCATCGTCATGCCAATGCCTAAACTTACTACTAATATCACAACCAGCAATCAAATAACAACTAACCCCACACACAAGAGCACAATGCAAAGAACTTGACTTGGGCCAACTTGTCAAAGCATGTTAACTCACACTCTTGATATCAATGTTTACATCCATTGTTTTCGACAACCATCAATCAAATAATGAACTAACTCTCACAAAGGCAAAATAGGACAAAACTTAGCTTGGGCAGACTCAACTGGAGCATGTCAACTAAAACTCAACAATCAATCAAATAATAGCTAACCCATACAAAAATAATTAGCTTGGGTAAACTCAACCAGAGCATGGTAACCAAAACTCAAATTGAAGCTAACTCTCGCAAAAGGCACAACACAGAAAATCTCACTTGGGCAGATGTAACATGTTAAACTACAACTTGTGACAAAGACTGTTGCTTCTTTTGTTGTAATCATGAACTTAATTGCTCTGATCTGACCTTCAAAATTTTGTTTAGAAAGAATTTATTTGGAACCACACAATTGAGATATGTGATTACAGAATTGCATTGAATCTCAGCTAGTGTTTAGCAGCAAAACAGCGAACAATTTACTGTAGCTGCACCCTTTTATTCTTTCATCCTTGTGGCCAACATTAGCCACACGCTGCATATGATCCTACCAGCATTTTAAGAGATCACCTCATGAGGCTACTGGTTTGTACAAGTTGGGTGCAGATGAGCAAATGATTTGTACTGAAATAAGAGGCACAGAATTACTGACAATTATCTATATTAGGTATTAGGTGGCTTCAAGCAAGCCTGAAAACAATGAGTTGATATACGCATTCTATCACTTTTTTGGTGAAATTTATTGCAATAGTAGAAAAGAATATAATCACATGAATGCCAGTGACTGCCAAGACTAACTGATCTATACACCAAACGGAAGTTTGGGGGCCTCATGAGGCAGCGACACCACATTACAGGCTGATTTTGTTGAGATCTCTACATAACAATCTCGGGCTTGAAAATACTGGCCTTGATCTCTTTGTGCGGAAGAACAACACCACCATTGCTGAAGACTTCATCACACACATGGACATCCTCACCTAGCACTGTCATATTCTCAATGCGTGCCCATTGACCCACAGTTGAATGCCAGCCAATGATACTCCCCACAATGCATGCATGCTTTTTCACACGAACCCCGCGCATTATTGTACAACGTGAGAGACGAACTCCTGACTCGATCACACAACCTTGGCCAATGGATACGTCAGGTCCAATTAAACAGCCATCCCCAATCACAGCACTCTCATGCACAATTACGTTACCCAAATATGTTGGCCCTGAAGCAAGTAGATTTGGAGCCTTCTGTCTCAAGGATGCAAGGTATAGGCGAAGACCAATAGTGTAATCACGGGGTTGGCCTATGTCCATCCAGAAGCCAGGCAAAACCATAGCAAAAAGTTTGTTTTCAGCTGCAATTTTTGGAAAAATTTCCTTCTCAATTGATGTGGGTCGGAGCTGAATACGGTCAAGTGTTTTTGTGCTCAAGAGATAGATGCCTGCATTGATTTTGTTTCCCACAAATTGCTGTGGTTTTTCCACAAAGCGATGCACACAACCGGTCTCTTCATCCATCACAACCACACCGTATTTGGATGGCTCATCCACCTGCCCAACAAAAAATTCATGCTACATTCATTTGCATGTTGCACTAACTCACAGCATCCTGATCATGTGGCTGACCACTACTGAGTTCATATCATACCAGAAGCAGATCTGGGGTTTTCAAATTTCTACCCCAACCTTAAAAAAAAATAAAAATAAAAAAAAATTGTGCATGCCATGATAGATTCCCTGAGCTACCATGAAATGCTTCTTATGATGTCCTTGACTCTAAAATAGGATCCCAACTGCTAATTTGTTACCCCAACTGACTACAGAAAGAGAAATATGTCCACAACAGAAGCAGTGACAGTCATACAAAGGACCAATCCAACTGACATCTTAGCCAGACATAGTGTGCAATTGATCTACCTAAGAACTGACAGGGAAAAACAACAGCAGTACCTGAGTTTGATAAACATTACCTTTGTTACCATAATTGTTGCTTCACCACCATGACTCTTGTGGAACTCAATCATTTGACCCAAAGGGTACTCGCTGATGACATCACTGTTCAACACAAAAAATGGATCTCCTGATCCATCATCAAGTATTTTTCTGGCCAACGCAAGTGGGCCTGCAGTTCCCATTGGCTCCATCTCCTGAGAACATATGATTTTGATGCCCAGTTTCTCTTCAAAGTCCCTTATGAAGTTCATCATCACCTGCACCAACCATACAGTTTTTTTCTTCAGACACTGAGGATGTGAGCACTGTCCAAATTGGAGAAATTGGGAACAGATATTCATAAGCTGGCAACCAACTGCAAGCAAGTCAGCCATTTGCTAACAAAGCTTCACATCTGCTGATTTTCAAGGTAGTAGTTAGTTGCCACGCCACAATTTTGCAGGAGTCCGACAGACTGACAAATAGGAAATGTTATAATTTCTTCCAGAGTTCTTGTAGACAGATGCATGATTTGCACATATATATATGGCAATAATTTTCACCTTATAATTTGCAATTTACAACTCATGAAATATCATGAATTTTGTACTTCAGATCCACGCCATCAGAGAAAAATCATTGCTCCACAAGGGACACACGGAATAAAATTGCACAAAAAAAGATTTCTTTCTTTGATTTGTGAATTCAGTCTTTACCTCAGGTTGATAGTTGATGGCCAACACCACTTCATTAACTCCAGCTGCCTTCAATGCCTCAATCTGCAGAAGCCACTCATGTCCCACATCTTGATGGCTTAAGCAACACTTGTACCCCACCCCACAGAAAAAGAATTGAAACCCCGTCCCTTCAAGCAAAACTGGGAGGGTGGTTCTAGATCATCCGTCAGGACTCAGGAGTGAGGGTTTAAAAGCTTTGACAAAAGCTTTGCCTCTCATCTTCTGCAAGATGAAAAAGCATCTAAACATTCGGTTTGCCAAGTTTCCACAAAAGACTCACATGTCAGTCTGTCTTCTGACCTAAAATTCACAGATTTCTATGGGCAGCAATCTGCTTCTTGAGAAGATACTCCTGCATGTCATATACGGTTTGGTCTCAATGATGTGAATCACATGTAGCTCTATGACCAGCACCCCCCTTGTTGTACTCTTTGGAAAGAGTACAACATAGTTTTTTCGTCAGAGAAGCATTTCTGGGCTTTGGGTGGTGCTCAATTTTCGCATAACCTCCGGACCCATGTGTAAATTTGCACAGGAAACAATTGGGAAGTCAAAGGAGTTCTTTCTTGTTTTGAGATTTCCTTATTCAGGATCCTGGTGGGGGGGGGGGGGAACAAATAGAAGCTATGAGAAACCAATGTTTGACCACCCACACACACCTGGTGCAGAATCATAGGCTTGTTCGCAAAGTCCACCAGAGGCTTAGGCACACTCAGAGTCAGAGGCCTGAGTCTAGTCCCAAAACCCCCCACCAATATCAACGCCTTCATGTTGGCAAGCAAAGATGTTTCCACAAACACCACAACAAACTTGTTGTCCTCCTCCTCCTCCTCCCTCCTGCCTCCTGCCTCCTTCTTTTGGTCCTTTGTTTCTGTGCACAAGACCTCCAACACCAGATCTGAAGAAGCAAAGAAGAAGAATACCCACCCACCACCCCAAACAAAACCCAGGAAAAAAAAAGAAAAAAATAAAGACACACACACACAGAGAGGAAATGGGGGAAAAAAAATCCTTCTTCAATAAACAGAGAACCAGTGAAGCCCAACAACAAGAAGTGAGAGAATCCTGCAGATTTGGGTGTGAAAAATCTGGAGGAAACTCGTGCACGACGAGAGCTTGAAAAATTTCACGTCTTCGCACTCTCTTGTTCGTTCTTTGCGTTCTTAAAGGCCGAGCTTTTCCTGGCGTCGTCGAGGTCGGAACCATTCATCCATCATTCATCGGATGGATCACAAATCCAATTCTTCATCCAGGTAGGCATTAGTAACCTACTCACAAATCTGACTGGTACACAAACAAGGAGGCCCCAAAAAAAAAACTTCCTAATTGGTTTTACTAATTAGGTCTGTTCCTTACTAATTCCTTACTAATTAGGTCTGTTACATAGTCCATGGTTTAAGACTTTCAGCCAAGGTTTAAACTCTGGATATCACCTTTTTTTTAAAAATATATCCGAAGAGTTTTTAAGGCAATATCAGGGTCTAATATTTGAAAAATTTGGATATCTGCCCAACATTGGTTTAAGGGTTTAGGGTTTTAGGTTTTAACCGGTGTTGGTCTCGTATCAAAAAAATTATACCGTTCTAGTATCGGTATATAGGTTATGGGAAAAATGAAATATCATGCCAACATTGGTATGTGATATAACTTTTAGGAATCAAGTACTAGTTTAATATAAATTATAGAGGGATGTGAATAGGCTATGCAATGGTATCAATATCATAAATATTTTTATTGCTATACCAATTAGTATATGCAATGAGGCATTGGTATCAATGTAATTTTATTTTAATTTTTAATTTTTTTCGATCTTACATTTTTCAATGTATGACAACACTTAATATGACATTGAAATGTTCAAGGTCCTCATTGAGAGGCACAGATGTGAAACTTTCATATATGTATGTGCCCATAGCTAAATCAACGTGTTTAGATTACATATGTCTACAACTTGAGAGAAATCATCAATCAAAATGAATGTGAATTGCAATTTCCATTACACTTTTCTTGAATGTAAAAAAGTAAAAGAATTCAAGCACCCCATTGCACATCAAAGGATGGTGCAATAAAGATATATAATGTATTGAGCTTCTCAATCTTCGTCTTTGCAATGCTAAATGGAAGAATACATTGCTACTTTAATCTATACAAATGTTTACAACACTTGAGAAATCTCATAATTCAACTCAACATAAAGAATTCAACAATCCCATGACAAAGGGAGGTGCATCAAAGATATAAGTGGTTTTAAATCTTATGTCCTATATTTGAAATGACTATTGTAGGCCTCCACTATACATATGTGTTTGTTGCTACTTGTTCTAATATGTATTCGAATTGGAAGCCCAAAACAATTTTAGATGTATTTAAGAACTATATCATGTAATCTTCAAAAAAATTAACAAATGTGGTAATCGAGTTTCAAAAAGACAAGCTTCCTCAATCCCATCCTAATAGTTATCAAGTAGGTCCTTTTCAATGGGAAAGAAGTCCTCCATGCTCCCAAGAGTAAGAACACAACCAATCCTTGCATTAGTCAACCAATTTTTTTTTGTCATCATTAACTTATCCAAATTTTACATTCCTAATAGATAATGTTACAAATTGGTCAATATGTCAACAATATTGAATATTCAAGCCAATTTTTTTGTAAGCTAACTTCCACTCATACCTTCCCTTCCCGAATTTATTTGTCCATGCAATGGTATTTTACAGAGAAGTCTAAACTTCCATGAATTCACATGTTTCATTCCAACCCCCACTTTAGTTTCACTTGTGACATATTAACATGCCTTAGACATAAAATGCCAAAAGAAAATGTCAATAAATGATGATGCAACTCGTACTACTGCACAAAAAATAACATATATTAGTGCAATAACAATGGTGTTTAGGTTTACACCTTGATCCTTGACATAAACAATAATTTTGGTTGTAAGTTGGTATTCAACCAAAAATGACTTCACTTGTTCTACCAAGGTTGCTCTAGATGTGTTAAGAACTTCAAACACACCAACTACAACATGGCAAGGCACCCACTCCTCATTAATAAATTTGATTACCAATGCAAAGGTATTGAAACTAGATTTGGACATCAAAAGATCAACCATGGTGGTTGCACATAGTGCAATGGAGGGGAACACATATAATTCCATTGTGTTAGCCAACAATTCTAAAATGTGTTCTTGGACAAGTTGCTTATGAAATGGAAATCTCAATCTATCACATTGTCTTATTACAAAAGTTTACAACCATGAATTTTCCATAACTAACATTGGCATGTACCCTTTAACAATGAATAGGATTAGGTCCTCAACATATAATTGTTTATTAGGGTCATTAATTTGTAAGGGTTTTCATTAGAAAAAACTTAATAATGATTATAGGGGTCAATCCATTCCTCTTATTTCATTTTTGCCTCCTACTTACAACAACCATTTCAAGAAGCCTCTATTCTTTATCTTAGATTATAATAGCAACATGTTCATTAACAACATGATTTTTCATGTTAGTGATGACATGTATAGGAATGTAAGAAATAATAGCCTTCTAAGATTGTTTGTGCTATTCCCATTGGATGATTGACCAAAAGGGCAACAAATCACACATTTCATTACTTGGTAAGCTTAGATCATAATGACTATTATTGAATTATTTAACATGAATAACACCCATACAAATGAAATTTAGCTATGGGGAAGTTAACCCTTTTGGTTCTTTTATAATATTGAAAATTGGATCTTCCAAGTAATAGTTTCAATTCCTTGCCCCCCAACGACCTTCTTATTTACATTGAGTTATGTGATTGTTGGCTCTTGTCTTGTGCTTACATGTTGAATTGATTTATTGGTCACATTTACTAATCACAAACTTAGCATCTCACAATTTAGTAAAGGATGCGTGCAAAATTTGTTCACTCATAATTCGTGTGTCTCACATATTAAAATCGTGTATTGAAAACACATTTGAAACGTGGATTTATTAGAAGATGAAAAATCTATGTGACATTCATTCATTCATAGGTTTGTACTTCATCAATCAACACATGTATATGTGTGTCAAATGTGTTTTCAATGCATGATATTCATATGTAAAATGTATGAACCTATGAATGAATGAACTTTGCATGATTTTCGTTATTAGTGCGTCACATGCTAAATTTGTGATTAATATGGCTATAAGCTCTTTCTTCTTCCAATCAAATTCTTCACATTCAAATACATTGCAAATGTTGAAATTTGTACAAATCAAGAAATGGCAACCCCTTAAAATCCCAACAAAGATTATTGAAAAAGACCCAAACTACAATTCAAGTACATCAAAATCTAAAAATACCACTTGAAAAAACTTGAAAAACATAAAATATAATTTCACATAAAGATATAAAACATGAAAAGACAAGAAAACCAACATTGGTTTTTTTTGTTGCTAATGCATGGTTCCAAGATCATGAAGATAGAAAATGATAACAAAATGCAAAGTAATTGAATTTAGGTCCAAATTGACAACCTAATCACGATAACAGGTCGAAATCGACTTATCCAAATTGACAAGGTGGTTTTATTTACACTTGTCATTTTGCATGTTTTATGAAAAAACCTGGTTAAGAAACCATGAATTGTAGTAATGTTCAAAGATAACAAAGTTCATTCCAAACACAACATTGTAATAACCACCACAATAATGAAAAACACCACAACAACAATAATAATCACAAAATTAACATGATTAAAATTAGAAAAAATATATTTTTATTGCATTATGAGGATGCATAACTTTAAATATGGATTGAAACACAAAGGAAGTAGGAAGGAAACAATAAACAATGTACATATCAGAGACTTTTCAATGGTAAATAACAAAAACAACACCAAAAGATGAACTGGCCAACAAAAACTTCAAAGTTCATGTTTGACACCATAGCTTCAAACTTGTAACAAGTAATAATGATTGACACCAAAAATAAAAGAGGTTCAAACTCTCTAGTATGAATATTGGAATTGGTAGCAAAAATTGAATACAAGATTACATTGGTATACTATATTTTTTCTTAATCTTAACACTAAGGGTGAAAGTATCAAGCTAGATATCGAGATGGCTAATATTATACTAGTTTAGTTTTTAATACCAATGTTGATACTAGTTTTTAACCTTATATTCTAGACCAACATTGGTTTAAATTGTTTATTAAACACCTAGGTTTTGTGTTATTGTGCACTACCAATGACAATTTAATCAATCAACAAAAAATGAAAATTATGTTGATAAAAATTTATTTGATTGTGTAAGAATTACATTTCATTTGAATGAAAATCCTTAGTAATATTGCATGCCTCTTGAATTCAAATCAATTTAAATTGAATTGAATCCAAATACACTGATTGAAATTTGAATCAAATTGAATGTGAATTGAACTAAATTTAATTCAACAATTGGATTAAGATTAAATTCTATTGAAAAAATTGAAATGCAAATTGGTGGAAATCTATTCATGAATATAATGTTGAAAAAAAAAACTCGAAAACTCAACAAATCCAAAAAAATTATTCCATGCCTCTTTACTTGGGAATGGGTTAAACATATTTCAAACTAAAATTTAATAAGATGAATACTACAAGATCTTATGGTCATCATAATAGACCAAGTCTAATGACTCATTGTCATGGTAATTTTACAAATTAAGTACCTATTAGATGTATCATTTATTAATTATTAATCCATGGTTTTTATATGTTTTAGTCAGGATTTAAGTTTTTTACTAAATTACTAAATGTGTTTATTTATTAATATGCATGGTTTGAAATTTAATGTTCTATTTTTTACCAAAATCGAAGTACTAATCTTTTAGTTATTAGGTAGTCCAAAAGTTTACAAGTTTCAATTAGGGTCTTGACTTTTTTACTAATTTTTTTACCAATTAGTTTTGTTACTCATTCTAAAGTTTAAAAACTTATTGAGGAACAATTTTTACTAATTATTAAGTTTGTGACTTCTTCCATGGTTTAAATTTTTTAATCAAGGGTTTAATCTTTTAATAAAAAAATTTAATCAAATGATTAGGTTTGTTATTTGTTAGTCCATGGTGTAAACCTTTCAACAAGGGTTTATTTTTAATAATTATTATGTGTAGGCCAACTCCCAAGGAATGAACAAACTCTAGATTAAAGATTTTACTAATTAAGTTTTTTTACTTTATTCAGTCTATAAGTTTTTTAAAAAGTTCAGTTCCCTTTACCCAAACCCTGAAATAGTGAAATCAATACAAAGATAAAATGATAATCACATAAAGCACAATCCAAGGCTCATCCATTCTACTTATGGACATCACAAGGATTCACTAATAATGATGCTTGAAAGGCAAGTAACCTAATCAAAAGATAGGTTATGACTATTCCATTTGCATGTGAAGATTATTTGATTACCATATTCACAAATGGTGATGAAACCCTAGCAAACTCCATGCTATTAAACAAAGCACCCAACAAAAGGGGAAAACAAAGAACAAAGAGAGAGAGAGAGAGAGGACCCAAGTCCAAGCCAAAAAAACCAAAATCCAAATTGGGTAACCCTAATTGTTGTTTAGCTCGGATTAAGTAATTTTAACTTGGGAAGGCTGCAAGATTTTCACCTAGTTGCAAAACCCAATTTGTTGCTTAGCTCAGATTAAGTAATTTTCCTAGTTGCAAAACCCAATTTGTTGCTTAGCTCAGATTAAGTAATTTTCCTAGTTGCAAAACCCAATTTGTTGCTTAGCTCAGATTAAGTAATTTTCCTAGTTGCAAAACCCAATTTGTTGCTTAGCTTGGATTAAGTAATCTTAACTTGGGAAGGCTGCAAAATTTTGACCTAGTTGAGCTTGGCTTTACTATTATATGTATTATGGAAGTAGTCAACATGGTATCAAATTTTCTTTTCTTTTTATAATGTTTTTTTGGGGGATCATGCACAAGAGGGAAAGGGGAAGAGCAACATTTGTTTTATGGGACACTCAAATGTGACTAGTGATTGTGAGATAGCCCACGTTTTGCTAGGCTTTAGCAAGGAAGGAGAAGAACTAACTACAGTTGGTTCCACCCACTTTCCTTGGGGACAAGGATTTCTCAAATTGTTGGCCACGAGTCAGTCATCATGGGTTGGTGCCACAAAAAAAATAAAAAAATAAAAAAATAAATCGTTGGGTATTTTGCAAAAATGGCTAATGACTTTCATTCTTGACCTAAATTGTTGTGCCAACATGATTATATGATTATATGATTATTATTTTTATTTTTTTCTAATGAGCTGTAAATTTTACATTATGAACTTAGACTCTAATATAAAAAATAACTTATTACTAGGTGTGCAACAGTTTTTTTTTTTCAATTTCATGATATGAAAAATTTGGAAATTTTTATTTCAATTCACTCATATATATATAGTTATAGTTATATTTCCAAGTTTTTTTGAAGTTTTTTCCCCAAAAAATGAGAAAATTTGTTGACTAACCGTGTCGTAAACGCAGTTGCTTCTTGACTTGGGAGGCATGGTATTTGGACCCGAGAGAGAAATTATTTTTCTATACTCTCTCAGCAAATCTGAAATGATTTTCACCTCCAAGTCATCAAATTGTTCCGTAAGTTATACTCTTTTTATTTAGCCATTTACCTCATTTTTCCGTGGTTTTAAAAGGAACTAGGCTAAACTACCCTTTTCAGTGAAATTATAGATCTTCATGACAACTTTTCAACTGGCAATTTTTTTTGCCAAAAAAGTGAAATAAAAAAATTAAAATGAAATGAAAAGATGGAGCGATTTTTTGGGAATTTTTCAAAAGCCAGGATTCGCAAAAAAAAAAAAAAAAAAAAAAAAAAAAAAAAAAAAAAAAAAAAAATCTCCAGATTTTCTATAATGATTCAAGTAGGTAGCCAAAACTACAGAAATGGTGCTTAATTTTCCTTTTACTTTTCATATCAATTTTGGCTAAATCCTCATTTGAAGGCCGTGCATCCAACCAACAGTATTTCCAACTCCAGGTTCTCTATACATATATAAACCCTAAACCCTATATATATACCAACCTCTTTTTTGAGCAAAATTTGAATTTTTTTGGTTGCAAATTCAATGATTTTTTAAAAGCACCAAAACTCGAAAAAAATAATGTAAACATTGCCAGATTTCTATACAGGGTTCAACTAAGTAGCCCAAAAAAGATATAAGTATGTTTAATTTTTTTTCCTTTCTTGTTTTTAATAGCCAAATTTGGCTAAAGTGACTTATGGATGATCACCACCTTGGCTACATCACAAAATTGAAGACAAAAAAGGATATATATTATTTTGATAGAGTACATTTTTTTTTTTAACACTTAATTGCTTGTAAACAACATAGGTTGTAAATTCTCAATGAAAACCATTTTCTCAATGAAAACCAAATAAGATCGAAACTGAAAACTATATTGGAATTTGGGGGCATGCATTCATGGAAAGCTCTCGACGAGTCAGATTTAATAGAGTTTATTTCTCAATTTTCAGAGCTAAGGTGTGGAATATATTGATTTTTGAGTGCATTTTATTGCTGGAAATTCAACAAAAAAAAAAAAAAAAAACCCCAAAAATCCCAAAAACCAAAAATTGGGTTTTGGAAGGAAAATATCAGTTGGGCCATCAATCTGTTCACACTTGGGCAATGACATAGGTCATATGGACTTAAGGTATGGACTATGGACTTTGCTATGAAACAAAGAGTTCTTACTTAATAATACTACTACTCTTCATGTTCGCATATGAATATATATGATTCCCTTGTCCTTGTGATTCTGAATGGTTGAACTAGAATGATGCATATGGTGTGTGGTGCGCATGTAGTGCATCATGTTGTGCATTATCAAAAAGGATGTGGCTGATTTTGGTTTCAAGGCCAAGGTTAACTCTTTTTTTTTTGGCACACTTTGCCAATTCCCTTCAATTGTGTGCAAAAGTCGTGCACTTTTTTACATACACGATTTTTATTCGTGCAAATGGCTGCAAAAAATGCTGAAGGAAATGAGGTGATCCAATCTTTGTGGATAACTTTTAAAGGGATGCCAATGAAATTGTCTCCAAACAAAACATACGTCCATTACACATGTGGGTGAGTTTAGAATCTATGTGGCATGGAAAGCTTTTTTCGCAACATCATCTACCCAATTAAAATATGACTAGTGGCTACAAAGTCCCATCCTCACTCTCTCTCTTTTTGGGGACTATAGCCTAACCTTTTTCCCTCATGAGAAATAGACCACCTACAATGCCATGGGCAATGAAATTGTTTTAAATTGTATCAAAAATGTTTTTTCTATAATTTGGTTTGTATGAAAATTGTTTTGGATGTAGAGCATTCACCCAAAATTTGAAAGATAATGTTTTTCCATATGTTGAAAGCAAATTGGCCAATTGTAAAACTAATGACCTTATCAAATACCTACAAGGAAGCTTGTTTCTCCAAAAAGATGACATAGGTTTGAACATTCGCACTACACCTCTTATCAAAACAATGGTGTACAAATATTTGTCCATTACAACTTGCAATTGTAATGGTGTTTAGTGAAGCCACTTCATGATTCAATGCTCCCCAACGACATTGTAATGGTGAAAAAAACTTGTTGTATTAAATGATTATATCCTTTGCCAATTGTGTATTGATCATGATTGGGTCGTGCACACATCATGCATTGTTACCTATCCAACAACATTTTTAAAAACCATTGACTAAAGGTGTCATGTTTGGTTTTGTAAGACGATGCTCTTGCATTGACCTTGGTTATACATTAATAATGAGATGTAACTCTTAAATCCTCACTCAACATTTACATTATTTTCTAAGTAGGTGCATGTTTCTTATGAGCCATATGACATGCATTAACTCATCATAAATTTTTTATGAAATTTTTATAATTATTAATTAAAAAAATTTAACATTTCATATGATAAGTTATGTAGACATATTTCGTCAATCATGAATTTAAATTTATCCATCATAATCCAATTCTCATCCATATCAAAGGAATTTTATTTACAATCATCCATAAATAAGATTCAATCATGTGTCAATGTATAACCATTTGTCATCATGATATTTGATTAAACTTTTTATCCAAGGTCTATTTTTTTCAGCTTTATAAAGTTCACTATTTTCCACTTTCTTCAAATCCGTCCATTGTTTACCAATCTCAAGAATTTAAATAACTAAGGTTCCATCTCAACACTTTCCTTCAGTTCATGCAATGTCTAATTTCCCAATTTTTAAAATTTTAACTTTTTCAACTTCCTTAAATTCATCCATTATCTAGCCTTCCTCAAGTTTATCCATGGATCAAATTTATCTTCAAGATTGATGAACTTGAAGAAGATTGGAAAGCAGAGAAAGTTCCTCCATTGTGCAATCTTTTCAATGTTTTTGAATTCCATCTTTCTCACCTTTATTTGGGTTTTTTTGTGTTTAATTTTCTCAACTTTCCTACATTCTTATTCCCATTTGTTTCAAATTCATCCTTGTTCCACTTTTAATTTTTTCTCAAATTTTCAACTTCCAATCCATTGTCCAACTTTCTCAACTTTCCAAGCTTCCATCTTTTTCAACTTCCTTGTGTGCATCCATTGTCCAAACTTCTTCAATTTTTTTAAAACTCTATATGTCCCAACTTTCTCAAGGTCTTTCATTATCTCGTTTTTTCAAATTTCATGGGTTCATCTCTTTTGATTTCACTTTTCTAAACTTCTTAAAGTAGCTCCATTTCCATCTATCTACCTTTTTCAAAATACATAACACTTCATGCAAAATTTTAACCTATGAGAAAGGTTGCATCCAAAAAGCAACTATGGTTTAAAATGAATAAGTTATAAAGCTTTTTCCATTGGATTCAACCTCATTCCTTTCACTTATAAGATAAATCATAAATCAACACACTTCACGTTTTCCTTTGAAATGTTAAAACTTTTAGGCAAAATTAAAGGAGTTTTGTCATATACTCAAAATTTACAAAAAAATGAGGAGTTTTTTTTCATTTCAAAGCCATCTTGTCCTTTAAAAGCTTGATGTCACCTTAAACTCAACGTAAGTAGTTCGTGACCACTATTCCTAAAGGGTTATGTGGGTGGTTGATATGTCATAAGTTTCAGATTTTTACAATCTACAAACCTTCATTACAACCTTTATAGAAAGCATTCCAATTATGTACATGAAAACCTTCTATTCCTAAATTGTCCACACTTCCATGCTTTCTTATAGAAAAAAAAAACCCAAAATGATATTAAACTCATTATTCGTTCTACAAGAGGAAAAGTTTAAACACATCAAAAGCCATGGACAAACTAATAACCAACCAAATGTAGGTCGGCATTTTGGGAATGTCCTCCACTCATGAGCTTTAGCCATTGTATAACATGAAGCAAATGTTAACATGTTTATGGATTATGGATGATTAGCCTAAATATCCATCATCCATGCATATGGCATAGGGAGGGAAGGTTCTTATATCTACTTCTTTAAAAATGAAAGATGTTATGCCTATTTGGATCCTTTCCATTCTTAATTCCACTGACGAAATTTCGAGGAGCTGGTATATGGGTGATTTTGCATAATCTTTTGTAGGCTCATAGAATCTATCATATGGTCATCCATAGACAATTCAAGGGCAATTCAAGAGACAACTCATAACTATTTTATCATTTCCCAACTTAATTAACTCATTTTTTAATAACTACCTCACTCATTTCCCCTACCCACCAGTAGGAATATGAAAAAAAAGTCCTATTTCATTTTGAAGTTTAATTATCTCATTCTTTTATTAATAACTATCTCACTTTTAAAATAATAATAATTGCTCTCTCTTTTACGTTATGCACCACAGATATATGTTTAATATAATTTAAATTCAATTTGAAATTGATATAAATAATAACGAGATATTGAAAATGAAATGGGAACATGATAAGAAGAAGAAAAAAGGTTGAACGATATTTGTAGTGCATAGCAATGCGGAGCCCAAGTTTATAGGCAAATAAGATAAAATAGACAACTTTTGCTCCTTGTAGCGTACTTACAACATAAATGAAAACTAGCAATAAAATAAGGCTTGATAGTACAAATATAAAGTTTTTCAATGATTAACACAATAATAATGTTCTATTTTATCATAATATTAACAAACCATTTTTTTAAATTACATTTATATATGTACTTGATGGGATTGTCTTTTCCTAGTCAAATAGATATAAGTAAATGAAATACTTACAAAATGGGTTGAAAGTAAAGTTAGCTTAATAAAAAATCTTATCTACTTTTAACTTTTGCCTATTATAATCATAATATATCCAAATTTTAACATATAAACAGGTTTGAACACCATATTGAATTTTTAAATGTACTTGTTACCTACTTTTATTCTAATAAAGTTCAGCAAATTTGTATTCAACTTATTATAAACTAAAGGCACTTACATATTTTTTTCTTATGAAATTTAGAAAGGTTTTGAATCTACTTTCTTTTGTTCATGTCAAAAACTACCTCATTTTAAAACTAGATTTTAAGAAGATTTTTTTTTTGTCTATTTTACCTTGCTTGCAATTAGGTGCAATATCCCCTTTTTTTCTAAGAGGGTCATTGGGAAGGATATTCGTGAAAATATGGTGATTTCTACGCTAGAAAATTTTTCTAAGTGTTTTACAATTCATAAGACATAGTTACTTCATGCCATATCCTTTAATTTTATTCCATTCCACATTGAGACAACATTAAATTCTTGAATTATATACAAAGATTCATAAATAATTATCAACATTGCACCTTAATTTTGCAAGGGATTTGACCATTCCTTCCATATTAGTATTATGCATGTACATGGTTGTCTTACATGTTATGAAAACCATGTAAGTGTAAATTATTTACATTTATAATTTACACTTACATTTTTTGTGAACATATTTTGGGATATACATTTACACAACATATATGCATATATGTTTCAAAGAAATTCACATAATGTTATGTATGTTTTTTAACCCATGTAAATGTAAATAACAGTGCAATACCCTTTTTTAATCCAAAATTATAATCTTTAATGACCTTGACAATTGCAATACCCTCATTTTTTTCAATTTTTTTTTGTGAGAGTATGAATGAATGAAGAGTGAACATAATGCCTTCTACAATATATGCATAAATTAAATTTCTTCATTTTCTTCTCTTTATAGGATTCAAAACAACTACTATGGAAATGGAGTTGGTTAAAACAAAAAGAAAAAAAGAATGGGGGAAGGAACAAATGATAAGCATGAAGAAAAAGGAAGATAAGTAAAAATGAAAATAAAAAATGATACATTATAAAGTTCCTCTCATTGGGGTTTTGGGAACTCCTTCGTGTAAATTCCATTTGTCCAATTTGATTGTTGGTGTAATTGATGGCATTGTTATCACCTTGTAAATTTTTATATTGTTGAACTCAATTCAATAATGATATCTTTCACATGAAATTTTTTTTTGATCCCATGTTCATTTTGCATTCCCTTTTTCTTGTGGTTGTTTTGCATTTCCTTTCATTTTATTATATTGCATATTAAGATTTAGGGTTTAGGGTGAGCTTGAACCTTATGTTGTTACTTTTCATCGACAATTCTTACAAGTGTAGGTGGTGGTGTTATGGTAAACTTGCAACTCCCAACATTGTTATAAGCTTCATCAACAACCTACTACTTCAAGTGAGTTCTAACCCTTATTGTCTTATACAATTTTTTTGTCATGGTTTTGTTTTGTTGTTTCAAAAATCACAATTTCCCATGATAAATGGGAAGTGCAAGGGTGTCATCACATTATAAGGAAGGAACAATGCCCAAACACCTATTAATTAAATCCTTAAAAAATAACATGTTAGCAAGTCAAATTAACATGACATAACATAATTGCTTATGTAGGGGAAATATTTTTGATTCCATGATTTAATGTTAAAATTGAAAAAATAAACTAAAATCATTACACTATAATATTATTATTTTATTTTTAAAAATCCCAAAAATTTCAAATCTTTAGGAATTTTTTATGCAACAAATACATGGGCTACATTTTATTTTAAGTGTTTTTTGGCACTTCTTATTCATTAAATTGATTTCAAATTTGTCAATATATTCTCATTATGTATTATGAATGTTGTTATATTACTAAGTCCAAACATTTCAACACTGAGTTAAGTTACTACCTTAAAATATTCAATATTAAACAATGGTTTTAGTTGCTTTGGTGCATTATATCACATTTGGATTGTAATATCTTCATTTTTTTACAAAACATAGTCTCCACAAATAGTAGGAAATGCAATATTTTGATTTTTATACAAACCATAATGTTCCATGTCAATGGGAAGTGTAATACCCCAAATTTCT
Source organism: Sphagnum contortum (assembly GCA_963920785.1). Lineage (NCBI taxonomy): Eukaryota > Viridiplantae > Streptophyta > Sphagnopsida > Sphagnales > Sphagnaceae > Sphagnum > Sphagnum contortum. The sequence continues at coordinate 11,872,192 of OY987282.1, forward strand.
TTTGGTATGTTATCTTTTCATAGACAGTAAAAAAGTTCAATTTGGTTCATAAGTGGTTTATTTTACAACAATAGATGTGAAACCAAAATTTCATGATTCATGTTTTGGTTTTATTTGCAGGGTTAAAATGGCAACTCGACAATGGTATTTTGACTGTAAGACTTCATGCCCATCACCAAATGAAGAAGACAATCTTAGTTTTTTGAATGCATAAATTTTGGTATACCCTTGCTTTTAAATGACTCTACATTGAAGGGCACCCATGCCTTTTCATCCATAGGTATCAATATAAACATTGACAACTATGTTGTTGCTTATGAATCCCCATTAATAGAAGTTTTATTGACTTTGCATAAATGAACCAAGTTTTAAGCAACTAAATGCATTGTCCAAGGACATAGTTTGAACAAGAAATAAGCCAAGGAAATTCAAATGTAATGAAAAATCAATGGAATTTTGAAAAAAGTTTCAAAACAAGAGGAATGATTACATCTTTGATTGAGTTGACAAAATTGAAAAAAATAAATAGTAGCAACATCCTAGTATACTAGCTTAGATGAAGGTCCCATTAGGCCTTCTTAAAAGATCATATTGGGGCCCCATGAGGATCCTTTGGGTCCCATTGGCCCTATGAACCATTTATCTCTTTTTAGTATTTCCATGTAAGTCTTGATGGTTGCTTATAATCCTTACAAGGATTCCTAGTTGTTTAAATAATATGAACAACTATTGATTGTCACGAGTAACATTTAGAGGACTTCTATGATGTATAAACTTTTACACAAACCTACCTATATATTTTGAAAATTTTTTATAACCTTTTAATAAGTAATTAAGTTGGGTTTAAATCATGTCCCTAACACTCTAAGTCTTCACCTTGGATTTTTTTCTTGTTATGAATGATGGTGAGGCCCTTACATTAACAATGTGCAACACATGCATTGTTTTATTTGTTTTCTTCAAGTTGGCCCTCCCAACTAGATTGAAAAGAGGAAAAGGGAAAAAACAATGAAGTTACTTTGTTGCAACTACAAAGAAATGACAACTATGGAAGTTGGTTCAAGAAAAAAAAGTGAGAAAAATAAACGAGGGAAAGGGACTAAGTCACAAGATAATCATTATCACAAAAACATAACGTTTTTTATTACTATTGTCGTGATTAAGGTGATTATAAATTCAAATTCATTTGTCTAAAATGACTTGTTATGTTTGATTTGACTAAAATCGTGTTTAACACATCACATATGTGGCACCCATGTGGAATTGTTCAACTTGATTAATGTGATTAACATCACTAAAATCAATTGAACATAATGTTACTTTTGATGTTGACACAATATTAATAATAGGGATACTAATATATTATTTTCTAGTTGAATTATCCAAAAAAATGAAAGTCAATTAATAATTTCATTTTCCATTTAAAAAATTCACATAAAAACAAAAAAAAATAGAGAACAAAATTTGAAATATAATAAAATGACATGTGAATAAATGAAAGACCAAATTGAGATTTTTATTTTAGTTCTTTTTTAAATAGATAAAGTACAACATAACTAACATACTAAACTTGAACTAATTTATTTAAAAAATTTTGAAATAAAAAATTCACCTATTTTTCAAAACTAAATTTATGTGAATTACATTATATAGTTTCAAAAGTGAAATTAAGTTTATTGCAAGTTTTAAAAAATAAAAAATAAATACAATCCTATATATACAAATTTATTTTTCCCCCAAATTAAAATATAAAATTTTATGTAATTTTTTTACCATTTGGAAAATGTAAAATTAAATTAAATGTTAACTTTAATTTATTTTTAAAATTAATGTAACTATCAAAATAAAAATGAGTTAAATTGAATAATGATATTAGATATGTACATGTGTAAAAAAAATTCATTATGAAATTACATAATCATATAATAAGGTTATAATACTTACATTCAAAAAAATGTGTGTTTATATATTCTGCAAAAATAACTTATATCACCAAGTGAGTTGATGGTTGAGTGATGTGATGGTTGGATGGTTAATGGGTTGGGTTGTGATTGAAGAGATGAAGGTTCAATTTCACTTTAGACATGTTGTGTTCATGACATTGAAAGTTTGTTGAATCCAATAATAATATAATAATAATTCTAACAATGGAATCACATGTCTAGTGCAATTTGGGATTAATCCATAATTTGATTTGAAATAGAAATAGAAATAGAAATAGAATATTTTACAATAATATGTTTGTAATTTTTATGTTAATTAGTAGTTTTAATCATTTTATTCATTTCATACAATCACATCAATTAGTTATTTTAATCATTTTAATCATTGTGAACCATCATTTCAATCAAAAAGATAATTAACTTTTTTTTAAAAATGATTGGTCCAATTTGATTCATGACAATTATTTCCCATGATTGCTTTGATTGAAATTTTAGTTTCACAAAAAGCACACATGTATAATAATGAATGGCACACACTTTTTATTTATTTGTTCACAATGTTTTTTACAAATTTATGTTGTTTATAAAATTATATACATGTTTTGCATTCTTGTGTATTTTACATTGACGCTTAATTATTCATTTACCATGGGATGAAATAACCTTACATGGTTTTAAACAACTACATTTATTGGATTTATATATCAAAAACTATATACACACACTACACCAATTAGAAAATGTTCTTCAAAATGTTGAACCAAAATGAACTTTATGTCATTCCATAGTCTTTACTAGTGTGGCTTGTGCCGTTGGCCCAAGTGTGAACTCATTATCTAAAATTCTTAAATTCCATTAAATTTGAATCGTCAAGATCTTTCCAACAAAACCAAAGGCACATTCCAATCCACCAAAATTTTCAGCTACAATGTAATTTAGTTTTCAATGGAAAAAATCATTCAATATTAAAAAAAACTTTTGCATCGCAAGTCCAAATGCCATGGAACCAAGCTCCCCTCATCAAGAGCTTTTCCAAAGAGACCAAGAACACGATCTGAAGCATCCCGGTTGGGTGGATCTCATAACTACAAAACAAAACAAACTACCTTCCTTCATAGATAGATTTGCTATGCAATGACCATAATGAATGAACCCCCACCCACACACCATCCAATAGATGTTTAGTTTGATTTAGTTGTGGATGAACCTTAACTGATTAGTTAATATCACCATGGTAACCCATTTTACTAAAAGTAGGTTTTGTATCTAGGTAACTAGGTAGGAAAATTGGTGACTAATTACATAAGTAGATGGTTTAGAAATCTATATATAAGGGATGATTTAACCATGTAGCCACTAAACAAGTCACAAGTAGGTTGTTAGGAGGTAGGGGGAAGAAAACCCTAAGCACCATGGTTAGTTAGGGAAATTGGAACTCAACGGAAAATTGTTTTGTGACCACTTAACATTCCATGATGCACTAGTTGGGTGCTTGGTTCACTCCACCCTTGGGCAACATCAAAAGAAACCTTCCAACATGTTTTACCCTTAAAATGGAAGGTAGAGGAACTAAAAAATAAACCCTTAAATTGATAAATAAATAATTAATTAATTAATTAAATCCTCCCATAATTTTAGGGTTTCCCCAAAAAAAGAAAAAAAACCTCTGCTGTAATGAAAATAAAGGAAGCAACTCCATTAGAAATGAGAAGAGCAGACAGAACCTTAAACCCTAGAGTTTGAAGAAAGGAATGAAGCAGTGGATGGAAAAGGGGACATAACACCACATAAGCTTAAACCCTGGAGCGCAAAGAAAGGAAGGAAGCGGAGGATGGAAAAAGACCGAACCTTAAACCCTAGAGCGGAAAGAAAGGAAGGAAGTGGAGGATGAAAAAGCTTACAGAACACAGAACCTTAAACCCTAGAGTGTGAAGAAAGGAAGGAAGCAGAGGATGGAAAAAGAGGGTAGAAAAACAGAACCTTAAACCCTAGAGTTGGAAGAAAGGAAGGAAGGAAGGAAACGGAGGATGGAACACAGGATCGTCGAGGAATTGTGAAGACGAAGTTCATCCACCGACGCATCTAGAAGGTAGGAAGGGGGAGGGGACGCTCGCGTCGCACAGAAAGGAATTAGGGTTGTGGCAGCCCTATAAGAAAAGCCAGCCGCCTACGACCTCTCCATCTTCTCCTCCTTCACTCTCACGCATCGCGAAGCCTTGTTGCACAGTGAGTAGATTTCTATTCTTCTGGCGGCCACAGAAACTTTTGATTTGTTGGTCTATTCCAGATGTTTGTGGGTTTTGTTCTTTTTTCATTGCCTGTAAGTAGTTTGGTGTTTTCTGAAATTAAACCGTTGTTCGTCAGGGAAATCGCAGTGATGAAGCATGATAATCAGTCTTGTGGCTGATACTATCATTCATATACAGAACATCTAAGGGTCTGAGCGGTTGTTCCCTTGAACATTGCACGTTCCTGGTTTTCTATTGTGTCCCTGTTCGTGATCCGGTTCTCACTGATGTTTTCTCTCGTTGTCCGGATGTTAGCATCTTCAAAGCATGAGCCGGAATTATGGTCGTTATTAGGGGACATGGTGATGCCAGGTATGTTCCTTGGAGATTGATTGCCCTTTTCGAAATTTTACAGTGTCAAAGGAGTTTTCACGTTCTTGTGGCGATGGACTAGAGTCACTCGTGTGCCCTACATCATGGCACATAGAAGCGCTGAAAGTCGCCTACAGTGAATCATGGCTACTTTCTTATTATGGAATGAGATGCATATGCTCTTTCTGCGTACAGAAGCCTAACAAGCCCAAACGGATTTACTACCTCTTTGTGCAGAATTTGATAATGAATTATCTGAACTTTACATCAGGGCTGTTATCTCGCGTTATTTTTGATGCTGCTGTGCCGACTAAGAGCTCTTGTTTGATGATGTCAACTGTAGTTGGGTTTTTGGATGTGGATTGTTTTGAAGGTTTGACTTTGGCTTCAGAGCTATGCAAGGGGGGTGGATCACAATGATGACTAAACATCTGTCAATCCCCTGAATGGCCTTTCAAGGCCAAATGTGGTTTTATACCTCTAAGAAGTACTGAGTGATCCACCAAAAATGGAAAGTACTGGGCAAAATAACGAGCTGGCCTGATGGACTTTGTCACACAAAACCTAGTTTGGACCATGTCCCTTATTGAATAGTCTTAGGCTCTGATATGAGCATAATTGAGATAAATCAGCTTGGATATGAACGTGATGTAAGCATTATTTCAAGCGTGAAGTTGCCTTGTTAGGCCTTGCTCCTAACAGCGCTTGTGCTCAAAGCCACAGCCCTAAGTATATGAGCATAACGGGTACAAACGATTGGGCAAAACTGTGTCCAATGTTGGTTCAAAAGGTACCAGAAATGTGAATGAATAGTACTCTTCCTTGGCTCTTGCAATGACTACCACAATAATTGTTGCAACAGCAAAAAAGCCAAATCCTAATTTTACATATTAAACAGACATAAATACATCATACCTTGCATTAAGTTTCTTTATAACTAACACAAGAAGTCCATTGTTCATGGTTGCTTCAAGCCTCATCGCCCACATGTACGAGCGATGTTACCATTTTCTTGCAAATAAGTTATCATTTGCTGCTTGAATTTAGGGTTTACATTGCTAAAAACATGAAATACAACATGTATTGTCAATATCACTTAACGTCAGCACATATTATCTTACACAACGTTCATCACATTGTCTATACCAGTGAATCTTTCATTTCCAATCATTGTACATGGGAGAAAAATGCACCGTTTTGTTAATTCTATACACAAATCAACACAATATTATCCAGTCCAAATAGAAGAAGGAGATTGCATTGTACAACTTGTAAATACTTTCTTTTTAATTTAATTCAGCTTGGTGATGAAGTTGCAAATGTATGCTGTTGTACAAAGTTGTACATGCTTTGATAGTAATGCTGCAGGGTTTTTCGTCACTCATCAGCTTCACTGGCTTGTTAAAATGACAAATTTGAAGACTATTCACTGACTCTCGGACGAGGATTCAAATATAAATGGTCACTTCATCTTATGGCTGCTATTTCTTATCTTCTGTGAATTATAGTAGAATTCTGCCCATTGTGTACATATCAGATAAATTAGTAAGACTAATAATTAAAGAAGTGTAGATAACTTCCAAGTATATAACATTCAAAATTTCATGTATTATCCAAGTTTTCACCACATAAATTCAAGTGCGCTCAGATTCGTAACCTTCTAATTGCAATTGTTTCTACAGTTGTGGAAGAAATCATGGGCTGTTGCTTGCCACATTGTACATCTCCAAAACTAATCAGAAACAAAGAAACTTTGGGATGTGTAAATTTATAATTGCCAAATACCATCACAAGTTAATTAAAGCAGTCACATTCTTGAATACCATACATATAAAAAGTTGGGAGTTCAAACAAAGGTGGATATGCTATATCATATGAGGTGACACAACAGGATAAAATACACATGTTGGCTCCTAAAAACAAGAATGCTAACCAAATAACACACATGATGCTACAACTCATATAAACCAACCAACACCGAAAGACAGTATCTTTAACAATGAGGAACAAGCATCACAACTCACTTTACTTAGCACTCAATTTCCACCACAACCGCCTCCTCCTCCACAACCACCACCACCACCACCACAACCACCGCCATCATTCCCATCACCAAAATCATCAAGTACTTCACCTAAAACAAGGCCTCCTACTGCACCACCCAACAACCCAGCTCCAAGTCCCAACCCTCCTCCACCAAGCCCACTTCGTGCAGGCTGTTGTTGTTGTACTACTTGTACAGGTTGAGCATAGGGTTGTTGGGGATAATAACCTTGAGGTGCTGGAGCATATTGAGGTGGATACTGTGGCGCAGCAGCATATTGTGGTGCTCCATATCCGCTAGGAGCATATTGAGGTGGAAATTGCCCTTGTGGTGGATATTGGCTAGGAGCATATTGTGGTGGAAGTTGCCCTTGTGCTGCATATTGGCCTTGAGCAAGCTGTGGTTGGTATCCTTGAGGTGGGTACTGGTATTGGTTGCTTGTTTGTTGTTGGTTGTATCCTGCAGGTGGATAAGCTGTTGTTGTATTGTATCCCTTGTACTCGGTTGCTGATGTAGATTGTGTTGTAGCAACCTTAGTTATCAAACTCCCCAATTTGACTGAAAGGTGCAGTATGCCATGGAAACCCCCAGATGGTCTTTGAACCTAGACCATCACCCCAAAAAAATTCAGAATTAGCAATGGGTATACATCCTCCACTAATGACTAAATTCATAATTTTAAAGTCAGGATAAATATCACTATTTGCCAAGAACCAAGAGATCAGCTTCCTGGTTACGTATCTAGTAACGACTTTGCAGATAGCCATTCCATTTTGTGAAACACCCCACACAGGGCACAGCCCTTATGGCAGGTCCATATGTATGGCTGTGGCCCTCATGGCAAGTTCAAATCACTGGCTCTGCCCCTTATTGCAAGTTCAAATCTATGACTCTGACCCTTCTGGCAAGTTCCAAATCAATGGCCCTGGCCCTTATTGCAAGTTCAAATCAATAGCTCTGCCCCTTCTCACAAGTTCAAATCCATGGTTCTGGCCCTTATGGCAAGACCAAAGCAATGGCTCTGGCGCTTACGGCAAGTTCAAATCTATGACTCTGACCCTTCTGGCAAGTTCCAAATCAATGGCTCTGGCCCTAATTGCAAGTTCAAATCAATAGCTCTGCCCCTTCTCACAAGTTCAAATCTATGGTTCTGGCCCTTATGGCGAGATCAAAGCAATGGCTCTGGCGCTTATGGCAAGATCAAATCTATGGTTCTAGCCCTCATTGCAAGATCACATATATGGCTCTGGCCCTTATGGCAAGATCAAAGCAATGGATCTGGCCCTTAGTTGGGCATGAGTACTCAACACACCTGCAATGACGTGGTTTTTGCTTGGCTCGAGTTTTTGTCGTCCCTAGGAATCACCTGCGACAGAGGAACAGATACCAAGCCAATCTCCTTACTCGATAAGGTGCCGTGATTGAGGATTTCGATGTGTAGGACCCCACTCCCTTGCTCGATCAGACTCTCCTCACAAACCAGCCTGAGGAGCGCATTCCAAGATGGGTCGGTACCCCCGTGTGTATGCACTGGAGTGGCGACTTTTCTGCTTGGGTGGATCCAGACTTCCGCATACGGACTCATCTTGCCGAACGTACTCACATTCTTCAAATCCTGTGCAGAGATGATTGTCACCTCCAATTCCCGCTGCTCTGCCATAGCAGCAGCTACTACCTAAAAACCTTCTCTTCTTCTTTTTTCCTGATATCCGCTCTACCAGTTACAAGGAGTGGATACAAAAACTCATGAGCAAATAGGAAAACAAAAACAAAAAAGAAAATGAGAGACCTTAATCCACCCAACCCAATGTCAACACTGAGATCCGGATCGATAAGATCTGATCTCTTCGGAAAACAGCTCCTCTTCCAAAACCCCCCAAAAAAATGATTTAGATAAAAGAAGAAAAGCTACAGTGACTCGTCTTGTGCTTGAACGAGTGACAGGATCAAATGTTCGCAACCAGCAAAGACAAACTTAAATGTGCGAGGATGGTACATCGGTATGTTTGTGTGCATATATGGAGCTCTTGGAGAAATACTAAAGTAGTGCGAGGAAAGCCTCGATGCACGAGCCACGATCATTACTTACCGAGTTCCGTGATGGTCGGTCCCACGCGGCTACTTTAACGCGCTCAAAGAATCCTATTCATTACTGGCCGACTGACGGCCGCGGCACGGCTTTCCCCGTTAGGCACGGACGACGACAAGACGATACCTGTCTCGGTAACGCGTTGTTTTTAACTCGTCGTAGGTCTACAACGTACCTACCGTGTCCCATCATGCAGTGTCACAAAATGTGTGTGTGTCTTAAACCCTAACCCTAAACCCTAAACCCTTTTTGCCCTTTTCTAAAGGGCAATTTTGTGATGTGCTCAGGTGGTGATTAGCCTTTTTTTCTGGCTAACTTTATTGATTAGGATAAAACTTATTTCAACATTGTTAGAAATGTGTGAGGGTGTGTGTTTATTTTTTAGAGTTATATATCCGTGCTCAAGTGGTGATCATCCTTTTTTTCCTGGCTAAATTTATTGATTAGGCCAAAAGAAATTTCAAATTGCTAGAAAATGTGTGTGTGTGTGTGTGTGTGTGTGTGTTTTGGGAATTTTGTGATGTGCTCAAGTGGTGATTAGGTTGTTTTTTCCTTGGCTAAATTTAATGATTTGGCGAAAAGAAATTTCAAATTACTGAAAACATGTTGTCACATTTGTACAGTTTCTTTTTAAAAAATTGTCAGATTTCTCTATTGCATTCTAGCATGTAGCCAAAAAACTGAAGGTATTTTTTTCATATTTTGTTTTTTCACCAAATTTGGCTAGAATGTATTATGGATGATTGCTTGTTCAACTATATCACAAATATTTTTTAAAAAGATACCCCTAGTGATGATCATCCATAAGAATATTTAGCCAAATTTGGCAATATTTAAAATATCAAATTAGAAATTCTTGAGCAACCTTTCATGTTGTGGGTTGTCATGGCAATTATTTCTTTATTTATTTTGTGAAAAATCATTGGTTCCATGAGACTCCAAGATTAATTACACAATTCATGATACTTGTGATATAAATTTTATATTTGATGTAACCTTGCCTAAGTTTATTGATAATAAAAGCACCAAGTGAGAGAGGAAGTGGAAATTTAAGAAAAAAGGAGGCTTAAAGCCCAAGTTTAATTCCTATATACCTAAGATGCGGAAAGGCTAGGGACTGAAAATGGAGATCCTAACTCAACTACTAACTACTTGTAACTAACAAGTGAAAAATGGGAATGGGGGTGGGCTTGAAAAGGAAGGAAGAAGGAGAGAGATGGCTATGACTCACTCTCCAACCATTCAACTTTATAGAAGATGGTTGTAATTTGGAAATGTGATGAAAACTCATTGGCAAAGGAAAGTGACCAAGATATGTAGTGGATGACTATTTGAACTTTTCATATCTCTAGTTGCGTTTGACACAATCATGTAAAAAAGACATCCACTCATTTAGTTGTGTTTGACACAATCATGTAAAAAGACATCCACTCATTTGTGCAAACGTTCGAATACTTCGATTTCTAAAAGTGAGGAGATGATATCTATTGCTAACTGCCATAACTTCTTTCCTTTGCATGTGTTGTCTTAGATGAATTGAATCTTCACATCAAACATGTTGAAAAAAGTAAGTTTATGAATATTGTGACACCATAGGCTAGTGTGCAAATGTTCAAAAGATTGAAATAATGTTGACTTATTGATGAGAAAAGTTGAAAGTGGATTAAAGAAGCGTGTGCAATTACACTTGTCCAATCTAATTGCTTTGTACTACATGTTCCAACCATATCCTACCATATTTTCAACCATATGTTAGGATTATTTTATTTTATTTGTTTTTTTGGTTATGTTATGTTGAGGTTTTCCAAACCATGAGACGCTAACTATGTTTTTGGTTCCATTGAAAAGGGTTCATTTGATAAGTAACCCACACATTGGTGATTTCATAATGTTTAGACTTGCAATGCAAGAGTTATTGAATTTGGAGTATTTTCATCAATAAAATTTACCCCCAAATTTTTTAAGAAATTAGGGTTCCATTCTTATACCATGTTTGAAATGAAAGCCTGCAATGTGCTAAAGTGATTTCAAACCTATGATGTTGGAGTTATGGACTTTTGGTTTTGTCATTGAAAAAATCATTAGAAATCTTTTTTAATTGTGTAAAACTATGTTAAATTTTATTTTTATTTTCATTTTTGTCAATATTTTGAAATAATAGCAGATGACACACATCCTAAGGTTGATTTAACATTTATTGGTGACAATTTTTTAAAAATTATCCAAGGTTTTCTCCAAACATGAACAAAAAGTGATGAACTATTGGGGACAATTGAAAAATGATAACATTTCCTCAAAAACTAAAATATCCCTCATTTTCGTGGGACAAAAGTTTCGTAGAAAAACCAAGCATTTATGAAATTATTTATTTATTCTTTTGTGTGTGGTCATGATGCAAAATTTCACCACCACAAAATAAATAAATAAATTACAATATGTAATTCAACAGGACAGAATAGTATATATGATATAATATGGACTAATAGTACATGTAATACATGCCATTTTTTAACGGAAGAATCAGTCACATGGCTAGACCCCACATCTCTCTGACAGAAGTAGCTTAATTTGGAACGTTTCCAGGCATTATTTTTCAACTTCCGGCACCATAGGAGAGGATACGGGTTCACGTGACCCAGTACCCATCCATTCGAAACCCAATTTGACTAAGTTGTGGATGAACCCACCACAACACATGACACAACTGTGTTTTTAGGAACTTTTTTGTTTGTAGCCAAAGTGGCGAATCTCAGGGTGGGTTTCTTTTTAAGGATTTTGTGATGTAATCAAAGTGGCAATCATTGAGAGGAAAATTTGGCTACAAACTAGATATAAAAGTAAGGGAAAAAAAATCCTTTTATGTTCTTGGCTACCTTTTGGATTTATTTTGCTTTGAAATCTGGCGAATTTGGGCTTTTTCTTATTGAAAAATCCTTAAATAGGTTGAGATCATATTTTTCAGGTTGAAAATTTGACAAAAATTTGTCAGTTAAAGAAATATCATCCATAAAAAAGGTGGCTATCATCCCTATAAATATTCGACCAAACCTGGCTATAAACCACATATGAAGTACAAAATCTTAAATATTTTTGTCTACACACTGAATACAAAATATAGAATTCTGGCGACTTTTTACAAAATTTTCCCCTCACTTTTTGACGATTGAAAACCTTTAAAATCATGTCGTTTTCAAATTTTAAAATTTTAAATTTCGCTTTTGGCGAAATTTCGCCAATCTTATATATTAATTCAGTAAGTCTGTGACGGGGGTTTTGGGGGGTGGGGGAGGGAGAGGCCGATGAAGCAACGGGCGACCACCACGGTTTCCTCACCGGCCAGGTGTACAAACCAGGACCTAATCTCCACAAAGCATCGCAGCCATCCGAAGGGAAGGAATGACGGTCATATCGCATCCCTCTCCCACTGCACCAGAGGCGGATATAAAAACCTTCCCCTCCCCCCCCCACTATTGAAAGAACCGGTGGTTATATAGAGGAGCGTGTTTTCGGAAATTTCCAAAACTTTCGGGAACCAAGGTTCAAAATGTTAGAACCGGGGTTTTGAGTTTTTTCACCCCCGTCGGGTAAGGGAGTAAATACCCATACTGATAACCTGAGGGTACGGGCATGGGCGGGTTGGGCACAGTATGGGCGGGCATGGCACGAGCAGACTGGGCACGGGCATGGGACTGGACACGGGCGAGTTGGGCATGGGCTGGGCACGAGCAGATTGTGTCCGATTGTCACAGCTACCCACTAGTAAAAATAAAGGTTGACACATGACAAGAATTAAGATCTTTTTGAATTGCGCAGCCGCCGTTGCTTCGGGCACACAACCACAGAGCATCAATTGAGCTAGCAAGGGAGAGCGCGCGTGTAATAGACATTGTTTGGAGCTCAGATTTGGTCTTTCGTTTGGATTCGATCCCTTCTTCACTGTAGAAGTGAGTTCTTGGTTTTGATGTTAGTAGCTTTGAATAGGGGCGTGGGTAGTGTGGCAGCCTTGGCAACAGTAATAGCTAGCTAACTAGCAGAGGGTTGCAGCAATGTAGTTATGCTCTTCTTGGATTCAAAGGATTGAGGTAGGTGGGTGAGGCCTAGAAGATGCGATCAAGGGTATAGGGAGGGTCTCGTTCTGGGTGTGATTAAGGGTTGTTGCGAGCGTAGAACTGAAAGAAGAGACAAAAACAGAACCCTACAAACTTCTAGTACAACATCAACCACTTAGATTTCTCAACAAAATCTTCTTTCTACTGTTGTAGCAGCTTTGTGCAAGGCACATTCCTGTAGTGTGTACAAAGGACTTTACAGTAGTTGCCACCATCTTGCCACTAGCTTGTTGAAAGGGCTGTGAAGGCAAATTGCATGCACATGAAAGGTTTACAAATTCAATGGTTTAGGGTTTTAGGGGTTGTGTTCATTTGCACATACCTACCATTAGTACTTGTGTGTTTTTGTGATGTTGCCTTTTGGAAAAGAAAATTGGAGGAAATATTTGGGTTTTGGTTTTTGGGATCAAACTTGGGTTTTCTCTCCTTGTTATTTCTTTTCTTTTGAGTGGTTGTGATATTATTACATGCATGTGGGTATAGTCAAGATCAATTTCATACAAAGTGTAGTAGTTAGTTTTAGAGTTATTACACAAGGTTGGTTTGTATAATCTTTTAATTAGTTTTTTCAATTGAACTTAGAGCCTAGGGTTTAAAGTTGGGGCCAAATGAAACAAGGATTTAGGGTGTCGATTAGGTGGAGTGATTTGAACATCATTAAAAATGGTAGACTTTGCATTTTCACCAACCCCAAACTAGTGACAAGCATCACAGTCAAAGTCCAATGTCAAGATGGCCATTATGGACCACTACAATCCAAATTTACCTTGTCATTTTATCATTCCCATCTTTTATATTTTGCATTAGACAATTTTTCATTTTCACATAGTACATTAACACATTGTACCTCTCATTTGTTGCATCAAACACATGACACACCTCACCCATTACTGCCCACAGTGAGCCCTCACCTTCACATTTTCGTGTTTTGTTTCTTGCATGTGGATATCTTTACATAACAAGGGTAAAATTATCTTATCATTAATTAACATGTTTCATTCATAGACAATTTTCGTGTATAAAGGTTGTGATGCCTTGGGCATTATTGAGTTTATCCCCTTCTTCCACTTGGGCATGCATCACATCTGTAATATCATTGATGTTTTTCATCTAGATTTATCACACCCGTAGTCATACCATCAAATTTCATATGTTTTTTGCGTCAATGTTCAACATGCCTTGTATAATCCATTAGTTTGTATGGTCATCAATCCAATTGACATTGTAGTTTGCCATGCATTTTTATTCTTTCTTTTTTGGTGTTTCATATTTTCATTCACAAGGTGATAAGAAAGGGCATCAAAAGACTCACGCCCACCTCCATCAATACATAATAATCAATTAGGAAACATTACACAAACGCCCATGATTAGGGCCCATGTTTTAATTTCCTAGAGATCTTCTGGAATCACTTCGAATCCTTCTCCACCTCCATTAACTTGATTACATCATGTACATGCATTTGCACACGTAAAAAACATTTACAAACAGTGCATGCATTGGGTCCAAGTATTCTAATGGTCCCATTTGATGAAATCGTGACAACTCTTTGCCTTTTTCACCCATTAATAGATGTTGATCTCCTCATTTTTTGTGATTGATTTCCATATAAATACAAAAGTTATTTTAAATCAAATTTTTTTTTGTTTTTTTGTTTTGTTTTGTTTTGTTTTTTTTTTTTGGCACATTCACCACATTTTCCATTCAATAGTCCCTCGAGTATGGTGTATGAATTTTTATGAGAGGGTCCATTCATGATTGGGGTACCAAAAAAAGGAAAAAAGATTCCATGACTTTGTGGGGTTAATTTCTGCAAATAACATCTAACTAAAATAAAATTAAGTCCAATTTAAAATAATTCATTTGACTGTGGTGAGTTTTCACATTCACACATAATTGTGTGTGAATATTTTAGTTTATAACTAGGAATGCAAAAAGTCCCAAAAAAATCTCAAAATGAATTTCAATGAACAAACAAACATGTTTTTTTGCAAGATTATTTCTTGCACATGTGACCTACACCTAGAATTAAACATTTTGAACCCATTGAACATTAAAAAAATTTGTTAAATGATTTTTAAAATCAATATTTTGCACATAGTCTTTTCCTTCAAAATTTCAAGACTTTGGCGTTTTTGTATGATTTGGTTTTTCCATCAAGTTCATCCAATGAACATGTACTTTCATAAATGGGGGCATCTTTTGTTGTACAAAAAGTTCAAAATCAATTGTGTGATTTCACTAGTAGAAATCAGCCAAAATATAACTATTCCATTTACAACTACATGCAACTTGTAGTCATTTGCAACTAGATTTGGGAATATTTGTAATTACAAGACCAAATTTCAATTATTGTGGTCATTTTCACAACTATGATACAACTATTAGAAAATTTCGTCCAATTGGTTGGATTGATTTTAAATTTATTTTCATCCATTAATAGGTTGATATGTCCCATTAGGCAATAGAACATAAGCTACCCTAATGCCATATGCAATTGTCAAAATGTTGTTGTGCATTTTTGGATTGAAAACAATCCCAGCTTCCATGTACAATTTAAGTGTTGCACAAAAAAAAACCATATTCACATACAAATGCCATAATGCACAAAAATAAGTTCTAAATCATCTTATATCTACGTATAAACAAAAGTCTCCAAACATTGGTGAAGGTGTAAAATAATCATGGTGCCTTAATTTATGTGGGTGTTCGAGTTTGCAAGAATTACTTACATCTATTGGCCAATTGAGTCCACTCAAAAACCTTAATTTGTGAGGGTGTTCATGCTTGCAATAATTACCTACATCTATTAAGCAATTGAATGCACTAAAAAACTTTAATTTGTGCGGGTTCAAGGTTGCAAAAATTACCTACATTTATTGGTCAATTGAATGCACTTGAAAACCTTTATTTAGACCATTATTCGAGCTTGCAAACATTACTTACATTTATTAAGCAATTGAATGCACTCACAAACTTTAATTTGTGACGATGTCGAACTTGCAATAATTACCTACATTTGTTGGGCAATTGAGTCCACTCAAAAACTTTAATTTGTGTGGGTGTTCCAGATTGTAAGAATAACCTACATTTATTGGTCAATTGAATGCACTCCCAAGACTTGATTTGAGGGGTGTTTAAGTTTGCAAAAATTACTTACATTTAATTGCCAATTGAGTGCACTCTAAAACCTTGATTTGAACAATTGTTCGAGTTAACAAAAAATTATTTACATGTATTGGCCAATTGAATGCACTTCTAAACTTTCATTTGTTAGGGTGTTTGAAATTACAAAACTTACCTATCTATATTAATCAATTAAATGCATTCCAATCCTTCATTTGTCAATGTGTTCGAGTTGACGAAAATTACTTACATCTTTTGGGGAGTTGAATGCATGTGAAAAAAATTAATTGTTGATTAAATGCATTTTATAATGTGTAGGATTTAAAACAAAACTAAAAATATATATTGTATGAATAAAATTTCATTCATTTTGAATTATTATATAAAATCACATAGAAATGATTTGGGTTTGAAAAATAAAATATTTTATAAAAATCATGAATTTTTAATTGATTCATGATTGAATTTTTATATTGTAAATGTACATAAATAAATTTATAAAAGTTTTTAAAAAAACCCTTGCATGACAAAGTTTTTTATTAATTTTGAGAATTTAATTTATTGTTGTCAAATGATTAAATATATATTTATCCCAAGTACATCTTTAATGAAAGAACATTTTACAATTTCAAAAATTCATAATCATCAACATTATCATAACATAATGTAATAATGAACAAAATTTGAAATTCGTAAGATTGACCTCCATGACTTTGAGAAATTTGGAAAGCTTTGATGGGGGAGATTGTTTTTAATGATTGTTGTTTTATATGGGTAAATTTCATGGACAAATTTTCATTAAAATTGGTACTTTGAAATTAATTTATTATAATAAGGATTATATTTGTTAAATGATATTGAGGTTAAAAAATTATTGATTTTTTATTTTGCATCTAACTGTAAACCTAAACTGCTTTAATTTTCACAAAAGACATTAGAATTCCAAGATGTGATTGATTTGTAAATATATATTAAAATAATAATAATATAATTTTAAAAAATAGTACATGGATGAAACATGTACTATATATAATATATTATTTGTTTAGTGATTAAAGTAAATTGAAACGATAAAAAAATTCAAAGTTTTCAATTTGAACACGTTGTGAATCTAACAAAATTTTAAGCTCATTATTTATATATATGGGTCTTGCATTGTTGCACAATACCAATGACAATCAACTATTTAATTTATTCTTATGGTTTTCAATAATTCATTATTATTTATTTCAATGTCAAAATTAATTTAAATTAATATACATTTCATGGACATGAAAAGACGCATGTTAATTTGTTTTTTCATATCTATGTTGGTGGATAAGGAGAAAGAGTGAGTGAGAAATATAAAATGGAGATAGTTATTAGGAAAGGTGGGAGATAATTATTAAAGAAATTAATAAAAAAATCATTATTAAAAAAAGAAATAGTCAAGCTTGAAGATGAGATAGTTATTTCTGAAAATGTCTTTGGAATGGTCCATGGCCGACCATACGAAGAATTCCAAAAAATCCCCATATACCATTTCGAATTACTCGTCACTGAAATTAATCCTTCTTGTGGATGGTTGCCAATGTGACTATATCACAAAATCCAAAGAAAAAAAAAACATAACCTTGATATAAACTTGAAATATAACAAAAACTTATTTTCTCTGAAAATTCATTTCCCAAAAAATTGTTGATATTTTGCTTCTTTAGAGACAAAAAGTTACGAATGAATATTTGTTAGTTGAAAATTTGAGGTCAAAAGATTGCGAAATCTCGCCACGAAAAAACAAAAAAAAAATCGGTTCCCGCCAACTTTTATAAACCCTAAAGTCATTGAGGTTTCCGAAGATTGGATCGTAAAATGGTGGGGGAGCGCGGATGCAGAAAGCGCTACTGTGTTTTCTCTTGCCCACATTTGCACCACTAGAGAGAGAGAGAGAGCGAGAGGGCGACAGTTTGCATTTTGCATCATGCAGGAGCGATTGCACTAGGGATCGGAGTTCCTCTCGTGGATTTGCACCACTTAGTTCAATCGCTTCGGCCATAATCGACTCTGATTTGGCAGAGAATTCAATGCATGAGAATTGCCTCTCCTTGCGTGACCTCCTCTCCATTACTCTCCCTTTCTCCTCCTCATCCTTCTTTCTCCACAATACTTATTCGTTACCACTAGCATCTTCTTCCAGTGATGCCGCAGAACAGACATGTGTTGTTGATTCAGGAAGCCACCCGAAGCGTACAAGAGAAGGAACTGCTGCCGCTGCTTTTCCTGTTGTTGAGTTCTGTAATTCTGTGAGGAAGAAGAAGAAGCAGAGACTAGGTTCGGAGGTGCTTCAGATTTCTAGGGAGCCGTGGTCGATCGTCGGTCGATTGCAGCTGTGGAATACGAGTACGAGTACAAGTAGTGTTGCGGATCTACAACGTGATCACCGCACAATCGATTGTTTGGCCCTAACTGATGGTGAGATCAGCGTTTGTTGTTCTGTTGCCAGCCTTCACCCGCAGTTCCTCGGCCAGCTTATGCAGGTCAGTATACTCTGCCTTTTCTCACCGGCTTTTTAGGATTCCTTTGAGAATATGCGCAATGGAGCGCTCTGTGTCATACCCAGAGCACATTCTCGACATGCGAGATTCAGACTTCTGGATGCGAGAGGACATTGGGTTTCAATTGGCTTGAAGCAATTCTGGTGCTGATGAATTGTGCAATGCCACACAGATAACTTGTTGGACGTTTGTACCGAGGACAGCTTGTTCTGCAGTTTGCAGACATGCTGTTGTCAAGTACAGCAGTGTTGTGGAAGCAGCAGCTGCGGAAGGATCCAAGCAATTGTTCTCAACCAGTGGCAACACAAATGTATCTCAAAAGTATGTGGGAAAGGGCAAGATAGTGCATGGACCTTCCTGCAGTGGTGAGGACTATAAGAGCAGTTTGAGTGCTGGAGGATGCTTGGAGATTCACAATCTGAAGTTGTTGGCGGGGTCTTCTGCACTTTCTTTGCAGGTTCATAAAACTTTGTGGAATTCACTGTCCTTTGCGGCTATTTGCAATATTGTTCAAACCACTTGAGAAGTTTTGGACATGTATGGGTATGTGGACATGTCTTGTATTTCAGAAACACAAAGTAATATCTATTTTCAACTCACTGTAAACTTTGTGTGACATAATGTCTCCTTTGGCATTGTGTGCAGCTGCCAACCTTTCCCTCACTTTCTCTCAGTCCTACAGCTGCGGACATTGGGAAGATTGTCTGTGAGAGCCCTCAACTGAAGAAACGAGTACATAATTCACAGGTGAAGATATGGGGCTTGCTTCATTGCATCAGCCCTCCATTTGTGCTTCCTTCAAAGGTTTCTCCTCTAAGTGCATCAGTTGCCAAATCTGCGAAAAGTCTTGCTTGGAATGGTACCGAAAAGTCTGTCTTCAAACAGGAATCAGCAGGGCAGACTATAATGGGTTTTATTGTGGAGCTACGCATGTGTCCTCACATCCCTAGCTGTGAGCATAATGCTCTACTGCCCGCTGTTGGCAAAGAATGTGTGCATGTCTACTTTTCCGGTTCAGTGGCTTCTTGGCGTCCAGTGTTGTCTGTGGTGATTGGGCAGTGTGTGACCATCACTGGGCTTCAAAGGAAATCGATTCTGGTAGGGCCTGAGAAAAATGAGCACTTGCTTTTTGTGGCAACAAAGAGTAGCCTGGTGTCACAACTTTCTCCTTCAGGGTGTGTCCCCATGGATTGTGTGGGGAAAGAGCCTTATTTTAGGGCAAGAAGAAGGGATCCAACCGTTAGCAGAGTCACAAGAGCAACTATTCACAAGGAACTAGCATGTGACTCCAAAGAAGGTACATGTGTGGCAACAGTATTCTGGCAATCTTCGTCCAGTCATATATTGAATGCAGGGTCTTAGGGCTAATGGATATTTTGAGTTTACATTGTCTATTCATTATTGATCACTCTGTCCACTGAATGGTATTGATCAATTTGGTCTGTTCCCACAGTTATGCTAGATTGGATTTCTTGATATGAACAGCCTCATGCTTGCAGGTGCACAAATTGGGTCATACATTGGGATTGTTACAGATATTCCCATGCCGGGGCAGCTAGTGGAGCTTAACAACCGAGCATGGCTACTGCTAACACACTACAATGTCACCCAATTGCATGGGCTTCGTGTTGGGGCTATGGTAGGCAAGAGTTTCTTCAAACTTTCTACTGAATTTGCAGTGCATGTAATCAGATCCATCATGGTGATAGCATGACCTGATCCATGATATCAATGTTCTGCAGGTAGCTGTAAGGCATGTGCACATCATGGTCCTTGACAGTCCAGGGGAGAAGGGGCTGCTGCTCGGTGCTTGCTTTCGGTCACATGTGTGTGTTGTTCTTTTCTCTGATTTGAATGTTATGTGAGTCAGCATCCACTCCAACAAGTCCTGTGAGGGCCATCTAGCTGAGCATGTGGTGTTTTTCCTTTTCTTGTAAAGCATATTGAGGGTTTTGATGGTTGTACAGTACTGGGAAAGCCTCTGTATTTGTGGAGCCCACTTCTGAACGGGGCCATTGCAGAGTAGGATACCCAGTAGTTCCGCTTATCTTAGAGAAGACTTACTTATTAGCACTGTGCTTTTCCTAGCCTGTTTCTTTCACATGTTCAATCTTGTGAAGAATGTTGCTTCAATGGAGGTGTTCCTAAGAGCACAGATTGCATGTCTGAACAGGCCAGTGTTGCAGCAACCTTCACGAAATCATCTTAGCAAGCACATGGAACACCTTCCTTTTGCTTCTGCTTTTTGGTAAGTTTGTTTCTGGCCATATATTGTATTCAGTGACTGTGCCTATAAGATAGTCTTCTGGTATCTATTGTGTGATTGCTCTTTGAGTATTCTACAGGGTATTGCAAGTTATTGTGAGCCTAAGGTGCAAGTTTCAAGGAGTGTACACTCAGAAGCAGCTAATTGGATCAAAGAAGGTACTTGGGAACAACTTCATTTCTTTTTAATAAGCATTGTAGGCTGCAGTAATTGTTGGGCTTTGTCCTCTGCTTTTCTGTCCAAATTTTGCAGTTATTTGTATGTTGAAAGGCAGATCATGATCAAATTTATCAATGCATTATTGTCTAAGAGGAGGGGCCCTTTATTTTATTCCTCACTTCTCACATCTTTCTGATTGCCTCTATATGCCAGTCTCTGTGTGTGCAATAAGAATTTGAATAGCAGATAAGCAGATTCAGCAGTTCTGCTTGAAATAATCATGCTATAAAGTGTCTGATTTCACTTTCTGGTTTCATTGTGCAAGGATTCTTCAGTGTGCTGGCATAATACAGGCATGTCTTCCCATCCTTCTGACCACGCCGGTGACTCTGCACCGAGTAAGCACATTCTTTACTGGTGCTGTGATCTCATCTTTGTCCAGAGAAGTCAGTTGGGAAAGGAGGAAGGTCAAAAAGTGGAGGGATGAGAGGATAAATTAGCAGTCTCTGATTCTTTTGGGTATTTTTTGGTTGCCTTTTTGTCAAAAACTGGTAGAGAAAGGGACCAACTATGGAAGTTTTCAGTGTGAACAGTTTTGATGTATGAGCTCAGGATGTGTTCAAGGAGTTTTTTTGGCACAATCATTTTTGTCGCTTGGGAGAAGATCTTCCATCTAGACTATCAACAAAGGTATTTTGTCTGATCTCCAGCAACTTTCTACCTTATGACTATTATTAAGTTGCTCAACACAATTCATATCCTAGCTGTATTCTTGCAAAGTGAGCAAGTCTGATCTTTACAAATAATGCTTGGAAATTTCTGTGGCAGGTTCCCCCCATTTCAAATTTCTGTGACCATATTGAATCACTGTGGCATGACCCACACTCTATTGTCTGGCAAGCAGGGAAGAAACATTGTGATTGTTTTGACACACACAGTGAATGGAATCCCAGCCTAGGCTTGCAGACAGGTGAAAATAGTGCCCACTATGTACGGCGGATAATTTCCAGTGCAGAGCTTGGCATTGTGCTGATAGGATCTTTAAGGGTTAGCTCCACTCACCTGAAGCATGTTAATGCAATGCTATGACTGAGTACATGAATCTTGATTCCAATTTTGGGTTGACCCACATCATGATGAACGTCGGATGGATTGATGCATCAAAGGTGGTTTCAAAAAGCATTTTGGAGGTGTGTTATGCATATTCACAAATTTTGTGTTGATGTCAGGTGTGCCAGGATTCTGGTAAGTTACAGTTGGTGGATGCCACTGGAGCACTTGATGTGATGATTCCAGATCTTCGGTGTTTTGCAAACCTGTCATCAACATACCAGGTGGCTGTTTTCCAGCCTATTCTATTGTTTCCATGTCTTTCTCCCTAAGGTTTAGATCTGTCAGTTGTCTGCGTGATGTGTGGGCTACAAAAATTCTACCTCTAAGTCTGAATGGGGTTCCAGATCACATCGTTCAGTTTGGTTGTAGAAGGCAAATGGAGGACTTCCACACAGTCTGCAGAAGCAAACCGTGGCAGACTGCCAAACTCTCCTGTGGCATGGTCTACACTACTCAAGGGGCTGGTCTTCAAGATGGAGCCTTCAAATCTGCTTTCATACTATGTGCATTTCCAAATACAGCATGCTTCTTGCTTTAAAAACCTTGTATGGCCATCAAGGGAAACTTGTACAAGCAATCCCAGTTGGCTGAGAAAATTCAATCAAAGAGAAGGTCATGATAACTCCTGGAAAGGAAGACAGTTCGAAATATTGATGATTACACATAAGCATCCAGTCAGGCTCAAGGTACATCAAACTTCTTCCATTTCTCTTCCTTTTTCTTCAAGGTTGACATCACAAAATTTTCCTGCCCTCAGCATTGGCTTGAGTACTTCAATGTCATGATTGGATGCCTGCAATGCAGCCTGGTGTTGAAGCTGGAGAGGGCAATCAATGGACATTGTATGCTGAAGCTGTTTTGCTTCCCTTTTGCCTCCGCATTGTTGGGGAGAGCTCTGCACCAAATGAGTGCAGCTATCTGCCCTTGGCCGACATACAGATGGATCTTAGGAATAGTAGAATGACCAACTTGAACAAGAGACCGGATGCAAAATACCAGGAAGGAGGATTTGAGGGCTCAAATGCAGACCTTGGTAATAGCGCCACTGGGAACAGAGTGGTTACAGGGTGCAGTATCCGATGCTCTGTGTGTTTCCTACTGAATGAATATCCTGGAGGCAAGATGAAAGTTGAACAACATGCCCACACCTATTCATCTTCCCTGGATATCAAAGGCTGCTTGAAGATGAAAGAAAAATTGGGAAGTGAAGCATTCTGTTCTCAAACTGAGGAGGAATGTTTGGGCCATATCAGGGACTGTGACTTCAGGAAAGTTATACTTGAATTTGACCAGAGTGGAAGTGAGTACAGCCAGGTACACCACAGAACTTTATAGATTTGTTCTTTAGTTGTATTTCAGTTTGCCTTGCATCTAGTGTGTATGACTCACATTCCTTGTCATCTGGTAGTTTCTCAAGCTGAATAGCAAGTTGAGTCTTGCCTTTGGATCTGTGTATATGGTAATAACTAGCAATTTCTGTTGCAGATATTGCATATGGGACATTTCTATTTGCTTCCTATCTTGCGAAGTGAGCCACCAACATGTACCAATCTGAAAAAACCCCTACAACTTGCAAAGTTTACTGTAGGAGCTAGCTGTCCTCTGTTGAGTCTGGCATGGAGTTTCAGTGAAGATGGCCATCCCTCTAGGACAAATGCAGGTGCAACAGACAGTCTGGAGATTCTTTCTGGTCAAAAATTGCCTAAGCTGTACTGCTTGTTCCAACAAGCAGAACAGAAACCTCCAGGCTACAATGACAATACAGTGACTGATATCTATGCCCATGGCAGATCTCCATCAGGCATAATTACTCGATGCATATGCAACAGTGGAACAACAGTGCAACAGTGCTCGGATATGAGGCACTTGAATGCATGCACTGCAGTCCTTGATGAGTACATGCAAGTCCAAGATGTGGTGCTAACCGTTGGGAAGACATCACAGAAGTATTTCAGAAACTTGCTAACTAAATTGAAAGCCCAGGCAGTTGCTCAGTTGTTGAGTGTGAGAGAGGCTCTCGACTGTGCTTCTCATCCTGCCAAGACTATCAGTGACAGTCTGAGCAACCATGAAGAGGCATCAGAG
Organism: Sphagnum contortum; assembly: GCA_963920785.1. Classification (NCBI taxonomy): domain Eukaryota; kingdom Viridiplantae; phylum Streptophyta; class Sphagnopsida; order Sphagnales; family Sphagnaceae; genus Sphagnum; species Sphagnum contortum. The sequence goes on from OY987282.1 coordinate 11,896,257, forward strand.
AACAAATCTGATCCAGGGATTGGGGCAAATAGTGCTGGAATTTTTGCATTACAGGGAGCATTAGTCTCTGTCTGTGGGCAGGTGGAATCAGTGGAGGCCCTTGGTTCCTTTGCTTCATTGACAAGTGATCACCTGTTGAAGCTCAAGCAGCCATTTTCAAGCTCAAGTTCCAATAATTTTATGGAGCATCAACCATTGGTGCTGAATGTGCAGGATTTAAATGGATGTCAGATTGTATGCTCCTATAATCTCATTCCTGCTAACCCCTAAAGCCAGAGAAAGTCCAAAATATACTAAAAAACAGACCAAATTGGTCGGCCCTGAAGTTCAGCAGTTAATGTTCTGAATTGTTTTGTAGCTATTTCCATTCCTCAAGCCACCCTAGATTGTCTCTTTACCCTCTTTTGGTTGCTTTGTCCTTGTCTTAAAATCCCTGAGAAGCTTCCAGAGGATCTTATACAGTACTTTTTCTCTCCTGACTGAAACTGATGCAGTGGATTCTCTTGATGGATTGTTGGGCTGTGTTGATCAGATCAAAGTTCACTGCAACTTTGAGAAGTATGTATGCCCTGTCGGTCTGGGACCAGGTGTCATTGCATGCTTCCGTCACATTCTTTTACAGAGGTGAGAGCTCCTGCCATTGTTATGAAATTTCACCATAGTTAGGTCTGTTATCTTCTTTGCAGTCTGCTTAACATCGTAAGGAAGAGTTACCACGGATCTTTGATGCAGGAGTCCAAATGTACAGCTACAGAGTCTCCCCACAACATTGATAGAAGTACACAGCATTCGAGAAAGACTTCCTGTCGTTTCTCAGGGTGCACAAATGAACAACCTGCTTACTGTATTGGCTAAACACCAAAGGAGACCTGTTGATTTGTTGGATTGTCCCAAAAAGTTGGATCTACTCTCAAACCTTGTCAATCTGACAGATATATCTGGCAGATATCTAAGGCTGCATTGCCGGGTAAACTTCTCTATTAAGCTCTATGAACAATGTTGTTCTGTGAAATATGATCTTGTTAGTTTAGCTGACTAGGTGTTTTATCTTGTTGCAAAGTGCATGATTGAGGGAGGTTTTCTTATTGCTTCATTTCAGTTATTGAATTTGTTTCCAAGAGTATCTCATCAGTGTTCCATCTTGCATACAGGTGGTTGGTGTTCAGAACCTTGACCTACAGTGGCAAGGCAGCCTGTCATTTCAATCTGCAGGGCTAGATTATGATTGGCTTTCTATGAATTGCCAAGAGATGCTGCATTGTGTTTCTGTAACATTGGGTTGTTTCACAATAGGTCTGGAATTATTTTCACTTACCCCTCTGTCTTGGTTGTAGGTCAAACATACCAGGGATTTCTCTATTTTTTGAATGTACTGAACTGGCCACTTGGGTGTGGTGGAATTCTGGAACTTTTATTATGTGATGACTTGGATAGCAGAACATGAAACTCACATAGAGTTGTTGTGAATGGCAGATGATGGCTCCTCAGTGGCAGACTGTTGGGCCACTGGACAAGTAGCCACAGAACTGCTTAGGTTTCCTTCACTGTTTGAAAAGACACAAGCAGAGCTCCAAATACTAACAAGCAGGATCTTTCCTGTACTGAAACGGGGATCTGAAATGGAGGCCTCCCTAGACCAAGTTCTATGCATGTTGGTGCATTGTCATGGGCGTATTACTGTGGAAACTGAGGGTTTGCAAGCAGAAACAGGGAACATGTCATGGCTAGTGAAGGGGGCTGATGGTAATACTCTCCAGGAAGAAGAGGGAGTGATCCTGAGGGTGATTATGCAGCGGGCCTGCCAAATGAGTTCTCTGGTATGCAGATTTGCATCAAACATGCTACAACGTAGTGCCACTCATCTGTTTGGTCTCCTGACTCGTTGCTGATCTCTTTGGTGTGCAGGTTGTGGAGTGCAGTGCTCTATCAATTGAGGAGAAGATGGCAATTCATACTGGTGAAAAGCGAGTACCAACATCAACCCTTGCACTAATCAATGGTCGACCCATGCAAACACAAGTGTGCAAGAGGATTCAGCTTTTTGCAAGATCAGTGGAGTCGGTGAACAGCTGGAGAGAGCTACAAAACATGAGTGAATAAGCAAAGTAGTCCTTGCTAAGAAACAGTATGGGCAGTAATGTTGTCATGTTCAAGGAGCACATGGTAAAACAACAGTGATTAGACATGATCACTCAACATGCAGCTTGTCAAGGATCAAACCATTTTCAGGGGGTGAGGAATCATGACAACCTTGCAAGTGATTGTGGATCAAATACCCTATTACTACACAATGCTAAATGTGTCCGGTAATAGCCAACACAGATGTACATGGGTGGCTGGATTAACTGTTATCCCAACAAATGTTAGTCAGAGAGGAAACAACCATGTGGCTGCCACCTGATATAACAGTACGGGCCTTGTATTTGGTTGGCAGACTTCATTTCATTCTTCAATTGCAGTTGGTTACTAAATTTGTATCGGTAGCTGGCCAACATCAGGACCAATCCTTCCCCTGAATGGCAACAGAAACTTCGGGCTTGCCCAAAATTTTGAGTAGATAATCAAAAGATTGTACTTGCACCTATCATCAGGAGCTGGTTAAGAAAGTGAGATCAACACAGTTTGTCACTGTTGTTATGAGTCATTCTTTGAGGTTAAATTTACGACCAAACCCATTCTTCTTATGTTAGTGTTGGTTTTGCTGGAATGGACAGAATTCCTCAAGGTGGGTAGTTTTTCCTCTGCTATTGCCATAAATAAGTTGGTTTCTTGATAAAAATATATGGGCAAGACTGACAGTGTGATGCTTGGGAAGCCATATTGATGAGATGCTAACAACTTGAGTTTCCTCTAGTATGGAAATGGACATAGCTCATGGCTGGCTAATTTCCATCTAGCTATATGTTTATGAGATCAACAGCTTATGAACTCTGTTGCATCTTCAGAGTGCAATGCTCAGTAATCAAAGCATTTGTGGAACCCAAGCACAACCATGAAACTTTAATCCATGATTCTGGAGTCTGTCCCAGAGGAGGCTATAGCCTGCTCAATCAAAACAATATAAAACATATCATAGAAATTATTTGGTTTGCATGAAAGAAGATTCATTACTGCAAATTAGATAACACTTGAAGGTGCTGTTTAAGCCCTGATTGATAGAGGGCAAACATCAAACAAACCAACTCTTGTGAGTGACCTCTGGGGTTTTAATCCATATTGATGGAACTATTCTCCCCACAACTCAAATTGCACAACATGACTAACAAGACTACTCAGAAACAAGCAAATCCATGACCATTTAGTAACCAATTGCAAAGGCATCCAACATCTCAATTTGTAATCTGCAAATCCTCTTGGAAGTAAACACCTGGAAAACTTTTACATAAATGAAAGCAGCTGGGGTTTGTAAAAGTGTCAAAACCCTAGGCCCAGAAACACGCAAAGCAATCGTCCAGTTACTCACACTCACTCTGATGCACAGTATAAAGAAAGTTCCATGCCGTTTCTCCCACCGCCCCCGCTTCCACCTCCAAAAAGAAGTTCTAAACCTTAACGGTAAGACTTCTGGAAACGAGAACGAGCGCCGCGGCCTCCAAACTTTTTCGGTTCGCAGCGACGCGGATCAGCTACGAGCAGTGTGCGGTCGTACCTCAAGAGCACGTCCTTGATTTCCTTCTTCGACTGCTCATCGACGAATTTTTGATAATAAGCCACGAGTGCCTTGGCGATGCTTTGCCTGATGGCGTAAATTTGCGAGGTATGTCCTCCTCCCTTCACGCGGATACGCATATCGACGCCGGCGAACTTCTGACGACCCAACAACAGAATGGGCTCGAACGCCTTGTATCGCAGAATCTCCGGCTCCACCAACTCAATGGGACAGCCATTGATCTTGATCAAACCTCTTCCCCGCTTACAATAGGTGACAGCCACCGCCGTCTTCTTGCGGCCGAAGCACTGGACGGACTCCATCGCTTGCGACGAGCAACAACCTTGACGATGGTAGCAAAAGAGCTTCTCTAGCCCCTCCTACGCTGTTTTAGGGTTTCCGCGTTCGGGTGGAATGGAGCGGCACGGACGGATGACAGTAGGACGGTTGTCGGTTAGTAGTTAAATTATGCAATTATATCATGCAGTCCAGATGGCTGGATTAAAGTTACTAGTTAAATTATGAATTTCTCATGCAGTCTAGATGGATGGATCTGAAAGGATAGGTTGGGAGAGACCTCTCCTACGGTCCTTTTAGGGATTCTTCTCGGGGTGGAATGAAAAGCCGGACGGATGACGATAGGATGGTTGTCAGATTGTAGTTAAATTATGAAGCTCTCGTGCGGTCTAGATGGATGGATTTAAGGATAGATCAGGAGTCGGCTGTTCTACGGTCTTTTAGGGGTTCCTTCTTGGGGTGGAATGGAACGCCGGACGGATGACAATGGGATGTTTGTCGGTTCGTGGCTGAATTATAAGTCTTCTCATGCGGTCTAGATGGATGGAGCAAGAGCCAGGCTCCTGTTTCCTCCACACAAACAGGACATATCAGGCCGAAAGTCAGAACTGGCCGTTTAGGGTTTAGGCCATTTTGGGGACTGATTAATTGTGCGGAATCTGCACCGGTGGTGGATTCTGCTTCCACCCAGTCCAGCCACTAATGCAGATCTGAGATAAGTACATGATATTTTTAACTATAGTAGGGCTGATTCCACAGGACGTTCTACTTCCCCATAGAACTTCACAGGCTTATCATTTTCTGCTGTGCATGGTTCATGTTCTGAATAATGCAGTTTATGTTATGAGATTCATGTTTTGTTGGCCTTGCCTACCAAGGCAAGGATATTGTGCTTAGATTCATTATAGAGTATAGTAGCTTAAGGGATTTGGGCCCCTAAGTAATTGGTCTATTTTAATATGAGGATTTTTTTAATTTGATATTTTGGCTTGTGTTGAAACTTGAGATTAGTTACAGAGTTATGATATCTTGAAGGATTTTGGTTTCTTTTGGCAGATTTTTTGAAGATTATATTTTTGCATTGTGAAATATTTGAGTTTCCATAATTCTTGTTTTTGCCTTCAGATACTTTTTAGTGTAAATGGCAAGGCCGTAGTGTGACACACCCCTTGTTGTTCTGTACATAAAGAAATTCTAAATTTTCTGTAATTTATCTTCTGATTTGAACCCACAATTTTAGGGAAGTAGGATCTAGTGGTAATAAGTAGGTTCTAGTTATTAGTTATTACAGCTAGCCTACGTTCTACTGTTGAAAATAATTGCACAAGATAGCCCTATTTGTTTCTAAATTTTCAGATTTTTAGTTAAACCTTGTGACAGAACCACATAAGGTGCTGTAGGCGGCCTTTTTTTCTAACACCCTTAACAAAGTTCAATGGGTGTGTTTAACATTCTTTGCTGATACCAACTCGTAGCAAGTCCATAGGCGAGCTCACTAGTTGCCAGAATCAGCCCCACAAGTGGAGTGACCTCGACCCACCGGATCCTGGGAGCTACCCAAGGCTTCAGAAACTCAAAGGTACCTTGTACTTACTATGGAATAGGCCCGCTAGGACCCTACTGTCCACTTAACAATGCATAAAGTCTGCTACTGGGCCCTGTCCCATAGTACAAAACAACGCAAAGGAAGCTAAAGGACCACCCAGAACCACAGAAAACCTAAAAGCCTACTAGGTACCTAGTTCCTACCATATCGAGGGAATCAAGGTCGAAGGAAAGCTTGGGTGGCGGAAGTACCACTTGAGGTTCCGTGTTGTTTGTTGTGGTGGCGTTCACGGTTCCCGCCCCCGACGAGCACCTTTGAATTCAGTCGTCAAATTTGTGGCCTCAAAGTAAGCTACATAAGCCTAGCCTAGAGAGCACCAGTTTTTTTTTTTTAAATAATTTTTGTTTCTGGCCAAAATGGCTATCATCCATAGGAAGAAGTAGAAAAAGTGGCGATCATCTCTAGGAAGACTTAGCCAAATCTGGCTACAAATGCAATGTGGAGTAGAAATCTTTAACCGTGTTTCTTTATTTTGGCTACACCCTAAAAACTAAGTATAGACATCTGGCGAATCTTTTTTAATAAATAATATTCTGACAATTCCCACTTCTGGCGATTGAAAAACTCCAAAATCACTTCATTTTCGAATTCCGAAATTTTAAATTTCGCCAATAAATTAAAGAGGTTGCTAGTGGCGTTGGTAACCAAGGCACGCAAAGAAAATGCTGGTTCTGGTTCTTGTTCTTCTTCACAGATTTGATTGCCGTTGCCATTGCCATCATGCAAAGTTCATGGTGAGAGGCTGCTGCTGCCGTTGCTGATGCCGTTTTGTTGCGCGATTTCGTTGATGTAATATGCCAGTTTGGGTAATACAATACAACGTCGCTTGAGTGCTCTAAAAGAGATAACAGAGAAAAAAATGGCGATGGCGATGAATGTTGTTACTATGCCGCAAACTTTGGGAACTACTCTTGGATCTGAGAAGTACTACGCTTTGTTCGGATGCAAAAGCTGCGTGCTCAGGAGCGTCTTCAGTAGTACTACTGCGCCCTCTCCAAAATTTAGAGGTTTAATTCACTACTACTACTACTACTACTACTTCCCTTCACAACACACTTTGAAGAACATATAAGTTCTTGTTGTCGAATTTTCCACCAGGTTTGAGTCAGTGGCGTGGATGATCACTTGTTCCTTCTCTGGTACGTGTGTTCTTGCTGAATCAGGTCTTTTTGAAGGTTTGAGTCAATCATGTGAACTTGAATTCTATTTGGTAAATATCCATATTATGATAGCTGATTCGCTCTTGAATGACTTTTCCAAGGAAGAAAGAAAACAAAGAAATCTAGTACAGAATTGATCAATTCCACATGAGGATAGATAATTTGGTCTCAAATGCCTAAATTTCCAAGGAAGACAGAATGATGCATGATTCATAAATCTGTCTTGGTATCTAGACTGCACACATTCCTAGTACATCTCAACATGAAGCCAAGCACAGATTTTGTATTCAGAGATAATTTCTGCTCCCATGAACTGTTGTTTGATGTGCCAGAGAAATTTAGAACATGGCCGGGAGGAGGGTCGTGGATGGTAGGAAGAAATCCATCCAGACCAATAAGGGCAGTTGCAGATGTGTCCTATGAGAGGGGAGTGGAAATGGCAGTGCAGGAGCATGCTGACCATCTTCTTATTCTCGTGCATGGACTGAATGCCAGGTTAGCATGCATGAGCTCTAATGGAAATTATGCAATTTTGTGATTTCTGTAATTGTTTCAGTTCATACTCTTCACTTCCCAATTGTGCTTCTGTTATATTGGTTTCCATAGCACTGCGAAGATGATGAGCCATGTTTCTTGCATCCCAAAGCCCAGTATGTTGATGCTGTGGTTCAGGCCTACAGACTGGAAGCATGTGGAAGACAAACTACGCACCCAGCTTGGTGACAATTTTCTTATCCATGGTAGTATTCTGTCATCAGGACACACTATACTCTTCAAGTACTGGATCAAATGGGATAATTTCAGGTCTTGTGTTTATCAGCTGAATTTCCAGTACTATACTAGAAGAGGCCCACTCATAGCGTGGTATCTAGTACTAACATCAAATGTCAGCTCTTTTCCATCAAATTCAGCAAGTGCGGCCAATCCATACTTGCAGACACAGGTTGGAATTGACTTAGGAGGCAAACGACTGGCTGATGAGGTAAAAAAGCCTCTTCATGTCCCATGGAGGAGTTTGTTTCATCTATATCCACAGTACCATATCAGTTCCTGTTGCACAGGAACGTCTTGCATCCTTCCTTCTAACACTTGATCAATAATAGTTATGGTTTCAGTCATTTTTTATGCTAGGGCTATGCTAGGGTTTGAAGCAGTAGGACAAATCATTTTACTTATGTGCAGGTGCGGCAAATTGTGAGGCAGACAAAGGGCTTGAAGCGCATATCTTTTCTAGCACACTCTTTGGGAGGTTTATTTTCAAGATACGCAATTGCAGATCTTTGTAGACAGAATGACAAATCTCAGGGTGAAGTAGACATTTCAAATGGTAGCCACTTTCGGGGGTATTCCAATGCTAGAAGTATCCACTGTAAAGCAAAGCTGGCTGGCTTGGAGCCAGTCAATTTTATCACAATTGCTACCCCCCATCTTGGACTACGGGGTAGTGGACAGGTAATTCTGTAATCACTGCCAGTTTCATATTGCCACTTGTTCTAGTTTTGTATACAAAGTCTCAGATACTTATTGAGTGAGTGTAAACTGGAAATAACTAAAGAATGACAAAAGGTTTCAGATGCCAATGCTTTTGGGATTGCCAGTGTTAGAAATGCTGGCAGCAACATTTACATCAGGGCGAACAGGACAACAACTGTTTCTTACTGATGGGAACTCTAATGATCCCCCTCTCCTCCTTCGGATGGCCTACAATTGCACAGATGGCCCTTTCATGTAAGTTATTTTAAGGGCAAGGCCATTTCAACACATAGCCTTACTAAGTTCGTTAGGTTACTGTTTCTTGTTTTGCATAGTTGGGTTAGCTGATCCACTCATCTAACAATGCAGAAGTCAGACTCACATAATCTAGAAATACAGTCAAGTGTTTACGGTATAGGTTGTCATTTGGTTAGTCTCTTTGTATACTATAACTCCTCAGCCCTTGCTCCACCAACTTGTCATGTTCTGAGGTGTCAGGACCAGTTGTTGCAAATTGTCAAGCAGATACAAAGTTTGCAAAGTTTTTGTAACTCACGTAGTAGGGAACACACCACAGTCTGTGCTGTCTTCAGCCCCACTGACAAGACAAGTTGGTGAGTTAACATGAGTATCATCAACTGAGCGATGAGGTAGAAGAACATGAAATGTGCATCCTGTGATCTTGCCTCCAACTGATTATTAGCTGCATTTACAGTTATTTGACGACCAATGTTTTGTCACTGCCTTCATTAACCTTCTTGTCACCTGGAATTATGCTACTCTATGTTGATGTTTAAAATTGATAGGTTAACTTCATATAAGATGTGACGACATTACTGTTGAAACTTTTGTTTGGAAGATGGGGAATTTTTATTGGATATGCAATTGTCAAGCTTCCTTGGTACATTCACTGATCTTTTCTCTAACTTATAGAAACTAAGAGGGGGTAGGGAATTGCAGATCAGCCCTTCAAGCATTTGAGTCAAGAGTCACCTATGCAAATCTCAATTTTGACTGTATCCTCTCATGTAGAACCCCAAAATTGCATAGATTCAGATAGCTTTTATGCTTACACATTGCTCTTTGTGTTAGGTTTCAGAGAAGCATCAGACAATGTGATAAATGACACTATACAATGCAAACTCAGAGTACATCAGAACATGGTTGAAAGTTGAATGTATCCATGTTGATATAAATCTGCAAAAAGCTGCAGACCAGTGAGAGAATTATAGTCCTTGACATAAGTGTTATCAGTTGTGGTAGGATGGCGTACTTCATCCATCCGGAGAGAAAGTGAGCATTTTACGGTAATTATCTCTTCTCTGGCTAAATGCTTAGAATCTTTATAGTTTTTGGCTCTAGAGGAAGAAGAGTGCTGTTTCAATTTTCTCATGAAGAAATAGGCAAAGTGGAGAAAAGGGGCAAATTTTGTTGAGTTGAATGTTTGCTTAGCCTTAATGTAAAATACTGTAGGAAGCATGGTCTCTTCAGACAAAAGAGAAGAAGCGTGGGATGCTTAAGCTTTGAATATATGCTTGTTCTCAGAGTCCATACCACTCATTGGATGGGTACAAGCATGTAGTGAAAGAGGCATATTGCCCAGCAATTTTTAGTGATACCCCAACTTTTCTGCAAGAGACTACTGGGAGACAGTCAGTGACTAAAGTGATTCCCAGAAGCATGGAAGCAGCTCTCAATCAGGATTCACTTGAAGGTACCTTCCTACATAAACCTGTGTATCATCTGAAGCTGGTCCAGATTTCAGGCTCTACTCTTGGGTTGATCATTCCTGATGTTGTTTGTGCATCAGTTCATTGGTTGATAATTGCTATTTATTCTTCAGGCACTGCCTAGATTCTTTATCCTTGTATAAACTATATTCTCTTTGATTGGATGGACACAGAGGATATGATTCAAGGTCTACAACAGGCAAGTTGGCAAAAAGTTGATTTAAGCTTTCATTCTGCCATCTGGCCGTTTTTTGCTCACAACCCAGTTGGTGTAAGCTTATCTTCCCTGTCTCAGTTTCTCTATGCAAGCTTCACCTCAAATGCTTGGCTCTAGCAGTACCTAAATTTTTTCTGTTGATGCTCATATGGATAACCGTACAGTTTCATAATGAAGAAGAGAATTTCAGTGACTGGGCTTGGACTGAAAGAGTAAAAACTGTGGCCTCTCTGATTTGCAGTAATCAGTTTTTAACATGGAGAACTTCCAGTTGATTAACAAGTTTGTGGGGGTTTGCAAACCCTTGGACATTTTGGAGTAGTTGAACCATAAAAGATCTGGTTGATGCTGAATTGAGTGATACAATATCACACCAGTGAATTTCTCTGAAAGGTTTTTTGTGAATGAGTGGCAGGTGCACCATGAGTGGTTATCTGATGATGCAGCAGGAGTCATTGCACACATTATTGACATATTCAAGAAGAATGAATGCCAAACAAGTGTTAAAACAAGTATCAGGGTCAGAACAATGACACCTACTTATCACAAGTAGTTCAATGCAGTACTCTCATTGAACTTCATGAAAATATTCCAAATTCACATACTAGCCTTGACAGTTATGAACAAGAGCAGAGTTTATTTATGATAATCTGGATATGGAAGCCAGCTTTTGTGCATGGGATATTCTTCATGCCAACCTCATATGAGGAATTATGAATGGAGAAGAAGGTGAGCACTACAGGGCTACCACCCTGCACTTTGTGAAGAGTCTTTTGATAGCACCTGGCAGAGCATGGTCGCTATGGAACTGCATCAGCCAGCTTTCAACCAAGTGGTCTAAAAGCATCTTTGGGAAGATAAATGGTTTCCACACTAGTGGACCAAATAAAAATAGAGAATGGAATGCAGTTAAGGCCTAAAAGAAATCAGGGTTGGTTTTGGACTATGCCAAACCTGAGGAAATTATGTCTTCACAGCCATGTGACATGGTTTTAGATGTTCCAAATAATCAAACACAACCCATCAAGCTGGCAACTTGCACTCGATGAGCAAGCAAGGGGGTAGCTCATTGGGGAAGGTGTGGTTGGAGAGTGTAAATATTGATCAATATGCATCAAAGTGTAGAGGTGATTTGTCCCCCATTGCTTTAAACTAATATTGTTGGAATCCATAACTCCAATTAGGGTTTATGAAGCTTTTGTGCCTAGAGCATCTGCATCCACATGTGCCTATTGGAGTGTCTGCCAATGAATACCACATCCAACATAGGTCTTAAATCAGGCTCATGCTAGTCATAGACTGTATACATCCAAATGTACTGATGATTATATTGCTCCCACTAGAGGAGATCCTCTTAGGTGAGAGGTGTCCTATGTCCTCATGAGTTCATTGAACCATGCGTTCAGGTAAGGACTACATTGGGTTTTAAGTACCTTAATTATCACATTAATATATAGTGTTAATTGTTTCCCCATCCCCTTTCCTAAACATGAAAAAATGGACTACTAAGGGAGTTTAGACCTTTGATTATCTTCCAACTTGAATGCTTATTCAAATCCATACTAATCTTCAAAGAATCAATCATATTAAATCAGGACAAAAAAACCTTTAACACTCGAATTGCATTTTTAGGATTATCATCCCCATTATGCTTCTTACTTCAAAATGATAAGTAGAGTGGAGGTGGAGCTCTTATGATCATTGCTAATTGAAAAAAGACCCAGAAGAGGTTGTTTTGTTTTGCAATTTCAACATAATCTTTGCATGTGGAAGTGATTTTCACCCCAACTTAATTGGGGATTCAAGTGAACTTTGAAATTGGAAGATAAATAGAAGTTTGAACTCTCGTTTTTTTATTTGTAAAATTTCACCAAAAAAAGAAATTCAAAATAAAAAAACCCAAAAAAATAATGTCAAAAAAAATCTTTTACAAGATTTGTGTGATAGAAAGGTATGCAAGGATGAATATGTTGATGATGAATACTTTAATGAAATAAAGCAATGCATGATATCAAAGAAAGTTTTAGTGGTTGTGGATGATGTTATACGACAAAGACCCTTCGAGTGTTGCAACTTCCTATTTAGAAGCATGCCACTAATGTAGATTGCAAGAGCAAAATACTTGTAAATTTTGGAAATTGGCAAGAATTGAAAAATTGTGTGAAGGAGTCCACAAAAGTAGACATGGCATTATTGGACGAAGAACAAGCAAGGGAGCTTTTCATGTTCCATGCATTCAAACATGCAAATAGTGTGACAAATGATTTCAAAAACATTTCTATGGAGATTATAAAAGCTTGTTAGGGCCTCCCTTTCAAGCCTTGAAATATTGGGTTGTTATTTGTGTGATATTCGTGATTTGAAAATATGGAAATATGCATTGCGCAAAATGAAAGTTGGGCGAAACCTAATAAGGGGCTTTAACAATGAAATGCATTTGAAAGCTTTGCAAATTTCTTATGACCACTTGATAACAATAGAACAAAACATGTCTTTGGATTTGGTTGTTTTTTCACTAGTTTTTTAAAAAGTACATTTTGTCGAGTGTATTGCAATGCTAATGGTTTATCGAACCCTATGCTTAAATTATAAAACTTGAAAGATAAGTATTTAATCAAATGGGCAAAGGATGGTAGCTTATACATGCATGAACAATTACGAGACATGGGTCGAAATATTACAATGGAAGTTCCAATGAGTCCATTTATATGGAAACCAAATATATCTTTGCAAAAGAATTAGGCAACATGTGTTAATTCAATCCTATGGTATATATATTTTGTCGAAATTCCAAATGAAACCATAAGTTTTTGCTTTATTTAAAGAACTGTAATATTTTTTCATTAAAAACATTGCATTAGAATGAGAATTTATTTTTATTAATGTTGACAATTATTTGTAATTTGTTTGATGTGATAGGTGGTGGAAAATTTAGAATGCATTGCTTTTTTAAATGTGAAGTTTTACCTTCATTTTTTCAAAATGGTTCAAAGGAGTTTGATAACCTTAGGTTACTTGACTTAACAAAAGCCTCACCAAATATAGTTAAAAATTTCATCCAAGGTCAAGATTTTAATAACCTTCGATGGTTGTGTCTCCAAAAATGGATGAATCAAAAGTTGCCAAATAATTTGGTTAATTGTTATCATTGACAAATAGTCCATTTAATGAACTATATAATTGTCTACAATTTTTTTTTGATGTTTTCAACCATGGCCTTAATATATTGATATGTGTTGATATGAAGAATTATCTGCATCTTTCAACAAATTGAATGCATTATTAAAACTTAATTTATCGGGGTGTTCAAATTTGCAAGAATTACCTACATCTATTGGCCAATTGATTACACTTCAAGAATTTAATCTATAGGGGTATTCAAATTTACAAAAATTGCATACATTTACTGGCCAATTGAGTGCACTTCAAAACCTTCATTTGTAGGGATGCTAGAAGTTGGAAGAATTACCTATATCTATTGTCCAATTGAATGCATTCAAATACCCTGATTTGAACAATTGTTTGAATTTGCAAAAATTATCTACATGCATTAGCCAAGTGACTACACTCGAAAACCGTAATCTGTTAATATGTTCTAATTTACAAAAATTACCTACATCCATTCGCCAATTGAATGCACCCAAAAAACCTTAATTTGAACAATTGTTCGAATTTGCAAGAATTACCCACATCTATTGGCCAATTGAATGTAACCCAAAACCTTGATTCGAATAATTGTTCAAATTACAAGTATTACCTACATTTATTTGCCAATTGAGTGCATTCCAAAACCTTCATTTGTCAATGTGTTCGAGGTTACAAGAAGTACCTACATCTATTGGCCAATTGACTACACTCAAATCTTCATTTGAATGATTGTTCAAAGTTGCATAAATTACCTACATCAATTTGCCAATTGAGTCCATTCAAAACCCTTGATTTGTCAAATTGTCCGAGTTTGCAAGAATTATGTTCATCTATTGGCAATTTGAATGCACTCCAAAACCTTCATTTGGATATGTGTTTGAGGTTACAAGAATTACCTACATTTATTGGCCAATTGAGTGCACTACAAAACCTTCATTTGTGGGCATGTTAGAGTTTGTAAGAATTACCTACATCTATTGGCCAATTGAATGCCCTCCAAAAACTTTATTTGTGGGGATGTTCAAGTTTACAAAAATTACCTGCATTTATTGGCCAATTGAATACACTCCCACATACCCTAAGATTAGTACATATGTATGTGAAATTAACTTATAGTTGAAACTTTTTGTGAATGAAGTTAGAGTGGAAGATGTTGTGGACCATCCCCCTTTATTTTCTCTTTTGTGGGTTGTTAAGGGTTTTTTCTATTCTTCTTAAAATTTGGATTTTTTATTTTTTAAGTCTTATAATTAAGGTTTAAATGATATCAATAGGTTGTTGTAGATCAATAGTTTGTGGAAATTGGATATAAATATTTCTCCCAAATGCAAAAACAAATTTGAATTTAATCTTTCACAACAAGTTGAAAAAATAAAATGTCAACGTTCTAAGTGAACCTATTCAACAACCAAAAATAATAGCTAGAAGCAATCTCCAAAAATTAAAAGAAAAAAGAAGTTGCAAAGGCTCACAAGTTTACAAGAAGTTTCAAAAAGATGTTTTTTAATCCGTCAATCCTTCTATTTATATCAAACTTAGTACTATTTTAAGTTAAATAGTTATTAGTCGGTAAAACTTTCAATTTAAACTACTACAACTACTAGTCACAATTTTAAGCCAACTTGTTATTGTCAACAACTAGTTACTATAACAGACACTAATCACCAATTTACTTAACCCACTATTTACCCTAACACCTATTATGGTTATTTCAATAGATTGGTTCACATAAAGTCTTGTTACCAAATAATGATTGAACTAAGTCTCAAAATCATATTGCTTCATCACTTACCTATTGCATTAGGAGAAAAATTGAGGTTTTCATCTATGGTTTCAACTACATTTTGAAGTTGAAAATGTCACTTTCATTTGTAAAATGTTTTTTTCAACTCAAAATGACATTTCCAACTACCTACCAAAAAAGTTGACAATGTTGAGTCAAACCCACAACACAATTGAAGCCGACCTACACGTGTTAATTTTTCAACCAACATTGGGAGGACAAGAGTTTAGTTGAAAGCAATGGACCATTTTAACTAATGGAATGTTTTTGACTCTTGGACGAAGCTCATCCACCTTCGTCCATATCTCAAAGTTGAACTTTCAACTATTTTCCAATTTCAAGAATTGTCATTTGGGGTAACCTCCCATTAGATGAAGATCATCCGTTAACAAACCATGACATCTTTAAAGACTGAGTTGAAATTTCAACTACATTCTAAGTAGGTCATCAAATTGAAATTTCAACTATCATACAACTAGACTAATCAAAAGTCTAACCAATAGTTTGTTGCCACGTGGCCCTACATAGAGTTATGTATAGGTAAGGAATCTAAACAATAGTTTGTTGACACATGTCCCTACTTAAAATTATGTGTAGGCTTAGGTCTAGGTATGTAGATTTGCCTAGAAATAAATAGATAGGTATTTACCTACTAGGCTTACCTATTTACATAGCCTCCTTTACTTAAACCTAGGTAGGTATGTACATAGGCCTCGGTAAATAAGTAGACCATAGTGCTACTTAGGGTTAGGGTATATAAATAGCTTCAGATTATCCTTTTTTTCACCACGTGGCTTTTAAGGTAAAACTTTTATTATTAATTTGTCTTAGGTGCCAACTTCACCTTTTGAAAACACTTGGTGCACCAACTTTATTATGTAGTTTACAAAGTTGTAAGCTATGATAAACAATATGGAATGAAAATATTTTGTCTCAAATGTTTTGAAGATTTTTTTTAAAACCCTCTTTAGTTTGAAACCCCACATCTTTTTCAATTGAAGTTCGTTTTGAGTGATTTAAAAAGCTATGGGTGCACAACTAGTGACTTAGAAAACTTCTTGAAACTCCAAATGCAACAAAGCAATGAAAAAATAATATAATTTCAACATTTGAAACAATGATATTTTGTTTCAAATGTTCTGAAAAAAAAACTTTAAAACCCCATAATTTTGTTCATTTTAAGTTCATTTAAAGTGATTTAAAAAGCTATGGGTGTGCCAACTTACAATTTACAATATCTCTTTGGGTTTTAAATTAAAGAAAGCAATGAGAAAATAATTTAATCTCAAATTCCAAAATTGTGATAGTTTATTTCAAATGTTTTGGGAAAAAAAAACTTAAAACCTCTCTAATTTGAAACCCCATATCTTTTTCATTGTAAGTTCATTTTGAGTGATTTGAAAATCTATTGGTGCACCAACTAACAATCTACAATACCTCTTTGAACTTCAAATGCAGCAAAACAATGAGAAAATAGTTTAATTTCAAAGTTCAAAATTCTGATATTTTGTTTGAAATGTTTTGAAAAATACTTTAAACCTTTGTTGTTTGAAACCCCATATCTTTTTCATTTTAAGTTTGTTTTGAGTGATTTAAAAATATATGGGTGTGCTAATTATCATCTACAATACTTTTTTGAAATCCACATCCAACTAAATAATGATTAAAAAAAATTAAAAATTTGAAACTATTTTAACACATCTATCACCAATATAAACCCCCTTACACAAACAACCCATATCCTCCTTGTTCTTTGACCAAATTGAATGTTTTTTGTAGCATTGGAAATGTTAAATGGAAGGATATAAAGTTTATTTTAATAAAAAATTACGAACAATGTCTATGAAGTCAACTTCCTTGGAAATCTGAAGTGTATGGTGGTAGGCCTATTTACCCTAGTTGGAATAAAGTTGTAGTTTTGGATATTGAGATTAATCTATTTTGTCATTTTTTTCTTGCATTTCGACTTGAAAAAGGTGTTCTAAATATGTAATCTAATTTATACACCAACATGTTTTTTAATCACTCAAAAAAGTCTAAAAATGAAAAAGATATGAGGTTTGAAACTAGAAATGGTTTTAAGTTTTTTCTTCAAAACATTTGAAACAAAATATCAATTAAATTACAATTAAAATCTCTATTACATGGTTCTTAGGCTTTCCTAAACTAAGGTTAACCATTTGAGCTTAATTAATTGTCTAATATCAATTAAAATACAATTATAATGCACTGTAGGTCTATTTGCAATAATTTTTTCAAAACATTTGAAACAAAATATCATAGTTCTGAATGTTGAGATAATTTTGTGGTTGTTACTTTGTTTCATTTGGAGGACAAAAAGGTCTTGTATATCCTTAGTTATAGGTTTTTAAATAACTTAAAATGGATTAAAAATGAAAAAGATATGGGGTTTGAAAATAAAGAGGGTTAAAAAAATTTCTTCAAGAAAATTGAAACAAAATACCACTAATCTCCTCTTCCTCCTCTTCATGTTTTTTTCCTTGCTCCTTTGCTATTGGTGTTTAAAGAATATTTGTAATCCTTCAATTTGCAATTCTATTGACATAAAGATCGTTATTGATCTGGTTAAAGAATGAAGAAAACATTAAAATTTGCAATAGTTGATTGGGACAAATACATACATTAATTTTATAACATTATTATTTTCAAATCTTAAATTTTAATTATTTATAAGCTATATTAGTTATATTTTTATAAATTTTATAATTAATAATATTATAATATGATCCTAATTTAAATGAATAATTAGTAGTTAATTCTTATTAATTAATTTAGTGTACATGGTGCCTAAGCTTGGCTAAACTAGGGCTAACCATCTAAAGTTAATTAAATGTTTAATGTGACACCTAAAGTACATTTAGGGTTAAGCCATGAAGCACTTAAGTTTAACCTAGCTAGACCACATGCCTAAACCTTTAATGCATGCCATGTGTGTAAGTACCTAATATTTCAAAATAATACTACTAAGAATAAATTAACCAGTAATTTTAATGATTTTAAATATTTGGAAATAACTTATAAAATAATATAGTTATTTTATTAAAAACATTAAATAAAAATATTTTTACTTTTAAAATTCTAGTGATGAACTAATTAATTAGGTTTTAAATTAACCATCTAAAAACATTACTAGTTAGTTGGTAATTCCTGAATAATAATCATTAATTATTAAAATTTTAACTTATTAAATTAATTTATAGATACTAAATTATTTTTAATCCATCATTAATATTAATTAAATAATTTAATTCATGAATAATTAATTATTCTAATAATTAACTTTTAACTAATTAATATTTAGTAATTATTAACCATAATTATATAATTGGGTTAATCCAACTTATAAACAAGATGAAATCGAATTCTTAATGGCTAATTTTCGACACATGTTGGTGAATGGCCACAAACCATTTGCTTTCCCATCACAGATCCAACAAGTTTTCTATTCCGATGATTTTTTCCAACCCATGGTGGAAGTTTATATTACATAAGGAACCATGGAGCAAGTGTGTGTTTTTAAACACCTATGGGGAGTACATTATTATGTGGTGAACTTGTTGGTTTTAAACTCAACCATTCCTTGGGTGTTGAGAGCTTAATTTATAGCTTCACCTAGTGTGACTATCAAACTGGTCATGGTGATATATTAGTTGAACGTACCGATCAATGTTCACTAATGAATTGCTCTTTGGTCACAACTTCATGAAATGGTTTTTTAATTGTTCTTCAACAACCTTCTTTTTTTCTCTTGAATTAATTGTGGTTTTGGAAGCCAATAACCATATCTTCTTTTGACAATGGAAACTAGTGTCATAAACAGACTCTATAATTGGTCCAAAGTAATAAGTTGTTTTTTTGTTAGGCGCTAGTAACCCTACTATAATATGCTTATAGTCATTATTACAAATCATGGTTTTTCAAGAGGTTCAAATTGATTAACTTGTCATTTTGACTAATGGACACATACATTTCGACTAAAGGTCAGGGGCTTGAATGACACATGTATGTGTTGATTGATCAAATTAACTATAGTGGTTTATTTGACAAGATACACAAAGTCAAATTGTATAACCTTAGTCAAAATGGCCAATGATTTTTAATAAAAATGACCAATGGTCTTTAGTGAAATTGATCATTTAATCAAGATGGCCAATGACCCCTAGTCAAATATGACATGGTTTACTACCTTATGTATCTAGTTCCTACCTATTCATCCACCTATTTATTTAGTTGATTGCTTGCCCACCTATTACCCACATACCCACCTACCTATTATTTAACTCCAACTTATTTACTTATACCTTTTCAAGTACAGACCTACATACCTATTTATGTTTTTCATTTTCACATAACCTACCTATTTACTTACCCACGTACCTACATACTATTTACCTATTTATCCACCCACTTACATACTAAATTTTAACCACTATGTTTAACTACTATATTTAACCATTAAATTTAGCCAAATTTTAGTCATTAGGTTTAAATTAAATTTAACCATTAGAAGTTTAGCCATTATGGTTAGCCATTAGATTTTGGCACTAGGTATAACTTAAATGGAACCATTAAGTTTGGCCAATAGGTATAACCTAAGTTTAATCATTACCTATAACCTACGTTTAACCACTATGTTTAGCCATTAGGTGTATCAACTAGGTATAGCCAATATGTTTATCCATTAGGTTTATCAATTAGGTTTAGCCACTATGTTTAACCACTAGATTTTTCAAATAGGTTAAACCATTATGTTTAGCCATTAGACTTAATCACTAGGTTTAACCATTATTTTAAGTCATTAAATTTAGCCATTAAATTTAACCATTATTCAAAATCACTAAATCTGACCACTAAGTTTAACCATTATTTCAAGTCATTAAGTTTAGCTAGTAGGTTTAGTCATTAAATTTAGCCATTGTTTTAAATCACTAAATTTGGCTACTGGGTTTAACCATTATTTTAAATCATTAAATTTAGCCAATAGATTTAGCCATTATTTTAAATCATTAAATTTAGCTAATAGGGTTAGTCATTATTTTAAGTCATTAAGTTTAACCACTAGATTTAACCAGTATGTTTAGCCATTATTTTGAGTCATTGAGTTTAGGCATTAAGTTTAGGCATTACATTAAGTCATTAAGTTGAACCACTAAGTTTAGCCATTACATTCAATCACTAAGTTTAGCCACTAGATTTAGCCATTACATTAAGGCATTAAATTTTACCGTTGGATTGAACAATTATATTAAATCATTAAGTTTCACCATTGGATTTAGCCAATACATTAAGTCATTAAGTTTAACCATTAGGTTTAGACATTGTTTTAGTTCACTAAATTTAGCCACTAGGTATAACCATTATTTTAAGTCATTAAGTTTAGCCATTAGATTTAACCATTACTTTAAAATCATTAAATTTAGTTAATAAATTTAACCAAATCATTAATTTTAACCACTATATTTAACCATTACTTTAAATTATTATGTTTAACAATTATATTTAACAATTATTTTAGTCACTAAGTTTAACCACTAGGTTTAGCCACTAAGTTTTGCCATTATTTTAAATCATTAAATTTAGTCATTAAGTTTAGCCATTATTTTAAATCATTAAATTTAGCCATTACGTATAACCATTACTTTAAGCCATTAAGTTTAGCCATGGGGTTTAATCATTATTTTAAGTCATTGAATCTAGCCATTAGGTTTAGCCATTGGTTTAAGTCATTGATTTTTAGGTACTAGGTTTAACCATTATTTAATGTCATTAAATTTAACCACTAAGTTTAGCCAATACTTTATCACACTAAGTTTAACCATTATTTAAAACCATTGATTTGAGCCATTATTTTAAATCATTAAATTTAGCCATTAAATTTAACCTTTTATTTTAATCAACCATTATGTTTAACTAATCACTTTAAATCATTGAATTAAACCACTAGATTTAACCATTATTTAAAACCACTGAGTTTAGCCATTAGGTTGAATCATTATTTAAAACCACTGAGTTTAACCATTAGGTTGAATCATTATTTTAAACCACTGAGTTTAACCATTAGGTTTAGCCATTATTTTAAATCATTGAGTTTAGCCACTAGGTTTATTCGTTATTTTAAATCATTAAGTTTAGTCATTAGCATAGTAGTGACATACTCTCAAATTTTTCAAACATACGCGTATTTTACGTTTTTTGGGGTTTTAAAAAAATACTTGAAAATACTTGATACAAAGGCCAATTTTCAAGCCTTTGTATTTTTATAATGTTTTTTTAAAAATACTTGAAAATACTTCTTTTTCAGCACCTTCGAAAAATACTCGTATTTCGTATGTCACTACTATGGTCATTAGGTTTAACCATTATTTTAAGTCACTAAGTTTAGCCATTAGGTTTAGTCATTAAGTTTAGCCAATAGTTTAAATCATTGAATTTAGCCATTAAGTTTGACCATTAGTTTAAGTCACTAAGTTTAGGCACTAGGTTTAACCATTATTTTAAGTCACTAAGTTTACCAATTAGGTTTAGTCATTAAGTTTAACCAGTAGTTTAAATCATTGAATTTAGCCATTAAGTTTGACCATTAGTTTAAGTCACTAAGTTTAGACATTATGTTTAACAAATATTTTAAAACATTGAGTTTAACCATTAAGTTTAACCATTATTTTAAATCATTAAGTTTAACCATTAGTTGTCACCTAGGTTGAACCATTATGTTTAATGATGTGAATTGAACATGTAAAATAAAAAAGTTGATAAAAGTTGAATATCTTTGATGGTGTAATTCATTTGTAAGGACTTGGTTTTCACTAGGAAGGTTTGGGGTTCAATTCCTTATATTTACAACCTATGTGCATGTTGAAAAGGCTAGGGTAGTAGGCTAAAAATAAAGTAATTAGGCTAAGTTAGGTAGGTAGGTTAGTTCGGCTAGGCTAGGCTATCAACTACCTACCTAAATGCCTTTTTTTGACCTACCTAAATCTATTTACTACCTACCTACCTACTTATTAATTTTTAGAATAATAAAATTTAAATGATTTTAATTTAAGTGTAAAATTGACCCCAATCATATGGTCCACTATCCACTAGTCAAATAGTTTGTCATTTTGTTGGTCACTTTACCAATCAAAATGACAAGGTCCAATTTGACTGCCCAATCGAGTTGGACATGTACAAAATGACTCGTCTAGATTCACATGGTGGTGTTTTTACGCTTATCTTATTTTGGGTATTTTTTTACTAGAAAACCCAATTGAAAAAACCATGAATTGTAGTAGTGAGT
Source organism: Sphagnum contortum (assembly GCA_963920785.1). Lineage (NCBI taxonomy): Eukaryota > Viridiplantae > Streptophyta > Sphagnopsida > Sphagnales > Sphagnaceae > Sphagnum > Sphagnum contortum. The sequence goes on from OY987282.1 coordinate 11,918,619, forward strand.
GCTGCATCCACTAGGTTAACTCTATTGACATTTGTGTCAACATAATGGAGCACTAGTTAATCTTCCCTTTGTTTGCCAAATTAAAAGTAATGGCAAAGCAGTTACTGAAATAAGTTAACATTTTTTGTTGGTAAATGATTTGCAAAATTGCTACAAACGTGTTGTGGTACTCCTCCTTCATTCGGATGACACTCCATTGTTATTTGTTGATAAATGCATCCAATCCAATTATGTCTTTAAGAGCAACTTGGGCCTCTTTGACTAATGCATTTGTTGCATTAACCATTCCTTCAACATTAATGCCAAATTGTTGAACAATTAACATTTGGGCAATGGTGATCTTCAAGCCACCCACACCAGCTTGGTTTGCCCATTATCATAATTTGGATCCCATTTGAATCCACTATAACATTTTTTGAATTTCCTTTGCTTCAACATAAGCTCACTTCCAAATCATTTTGGTAGGTCAACTACCCTCCTTCACTTGTTCCTTCCCCTTGACCTCATCATGAATTAAGACCGCACCATGTTAAGTATAACATGTATGTTAGGAGAATCAATTTTTTTGTCAAAAAATCCTCCTTCAACAAATGCTGACAAAAATATGTTGGGTGCTAAACTTGAACATGTTGTTTAACTTCTTTTGACTATTTAATATTATTTTCAACCTATTTTTTCATCCTTAAAATCATTAATTATGACAAATGTAGGTGTAGGAGGTGAAAAATGCCTTCGAAGGCCTTGTAATGTTTCTTCAAGTCCTTCTCCCATAGTAACAACACATTTTATTGCTTCAAAAAAAAATTTATTTTACATCTCTTCCTTCCCCAAAGCTTTCAGTATTTTCTCAAAACATAGGAGGCGGCCTTGATGTAAGCAGTTCAATGTAAATTGCCCTAATTGTTCTAAAATCTTCTTCTTTCACCTTCTATATTTCTTTTTATTGTCCCTCTTTCTCTTCTATTTGTCTTCTTAAATTTTCCTCCCTCTTGCTTGCTTTCTTTCTCAATTGTTCCAAGGCACTCATTGCCTCGTTTTGTTGTAGCAAAAGGTATAAGGAAATCTAGAATGAAAAAAAAGAAAAGATGTTCTAAAAGGTACACCATTTTTTTGTATTGTGACCATAAAGTGAAAAAGTAGCGAAACTTAGAAAATGATGCAACTTTTAAGGCATACTTCGCTTAAAAAGTTAACACTTGTAATTAGTTTTATTGAAACATCATTACCTTGGGAAAAATGTCGTCCTCTAATTCCACTATATATTCCTATAATATAATTGGTATTTGTTATGGTTGCAAAACATGACAAAACTTGTTATTTTGTCCAAATCTATAAAAGATTCCATCTTGTAACACAAATGGCTTAATTCTCTAAGGCAAAAACTATCTTTGTGAAGTAGTAAATATTTTTATCATTATCCCTATTAACAAATAGTCATACATGTTTTGTAACCACTCTGGCTGTAATGTGAATAGGTGAACATTAGTGGGTATGATCAAGTACACCAACCAGTTATGCTTGGTTGGGCAATCTACTTAATGCATCTACCATTAAATGGGATCTACCAAGTTTATAAACAATTTTGAAGTCATATGCCAAAACTAATAACAATTACCTCACTATTTTGCCAAAAACTTGTGGCTTGTTAACCAAGCACACAAAAGCCATGTGGTCAACATAAAATATAATCGGATTACCTAGTAAGTAATGTTTGAATTTGTGTAGGGCATAGACCATAGCTAAAACTTCCCTTTTAGTAATAGCATTTTATTAATCTAAAGGCGTACATAATTAGTTGATCAAATTTACTAGCTGGGTTTTGGGCAAGTATGGTTCTTATTGCTAGTTAAGATGCACATGTGTGAACATGAAACTCAAGCTTCTAGTTTGGACTAATCAAGATAGGGGCTTTTACATACCGATTCTTAATCTCCTCCAAAGTTATCTAACATTCTTTGGTTCAATAAAAAACTTTAGACTTTTTGAGCAATCAGGTAATTGGTGACATAATGGAGGCAAATGTTTTTATAAAAACACTTATAAAACTATGCCATCCCATGAAAACTTGGATCTACTAAGGGGTAGTAGGTATAGGCGTGTTTATTAAGGCTTGAACTTTCTTGGGATCCATAACTTTCCCTTTTTTGGATATTATAAAACCTAGGAAGGTTCTTAAAAATACCATGAATGTACACTTGTTTGGGTTAAGGCTAATACCAAACTTTCTACACTTGAGAAAACATTTCTTGAGCTTTTCAAGGTGTGTTGATAGGTCACTGAAAATTATAAAATCATCTTGGAATATTTTCATGAATACATCAATGTATTCATGAAAGGCTTTGGTTATTGCCCTTTGATAAGTAGGTGGTCCATTTTTGACACCAAATGGCATTGCAACCCACAAAAAAAACCCCCTCAATCAATAACAAAGGCATTTTTGTGTAGGTCTTTTGGTGCAGTTAAAATATGATGATATTCTGAAAATTCATTTATAAAGGTATAAACTTCATGTCCAACAATTGTGTTAATAACCTCATCGGTAAAAGGCAACGGGTATCTTTCTTTGTTGTCATGTTAAACTTCTTTAAATCCACATAGATGCATAACTTCCCATTTGTTTTTGAAACAACCATTATTATAGATAGCCAAATCGTTTCCTCAATTGGTTTGATAAAACCAAAAACAACTTGTTTATGTCTTGCTTAACAATGGCAACATAATTAAAATTCAACTTGTACCTTGTTTGATGAGTAGGTGGTACAGTGGTATCTAATTCAATCCTATGTTGAACAATCTTTGGTGGAATACCTTTCAAGTCTTTGTATGTATAAGCAAATACATATTCAAACTCCTTTAGAAGCTCAATTAGTTGATATGTAACAACTGATTTAAGTGTAGAGTTCACTTTCATCTTTTACACATTCTCTATCGTACCCAAATTAATTTTGATTAGTTGTTCTTCCTTAGTAATTGTCCAACTCGCTATGGTTAGATCTTGTATTTGCTCTTGAAAAAATGTTTCATCAACAATCATGTCTTCAATTTCTAGATGGAAGAAAGTTTCAAGTAAGTGTTGTTTTATAATATCAAGGGGTATAACTAGGTTAATAGCTAAAACACATATCAATTCAACAGGTTGTTTTGGAACCAAGTTTGCTATACTAAGATTTGGTATATGGATTAATTTTGAAACTAATTCAATATGAGTAGGCATTTCTATGGTTCCAATTGAAAATAGGTCCAACTTTGTAGCAAACATAACATCCTCTTTTTCACCTAATCATTATAATAAAATCTTCATTTGCAACCAAGGTTTGCAACTAAAAATTATTGTTTGTAGCTATACTGACAATTTTTAATTGCAAAAAATAATTATGTTTACAACAACTTTTCTTCTAATGTTTGAAACCATATTGCACAAGTTATTGAATTTTGAACATTTTTTTCAATGAAAATTGGATCAAATTAAAATGAAAAATCTAGTTGCATTCGTATTATTATTGGAAAAATCTTGAATGATTAGGATTTAATGGATTTGTTTCATAACTTTTAGACCTAAGGTGCATGAGATATTGAATTTTTAATTATTTTTTCACAAAATTTTCAAATAAATTAGAAAAATTAAGTTTTGGAATAAAAATCAGTTCAATAATGTGTTCACACTTAGAAAAAACATGTTTACCATGCAATTCAAGTAAGATTTCCTTTCATATTTGAATTTATACCTTGCATAATAATGTTCATATGTTGAGTTCACCTTACATTTATGTAATGGCTTCACACTTGGACCAATCGTGCATGCCACACTATTTACTTTGAAAAACAATGTTTATATGTTGAGTTCACACCATGTTGAGCAAATATCACATTAAAAAAGTGTCCATTAGATTTAATTTTCAAAATATGTTTTGAGAATTGAACTAGTTCTTTTGTATATTTAAAAAAAAACCCATTTGAAATATCCAAACACGATATCAAATGCATTTTTAAAATACTTGATGAATTTTTGACAATGTCAAATATATAATCGAACAATATCAATTGGATATTCAAACTAGTTTTCATAATCCACATTAACTTTTTTTCAAACCTAATTAAAAGCTTTCAAAAGCTTAGGATATTTAATTTATATACCTTTAAACATTCACTTTATAGCCCTATCAACCACCCTACACCTTATACGCTATACCTTACCCAAAATCTTTTCCTTTCCACCCATACTTACTTATATGACATTACCCAAATCCCTTTCCCTTACGCCCATACCTACTTGATATGGAGATCTAGGTGAGATTACAATATTCAACCTAGGTATGAGTATGATATCTTACATACATGTGAAAGTTTGAAATCTAGATTCTACTCGAGATATTGCAAGACCACAACCTTGAGATATTCATCAAATATGATATTTCTAGACCACCCCCTCATCCTAGGTCCTTATTTTGAAAATGTCCCCACCCTAGGGCTTTACCCTACACATAGTGACTTCTAAATCAGTTAAGCTCACAAATAATTGTATTTAGTTGACCAAAATTACTCTTATTTCCCGAAAGGATCAATCCTCAAAATAGTTCTCTTTTTTATTTTGTTAAATTCAAATTAGTCAGATGATTAGTCAATCATATATTTACTGCATGTAAAATGAATCCCAAAAGAACAAACCCCCCCAGAATAGCCTTATTTCCAAAAAAGGTCAACCCCCGAATTCCTCTTATTCCCCAGAAGGATTGACCTTCAAAATAAACTTATTTCTCTGGAAAAAAAACCCCAGATTAATCTTATTTCCCAAAAGGATTAACCCTCAAAGAAATCTTATTTCTCAAGATGAATTAACCCCAGATTAATCTTCGAAAAGGATTAACCCTCGAATTCGTTCCCACTAAAAATCAAATTTATGAACACAGAATAGATTTCAATTTGAGAGAGAGAGAGGCTACACATGAGGAAGCAACAGATTGGGTTGAAGAGAGAAAGAGATTCAGCAAATGCCTTCCAAAAAACCGACTATTCTTCATAAACGTCATTGGGGACTGGCTACTACCTAGAATCATGACCCAGATGGGTCGGTTCCCACCTTGTCGCATCACTGACACTGTCAACAAGCCCTGCTGACATGCACCGAACACCGAGTGGGATTATTTGACCAAGTACCCACCAGCGCCCATCCTTTGGAAACCTCTTTATGATGCCGTTGTGGATGAACTACAACTGAGTTACCATGGTTTCAACTTGGTAACCTACCCCGTAACTCCCCACTTCATCACCTAGGTAGCTACCTATGAAGTGGGCAAGTACCTTGGCAAGTAGGTAGGGAATCCAAGTGCTTATTAAGCAAGTGAGAAAGTAAGGTACTTGGTAGCAACTAGGTAGGTAGATGCATGTGATAGTTAGTGCATAACTAACCACTGTGATTAGCTATGGGACAGGAACACGATGAAAACTTGTTTCCAATCCACACACGATACGTTCTGCATGGTGGCTGTTGGTTGAATCTAGCCAAGTTGTACAAAGTGTAGACAGAGAGTGCAATACGGGTCTGCTTACTAAGTATCAAGTACGATCAGCTCTGAACAAGGAAGAGGCAATGTGAACTAATTCCAGTCGGAACCATCAAAGGACACTGGCCACAAGCTCTTTTTACCGATTTCTCAATTGCAAGATTGTACTAAAAGTCTTCCTTTCACCTATGGACTATGGACCTCTTTTATCGATTTTTCATTTGCAAGATTGTATTAAAAGTCTTCCTTTTCACCCATGCGCTCCATAATTTCTTCTTCAATTATATATGGCACCTCTTGAACTACTGTAAAAATCCAGCTGCAAAAGATGACCACCTGCCATGCCATTCACAATGTAGGATGCATGCATATCTTCGCCCTTCCATTGAGATTTCCACCATATGGGACATTAAGGACCTTTTCTCTATTGCAGGGGTCCCAGATGGGTTTTTGGCTCACAATACTCTTACTATGTACCTGACTTTATGTGACCTTCCTTAGAAGCAGCAATTGCGAGTTTTGGATGCAAGGGGTGCTATCAAAATCACTTCTTGTAATGTGAAAATGTCGAGACTGAACCCCTTCCCCATTGGATCCTTTGCAACTCCGACGCTTGAACTCTGTATGTCTTAAATGGTAGTCCTTGGCTCACATCTTACTGGAGGATTATGCCTTCATATGTTGTCATGTGCTTTCTTGAATGGCCATACCACTACATCATTTTCTTGCAGCCTTCAAATTTTGTCAGTGTGGTATTGAGGGTTTGAAAGGAAAGGGTGTTCAAGGGTCAACTTATGCCAAAAAGGACATTATTGCCTAACCCAATTCTTCAGGCTCCAAATTTCACAGCTTCTGTCATATGTATCCTTTAACCCCTGTTTCGAAAAGAGTAGCATGTCATGTATGTGAATACCCCTTCCAACCGGAACATGTATCCATAGTTTCCCAAGTATGTTTCATGGAAGATTGTACCTAAACCTTTCAGCTAATTAAAATAGTATGTTGAATTGAATAGACCTAAATTCTAAACTTATCAAATATGGGTGCTTCACATTTTGTTTGGATATGAAGTACTCCTCAAGAAGTAAAGAATCAGCTTGTACTCCTTCTAAAAACTCTGAGCCTGGATTGGTGACCACTCCTTCTTCTAATATAGTAAATTTCATAGCCAACACTGATTCTAACATTCAAGAATAGAGTGACTGGGAGAATTCATTGTGCAAATAATAGGAGCTGGATAACAATGAATAGTGATCATGGTAGGAGTTAGACACACTCAAGTTAACACATAATGTTTGAAAAATTGTTTTGAGAAATAGTTGCAAGTGGCTTAGACTTCAATTATTTGTGTCCTGCAATGACAGAATTAAGTGTACAATTTCCTTATCACCAAGGTAGAATCGTGATATCGTAATCATCCATTAAAATTCATTTCATTTTCTGGGGTTGGTTTTATACATGTAAAATCATTCAACGAGACCACAATGATCCATCAATAATTACAAATGCAATTGAGTGAATTTTGTCCATCAAATTTGCTAGTTCATTTTCATCGTCCATATTCCAAGTCACTTCATGGGCTTACATTGATTCACAATACTCAAAGACCTTGCATAAAAAGGCACAAAAAACTTACCTTTTAAAACCCTTCATTTGGCTCTCAAAACACACTCCCCAAAACATCGGAAAGTTTAGTTTTATGTGGAAGCTTGAAAGAGAAGATGTCCAAAGAAACATCCCATGCAATAAAGTTCAAAGTGCACACCATGCAAATTAGTTGGCAAGTATCTCCAGGCTCCATTTGTCACGATTCTTGTTTTACATCCAGATGTTTCCTGTTTGCTGATTTCACCCAGTGTCCTTGTTTAGCCCTATGCCAGAGATCATGTTGGTCAAGTCATCTTTACGTGGTGACATGGGTGACTATGATTACAATAGCTTGAGCCTTTGAGGGAGAAGGAAGCTCCATGGATGGTCATAGCAAATAAATCCAGAGTGGAAAAAAGTATATTGTACATAGAGAGGTAGATATGTTATACATAGGTGGGTGGCCGTTTTAAACCCAGCACCTGCACTGGTACCAGGTGTAAGGTACCTAATGGTCTTTTGTTGCAATGACGAGGAAAACTAGGACGAGGAAAATTGAGTTGCTGTACAAAAATGTTGGATCCAACGACTGAGACAAAGCGTGGAAATTTTGGAAGATACTATCCTTGGTCCAACGCCCTTGTACTACATGCGTGCGTTGGGCATGGGACCATGGGTTTGAATTGTGTGAATCTACCTCCTATATCATTCCGAGGGTAGATGCTACCAGCTTTAGAATCCTATTCCTGATTATTTCAACTTCGGTTGTAGGCGAATCTTGAAGGTTGGGCCCCTACCAATTTGGAGGTAAATATAGCGATGATGTCTGGGTAGAGAGTCCTTAGAAGACCTATGACTCACTTGGGATGTAGATCATTGTTGGGCGGGTATTATGAACTGCACAAACCCCTGCTGGGTATCATGGGGGATTTGAAGGTTCATCATCACAATTCTCAGAAACATCAAATGCCCACTTTTTTTCAATGTATAACCCATGGTCCACAAAACAATTAGAAGTAGTCAAATAACCACCGGTTCTTCTTTGAAACCAGGCAGTTCTGGTAAGGTGGTCCTTTGGGATCTGAAATGCTTCAAAACCCAAGTAGTTATTTGTAAAAATCAAATTTGCCCCGGACACTGCTGATGATATCGGTAGACACGAGTGACACGCGGGAAGCGGGGGGGGGGGGGGGGGTGGCAATGAAAAAATGAGCGCTTCCTCACATCTTTACGCAAGAGAAATTTGTGGATGTGTTGAAAAAGCAGGCGTTGGTGGCCACAGCACGCAAGGCATTGAAAAAATGAGCGCTTCCTGGGCCTCACATCTTTACGCAAGAGAAATTTGTGGATGTGTTGAAAAAGCAGGCGTTGGTGGCCACAGCACGCAAGGCATTTTTACGTGTACGAAGTTCGTGGGAATCAACTGCGGCCCAACCCATGACTGACGCAGCCCATATTAAAAATTAGTGAGTCAGTGACCCGGTCAAAAGTTCGTGAGCAGTGTTTGAGGAGGCGAGAGGCTAAAGAGCCCCCCATCTAGCACTGGCCGGCGCCCTTCTGGTCCTGACAGTGCAGCCCTGCGGAGAACCGTGTGGTTCGGCCGCAGAGTTTGATTTTTTGATCGTGAAAGTTAATGAAACATTAAAGAAAGCATCCTTCTTTCAGCGCCTGAATCTATCCCAGTGATCTCAAGCTTATTCTATACCTGTAAAGTTCAGAATTCGATTTCGCCGGGCTGCTGCTGCTGCAAAAAATAAAAAAGATAGTGAAATAAAAGAACATTTACTAAGTTGTTTTGCAGAATGAAAAAAACCAATAGAACCATGCTATCTGGTTCTATGCAGAACCATGCATGGCCTAAAGACATGTGCAAGAAGCAAAGAAAAACAAGGGCCGGACAGAGCTAGTGAGAGGCCATATCACTCCTGCCAATTTGAGATCTTGAGACCTGATTCGTTTCTCTCTCTCTCTCTCTCCTTGAAATCTCTTTTGTGCTGCGAGTGCCAAAACTTTATTGTTCATAAATTTTATTTTTACTAGTGGGAACTAATTCCAGGGTTAATACTTTTGGGAAATAAGATTAATCTGGGGTTAAATCTTTTTGAGAAATAGGATTACTTTGCGGGTTAATACTTTTAAATCCTTTAAGTTACTATACTCTATAATGAATCTAAACACAATATCCTAACCTTAGTAGGCAAGGCCCATAAAATAATGGAATACCATTTGCTGAGCTACCACGGGCTCCTGATTTAATCCTTCTTTCTCCAAAATTGTATTGGGATCTCAAGGCACTGCCCACTTTTGATTTTTTTCCTGGGCTGCCTAATTGAGCAAAGAGATCAACTTCTTTTTCTTTTTGGTTGCTCTTTTGAAGCCCCAAGGGAGACCTTTCAAATTAGCCTCCAATTTTTTTTATCAATTTTTTTTATATGGGGAGCAATTTGGAAAGTTTTTAAACTCAAATTTTATGTTTCCTTCAAGTCCAATCTTTACAAATGATGTGAGATTTAGGCCCATTTGGTGAGATGAAAGCTGAATCATCATCCATTCTCATCATGTGAATGGATGATGGGTGAAATTGACTAACAAAGTGTAATGTTTGTTGATAAATAAAACATGACCCCAAGTAATCTATGATCATGAATGAAATTAATTTTGATGGATGAATCTAACCCCATTAACTGGAATGAATCGTGTCTAAGTGCAAGAACACTAATTTTGATGAATGAGAAATAACTCAACTAGGTGAAAATATTCTTAGTTGGTGAATGAAACAATTGGGGGATTGTTCATGATGTTTCAAGATGAATTTAATTTCATCCATCAAAAATCATCTAAATTTTATTTCCACCATGAATTTCATTGGAAGAATATATAAACTTTCATGCATAAACTTGTGTGGATGAATTCCAATTGAATTCAGGGACAAAATAAAACTTTGAATGATGTTCCATGGATGGAATTAAATCACTACAAGAAATCTTGCATTATGTAACCATTCAATTTGTGATTATATGTGATTATTTGTCATTTCTAATTATGTTTTATAATTTTTACAACTAATAACCACCTTTTTAATTTTCTTATTCTTTTTGTGATTATGGTGCAAGTACTAAATTGTACATCTTTCCATATTGATTAATTGGGTTTTTCATTCATTATAGGCTTTTATGTTCATTGTAAATTTAGTTGTAACTTGATTACTTTTTGTGATGTGCCTATACATTTTATGTAGAGTAAAATGTTTTGGACTACACTAAGAGTATAGTTAACATCTAGCCAAAGTACATGAAGCATATATTAAAACTTATTTAACATACTTTAAAATATTTAACCTATATTCAACACATATTACTTCATATTATGAACATAAAAAAAAAAAACAATTTCATTTAATTGTATCTTAAAGTTTGTATACAAATATAACATGTTCATTTTAATGGATAATTAAATTATTGTGACAAGGTCGTATTAAAATGACATAATCTTAATGTCAAACAAATAATCATTATTCATAAAAGAATATTACCAATAGATTTAGCCAAAAGATGGCACCTTATAGGGCTTGCATTACAACAAATGGTAATGGTCTTATTGTGTGCTTGTGTGCCAATTGCCTTTCCTTGGCTCAACATGAAGCGAATCCTTTTATGGTGTGGCCAAGATGAAAGGATAACTAACCTGGCTCACACATACATTCTTTTCTCCATCCCTGATCTACTTGCACAAGCTGTGCTCAATCCATTACGGATTTATCTTCAAACCCAGAACATAATCATCCCATGGACATGGTGTGCAGCTCTTGCTCTCATCTTCCATGTCGCCATCAACTTCTTGTTAGTAAGTGCACTCAAAATGGGTTTACGAGGGGTGGCATTGGCGGCTTCATGGACAAACTTCAACCTTGTGGGTTTTCGACTCGTGTACCTATGGTGGTCGGGTAGGTACAAGAAATCATGGACGGGTTGTCGGCTGACTCCTAGGAGCAGGCATCAGCCAAATGGGCATGCCTTTGGGGAATGCCACGCCCCAAAGGTATTCCTATTCCTAAAGCAATAATGAGATGAAGCTTTACAAATGGCCAGGATCTCAAGGCTCTGTAAATTGGGCACTTACACATATGGACTTCATTGTGTTTTTATAGCTTCTGGAGGTTGCCCTACCCATACTTACTGTAAAGTCCCTACCCTTTACACTAGAAAACATATGGTAGGACTTTATGAGTTGCTATTTGAGTTGCAGAAGTGGTGCAAAGGTTCAATGTGGACTGTGTTATGTCCAAATTTGATGCATATAACATGTAGACTAGTGTCCCCATCAGACTAGTGCAAAGTCCATTGAAGTCAATTGAAAGAAAAGAGAAGAAATATTTGACACTATGTTGAGCTAATATGCATGTCCCAGTTTCAGCCTTCTCATGTTGGTGGGCTCAATAAGGTTTAGGCAACACACCACCATTACCCAATTGATAAAATTGTTCCATTTGGAGGATGTGTCATTTGTGTTGTGGAACTTGGAAATTAGAGGGAAGTGTTTGGTTATGGGCCAATTGACCTTTTGTCTACTCCACTTTAGTGAAGAAGTTAATGTAATCATTAAACATTGATCATATAGTTAACTCCATCCAATATGGAAACTCAAGTTGTTGCAAAGAATATGATAAAGGCAGTAGTCGATTGGGGTCAAAAAATGGCTGCCCACCCAAAAACGTGGTCTGGGAATGTTTTAGTTGTTGGCTTTGGTTTAAATCTCATCTCCTTGCTTCCAAAAACCCATTGTGAATTTTCTCTTTTCTTCTTGCAATGGCTGCTTTGCATGTGTTTCTGTACAAACAAAATAAAATATTTTTTATAAAAAGAATAAAACCCTCCATTGTGAATTTATCCTTCAGAAAGTTGGCAAAGGTCTTAGGTAGGCTTGTAAGGCACCGTACCCATCATCTCATAAGCTTTTCTTGACATCCAATAACTTGTTATTACTAGATCATTTTCTAGACACAACCTCAAATTTTCACTTGTTTTTTTAATTCCATCACTACCAAATTCTCATTGTATTAACTACTCCAAATTTTGTAAATAAGGGGGGCCAGCAGCCAAGAGCTCAAGTGGTTGAGTTTCATGGCACAAAGGCCAAAGCAAGCACGATAAAGCCTGTGAATTATGGCTTTGTTTGCCACAAATGGCCAAATGATACCCTTACAGATTATACATCATACATACACCCTTGGTCTGTATATTTGTTAGTGTGCCCTGGACCTATAGGTATCTGAATATGTTTCCTAAGGCATAACGTCCGACCTTGGAAGGTTGGCACTCTCATATGGCTCACTTTAAACTGAGGCCTCGCGGTTGGCACATGACTACAATGCATGGGGATCCTCCTCACGTGCAAGTTTGCATAGAGGAGGCCTCTGAATCCCCTCAACACTGTCTCCTCGAGTGTCCCCTCGCCAAACGGGCTTGGGAGGCCTTCTATCACATATGGCAAAAATGGGGAGCGCCCAATGACATCACTCTTTCCTGGCCATTCGTCATGCTGGGTGAAGCTGTCTTCGAGAGAGAAGATGACCCCCCCGGGGTCCAAGGGTACCATGTAGGAGGCTTCTCCTACATCAGACAACCGCTTGACATCCTTCGCAATTTTATCCTCTACTTCCTTTGGACGAAGAGATGTCGAAAGCATTTTGATAACCAATATTCCTCTAAGAAAATCCTTCAACAAGCCTGGGTTGCTACCGTTGAGGTTGGAATGGCCACTTGGAAGGCCATTAATTCCCTTCAGTTCACCTGGGACCCTAGTATTCAAGCTAGGATTGATCAAGTCTTTAGGGCGGAATGGTGCCACTTAGGCATCTTTGGGGTTGATTGAGTCACCATCGTGTGGTGCTTCTTGCACCCCTTGTATTTCTTGGATTTCTTTAATGTTTGATGGGGCTGCTGCCTCCCTCCCCTTCTCGGGGTTTCCCCTAAGTCAGAAAAATGAAGACTTACAAATGGATCTAAGAGCCCCAACTCTCATCATGCATGCACATGGACTGTTTCAACCTGCCGTGTTATTAGTGAACCTCAATCTCTTGAATTGTATATCATCGTTGACACAGGCTTGTCTTCCCATTAGTTTAAGAATGATTGGGTCTCCTCTATGCTATAGCTGTGTAAACTTCACAAAAGCGTCACAGAAGTGATGTTTTATGAAATATGGATAAGAAGAGCTAAATGTTAATAGCAGGGGCAGCTGATTCGACCCCCTGCCCCTGTGCTGTATTGGGAACCAGAATTGGCTGCAGCAGCTGATTCCGCTATCTGACCTTTTGATAGCAACCAATCTGCTAATTCTGCCACAAGCTATCTATTTTTCCACTGGCCCTACTACTAGTAAAAGCCAAGAACAGACCAGTAAAGGCCAATACTGCCAAGTTTGCCCTCCATTGGAATGTTAACCTGGCACAATCCACCTTCTATGGCCCGTTCTATGCTACAGAGGAGGCCCCTGAATCCCCTCAACACTGTCTTCTCGAGTGCCCCCTTGCAAAACGGGCTTGGGAGGCCTTCTTTCACATCTGGGAAAAATGGGGAGCGCCCAATGACATCACTCTTTCCTGGCCATTCATCATGTTGGGTGAAGCTGTTTTTGAGAGAGAAGATGACCCCCCTGGGATCCAAGGGTACCATTTAGGAGGCTTCTCCTATATCAGACAACTGCTTGACATCCTTCGTAGTTTTATCCTCTACTTCCTCTGGACGGAGAGATGCCGGAAGCATTTTGATAACCAGTATTCCTCTAGGAAAATCCTTCAGCAAGCCTGGGTTGCTACCGTTGAGGTTGGAATGGCCACTTGGAAGGCCATTAATTCTCTTCGGTCCACCCGGGACCCTACTATTCAAGCTAGGCTTGATCAAGCCTTTAAGGCGGAATGGTGCCACTTAGGCATCTTTGGGGCTGATTGCGTCACCATTGTGTGGTGCTTCTTGCCCCCCTTGTATTTCTTGAATTTCTCTAATGTTTTGATGGGGCTGCTGCCTCCCTCCCCTGCTGGGGTTCTTTCTATGCTACAAAAAAGGTTGGTCACACCACATTCCATCACATAATTCAGGTTCCGATGTAATAATGTTAAGGGGACTTCAGTCCTGTGCCTCCTGAACCACCACAATATATATGTTTTGAGACCCTTATAGCATTCTGGTTCGCCAGCCTTACAGACAACTAGAGAGCAAAACCAATTGAAGGCATATTTCGACTGAACAGCCAGACTGAATGAAGTGAAGCCCTGGCATGGGTTTTTCTGGGCTATGGTCCCCTCTTTTTGTTTTGGCCTTTCCTTGTCTGGGTTGCTGATTATTTTTAATAAAGTTTGGCACAAATCTTTCAGATGGCCCAGTTCAGATTTGTTGGGTCCAGAAAGGCAACACACAGGTCTTTCCAAGCTCTGATCTAGTTTCCAATTTGGTACAAAGGCAACTGGCACCCACAGGGTTCTTAATGGGCATAATTTCCAAGTTGGTACGAAGGCCCACTGAAGGCAACATCTTCCCACAGGGACACACAACGACTTCAATTCAGCGCTCTAATTGCTCTCACGAGTGTTGGTAACCCGTGGCTACGCCACTCCAGCCACCCCCAAGAAAAAGAAGGAGGACCCAAAAAAAAACACCTCCCTTCACTTTCCCCCCCTGCTGGCCCCCCCCCCCACCCCTGCTCCCCCCCTCTCTCCTCCCCCCCCCCAACCCCTGCTGGCTCTAAACGAAAAAAAAAAAAAAAAACACCTCCTTGGCCCCCCCCCCCCCCCCCACCCCTTCCCCGCCCGTCCCCCCCCGCCCCCCCACCCCTGCTGCCGCCCCCCTCTCTCCCCCCCCACCCCTGCCCCCCAAGCTGTCCTTCCTCGACGCGGCAAGAGGCACGATTTTTTATGGGGGATTTTTTGTTTGCAGAATCCGACTGTCCGGGCCGGTTTCCGCTCTTGGAATCCGACTGTCTGGGCCGGTTCCGCCAGTCAATTAAAATGCGGAACTGTTGTCGGACAGACAGACGCACGCACACCACTGTTGTAATTATATATAAGATTCCTTTGCAACAGACACACTCTTGAAGTGGTCCCAGTGCTCTCCATCCTCCTTAATACCTACCAACACTGAGAGTAACCCAATTTTGACTCTTGGAATTTTAATCTTTGAACGATATCAAATACTTCAAGGACGAATCTGGGGAAAGTCCAATATGGTAAACTTCAGGGTTCAAACTGGTTTGTGGAGATGCAAATTTGCATGTAAAGAGTTTTGTTTCTTGAGTTTGTGGTGCTTAAGTTTGCATTCAACTCTTTCAACTTCCCACATAGATTTTGGAAGAATGCAATCCTGAGCTAGTAAATTCCAATGTCAAAAAGTTAATAGTGAAAATAGTATTGGATACCAAGGTGAGCATATTGGTGAGGGTAGTTAAGTTTTAGAGACAATTTGCTGTGATGCCACAAAACTTCCTGTTGGTATAGGTGACATGAAACCCTGGGGGATGTTAAATACCCCCATAGAACCTTTGCACGCGTCAACGCAGTAACATTGCGTGTTCTCATTTCTTGTAGTGCAGTGTTCTCGATAGTGAACACTTGTCCTTCCCTTAGAGCATCAAGAAAACACTTGTACGTCATGATCTGCTGTAGAAATCCTAAGGATTCGGACCCTGCACCTGTAGAAATCAGAAACTAGCCAGTACCGATAGGCTAGTTCCATCCCATCAATCAACGTCGACTGTATTCTTTATTTGATTAAGCTTTTGCAGGACGTCAGTCAAACCCTGCGCCAGGAGTCAGGACTTTGTGGGCATCACACTGACACCCCAGGAGAGTTCATATGGGGTTTAACGTCCTGCCAAAACCCTCTCCCATCAAACTTTTTTTTGTCCTCTTTACCACCTAACGCACTTGACCGCTCTTCCATCCAACCTTTTTTGTCCTCTTTACCACTTAACCCACTTGACCACTCTTCAGTACCCTTTTGTTTTTAGTCATCGGAGCGGTGCTTTCCGAAAAACCGATTATTCCTCATCAATGTCACTGGGGACTGGCTACTACCTAGAATCCTGACCCAGATGGGTCAGTTCCCACCTTGCCGCATTAGTGGCAATGTCAACAAGCCCTGCACTACAGGTGGGAACCGCCCCCCTATATGAAGTGTAAGTTAGTACAACGTGTTGACAGGACAGGCAGCAGGAACTGGCCTCACATTATAAGCCATAGCTGACACCCAGATGACATGCACCTAACACCAAGTGGGATTATTTGACCGAGTACCCACCAGCGCCCATCCTTTCGAAACCCCTTTATGACGGCGTTGCGGATGAACTACAACTGAGTTACCATGGTTCCAACTTGGTAACCTATCCCATAAATCCACTTCCTCCCCCCTTCCCCACCTAGGTAGCTACCGATGAAGTGGCCAAGTACCTTGGCAAGTAGGTAGAGAATGCAAGTGCAAATTATGCAAGTAAGAAAGTAAGGTACTTGGTGGCAACTAGGTAGGTGAATGGTTAGTGCATGAATAACCACTGTGATTAGCTATGGTATAGGAACACAATGAAAATTTGTTTCTAAGCCACACATTATCCATGCTGCATGGTGCGCTGGTGGCCGTTAGTTGAGTCTGGCCAAGTTGTACAAAGTGTAGACTGAGGGCAATATGGGCCTGCTTGATAGTAATATCAAGTACCATCAGCGCTGAACAAGGAAGAGGCCATGTGAACTAATTAAAGTAGAAACCAGCAAAGGACACTGGCCAGAATCTCTTTACGGATTTCTCAATTGCAAGATCCTACTAAAAATCTTCCTTTCACTCTTGGACTATGGACCGCTTTTACCGATTTTTCATTTGCAAGATTGTACTAAAAGTCCACTGACACTGGGTGAAATAATCAACCAGGAAACATCTGGATGTAAAATAAGAATCGTGACAATAATGGAGCCTGGACGGAACCAATAAAACACGTTTACAGATCAACCCTACATTGCCAACTCTATACTCAATTATGAGATGGAAATCCACCACTTGTGTCCAAGACAAAGATGAATGAATGGTTGAGTGCGCACAGAATCGGTAAACATGTAGTGCCGTCAGCGGTTGCGCAATCCTTCTAGGAAGTTTTAGGGGAGCAGAAAACAAATAAGAAAGATATGTGAAAAGAAGAGTTTATGAAGAAACAGGAGGAAAGGAGTAGGAGAAGAGTGTGGAAATTTCAGGGAGGTCGTGAAGAGGAAACGCATCAATATGGAGAGAGAGAGAGATAGGAAATATCAGGTTTTGTGAATCTGTGTTGTGATGGAGACACTTTATAACATGTATGCTTTTTGAGAGGGTGAAGGACTTCTAGCAGGTTTTAGGAGAGCAGAAAGGGCAGAGAAAACATATACGAGAGGAGTTAATGAATGGAATTTGAGTAGTGGGAAATATGGAAAATTCATTCTCTCACCATAAGAGAAAAGATGTTGATGTTTCACGAGGGCCACCAAAACAAAGAAAAGGAGATGGTGTGGGGATCCCTGGTGTGGTCAACACACCTCTAGTCGTGGGTGAAAACGTTCCTTCAAGCTCTAGGCGAGACACCCATGTGGTGCGTCCTCTTGATTTTATGATTGAACTTGTTTTGCACAACTCTTTTTCTTGGGTTCTCTGAAGCTACATGTTGAAATTTGATATTAGTTTATGAATTTCCTTGTTGAATACCAATAATTTTGCTTGCTTTTTCATTGCATCATTTAAATCAACCAATATGAATTGAAGTGATATCAAAACAAACTCTTACATTTGGGATTCATTTGATTATAATAACTAAAATTGGTGAAAGGAAAATTTGTCAATTGGCATTTGCTATGTTCATACATAGAATGTGTAAGGATTGCAACTTTCAATGTAGATTGTGAGTAACTTCAAAGTGGTTTAAATCCAACAACATAATTATTAAAGAATTCTCTTGGACATTATTTTTGTGATTTTGTCCCAATCCTTTTGGAATTGCAACCCTTGGTGGCCAAAATTTGTGGAAAAAATAGTGAAATGAAAATAAATTAGAATAATTAGGTGGTTTTAATTAAAGAACCCAAAATTTGAGGATTTCAATTTTAAACATCAATCCTCAATTTTTATTGGCTAATATTCCATCATACTATTATGTGATGATAGTCAACTATTGAATTATATTTTGAAACTTACTTTGAATGTAAATGATTTTCTTTTGTGATTCATTTGAATTTTTGAAAGAAAATTAACAAGCCTCCAAGAATTGCAAACATGGGAATGGAATAAAAAAAATATTTAAGTAATATTGCAAGATGAATATGGTATTATTTAATTCATAGATTATTGTCTTGTTTTATTGTACACTTTCAATTAACTATAGGTATTTTGTCAAATATTGTGATTGTACATCTTAGGAATCTCGGATTTCTTTGATTTTATGTATAATTAAATTATTTCAAGACTTATTTGATGAATTTTGTTGACATTTCTTTTTTTTTTTCTTTTGTAGAGATACCCGGTGCATGATTTAAATCCCGAGTGCAATTCAAAGAATCCGAATTTGACCATAATTTTTTTCCATGGGATTGTTTATGGGATTGATGACGATTGGAAGCAAACATGGACAACACGCCCCATCGATGGTAAAGAAGAATGTGTATGTTGGCCACAAATGTGGATCGTAAAGGACTTGAATGACAATGTCAAAATTTTGTCATTATCATATGATTCTAACGTTGTGGCAAGTGTCCACGATCATGTGATTGAAATTGGCAAAAACCTCATTGAAAGCTTGGTTACAAATTCAAGGTGTGACAATTTCCTTCTTTATGGGCATCTCATTTTTCATTGTGTGTTTGAACTAAAGACAATTGATTGCATTTTGACATATTTGCATAAATTGTTCATGTGGAGCATTATTGTGGTACACATTAAATCTTGAACATTGTGGAACTTTCAAATCCATTGAAGAGAACATGAAATGTGGTTTTGGTGTTAATTTTTATGTTGAGATGAATTATTAACAAAGTTTATGTTCACGTTATCAAACCATGGGAATCCAATTTGGTTGTAGTGACAATTTGTGACGGGAGTTTTTTGAAATTTCATCTTCGACATTTGAACTAAATTCAATTACCTATATAATTTATTAAATTTAAATCCATTTTGTACCTATCTTTAATTTTAAGACAAATATATCTTACTTCCAATTTCCTACATTCTATTATTTGAGTTAAATTGTCAATGTAACACATAAAAACTTATCTATACATTAACACTTGGAATTAAATGCCAACATGCTTGTGCATAGTAACTTATTTACCCACATGTGGTTGGAATGTTTTATAGGTAAATTTAAAAATGAAAATGAAAAATGAAAAAAAACTTAGAAACAAATATGTTATGGACTCATGGTTTAGGTTGTTGTGTTAATTGACAAATTGCACCATATACAATATATGATGTTGTGACCATTTGCACATGTACATTACCATTAAAAGTGTTGTTGATGCATTTTTGGTGTATTTTGAAATATTTTGTAGGTATGAAACTCTTTGGGATGGACCAGTGGCAATGGTCGCTTATAGTTTTGGAGGTCTTGTCCTCAAAAGCTTGGTGGTTGAAATGCACAAACATGTGTATCAAAAGCAAATAACTAAATTGGATGTTAAAAGACAAAATTGTTGTAAGAAAATTTTGAAAAATTTAAAAGGTGTGGTGTTTTATAGTGTACCACATGCCGGTGGTAATCTATCAAATTATTTCGAATGGCAATGTCAACAAATCGCCAAGGATGAAACTCAATTAGGTTTTTTTAAAAATATGGAATCTTTCAATCGAGAAATGGAGCAACTTTCAATAGACTTTCACGATTGTATTTGCAAAGACATCATCATATATGCATTTGCTGAAGGATTATCGATTGACCATAAATGGGTAAGATTTTCATCTAAACATATTGATTATCCCACTAGGTTCCCTAGTTCAACATTTTTTATATTATAGAAACTTGTGTTGGTTTAACTTTTGAAACTGCTAGGGTTAGTTGTGAAATTGGTCTTAAGTTTCCTTTCTTTGTCCACACATCCATTGCAACATGTATTCAAAGTATAAATTGAAAATTCATTGTGAATAGAATCTTAATTGAAATCAACACCTTTGAAATTTTATTTTAAATTCACTTGCAACAAGGTTAAATGAAGTTATGTTGCAATTTTATATATTTTGAACATAAAATATAAGTTATTGTTCCATTTATCATTTAGTTACTACATTACATTTGACAACATGTATATTAACATAAATCCAATCGCATCAATGAGTTTCAACTAAAAGAATTTCTGCACATGTATAGGGAATTTTAGTGCCAACGGCTTCAGCTATTCGATTATCGAACAATAACTTTTACGTAGTCGAAGATGCCAATCATTTGACAATTTGCAAGCCGCCATCAAAGGAACATTTAAGCTATTCCAAGTTATTGCAATGTTTGAAATTGTGTATGAAGGTAAATAACATTGAATTTAATTTTTGGAATTATGTATGTTCATCTAATTTGATTGTAAACATTACATCATTTCATTTAAATTGAGTGCCATAATTTTTAGGGTATTATCCATTATTTGAAATAAAATTGATTTTCTCGATGAACTTTGACAGGAAAAAAATACACCAATTATGCCACGTTTGCCACATTATGAAGTGGCATTGAAAGATAAAGCAAATGCCATATATAGTTTGTTACAAAATGAATCTATTGTTGCATTGGTTGGAATGGGTGGGATTGGAAAGACCACTTTGAGTAAAAAAATGTATCATTTGTTCCACGACCAATATGAAAAATCTAGCTTCTTGGAGGATGTGAAATCAAAAGACATCAAAGATGTCCAAAAAAAACTTCTACAAGATTTATGTGATATAAAATTACACGAGCATGAAGATGTTGAGATATACCTTAATGAAATCAAGCAATGCATGATATCAAAGAAAGTTTTAGTGGTTGTGGATGATGTTGGTATGACGAAGAACCTTGAAGACTTGCAACTTCTTATTGACAAGCAAGCCACTCATGTAAATTGCAAGAGCAAAGTACTCGTAAATTGTCGAAATTGGCAAATATTGAAAACTCATGTAAGGGAGTCTGCAAAAGTAGACATGGCATTATTGGAGGAAGAACAAGCGAGCAAACTTTTCATGTTGCATGCATTCAAACATGCAAATGGTGTGACAAATGATTTGAAAATCATTTCTATGGAGATTATAAAAGCTTGCGGGGGCCTCCCTTTAAGCCTTGAAGTATTGGGTTGTTATTTGTGTGGTATTCCTGATTTGGAAATATGGAAAGGTGCATTACATGAATTGAAAGATGGGTCACCTATAACAGGGGGCGAGGATAATGAAAAGCTTTGGAAAACTTTGCGAATTTCTTATGACCACTTGAGTAAGACACATCAAGATTTGTTTTTGGATATTGCTTGTTTTTTCACCGGTTTTAAAAAAAGTACGTTTTGTCGAGTGTATTGGAA
Organism: Sphagnum contortum; assembly: GCA_963920785.1. Lineage (NCBI taxonomy): Eukaryota > Viridiplantae > Streptophyta > Sphagnopsida > Sphagnales > Sphagnaceae > Sphagnum > Sphagnum contortum. The sequence continues at coordinate 11,940,237 of OY987282.1, forward strand.
TGTAAATAGTTCATTGAGCCCTATGTTTACATTAAATAACTTGGAAGATAGATCTTTAATCAAATGGGCAGAAGATGGTAGCTTATACATGCATGAACAATTACAAGACATGGGGCGAAATATTGCAACGAAAGTTACAATGAGTTGTCGATTCATATGGAAACCAAATATATATTTGCAAAATAATCAGGTATGAACAACATGCCCTAATTCAATCCCATGGTATATACATTTTGTCAAAATTCCAAATGAAACCATAAGTTTTAACATTATTTAAAGATATGTAATATTTTTTCATTAAAAAATGGCATTATAATGAAAAATTATTTTTAGTCATGTTGATAATTATTTATAATTTTTTTGATGTGATAGGTGGTGGAAAATTTAGAAGGCATTTCTTTTAAAGAATGTGAAAATTTGCCTTCATTTTTTGAAAATGGTCCACAGGAGTTTCAGAAGCTTCGGTTACTTGACCTAACTAAGGCCTCACCAAATACGATAAAAAAATTCATCCAAGGTAAAGATTTGAATAACCTTCGATGGTTGTGTCTTCAAGAATGCATGATCCAAAAGTTGCCAAATAATTTGTTTAATTGTTATAACTTACAAGTACTCCATTTGACAAAATGTAATCGTTTACAACTATTTTTTGATACTTCAAGCCATGGCCTTAATATGTCAACATCTATTGATATGAAAAAAATACCTACATCTATTGGAAAATTGAAAGCACTCTTAGAACTTAATCTATCAGGGTGTTCAAGCTTGCAAGAATTACCTATATATATTGGCCAATTGAATGCACTTCAAGAGCTTAATTTATCGACATGTTCAAGTTTACAAAAATTACCTACATCTATTGGCCAATTGAATGCACTCCAAAACCTTTTTTTATGCAATTGTTCAAGCTTGCAAGAATTACCTACGTCTATTGGCCAATTGAGTGCACTCCAAAAGCTTGATTTGTCAAAATGTTCGAGCTTGCAAGAATTACCTACGTCTATTGGCCAATTGACTACACTCCAAAAGCTTGATTTGTTGAAGTGTTCGAGCTTGCAAGAATTACCTGCGTCTATTGGCCAATTGAGTGCACTCCAAAACCTTTCTTTGTGGGAGTGTTCAAGTTTGCAAGAATTACCTACATCTATTGGCCAATTGATTGCACTCCAAAACCTTTCTTTGAGGACTTGTTCGAGCTTGCAAGAATTACCTACGTCTATTGGCCAATTGAGTGCACTCCAAAAGCTTGATTTGAGGGAGTGTTGGAGCTTGCAAGAATTACCTACGTCTATTGGCCAATTGAGTGCACTCCAAAACCTTGATTTGTCGGAGTGTTCGAACTTGCAAGAATTACCTACGTCTATTGGCCAATTGAGTGCACTCCAAAAGCTTGATGTGTCGGAGTGTTCGAGCTTGCAAGAATTACCTACGTCTATTGGCCAATTGAGTGCACTCCAACTCTTTTATTTGGGGACCTATTCGAGCTTTCAAGAATTACCTACGTCTATTGGTCAATTGAGTGCACTCCAAGACCTCTGTTTATGGAAGTGTTCGAGCTTGCAAGAATTACCTACGTCTATTGGCCAATTGAGTGCACTCCTATACCTCTCTTTATGGAAGTGTTCGAGCTTGCAAGAATTACCTACGTCTATTGGCCAATTGAGTGCACTCCAAGACCTCTCTTTGGCGGAGTGTTCGAGCTTGCAAGAATTACCTACGTCTATTGGCCAATTGAGTGCACTCCAAAACCTTGATTTGTGGGAGTGTTCAAGCTTGCAAGAATTACCTACGTCTATTGGCCAACTGACTGCACTCCAAGACCTCGTTTTATGTGAGTGTTCGAGCTTGCAAAAATTACCTACGTCTATTGGCCAATTGCATGCACTCCAAAACCTTTATTTGGGGACCTGTTCGAGATTGCAAGAATTACCGACGTCTATTGGCCAATTGAGTGCACTCCAAAACCTTGATTTGTCGAAGTGTTCGAGCTTGCAAGAATTACCTACGTCTATTGGCCAATTGAGTGCACTCCAAAAGCTTGATTTGTCGGAGTGTTCGAGCTTGCAAGAATTACCTACGTCTATTGCCCAATTGAGTGCACTCCAAAAGCTTGATTTGTCGAAGTGTTCGAGCTTGCAAGAATTACCTATTTCTATTGGCCGATTGAGTGCACTCCAAGACCTCTCTTTGGCGGAGTGTTCGAGCTTGCAAGAATTACCTATGTCTATTGGCCAATTGAGTGCACTCCAACACCTTGGTTTGTCGGAGTGTTCAAGCTTGCAAGAATTACCTACGTCTATTGGCCAACTGACTGCACTCCAAGACCTCTCTTTATGGGAGTGTTCGAGCTTGCAAAAATTACCTACGTCTATTGGCCAATTGAGTGCACTCCAAAAGCTTGATTTGTCGAAGTGTTCGAGCTTGCAAGAATTACCTACGTCTATTGGCCAATTGCATGCACTCCAAAACCTTTATTTGGGGACCTGTTCGAGCTTGCAAGAATTACCAACGTCTATTGGCCAATTGAGTGCACTCCAAAAGCTTGATTTGTCGAAGTGTTCGAGCTTGCAAGAATTACCTACGTCTATTGGCCAATTGCATGCAGTCCAAAACCTTGATTTGTCCAAGTGTTCGAGGTTGCAAGAATTACCTACGTCTATTGGCCAATTGAGTGCACTCCAAAACCTTTATTTGTCGAAGTGTTCGAGCTTGCAAGAATTACCTATTTCTATTGGCCGATTGAGTGCACTCCAAAACCTTTCTTTGGGGACCTGTTCGAGCTTGCAAAAATTACCTACGTCTATTGGCCAATTGAGTGCACTCCAAAAGCTTGATTTGTCGGAGTGTTCGAGCTTGCAAGAGATACCTACGTCTATTGGCCAATTGCATGCAGTCCAAAACCTTGATTTGTCCAAGTGTTCGAGGTTGCAAGAATTACCTACGTCTATTGGCCAATTGAATGCACTCCAAAACCTTGATTTGTCGAAGTGTTCGAGCTTGCAAGAATTACCTATTTCTATTGGTCGATTGAGTGCACTCCAAAACCTTTCTTTGGGGACCTGTTCGAGCTTGCAAAAATTACCTACGTCTATTGGCCAATTGAGTGCACTCCAAAACCTTGATTTGTTACAATGTTCGAGCTTGGAAGAATTACCTTCATCTATTGGCCAATTGAGTGCACTCCAAAACCTTTATTTGTTGGAGTGTTCGAGGTTGCAAGAATTACCTACGTCTATTGGCCAATTGAGTGCACTCCAAAACCTTTATTTGTTGGAGTGTTCGAGCTTGCAAGAATTACCTATGTCTATTGCCCAATTGAGTGCACTCCAAAACCTTTCTTTGGGGACCTGTTCGAGCTGGCAAAAATTACCTACGTGTATTGGCCAATTGAGTGCACTCCAAAAACTTTATTTATCGCAGTGTTCGAGTTTGCAAGAATTACCTACGTCTATTGGACAATTGAGTGCACTCCAAAACCTTTCTTTGTGGACCTGTTCGAGGTTGCAAGAATTACCTACGTTTATTAGCCAATTGAGTGCACTCCAAAAGCTTGATTTGTCGGAGTGTTCGAGCTTGCGAGAATTACCTTCGTCTATTGGCCAATTGAGTGCACTCCAAAACCTTGATTTGTCGGAATGTTCGAGCTTGGAAGAATTACCTACGTCTATTGGCCAATTGAGTGCACTCCAAAACCTTGATTTGTCGAAGTGTTCGAGCTTGCAAGAATTACCTACGTCTATTGGCCAATTGAGTGCACTCCAAAACCTTGATTTGTCGGAGTCTTCGAGCTTGCAAGAATTACCTATGTCTATGGGTCAATTGATTGCACTCCAAAACTTTCATTTGTCAGGGTGTTCAAACTTGCAAAAATTACCAATGTATATTGGTGGATTCAACGCGTTCCAAACCTTCATTTGTCAAGGTGTTTGGACTAGCAAAAATTGCATACATTTCTTGGGGAATTGAATGCATGTCAAAAGCTTAAGTTGTTGATTAAATGTGGATTATAGTTTGTAGGATTTTAAGTAAAAATAAAATCATAAATTGTGTCAATGAAATTTCATTCATTTTGAATTATTGTACAAATCACATAGATATGATTTAGGTTTGAAAGCAAAAGTTTGTTATAAAAATCATGAATTTTTAATTGATTCATAATTGCAATTTTATATTGTAATGTACACAAATAAATTATAAAGGTTAAAAAAAACCTTACGTGATAACATTTTTTATTAATTTTGAAAATCTAATTTATTGTTGTCAGATGATTAAAATTATATTTAGCCCAAATATTTTGAATGGAAGAACATTTTACAATTTCAAAAATTCATAATCATCAACATTATCATAACATAATGTAATAATGAACAAAATTTTTAATTCATATGATTGATCTCCATGACTTCAAGAAATTTGGAAAACTTTGATCGGGTAGATTGTTTTTAATGCTTGCTGTTTTACAAGGGTAAAATTTCATGAAAATTATTTTTTCATGAAAATTGGTATTTTGCAACTAATTTATTATAATCAAGATTATATTTGTTAAATGGTATTGGGTTTTAAAAAATATCAAATTTTGTTGGCATCCAAATGTAAACCTAAAATGTTCTAACTTTCACAAAAGACATTAAAATTCCAAGATGTGATTGAATTATACATAAATAATAAATTTAAAAATTAAAAATTTATACATGGATGACACATGAAATATTCATATTTGAAAAATGCATCAAAATTCAAACTTGAAAAAAATCATCAATATTCTCCTTTTATCATAAATTATTTGATTAATGATTAAAGTACATTGAAATGATAAGTTTTTTTGAAAGTTTCAAAAGTTTTCAATTGAACAAGTTATGAATCTAACAAAATTTTAGGCTTAATATTTTTATTTGTGAATTTCAATAAATTCAAGAACATTCAAAGATTTTATGCGAGGCTTGGTGTAAGTTCATGGTTGTTTTTTAGTCCAATGATCTTTTATTGGGTTGGCTTTAAATTATTTTTTTCACTATGTTACATATTTAGTTTGGGTTTTCCATCTTTTAGCCTTTGGTTTGTGACATTGCATCTTGGGTGACCCCTAATATAAAGTATGTTACATATTTGGTTTGGTTTTTTCATCTTTTTCATCTTTTGTTTGTGACATTGCATCTTAGGGGGACAATTAATATGAAGTTTCGGATCTATGTGTGTTAAACAACCATTTCTAGGGATCATTATATAATTGTCCAACTTTTTTTTTATCATTATATTATTATTCAATTTCTATTATATACATATTAAAACCACCCTATATTAATCATAATTCAATATTTCAGATTATTACATATCTTATATTATAATTAAATTAATTATTTGCATAAAATGTACCTTATATTTAAACTAATTAATTTATAATTTTAACCCAACAACCAATATATTACACCTTATGTTTTTACTCACGTATTTTCTATTTTTTATTACTAATGTTCTTTTCAAACATTGCATTTGTGACGAATCTTTGGATCTTATGGTGATCCACCTTTTTTATTATGCCTATTATGAGAAAAAACGATTTTTCGTGATGCTATATGAAGAAAAGAATAACTTTCCATGATGTTATGTGAGATGTTTTTGTGTCTATTGTAAGAGATGCAAAATTTCATGTTTTATGTGGATAAATCCATAGTTTTTGGTCATTTGTCTTCGTCTTCACATGAATGGGTCGATGTGTGGTTTTAATGGATGGTGGATATTGTTTGATGTCCTCATCGCTAACTCCACTTGCACATATTTGGTTTTGTAGGCAATTCTATTTCATTGCGTTATTGTAATAATTGCAACTTAGGTTAAAGATAGTTTTTATTATGATTGATATCTAGTGGACATGTTTCTCTTTTTAATCATAAAGGTTTTTAGATGTTTGCATGAATAGGTTGACAATTTTTTTAATTGATGTGTTAACATGGTGTGAATAAGGAAGGGCGTTCGAAGTCCTTTTATTTTGATTTTTTGTTCATTTTATAAACAAAGCTAGACTGTTAGTGATGTTGCAATGAGTGTGGATGATTTCTATTTAAAAATGTGTTGTTTGTTATAGGTGAAGGTTTTTATGGCTAGATGTTTTTTTTAAGGTTTTTTTTTCTTTTCTCATTATTTTATATACTTATCGTATTTGAAAAATTTAAACATTTGATTTGTTCCTATTCCATCACGATCTGCCTTCATTGGAGGATTTTTCATTTGCTAGGACATGAGGCTTTTCATCTTGTGGCGTTTTCTCTACCTTTGTTAGGTGCTTTGTTTTATTGATGATTAATCAGACAGATATATCTGGCAGATATCTGAGGCTGCACTGCAGGGTGAAATTCTCTATTAAGCCCTATGAACAATGTTGTTCTGTGAAATATGATCTTGTTAGTTTAGGTGACTAGGTGTTTTATCTTGTTTCAAAGTGCATGCTCGAGGGAGGTTTTCTTATTGCTTCATTTCAGTTATTGAATTTGTTTCCAAGAGTATCTCATCACTGTTCCATCTTATGTACAGGTGATTGGTGTTCAGAATCTTGACCTACAGTGGCAAGGCAGCCTGTCATTTAATCTGCAGGGCTAGATTATGATTGGCTTTCTATGAATTGCCAAGAGATGCTGCATTGTGTTTCTGTAACATTGGGTTGTTTCACAATAGGTCTGGACTTATTTTCACTTACCCTCCGTCTTGGTTGTAGGTCAAACACACCAGGGATTTCTCCATTTTTTGAATATCCTGAACTGGCCACTTGGGTGTGGTGGAATTATGGAACTTATATTATGTGATGACTTGGATGGCAGAACATGTAACTCACAGACAGTTGTTGTGAATGGCAGATGATGGCTCCTCAGTTGCAGACTGTTGGGCCACCTGACAAGTAGCCACAGAACTGCTTGGGTTTCCTTCATTGTTTGAAAAGACACAAGCACAGCTCCAAAAACTAACAAGCAGGATCTTTCCTGTACCGAAATGGGGATCTGAAATGGAGGCCTCCCTAGACCAAGTTCTATGCATGTTGGTGCATTGTCATGGGCGTATTACTGTGGAAACTGAAGGTTCGCAAGCAGAAACAGGGAACATGTCGTGGCTAGTGAAGGGGGCTGATGGTAGAAGTCTCCAGGAAGAAGAGGGAGTGATCCTGAGCGTGATTATGCAGCGGGCCTGCAAAATGAGTACTCTGGTATGCAGATTCGCATCAAACATGCTACAACCTAGTTCCACTCATCTATTCGGTCTCTTGACTCCTTGCTGATCTCTTTGGTGTGCAGGTTCTGGAGTGTAGTGCTCTGTCAATTGTGGAGAAGATGGCAATTCATACAGGTGAAAAGGGAGTACAAACATCAACCCTTGCACTAATCAATGGTCAACCCATGCAAACACAAGTGTGCAAGAGGATTCAGCTTTTTGCAAGATCAGTGGAGTCCGTGAACAGCTGGAGAGAGCTACAAAACATGAGTGAATAAGCAAAGTAGTCCTTGCAAAGATACAGTATGGGCAATAATGTTGTCATGTTCAAGGAGCACGGGTAAAACAACAGGGATTAGACACGATCACTCTCACATGCAGCTTGTCAAAGATCAAACCATTGTCAGGGGGTGAGCAATCATGACAAGCTTGCAAGTGATTGCGGATCAAATACCCTATTACTACACAATGCTAAATGTGATGTGTAATAGCCAACACAGATATACATGGGTGGCTGGATTAACTGTTATCCCAACAAATGTTAGTCAGAGGGGCAACAACCATGCGGCTGCCACCTGATACAACACTTTTGGCCTTGTTTTTGGGTGGGAGACTTCATTTCATTCTTGAATTGCAGTTGGTTACTAAATTTGTATCTTAGCTGGCCAACATCATGACCAATCCTTCCCCTGAATGACAAAAAGAAACTTTGGGTTTGCCCAAAATTTTGAGCAAATAATCAAAAGATTGTACTTGCACCCATCATCAGGAGCTGGTGAAGTAAGTGAATGATCAACACAGTCTGTCGTTGTTTATGAGTCTCATTCTTTGAGGTTAAATTTATAACCAAACCCATTCTTCTTATGTTAGCCTTGGTGTTGCTAGAATTGACAGAATTCCTTCAAAGTGTGGAGTGTTTCCTCTGCTATTCCATAAATAAGTTGGTTCCTTGATAAAAGATCTTGGGCAAAACTGACGGTGTGATGCTTGAGAAGCCATATTGATGAGGTGCTAACAACTTGAGTTTCCTCTAGTAATTGAAATGGACCTAGCTCAATTTCCATCTGGATCTACGTCTGTCATCAACAAATTTATGAACTCTGTTGCACCAAACTTAAGAGTGCAATGCTCAGTAATCAAAGCATTTGTGGAAGCCAAGCACAACTACAAAACTTCATTCTATGATTCTGAAGTCTGTCCCAGAAGAGCAAATAGGCTGCTAAATGAATGCAATTTAAAACTTATACGAATTGTTTTGTTTACACAAAAGAAGATTTATTATTGTAGATTAGAGAAGACTTGAAGATGATGTTTTGAGCCCTGATACATACACTTAATAAAAATAGAACAAGACATGTCTTTTGATATTGGTTGTTTTTTCACTGGTTTTTTAAAAAGTACATTTTGTCGAGTGTATTGTAACGCTAATGGTTTATTGAGCCCGATGCTTAAATTATAAAACTTGAAAGATAAATATTTAATCAAATGGGCAGAGGATGGTAGCTTGTACATGCATGAACAATTACGAAACATGGGTCGAAATATTACAATGGAAATTCCAATGAGTCAATTCATATGGAAACCAAATATATCTTTGCAAAAAAATTAGGTTTGGGCGACATGTGTTAATTCAATCCTATAGTATATATATTTTGTCAAAATTCCAAATGAAACCATAAGTTTTTGCTTTATTTAAAGAGTTGTAATATGTTTTCATTAAAATCATTGCATTAGAATGAAATTTTATTTTTATTAATTTTGAAAATTATTTATAATTTGTTTGATGTGATAGGTGGTGGAAAATTTAGAATGCATTTCTTTTTTAAATGTGAAATTTTACCTTCATTTTTTCAAAATGGTTCAAAGGAGTTTGACAACCTTAGGTTACTTGACCTAACAAAAGCCTCACCAAATATACTGAAAATTTTCATCCAAGGTCAAGATTTTAATAACCTTCGATGGTTGTGTCTCAAAAAATGGATGAATCAAAAGTCATTGACAAGTAGTCCATTTGACGAACTATAATTGTCTACAAATTGTTTTTTATATTTTCAACCATGGCCTTAATATATCAATATGTGTTGATAAAGAATTATCTACATCTTTCAATTGAATGCACTATTGAAACATAATTTATCGAGGTGTTCGAATTTGTAAGAATTACCTACATCTATTGGCCAATTGATTACACTTCAAAAGTTTAATCTATTGGGGTATTCAAATTTACAAAAATTGCATACATCTACTGGGCAATTGAATGCACTTCAAAACCTTCATTTGGAGGGATGTTGGAAGTTGGAAGAATTACCTACATCTATTGTCCAATTGAATGCATTCAAATACCTTGATTTGAACAATTGTTCGAATTTGAAAAAATTACCTACATGCATTAGCCAAATGACTACACTTGAAAACCTTAATTTGTTAATATGTTTTAATTTACAAAAATCACCTACATCCATTCGCCAATTAAATGCACTCAAAAACCTTAATTTGAACAATTGTTCGAATTTGCAAGAATTACCCACATCTATTGGCCAATTGAGTGTAACCCAAAACCTTGATGTGAATAATTGTTCAAGTTACAAGTATTACCTACATTTATTGGCCAATTGAGTGCATTCCAAAACCTTGATTTGTCAATGTGTTTGAGGTTGCAAGAAGTATCTATATCTATTGGCCAATTGACTACACTCAAAAACCTTCATTTGAATGATTGTTCAAAGTTGCATAAATTACCTACATCAATTTGCCAATTAAGTCCATTCAAAACCTTTGATTTGTCAAATTGTTCAAATTTTGCAAGAATTATCTTCATCTATTGGCAATTTGAATGCACTCCAAAACCTTCATTTGGATATGTGTTTGAGGTTACAAGAATTACCTACATTTATTGGCCAATTGAGTGCACTACAAAACCTTCATTTGTGGGGGGATGTTCAAGTTTACAATAATTACCTACATTTATTGGCCAATTGAGTGCACTACAAAACCTTCATTTGTGGGGGGATGTTCAAGTTTACAATAATTACCTACATTTATTGGCCAATTGAGTGCATTACAAAACCTTCATTTGTGGGGATGTTCAAGTTTACAATAATTACCTACATTTATTGGCCAATTGAGTGCACTACAAAACCTTCATTTGTTGGGATGTTCAAGTTTACAATAATTACCTACATTTATTGGCCAATTGAATACACTCCCCCATACCCTAAGATTAGTACATATGTATGTGAAATTAACTTATAGTTTAAATTTTTTGTGAATGAAGTTGGAGTGGAAGATGTTGTGGACCATCCCCCTTTATTTTCTCTTGTGCAGGTTATTAAAGGTTTTTTCTATTCTTCTTAAATTTTGGATTTTTTATTTTTTAAGTCTTATAATTAAGGTTTAAATTAAATAGTTATTAGTTGGTAAAACTTTCAATTTAAACTACTACAACTACTAGTCACAATTTTAAACGAATTGTTATTGTCAACAACTAGTTACTGTAACAGACTCTAATTACCAATTTACTTAACCCACTATTTACCCTAACACCTATTATGGTTATTTCAATAGATTGGTTCACATAAAGTCTTGCTACCAAATAATGATTGAACTAAGTCTCAAAATCATATTGCTTCATCACTTATATGTTGCACTAGGAGAAAGATTAAGGTTTTCAACTATGGTTTCAACTACATTTTGAAGTTGAAAATGTCACTTTCATTTGTAAAATGTTTTTTTCAACTCAAAATGACATTTCCAACTACCTACCAAAAAAGTTGACAATGTTGAGTCAAACCCACAACACAATTGAAGCCTACCTACACGTGTCAATTTTTCAACCAACATTGAGAGGACAAGAGTTTAGTTGAAAGCAATGGACCATTTTAACCAATGGAATGTTTTTGACTTTTGGATGAAGTTCATCCACCTTCGTCCATATCTCAAAGTTGAACTTTCAACTATTTTCTAATTTCAGGAATTGTCATTTGGGGTAACCTCCCATTGGATGAAGATCATCCGTTAACAAACCATGACGTCTTCAAACACTGAGTTGAAATTTCAACTACATTTTAAGTAGGTCATCAAATTGTAATTTCAACTATCACTACAACTAGACCAATCAAAAAATCTAACCAATAATTTGTTGCCGCGTGGCTTTACATAGAGTTATGTATAGGCAAGGAATCTAAACAATAGTTTGTTGACACATGTCCCTACTTAAAATTATGTGTAGGCTTAGGTCTATGTATGTAGATCCGCCTAGAAATAAATAAATAGGTATTTACCTACTAGGCTTACCTATTTACATAGCCTCCTTAACGTAAACCTAGGTAAATAAGTAGACCTACTTAGGGTTAGGGTAGATAAATAGGCTTTAGATAATCCTTTTTTTCACCACGTGGCTTTTAAGGTAAAACCTTTATTATTAATTTGTCTTAGGTGCCAACTTCACCTTTTGAAAACACTTGGTGCACCAACTTCATTATGTAGTTTACAAAGTTGGAAGCTATAATAAACAATATGGAAGGAAAATTATAGTTACATTCTAGTTGATATTTTGTCTCAAATGTTTTGAAGAATTTTTTAAAAACCCTCTTTAATTTGAAACCCCACATCTTTTTCATTTGAAGTTTGTTTTGAATGATTTAAAAACCTATGGGTGCGCAACTAGTGGCTTATAAAACTCCTTGAAACTCCAAATGCAATAGAACAATGACAAAATAATTTAATCTCAACCTTTGAAACAATGATATTTTGTTTCAAAAGTTTTGAAAAAAAACTTTAAACCTCTTTAGTTTGAAACCCCATATTTTTTTCATTTTAAGTTCATTTAAAGTGATTTAAAAAGCTATGGTGTGCCAACTAACAATTTACAATATCTCTTTGGTTTTCAAATAAAAGAAAGCAATGAGAAAATAGTTTAATTCCAAATTTGTGATACTTTGTTTAAAATGTTTTGGAAAAAAAAACTTAAAACCTCTTTAGTTTGAAACCCCATATATTTTTCATTGTAAGTTCACTTTGAGTGATTTAAAAAACTATTGGTGCACCAACTAACAATCTACAATACCTCTTTGAACTTCAAATGCAGCAAAACAATGAGAAAATAGTTTAATCTCAAAGTTCAAATTTATGATATTTTGTTTGAAATGTTTTGAAAAATACTTTAAACCTTTGTAGTTTGAAACCCCATATCTTTTTCATTTTAAGTTTGTTTTGAGTGATTTAAAAATCTATGGGTGTATTAATTATCATCTACAAGACTTCTTTGAAATCCAAATCCAACTAAACAATGAAAAAAAAAATTAATCTAAAAATTTGAAACTATTTAAACAAATCTATCACCAATATGAACCCCCTTACACAAAACAACCCATATCCTCCTTGTTCTTTGACCAAATTGAATGTTTTTTGTAGCAATGAAACGTTAAATGGAAGGAGATAAATTTTATTTTAATAAAAAATAACGAACAATGTCTATGAAGTCAACTTCCTTGGAAATCTGAAGTGTATGGTGGTAGGCCTATTTACCCTAGTTGAAATAAAGTTGTAATTTTGGATTTTGAGATTAATCTATTTTGTCATTGTTTTGTTGCATTTGGAATTGAAAAAGGTGTTCTAAATATCTCATTTATAAACCGATAGGTTTTTTAATCACTCAAAAAAGACTAAAAATGAGAAAGATACGAAGTTTGAAATTAAAAACGGTTTTAAGTTTTTTCTTCAAAACATTTGAAAAAATATATCAATTAAATTACAATTAAAATCTCTATAACATGGTGCTTAAGCTTTCCTAAATTAAAGTTAACCATTTGAGCTTAATCAATTGTCTAATATCAATTAAAATACAATTATAATGCACCATAGGTCTATTTCCAAATTTTTTTTCAAAACATTTGAAACAAAATATCATAGTTCTAAATGTTGAGATAATTTTGTGGTTGTTACTTTGTTTCATTTGGAGAACAAAAAGGTCTTGTATATCCCTAGTTATAGGTTTTTAAATAACTTTAAATGGATTAAAAATGAAAAAGATATGGGGTTTGAAAATAAATAAGGTTAAAGTTTTTTCTTCAAAAAATTTGAAATAAAATATCATTAATCTCCCCTTCTTCCTCTTCATGTTTTTTTCCTTGCTCCTTTGCTCTTGGTGTTTAAAGAAAATTTGTAATCCTTCAATTTGCAATTCTAATAACATAAAGATTGTTATTGATTTGGTAAAAAAATGAAGAAAATATTAAAATTTGCAATGGTTTTTAGGCTTGTGTTCAATGTTGGGTGGTCCCAAGTATTTAATATCCAATTATTAATTAGATAAAAGTAACAACTACCTCTAATAATTAATTAGTTTAGTCTACTTATCAATTATTGTAAATAATATTAACTAATAGGGAATAATCTTCATTTTAAAAAATTATTATAATGAAATTAATACAAAATAGTATAACATTAATTATTTAAAGATTGCATTAACCATAAAGATTGGGACAAATACATACATTAATTTAATAACATTATTATTTTCAAATGTTAAATTGTAATTAGTTATAAGCTAGATTAGTTATATTTTTATAATGTTTATAATTAATAATATTATAATATGATCCTAATTTAAACGAATAATTAGTAGTTAATTCTTATTAATTAATTTAGTGTACATGGTGCCTAAGCTTGGCTAAACTAGGGCTAACCATCTAAAGTTAATTAAATGTTTAATGTGACACCTAAAGTACATTTAAGGCTAAGCCATGAAGCACTTAAGTTTAACCTAGCTAAACCACATGCCTAAACCTTTAATGCATGCCATGTGTGTAAGTACCTAATATTTCAAAATAATAATAATAATAAATTAATCAGTAATTTTAATGATTTCAAATATTTGGAAATAACTTATAAAGTAATATAGTTATTTTTTAAAAATTAGATAAAAATATTTTTACTTTTAAAATTCCAGTGATGAACTAAGTAATTAGTTTTTAAATTAACCATCTAAAAACATTACTAATCAGTCGGTAATTCCTGAATAATTATTATTAATTATTAAAATCTTAAATTATTAAATTAATTTATAGATATTAAATTAGTTTTAATCCATCATTAATATTAATTTAATAATTTAATTCATGAATAGTTGATTATTTTAATAATTAACTATTAACTAATTAATACTTAGTAATTATTAACCATAACTATATAATTGGGTTAATCCAACTTATAAACAAAATGAAGTCGAATTTTTAATGGCCAATTTTCGACATACGTTGGTGAATGGCAACAAACCATTTGTTTTCCCATCACAAATCCAACAAGTTTTCTATTCAGATGATTTTTCCAACCCATGGTGGAAGTTTATATTACATAAAAAGCCACGGAGCAAGTGTGTGTTCTTAAACACTTATGGGGACTACATTATTATGTGGTGAACTGGTTGGTTTTAAACTCAACCATTCCTTGGGTGTTGGGAGCTTAATTCATAGCTTCACTTGGTGTGACTATCAAACTAGTCATGGCGATATATTAGTTGAACGCACCAATCAATGTTCACTAATGAATTGTTCTTTGGTCACAACTTCATGAGAGGGTTTTTTAAATTGTTCCTCAACAACCTTTTTTTTTTCTTTTGAATTAGTTATGGTTTTGGAAAGCCAATAAGCATATTTTCTTTTGATAATGGAAACTAGTGTCATAAACAAACTTCTATAATTGGTCCAAAGTAACAAGTTTTTTTTTGTGAGGCGTAAGTAACCCTACTATAATATGCTTCTAATCATTATTACAAATCATGGTTTTTCAAGAGGTTTAAATTGATTAACTTGTCATTTTGATTAATGGACACATACATTTTGACTAAAGGCTAGGGGTTGGAATGACACATGTATGTGTTGATTGATCAATTTAACTATAGTGATTTATCTAACAAGATATACATAGTCAAATTGTATAACCTTAATCAAAATGGCCAATGATTTCTAATAAAAATTACCAATGGTCTTTAGTCAAATTGATCATTTAATCAAGATGGCCAATGAACCCTAGTCAAATATGACATGGTTTACTACCTTATGTATCTACTTCCTACCTATTCATCCACCTATTTATTTAGTTAATTGTTAGCCCACCTATTACCCACCCACCCACCTACCTATTATTTAACTCCAACTTATTTACTTACACCTTCTCAAGTACCAACCTACATACCTACTTATGTTTTTCACCTTCACATAACCTACCTATTTACCTACCCACCTACCTACATATTATTTACCTACTTATCCACCCACTTACATACTTAATTTTAACCACAAGGTTTAACCACTATGTTTAACCACTATATTTAACCATTATGTTTAGCCAAATTTTAATCATTAGGTTTTAATTAAATTTAACCATTAAAAGTTTAGCCATTATGGTTAGCCATTAAATTTTGGCACTAAGTATAACCTAAGTGGAACCATTAAGTTTGGCCAATAGGTAAAACCTAAGTTTAATCATTACTTATGTTTAGCCATTGGGTATATCAACTAGGTATAGCCAATATGTTTATCCATTAGGTTTAGCCATTATGTTTAGCTACTAGATTTATCAAATAGGTTTAACCATTATGGTTGGCCATTAGATTTAATCACTAGGTTTAATCAAGGTTTAACCATTACTTGAAGTCATTAAATTTAACCATTATTCAAAATCATTAAGTCTGGCCACTGGGTTTAACCATTATTTTAAGTCATTAAGTTTAGCTAGTAGATTTAGCCATTAAATTTAACCATTGTTTTAAATCACTAAATTTGGCTACTAGGTTTAACCATTATTTTAAGTCATTAAGTTTAACCAATAGACTTAGCCATTATTTTAAATCATTAAGTTTAACCAATAGGTTTAGCCATTATTTTAAGTCATTAAGTTTAACCACTAGATTTAACCATTGTGTTTAGCCATTATTTTGAGTCATTGAATTAAACCACTAAGTTTAGCCATTACATTAAATCATTCAGTTTAACCACTAAGTTTAGCCGTTACAATAAGTCATTAAGTTTAACCACTAAGTTTAGACATTACATTAAGTCATTAAGTTTAACCACTAAGTTTAGCCATTACATTAAACCATTACATTAAGTCATTAAGTTTAGCCATTACATTAAGTCATTAAGTTTAACCATTAAGTTTAGCCATTACATTAAATCGTTAAGTTTAACCACTAAGTTTAGCCATTACATTCAGTCACTAAGTTTAGCCACTAGGTTTAACCATTACATTAAGTCATTAAATGTTACCATTGGTTTTAGCCATTATATTAAATCATTAAGTTTTACCATTGGATTTAGCCAATACATTAAGTCATTAAGTTTAACCATTAGGTTTAGACATTGTTTTAATTCACTAAATATAGCCATTAGGTATAGCCATTACTTTAAGTCATTAAGTTTAGCCATTAGATTTAGCCATTACTTTAAATCATTAAATTTAGCCAATAAGTTTAACCAAGTCATTAATTTTAACCACTATATTTAGCCATTACTTTAAATTATTATGTTTAACAATTTAATCATTAAGTTTAGCCACTAGGTTTAACCACTAAGTTTTGCCATTATTTTAAGTCATTAAGTTTAACCATTATTTTAAATCATTAAATTTAGCCATTACATATAACCATTATTTTAAGCCATTAAGTTTAGCCATTGGGTTTAATCATTATTTTAAGTCATTGAATCTAGCCATTAGGTTTAGCCATTAGTTTAAGTCATTGATTTTAACTACTAGGTTTAACCATTATTTAATGTCATTAAATTTAACCATTAACTTTAGCCAATACTTTATGGCACTAAGTTTAACCATTATTTAAAACCATTGATTTAAGCCATTATTTTAAGTCATTAAATTTAGGCACTAAGTTTAGTCTTTATTTTAATTAACCATTATGTTTAACTAATCACTTGAAATCATTGAATTAAACCATTAGATTTAACCATTACTTTAAACCATTGAATTTAGCCATTAAGTTTAATCATTATTTTACCCCACTGAGTTTAACCATTAGATTTAGCCATTACTTTAAATCATTGAGTTTAGGCACTAGGTTTAACTATCATTTTAAGTTAGTAAATTTAGTCATTAGGTTTAACCATTATTCTAAGTTAGTAAGTTTAGGCATTAGTTTTAACCATTATTTTAAACCACTAAGTTTAAGCACTAGGTTTAACCATTATTTTATGTCAATAAGTTTAGGCACTAGGTTTAACCATTATTTTAAGTCACTATGTTTAGCCATTAGGTTTAATCATTAAGTTTAGCCAATAGTTTAAGTAATTGAATTTAGCCATTAAGTTTGACCATTAGTTTAAGTCATTAAGTTCAAACATTATGTTTAACCAATACTTTAAAACATTGAGTTTAACCATTATTCTAAATCATTAAGTTTAACCATTAGTTGTCACCTAAATTGAACCATTATGTTTAATGATGTGAATTGAACATGTGAAATAAAAAAGTTGATAAAAGTTGAATATCTTTGATGGTGTAGTTCATTTGTAGGGACTTGGTTTTCACTAGGAAGGTTTGGGGTTCAATTCCTTATATTTACAACCTATGTGCATGTTGAAAAAGCTAGGGTAGTAGGCTAAAATAAAGTAGTGTAGTTAAGTTAGGTAGGTAGGTTAGTTTGACTAGGCTAGGCTAGTAACTACCTACCTAAATGTTTTTTTTTTACCTATCTAAACCTATTTACTACCTACCTACCTACTTATTAAATTTTGAAATAATAATTAAAAACTGATTTTAATTTAGGTGTAAAATTGACCCAATCAAATGGTCCACTATCCACTAGTCAAATAGTTTGTCATTTTGTTGGTCATTTTACCAATCAAAATGACAAGGTCCAATTTGACTGCCCAATCGAATTGGACATGTACAAAATGACTTGTCTAGATTCACATGGTGGTTTTTTTTACGCTTAACTTTTTTGGATATTTTTTGACTAGAAAACCCAATTGAAAAACAATGAATTGTAGTAGTGAGTGATCCATCCACTAGGTTAATTCTATTGATATTTATGTCAACATAATGGAACACTAGTTAATTTTCCCTTTGTTTGCCAAATTAAAAGTAATGGCAAAGCAGTTATTGAAATAAGCTAACCATTTTTGTTGGTAAATGATTTCGAAAATTGCTACAAACATGGTGTGGTACTCCTCCTTCATTCGGATGACACTCCATTATTCTTTGTTGATAAATGCATCCAATCTAATTATGTTTTCAAGAGCAACTTGGGCCTCTTTGACTAATGCATTTGTTGCATTAACCACTCCTTCAACATTAATGCCAAATTGTTGAACAATTAGCACTTGGTCAATGGTGATCTTCTCATCACAAACAACTATCCTAATCTGTCCATCCATTGTGGACTCTTGAGTGTGCAAGAACTCTTCCAATAGGTTTGGTCTTGGAACTGTCTAGTGAACAACAAACAAGCCACCCAAACCAGCTCGTATTGCCCATTATCATTATCTGAATCCCATTCAAATCCACTATAACATTTTTTGAATTTCCTTTGCTTCAGCATGAATTCACTTCCAAATCATTTTGGTAAGTGAACTACCCTCCTTCACTTGTTCCTTTCCCTTGACCTCATCATGAATTAAAACCGCACCATGGTTGGTATAACAAAAGGCATGTTAGGATAATCAGTTTTTTTGTCAAAAAATCCTCCTTCAACAAATGCTGACAAAACATATGTTGGGTGCTCAACTTGAACATGTTGTTTAACTTCTTTTGACTATGTAATATTCTTTTCAACCTACTTTTCTTCCTTAAAATCATTAATTATGACAAATGTAGGTGTAGGAGGTGAAAAATGCCTTCGAAGGCCTTGTAATGTTTCTTCAAGTCCTTCACCCATAGTAACAACACATTTTAATGCTTCAAAAATTTCTTATTCTACATCTCTTCCTTCCCCAAAACTTTCACTATTTTTTCAGAACATAGGAGGCGACCTTGATGTAAGCAGTTCAATGTAAATTGACACGCCCCCAAGTTCCTTATTAGACCCAAAAAAGGTCCATGTATGTTAAAGAGTGAAAGTAGTTGGAACTTGGTGCCGCTCCTAGCTTCTAGCATTAAAGGGGGTGAGAGGGCGTGCTGAAAGCTCTGGGATTAGACTAGGAAGAGGGACAACTTATTTAGTTACTCGGTCCCACAATAACACCAACCAACAAGTTGGTTAATTCACATTCGGAATCACTCTTGGTGTTGGGACAAACCACAGGCAACATGTACTCACTTGACTCACCACGGCCCAAACTCGGGGGAAGCCACCACCTTCGCCCATATAGTATTCTATGTGTTACTTTGCCGCACTTGGATCCGAATGGCACATTTTCACGGGACTCCCAAAGTGGAGTCCCGAAACTATCCCGGTTTGGATTCCCGGGACTTTGGGTGACGCGCTTCTAAGTCCCTTTTTAGACCCACTTGAGGGTAAAACTATGTTGAATTGCGGAAAGTTGAAACTTGAGGGCCACTCCCGACTTCCAGCACTAAAAGGGGGGTAGAGAGGCATGTTAAAAGTCCCGATATTAGACTAAGAAGAGGGACTAGATTTATCTCACTTGAATCTGCATCCAAAAACCAACCACAAGAGGGTTAGTTCACATTCGAGAACACCCTTGGGTGTTGGGACAAGTCACGGGCACTTTGACACACTTGACTCACCACGGCCCGGACTCAGGGGAAGCCACCACCTTCCCCCATATAATATACTCTACAACTCTCCGCCGAGGCTACATCCAAATGGTTTTTTTTTCCCGGGACTCCCAAGGAGGAGTCCCAAAACTATCCCAGGTTGGAGTCTCGGGACTTTGGGAGCTCATATCTCCCGATTGCAAGATCCGATTGGAGCGAGGTCCAAACCAAAGTTATAGCTCTCCTCGAGAGCTTTTCAACGCCATATTGTACTCTATCAGCAGACGTCGGGAAGAGGTCGATTCCCGACTTTTAATGGTCAGGAGTCAAACTGCCAGTTTGATTCCCGGCCCTTCTTTTGCCCATAACTTCGGTTGCAGTTGTCCAAATGGCTCATGCAAGGCCATTTTAGACATCTACACTTTGAGAACTTTACCATTGACACCAAGAACACTCAAATGCAAGGAGATTTGACCCCTGGAATCGAGCTCTAAGATTTTGGGAGTCCTGGAGGACTCCAATTTCCCACTTTTGGTAGTGTGGGCTTTTCACCCTCACACTTAGCCCAAAGTGGGGTTGCTACATTGGGCGTTCATTACTTCTTGCTCTGACCTTCGATTGGGATGAGGTCTAAAGAAGACTTGTAGCTCTCCTTGAGACCTTTCCAATGGTGTGTCACAATCCACCTGCACGAGTCATAATTAATCAAATTTTACGAAATCCAGATACAAAAACAAAATATATTTGTTGGAAGTCACCAGGGTAAGGTCGATTCTCGACTTTCAGTGGTCGAAAGTCAAACTGTCAAATTGATTCCCGGCCCCTCTTTTATCCATAACATGGGTTGTAAATGTCCAAATGACTCATGCAAAGCCATTTTGGACATCTAAAGTTCAAGACCTTTTCAACAGTATAAAGAACACCTCAATGCAAGGTGTTTTGACCCCTATAATCAAGTTCTAAGTTTTCGGGAGTCCCTAAGGACTCCAAGTTCCCACTTTTGGGAGTGTGAGTTTCATCCTCACACTTGCCTCAAAGTGGGGTTGTGACAAATCATTAATTATGACAAATGTAGGTGTAGGAGGTGAAAAATGCTTCGGAAAGCCTTGTAATGTTTCTTCAAGTCCTTTTCCCATAGTAACAACACATTTTAATGCTTCAAAAATTTCTTATTTTACATCTCTTCCTTTCCCAAAGCTTTCACTATTTTTTGAGAACATAGGATGCGGCCTTGATGTAAGTAGTTCAATGTAAATTGCCCCGGTTGTTTTTAAATCTTCTTCTTTCACCTTTTATATTTCTTTTTCTTCTCCCTCTTTCTCTTCTATTTGTTTTCTTAATTTTGCCTCCCTCTTGCTTGCTTTCTATCTCAACTGTTCCAAGGCACTCATTGCCTCATTTTGTTGTAACAAAAGGTATAAGGAAATATAGAATGAAAAAATGGAAAGATGCTCTAAAAGGTACACCATTTTTTTGTACTACGACCATAGAGTGAAAAGTGGCGAAACTTAGAAAATGATGCAACTTTTAAGGCATACTTTGCTCAAGAAGTTAACACTTGTAATTAATTTTATTGAAACATCATTACTTTGGGAAAAATGTCCTCCTCCAATTCCATTATGTATTCCTATAATATAATTGGTACTTGTTATGGTTGCAAAACACAACAAAACTTGTTATTTTGTCCAAATCTATAAAATATTCCATCTTGTAACACAAATGGCTTAATTCTCTAAGCCAAAAACTATATTTGTGAAATAGTAAATCTTTTTAGCATTATCCCTTTTAACAAATAGTCATACACGTTTTGTAACCACTCTGGCTGTAATGTGAATAGGTGAACATTAGTGGGTATGATCAAGTACCCAACCAATTATGCTTGGTTGGGCAATCTATTTAATGCATATGCCATTAAATGGGATCTAACAAGTTTATAAACAATTTTGAAGTCATATGCCAAAAATAATAATAATTACCTAACTATATTGCCAAAAACTTGTGGCTTGTTAACCAAGCACACAAAAGCCATGTGGTCAACATAAAATATAATCGAATTACCTAGTGAGTAATGTTTGAATTTGTGTAGGCATAGACCATAGCTAAAGCTTCCCTTTTAGTAATAGTACAATTCCATTTAGCTAATTTTATTAATCTAAAGGCATACATAATTAGTTGATCAAAATTACTAGCTAGGTTTTGGGCAAGTATGGTTCCTATTGCTAGTTAAAATGCACATGTGTGAACATGAAACTCAAGCTTCTAGTTTGGACTAATCAAGATATGGGCTTGTACATATTGATTCTTAGTCTCCTCCGAAGTTATCTCACATTCTTTAGTCCATTCAAAAACTTTAGACTTATTGAACAATCTGGTAATTGGTGACATAATGGAGGCAAATGTTTTTATAAAAACACCTATAAAACTATGCCATCCCATTGAAAGCTTGGATCTATTAAAGGGTAGTAGGCATAGGTGTGTTTATTAAGGCTTGAACCTTCTTGGGATCCATAACTTTCCCTTTTTTGGATACTATAAAACTTAGGATAGTTATTAAAAATACCATGAATGTACACTTGCTTGGGTTAAGGCTAATACCAAACTTTCTACACTTGAGAAAACATTTCTTGAGCTTTTCAAGGTGTGTTGATAGGTCATTGAAAATTATAAAATCATCATGGAATATTTTCATGAATACATCAATGTACTCATGAAATGTTTTGGTTATTGCCCTTTGATAAGTAGGTGGTCCATTTTTGACACCAAATGGCATCGTAACCCACAAAAAAACCCCCTCAATCAATAAGAAAGGCAATTTTGTGTAGGTCTTTTGGTGCAGTTAAAATATGATGATATTCTGAAAATTCATCCAGAAAGGTATAAACTTCATGTCCAACAATTGAGTTAATAACCTCATCGGTAAAAGGCAACAAGTAAGGTTCTTTTTTTGTTGTCATGTTAAGCTTCCTTAAATCCACATAGATTCATAACTTCCCATTTGTTTTGGAAACAACCATTATTATAGATAGCCAAATCGCTTCCTCAATTGGTTTGATAAAACCAACAAGTAACTTGTTTATGTTTTGCTTAACAATGGCAACATAATTAAAATTAAACTTGTACCTTGCTTGATGAATAGGTGGTACAGTGGTATCTAATTCAATCCTATGTTGAACAATCTTTGGTGGAATACCTTTCAAGTCTTTGTATGTCTAAGCAAATACATATTTGAACTTCTTTAGAAGCTCAATTAGTTGGTCTATAATAACCGATTTAAGTGTAGAGTTCACTTTCATTTGTTACACATTCTCTATGGTACCCAAATTAATTTTGGTTAGTTGTTCTTCCTTAGTAATTGTCCAACTTGCTATGGTTAGATCTTGTATTTGCTCTTGAAAAAATGTCTCATCAACAATCATCTCTTCAATTTCTAGATGGAAGAAAGTTTCAAGTAGGTGTTGTTTTATAGTATCAGGGGGTATCACCAAGTTAATAGCTAAACCACATATCAATTCAACATGTTGTGGAACCGGGTTTGCTATACTAAGATTTGGTATATGGATTGGTTTTGAAATTAATTCAATATGAGTAGGTACTTCTATGGTTCCAATTGAAAATAGGTCCAACTTTGTAGCAAACATAACATCCTCTTTTTCATCTAATCACTAGAATAAAATTGTCATTTGCAACCAAAATTTGCAACTAAAAATTATTGTTTGAAACTATATTGACAATTTTTAATTGCAAAAAATAGTTATGTTTACAACAAATTTTCTTCTAGTGTTTGAAACCATGTTACACAAGTTATTGAGTTTTGAACATTTTTTTCAATGAAAACTGGATCAAATTAAATTGAAAAAAATTAGCGGAATCTAGGTGCATTCCTACTATTATCGAAAAAATCTTGAATGATTAGGATTTAATGGTTTTGTTTCATAGCTTTTAGACCTAAGGTGCACGAGTTATTGAATTTTTAATTATTTTTTCCACCAAAATTTCAAATAAATTAGAAAAAATAGGTTTTGGAAAAAAAATCAGTTCAATAATGTGTTCACACTTAGAGAAACATGTTTACCATGCAATTCAAGTAAGATTTCCTTTCATATTTGAATTTATACCTTGCATAATAATGTTCATATGTTGAGTTCACCTTATATTTATGTAATGGGTTCACACTTGGACCAATTGTGCATGCCACATTGTTTACTTTGAAAAACAATGTTTATATGTTGAGTTCACACCATGTTGAGCAAATATCACATTAAAAAAGTCTCCATTAAATCTAATTTTCAAAATAAGTTTGGAGAATTTAACTAGTTCTTTAGTATATTTTAAAGAAAACCCATTTGAAATATCCAAAAAGGATATCAACTGCATTTTTAAAATACTTGACCAATTTTTGACAATGTCAAATATATAATCAAACAATATCAATCGGATATTCAAACTAGTTTTCATAATCCACATTAACTTTTTTCAAACCTAATTAAAAACTTTCAAAAGCTTAGGATATTTAATTTATATACCTTTAAACATTCACTTTATAGCCCTATCAACCACCCTACACTTTATACCCTATACCTTACCCAAAACCTTTTCCTTTCCACCCAAACCTACTTATATGACATTACCCAAATCCCTTTCCCTTTACCCCCATACCTACTTGATATGGAGATCTAGGTAAGATTAGAATATTCTACCTAGGTACGAGTATGATATCTTACCTACATGTGAAAGTTTGAAATCTAGATTCTACTCCAGCTATCACAAGACCATAACCTTGAGATATTCATCAAATATGATATTTTTAGACCATCCCCTCATCCTAGGTCCTTATTTTGAAAATGTCCCCACCCTAGGGCTTTACCCCTATACATAATGATTTCTAAATCAGTTAAGCTCACAAATAATTGTATTTCATTGACCAAAATTACTCTTATTTCCCAAAAGGATCAATCCTCAAAATAGTCCTCTTTTTTATTTTGTTAAATTCAAATTAGTCAGATGATTAGCCAATCATTACTCCATGTAAAATGAATCCCAAAAGAACAAACCCCCCCAGAATAGCCTTATTTCCAAAAAAGGTCAACCCCGGAATTCCTCTTATTCCCCAGAAGGATTGACCTTCAAAATAAACTTATTTCTCAGAACAAAAAAACCCCAGATTAATCTTATTTCCCAAAAGGATTAACCCTCAAAGAAATCTTATTTCTCAAGATGAATTAACCCCAGATTAATCTTCGAAAAGGATTAACCCTCGAATTAGTTCCCACTAAAAATAAAATTTATGAACACAAAATAGATTTCGATTTGAGAGAGAGAGAGAGGCTACACATGAGAAAGCAACAGATTGGGTAGAAGGTTGAAAGAGATTCAGCAAATGCCTTCCAAAAAACCGACTATTCTTCATAAACGTCATTGGGGACTGGCTACTACCTAGAATCATGACCCAGATGGGTCGGTTCCCACCTTGTCGCATTACTGAAACTGTCAACAAGCCCTGCTGACATGCACCGAACACCGATTGGGATTATTTGACCAAGTACCCACCAGCGCCCATCCTTTGGAAACCTCTTTATGATGGCGTTGTGGATGAACTGCAACTGAGTTACCATGGTTTCAACTTGGTAACCTACCACGTAACTCCCCACTTCATCACCTAGGTAGCTACCTATGAAGTGGGCAAGTACGTTGGTAAGTAGGTAGGGAATGCAAGTGCTTATTAAGCAAGTGAGAAAGTAAGGTAGTTGGTAGCAACTAGGTAGGTAGATGCATCTGATAGTTAGTGCATAACTAACCACTGTGATTAGCTATGGGACAGGAACACAATGAAAACTTGTTTCCAATCCACACACCATACGTTCTGCATGGTGTGCTGGTGGCTGTTGGTTGAATCTAGCCAAGTTGTACAAAGTGTCAACAGAGAGTGCAATATGGGCCTGGTTACTAAAGTATCAAGTACCATCAGCTCTGAACAAGGAAGAGGCAATGTGAACTAATTACAGTCGGAACCATCAAAGGACACTGGCCACAAGCTCTTTTTACCGATTTCTCAATTGTAAGATTGTACTAAAAGTCTTCCTTTCACCTATGGACGGACTATGGACCTCTTTTACCGATTTTTCATTTGCAAGATTGTATTAAAAGTCTTCCTTTTCACCCATGCGCTCCATATTTTCTTCTTCAATTATATATGGTACCACTTGAACTACTGTAAAAATCCAGCTGCAAAAGATGACCACCTGCCATGCTATTCACAATGTAGGATGCATGCATATCTTCGCCCTTCCATTGAGATTTCCACCATATGGGAAATTAAGGACCTTTTCTCTATTGCAGGGATCCCAGATGGGTTTTTGGCTCACATTACTCTTACTATGTACCTGACTTTATGTGACCTTCCTTAGAAGCGGCAATTGCCAGTTTTGGATGCAAGGGGTGCTATCAAAATCACTTCTTGTAATGTGAAAATGAGACTGAACCCCTTCCCCATAGGATCCTTTGCAACTCCGACGCTTGAACTCTGTATGTCTTAATAATGGTAGTCCTTGGCTCATATCTTACCGGAGGATTATGCCTTCATATGTTGTCATCTGCTTTCTTAAATGGCCATACCACTACATCATTTTCTTGCAGCCTTCAAATTTTGTCAGTGTGGTATTGAGGGTTTGAAAGGAAAGGGTGTTCAAGGGTCAACTTATGCCAAAAAGGACATTATTGCCTAACCGAATTCTTCAGGCTCCAAATTTCACAGCTTCTGTCATATGTATCTTTTAACCCCTGTTTCGAAAAGAGTAGCATGTGATGTATGTGAATACTCCTTCCAACCGGAACATGTATCCATAGTTCCCCAAGTATGTTTCATGGAAGATTGTACCTAAACCTTTCAGCTAATTAAAATAGTATGTTGAATTGAATAGACCTAAATTCTAAACTTATCAAATATGGGTGCTTCACATTTTGTTTGGATACGAAGTACTCCTCAAGAAGTAAAGAATCAGCTTGTACTCCTTCTAAAAACTCTGAGCCTGGATTGGTGACCACTCCTTCTAATATAGTAAATTTGATACCCAACACTGATTCTAACATTCAAGAATAGTGACTGGGAGAATTCATTGTGCAAATAATAGGAGCTGGATAACAATGAATAGTGATCATGGTAGGAGTTAGACACACTCAAGTTAACACATAATGTTTGAAAAATTGTTTTGAGAAATAGTTGCAAGTGTCTTAGACTTCAATTATTTGTGTCCTGCAATGACAGAATTATGTGTACAATTTCCTTATCACCAAGGTAGAATCTCACGTAAGCATCCATTAAAATTCATTTCATTTTCTGGGGTTGGTTTTATACATGTAAAATCATTCAACAAGGCCACAATGATCCATCAATAATTACAAATGCAATTGAGTGAGTTTTGTC
Source organism: Sphagnum contortum (assembly GCA_963920785.1). NCBI lineage: Eukaryota > Viridiplantae > Streptophyta > Sphagnopsida > Sphagnales > Sphagnaceae > Sphagnum > Sphagnum contortum. The sequence goes on from OY987282.1 coordinate 11,967,523, forward strand.
CATCAAATTTGCCAGTTCATTTTCATCCTCCATATTCCAAGTCACTTCATGGGCTTACATTGATTCACAATACTCAAAGACCTTGCATAAAAAGGCACAAAAAACTTACCTTTTAAAACCCTTCATTTGCCTCTCAAAACACACCCCCCAAAACATCGGAAAGTTTAGTTTTATGTGCAAGCTTGAAAGAGAAGATGTCCAAAGAAACATCCCATGCAATAAAGTTCAAAGTGCACACCACGCAAATTAGTTTTAGTTGGCAAGTATCTCCAGGCTCCATTTGTCACGATTCTTGTTGTACATCCAGATGTTTCCTGTTTGCTGATTTCACCCAGTGTCCGTGTTTAGCCCTATGCCAGAGATCATGTTGGGGAAGTCATCTTTACTTGGTGACATGGGTGACTATGATTACAATAGCTTGAGCCTTTGAGGGAGAAGGAAGCTCCATGGATGGTCATAGCAAATAAATCCAGAGTGGAAAAAAGTATATTGTAGAGAGGTAGATATGTTATACATAGGTGGGTGGCCGTGGTAAACCCAGCACCTGCACTGGTACCAGGTGTAATGTACCTAATGGTCTTTTGTTGCAATGACGAGGAAAACTAGGACGAGGAAAATTGAGTTGCTGTACAAAAATGTTGGATCCAACGACTGAGACAAAGCGTGGAAATTTTGGAAGATGCTATTCTTGGTCCGACGCCCTTGTACTACATGCGTGCGTTGGGCATGGGACGATGGGTTTGAATTGTGTGAATCTACCTCCTATATTATTACGAGGGTAGATGCTACCAGCTTTAGAATCCTATTCCGGATTATTTCAACTTCGGTTGTAGGCGAATCTTGAAGGTTGGCCCCCTACCAATTTGGAGGTAAATATAGCGATGATGTCTGGGTAGAGAGTCCTTAGAAGACCTATGACTCCCTAGGGATGTAGATCATTGTTGGGCGGGTATTATGAACTGCACAAACCCCTGCTGGGTATCATGGCGGATTTGAATGTTCATCATCACAATTCTCAGAAATATCAAATGCCCACTTTTTTTCAATGTATAACCCATGGTCCACAAAACAATTAGAATTAGTCAAATAACCACCGGTTCTTCTTTGAAACCTGGCAGTTCTGGTAAGGTGTTGATATATCCACAACCGGCTGTTCTTCGGGATCTGAAATGTATCAAAACCCAAGCAGTTATTTGTAAAAATCAAATTTGCCCCGGAGACTGCTGATGATATCGGTAGACACGAGTGACACGCGGGAGGGTGGGGGCAATGAAAAAATGAGCGCTTCCTGGGCCTCACATCTTTACGCAAGAGAAATTTGTGGATGTGTTGAAAAAGCAGGCGTTGGTGGCCACAGCACGCAAGGCATTGAAAAAATGAGCGCTTCCTGGGCCTCACATCTTTACGCAAGAGAAATTTGTGGATGTGTTGAAAAAGCAGGCGTTGGTGGCCACAGCACGCAAGGCATTGAAAAAATGAGCGCTTCCTGGGCCTCACATCTTTACGCAAGAGAAATTTGTGGATGTGTTGAAAAAGCAGGCGTTGGTGGCCACAACACGCAAGGCATTTTCACGTGTACGAAGTTCCGGGGAATCAACTGCGGCCCAACCCATTACTGACGCAGTCCATATTAAAAATTAGTGAGTCAGTGACCCCGTCAAAAGTTCGTGAGCAGTGTTTGAGGAGGCGAGAGGCTAAAGAGCCCCCCCATCTAGCACTGGCCGGCGCCCTTCTGGTCCTGACAGTGCAGCCCTGCGGAGAACCGTGTGGTTCGGCCGCAGAGTTCGATTTTTTGATCGTGAAAGTTAATGAAACATAAAAGAAAGCATCCTTCTTTCAGCGCCTGAATCTATCCCAGTGGTCTCAAGCTTATTCTATACCTGTAAAGTTCAGAATTCGATTTCGCCGGGCTGCTGCTGCAAAAAATAAAAAAGATAGTGAAAGAAAAGAACATTTACTAAGTTGTTTTGCAGAATGAAAAAAACGAATAGAGCCATGCTATCTGGTTCTATGCAGAACCATGCATGGCCTAAAGACATGTGCAAGAAGACAAGAAAAAGAAGGGCCGGACAGAGCTAGTGAGAGGCCACATCACTCCTGCCAATTTGAGATCTTGAGACCTGATTCGTTCTCTCTCTCTCTCTCTCTCTCCTTGAAATCTCTTTTGTGCTCCGAGTGCCAAAAGTTTATTGTTCATAAATTTTATTTTTACTAGTGGGAACTAATTCGAGGGTCAATACTTTTGGGAAATAAGATTAATCTGGAGTTAAATCTTTTTGAGAAATAGGATTACTTTGCGGGTTAATACTTTTAAATCCCTTAGGTTACTATACTCTATAATGAATCTAAACACAATATCCTGACCTTGGTAGGCAAGGCCCATAAAATAATGGAATACCATTTGCTGAGCTACCACGGGCTCCTGATTTAATCCTTCTTTTTCCAAAATTGTATTGGGATCTCAAGGCACTGCCCACTTTTGATTTTTTTCCTGGGCTGCCTAATTGAGCAAAGGGAGCAACTTCTTTTTCTTTTTGGTTGCTCTTTTGAAGCCCCAAGGGAGACCTTTCAAATTAGCCTCCAATTTTTTTTTATCAAAGACATATGGGGAGCAATTTGGAAAGTTCTTAAACTCAAATTTTATGTTTCCTTCAAGTCCAATCTTTACAAATGATGTGAGATTTAGGCCCATTTGGTGAGATGAAAGCTGAATCATCATCCATTCTCATCATGTGAATGGATGATGGGTGAAATTGACTAACAAAGTGTAATGTTTATTGATAAATAAAACATGACCCCAAGTAATCTATGATCATGAATGAATTAAATTTTGATGGATGAATGTAACCCCATTAACTGGAATGAATCGTGTCTAAGTGCAAGAACACTAATTTCGATGAATGAGAAATAACTCAACTAGGTGAAAATATTCTTAGTTGGTGAATGAAACAATTGGATGATTGTTCATGATATTTCAAGATGAATTTAATTTCATCCATCAAAAATCATCTAAAATTTTATTTCGACCATGAATTTCATTGGAAGAATATATAAACCTTCATGCATAAACTTGTGTGGATGAATTCCAATTGAATTCAAGGACAAAATAAAACTTTAAATGATGTTCCATGGATGGAATTAAATCACTACAAGAAATCTTCCATTATGTAACCATTCAATTTGTGATTATTTGTCATTTCTAATTATGTTCTATAATTTTTACAACTAATAACCACCTTTTTAATTTTCTTATTATTTTTGTGATTATGGTGCAAGTACTAAATTGTACATCTTTCCATATTGACTAATTGGGTTTTTCATTCATTATAAGCTTTTATGTTCATTTAATTGTAAATTTAGTTGTAACTTCATTACTTTTTGTGATGTGCCCATACATTTTATGTAGACTAAAATGTTTTGGACTACATTAAGAGTATATTTAACATCTAGCCAAAGTACATGAAGCATATATTAAAACTTATTTAACATACTTAAAAATATTTAACCTATATTCAACACATATTACTTCATATCATGAACATAAAAAAAAAAAAAAAAAAATCATTTTATTTTATGTTAAAGTTTCTATACAAATATAACATGTTCGTTTTAATGGATAATTAAATTATTGTGACAAGGTCATATTAAAATGACATAATCTTAATGTCAAACAAATAATCATTATTCATAAAAGAATATTATCAATAGATTTAGCCAAAAGATGGCACCTTATAGGGCTTGCATTACAACAAATGGTAATGGTCTTATTGTGTGCTTGTGTGCTTGTGTGCCCATTGCCTTTCCTTGGCTCAACATGAAGCGAATCCTTTTATGGTGTGGCCAAGTTGAAAGGATAACTAACATGGCTCACACATACATTCTTTTCTCCATCCCTGATCTACTTGCACAAGCCGTGCTCAATCCATTACGGATTTATCTTCAAACCCAGAACATAATCATCCCATTGACATGGTGTGCGGCTCTTGCTCTCATCTTCCATGTCACCATCAACTTCTTGTTAGTAAGTGCACTCAAATGGGTTTACGAGGGGTGGCATTGGCGGCTTCATGGACAAACTTCAACCTTGTGGGTTTTCGCCTCGTGTACCTATGGTGGTAGGGTAGGTACAAGAAATCATGGACGGGTTGTGGGCTGACTCCTAGGAGCAGGCATCAGCCAAAAGTGGGCATGCCTTTGGGGAATGCCACACCCCAAGGGCATTCCTATTCCTAAAGCAATAATGAGATCAAGCTTTACAAATGGCCAGGATCTCAAGGCTCTGTATAGTGGGCACTTACACATATGGACTTCATTGTGTTTTTTTAGCTGATGCTTCTGGAGGTTGCCCTACCCATACTTAGTGTAAAGTACCTACCCTTTACACTACAAAACATATGGTAGGACTTTATGAGTTGCTATTTGAGTTGCAGAAGTGGTGCAAAGGTTCAATGTGGACTGTGTTATGTCCAAATTTGATGCATATAACATGTAGACTAGTGTCCCCATCAGACTAGTGCAAAGTCCATTGAAGTCAATTGAAAGAAAAGAGAAGAAATATTTGACACTATGTTGAGCTAATATGCATGTCCCAGGTTCAGCCTTCTCATGTTGGTGGGCTCAATAAGGTTTAGGCAACACACCACCATTTCCAAATTGATAAAATTGTTCCATTTGGAGGATGTGTCATTTGTGTTGTGGAACTTGGAAATTAGAGGGAAGTGTTTGGTTATGGGGCAATTGACCTTTTGTCTACTCCACTTTAGTGAAGAAATTAGTGTAATCAAGAGCCTCTTAAACATTGATCATACACTTAACTCCATCCAATATGGAAACTCAAGTTGTTGCAAAGAATATGATAAAGGCAGTAGTCGATTGGGGTCAAAAACTGGCTGCCCACCCAAAAACGTGGTCTGGGAATGTTTCAGTTGTTGGCCTTGGTTTAAATCTCATCTCCTTGCTTCCAAAAACCCATTGTGAATTTTCTCTTTTCTTCTTGCAATGGCCGCTTTGCATGTGTTTCTGTACAAACAAAATAAAATATCTTTTATAAAAAGAATAAAACCCTCCATTGTGAATTTCTCCTTCAGAAAGTTGGCAAAGGTCTTATGTAGGCTTGTAAGGCACCCTACCCATCATCTCATAAGCTTTTCTTGACATCCAATAACTTGTTATTACTGGATCATTTGCTAGCCATCCGAAAATTTCTAAACACAACCTCGAATTTTCACACATTTAAAAAATTCTTTCACTACCAAATTCTCATTCTACTAACTACTCCAAATTTTGTAAAATAAGGGGGGCCAGCAGCCAACACCTCAAGTGGTTGAGTTTGATGGCACAAAGGCCAAAGCAAGCACAATAAAGCCTGTGAAAAATGGCCTTGCTTGGCACAAAAGGCCGAATGATTCCCTTACAGATTATACATCATACATACACACTTGGTTTGTAATCGCTTTAATGTGCCCTGTACGTATGTTTGACGTTTAGTTGCTGTGGACCTATAGGTAGCCTAATATGTTTCCTAAGTTAGAAAAATAAAGACTTACAAATGGATCTGAGAGCCCGAACTGTAATCAGGCATGCACATGGAATGTTTCAACCCGACATGTTATTTGTGAACCTCAATCTCTTGAATTGTATCTCATAGTTGACACAGGTTTGTCTTCCCATTAGTTTAGGAATGATTGGGTCTCCTCTATGCTATAGCTGTGTAAACTTCACAAAAATGTCACAGAAGTGATGTTTTACGAAATATGAATAAGAAGAGCTAAAAAATGTTAATAGCAGGGGCAGCTGATTCGACCCCCTGCCCCTGTGCCATATTGGGAACCAGAATTGGCTGCAGCAGCTGATTCCGCTATGTGACCTTTTGATAGCAACCAATCTGCTAATTCTGCCTATCTCTGTTTCCATTGGCCCTACTACTAGTAAAAGCCAAGAACAGACCAGTGAAGGCCAATACTGCCAGGTGTGCCCTCGGTTGGAATGTTAACCTGGCACAATCCACCTTCTATGGCCCGTTCTATGCTACAAAAAAGGTTGGTCACACCACATTCCATCACATAATTCAGGTTTCGATGTAATAATGTTAAGGGGACTTCAGTCCTGTGCCTCCTGAACCACCACAATATATATGTTTTGAGACCCTTCTAGCATTCTGGTTCGCTAGCCTGACAGACAACTAGAGAGCAAAACCAATTGAAGGCATATTTCGACTGAACAGCCAGACTGAATGAAGTGAAGCCCTGGCATGGGTTTTTCTGGGCTATGGTCCCCTCTTTTTGTTTTGGCCTTTCCTTTTCTGGGTTGCTGATTATTTTTAATAAAGTTTGGCACAAATCTTTCAGATGGCCCAGTTCATATTTGTTGGGTCCAGAAAGGCAACACACAGGACTCTCCAAGCTTTGATCTACTTTCCAATTTGGTACAAAGGCAACTGGCACCCACAGGGCTCTTAATGGGGATAGTTTCCAAGTTGGTATGAAGGCCCACTGAATGCAACATTTTTCAACAAGGACATGTAGAACACGAATGGGTTTGGGACCGAATCTATATAAGAATATTACATAGATATGAAATTTATGTTCTTGATTGTAAAATCATTCTCTCACCTTTCAATTGTCTATGCAAGTTTCACCATTCTCTTATCATGAATTAAACACAAATAAGACCAAAATTATTCTAAACAAAAAGCCTTTCAAAAATCAAACCTTCAATTCTAATGAACTTTGCATTCATACAATAACTTTGTACAAAGGGAGGTGTCTCTCAAAGTCACAAACACCCCCTTATATACTAACCAAAAGGAAACTAATAAAAAAACTTTCTAAAGTTTATCCATCACATGGTTCCCCAAATAATCAAAAGGAAACAATATCAAATGGGTCCCCATGCAATTCCATAATTAATCATAAGGAAACAATATCACATGGTGCACATGATATAAGTCAATGCACCATGAGCACTTAACTTACCCTTTTAAACAATTACCTAAGTAATTATGTAATTACATCAAGTCATAGACCAAGTTATAGACACACAACGACTTCAATTCAATAATCTAATTGCATTCATTCTTGTCCAACATACACATTCTTGAAATGGTCCCAGTGATGCCCATCCTCCTTAAGTACCTACCAACTTTGAGAGTAAGCCAATTTTGACTCTTGGAATTTTAACCTTTGAGCAATATCAAATACTTCCAGGACAAATCTGGTGAAAGTCAATTATGGTAAACTTCAGGGTTCAAACTGGTTTGCGGAAATGCAAATTTGCATATAAAAAATTTTATGTCTTGAGTTTGTGGTGCTTAAGTTTGCATTCAACTCTTTCAACTTCCCACATAGATTTTGGAAGAATGCAATCTTGAGCTAGTAAATTCCAATGTCAAAAAGTTAATAGTGAAAATAATATTGGATACCAAGGTGACCATAAATGGTGTAGGTAGTTAGGTTTTAGAGGCCATTTGCTGTGGTGCCACCAACTTCCTGTTGGTATAGGTGACATGAAACCCTAGGGGATGGTAAATATCCCCATAGAAACTTTGCAGCCGTCAACACAGGACATTGCGTGTTCTCATTTCTTGTAGTGCAATGTTCTCCATAGTGAACACTTGTCGTTCTCTTAGAAGGAATCAAGAAAACACTTGAACCCCATGATTTGTTGTAGAAATTCTAAGGATCCGAACCCTCCACCTGTAGAACTGAGAAACTAGTCAGTACCGATAGCCTAGTTCCATCCCATCAATCAACATTGACTGTATTCTTTATTTGATTAAGCTTTTGCAGGACATCAGTCAAACCCTGCGGCAGGACTTTGTGAGCTTCACACTGACATCAGGAGAGTTCGTATGGGTTAACGTCCTGCTAAAACCCTCTCCCATGTAACCTTTTTTGTCCTCTTTATCACCTCACCCACTTGACCACTCTTCACTACCCTTTTGATTTTTAGTCATTGGAGCAATGCCTTCCGAAAAACCGACTATTCCTCATAATGTCATTGGGGAATGGCTACTACCTAGAATCCTGACCCAGATGGGTCAGTTCCCACCTTGCTGCATTAGTGGCAATGTCAACAAGCCCTGCACTACAGGTGGAAACCGGCCCCCTATATGAAGTGTAAGTTAGTACAGAGTGTTGACATGACAAGCAGCAGGAACTGGCCTCACATCATAAGCCATAGCTGACACCCAGATGACATGCACCTAACACCAAGTGGGATTATTTGACCGAGTACCCACCAGCGCCCATTCTTTGGAAACCCCTTTATGATGGCGTTGTGGATGAACTACAACTGAGTTATCACGGTTCCAACTTGGTAACTTTTGCAAGTGAGAAAGTAAGGTATTTGGTGGCAACTACGTAGGTGAATGGTTAGTGCATAACTAACCACTGTGATTAGCTATGGTATAGGAACACAATGAAAATTTGTTTCTAATCCACACACCATCCATTCTGCATGGTGCGCTGGTTAGTTGAGTCTGGCCAAGTTGTACAAAGTGTAGACTGAGGGCAACATGGGCCTGCTTGATAGTAATAAGTATCCAGTACCATCAGCGCTGAACAAGGAAGAGGCCATGTGAACTAATTAAAGTAGGAACCAGCAAAGGACACTGGCCAGAATCTCTTTTACGGATTTCTCAACTGCAAGATGCTACTAAAAGTCTTCCTTTCACTCTTGGACTATGGACCGCTTTTACCGATTTTTCATTTGCAAGATTGTACTAAAAGTCCACTGACACTGGGTGAAATCAGGAAACAGGAAACACAAGAATCGTGACAATAATGGAGCTTGGACGGAACCAATAAACACGTCTACAGATCAACCCTACATTGCCAACTCTATCTTCAATTATGAGATGGAAATCGACTACTTGTGTCGAAGACAGAGATGAACGAACGGTTGAGTGCGCACGGAATCGGTAAACGTGTACCTGCCGTCAGTGGTGGCACAATCCTTCTAGGAAGTTCTAGGGAAGGAGAAAACTAATAAGAAAGATATGTGAAAAAAAGAGTTTATGAAGAAACGGGAGGAAAGGAGTAAGAGAAGAGTGTGGAAATTTCAGGGAGATCGTGAAGTGGAAACGCATCGATATGTCTAGAGAGCTATAGAAAAAATCAGGTTCTGTGAATCTGTGTTGTGATGGAGACACTTTATAATATGTATGCTTTTGAGAGGGTAAAGGACTTCTAGCAGGTTTTAGGAGAGCATGAAGGGAAGAAAGAACTTATGCGAGGGGAGTTAATGAATCGAATTTGAGTGGTGGGAGGTATGGAAAATTCATTCTCTCACCACAAGAGAAAAGGGCCACAAAAAAAAAGAAAAAGAGATGCTATGCAGATCCCTGGTGTGATCAACACACCTCCAGTCCAGGGTGAAAATGCTCCTTCAAGCTCTAGACAAGGCAACCGTGTGGTGCGTCCTCTTGATTTAATGATTGAGCTTGTTTTGCACAACTCTTTTTCTTGGGTTTTCTAAAGTTACATGTTGAAATTCGATACTAGTTTATGAGCTTCCTTGTAGAGTACCAATAATTTTGCTTGTTTTTTTGCTGCATCATTTAAATCAGCCGATACGAAATGAAGTGATATCAAAACAAACTCTTACATTTGGGATTCATTTTGCTATAACAAGTAAAATTGGTGAGAGGAAAACTTGTCAATTGGCATTGGCTATGTTCATTTATAGAATGTGTAAGGATTGCAACTTTGATGTAGATTGTGAGGAACTCCAAAGTGGTTTAAATCCAACAACATAGTTATTAAACAATTCTCTTGGACATTATTCTTGTGATTGTGTCCTAATCGATTAAAAATTGCAACCCTTGGTGGCCAAAATTAGTGGAAATAGTAGTGAAATGAAAATGAATTAGATTAATTAGGTGGTTCTAATGAAAGAACCCAAAATTTGAAGATTTCAATTTTTAGCATTAGTCCTTAAATTATTTGGTTAATATTTCATCATACCATTATGTGCTAATAGTCAATTATTGAATTATATTTTGTAACTTACTTTGCATGAAAATGATCTTCTTTTGTGACTCACTTCACTTTTTGAAAGAAAATTAACACGCCTCAAAAAATTGCAAATATGGGAATGGAATTTTTTTTAATTTAAATAATATTGCAAGGTGAATGTGGTATTGTTTAATTCATAGATTGTTGTCTTGTTCAACTTTAACAATTAACTATATATATTTTGTCAAATATTGTGATTGTACACTTCAAGAATCTTGCATTTTTTTTATTTTATGTATAATCAAATTATTTTTCAGACTTATTTGATGAATCTTGTTAACATTTCTTTTCATTTTTTTACAGATATATCCAGTGCATGATTTAAATCCTGATTGCACTTCAAAAAACCCAAATTTGACCATAATTTTTTTCCATGGGATTATTTATGGGATTGATGACGATTGGAAACAAACGTGGACAACACGCCCCATCGATGGTAAAAAAGAATGTTGGCCACAAATGTGGATCCCAAAGGATTTGAGTGACAATGTCAAAATTTTGTCATTATCATATGATTCTAATGTTGTGGCAAGTGTCCATGATGATGTGACTGAAATTGGGAAAAACCTCATTCACAGTTTGGTTACAGATTCAAGGTGTGACAATTTCTTTATTTATGGGCATCTTATTTTTCTTTGTATGTTTCAATTAAAGTTAATTCCTTATATTTTGACATCTTTGAATAAATTGTTCACATGGAACATTATTGTGGTACACATCCAATCTTGAACAATTTGGAACTTTCAAATCCATTGAAGAGAACATGAAATGTCACTTTGGTGTTAATTCTCATGTTGAAATGAATTATTAACAAAGTTTATGTTCACATTATCAAGTCATGGGAATCAAATTTGGTTGTAATGACAATTTGTGACAAGAACTTTTTGAAGTTTCATATTTTTCACTTGAACTAAATTCCACTACCTATATAATTCATGGAATTTGAATCCAATTTGTACCTACGTTTAATTTCAAAACAAATATATCTTATTTCCAATTTCTCACATTCTATTATTTGAGTTAGATTGTCAATGTAACACATAAAACTTTATCTATACGTTAACATTTAGAATTAAATGCCAACATGCTTGTGCATAGTAGCTTATTTACCCACATGTGATTGGAACAATTTATAGGTAAACTTTTAAAAGAAAATGAAAAATGAAAAAGAACTTACAAACAAATATGCTATGGACTTATGGCTTAGGTTGTTGTGTTAATTGACAAATTGCACCATATGCAATATGTGATGTTGTGACTATTTATACGTGTACATTACCATTAAAAATGTTGTTGATGCATTTTTGGTGTATTGAAATATTTTGTAGGTATAAAACTTTTTGGGACGGACCAGTGGCAATGGTTGCTTATAGTTTCGGAGGTCTTGTCCTCAAAAGTTTGGTGGTTGAAGTGTACAAACGTGTGCATCAAAGGCAAACAAATGATTTGGAGGTTGAAGCAAAAATTTGTTGTGAGAAATTTTTGAAAAATCTTAAAGGTGTGGTGTTTTATAGTGTACCACATGCTGGTGGTACCTTAGATCTATCAAAGTATTTCAAATGGCAATGTCAACAAATTGCCAAGGGTAAAACCCAATCGCGTCTTTTGAAAAATATGAAATCTTTTGACCGAACAATGGAGCAAATTTCAATAGACTTTCAAGAATCTATTTGCAAAAACATCAACATCTATGCATTTGCTGAAGGATTACCTATTGAAAATGGACAAGTAAGATTTTCATCTAAACATATTGACTATTTAACTAGGTTCCATAGTTGGACATTTTTAATGTTATAGAAACTTGTGTTTGTTTAACTTTTGAAAGTACTAATGTTAATTGTAAAATTGGTCTTCAATTTCCCTTCTTCGTCCATGAATCCATTGCAACATGTATTCATAGTAGAAATTGCAAATTCATTGTGAATAGAATGTCAATTGAAATCAACACCTTTGAAGTTTTATTTTAAATTTGTTTGTGATAGGATTAAATGGGGTTATGTTACAAATTTATTTGATTTATAAAGTTTGAACATAATATATAAGTTATTGTTCCAATTATCATTTGATTATTACATTACATTTGACAACATGTATATTAACATAAATCTAATCACATCAAAGAGTTTGAAATAAAATATTTTTTGCACATGTATAGGAAATTTTAGTGCCGGCGGCTTCAGCTATTCGATTGTCGAACAATAACTATTACATAGTTGAAGATGCTAATCACTTGACAATTTGCAAGCCACCAACAAAGGACCATATGAACTATTCCAAACTATTGCAGTGTTTGAAAACTTTCATGAAGGTAAATAACATTGGTTTTAATTTTTTGAATTGTGTATGCTCATCTAATTTGATTACAAACATTACATCATCTCACTTAAATTGCATGCCAATTTTTTTAAGGTATTATCCATTATTTGAAATAAAATTTATTTATTTGGTGAACTTTGACAGGAAAAAAATACACCAACTATGCCACGTTTGCCACCTTATGAAGTGGCATTGGAAGATAAAGCAAATGAAATAAATAGTTTGTTACTAAAGGAATCTATTGTTGCATTGGTTGGAATGGGTGGGATTGGAAAGACCACTTTGAGTAAAAAAATGTATCATTTGTTCCACACCCAATATGAAAAATCTAGCTTCTTGGAGGATGTGAAATCAAAAAAATCAAAGATGTCCAAAAAAAACTTCTACAAGATTTATGTGATACAAAATTACACGAACATGAAGATGTTGAGATATACCTTAATGAAATCAAGCAATGCATGATATCAAAGAAAGTTTTAGTGGTTGTGGATGATGTTGGTATGACGAAGAACCTTGAAGACTTGCAACTTCTTATTGACAAGCAAGCCACTCATGTAAATTGCAAGAGCAAAGTACTCGTAAATTGTCGTAATTGGCAAATATTGAAAACTCATGTAAGGGAGTCTGCAAAAGTAGACATGACATTATTGGAGGAAGAACAAGCGAGCAAACTTTTCATGTTGCATGCATTCAAACATGCAAATGGTGTGACAAATGATTTGAAAATCATTTCTATGGAGATTATAAAAGCTTGTGGGGGCCTCCCTTTAAGCCTTGAAGTATTGGGTTGTTATTTGTGTGGTATTCCTGATTTGGAAATATGGAAAGGTGCATTACATGAATTGAAAGGTGGGCAACCTATAACAGGGGGCGAGGATAATGAAAAGCTTTGGAAAACTTTGCGAATTTCTTATGACCACTTGAGTAAGACACATCAAGATTTGTTTTTGGATATTGCTTGTTTTTTCACCGGTTTTAAAAAAAGTACGTTTTGTGGAGTGTATTGGAATGTAAATAGTTCATCAAGCTTTATGCTTAGATTACAAAACTTGAAAGATCGATCTTTAATTAAATGGGCAAAAGATGGTAGCTTGTACATGCATGAACAATTACGAGACATGGGGCGAAATATCGCAACGAAAGATACAATGAGTCGTCGATTTATATGGAAACCAAATATATCTTTACAAAATAATCAGGTATGAGCAATATGTGCTAATTCAATCCCATGGTATATATATTTTGTCAAAATTCCAAATGAAACCATAAGTTTTAACTTTATTTAAAGATATGTAATATTTTTTCATTAAAAAATGTCATTACAATGAAAATTTATTTTTATTCATGTTGATAATTGTTTATAATTTGTTTGATGTGATAGGTGGTGGAAAATTTAGAAGGCATTTCTTGTAAAGAATGTGAAAATTTGCCTTCATTTTTTGAAAATGGTCCACAAGAGTTTCACAACCTTCGGTTACTTGACCTAACTAAGGCCTCACCAAATATGGTAAAAAAATTCATCCAAGGTAAAGATTTGAATAACCTTCGATGGTTGTGTCTCCAAGAATGCATGATCCAAAAGTTGCCAAATAATTTGTTTAATTGTTATAACTTACAAGTACTCCATTTGACGAAATGTAATCATCTACAACTATTTTTTGATACTTCAAGCCATGGCCTTAATATGTCAATATCTATTGATATGAAAGAAATACCTACATCTATTGGCAAATTGAAAGCACTGTTAGAACTTAATCTATCAGGGTGTTCAAGCTTGTAAGAACTACCGAAATATATTGGCGAATTGAATGCACTTCAAAAGCTTAATTTATCAACATGTTCAAGTTTACAAAAATTACCTACATCTATTGGCCAATTGAGTGCACTCCAAAACCTTTATTTGTGCAGTTGTTCGAGCTTGCAAGAATTACCTATGTCTATTGGCCAATTGAGTGCACTCCAAAAGCTTGATTTGTCGCAGTGTTCGAGCTTGCAAGAATTACCTACGTCTATTGACCAATTGAGTGCACTCCAAAACCTTGATTTGTTGCGGTGTTCGAGCTTGCAAGAATTACCTACGTCTATTGGCCAATTGAGTGCACTCCAAAAGCTTGATTTGTCACGGTGTTGGAGCTTGCAAGAATTACCTACGTCTATTGGCCAGTTGAGTGCACTCCAAAAGCTTGATTTGGAGCTTGCAAGAATTACCTACGTCTATTGGCCAATTGAGTGCACTCCAAAACCTTGATTTGTCGGTGTGTTCGAGCTTGCAAGAATTACCTATGTCTATTGGCCAATTGAGTGCACTCCAAGAGCTTGATTTGTGGAACTGTTCGAGCTTGCAAGAATTACCTACGTCTATAGGCCAATTGAGTGCACTCCGAAACCTTGTTTTGAGATATTGTTCGAGGTTGCAAAAATTACCTACGTCTATTGGCCAATTGAGTGCATTCCAAAAGCTTGATTTGTCGCAATGTTCGAGCTTGCAAGAATTACCTACGTCTATTGGCCAATTGAGTGCACTCCAACACCTTGATTTGTCGGTGTGTTCGAGCTTGCAAGAATTACCTACGTCTATTGGCCAGTTGAGTGCACTCCAAAAGCTTGATTTGTCGGAGTGTTCGAGCTTGCAAGAATTACCTACGTCTATTGGCCAAATGAGTGCACTCCGAAACCTTGTTTTGAGATATTGTTCGAGGTTGCAAAAATTACCTACGTCTATTGGCCAATTGAGTGCACTCCAAAACCTTTGTTTGTCGAAGTGTTCGAGCTTGCAAGAATTACCTACGTCTATTGGCCAATTGAGTGCACTCCAAAAGCTTGATTTGTTGCGGTGTTTGAGCTTGCAAGAATTACCTACATCTATTGGCCAATTGAGTGCAGTCCAAAACCTTTGTTTGTCGAAGTGTTCGAGCTTGCAAGAATTACCTACGTCTATTGGCCAATTGAGTGCACTCCAAAACCTTGATTTGTTGCGGTGTTCGAGCTTGCAAGAATTACCTACGTCTATTGGCCAATTGAGTGCACTCCGAAACCTTGTTTTGAGATATTGTTCGAGGTTGCAAAAATTACCTACGTCTTTTGGCCAATTGAGTGCACTCCAAAACCTTTGTTTGTCAAAGTGTTCGAGCTTGCAAGAATTACCTACGTCTATTGGCCAATTGAGTGCACTCCAAAACCTTGATTTGTCGGAGTCTTCGAGCTTGCAAGAATTACCTATGTCTATGAGTCAATTGAGTGCACTCCAAAAGTTTCATTTGTCAGGGTGTTCAAACTTGCAAAAATTACCAATGTATATTGGTGGATTCAATGCATTCCAAACCTTCATTTGTCGAGGTGTTTAAACTAGCAAAAAATACCGACATCTCTTGGGGAATTGAATGCATGTCAAAAGCTTAAGTTGTTGATTAAATGTGGATTATAATGTGTAGAATTTAAAGAAAAAATAAAATTATAAATTGTGTCAATAAAATTTCATTCATTTTGAATTATTGTACAAATCACATAGAAATGATTTAGGTTTGAAAACAAAAGTTTGTTATAAAAATCATGAATTTTTAATTGATTCATAATTGTAATTTTATATTGTAATGTACACAAATAAATTATTAAGGTTAAAAAAAACTCTTACGTGATAACATTTTTCTATTAATTTAGAAAATCCAATTTATTGTTGTCAAATGATTAAAAATATATTTAGCCCAAATATTTTTAATGCAAGAACCTTTTATAATTTCAAAAATTCATAATCATCAACATTATCGTAACATAATGTAATAATGAACAAAATTTTAAATTCAT
Source organism: Sphagnum contortum (assembly GCA_963920785.1). Taxonomy (NCBI): domain Eukaryota; kingdom Viridiplantae; phylum Streptophyta; class Sphagnopsida; order Sphagnales; family Sphagnaceae; genus Sphagnum; species Sphagnum contortum. Next base: position 11,983,656 of record OY987282.1, read on the forward strand.
ATGATTGATCTCCATGACTTCAAGAAAATTGGAAAACTTTGATGGGGTAGATTGTTTTTAATGGTTGCTGTTTCATAAGGGTAAAATTTCATGAAATGTTTTTCATTAAAATTGGTATTTTGCAGATAATTTATTATAATTAAAATTATATTTGTTAAATGGTATTGGGTTTTAAAAAATATTGATTTTTTTTGGCATCCAAATGTAAACCTAAAATGTTCTAACTTTCACAAAAGACATTCAAATTCCAAGATGTGATTGAATTATACATAAATAAGAAATAATAATAATAATAATAATTTAATACATGGATAAAACATGAAATATTCATATTTGAAAAATGCATCAAAATTCAAACTTGAAAAAAATCATCAATATTTTCCTTTTATAATATATCATTTGATTAATGATTAAAGTACATTGAAAGGATAAGTTTTTTTGAAAGTTTCAAAAGTTTTCAATTGAACAAGTTATGAATCTAACAAAATTTTAAGCTTAATATTTTTGTGAATTCAATAAATTCAAGAACATTCAAAGATCTTATGCGAGGCTTGGTGTAAGTTCATGGTTGTTTTTTTGTCCAATGATCTTTTATTGGGCTGGCTTTAAATTATTTTTTTCACTATGTTACATATTTAGTTTGGGTTTTCCATCTTTTAACCTTTGGTTTGTGACACTGCATCTTGGGTGACCCCTAATATAAAGTATGTTACATATTTGGTTTGGTTTTTTCATCTTTTTCATCTTTGGTTTGTGACATTGCATCTTGGGGGACAATTAATATGAAGTTTGGGATCTATGTGTGTTAAACAACCATTTTTAAGGATCATTATATAATTGTCGAACTTATTTTTTTATCATTATATTATTATTTAATTTTCTATTATATACATATTAAAATTACATACATACCATCCTATATTAATCATAATTCAATATTTCAAATTATTACATATCTTATATTATAATTAAATTAATTATTTGCATAAAATGTACCTTATATTTAAACTAATTAGCTTATAATTTTTACCTAACAACCAATATATTGCACCTTTTGTTTTTACTCACGTAATTTCTATTTTTTATTACTAATGTTCCTTTCAAACATTGCATTTGTGACCAATCTTATGGTGATTCACCTTTTTTATTATGCCCATTATGAGAAAAAAAGATTTTCATGATGCTATATGAAGAAAAGAACCCATGATATAATGTGAGATGTTTTTGTGTCTACTGTAAGGGATGCAAAATTTCACGTTTTATGTTGGTAAATCCATATTTTTTGGTCATTTGTTTTGTCTTTCCATCAATGGGTCGATGTGTGGTTTTAATGGATGGTGGATATTGTTTGATGTCCTCATCGCTAACTCCACTTGCACATATTTGGTTTTGTAGGCAATTCTATTTCAATGGGTTATTGTAATAATTGCAACTTAGGTTAAAGATAGTTTTTATTATGATCAATATCCAGTGGACATGTTTCTCTTTTTAATCATAAAAGTTTTTAGATGTTTGCATGAATAGGTTGACGATTTTTTAAATTGATGTGTTAACATGGTGGGAATAAGGAAGGGCATTGGAAGTCCTTTTATTTTGATTTTTTGTTCATTTTATAAACAAAGCTAGACTGTTAGTGATGTTGCAATGAGTGTGGATGATTTCTATTTAAAAATGTGTTGTTTGTTATAGGTGAAGGTTTTTATGGCTAGATGTTTTATTTAAGGTTTTTTTTCTTTTCTCATTATTTTATATACTTATCGTATTTGAAAAATTTAAACATTTGATTTGTTCCTATTCCATCACGATGTGCCTTCATTGGAGGATTTTTCATTTGCTAGGACATGAGGCTTTTCAACTTGTGTCGTTTTCTCTACCTTTGTTAGGTGCTTTGTTTTATTGATGATTAGTAGGTTTTCATCATTCAAAAGCAAAGTTAGAATTTTTGGAAAAGACTTTTCAATAATGTATTAAGGAATTTGAACATTGCATTGTTACACACTACCAATGACAATCAACTATTTTATTTTTTTCTTATGCTTTTCAATAATTAATTAATATTTATTTCAATGTCAATATTAATTTAAATTAATATACATTTCATGGACGTGAAAAGACGCATGTTAATTTGTTTTTTCATATCTATGTCGGTGTATAAGGAGAAAGAATGAGTGAGATATCAAATGGAGATAGTTATTAGGAAAGGTGGGAGATAGTTGTTAAAAAAGAAAATAAAAATCATTATTAAAAAATGAAATAATTAAGCTTGAAAATGAGATAGTTATTTCTGAATTGTCCTTGGAATGGTCCAGGGGTGAACCATACAAAGAATTCCAAAAATCCCCATATACCAGTTCTGATTGCTGGTCACTGAAGTTAATCCTTCTTGTGGATGGTTGCCAATTTGACTATATCACAAAATCCAAAGGAAAAGAAAAAAAACCTTGGTACAAACTTGAAATATAACAAAAACTTATTTTCTCTGAAAATTCATTTCCCAAAAAAATTGTTCATTTTGTCTTTTTTAGAGACAAAAAATTACGAATGAATATTTGTTATTTGAAAAATTGAGGCCAAAAGATTGCGAAATCTCGCCACGAAAAAACAAAAAAAAATCAGTTGCCCTAAAGTCATTGAGGTTTTCGAAGATTAGATACTAAAAGCGCGGGGAGCGCGGAATGCAGAAACCGGTACTGTGTTTTCTCTTGCCCACATTTGCACCACGAGAGAGAGAGAGAGAGCGAGAGGTCGACAGTTTGTATTTTGCATGATGCAGGAGCGATTGCACTAGGGATCCGAGTTTCTCTCGTGGACGAGCTTCTGGATTTGCACCACTTAGTTCAATCGCTTCGGCCATTAGCGACTCTGATTTCGCAGAGAATTCAATGCATGAGAATCGCCTCTCCTTGCGTGACCTCCTCTCCATTACTCTCCCTTTCTCCTCCTCATCCTTCTTTCTCCACACTACTTATTCGTTGCCACGAGCATCTTCTTCCAGTGATGCCGCAGAACAGACATGTGTTGTTGATTCAGGCAGCCACCCGAAGCGTACAAGAGAAGGAGCTGCTGCTGCTGCTGCTTTTCCTGTTGTGGAGTTCTGTAATTCTGTGAGGAAGAAGAAGAAACAGAGACTAGGTTCGGAGTTGCTTCAGATTTCGAGGGAGCCCTGGTCGATCGTCGGTCGATTGCAGCTGTGGAATACGAGGACGAGTACGAGTAGTGTTGCGGATCTACAACGTGATCACCGCACAATCGATTCTTTGGCCCTAACTGATGTTGAGATCAGCATTTGTTGTTCTGTTGCCAGCCTTCACCCGCATTTCCTCCGCCAGCTCGTACAGGTCAGTATCCTCTGCCTTCTCTCCCCAGCTTTTTAGGATTCCTTTGAGAATATGCGCAATGGAGGGCTCTGTGTCATATCTCAGAGCACATTCTCAACATGCGAGATTCAGAATTCTGGATGCGAGAGGACATTGGATTTCAAATGGCTTGAAGCAATTCTGGTGCTGATGAATTGTGCAATGCCACACAGATAATTTGTTGGACGTTTGTACGGAGGACAGCTTGTTCTGCAGTTTGCAGACATGCTGTTGTCAAGTACAGCAGTGTTGTGGAAGCAGCAGCTGCAGAAGGATCCAAGCAATTGTTCTCAAGCAGTGGCAACACAAATGGGTCTCAAAAGTATGTGGGAGAGGGCAAGGTAGTGCATGGACCTTCCTGCAGTGGTGAGGACTATAAGAGCAGTTTGAGTGCTGGAGGATGCTTGGAGATTCACAATCTGAAGTTGCTGGCAGGGCGTTCTGCACTTTCTTTGCAGGTTCATAAAACTTTGTGGAATTCACTGTCCTTTGCTGCTATTTGCAATGTTTTTCAAACCACTTGAGAAGTTTTGGACATGTAAGGGTATGTGCACTTGTCTTGTATGTCGGAAACACAAAGTAATATCTATTTTTATCTCTCTGTAAACTTTGTGTGACATAATGTCTCCTTTGACATTGTGTGCAGCTGCCAACATTTCCCTCACTTTCTCTCAGTCCTACAGCTGCAGACATTGGGAAGATTGTCTGTGAGAGCCCTCAACTGAAGAAATGAGTACATAATTCACAGGTGGAGATATGGGGCTTGCTTCATTGCATCAGCCCTCCATTTGTGCTTCCTTCGAAGGATTCTCCTCTAAGTGCATCAGTTGCCAAATCTGCCAAAAGTCTTGCTTGGAATGGTACCCAAAAGTCCGTCTTCAAACAGGGATCAGCAGGGCAGACTATGTTGGTTTTTATTGTGGAGCTACGCATGTGTCCTCACATCCCTAGCTGTGAGCATAATGCTCTACTGCCCGCTGTTGGCAAATAATGTGTGCATGTCTACTTTTCTGGTTCAGTGGCTTCTTGGCGTCCAGTGCTGTCTGTGGTGGTTGGGCGGTGTGTGACCATCACTGGGCTTCCAAGGAAATTGATTCTGGTAGGGCCTGAGAAAAGGGATCCAAGCACTAGCAGAGTCACAAGAGCAACTATTCACAAGGAATTAGCATGTGACTCCAAAGAAGGTACATGTGTGGCAACAGCATTCTGGCAATCTTCATCCCGTCATATATTTAATGCAGGGTCTTAGGGCTAATGGATATTTTGAGTTTACATTGTCTATTCATTATTGATCACTCTGTCCACTGATTAGTATGGATCAATTTGGTCTGTTCCCACATTTATGCTAGATTGCATTTCTTGATCTCAACACCCTCATGCTTGCAGGTACACGAATTGGGTCATACATTGGGATTGTTACAAATATTCCCATGCGTGGGCAGCTAGTGGAGCTGAACAAGCGAGCATGGCTACTGCTAACATACTAGAATGTCAGCCAATTGCACGGGCTTTGTGTTGGGGCTATGGCAGGCAAGAGTCTCTTCAAACTTTCTACTGAATTTGCAGTGCATGTAATCAGATCCTTCATGGGGATAGCATGACCTGATCCATGATATCGATGTTCTGCAGGTAGCTGTAAGGCATGTGCACATCATGGTCCTTGACATTACAGGGGAGAAGGGGCTGCTGCTGGGTGCTTGCTTTCGGTCACATGTGTGTGTTGTCCTTTCCTTTGATTTGAATATTATGTGAGTCAGCATCCACTCCAACAAGTCTTGTGAGGGCCATCTAGCTGAGCATGTGGTATTTTTCCTTTTCTTGTAAAGCATATTGACGTTTTTGATGGTTGTACAGTACTGGGAAAGCATCTGTATTTGTGGAGCCAACTTCTGAAGGGGGCCATTACTCAGTAGGATACCCAGTAGTTCCTCTTATCTTAGAGAAGACATGCTCATTAGCTCTGTGCTTTTCCTAGCCTGTTTCTTTCACATGTTCAATCTTGTGAAGAATGTTGATGTAGTAGGGCTTCAATGGAGGTGTTCCTAAGAGCACAGATTGCATGTTTGAACAGGCCAGTGCTGCAGCAACCTTCACGAAATCATCTTAGCAAGCACATGGAACACCTTCCTTTTGCTTCTGCTTTTTGTTAAGTTTTTCTCTGGCCACATATTGTATTCAGTGACAGTGCCTATAAGATAGTCTTCTGATATCCATTGTCTGATTGCTCTTTGAGTATTCTACAGGGTGGTGCAAGTTATTGTGAGCCTCAGGTGCAAGTTTCAAGGAGTGTACACTCAGAAGCAGCTTATTGGATGAAAGAAGGTACTTGGCAACAACTTCACTTTTTTTTAATAAGCATTGTAGGCTGCAGTAATTGTTATGCTTTGTCCTCTGCTTTTCTGTCCAAATTTTGCAGTTATTTGTATGTTGAAAGGCTTTTATTCTAGCCAATCTTATCAGATCATGATCTATTCTATCAAAGCGTTATTGTCCAAGAGGAGGGGCCCTTTATTTTATTCCTCACTTCTCACATGTTTCTGATTACCGGTATATGCCAGTCTCTGTGTGTGCAATTAGAATTTGAATAGCAGATAAGCAGATTCAGTAGTTCCGCTTGAAATAATCATGCTTTTAGAACATGCTATGAAGTGTCTGATTTCACTTCTGGTTTCATTGTGCAAGGATTCTTCAGTGTGCCAGCATAATACAGGCATGTCTTCCCATCCTTCTGCCCACACCTGTGACTCTGCACCGAGTAAGCACATTCTTTACTGGTGCTGTGATCTCATCTTTGTCCAGAGAACTCAGTTGGGAAAGGAGGAAGGTCAAAAAGTGGAGAGATGAGAGGATAAATTAGCAGTCTCTGAGTATTTTGAGTATTTTTTGGTTGCCTTTTGTCAAAAACTGGTAGAGAAACAGACCAACCATGGAAGTTTTCAGTGTGTGCAGTTTTGATGTATGAGCTCAGGATGTGTTCAAGGAGTTTTTTTGGCCCAATCGTTTTTGCCCCTTGGGAGAAGATCTTCCCTCTAGACTATCAACAAAGGTATTTTGTCTGAACTCCAGCAACTTTCTACATTATGACTATTATTAAGTTGGTCAACACAATTCATGTGCTAGCTGTATTCTTGCAAGTGAGCAAGTCTGATCTTTACAAATAATGCTTGGAAATTTCTGGGGCAGGGTCCCTGTATTTCAAATTTCTGTGACTGTATTGTATCACTGTGGCATGACCCACACTCTATTTTCTGGCAAGCAGGGAAGAAACATTGTGATGGTTTGACACACACAGTGAATGGAATCCCAGCCTAGGCTTGCAAGTAGGTGACAATAGTGCCCACTATGTACGGCGGATAATTTCCAGTGCAGAGCTTGGCCATGTGCTGATAGGATCTTTAAGGGTTAGCTGCACTCACCTGAAGCATGTTAATGCAATGCTATGACTGAGTACATGAATGTTCATTCCAACTTTGGGGTGACCCACATCATGATGAATGTTGGATGGATTGATGCATCAAAGGTGGTTTCAAAAAGCATTTGGAGGTGTGTTATGGATATTCACAAATTTTGTGTTGATGTCAGGTGTGCCAGGATTCTGGGAAGTTACAGTTGGTGGATGCCACTGGAGCACTTGATGTGAGGATCCCAGATCTTCGGTGTTTTGCAAACCTGTGATCAACATACCAGGTGGCTGTTTTCCAGCCTATTCTATTGTTTCCCTCTCTTTCTCCCTAAGTTTTAGATCTGTCAGTTGTCTGCATGATGTGTGGGCTACAAAAATTCTACCTCTAACTCTGAATGGGGTTCGAGATCACATCCTTCAGCTTGGTTGTAGAAGGCAAATGGAGGACTTCCACACAGTCTGCAGAAGCAAACTATGGCAGACTGCCAAACTCTCCTGTGGCATGGTCTACACTACTCAAGGGGCTGGTCTTCAAGAAGGAGCCTTCAAATGTGCGTCATACTATGTGCATTTCCAAATACAGCATGCTTCCTGCTTCCAAAACCTTGTATAGCCATCAAGGGAATTTTGTACAAGCAATCTTAGTTGGCTGAGAAAATTCAATGAAATAGAAGGTCATGATAACTCCCGGAAAGGAAGACAGTTTGAAATATTGATGGTTATACATAGGCATCCAGCCAGGCTCAAGGTACATCAAACTTCTTCCAATTCTCTTCCTCTTTCTTCAAGGTTGACATCACAAAATTTTCCTTCCCTCAGCATTGGCTTGAGTACTTCAATGTCATGTTTGGATGTCTGCAATGCAGCCTGGTTTTGAGAGGGCAATCAATGAACATTGTATGCTGAAGCTATTTAGCTTCACTTTTGCCTCCGCATTGTTGGAGAGAACTCTGCACCACAGGAGTCCAGCTATCTGCGCATAGCCAACATATAGAGGGATCTTAGGAATAGTAGAATGACCAACTTGAACAAGAGACCTGATGCAAAATACCAGGAAGGAGTATTTGAGGGCTCAAATGCAGATCTGGATAATAGCGCCACTGGCAACAGAGTGGTTACAGGGTGCAGTATCCGATGCTCTGTGTGTTTCCTACTGAATGAATATCCTGGAGGCAAGATGAAAGTTGAACAACATGCCCACACCTATTCATCTTCCCTGGATATCAAAGGCTGCTTGAAGATGAAAGAAAACTTGGGGAGTGGCATTCTGTTGTCAAACTGAGGAGGAATGTTTGGGCCATGTCATGGACTGTGACTTTAGGAAAGTTATACTTGAATTTGACCAGAGTGGAAGTGAGTACAGCCAGGTACACCACAGAACTTTATAGATTTGTTCTTTAGTTGTAATTCAGTTTGCCTTGCATCTAGTGTCTGACTCACATTCCTTGTCATCTGGTAGTTTCTCAAGCTGAATAGCAAGTTGATTCTTGCCTTTGCATCTGTGTATATGGTAATAACTAGCAATTTCTGTTGCAGATATTGCACATGGGGCATTTCTATTTGCTCCCTATCTTCTGAAGTGAGCCACCAACATGTACCAATCTGAAAAATTCCCTACAACTTGCAAAGTTTACTGTGGTAGCCAGCTGTCCTCTGTTGAGTCTGGCATGGAGTTTCAGTGAAGATGGCCATCCCTCTAGGACAAATGCAGTTGCCACAGACAGTCTGGAGATTCTTTCTGGTAAAAAATTGCCTCAGCTGTACTGCTTGTTGGAACAAGCAGATCAGAAACCTCCAGGCTACAATGAGAATACAGTGACTGATATCTATGCCCATGGCAGATCTCCATCAGGCATAATCACTAGATGCAAATGCAACAGTGGAACAGCAGTGCAACAGTGCTTGGATATGAGGCACTTTCTTGCATGCACTGCAGTCCTTGATGAGTACATGCAAGTCCAAGATACGGTGCTAAGTGTTGGGAAGACATCACAGAAGTATTTCAGGAACTTGCTAACTAAATTGAAAGCCCAGGCAGTTTGCTCAGTTGTTGAGTGTGAGAGAGGCTCTGGATTGTGCTTCGCATCCTGCCAAGACTGTCAGTGACAGTCTGAGCAACCATGAAGAGGCATCAGAGAACAAATCTGATCCAGGGATTGGGGCAAATAGTGCTGGAATTTTTGCATTACAGGGAGCATTAGTCTGTCTGCAGGGAGGTGGAATCACTTGAGCCCCTTGGGTCGTTTGCTTCCTTGACAAGTGGTCACCAGTTGAAGCTCAAGCAGCCATTTTCAAGCTCAAGTTCCAATAATTTTATGGAGCATCAACCATTGGTGCTGAATGTGCAGGATTTAAATGGATGTCAGATTGTGTGTATAATTCTCGTACAGTCTCATTCCTGGGAACCCCTAAAAGCCAGAGAAAGTCCAAAATACACTAAAAAATGGACGAAATTGGTCTGCCCTGAAGTTCAGCAGTTAAAGTTCTGATTTGTTTTGTAGCTATTTCCATTCCTCAAGCCACCCTAGATTGTGTCTTCGCCCTCTTTTGGTTTTTTTGTCCTTGTCTTTAAATTCCCGAGAAGCTTCCAGAGGATCTTATACAGTACTTTTTCTCTCCTGTCTGAAATTGACAGTGGATTCTCTTGATGGATTGGTGGCCTGTGTTGATCAGATCAAAGTTCACTGCAACTTTGAGAAGTATGTATGGCCTGTTGGTCTGGGATCAGGTGTCATTGAATGCTTTTGTCACATTCTTTTACAGAGCTGAGAGTTCATGTCATTGTTTTGAAATTTCCACCATAGTTAGGTCTGTTATCTTCTTGGCAGTCTGCTTAACATCTTAAGGAAGAGTTACCACGATCTTTGATGCAGGAGTGCAAATGTACAGCTACAGAGTCTCCGCACAACATTGATAGCAGTACACAGCATTCGAGAAAGACTTCCTGTGTTTTCTCAGGGTGCACAACTGAACAACCTGCTTACTGCATTGGCTAAACACCAAAGGAGACCTGTTGATTTGTTGGATTGTCCCAAAAAATTGGACCTACTCTCAGACCTTGTCAATCAGACAGATATATCTGGCAGATATCTGAGGCTGCACTGTGGGGTGAAATTCTCTATTAAGCTCTATGAACAATGTTGTTCTGTGAAATATGATCTTGTTAGTTTAGGTGACTAGGTGTTTTATCTTTTTTCAAAGTGCATGCTCGAGGCAGGTTTTCTTATTGCTTCATTTCAGTTATTGAATTTGTTTCCAAGAGTATCTCATCACTGTTCCATCTTATGTACAGGTGATTGGTGTTCAGAATCTTGACCTACAGTGGCAAGGCAGCCTGTCATTTTATCTGCAGGGCTAGATTATGATTGGCTTTCTATGAATTGCCAAGAGATGCTGCATTGTGTTTCTGTAACATTGGGTTGTTTCACAATAGGTCTGGACTTATTTTCACTTACTCTCTGTCTTGGTTGTAGGTCAAACACACCAGGGTTTTCTCCATTTTTTGAATGTCCTGAACTGGCCACTTGGGTGTGGTGGAATTCTGGAACTTATATTATGTGATGACTCAGATGGCAGAACATGTAACTCACAGACAGTTGTTGTGAATGGCAGATGATGGCTCCTCAGTTGCAGACTGTTGGGCCACCGGACAAGTAGCCACAGAACTGCTTGGGTTTCCTTCATTGTTTGAAAAGACACAAGCACAGCTCCAAAAACTAACAAGCAGGATCTTTCATGTACTGAAATGGGGATCTGAAATGGAGGCCTCCCTAGACCAAGTTCTATGCATGTTGGTGCATTGTCATGGGCGTATTACTGTGGAAACTGAAGGTTCGCAAGCAGAAACAGGGAACATGTCGTGGCTAGTGAAGGGGGCTGATGGTAAAAGTCTCCAGGAAGAAGAGGGAGTGATCCTGAGGGTGATTATGCAGCGGGCCTGCGAAATGAGTACTCTAGTATGCAGATTCGCATCAAACATGCAACAACCTAGTTCCACTCATCTATTTGGTCTCTTGACTCCTTGCTGATCTCTTTGGTGTGCAGGTTCTGGAGTGTAGTGCTCTGTCAATTGTGGAGAAGATGGCAATTCATACAGGTGAAAAGCGAGTACAAACATCAACCCTTGCACTAATCAAGGGTCAACCCATGCAAACACGTGTGCAAGAGGATTCAGCTTTTTGCAAGATCAGTGGAGTCCGTGAACAGCTGGAGAGAGCTACAAAACATGAGTGAATAAGCAAAGTAGTCCTTGCAAAGATACAGTATGGGCAATAATGTTGTCATGTTCAAGGAGCACTGGTAAAACAACAGGGATTAGACACGATCACTCTGACATGCAGCTTGTCAAAGATCAAACCATTGTCAGGGGGTGAGCAATCATGACAACCTTGCAAGTGATTGCGGATCAAATACCCTATTACTACACAACGCTAAATGTGACGTGTAATAGCCAACACAGATATACATGGGTGGCTGGAGTAACTGTTATCCCAACAAATGTTAGTCAGAGGGGCAACAACCATGGGGCTGCCACCTGATACAACACTTTTGGCCTTGTTTTTGGGTGGGAGACTTCATTTCATTCTTGAATTGCAGTTGGTTACTAAATTTGTATCTTAGCTGGCCAACATCATGACCAATCCTTCCCCTGAATGGCAAAAAGAAACTTTGGGTTTGCCAAAAATTTTGAGCAGATAATCAAAAGATTGTACTTGCACCCATTTATGAGTCTCATTCTTTGAGGTTAAATTTGTAACCAGAACCATTCTTCTTATGTTAGCCTTGGTGTTGCTGGAATTGACAGAATTCCTACAACATGTGGAGTGTTTCCTCTGCTATTCCATAAATAAGTTGGTTCCTTGATAAAAGATCTTGGGCAAAACTGACGATGTGATGCTTGAGAAGCCATATTAATGAGGTGCTAACAACTTGAGTTTCCTCTAGTATTGAAATGGACCTAGCTCAATTTCCATCTGGCTTTACGTCTATCATCAACAGATTTATGAACTCTGTTGCACCAAACTTCAGAGTGCAATGCTCAGTAATCAAAGCATTTGTGGAAGCCAAGCACAACTACAAAACTTCATTCCATGATTCTGAAGTCTGTCCCAGAGGAGCCTTTAGGCTGCTAAATGAATGCAATGTAAAACTTATAGGAATTGTTTTGTTTACACGAAAGAAGATTTATTACTGCAGATTTGAGAACACTTGAAGATGATGTTTTGAGCCCTGATACATACAGGGCAAACATCAAACAAAGCAACATCTGTGAGTGTCCTCTGGCGTTTTAATCGATATTGATGGAGCAGCAGCATGGGTCCTGGAAAAGAACTGTTCTTCCCAGAACTCAAATTGCACAGCATGACTAACAAGACTACTAGGAAACAAGCAAATCCATGACCATTTAGCAACCAATTGTAAAGGCATCCAATCTGCAATTCCTCTCGGAAGCAACCACCTGGAAAACTTTTACATAAATGAAAGCACCTGGGGTTTGTAAAAGTCTCAAAACTCTAGGCCCAGGAACAAGCAAAGCAATCGTACAGTTACTCACACTCACTCTCATGCATAGTATAAAGAAAGTTCTATGCCGTTTATCCCACAGCCCCCGCTTCCACCTCCAAAAAGAAGTTCTAAACCTTAACGGTAAGACTTCTGGAAACGAGAACCAGCGCGGCAGCCTCCAAACTTTTTCGGTTCGCAGCGACGCGGATGAGCTACGAGCAGTGTGCGGTCATACCTCAAAAGCACGTCCTTGATTTCCTTCTTCGACTGCTCATCGACGAATTTCTGATAATATGCCACGAGTGCCTTGGCGATGCTTTGCCTGAGGTGTGTCCTCCTCCCTTCAGGCGGATACGCATATCGACGCCGGCGAAATTTTGACGACTCAACAACAGAATGGGCTCGAACGCCTTGTATCGCAGAATCTCCGGCTCCACCAACTCAATTGGACAGCCATTGATCTCAATCAAACCTCTTCCCCACTTACAATAGGTGACGGCCACCGCCGTCTTGTTACGGCCGAAGCACTGGACGGACTCCGTCGCTTACGACGAGCATCAACCGTGGCGATGGTAACAAAAAAGCTTCCTTTGGCCCTCCTACGCTGGTTTAGGATTTCCGCGTTCGGGTGCAATTGAGGGACGGACGGATGGCAGTAGGACGATTGTCGGTTAGTAGTTCAGTTCAGATGGATGGATTAAAGTTAGTAGTTAGATTATGAATTTCTCATGCAGTCTAGATGGATGGATTTTAAGGATAGGTCAGGAGCGAGCTCTTCTCGGTGTGGAATGAAAAGCCGGACGGATGACGATAGGATGATTGTCAGTTAGTAGTTAAATTATAAAGCTACTGTGAGATCTAGATGGATGGATCGAAGGAGAGATCAGGAGTCGGCTGTTCTACGTTCTGTTAGGGGTTCATTCTTGGGGTGAAATGGAACGCCGAACGGATGACAATGGTTGTGGCTGAATTGTAAGGTCTTCTCATGCCGTCGAGATGGATGGAGCAAGAGCCAGGCTAAACCCTGTTTCCTACGAACAAAGAGGACATTTCTGATTTGAACCCACATTTGTAGGGAAGTAGGATCTAGTGGTATTAAGAAGGAAATAGTTATTAGTTCTTACAGCTAGCCTACTTTCTACTATTGAAAATAATTGCACAAGATGTACCTATTTGTTTCTAAATTTTCAGATTTTTAGTTAAACCTTGTGACAGAACCAGAGAAGGTGCTGTAGGCCTTTTTTCCTAACACCCTTAACAGAGTTGAATGGGTGTGTTTAACATTCTTTGCTGATTCCAACTCGTAGCAAGTCCATAGGCGAGCTCACTAGTTGCCAGAATCAGGCCCACAAGTGAAGTGACCTCGACCCACCGGCTCCTGGGAGCTACCCAAGGCTATCAGAACTTCAAAGGTACCTTGTACTTACTATGGAATAGGCCCGCTAGGACCCCACTGTTCACTTAACAATGCATAAAGTCTGCTACTGGGCCCTATCCCATACAGTAGCCTCCCGCCTTAGTACGCAACTTGAACCTGGGAGGAATGTGTGTACTTAGCCGGTAGGTGCGCACTTTAGACCAACAAATCCTCCGTTTGGGTATCGAACTCCAAGTTCTTTCAGGAGTTGGGAGCACCGGCACAGTCAGAAAAAACAACACTCCCATTGTTGAAAGAGTCACAGAAGAAACTTTAGGGTTCCTGGGTAATTGAAAGAGCTGGTTGATGAGTCGTAGGAGGAGTGAAAAAATAGACCAAGAGTGGGGGCCATTCCATGAGGAGCTTGCTATACACACGGCATCGGTCACACGAACAATGCCATCATCATCCTCATCAACATCCTAATGCTCCGCTTGTTGCTCGTCATCAATTTGGCTTCGTTGTTGTTCTCTCTCTCGCTCCTCTTCCCTCCTCTGTTGCCTTCCTCTCTTAGCATACGCATGTGAAGGAAGAAATGCGACGGACTGCCGTGCGAGAAGCACATCTGCTGACGATCTTCCACAAACCCTGGCAAGCAAAAAATCTCAACTTTCTGCTCGGCTACACCCGGCAGACAGACATCTGCTGCCACTGTACTCCCCTTTCCGCCCTCTCGCGGAACTGCGGCGCTCCTTTTAGCACTCTGCCAGAGCTTCTCTTGAGTCTCATCATTCATCTTCCTGCTCGCCTGAACCCTAAACCCTAAACTTAAACCTTAAACCTAAACCCTAAACCTAAACCCTAAACCTTAAACCCTAAATCTGAACCCTATTTTTTCGATAAAATAATGCGTACTTAAACGGGTGTGTACTTAGGCGGGAGGCTACTGTAGTACAAAACAACGCAAATGAAGCTAAAGGACCACCCAGAATCACAGAAAACCTAAAAGCCTACTAGCTACCTAGTATCTACTATATCGAGGGAATCAAGCTAGAAGGAAAGCTTGGGTGGCGGAAGAACCACTTGATTTTCCTTGTTGCTTCTTGTGGTGGAGTTCCCGGTTCCCGCCTCCGACCAGCACCTTTGAATTCAGTCGTCAAATTTGTGGCCCCAAAGTAAGCTACATAAGCCTAGCCTAGAAGCACCAGTTTTTTTTTAAAAAATGATTTTTGTTTCTGGCCAAAGTTGCTATCATCCATAGGAAGAACAAGAATAAGTGGCGATCATCTCTAGGAAGATTTAGCCAAATATGGCTACAAACGAAATGCGGAGTAGAAATCTTTAACCGTGTTTCTTTATTTTGGCTACACCCTAAAAACTAAGCATAGAAATCTGGTGAATAATTTTATTAATAAATCATATTCTGGCATTCTCACTTTTGGCGATTGCAAAACTCCAAAATCACTTGATTTTCGATTTTCGAGTTTTTTAATTTCGCCAATTTAAAAAAAAGGTTGCTGGCGTTGGTTACCAAGGCACGCAAAGAAAAAGGCTGGTTTCTGTTCTTTGTTCTTCTTCTTCACAGGTTTGATTGCCATTGCCATCATGCAAAGCTCGTGGTGAGAGGCTGCTGCTGCCGTTGCTGATGCCGTTTTGTGGTGCGATTTCGTTAATGTCATGCCAGTTTTGGTAATAATAATACAACGTCGCTTGAGTGCTCTACAAGAGAAAACAGAGAAAAAAATGGCGATGGCGATGAATGTTGATACTATGCCGCAAACTTTGGGAACTACTCTTGGATCTGAGAAGTACTACTCTTTGTTCGGATGCAAAAGCTGCGTGCTCAGGAGCGTCTTCAGTACTACTACTGCGCCATCTCCAAAATTTGGAGGTTCAATTCACTACTACTACTACTACTACTTCTTCTTTTTCTTCCCTTCACAACACACTTTGAAGAACACATGACTTCTTGTTGTCGAATTTTCCACCAGGTTGGAGTAAGTGGCATGGATGATCACTTGTTCCTTCTCGGGTACGTGTGTTCTTGCTGAATCAAATCTTTCTTGAAGGTTTGAGTCAATCATGTGAACTTGAATTCTATTTGGAAGACAGAATGATGCATGATTCATAAATCTGTCTTGGTATCTAGACTGCACACATTCCTAGTACATCTCGACATGAAGCCAAGCACAGATTTTGTATTGAGAGATAATTTCTGCTCCCATGAACTGTTGTTTGATGTGCCAGGGAAATTCGGAACATGGCCGGGAGGAGGGTCATGGATGGTCGGAAGAAATCCATGCAGACCAATAAGGGCAGTTACAGATGTTTCCTATGAGAGGGCAATGGAAATGGCAGTGCAGGAGCATGCTGATCATCTTCTTATTCTCGTGCATGGACTGAATGCCAGGTTAGCATGCATGAGCTCTAATGAAATTATGCAATTTGGTGATTTCTGTAATTGTTCAGTTCATACTCTTTTCCCAATTGTGCTTCTGTTATTATTGGTTTCCATAGCACTGAGAAGATGATGAGCTTTGTTATTTGCATCCCAACGCCCAGTATGTTGATGTTGTGGTTCAGGCCTACAGACTGGAAGCATGTGGAAGACGAATTACGCACCCAGCTGGGTGACAATTTTCTTATCCATGGTAGTATTCTGTCATCAGGACACACTATACTCTTCAAGTACTGGATCAAATGGGATAATTTCAGATCTCATGTTTATCAGTTGAATTCTAGTACTATACTAGAAGAGGCCCACTCATAGCATGGTGTCTAGTACTAACAGAGGATATGATTCAGGGTCTACGACAGGCAAGTTGGAAAAAAGTTGATTTAAGCTTTCATTCTGCCATCTGGCCGTTTTTTGCTCACAACCCAGTTGGTGTAAGCGTATCTTCCCTGTCTCAGTTTCTCGATGCAAGCTTCACCTGAAATGCTTGGCTCTAGCAGTACCTACATTTTCTCTATTGATGCTCATGCAGACAGCCCTAGAGTCTCATAATGAAGAAGATAATTTCAGTGACTGGGCTTGGACTGAGAGTAAAAACTGTGGCCACTCTGATTTGCAGTAATCAGTTTTTAACATTGAGAACTTCAAGTTCATTAAACAAGTTTGTGGGGGTTTGCAAATCCTTGGACATTTTGCAGTAGTTGAACCATAAAGCATTTGGTTGATGCTGAATTGGGTGATATCACACCAGTGAATTTCTCTTTGAAGTGTTTTTTGTGAATGAGTGGCAGGTGCACCATGAGTGGTTATCTGATGATGCAGCAGGAGTTATTGCACACATTATTGACATGTACACGAAGAGTGAATGCCAACGACTGTTGAAATGAGTATCAGGGCTAGAACAATGACATCTACTTATCACCAGTCGTTCAAGGCGGTACTCTCATTCACTTCATGAAAATGTTCCAAGTTCACATACTTGCCTTGACAGTGATGAACAAGAGCAGAGTTTATTTATGATAATCTGGATATGGAAGCAAGCTTTTGTGCATGGGATATTCTCCACGCCAACCTCATATGAGGAATTATGAATGGAGAAGAAGAAGGTGAGCACTACAGGGCTACCACCCTGCACTTTGTGAAGAGTATTTTCATAGCACCTTGCAGAGCATGGTGGGTATGGAACCCCATCAGCCAGTTTGCAAACAAGTGGTCTAAAAGCATCTTTGGGAAGATAAATGGTTTCCACACTTAAGTGGACCAAATAAAAATAGAGAATGGAATGCAGTTAAGGCCTAAAAGAAATCAGGGTTGGTTTTGCACTATGCCAAACCTGAGGAAAAGCTGTCCTTACAGCCATATGACACGGTTTTAGATGTTCGAAATAATCAAACACAACCCATCAAGTTGGCAACTTGCACTTGATGAGCAAGGAAGGGGGGTAGTTTGTTGGGGGAGGTGCTGTCGGAGAGTGTGAATATTGATCAACATGCATCAAAGTGTAGAGGTGATTGGTTCCCCATTGTGTTAAACTAACATTGTTTGAATCCATAACTCCTATTAGGGTTTATGAAGCTTTTGTGCCTTGGAGCATCTGCATCCACATGTGCCTATTGGAGTGTCTACCAATGAATACTACATCCAACATAGGTCTTAAATCGGGCTCATGCTAGTCATAGACTATACATCCAAATGTACTGATGATTATATTGCTCCCACTAGGGGAGATCCTCTTAGTTGAGAGGTGTCCTATGTCCTCTTGAGTTTAACCATGCGTTTAGGTGAGGACTACATTGCGTCTAAAATACCTTAATTATCACATTAATATATAGTGTTAATTGTTTTCCCATCCCCTCTCGTAAACATGAAAAATTAGACTACTAAGGGGGTTCAGACCTTTGATTATCTTCCAACTTGATGCTTATTCAAATCAATACTAATCTTCAAAGAATCAATCATATAAAATTGGAAAAAAAAAACCTTTTAACACTCACATTGCATTTTTAGGATTATCATCCCCATTATGCTTCTTACTTCAAAATGATAAGCTGAGTGGAGACGGAGCTCTTAAGATCATTACTAACTGAAAAAGGACCTAGAAAAGGTTGTTTTGTTGTTTTGCAATTTCAACATAATCTTTGCATGTGGAAGTGATTGTCACCCCAACTTTATGGGGGATTCAAACGAACTTTGAAATTGGAAGATAAATAGAGGTTTGAACTACCTTTTTTTTATTGTAAAATTTCACCAAAAAAAGAAATTAAAAATTAAAAAATCCAAAAAAAATAATTGGAGATTTTCAGTCGCAAATAGTGGGGGGAAAAAAAGTTAAAATCAATAGACTTTTAGGCTTGGTTTTCAATGTGTAACCAAAAATATAGAAAGATGATTAAAGATTCATACTTTATAAATAGTTTATAGCCAATCTTTGTAAGGCTGATTGCCACTTTGGTTACAAACCAATTTTTTTTAAAAAATTAATCTAAACCCTAAAAAGAAGTTGAGAGACTATTTAAATGTCACCACTTGAGTCCAATCATGACACCCGACCAACTATGATTAGTCATTTTGTCACTAAGCCTTGTGAAGACCATTATCTCCTTTGGAAATTTACAAGTCCAAATATTGTTGGCAAGTTTTCTTTTCAAGGGAAACCATTGATCTAATTTTGACACATTAGATTTTTCTAGAGATTCTCTAAATGGAGGTGTGGGCTGAAATTTCAAATTTTTAAACCCTATGGTTCCAATTTTTACACATTTTTTCAAATTCAAAAACCTTTTGAACCCAATTTGAAAATGAGGTTTAATTCCATCTAAACCTTATGTACTTCCCAATGCTAAAGATTGTATAAGTACATAAAGCATTTTGCAAAAAAAAAACCCCTTTGGATGTGAGCTAAATCACATGAACCCAATCTCTAAAATGGTAGAGTGCTATGTCCTTAATGTCTTGAAAATGCTTTATTGAGGGTTAGGGACTTTCCTTTAGTGCTTCACAAGCTCACACCCCCTTTCAATCAAGCTTTGTCCTTGTTCACAAAGACTCAAACTTGTGAAAACCCTCTAGGTGGTGCCTTACCTTACACAAAATTTGACAACAAATTAAATAGATTTTTTTCAATTAAATAAAATTAATTTTTATCTACAAAGTTTTCAAAAGAAGTTCAACTTGTCTGTTTAAAGAACATATGTTCAAAAGTTGTTTTTTCATGATTCTAATTTTGATTTCAAATCTAACAAAAAGTTATCATGGTCCAAGTTCTAGTGTTAGTTCCAACAATAGGGTGGACATGATGAACAACCCTCACAAAGGAGCATTATGTATAGTGGAGGCAAACTCTAGATACGCCCTTGTTGGACAAATCTAATTCCATCCTTTAGCAACCTTTTTTTTTATTGGCGAAATTAAAATTTGAATTAAAAAAATGAAGTGACTTTTTTTTTAAAAATCAATCACTAGAAGAAGTGAGGGTAAGAAAATAGTAACGATTGCCAAAAATTTGTACTTATATTTGGTTTCAAGTGTGTAGCCAAATATATAGAAGGACAGTTAAAAGTTTTTTTACTTTCATAACCAGATCTGGCTGAATCCTCCTTGAAGATGATTGCCACTTTGGCTACAAAGAAAAAGAAAAAAAAGAAGAAAAAAATCCCATAATATAATATTATAACCCTGAGTTTAAATTTTGACACCTGGAAAAATAGATCTTTATTTTTTAATATAATACAAATCAATAACCCCTCCACTCCCACTCCCTCTTTATTTTGTCTCCAAATAAAGGAATAATCTACCTAATATGTAGGACTAACTCCATTTTTAGTCCCCACTTCAAGTGCAACTCATTCATTGAAATTGCTCTATTGTGACAACAAAGAATGTTTGATTCTTATTCTTCACTAAACAATTTTAAAGAAACATGAATGTATGTACTAGAAAAGCAACCATAGAAAAGTTTTGTTGAAAAGCTTTGTTGTTTTGCAAACAGTTGAAAATAATGCACACCAACAACAACAAAACACACACACCCTATATCACAACCAATATGAAAAATCTAACTTCTTGGAGGATGTGAAATCAAAAGACATCAACAATGTAAAAAAAAACCTTTTACAAGATTTGTGTGATAGAAAGTTATGCAAGGATGAAGATGTTGATGAATATTTTGATGAAATCAAGCAATGCATGATATCAAAGAAAGTTTTAGTGGTCGTGAATGTTGTTGATAAGACAAAGAACCTTGGAGGCTTGCAACTTCCTATTCACAAGCATGCCACTAATGTAGATTGCAAGAGCGAAGTACTCGTAATTTTTGAAATTGGCAAGAATTGAAAAATCATGTGAAGGAGTCCACAAAAGTAGACATGGCATTATTGGAGGAAGAACAAGCAAGGGAACTTTTCATGTTTCATGCATTCAAACATGCAAATCGTGTGACAAATGATTTCAAAAACATTTCTATGGAGATTATAAAAACTTGTGAAGGCCTCCCTTTAAGCCTTGACATATTGGGTTGTTATTTGTGTGATATTTGTGATTTGGAAATATGGAAAAATGCATTGCACAAATTGAAAGTTGGGCGAAACAGAACAGGGGGCTCTAACAATGAAATGTTTTGGAAAACTTTGCGAATTTCTTATGATCGTTTGATAATAAATAGAACAAAACATGTTTTTGGATATTGCTTGTTTTTTCACCAGTTTCAAAAAAAGTACATTTTGTTAAGTGTATTGGAATGTTGATGGTTTATTGAGCCCTATGTTTAGATTACAGAACTTGAAAGATAAATCTTTAATTAAATGGGCAAAGGATGGTAACTTGTACATGCATGAACAATTATGAGACATGGGTCAAAATATTGTAATGGAAGTTCCAATGAGTTAATTTATATGGAAACCATATATATATTTTTGCAAAAGAATCAAGTTTGAGCAACTTGTGTTAATTCAATCCTATGGTATGTATATTTTGTTAAAATTCCAAATGAAACCATAAGTTTTAGCTTTAATTAAGGGAATGTATATGTTTTTCATAAAAAACATGGCATTAGAACGAAAATTTATTTTTATTGATGTTGACAATTATTTCTAATTTGTTTGATGTGATAGGTGGTGAAAATTTTAGAAGGCATTTATTTTACAGAATGTTAAATTTTGCCTTCAGTGTTCCAAAATGACTCAAAGGAGTTTGACAACCTTAGGTTACTTGACGTAACAAAAGCCTCACCAAATATAGTGAAAAATTTCATCCAAGGTTAAGATTTGAATAACCTTCGATGGTTGTGTTTCCAAGAATGCATGATCCAAAAGTTGCCAAACAATTTGGTTAATTGTTGTCACTTACGAGTATTCCATTTAACGAATTGTAATTGTTTACAAATGTTTTTTGATATTTTATACCATGCTTTAATATATCAATATGTGTCAATGTGAAAGAATTATCTACATTTATTGGCCAATTGATTACACTTCAAAAATTAAATCCATGAGAATATTCAAATTTACAAAAATTGCTTATATATATTTGTGAATTGGGTGCACTTCAAAACAATCATTTGCAAGGATGTTCGAGATTAAAAAAATTACCTACACACATTAGCCAATTGATTGCACTTGAAAACCTTAATTTGTTAAGATGTTTCCGTTTACAAATGATATTTCCATCTATTCGTCAATTGAATGCATTCAAAAACCTTATTTTGACAATTATTCAAATTTATAAGAATTACTCACATTTATTAGCCAATTGAATGCACTCCAAAACCTTGATTTGTTAAGGCCTTCAAATTTGCAAAAACTACTTACATATATTGGCCAATTGAATGCATTTCAAAAGCTTAATCTATTAGGTTGTTCAAATTTACAAAAATTGCTTGCATCTACTAGCCAATTGAATTCATTTTAAAACCTTCATTCATAAGGGTGTTCAAGGTTGGAAGAATTACCTACATTTATTGGCCAATTGAATGCACTCAAATACCTTGATTTGAACAAATTTTTGAATTTGCACAAATTACCTACATGTATTGGCCAATTGAATGCACTCAAAAACCTTAAATTTGAACATGTTCAAATTTGCAAGAAGTACCCGCATCTATTTGCCAATTGAGTGCACTCCAAAACCTTGAATTGTTAAAATGTTTGAGTTTGCAAGAATTACCTACATCTATTGGCCAATTGAGTGCACTCCAAAACCTTAAATTGTTCAAATGTTTGAGTTTGCAAGAATAAGCAACATCTATTGACCAATTGAATGCACTCCAAAACCTACATTTAAACGATTGTTCAAGCTTGCAAAAATTAGTTTTATCTATTGGCGAATTGAATGCACTCCAAAACTTTCATTTGGAAAGGTGTTTGAGGTTGCAAGAATTACCTACATTTATTGGCCACTTGATTGCACTCAAAAAACTTGATTTGTGGGCATGCTTGAGTTTGCAAAAATTACGTACATGTATTAACCAATTGAACGCATTCCAAAGTCTTTATTTTTCAAGATGTTTGAATTTGCAAAAATTACCTACATTTATTGGCCAATTGAACACTCCAAAACCTTGATTTATGGGTGTTTAGAGTTTGCAAGAATTAATTGTACATATTAGCTAATTGAATGGACTTGAAACTTGATTTGAATAATTGTTCGAATTTGCAAGAATTATTTACATGTACTGCCCAATTGAGTGCACTCCAAAACCTTCATTTATGAAGTTGTTGGGGCTTACAAGGATTGCTTACATCTATTGGCTAATTACATGACCTCCAAAAGCTACAATTGTTAAGTTGTTGCGGCTTGCAAGAATTATTTACATCTATTGTCCAATTGAGTGCATTCGAAAACCTTCATTTTAATGATTGTTGGAACTTGGAAAAATTATCTACATCTATTGTCCAATTGAATGCACTCGAAAAACCTTCATTTGAATGATTCTTGGAGCTTGCAAAAATTACCTACATCTATTGTCCAATTGAGTGCATTCGAAAACCTTCATTTGAACTATTGTTCAAGCTTGCAAGAATTACCTACATCTTTTTGGCTAATTGAGTGCATTCGAAAACTTTCATTTGAATGATTGTTCTAGCTTGCAAAAATTAACTACATCTTTTGGCCAATTAAATGCAATCCAACACCTTCATTTGAACGATTATTCGCGCTCACAAAAATTACCTACATCTATTGGCCAGTTAAGTGCACTCCATAACCTTGATTTGTGGGCTTAGTCGAGATTGCAAAAATTATTTATAATATTGGCCAAATAAGTGCACTCTAGAAGCTTGATTTGTGGGGTGTTCGAGTTTGCAAGAACTACCTACATTTATTGGGCAATTGAGTGCATTCCAAAACATTCATTTGTCGAGGTGTTTGAGCTTACAAGGTTTACTTGCATCTATTGAGCAATTGAATACACTTCAAAACCTTCATTTGTTGGGGTGTTGGAGCTTGCAAGTATTACCTATATTTATTGGTGAATTTAGTGTAATCCAAAACCTTCATTTGTCAAATTGTTTGAGGTTGCAAAAATTGCTTACATCCGTTGGTCAAATGAATGCACTCCAAAACCTCTATTTGGACCATTGTTCACGCTTGCAAGAATTACGTACATCTATTGTCCAATTGAATGCTCTTCAAAATGTTGATTTGTCAAGGTGTCAAGGAGTTTGCAACAATTATGTACATGTAGTGGCTAATTGAGTGCAATCCAAAGCATTAATTTGTCAGGGTATTCAAACTTGCAAGAATTATCAACATATATTGGCCAATTGATACACTCCAAAACTTTCATTTGTTAGGATGTTCGAACTTCCAAAAATTATCTATGTATATTTATTGATTCAATGCATTCCAAACCTTCAGTTGTCAAGGTGTTTGAATTGGTAAAAGTTCAAAATTATGACTAAATGTAAATTATAATGCATAGGATTTTAAGCAAAACAAGAATTGTATATTGTGACAACAAGATTTCATTCATTTTGAATTATTCTACATATCTAGCTTTGAAAATAAAAATATGCTATAAAAATCATGAACATTTAATTGATTCATGATGGCGCTTTTATATTGTAAATGTACACCAATAAATTTATAAAGGTTTTTAAAAAACCATTGCGTGACAACATTTTTTTTTAATTTTGAAAATCCAATTTATTGTTGTCAAATGATTAAAAATGTATTTAGCCCAAGTATATCTTTAATGGAAGAACATTTTACAACCTCAAAAATTCATAATCATCAGTATTATCGTAACATAATGTAATAATGAACAAATTTTTAATTTGTATGATTGATCTCCACGACTTCAAGAAATTTAGATTGTTTTGACGAAAATATTATTTTTAATGGTTATTATTATATGGGTAAATTTTCATTAAAATTGGTATTTTTAATTATTTAATTATAATTATAATTATTTAAAAATAGATTATAAATTTAAAAAATTGAACAATTAAATCATTAATATGTGCACCAATTCCATAACCATATAAACCATCATCTACTGCAACTTTTAAAGGTTCGTTCACAATGATAGTTCCAAAGAAAAATGTTTAATGTCTTTTAAAAGATTTTGAAGTCCAACCTTGAATTTTTATTTTATTGAAATGATAACAATTGCATTAAATTCTTGCATGTTAATAAATAAAAGGATGTCTTGTTATATTAATAATTTTCTTTAAAATATTTTGGATATTATGTAAATGTTTTTTGAGATTTTTAAACTAAATACATTAATTATTTTAAACTTCATAATTTGAGTAATCAAAAGGAATTTTTTAAATCATGCAAATTGATTTCAAACTTTTTGTACAAGAAAAACATGTTTTGTTTAAATCAAGTATGTGTTCGTTGGGTAAACTTGATGAAAAAACAAATCATATCAATTTTGAACCAAATGGTTACAAGGGAAAGGACTCATGTGTTAATACTAATTTGCTAGTTATCTATATCCACAAAACTCAAAATTTTCTAGTTCAAAGCATTCACATGTGTACTTGTAAACCATAATATCAATGCCCAATTATGTATGCATGTGAAAAATCACTAGCACCACATGAATTATCTTATCTTGGGCTATTCAATTTTGTTCACTCAAATTTTTTCCATGTAATTGTTATTTAAAAAAGTGGCCCTAACAAATGTTGGAAGTTTTATTCCTTTTTTTGTGAATTCAAATTGTGAACGAACCCTTCATTAAAAAAACCTTGTAAATATCCACCATCATGCATCAAACATGGACAAGTGTTGAAAATTGTCAAATTGTGATAGTATTTTGTTTACATTATATACATAGCTTGCATTCGGCTTGTCCAATCATTTGAGTTTGTAATAACTATTTAGGTCTATTGACCAATTGAATGCCTCCAAGAGCTTCATTTGTGGGGGTATTTGAACTTGCAAGAATAGATGTATGTCTATTGACCATTCAAGTGCACTCCAAAAACTCATTTAATATGGGGACGTTTGAATTTGAATAAATTAATTGTACATCTATTGGTACTTGAATGCAACCCAAAAGCTTCATTTGTTGGTATATGCATTCAAAGTGGACCAAAAATAACACATTAGAACTTCCCAAAAAATTCAAGACACAAAGGCTTATTGTGGATGTCATTTAAGAAAATATTAGTCATGTGATCCAAATTACATATGGCCATTTGGTAAGTATTGATTTTACATAACTTTTATACTATGGTATTTTAACAACAAATTATATATATCTCAAAATGTAAATTCTAAATTTTATAAATAGAAACATGTAACAACTAATATAATTCATTATTGCAACAATGATTTTGTACTTCTTCAAAATATTTTTTTCATGATTGAAAAAACAACCATTGTTATTGTAGATGAATAGGATGGTAGGTGGTAACCTACATGAAACAATGAAAGTAATATCCATTGCAATGGCCCTTTCATGATCTTAAATCATTTTTACTACCTTTGTTGGCTTGTAGCAAGGTAGGTGGTAATCGATAGGCAACATGTAGGGCTACAACAACAATTACAAGCTTTATAACACCTTTCCTTGTGCTTTTATTTTCATTCTTAAGGTTTGTTACAAATTATGTAATTTACTCTTTTGTTACAAATTATGTTTTCTAAACAATTGGTTTTGAACCCATTTAATATAACCTTTTAGGACCCAACAAGTACTAACAACCCAAGGAAGAACATCCTAGGATTCATGCACACTTGCACAAATGTGGGATGGAAGTGAGCCCCAAGCATTTTAAAGTGAAGATCATTTTGAAAGTTGGAGTTTCAAAGTGTTTTGAATCTTTGGGACAAAAATGTAAATAATAAATTAAGTCCCAAATACATTATTGTAAAGGTTTTGAAGTGTAAATATCAAAAGTGGATTCGCATTTTGCAATATTTGGAGTTTTGAGTTGAAAGTTATGGCCAAAAAAAGGTCATGAATCAAATTCACAATGACTAGGGGAAAAATGTTTTGGATTCATCCAAGGTTATGTAATTTAGTTGTACTTGTGATCATAATATTAACATGTTTAAATGATTGATGTATTGTGTGGTTTTTAATATTTCCATTTTCACTAGTTTCAATAATTTAATTTATGTTTGTAATTATAATGGAATATCATATCAATTTACATATAAAAATGTCAAAGATCTGAAAATGCGATAGTGGTTCAAATAAAATAAATATAAAAATGACATCCATGTACAATAAATTGTGGAAGAAATAAGATAAATTGTTTTTATTATTCTAGTTGATGGTAAGTCATATTTGCATGAAGGACAAAAATTATCAAATTTAAAAGACATAAAAACCATTTGATTTTATCAATTAATTGTGTTTGTTCTATTACAATATTTTCATCTTCTATCCTTTTCTGCAATGTCAATAATATTTTTTGAAAATTTCATAAGTTACAAATACATTAAAATTCATGCATATCCCTTGCAAACACAATGGTCATATGTTGAGTTCACTTTATTTTGTAACAAGCTAACATTCAAGACAACATATGCTCCATGAGATATTGAAATGATTTTTGTCACTAAAATTGAACAAAAATCCAAAATATGAAAAAAAAATAAAAATTCAAAGTTTGTCACATTAAGATATGTCAAAATTCTAAGGTTTCCAATTACACATTTGGTATTCTTGGAAAGCCCTCAATGCATAGGGGTCCACACATTGGCTTTGTGACATTTCACTAGAAGAAAATTTGTCATTTGCAATTTTTAAAAAAAACATTTGCAACTATATTGACGATTTGTAATTACAAAAAAAATTCTTCTAGTGTTTGGAACCATGTTACACAAGTTATTGAATATTGAACATTTTTTCAATGACAATTGAATTAAATCAAAATGAAAAAAATGGAGGAATTCAGGTGCATTCTTGGTACTATCGAAAAAATCTTGAATGATTAAGATTTAATGGAATTTGTTTCATAATTTTTAGACCTAAGGTACATGAGGTATTTAATTTTGAATTATTTTTCAATTGATATTTCAAATAAATTAGAAAAATTAGGTTTTGGAAAAAAAAAAAAAAAAAAAGTTCAATAATATGTTCACACTTAGAGAAAACATGTTTACCATGCAATTCAAGTAAAATTTCCTTTCATATTTGGATCTTCAAAAATTGAATATATACTTTGCATAATAATGTTCATATGTTGAGTTCACGTTATATTTATGTAATGGGTTCACACTTCGACCCATCGTGCATGCCACACTATTTACCTTGCAAAACAATGTTTATATGTTGAGTTCAGCCAATGTTGGGCAAATATGACATTAAAAAATAAATCCATTGGATCTACTTTTCAAAATAAAATTTGAGAATGGAACGAGTTATTTTGTATTTTTTTAAGAAAACCCATTTCAAAAAGGATATCAAATACATTTAAAAAATATTTCACCAGTTTTTGAGAATGTTGAATATATAATCAAACAATATCTATTGGATAGTCAAGTTAGTTTTCATAATCTGGATTAACTTTTTTCAAACCTAATTAAAAGCTTTCAAAAACTTCGGATACTTCATCTATATACTTTTGAACATTCACTTTCTATCCCTATCAACCACCCTACACCTTATACCCTACACCCTATACCTGGATCTGGATATCAAGTAGGTATGGGGGTAAGGAAAAACAATTTGAAATCTAGATTCTACTCTGAATATCACAAGACCATCATAACCTTGAGATATTTCATCAAATATGATATCTCTCAACTATCGCCTTGTCCTAGGTCCATTATTTTGAAAATGTCCCCACCCTAGGGCTTTACCCTACACATAGTGACTACTAAATCAATTGAGCCAACAAATAATTGTTTTTGGTTGACCAAAGTTACTCTTATTTCCCGAAAGGATCAATCCTCAAATAATCCTCTTTTTTATTTTGTAAATTCAAATTAGTCATATTATTAGCCAATCATATATTTACTCCATGTAAAATGAATCCCAAAAGAACAGACCCCCCAGAATAGCCTTATTTCCAAAAAAGGCCAACCCCCAAATTCCTCTTATTCCCCAAAAGGATTTACCTTCAAAGTAATCTTATTTCTCAAAAAGAATTAACCCCAGATTTAATCTTATTTCCCAGAAGGATTAGCCCTCAAAGTAGCCTTATTTCTCAAGATGAATTAACCCCAGATTGATCTTATTTCCCAAAAGGATTAACCGTTGAATTAGTTCCCACTAGTCAAAATAAAATTTATGAACACAAAATAGATTTTCAATTTGAGAGAGAGAGAGAGAGAGAGAGAGAGGCTACACATGAGGAAGCAACAGATAGGGTGGAAGAGAGAAATAGACTCAGCAAGAGAGCAAGGGAAAGAGAGAGAGAGAGAGAAAAGAACAAATCAGGTCTCAAGATCTCAAATTGGCAGGAGTTGGGTGGCTCACTAGCGTCCAGAATTTCTTGCAGGCGCCGTCGGCCTCCTGCTCAAACACTGGTCACTAACTTTTGACCCGGTCACTGACTCACTAATTTTTAATATGGACTGCGTCAGTAACGGGCTGGATACCCAACAGTTCCCTAGCTAATCATGGTGGTTACCTCAGTGGTTTTTTTTACTACCTACCTAGTGGTGGGTTGCTAGTAGGTAGGTAGTAAAATTAGCCCTACCCTATGTGTGAACCATCCATTTACCTAGTAGTTACCTATTTTCCTACCTATCTACCTATATACGAGACCTACTTATTACAAAATTGGTTACCAAGGTGAAACCAAATATTAACCCAGTTGAGGTTCATCCACAATTGAGTCATAATGGGCATCCAGTGGATGGTGCACTGGTGGGTGGTGGTTCACTGTGGCCAGGTGATTAGGAGAAGTGTTAGTAAAGACACAAAGTACCTTCCTAGTTCTTTTTTTCTTTTGGGGGCGGGGTGGGGGGTGGGGGGCGACAAGCCAATTTGATTGGCCCATTTCTCCCCAAAAAAAACACTATGGAGGCTCCTCAAAATAGAAGGTTCTGTTTCGATGTATATAGTTCCTGCCCATCGGCCTGCCTATATAAGTGAAAGGCGAACAACATTTGCCAAAGAAGATGGGATAAAAGTGAGTTGCTTAAATGGAGAACATGTTGAGGAACACATTGTGAACTTGGGGAACATATTGGGAACCCATTAGGAACTTAGAGGGAACATGGTGGGAACACATTGGGAAACAGGGAAAAATGAAAAAAACCCTTTCCGTCCCCTCAAACTTTAAAGGAATAGAAGCTAGGCACCTTGGGCCTTCCCATTGGCTGAAAGGAAAACAAATCTCTCTTCCCCCCCCCCCCCCCCCCACCGTTCCCAATAAAACTTGCATGGAAAGTCGACTGTCCAAGTGGACACTGGAGAGTCCACTCTCCCACCAAATGCAGCTTGAAAGAAAAACCTCCCCTTCAACCTGGCACCAATGATTTTATTATTAAATATAATTATACCTTACGATTTATACATTGTAAGGAAATAAAGAAACAAAACAAATAAATTATTATTCTTAAACATCCACAATGGGAGAGAATGTCTTCCAATCCTTGCTACCAATCCCTAGGGTAAGGTGTGAAAAAGTCTCCAAAAAAGTTATAAGCTTAAATCTCATTGGTTTTGCCAATGATCCATCACAACAAGGGGTTTCTAAATTTTCCCTCAAAACTTCCTTGTTATAGGAATTTTTTTTTATATATCTTCAGTCCTCCTCCTCCACTTCCTCTTTCCCTCTTGTTTTTCATTGCTTGTGTATATATAACAAAAACCAAGCTCCTTTGGATCGCAACTAGTTGTACTAGATTACTCTTCTGATGGGGTGGTGGACCCAAAACCAACTGGCAAGAACAAAAGAGTGGATGGGTGAGGTTGAACTAGTAGGAAACCCTCACAAAAGACTGTGGTGGGGTTGGCCAGGCCATCATTGTTATCTGATGAAAATTTTCAAATGGTTTGTTTAGTTTATCAACTTTCTCTTGGTGAGAATTAGAGGACTACACTACTAGTAGTCTGCAAAAAACCTTCGAGGCAAGGGAAACAAGGCCATCCTTTCCACAGACTTTGAGATTAGTACATATGTATGTAAAACTAGCTTCTAGTTGAAACTTTTTGTGACCGAAGTTGGAGTGGAAGGTGTTGTGGACCCTCCTCCCCCTTTACTTTTTCTCTTGCAGGTATTTCAAATTTCCACTCTTCCAATCTGTATCCACCAGCTCTTTCCACTTTACTGTTGTACCTAGGTAGTTTCAGTATGAATTATATAATTTTTAGAATTATTGAAATTCTCAAAAAATATTTATTCAAAAAAAAGAATTATGAAGGAAAATAAAGATTGCTTTAATATGTACAAGAATGTTTTTTTTTCACTTGAAATTTTCAAAATAAAATAATTATTGGGCAGTGAGATGTTGAACTTGCCATATACTCTCAGTGTTTTTATTTTTTCAAGTTTTTACCAGAGTGTTAGTACCAGCTTGTGAGCATCCCAAAGAAAAATAATAGCAATAAATGGTGACTTGTTATTAGAACCTTTCAAAAATAAAATAAATAATCTGTTTATCCACAACAGCAAACAATAGACATCTGGTGAAAATTACTCAAAATATCTCATTTCTGATAAACGTTTTTTTTTCCAAAGAACAAGAAATTATATTCATTTTATAGAAAAAAATCACAACAATGCAAAATTTGGTAGCCAAAAAAACCGATGATTGTACTTCTGTATACAACTCCCCTCTCACTCCTCAAGGTGATCTCCAGTACATATGGCTCAAGTTTGCCATTTGATTCTTGTAATGAAAGTCAATATCTAGAAAACATTTCAAGGATGAATTGCATTACAAATTGGCCCAGTTTCAAAAAGTGGACGAATTATTAGGATACATAAGTCAGCTTGGGAGCAGTAACTTAGGAAAACCGAAGGTATAACATTTTTCAATTTTCAAATATCCACATCATAAATGTGGTGAAAGAAGGTGACATATCTGAGGAGTAGAAGGCCCCCTATATAGGGATTAGAAGCAGATGTGGTATGTAGGGATCTGACAAATTATGATTTGTTCTACCATCCAAAGTCTGAATTGGCTTTCTTTTTTCCTTTGCCTGTGATGATGGCAGCAGAGGGAGGCCTTTTTTCCAAGGTGAAGGGGTGGAGCCGGTCTAGGACCTGCTAAGGGTTCAGTATTTGGTGGATTGCATGTGCTACTATTTCACACATCACTGGCCCACCGAAAAAGTGGCAGAAGGGAACTTGAGCATGCTGGAGGTTATCATCTTATGACCTTCCATCTTATGGTGGCCCGGCAGAGACTCGGAGGAGATTCAAGACTCTGAAGACTCCTCAGCGGGATGTGCTATGTCAGTTTGATTAATATGACTGAACAGGCTTTTCCCTCAGATGGATCTCTGCATCTCCAGTCATAGTAATTTGTCTACATGTCTGGGTTGTTGGCTGCGACTTGTGCACTGCAAACTGCATTTTATATTCCCCATACTTACTGCTACCAATCCTTCCCGCCCCCCACCCCAAACTTAAAAGGAATAAAAGCAAGGCACCTTGGGCATCCCATTAGCTGAAAGGAAAACAAATCCTTCCCCCCTCCCTCCCTCCCTCTTCAAAAAAACTTGCATGGAAAGTCCACTGTCCAAGTGGTCACTGGACAGTCCACTCTCCACACCAAATACAGCTTGAAGAAGAATCCTACCCTCCAACCTCCCACCAACCACCCCCCCTCCCCCCAAACCAAGGCACCCTGAGAGCATGATTGGGCCTTCCCATTGGCCGGATAAATTTCTCTTGGCAAATGAGTTTGTCACAATTTTTCGCCTGGGCTAATACCCCTTGCAAAGAACAACCCACCTATAGAGGTGAGAAGGGGAGGATTTTGGGCAGAACGTTTTGAAATCAGATGCTGTTGGGAACACCCTTGGGGAACACATTGAGAACATGAGAAAAAACTTGGGAACATGGTTGGAACACATCAGCAACTCAAAAAAAAAAAAAAAAAAAAAAACTCCCCCCTCCCCCCAAAACCCAAATTAAAAAGTTGGCCCCCCTGAGTGGTTGCTGCACGACCTCCCATTGGCTGCATGCAATTTCTATTTCCAAAACTGTTAGTCACCATTTTTGGCCTAGGCTAATGGCAGGGAAATAAATTTGGGGACATAGTCACCTCTCCTATTAATTAGATGAGGAACCTCCCAAGTTCTTTTTTTTTTTTTTTTTTTTTTTTTTTTTTTTTTTTTTTTTTTGGCGACATGCCAATTTCATTGGCCCATCACTCAAAAAAAATGAAACTACGGAGACTCCCCAAAACAGAAGGCTCTATTCCGAAATATATAGTTCCTTCCCTTTGGCCCACCTATATAGGTGAAAGGAGGACACCATTTTCCAAGGCATATGGGATAAAAGTGAGGTGGTATGGAGAACATGTTGGGGAAAATATTGCGAAATTGGGGAACATATTGGGAACTTGAAAGGAACATAGTGCAAACACATTGGGAAGCCGGGGAAAATGAAAAATATATCTCCACCCCCCCCCCCCCCCCAAATAAAAGGAAAAAAAGCAAGGCACGTCGAGTGCATGCTTGAGCCTTCCCATTGGCTGCATGAAATTTCTCTTCCCAAAAGACTTGGTCACCATTTTTGGCCTGGGCTAACAGCCCTTGCAAAGAACACTCTGCCTATTTAGCGTTGGGGCACATTTGATTTAAAAATAGAACTGCCCGGTTCTTCAAACATTTCAGATCCAGAGAACTGCCAGGTTTCAAAGAAGAACAGGTGCTAATTTGACTAATTCAAATTTGCCCTACAACCAAAGTAAGCGTTGATTATGAATAATTTAGATAACTATTTTGGGTTAGTAATAATGCGAGGTCAAGTATGTAGACATATCAAATCCTAGATTTTCATAATGTAGAACCTATCCTTAAATGGATGAAAAAATTATAGTGGCACTTAATGATTGGTTTGATAGATGGGGAATAGATGTAGATGAATGTGGTTAATTATTCATCCACTTATTTCTTTCAAGTATATAAGGGGGAAAGATTGGAACTTTTGGGTTCATAATTTGCATTCAATAATTTCATGTTGTTAGTTGAATCAAGACTTGTAAAAATATCATATTTGAATAAGAATCCTTGAAAAAATAAAATGTGAAGATTATTGTGAATACAATTGTATTAACTTTACAGTCTAATGAATGATCGCCATTAAGGAGAATCTTTAGGGGTGTGTGATGAACTCCTTTGGGGTGTAAATTTCACATAAATATTCAATTTTAGGCATGTGGGTGATCCTATCCAACAAGAGTATGAAGTCTCATGTTGAAAATCATGTGAATGATGAATATTGCAATTGTTGTTTTGAAGTATGTTTGATAGTTTACCTGCGTGCTAAAAAGGATTAATCAAAAATTAATCCTTAGTTCCGAACCCCCTCCTAGGTTATAGTAACATCTACCCTCATAATATTATATGAGGTGGATGCACACACTTCAAACCCATGGACCCATGCCCAACCCACACATGTAGTACAAGGGCATGGGACCAAGCATAGTATGTGTGGGTGGTATACTTGCAAAATTTCCACGCTTTGTTTCAGTCATTGGATCCAACATTTTTGTATAACAATGGCCTCATTGCAGCAAAAGACGGTTACATTACACATGGTACTAGTGTAGGTGCTAGGTTTACCATGGCCACCCACCTATGTATAACATGTCTATCTCTCTACAATATATATTTTTCCATTTTAAGTTTATTTATTATGACCATCCATGTACCTTCCTTCTCCCTCGTAAGTTCAAGCTACTATAATCAAAATCACCCATGTCACCAAGTAAAGATGACTTGCCCAACATGATCTATGCCACAGGGATAAACATTCACATTAGGTGAAATCAGCAAACAAGAAACATCTGGATGTAAAACAAAAATCATGACAATAATGGAGCTTGGACGGAACCAATAAAACATGTTTACTGTTCAACCCTACATTGCAACCTATATCCTCAATTATGAAATGGAAATCGACTACTTGTGTCCAAAACATATGTGAATGAATGGTTGAGTGCGCATAGATTTGGTAAACTTGTACCTGCCGTCAATGGTGGCACAATCCTTCTAGGAAGTTCTAGGGGAAGAGAAAACAAATAAGAAAGATATGTGAGAAGAAGAGTTTATGAAAAAAGGGGATAAAAGGAGTAAGAGTAGAGAGTGGAAATTTTAGGGAGATCATGAAGAGGAAAGGCATTAATATGTCTAGAGAGTCATTGGAAAGATCAAGTTCTCCGAATCTATGTTGTGATGAAAACACTTTATAACATGTTTGTTTTTGAAAGGGCAAAGGACTTCTAACATGTTTTAGGAGAGTAGAAAGGGAAGAGAAAACATATAGGAAAGGAGTTATTGAATGGAATTTGAGTAATGGGAGGTATGGAAAGTTCATTCTCTCACCTTAAAAAAAGGTGTTGATGTTTCACGAGGGTCACCAAATATATATATATATATATATATATGTTATGCGGATCCATGGTGTGATCAATACACCTCCATTCTTGGGTGAAAATGCCTTTCAAGCTTTAGATAAGACGCCCATGTGGTGCGTCCTCTTGATTTTATGATGGAACTTGTTTTGCACAACTTTTTTCCTTGGATTTTTTGAAACTACATGTAGAAATTTGATATTAGTTTATGAGCTTGCTTGTTGAATACCAATAATTTTGTTGTTTCGTTGCACCATTTAAATCAACCAATATGAATTGAAATGATATCAAAACAAACTCTTTCATTTGGGATTCATTTTGCTATAACAAGTAAAATTTGTGTAAGGAAAATTTGTCAATTGGCATTGACTATGTTCATATATAAAATTTGTAAGGATTGCAACTTTCAATGTAGATTGTGAGTAACTCCAGAGTGGTTTAAATCCAACAACACAATTATTTAAAAAAATTCTTGGACATTATTCTTGTGATTGTGTTGCAATTCCTTGGGAATTGCAACCCTAGTGGTCAAAATTAGTGGAAAAAGTAATGAAATGAAAATGAATTAGATTAATTAAGCGGTTTTAATTAAAGAACCCAAAATTTGAAGAATTCAAATTTTAGCATCAATCCTTAAAGTTATTGGTTAATAAAGTTATTGTACATTATAATGCGTATGATTTAAAAATAAACTAAAAATATATATTACGTCAATAAAATTTCATTCATTTTGAATTATTGTCCATACATAAAAATAATTTGGGTTTGAAAACAAAAATATGTTATAAAAATCATGAATATTTAATTGATTCATAATTTTATTTTTATAGTGTAAATGTACATTGATAAATTTATAAAGCTTTTCAAAAAACCCTTGAATGACAACATTTTTTTATAAACTTTGAAAATCTAATTTATTGTTATCAAATGATTAAAAATATATTTAGCCCAAGTACATCTCTACTGGACGAACATTTTACAACTTCAAAAATTCACAATCATGAACATTATTGTAACATAATGTAATAATGAACAAAAATTTTAATTCATATGATTGATATTCACGACTTCAAGAAATTTGGAAAGCTTTAATGGGGAAATTTTTTTTAATGGTTACCTCTTTATATGGGTAAAATTTCATGGAATTTTTTTCATTAAAATTGGTACTTTGAAATTAATTTCTTATAATTATAATGATTGTTAAAGGCCCTACAAATCAATTTTTTTTTTGAAGAACTAAATCATTAATATGTGCACCAATTCCATAACATAACGACGAATCATGATATAAACCATCGTCTATTGCAACTTTTCAAGGTTCATTCACAATGATAATTCAAAAAATGAATGTTTAACTTTTAAAAGATTTTGAAGTCCAACTTTTAATTTTTATTTTATTGGAATAATAACAATTGCAGTGGATTATTGTATGTTAATACAATAAATGATATTTTATTATAATAATGATTTTTTAATTTTTTTGAATATAATGTAAATGTGTTTTTGAAATATTTAAACTGAATATATTAACTTTTTAAAATTTATTTTTTGAGTTATCAAAAGAAATGTAAAAAATCATGCAAATTGATTTCAAACTTTTTGTACAAGAAAAATTTGTTTTGTTTAAAGCAAATATTTGTTCATTGGGTGAACTTGATGAAAAAAAAAATCATATCAAATTTTCAGAGGCTTGAAATTTTGAACCAAATGGTTGTAAAAGAAAATATTCATTTTATATAGTAATTTGCTAGTTGTCTATATCCATTAAGCTCAAAATTTCTAGTTCCAAGCATAGGTAATATGTGTATTTGTAAACCAAAATATTGATGCAATTATGTATGCATGTGAGAAATCACTAGCACCACATGAAATATTTTATCTTGGGCCATTCAATTTTGTTCACTCAATCATTTTCCAAGTAAATGTTCTTTTTAAAAATAGCCTTAAAAATGTTGGAATTTTAATTCCTTTTTTTGGAACTCAAATTACGAACAATCCTTTCATAAAAAAATATTTTGTAAATATCCACCAACATGCATCAAATGTGCACAAGTGTTGAAAATTGTCAAATTGTGATAGTATTTTGTTTACATTGTATATGTAGCTTGCATTCACCTTGTCCAATTGTTTGAGCTTGTAATAACTACCTACATCTATTGACCAATTGAATGCACTCCAAAAGCTTCATTTGTTGGGGTGTTTGAGCTTGCAAGAATGTATGTTTATTGACCAATCGAATGCACTCCAATTATCACTCATTTAATATGGGGGCATTCAAATTTGCAAAAATTAATCATACATCTATTGGTTGCTTGAATGCAACCCAAAAACTTCATTTGTTGATACATGAATTCAAAGTGGACAAAAAATAACACATTAGAACTTCCAAAAATATTCAACACAAAATCCTATTATGGATGCCATGTAAAAAAATATTAATTACATCATCCAAACAATGCAATTTACATATGGCCATTTGGTAAATATTAATTCTACAAAGCTTTTATACTATAATATTTTTACAATAAAATCTATATATATCAAAACAAACAATTTAATTTTGATTTAAAAAAACATGTATCAATTGATATAAATCATTATTGCAACAATGATTTTGTACTTCCTACACAGTTTTTTCATGATTGACAAAACAACCATTGTTGTTGTAGATGAATAAGATGGTAGGTAGTAACATGGATGAAATAATGAATATAATATCCATTGCAACACCCCTTTTCATGATCTTAAATCATTTTTATTACCTTTGTTGGCTCGCAACAAGGTAGGTGGTAAGCAATAGGCAACATATAGGGCTACAAAAAAATTACAAGCCTTGTAACACCTTTCCTTGTGTTATTATTTTCATTTTTGAGGTATGTTACAAATTATGTACTTTATTCTTTTTGATATTATGTTTTCTAAATAATTGAGTTCTTCCTTGGGTTACCAATATTTGTTGGTCTTAAAAGGCTGTATTGAATGGATTCGAGACCAAGGTTATGGCATGAGAGATGGTAAAAGTTAGGGAACATCCTAAGACTCATGCACACTTGCACAAGTATGGGATGGAAATGAGCCCCAAACATTCTAAAGTGAAAATCATTTTGAAAGTTGGAGTTTCAAAGTGTTTTGAATCTTTGGGACAAAATTGTAAATAATAAATTAAATCCCCAATAAATTATTGTAAAGGTCCTAAAGTGTAAATATCAAAAGTGGATTCGCACTTTACAAAATTTGGAATTTGGAATTTAAAGTTATGACCAAAAAAGAGAGGTCATGAATCAATTCACAATTTGAGTTTTAACCACTAAAACATAGGAGCATGGATCAAATGACCTTTGATCGAGGTGTGCAACATGGCATATGAAATTTTTTATTGAAAATTACAACTTTGTAATGTGAAATTTTTGGATCAAAATTCATATGGAAATTTTATGACCCCACAAATCATGGGATTCATAAATTGGGAATTCATGAATTTCACTTGGGAGTTGCAAGGATTTAAACCATTTTGATGCAACCTTCACCACCAATCAAAGAGCAAGGAGCTAGGGAGCATACCCATAAGTTTTCCTTATTTCCCCCCTTTTTGGAGCATTACCATCAATTTAAAGGTTTATACCCAATACCCTAAGTCGAACTTAAGGGCATGACAAGTTCCAATGTTGGCAAATGTTTTTATTTTTTCTTATAAGATAAAGGGGGGAAAGTTGGGAGAAGGGGGAAGTTTTCATAGGCATAAATTTATTTTGGTTTGACATAGGGGATCAAATAACTAGATTTTAATGTTTTTTGGAACCCAATTATATTATTACATTATTGTTTAAATGATTAACTTGGTTATCAATTCCCCTATTTATTTTGTTGATAACATGTGTATGTTATGTGTAAGGGTTGACTTTGAAATACCCAACTTGATAATTGTTTGGTATATTATCAAGGTAGATTTTTGTATGCAAATTTGAACCCCCAAAATAAAAATCTTCGTTGTCAGTGTAGTTCTCATAATTGTCAATAACATTGATCAAAAGTTGAAAGTTGAAAGAATAACCAAAAATGTTTTTACCCTACACATAGTGACTTTTAAATCAGTTAGGCCCACACATAATTGTATTTAGTGACCAAAATTACTCTTATTTCCTGAAAGGATCATTCCTCAAAATAGTCCTCTTTTTTATTTTGTTAAATTCAAATTAGTCATATGATTATCCAATCATATATTTACTTCATGTAAAATGAATCCCAAAAGAACAAACCCTCCAGAATAGCTTTACTTCCAAAAATGTCAACCCCCGAATACCTCTTATTCCCCAAAAGGATTAACCTTCAAAATAATCTTATTTCTCATAAAAAAATTAACCCCAGATTAATCTTATTAGTGAAAACGATGAACCCTTGAATTAGTTCCCACTAGTCAAAATAAAATTATGAACACAAAATAGAATTCAATTTGAGAGAGAGAGGCACATGAAAAAGCAACAGATTGGTTGGAAGAAAGAAAGAGACTCACCAAATGCTTTCCAAAAAATCGACTATTCTTCACAAATGTCATTGGGGGCTGGCTACTGCTTAGAATCCTGACCCAGATGGGTCGGTTCCCACCTTGTCGCATTACTGATACTGTCAACGAGCCCTGCTGACATGCACCTAAGACTGAGTGGGATTATTTGACCGAGTACCCACCAGCGCCCATCCTTTGGAAACCCCTTTATGATGGCGTTGTGGATGAACTACAACTGAATTACCATGGTTCCAACTTGCTAACCTATCTTGTAACTCCCCACTTCACTACTTAGGTAGCTACCTATGAAGCGGACAAGTAGGTAGGGAATGCAAGTGCTTATTAAGCAAGTGAGAAAGTAAGGTACTTGGTAGCAACTAGGTAGGTAGATGCATGTGATAGTTAGTGCATAACTAACCACTGTGATTAGCTATGGGACAGGAACACGATGAAAACTTGTTTCCAATCCACACACCATACGTTCTGCATGGTGTGCTGGTGGCTGTTGGTTGAATCTGGCCAAGTTGTACAAAGTGTAGACAGAGAGTGCAATATGGGCCTGGTTGATAGTAATAAGAATCACGTACCATCAGCTCTGAACAAGGAAGAGGCCATGTGAACTAATTAAAGTAGGAACCATCAAAGGACACTGGGAACAACCTCTTTTACCGATTTTTCATTTGCCAGGTTTGTATTAAAAGTCTTCCTTTCACCCCTGCGCTCCATAATTTCTTCTTCAATTATATATGGTACCACTTGAACTACTGTAAAAATCCAGCTGCAAAAGATGACCACCTGCCATGATGTCATTAACAATGTAGGATGCATGCATATCTTCGCCCTTCCATTGAGATTTCCACCGGATGGGAAATTAAGGACCTTTTCTCTATTGCAGGGATCCCAGATGGGTTTTTGGCTCACAATACTCTTACTATGCACCTGACCTTATGTGACCTTCCTTAGAAGCGGCAATTGCCAGTTTTGGATGCAAGGGGTGCTATTAAAATCACTTCATGTAATGTGAAAATGCCAAGAGTGAACCCCTTCCCCATTGGATCCTTTGCAACTCCGATGCTTGAACTCTGTACGCCTTAATGGTAATCCTTGGCTCACACCTTACTGGAGGAGTCTGCCTTCATATGTTGTCATCTCCTTTCTTAGATGGCCATACCACTACATCATTTTCTTGGAGCCTTCAAATTTTGTCAGTGTGGTATTGAGGGTTTGAAAGGAAAGGGTGTTCAAGGGTCAACTTATGCCAAAAAGGACATTATTGCCTACCCGAATTCTTCAGGCTCCTAATTTCACAGCTTCTGTCACATGTATCTTTCAACCCCTGTTTCGAAAGGAGTAGCATGTGATGTATGTGAATACTCCTTCCAACCAGAACATGTATCCATAGTTCCCCAAGTATGTTTCATGGAAGATTGTACCTAAACCTTTCAGCAAATTAATTTAGTATGTTAGATTGAGTAGACCTAAATTCTAAACTTATCAAATATGGGTGCTTCACATTTTGTTTGGATAAGAGGTACTCCTCAAGAAATAAAGAATCAGCTTTTACCCCTTAAAAAAACTCTGAGCCTGGATTGGTGACCAGTCCTTCTTCTAATATAGTAAATTTGATACCCAACACTGATTCTAACATTCAAGAGTAGTGACTGGGAGAATTCATTGTGCAAATAATAGGAGCTGGATAACAATGAATAGTGATCATGGTAGGAGTTAGACACACTCAAGTTAGCACATAATATTTGAAAAATTGTCTTGAGAAATAGTGTCAAGTGTCTTAGACTTCAATTACTTGTGTCCTGCAATGATAGAATTAAGTGTACAATTTCCTTATTACCAAGGTAGAATTGTGATATCATAATCATCCATTAAAATTCATGTCATTTTCTGGGGTTGGTTTCATACATGTCAGATCATTCAATGAGGCCACAATAATCCATCAATATTTACAATGCAATTCAGTGAATTTTGTCCATCAAATTTTCCAGTTCATTTTCATCCTCCATATTTCAAGCCGCTTCATGGGCTTACATTGATTCACAATACTCAAAGACCTTGTATAAAACGGCACAAAAAACATACCTTTTAAAACCCTTCATTTGGCTCTCAAAACACACCCCCCAAAACATTGGAAAATTTAGTTTTATGTGCAAGCTTGAACAAGAAGATGTCCAAAGAGACATCCAATGCAATAAAGTTCAAAGTGCACACCATGCAAATTAGTTGTCAAGTATTACATATAGGGTGATGTCCTAGGAGCAGGCATCAGCCAAAGGTGGACATGCCTTTGGGGAATGCCACGCCCCAAGGGCATTCCTATTCCTAAAGCAATAATGAGATCAAGCTTTACAAATGGCCAGGATCTCAAGGCTCTGTAGAGTGGGC
Organism: Sphagnum contortum; assembly: GCA_963920785.1. NCBI lineage: Eukaryota > Viridiplantae > Streptophyta > Sphagnopsida > Sphagnales > Sphagnaceae > Sphagnum > Sphagnum contortum. The sequence goes on from OY987282.1 coordinate 12,025,575, forward strand.
ACCTACACATATGGACTTCACTGTGTTTTTATAGCGGATGCTTCTGGAGGTTGCCCTACCCATACTTAGTGTAAAGGCCCTACCCTTTACAGTACAAAACATATGGTAGGACTTTATGAGTTGCTATTTGAGTTGCAGAAGTGGTGCAAAGGTTCAATGTGGACTGTGTTATGTCCAAATTTGATGCACATAAACATGTAGGGTGCCAAGTCCCCATCAGACTAGTGCAAAGTCGATTGAAGTCAATTGAAAGAAAAGAGAAGAAATATTTGACACTATGTGGAGCTAATATGCATGTCCCAGGTTCAGCCTTCTCATGTTGATGGGCTCAATAAGGTTTAGGCAACACACCAACATTTCTCAATTGATAAAATTGTTCCATCTGGAGGATGTGTCATTTGTGTTGTGGAACTTGGAAATTAGAGGGAAGTGTTTGGTTATGGGCCAATTGACATTTTGTGTACTTCACTTTATAGAAGAAGTTAATGTAATTAAGAGCCTCTTAAACTTTGATCATATATTTAACTCCATCCAATATGGAAACTCAAGTTGTTGCAAAGAATACGATAATGGCAGTAGTCGATTGGCGCCAAAAAATGGCCGCCCACCCAAAAAGTGGTGTGGGAATGTTTCCGTTGTTGGCCTTGGTTTAAATCTCATCTCCTTGCTTCCAAAAACCCATTGTTAATTTTCTCTTTTCTTCTTGCAATGGCTGCTTTGCATTTGTTTCCATACAAATAAAATAAAACATTTTTTTATGAAAAGAAAAAAACCCTCCAATGGGAATTTCTCATTCAGAAAGTTGGCAAATGTCTTATATAGGCTTGTAACCCATCATCTCATAAGCTTTTCTTGACATCCAATAACTTGTTATTACTAGATCATTTGCTAGCCATGCAAAAATTTCTAAACACGACCTCAAATTTTCATGCATTTTTTAATTCTTTCACTACCAAATTCTCATTCTATTAACTACTCCAAATTTTGTAAATAAGGGGGCCCAATAGCCAACACCTCAAGTGGTTGAGTTTCATGGCACAAAGGCCAAAGCAAGCACAATAAAGCCTGTGAATTATGGCTTTGCTTGCCACAAAGGCCGAATGATTCCCTTACAGATTATACATCATACATACACACTTGGTCTGTACACGCTTTAGTGTGCCCTGGACCTATGTTTGACGTTGTGTTTCTCTGGACCTGTAGGTAGCCTAATGTGTTTCCTAAGTCAGAAAAGTGAAGACTTACAAATGGATCTGAGAGCCCCAACTCTCATCATGCATGCACATGGAATGTTTCAACCTGACCTTTTATTTGTGAACCTCAATCTCTTGAATTGTATCTCGTAGTTGACACAAGTTTGTCTTCCCATTAGTGTAGGAATGATTGGGTCTCCTCTAAGCTATAGCTGTGTAAACTTCACAAAAATGTCACAGAAGTGATGTTTTACGAAATATGAATAAGAAGAGCTAAAAAATGTTAATAGCAGGGGCAGCTGATTCGACCCCCTGCCCCTGTGCAATATTAGGAACCAGAATTGGCTGCAGCAGCTGATTCCGCTATCTGACCAATCTGCTAATTCTGCCATAACCTATCTATTTTTCCACTGGCCCTACTGCTAGTAAAAGCCAAGAACAGACCAGTGAAGGCCAATACTGCCAGGTGTGCCCTCGGTTGGAATGTTAACCTGGCACAATCCACCTTCTATGGCCCATTCTCTGCTACAAAAAAGGTTGGTCACACCACATTCCATCACATAATTCAGGTTCCGATGTAATAATGTTAAGGGGACTTTGGTCCTGTGCCTCCTGAACCACCACAATATATATGTTTTGAGACCCTTATAGCGTTTTGGTTCGCCAGCCTTACAGACAACTACAGAGCAAAACCAATTGAAGGCATATTTTGACTGAACAGCCAGACCGAATGAAGTGAAGCGTTGGCATGGGTTTTTCTGGGCTGTGGTCCCCTCTTTTTGTTTTGGCCTTTACTTGTCTGGGTTGCTGATTATTTTCAATAAAGTTTGGCACAAATCTTTCAGATGGCCCAGTTCAGATTTGTTGGGTCCAGAAAGGCAACACACAGGACTCTCCAAGCTCTGATCTAGTTTCCACTTTGGTACAAAGGCAACTGGCACCCACAGGGCTCTTAATGGGCATAGTTTCCAAGTTGGAACGAAGGCCCACTGAATGCAACAATTTCCAACAGGGACACATAACGACTTCAATTCAGCAGTCTTATTGTACTCATTCCATTCCAACATACACACTCTTGAAGTGGTCGCAGCTCTCTCCATCCTCCTTAAGTACCTAACAACTCTGAGAGTAACCCAATTTTGACTCTTGAAATTTTAACATTTGAATGATATCAAATGCTTCAAGGACAAATCTGATGAAAGTCCATTATGGTAAACTTTAGGGTTCATACTAGTGTGTGAATATGCAAATTTGCACGTAAAAAGTTTTATTTCTTGAGTTTGTGGTGCTTAAGTTTGCATTCAACTCTTTTAACTCCCCACATAGATTTAGGAAAAATGAAATCCTGAGCTAGTAAATTCCAATGTCAAAAAGTTAATAGTGAAAATAATGTTGGATACCAAGGTGAGCATAAATGGTGTAGGTAGTTAAGTTTTAGAGGCCATTTGCTATGGTGCCACCAACTTCCTGTTGGCATAGGTAACATGAAACCCTGGGGGATGGTAAATATCCCTATAGAAACTTTGCAGGTCGTAGGACATTGGGTGTTCTCATTTCTTGTAGTGCAATGTTCTCCATAGTGAACATTTGTCCTTCTCTTAGAAGGAATCAAGAAAACACTTGAAACCCATGATCTGTTGTAGAAATTCTAAGGATACGAACCCTTCACCTATAGAACTGAGAAACTAGCCAGTACCGATAGGGCGTTCCATCGCATCAATCAACATTGACTGTATTCTTTATTTGATTAAGCTTTTGCAATCAGTCAAACCCTGCGGCAGGAATTTGTGGGCATCACACTGACCACAAAAGTCTAGTAATGGGGTTTAACGTCCTGCAAAAACCCTCTCCCATGTAACCTATTTTGTCGTCTTTATCACCTGACCCACTTGACCACTCTTCAATACCCTTTTGTTTTTTAGTCATTGGAGCAATGCATTCTGAAAAACCGACTATTCCTCATAATGTCATTGGGGACTGGCTACTACCTAGAATCCTGACCCAGATGGGTCAGTTCCCACCTTGCTGCATTAGTGGCAATGTCAACAAGCCCTGCACTACAGGTAGAAACCGGCCCCCTATATGAACTGTAAGTTGTGTACAGAGTGTTGACATGACAAGCAGCAGGAACTGGCCTCACATCATAAGCCATAGCTGACACCCAAATGACATGCACCTAACACCAAGTGGGATTATTTGACCGAGTACCCACCAGCGCCCAGCCTTTGGAAACCCCTTTATGATGGCGTTGTGGATGAACTACAACTGAGTTATCATGGTTCCAACTTGGTAACCTATCCCCCCTTCCCCACCTAGGTACCTACCGATGAAGTGGGCAAGTACCTTGGGAAGTAGGTAGGGAATGCAATTGCAAATTATGCAAGTGAGAAAGTAAGGTATTTGGTGGCAACTAGGTAGGTGAATGGTTAGTGCATAACTAACCACTGTGATTAGCTATGTATAGGAACACAATGAAAATTTGTTTCTAATCCACACACCATCCATTCTGCATGGTGCGCTGGTTAGTTGAGTCTGGCCAAGTTGTACAAAGTGTAGAGTCTAGACTGAGGGCAACATGGGCCTGCTTGATAGTAATAAGTATCCAGTACCATCAGCGCTGAACAAGGAAGAGGCCATGTGAACTAATTAAAGTAGGAACCAGCAAAGGACACTGGCCAGAATCTCTTTTACGGATTTCTCAACTGCAAGATGCTACTAAAAGTCTTCCTTTCACTCTTGGACTATGGACCGCTTTTACCGATTTTTCATTTGCAAGATTGTACTAAAAGTCCACTGACACTGGGTGAAGTCAGGAAACAGGAAACACAAGAATCGTGACAATAATGGAGCTTGGACGGAACCAATAAACACGTCTACAGATCAACCCTACATTGCCAACTCTATCTTCAATTATGAGATGGAAATCGACTACTTGTGTCCAAGACAGAGATGAACGAATGGTTGAGTGCGCACGGAATCGGTAAACGTGTACCTGCCGTCAGTGGTGGCACAATCCTTCTAGGAAGTTTTAGGGAAGGAGAAAACTAATAAGAAAGATATGTGAAAAGAAGAGTTTATGAAGAAACGGGAGGAAAGGAGTAAGAGAAGAGTGTGGAAATTTCAGGGAGATCGTGAAGTGGAAACGCATCGATATGTCTAGAGAGCTATAGAAAAAATCAGGTTCTGTGAATCTGTGTTGTGATGGAGACACTTCATAACATGTATGCTTTTGAGAGGGTAAAGGACTTCTAGCAGGTTTTAGGAGAGCATGAAGGGACGAAAGAACTTATGCGAGCGGAGTTAATCAATCGAATTTGAGTGGTGGGAGGTATGGAAAATTCATTCTCTCACCACAAGAGACAAGGGCCACAAAAAAAAAGAAAAAGAGATGCTATGCAGATCCCTGGTGTGATCAACACACCTCCAGTCCAGGGTGAAAATGCTCCTTCAAGCTCTAGACAAGGCAACTGTGTGGTGCGTCCTCTTGATTTTATGATTGAGCTTGTTTTGCACAACTCTTTTTCTTGGGTTTTCTAAAGCTACATGTTGAAATTTGATACTAGTTTATGAGCTTCCTTGTAGAGTACCAATAATTTTGCTTGTTTTTTTTGTTGCATCATTTAAATCAGCCGATACGGAATGAAGTGATATCAAAACAAACTCTTACATTTGGGATTCATTTTGCTATAACAAGTAAAATTGGTGAGAGGAAAACTTGTCAATTGGCATTGGCTATGTTCATTTATAGAATGTGTAAGGATTGCAACTTTGATGTAGATTGTGAGGAACTCCAAAGTGGTTTAAATCCAACAACATAGTTATTAAACAATTCTCTTGGACATTATTCTTGTGATTGTGTCCTAATCGATTAAAAATTGCAACCCTTGGTGGCCAAAATTAGTGGAAATAGTAGTGAAATGAAAATGAATTAGATTAATTAGGTGGTTTAAATGAAAGAACCCAAAATTTGAAGATTTCAATTTTTAGCATCAGTCCTTAAATTATTTGGTTAATATTTCATCATACCATTATGTGCTGATAGTCAATTATTGAATTATATTTTGTAACTTACTTTGCATGAAAATGATCTTCTTTTGTGACTCACTTCACTTTTTGAAAGAAAATTAACACACCTCAAAAAATTGCAAATATGGGAATGGAATTTTTTTAAATTTAAATAATATTGCAAGATGAATGTGGTACTGTTTAATGCATAGATTATTGTCTTGTTCAACTTTAACAATTAACTATATATATTTTGTCAAATATTGTGATTGTACACTTCAAGAATCCTGCATTTTTTGTGATTTTATGTATAATCAAATTATTTTTCAAACTTATTTGATGAATCTTGTTAACATTTCTTTTCTTTTTTTTGCAGATATATCCAGTGCATGATTTAAATCCTGATTGCACTTCAAAAAACCCGAATTTGACCATAATTTTTTTCCATGGGATTGTTTATGGGATTGATGACGATTGGAAACAAACGTGGACAACACGCCCTATCAATGGTAAAAAGGAATGTTGGCCACAAATGTGGATCCCAAAGGATTTGAATGACAATGTCAAAATTTTGTCATTATCATATGATTCTAATGTTGTGGCAAGTGTCCATGATGATGTGATTGAAATTGGGAAAAACCTCATTCACAGTTTGGTTACAGATTCAAGGTGTGACAATTTCTTTATTTATGGGCATCTTATTTTTCTTTGTGTGTTTCAATTAAAGCTAATTGCTTATATTTTGACATCTTTGAATAAATTGTTCACGTGGAACATTATTGTGGTACACATCCAATCTTGAACAATTTGGAACTTTCAAATCCAACGAAGAGAACATGAAATGTCACTTTGGTGTTAATTATCACGTTGAAATGAATTATTAACAAAGTTTATGTTCACATTATCAAGTCATGGGAATTGAATTTGGTTGTAATGACAATTTGTGACAAGAACTTTTTGAAGTTTCATATTCTTCACTTGAACTAAATTCCATTATCTATATAATTCATTGAATTTGAATCCACTTTGTACCTACGTTTAATTTCAAAACAAATATATCTTATTTCCAATTTCGCACATTCTATTTTTTGAGTTAGATTGTCAATATAACACATAAAACCTTATCTATACGTTAACATTTGGAATTAAATGCCAACATGCTTGTGCATAGTAGCTTATTTACCCACATGTGATTGGAACAATTTATAGGTAAACTTTTAAAAGAAAATGAAAAATGAAAAAGAACTTACAAACAAATATGCTATGGACTTATGGCTTAGATTGTTGTGTTAATTGACAAATTGCACCATATACAATATGTGATGTTGTGATTATTTATACATGTACATTACCATTAAAAATGTTGTTGATGCATTTTTGGTGTATTGAAATATTTTGTAGGTATAAAACTTTTTGGGACGGACCAGTGGCAATGGTTGCTTATAGTTTCGGAGGTCTTGTCCTCAAAAGCTTGGTGGTTGAAGTGTACAAACGTGTGCATCAAAGGCAAACAAATGATTTGGAGGTTGAAGCAAAAAATTGTTGTGAGAAATTTTTGAAAAATCTTAAAGGTGTGGTGTTTTATAGTGTACCACATGCCGGTGGTACCTCAAATCTATCAAATTATTTCAAATGGCAATGTCAACAAATTGCCAAGGGTAAAACCCAATCGCGTCTTTTGAAAAATATGAAATCTTTTGACCGAACAATGGAGCTACTTTCAATAGACTTTCAAGAATCTATTTGCAAAAACATCAACATCTATGCATTTGCTGAAGGATTACCTATTGAAAATGGACAAGTAAGATTTTCATCTAAACATATTGACTATTTAACTAGGTTCCATAGTTGGACATTTTGTATGTTATAGAAACTTGTGTTTGTTTAACTTTTGAAAGTACTAATGTTAGTTGTAAAATTGGTCTTAAATTTCCCTTCTTTGTCCATGAATCCATTGCAACATGTATTCATAATAGAAATTGCAAATTCATTGTGAATAGAATGTCAATTGAAATCAACACCTTTGAAGTTTTATTTTAAATTTGTATGTAATAGGGTTAAATGGGGTTATGTTACAAATTTATTTGATTTATAAAGTTTGAACATAATATCTAAGTTATTGTTCCAATTATGATTTGATTATTACATTACATTTGACAACATGTATATTAACATAAATCTAATCATATCAAATTGTTTGAACTAAAATATTTTTTGCACATGTATAGGAAATTTTAGTGCCAGTGGCTTCAGCTATTCGATTGTCGAACAAGAACCATTACATAGTTGAAGATGCTAATCACTTGACAATTTGCAAGCCACCAACAAAGGGCCATATGAGCTATTCCAAACTATTGCAATGTTTGAAAACTTTCATGAAGGTAAATAACATTGGTTTTAATTTTTTGAATAGTGTATGCTCATCTAATTTGATTACAAACATTACATCGTTTCACTTAAATTGCATGCCAATTTTTTAAAGGTATTATCCATTATTTGAAATAAAATTAATTTATTTGGTGAACTTTGACAGGAAAAAAATACACCAACTATGCCACGTTTGCCACGTTATGAAGTGGCATTGGAAGATAAAGCAAATGAAATAAATAGTTTGTTACAAAAGGAATCTATTGTTGCATTGGTTGGAATGGGTGGGATTGGAAAGACCACTTTGAGTAAAAAAATGTATCATTTGTTCCACAACCAATATGAAAAATCTAGCTTCTTGGAGGATGTGAAATCAAAAGACATCAAAGATGTCCAAAAAAAACTTCTACAAGATTTATGTGATACAAAATTACACAAAGGTGAAGATGTTGAGATATACCTTAATGAAATCAAGCAATGCATGATATCAAAGAAAGTTTTAGTGGTTGTGGATGATGTTGGTATGATGAAGAACCTTGAAGACTTGCAACTTCTTATTGACAAGCAAGCCACTCATGTAAATTGCAAGAGCAAAGTACTTGTAAATTGTCGAAATTGGCAAATATTGAAAACTCATGTAAGGGAGTCTGCAAAAGTAGACATGGCATTATTGGATGAAGAACAAGCGAGCAAACTTTTCATGTTGCATGCATTCAAACATGCAAATGGTGTGACAAATGATTTGAAAATCATTTCTATGGAGATTATAAAAGCTTGTGGGGGCCTCCCTTTAAGCCTTGAAGTATTGGGTTGTTATTTGTGTGGTAAACATGATTTGGAAATATGGAAATCTACATTGGACGTATTGAAAGATGGGGAAAATATAACAGGGGGCTCTGATAATGACTTTCTTTGGAAACCTTTGCAAATTTCTTATGACGATTTAGATAAAAAACATAAAGACATGTTTTTGGATATATCTTGTTTTTTCATTGGTTTTAAAAAAAAGACATTTTTTCGAGTGTATTTGAATGTAAATAGTTCATTGAGCCCTATGTTCACATTAAATAACTTGGAAGATAGATCTTTAATCAAATGGGCAGAAGATGGCAGCTTGTACATGCATGAACAATTACGAGACATGGGGCGAAATATCGCAACAAAAGTTACAATGAGTCGATTCATATGGAAACCAAATATTTTTTTCCAAAATAAGCAGGTATGAGCAACATGTGCTAATTCAATCCCATGGTATATATATTTTGTCAAAATTCCAAATGAAACCATAAGTTTTAACTTTATTTAAAGATATGTAATATTTATTCATTAAAAAATGGTAGTATAATGAAAATTTATTTTTATTCATGTTGATAATTGTTTATAATTTATTTGATGTGATAGGTGGTGGGAAATTTAGAAGGCATTTCTTTTAAAGAATGTGAAAATTTGCCTTCATTTTTTGAAAATGGTCCAAAGGAGTTTCATGACCTTCGGTTACTTGACCTAACTAAGGCCTCACCAAATACAGTAAAAAAATTCATCCAAGGTAAAGATTTGAATAGCCTTCGATGGTTGTGTCTCCAAGATTGCATGATCCAAAAGTTGCCAAATAATTTGTTTAATTGTTATAACTTACAAGTACTCCATTTGACGAATTGTAATTGTTTACAATTATTTTTTGATACTTCAAGCCATGGCCTTAATATGTCAATATCGATTGATATGAAAGAAATACTTACATCTACTTGCAAATTGAAAGCACTTTTAGAACTTAATCTATCAGGGTGTTCAAGCTTGCAAGAATTACCTACATATATTGGCCAATTGAATGCACTTCAAGAGCTTAATTTATCAACGTGTTCAAGTTTACAAAAATTACCTACATCTATTGGCCAATTGAATGCACTCCAAAACCTTGATTTGAGCTATTGTTTGAAGTTGCAAAAATTACCTATGTCTATTGGCCAATTGAGTGCACTTTTAGAACTTAATCTATCAGGGTGTTCAAGCTTGCAAGAATTACCTACGTCTATTGGCCAATTGAGTGCACTCCTAAACCTTTCTTTGTCACTATGTTCGAGCTTGCAAGAATTACCTACGTCTATTGGCCAATTGAGTGCACTCCAAGAGCTTCATTTGCGGGAGTGTTCGAGCTTGCAAGAATTACCTACGTCTATTGGCCAATTGAGTGCACTCCGAGAGCTTGATTTGTCACAGTGTTCAAGCTTGCAAGAATTACCTACGTCTATTGGCCAATTGAGTGCACTCCAAAACCTTGATTTGAACTATTGTTTGAAGTTGCAAGAATTACCTACGTCTATTGGCCAATTGAGTGCACTCCAAAACCTTTCTTTGTGCAATTGTTTGAGATTGCAAGAATTACCTACGTCTATTGGCCAATTGAGTGCACTCCAAAACCTTGATTTGAACTATTGTTCGAAGTTGCAAAAATTACCGATGTCTATTGGCCAATTGAGTGCGCTTTTAGAACTTAATCTATTACAGTGTTCAAGCTTGCAAGAATTACCTACGTCTATTGGCCAATTGATTGCACTCCAAAAGCTTCATTTGTGGACCTCTTCGAGTTTGCAAGAATTACCTACGTTTATTGGCCAATTGAGTGCACTCCGAGAGCTTTGTTTGTTGACCTGTTCAAGCTTGCAAAAATTACCTACGTCTATTGGCCAATTGAGTTCACTCCAAGAGCTTCATTTGTCAAAGTGTTCGAGCTTGCAAAAATTACCTACGTCTATTGGCCAATTGAGTTCACTCCAAAAGCTTGATTTGTGGGAGTGTTCGAGCTTGCAAAAATTACCTACGTCTATTGGCCAATTGAGTTCACTCCAAAAGCTTCATTTGTCAGAGTGTTCGAGCTTGCAAGAATTACCTACGTCTATTGGCCAATTGAGTTCACTCCAAAACCTTGATTTGTCGAAGTGTTCGAGCTTGCAAGAATTACCTACGTCTATTGGCCAATTGAGTGCACTCCAAAAGCTTGATTTGTGGGAGTGTTCGAGCTTGCAAAAATTACCTACGTCTATTGGCCAATTGAGTTCACTCCAAAAGCTTGATTTGTGGGAGTGTTCGAGCTTGCAAAAATTACCTACGTCTATTGGCCAATTGAGTTCACTCCAAAAGCTTCATTTGTCAGAGTGTTCGAGCTTGCAAGAATTACCTACGTCTATTGGCCAATTGAGTTCACTCCAAAACCTTGATTTGTCGAAGTGTTCGAGCTTGCAAGAATTACCTACGTCTATTGGCCAATTGAGTGCACTCCAAAAGCTTGATTTGTGGGAGTGTTCGAGCTTGCAAAAATTACCTACGTCTATTGGCCAATTGAGTTCACTCCAACAGCTTGATTTGTGGGAGTGTTCGAGCATGCAAGAATTACCTACGTCTATTGGCCGATTGAGTGCACTCCAAAAGCTTGATTTGTGGAAGTGTTCGAGCTTGCAAGAATTACCTACGTCTATTGGCCAATTGAGTGCACTCCGAAAGCTTTGTTTGTTGACCTGTTCAAGCTTGCAAGAATTACCTACGTCTATTGGCCAATTGAGTTCACTCCAAAAGCTTGATTTGTCACAATGTTTGAGCTTGCAAAAATTACCTACATCTATTGGCCAATTAAGTGCACTCCTAAACCTTTTTTTGTCACTATGTTCGAGCTTGCAAGAATTACGTATGTCTATTGGCCAATTGACTGCACTCCAAAACCTTGATTTGTCGAAGTGTTCGAGCTTGCAAGAATTACCTACGTCTATTGGCCAATTGAGTGCACTCCAACAGCTTGATTTGAGCTACTATTCGAGCTTGCAAGAATTACCTACGTCTATTGGCCAATTGAGTTCACTCCAAAAGCTTGATTTGTCACAGTGTTCGAGCTTGCAAGAATTACCTACGTCTATTGGCCAATTGAGTGCACTCTTAAACCTTTCTTTGTCACTGTGTTCGAGCTTGAAAGAATTACCTACGTCTATTGGCCAATTGAGTGCACTCCAACAACTTTCTTTGTCACTGTGTTCGAGCTTGCAAGAATTACCTACGTCTATTGGCCAATTGAGTGCACTCCAAAAGCTTGATTTGTGGAAGTGTTCGAGCTTGCAAGAATTACCTACGTCTATTGGCCAATTGAATGCACTTCGAGAGCTGCGTTTGTGGACTTGTTCAAGCTTGCAAGAATTACCTACGTCTATTGGCCAATTGAGTGCACTCCAAGAGCTTCATTTGCGGGAGTGTTCGAGCTTGCTAGAATTACCTACGTCTATTGGCCAATTGAGTTCACTCCAAAAGCTTGATTTGTCACAGTGTTCGAGCTTGCAAGAATTACCTACGTGTATTGGCCAATTGAGTGCACTCCAAAACCTTGATTTGTCGAAGTGTTCGAGCTTGCAAGAATTACCTACGTCTATTGGCCAATTGAGTGCACTCCAACAACTTTCTTTGTCACTGTGTTCGAGCTTGCAAAAATTACCTACGTCTATTGGCCAATTGAGTGCACTCCAAAATCTTGATTTGAGCTATTGTTCGAGGTTGCAAAAATTACCTACGTCTATTGGCCAATTGAGTGCACTCCAAAATCTTAATTTGTGGGAGTGTTCGAGCTTGCAAGAATTACCTACGTCTATTGGCCAATTGAGTGTACTCCAAAACCTTGACTTGTCAGAGTGTTCGAGCTTGCAAGAATTACCTACGTCTATTGGCCAATTGAGTGCACTCCAACAGCTTGATTTGAGCTATTGTTCGAGCTTGCAAGAATTACCTACGTCTATTGGCCAATTGAGTGCACTCCAAAACCTTTCTTTGTCATTATGTTCGAGCTTGCAAGAATTACCTACGTCTATTGGCCATTTGAGTGCACTCGAGAAGCTTTCTTTGTCACTGTGTTCGAGCTTGCAAGAATTACCTACGTCTATTGGCCAATTGAGTGCACTCCAAAAGCTTTATTTGTGGGAGTGTTCGAACTTGCAAGAATTACCTACGTCTATTGGCCAATTGAGTGCACTCCAAGAGCTTGATTTGAGCTATTGTTCGAGCTTGCAAGAATTACCTACGTCTATTGGCCAATTGAGTGCACTCCAAGTGCTTCATTTATTGTGGTGTTCGAGCTTGCAAGAATTACCTACGTTTATTGGCCAATTGAGTGCACTCCAACAGCTTTTTTTGTCACTGTGTTCGAGCTTGCAAGAATTACCTACGTCTATTGGCCAATTGAGTGCACTCCAAAATCTTGATTTGAGCTATTGTTCGAGGTTGCAAAAATTACCTACGTCTATTGGCCAATTGAATGCACTCCAAAATCTTGATTTGTCGGAGTGTTCGAGCTTGCAAGAATTACCTATGTCTATGAGTCAATTGAGTGCACTCCAAAAGTTTCATTTGTCAGGGTGTTCAAACTTGCAAAAATTACCAATGTATATTGGTGGATTCAATGCATTCCAAACCTTCATTTGTCGAGGTGTTTGAACTAGCAAAAATTACCCACATCTCTTGGGGAATTGAATGCATGTCAAAAGCTTAAGTTGTTGATTAAATGTGGATTATAATGTGTAGGATTTAAAGCAAAAATAAAATTATAAATCGTGTCAATAAAATTTCATTCATTTTGAATTATTGTACAAATCACATAGAAATGATTTAGGTTTGAAAACAAAAGTTTGTTATAAAAATCATGAATTTTTAATTGATTCATAATTGTAATTTAATATTGTAATATACACAAATAAATTATAAAGGTTAAAAAAATACCCTTACGTGATAACATTTTTTCTATTAATTTTGAAAATCCAATTTATTGTTGTCAAATGATTAAAAATATATTTAGCCCAAATATTTTTAATGGAAGAACATTTTATAATTTCAAAAATTCATAATCATCAACATTATCGTAACACAATGTAATAATGAACAAAATTTTAAATTCATATGATTGATCTCCATGATTTCAAGAAATTTGGAAAACTTTGATGGGGTAGATTGTTTTTAATGGTTGCTGTTTTACAAGGGTAAAATTTCATGAATTGTTTTTCATTAAAATTGGTCTTTTCAATTAATTTATTATAATTAAAATTATATTTGTTAAATGGTATTGGGTTTTAAAAAATATTGATATTTTTTTGCCATCCAAATGTAAACCTAAAATGTTCTAACTTTCACAAAAGACATTAAAATTCCAAGATGTGATTGAATTATACATAAATAATAAATTAAAAAATGAAATAAATTAATACATGGATGAAACATGAAATATTCATATTTGAAAAATGCATCAAAATTCAAACTTGAAAAAAAAATCAATATTTTCCTTTTATAATATATTATTTGATTAATGATTAAAGTACATTGAAATGATAAGTTTTTTTGAAAGTTTCAAAAGTTTTCAATTGAACAAGTTATGACTCTAACAAAATTTTAGGCTTAATATTTTTATATGTGAATTTCAATAAATTGAAGAACATTCAAAGATTTTATGTGAGGCTTGGTGTAAGTTCATGGTTGTTTTTTAGTCCAATGATCTTTTATTAGGTTGGCTTTAAATTATTTCTTTCACTATGTTACATATTTAGTTTGGGTTTTCCATCTTTTAGCCTTTGGTTTGTGACACTGCATCTTGGGTGACCCCTAATATAAAGTATGTTACATATTTGGTTTGGTTTTTTCATCTTTTTCATCTTTGGTTTGTGACATTGCATCTTAGCAGGACAATTAATATGAAGCTTCGGATCTATGTGTGTTTAACAACCATTTTTAGGGATCATTATATAATTGTCCAACTTATTTTTTAATCATTATATTATTATTTTATTTTTTATTATATACATATTAAAATCACCCTATATTAATCATAATTCAATATTTCAGATTATTACATATCTTATATTATAATTGAATTGATTATTTGCATAAAATGTACCTTATATTTAAACTAATTAACTTATAATTTTTACCTAACAACCAATATATTGCACCTTATGTTTTTACTCACGTATTTTCTATTTTTTATTACTAATGTTCCTTTCAAACATTGCATTTGTGACCAATCTTTGGATCTTATAGTGATTCACCTTTTTTATTATGCCCATTATGAGAAAAAACGGTTCTTCGTGATGCTATATGAAGAAAAGAACAACTTCCCATGATGTTATGTGAGATGTTTTTGTGTCTATTGTAAGGGATGCAAAATTTCACATTTTATGCGGGTAAATCCATATTTTTTGGTCATTCATCTTCGCCTTCACATGAATGGGTCGATGTGTGGTTTTAATGGATGGTGGATATTGTTTGATGTCCTCATTGCTGACTCCACTTGCACATATTTGGTTTTGTAGGCAATTCTATTTCATTGGGTTATTGTAATAATTGCGACTTAGGTTAAAGATAGTTTTTATTATGATCGATATCTAGTGGACATGTTTCTCTTTTTAATCATAAAAGTTTTTAGATGTTTGCATGAATAGGTTGACAATTTTCTAAATTGATGTGTTAACATGGTGCGAATAAGGAAGGGCATTGGAAGTCCTTTTATTTCGATTTTTTGTTCATTTTATAAACAAAGCTAGAATGTTAGTGATGTTGCAATGAGTGTGGATGATTTCTATTTTAAAAATGTGTTGTTTGTTATAGGTGAAGGTTTTTATGGCTGGATGTTTTTTGTAAGGTTTTTTTTCTTTTCTCATTATTTTATATACTTATCCTATTTGAAAAATTTAAACATTTGATTTGTTCCTATTCCATCACGGTCTGCCTTCATTGGAGGATTTTTCATTGGCTAGGACATGAGGCTTTTCATCTTGTGTCGTTTTCTCTACCTTTGTTAGGTGCTTTGTTTTATTGATGATTAGTAGGTTTTCATCATTCAAAAGCAAAGTTAAAATTCTTGGAAAAGACTTCTCAATGATGTATTAAGGAATTTGAACATTGCATTGTTACACACTACCAATGACAATCAACTTTTTTTTTTTTCTTATGCTTTTCAATAATTCATTATTATTTATTTCAATGTCAATATTAATTTAAATTAATATACATTTCATGGACATGAAAAGACGCATGTTAATTTGTTTTTTCATATCTATGTCGGTGGATAAGGAGAAAGAATGAGTGAGATATAAAATGGAGATAGTTATTAGGAAAGGTGGGCGATAGTTGTTAAAAATAAAATAAAAATCATTATTAAAAAATGAAACAATTAAGCTTGAAAATGAGATAGTTATTTCTGAATTGTCCTTGGAATGGTCCAGGGGCGACCATACAAAGAATTCCAAAAAATCCCCATATACCAGTTCTGATTGCTGGTCACTGAAGTTAATCCTTCTTGTGGATGGTTGCCAATGTGACTATATCACAAAATCCAAAGAAAAAAGAAAAAAAACCTTGGTACAAACTTGAAATATAACAAAAAATTATTTTCTCTGAAAATTAATTTCCCAAAACAAATTGTTCATTTTTTCTTCTTTAGAGACAAAAAATTACGAATGAATATTTGTTATTTGAAAAATTGAGGCCAAAAGATCGCGAAATCTCGCCACGAAAAAACAAAAAAAATCAGTTGCCCTAAAGTCATTGAGGTTTTCGAAGATTAGAAGATTAGATACTAAAAGCGGGGGGAGCGCGGAATGCAGAAACCGCTACTGTGTTTTCTCTTGCCCACATTTGCACCACTAGAGAGAGAGAGAGCGAGAGGTCGACAGTTTGTACTTTGCATGATGCAGGAGCGATTGCACTAGGGATCCGAGTTTCTCTCGTGGACGAGCTTCTGGATTTGCACCACTTAGTTCAATCGTTTCGGCCATTATCGACTCTGATTTCGCAGAGAATTCAATGCATGAGAATCGCCTCTCCTTGCGTGACCTCCTCTCCATTACTCTCCCTTTCTCCTCCTCATCCTTCTTTCTCCTCACTACTTATTCGTTGCCACTAATATCTTCTTCCAGTGATGCCGCAGAACAGACATGTGTTGTTGATTCAGGCAGCCACCCGAAGCGTACAAGAGAAGGAGCTGCTGCTGCTGCTTTTCCTGTTGTGGAGTTCTGTAGTTCTGTGAGGAAGAAGAAGAAGCAGAGACTAGGTTCGGAGTTGCTTCAGATTTCGAGGGAGCCCTGGTCGATCGTCGGTCGATTGCAGCTGTGGAATACGAGGACGAGTACGAGTAGTGTTGCGGATCTACAACGTGGTCACCGTACAATCGATTCTTTGGCCCTAACTGATGTTGAGATCAGCATTTGTTGTTCTGTTGCCAGCCTTCACCCGCATTTCCTCCGCCAGCTTGTACAGGTCAGTATCCTCTGCCTTCTCTCCCCAGCTTTTTAGGATTCCTTTGAGAATATGCGCAATGGAGGGCTCTGTGTCATATCTCAGAGCACATTCTCAAGATGCGAGATTCAGAATTCTGATGCGAGAGGACATTGGATTTCAAATGCCTTGAAGCAATTCTGGTGCTGATGAATTGTGCAATGCCACACAGATAACTTGTTGGACGTTTGTACGGAGGACAGCTTGTTCTGCAGTTTGCAGACATGCTGTTGTCAAGTACAGCAGTGTTGTGGAAGCAGCAGCTGCAGTAGGATCCAAGCAATTGTTCTCAAGCAGTGGCAACACAAATGGGTCTCAAAAGTATGTGGGAAAGGGCAAGGTAGTGCATGGACCTTCCTGCAGTGGTGAGGACTATAAGAGCAGTTTGAATGCTGGAGGATGCTTGGAGATTCACAATCTGAAGTTGCTGGCAGGGTGTTCTGCACCTTCTTTGCCGGTTCATAAAACTTTGTGGAATTCACTGTCCTTTGCTGCTATTTGCAATGTTTTTCAAACCACTTGAGAAGTTTTGGACATGTAAGGGTATGTGCACTTGTCTTGTATTTCGGAAGCACAAAGTAATATCTATTTTCATCTCTCTGTAAACTTTGTGTGACAGAATGTCTCCTTTGACGTTGTGTGCAGCTGCCAACATTTCCCTCACTTTCTCTCAGTCCTACAGCTGCAGACATTGGGAAGATTGTCTGTGAGAGCCCTCAACTGAAGAAATGAGTACATAATTCACAGGTGGAGATATGGGGCTTGCTTCATTGCATCAGTCCTCCATTTGTGCTTCCTTCGAAGGATTCTCCTCTAAGTGCATCAGTTGCCAAATCTGCCAAAAGTCTTGCTTGGAATGGTACCCAAAAGTCTGTCTTCAAACAGGGATCAGCAGGGTAGACTATGTTGGTTTCTATTGTGGAGCTACACATGTGTCCTCACATCCCTAGCTGTGAGCATAATGCTCTACTGCCCGCTGTTGGCAAATAATGTGTTGATGTCTACTTTTCTGGTCCAGTGGCTTCTTGGCATGCAGTGTTGTCTGTGGTGGTTGGGCGGTGTGTGACCATCACTGGGCTTCCAAGGAAATTGATTCTGGTAGGGCCTGAGAAAAATGAGCACTTCCTTTTTGTGGCAACAAAGATCAGCCTGGTGTCACAACTTTCTCCTTCAGGGTGTGTCCCCAGGGATTGTGGGGGGAAAGAGCCTTGTTTTAGGGCAAGAGAAAGGGATCCAAGCACTAGCAGAGTCACAAGAGCAACTATTCACAAGGAATTAGCATGTGACTCCAAAGAAGGTACATGTGTGGCAACAGCATTCTGGCAATCTTCATCCCGTCATATATTTAATGCAGGGTCTGAGGGCTAATGGATATTTTGAGTTTACATTGTCTATTCATTATTGATCACTCTGTCCACTGATTAGTATGGATCAATTTGGTCGGTTCCCACAGTTATGCTAGATTGCATTTCTTGATCTCAACAGCGTCCTGCTTGCAGATACACGAATTGGGTTATACGTTGGGATTGTTACAAATATTCCCATGCCTGGGCAGCTAGTGGAGCTGAACAAGCGAGCATGGCTACTGCTAACATACTAGAATGTCAGCCAATTGCACGGGCTTTGTGTTGGGGCTATGGCAGGCAAGAGTCTCTTCAAACTTTCTACTGAATTTGCAGTGCATGTAATCAGATCCATCATGGGGATAGCATGACCTGATCCATGATATCAATGTTCTGCAGGTAGCTGAAAGGCATGTGCACATCATGGTCCTTGACATTGCAGGGGAGAAGGGGCTGCTGCTGGGTGCTTGCTTTCGGTCACATGTGTGTGTTGTCCTTTCCTCTGATTTGAATATTATGTGAGTTAGCATCCACTCCAACAAGTCTTGTGAGGGCCATCTAACTGAGCATGTGGTATTTTTCCTTTTCTTGTAAAGCATATTGAGGTTTTTGATGGTTGTACAGTACTGGGAAAGCATCTGTATTTGTGGAGCCAACTTCTGAAGGGGGCCATTACTCAGTAGGATACCCAGTAGTTCCTCTTATCTTAGAGAAGACATGCTCATGAGCTCTGTGCTTTTCCTAGCCTGTTTCTTTCACATGTTCAATCTTGTGGAGAATGTTGATGTAGTAGGGCTTCAATGGAGGTGTTCCTAAGAGCACAGATTGCATGTTTGAACAGGCCAGTGCTGCAGCAACCTTCACGAAATCATCTTAACAAGCACATGGAACACCTTCCTTTTGCTTCTGCTTTTTGTTAAGTGGCCACATATTGTATTCAGTGACAGTGCCTATAAGATAGTCTTCTGATACCCATTGTCTGATTGCTCTTTGAGTATTCTACAGGGTAGTGCAATTTATTGTGAGCCTAAGGTGCAAGTTTCAAGGAGTGTACACTCAGAAGCAGCTTATTGGATCAAAGAAGGTACTTGACAACAACTTCACTTTTTTTTAATAAGCATTGTAGGCTGCAGTAATTGTTATGCTTTGTCCTCTGCTTTTCTGTCCAAATTTTGCAGTTATTTGTATGTTGAAAGGCTTTTATTCTAGTCAATCTTATCAGATCATGGTCTATTATATCAATGCGTTATTGTCCAAGAGGAGGGGCCCTTTATTTTATTCCTCACTGCTCACATTTACCTGTATATGCCAGTCTCTGTGTGTGCAATAAGAATTTGAATAGCAGATAAGCAGATTCAGTAGTTCCGCTTGAAATAATCATGCTTTTAGAACATGCTATGAAGTGTCTGATTTCACTTCTGGTTGTGCAAGGATTCTTCAGTGTGCCAGCATAATACAGGCATGTCTTCCCATCCTTCTGCCCACACCTGTGGCTCTGCACCGAGTAAGCACATTCTTTACTGGTGCTGTGATCTCATCTTTGTCCAGAGAACTCAGTTGGGAAAGGAGGAAGGTCAAAAAGTGGAGGGATGAGAGGATAAATTAGCAGTCTCTGATTATTTTGAGTATTTTTTGGTTGCCTTTTGTCAAAAACTGGTAGAGAAACAGACCAACCATGGAAGTTTTCAGGGTCTGCAGTTTTGATGTATGAGCTCAGGATGTGTTCAAGGGGTTTTTTTGGCCCAATCGTTTTTGCCGTTTGGGAGAAGATCTTCCCTCTAGACTATCAACAAAGGTATTTTGTCTGAACTCCAGCAACTTTCTACATTATGACTATTATTAAGTTGGTCAACACAATTCATGTGCTAGCTGTATTCTTGCAAGTGAGCAAGTCTGATCTTTACAAATAATGCTTGGAAATTTCTGCGGCAGGGTCCCTGTATTTCAAATTTCTGTGACTGTATTGAATCACTGTGGCATGACCCACACTCTATTGTCTGGCAAGCAGGGAAGAAACATTGTGATGGTTTGACACACACAGTGAATGGAATCCCAGCCTAGGCTTGCAAGTAGGTGAAAATAGTGCCCACTATGTACAGCGGATAATTTCCAGTGCAGAGCTTGGCCTTGTGCTGATAGGATCTTTAAGGGTTAGCTCCACTCACCTGAAGCATGTTAATGCAATGCTATGACTGAGTACATGAATGTTCATTTCAACTTTGGGGTGACCCACATCATGATGAATGTTGGATGGCTTGATGCATCAAAGGTGGTTTCAAAAAGCATTTGGAGGTGTGTTATGGATATTCACAAATTTTGTGTTGATGTCAGGTGTGCCAGGATTCTGGGAAGTTACAGTTGGTGGATGACACTGGAGCACTTGATGTGATGATCCCAGATCTTCAGTGTTTTGCAAACCTGTCATCAACATACCAGGTGGCTGTTTTCCAGCCTATTCTATTGTTTCCCTCTCTTTCTCCCTAAGTTTTAGTTCTGTCAGTTGTCTGCATGATGTGTGGGCTACAAAAATTCTACCTCTAACTCTGAATGGGGTTCCAGATCACATCCTTCAGCTTGGTTGTAGAAGGCAAATGGAGGACTTCCACACAGTCTGCAGAAGCAAACTATGGCAGACTGCCAAACTCTCCTGTGGCATGGTCTACACTACTCAAGGGGCTGGTCTTCAAGAAGGAGCCTTCAAATGTGCGTCATACTATGTGCATTTCCAAATACAGCATGCTTCCTGCTTCCAAAACCTTGTATAGCCATCAAGGGAAACTTGTACAAGCAATCTTAGTTGACTGAGAAAATTCAATGAAATAGAAGGTCATGATAACTCCGGGAAAGGAAGACAGTTTGAAATATTGATGGTTATGCATAAGCATCCAGCCAGGCTCAAGGTACATCAAACTTCTTCCAATTCTCTTCCTCTTTCTTCAAGGTTGACATCACAAAATTTTCCTTCCCTCAGCATTGGCTTGAGTACGTCAATGTCATGTTTGGATGTCTGCAATGCAGCCTGGTTTTGAGAGGGTAATCAATGAACATTGTATGCGGAAGCCATTTAGCTTCCCTTTTGCCTCCGCATTGTTGGAGAGAACTCTGCACCACATGAGTGCAGCTATCTGCCCATAGCCAACATACAGAGGGATTTTAGGAATAGTAGAATGACCAACTTGAACAAGAGACCTGATGCAAAATACCAGGAAGGAGTATTTGAGGGCTCAAATGCAGATCTGGATAATAGTGCCACTGGGAACAGAGTGGTTACAGGGTGCAGTATCCGATGCTCTGTGTGTTTCCTACTGAATGAATATCCTGGAGGCAAGATGAAAGTTGAACAACATGCCCACACCTATTCATCTTCCCTGGATATCAAAGGCTGCTTGAAGATGAAAGAAAACTTGGGAAGTGAAGCATTCTGTTGTCAAACTGAGGAGGAATGTTTGGGCCATATCATGGACTGTGACTTTAGGAAAGTTATACTTGAATTTGACCAGAGTGGAAGTGAGTACAGCCAGGTACACCACAGAACTTTATAGATTTGTTCTTTAGTTGTAATTCAGTTTGCCTTGCATCTAGTGTCTATGACTCACATTCCTTGTCATCTGGTAGTTTCTCAAGCTGAATAGCAAGTTGATTCTTGCCTTTGCATCTGTGTATATGGTAATAACTAGCAATTTCTGTTGCAGATATTGCACATGGGGCATTTCTATTTGCTCCCTATCTTCTGAAGTGAGGCACCAACATGTACCAATCTGAAAAATTCCCTACAACTTGCAAAGTTTACTGTGGTAGCCAGCTGTCCTCTGTTGAGTCTGGCATGGAGTTTCAGTGAAGATGGCCATCCCTCTAGGACAAATGCAGTTGCCACAGACAGTCTGGAGATTCTTTCCGGTAAAAAATTGCCTAAGCTGTACTGCTTGTTGGAACAAGCAGATCAGAAACCTCCAAGCTACAATGATAATACAGTGACTGATATCTGCGCCCATGGCAGATCTCCATCAGGCATAATCACTAGATGCAAATGCAACAGTGGAACAGCAGTGCAACAGTGCTTGGTTATGAGGCACTTTCATGCATGCACTGCAGTCCTTGATGAGTACATGCAAGTCCAAGATGCGGTGCTAACTGTTGGGAAGACATCACAGAAGTATTTCAGGATCTTGCTAACTAAATTGAAAGCCCAGGCAGTTTGCTCAGTTGTTGAGTGTGAGAGAGGCTCTCGATTGTGCTTCGCATCCTGCCAAGACTGTCAGTGACAGTCTGAGCAACCATGAAGAGGCATCAGAGAACAAATCTGATCCAGGGATTGGGGCAAATAGTGCTGGAATTTTTGCATTACAAGGAGCATTAGTCTGTCTGCGGGCAGGTGGAATCACTTGAGCCCCTTGGTTCGTTTGCTTCCTTGACAAGTGGTCACCAGTTGAAGCTCAAGCAGCCATTTTGAAGCTCAAGTTCCAATAATTTTATGGAGCATCAACCATTGGTGCTGAATGTGCAGGATTTAAATGGATGTCAGATTGTATGTATAATTCTCCTATAGTCTCATTCCTGGGAACCCCTAAAAGCCAGAGAAAGTCCAAAATACACTAAAAAACGGACGAAATTGGTCTGCCCTGAAGTTCAGCAGTTAAAGTTCTGATTTGTTTTGTAGCTATTTCCATTCCTCAAGCCACCCTAGATTGTGTCTTCGCCCTCTTTTGGTTTTTTTGTCCTTGTCTTTAAATTCCCGAGAAGCTTCCAGAGGATCTTATACAGTACTTTTTCTCTCCTGTCTGAAATTGACACAGTGGATTCTCTTGATGGATTGGTGGCCTGTGTTGATCAGATCAAAGTTCACTGCAACTTTGAGAAGTATGTATGCCCTGTTGGTCTGGGACCAGGTGTCATTGAATGCTTTCATCACATTCTTTTACAGAGGTGAGAGTTCATGTCATTGTTTTGAAATTTCCACCATAGTTAGGTCTGTTATCTTCTTGGCAGTCTGCTTAACATCTTAAGGAAGAGTTACTACGATCTTTGATGCAGGAGTGCGAAATGTACAGCTACAGAGTCTCCGCACAACATTGATAGAAGTACACAGCATTCGAGAAAGACTTCCTGTGTTTTCTCAGGGTGCACAACTGAACAACCTGCTTACTGCATTGGCTAAACACCAAAGGAGACCTGTTGATTTGTTGGATTGTCCCAAAAAGTTGGACCTACTCTCAGACCTTGTCAATCAGACAGATATATCTGGCAGATATCTGAGGCTGCACTGCGTGGTGAAATTCTCTATTAAGCTCTATGAACAATGTTGTTCTTTGAAATATGATCTTGTTAGTTTAGGTGACTAGGTGTTTTATCTTGTTTTGAAAGTGCATGCTTGAGGGAGGTTTTCTTATTGCTTCATTTCACTTATTGAATTTGTTTCCAAGAGTATCTCATCACTGTTCCATCTTATGTACAGGTGATTGGTGTTCAGAATCTTGACCTACAGTGGCAAGGCAGCCTGTCATTTAATCTGCAGGGCTAGATTATGATTGGCTTTCTATGAATTGCCAAGAGATGCTGCATTGTGTTTGTGTAACATTGGGTTGTTTCACAATAGGTCTGGACTTATTTTCACTTACCCTCTGTCTTGGTTGTAGGTCAAACACACCAGGGATTTCTCCATTTTTTGAATGTCCTGAACTGGCCACTTGGGTGTGGTGGAATTCTGGAACTTATATTATGTGATGACTTGGATGGCAGAACATGTAACTCACAGACAGTTGTTGTGAATGGCAGATGATGGCTCCTCAGTTGCAGACTGTTGGGCCACCTGACAAGTAGCCACAGAATTGCTTGGGTTTCCTTCATTGTTTGAAAAGATACAAGCACAGCTCCAAAATATAACAAGCAGGATCTTTCCTGTACTGAAATGGGGATCTGAAATGGAGGCCTCCCTAGACCAAGTTCTATGCATGTTGGTGCAGTGTCATGGGCGTATTACTGTGGAAACTGAAGGTTTGCAAGCAGAAACAGGGAACATGTCGTGGCTAGTGAAGGGGGCTGATGGTAAAAGTCTCCAGGAAGAAGAGGGAGTGATCCTGAGGGTGATTATGCAGCGGGCCTGCGAAATGAGTACTCTGGTATGCAGATTCACATCAAACATGCTACAACCTAGTTCCACTCATCTATTTGGTCTCTTGACTCCTTGCTGATCTCTTTGGTGTGCAGGTTCTGGAGTGTAGTGCTCTGTCAATTGTGGAGAAGATGGCAATTCATACAGGTGAAAAGCGAGTACAAACATCAACCCTTGCACTAATCAATGGTCAACCCATGCAAACACAAGTGTGCAAGAGGATTCAGCTTTTTGCAAGATCAGTGGAGTCCGTGAACAGCTGGAGAGAGCTACAAAACATGAGTGAATAAGCAAAGTAGTCCTTGCAAAGATACAGTATGGGCAATAATGTTGTCATGTTCAAGGAGCACTGGTAAAACAACAGGGATTCGACACGATCACTCTAACATGCAGCTTGTCAAAGATCAAACCATTGTCAGGGGGTGAGCAATCATGACAACCTTGCAAGTGATTGCGGATCGAATACCCTATTACTACACAATGCTAAATGTCACGTGTAATAGCCAACACAGATATACATGGGTGGCTGGATTAACTGTTATCCCAACAAATGTTAGTCAGAGGGGCAACAACCATGGGGCTGCCACCTGATACAACACTTTTGGCCTTGTTTTTGGGTGGGAGACTTCATTTCATTCTTGAATTGCAGTTGGTTACTAAATTTGTATCTTAGCTGGCCAACATCATGACCAATCCTTCCCCTGAATGGCAAAAAGAAACTTTGGGCAAATAATCAAAAGATTGTACTTGCACCCATTTATGAGTCTCATTCTTTGAGGTTAAATTTATAACCAAACCCATTCTTCTTATGTTAGCCTTGGTGTTGCTGGAATTGACAGAATTCCTTCAACGTGTGGAGTGTTTCCTCTGCTATTCCATAAATAAGTTTGTTCCTTGATAAAAGAGCTTGGGCAAAACTGATGGTGTGATGCTTGAGAAGCCATATTGATGAGGTGCTAACAACTTGAGTTTCCTCTAGTATTGAAATGGACCTAGCTCAATTTCCATCTGGCTCTACGTCTGTCATCAACAGATTTATGAACTCTGTTGCACAAAACTTCAGAGTGCAATGGTCAGTAATCAAAGCATTTGTGGAAGCCAAGCACAACTACAAAACTTCATTCCATGATTCTGAAGTCTGTCCCAGAGGAGCCTGTAGGCTGCTAAATGAATGCAATGTAAAACTTATAGGAATTGTTTTGTTTACACAAACGAAGATTTATTACTGCAGATTAGAGAACACTTGAAGATGATGTTTTGAGCCCTGCTACATACAGGGCAAACATCAAATAAAGCAACATCTGTGAGTGTCCTCTGGGGTTTTAATCGATATTGATGGAGTAGCAGCACAGGTCCTGGAAAAGAACTGTTCTTCCCAGAACTCAAATTGCACAACATGACTAACAAGACTACTAGGAAACAAGCAAATCCATGACCATTTAGCAACCAATTGTAAAGGCATCCAATCTGCAATTCCTCTCGGAAGCAACCACCTGGAAAACTTTTACATAAATGAAAGCACCTGGGGTTTGTAAAAGTCTCAAAACTCTAGGCCCAGGAACAAGCGAAGCAATCGTACAGTTACTCACACTCACTCTCATGCATAGTATAAAGAAAGTTCTATGCCGTTTATCCCACAGCCCCCGCTTCCACCTCCAAAAAAAAGTTCTAAACCTTAACGGTAAGACTTCTGGAAACGAGAACCAGCGCGGCAGCCTCCAAACTTTTTCGGTTCGCAGCGACGCGGATGAGCTACGAGCAGTGTGCGGTCATACCTCAAAAGCACGTCCTTGATTTCCTTCTTCGACTGCTCATCGACGAATTTCTGATAATATGCCACGAGTGCCTTGGCGATGCTTTGCCTGAGGTGTGTCCTCCTCCCTTCAGGCGGATACGCATATCGACGCCGGCGAAATTTTGACGACTCAACAACAGAATGGGCTCGAACGCCTTGTATCGCAGAATCTCCGGCTCCACCAACTCAATTGGACAGCCATTGATCTTGATCAAACCTCTTCCCCACTTACAATAGGTGACGGCCACCGCCGTCTTGTCGCGGCCGAAGCACTGGACAGACTCCGTCGCTTACGACGAGCATCAACCGAGGCGACGGTAACGAAAAAGCTTCCTCTGCCCCTCCTACGCTGTTTTAGGATTTCCGCGTTCGGGTGCAATGTAGGGACGGACGGATGGCAGTAGGATGGTTGTCGGTTAGTAGTTCAGTTCAGATGGATGGATTAAAGTTAGTAGTTAGATTATGAATTTCTCATGCAGTCTAGAAGGATGGATTTGAAGGATAGGTCAGGAGCGAGCTCTTCTCGGTGTGGAATGAAAATCCGGACGGATGACGATAGGATGATTGTCAGTTAGTAGTTAAATTATAAAGCTACTGTGAGATCTAGATGGATGGATCGAAGGAGAGATCAGTAGTCGGCTGTTCTACGGTCTGTTAGGGGTTCATTCTTGGGGTGGAATGGAACGCCGAACGGATGACGATGGAATGTTTGTCGGTTTGTGGCTGAATTGTAAGTCTTCTCATGCCGTCGAGATGGATGGAGCAAGAGCCAGGCTCCTGTTTCCTACGAACAAAGAGGACATTTCTGATTTGAACCCACATTTGTAGGGAAGTAGGATCTAGTGGTATTAAGTAGGAAATAGTTATTAGTTCTTACGGCTAGCCTACTTTCTACTATTGAAAATAATTGCACAAGATGTACCTATTTGTTTCTAAATTTTCAGATTTTTAGTTAAACCTTGTGACAGAACCAGAGAAGGTGCTGTAGGCCTTTTTTCCTAACACCCTTAACAGAGTTCAATGGGTGTGTTTAACATTCTTTGCTGATTCCAACTCGTAGCAAGTCCATAGGCGAGCTCACTAGTTGCCAGAATCAGGCCCACAAGTGAAGTGATCGCGACCCACCGGCTCCTGGGAGCTACCCAAGGCTATCAGAACTTCAAAGGTACCTTGTACTTACTATGGAATAGGCCCACTAGGACCCCACTGTTCACTTAACAATGCATAAAGTCTGGTACTGGGCCCTATCCCATAGTACAAAATAACGCAAATGAAGCTAAAGGACCACCCAGAATCACAGAAAACCTAAAAGCCTACTAGCTACCTAGTATCTACCATATCGAGGGAATCAAGCTAGAAGGAAAGCTTGGGTGGCGGAAGTACCACTTGATTTTCCTTTGTTGCTTCTTGTGGTGGAGTTCCCGGTTCCCGCCTCCGACCAGCACCTTTGAATTCAGTCGTCAAATTTGTGGCCCCAAAGTAAGCTACATAAGCCTAGCCTAGAGAGCACCAGTTTTTTTTTTAAAAAATGATTTTTGTTTCTGGCCAAAGTGGCTATCATCCATAGGAAGAACAAGAATAAGTGGCGATCATCTCTAGGAAGATTTAGCCAAACATGGCTACAAACGAAGTGCGGAGTAGAAATCTTTAACCGTGTTTCTTTATTTTGGCTACACCCTAAAAACTAAGTATAGAAATCTGGCGAATAATTTTATTAATAAATCCTATTCTGGCATTCTCACTTTTGGCGATTGCAAAACTCCAAAATCACTTGATTTTCGATTTTCGAATTTTTTAATTTCGCCAATTAGAAAAAAAGGTTGCTGGCGTTGGTAACCAAGGCACGCAAAGAAAAAGGCTGGTTCTTGTTCTTTGTTCTTCTTCTTCACAGGTTTGATTGCGCCATTGCCATCATGCAAAGCTCGTGGTGAGAGCCTGCCGCTGCCGTTGCTTACGCCGTTTTGTTGCGCGATTTCGTTAATGTCATGCCAGTTTTGGCAATAATAATACAACGTCGCTTGAGTGCTCTACAAGAGATAACAGAGAAAAAAATGGCGATGGCGATGAATGTTGATACTATGCCGCAAACTTTGGGAACTACTCTTGGATCTGAGAAGTACTACTCTTTGTTCGGATGCAAAAGCTGCGTGCTCAGGAGCGTCTTCAGTACTACTACTGCGCCCTCTCCAAAATTTGGAGGTTTAATTCAGTACTACTACTACTACTACTACTTCTTCTTCTTCTTTTTCTTCCCTTCACAACACACTTTGAAGAACACATGACTTCTTGTTGTCGAATTTTCCACCAGGTTGGAGTAAGTGGCATGGATGATCACTTGTTCCTTCTCGGGTACGTGTGTTCTTGCTGAATCAAATCTTTCTTGAAGGTTTGAGTCAATCCTGTGAACTTGAATTCTATTTGGAAGACAGAATGATGCATGATTCATAAATCTGTCTTGGTATCTAGACTGCACACATTCCTAGTACATCTCGACATGAAGCCAAGCACAGATTTTGTATTGAGAGATAATTTCTGCTCCCGTGAACTGTTGTTTGATGTGCCAGGGAAATTCGGAACATGGCCGGGAGGAGGGTCATGGATGGTCGGAAGAAATCCATGCAGACCAATAAGGGCAGTTACAGATGTTTCCTATGAGAGGGCAATGGAAATGGCAGTGCAGGAGCATGCTGATCATCTTCTTATTCTCGTGCATGGACTGAATGCCAGGTTAGCATGCATGAGCTCTAATGAAAATTATGCAATTTGGTGATTTCTGTAATTGTTCAGTTCATACTCTTTTCCCAATTGTGCTTCTGTTATTATTGGTTTCCATAGCACTGAGAAGATGATGAGCTTTGTTTTTTGCATCCCAACGCCCAGTATGTTGATGTTGTGTTTCAGGCCTACAGACTGGAAGCATGTGGAAGACGAATTACGCACCCAGCTGGGTGACAATTTTCTTATCCACGGTAGTATTCTGTCATCAGGACACACTATACTCTTCAAGTACTGGATCAAATGGGATAATTTCAGATCTCATGTTTATCAGTTGAATTCTAGTACTATACTAGAAGAGGCCCACTCATAGCATGGTGTCTAGTACTAACATCAAATGTCAGCTCTTTTGCATCAAATTCAGCAAGTGCGGCCAATCCATACTTCCACACACAGGTTGGAATTGACTTAGGAGGCAAACGACTGGCTGAAATTGTAAAAAACCTCTTCATGTCCCATAG
This sequence comes from Sphagnum contortum, assembly GCA_963920785.1. Lineage (NCBI taxonomy): Eukaryota > Viridiplantae > Streptophyta > Sphagnopsida > Sphagnales > Sphagnaceae > Sphagnum > Sphagnum contortum. The sequence continues at coordinate 12,054,911 of OY987282.1, forward strand.
AGGAGTTAGTTTCATGTACATCCACAGTACCATATCATGTCTTGCATCCTTCCTTCTCACACTTGATCAATACTAGTTATAGTTTCAGTCATTTTTTATGCTAGGGCTATGCTAGGGTTTGAAGCAATAGGACGAATGATTTTACTTATGTGCAGGTGCAGCAAATTGTGAGGCAGACAAAGGGCTTGAAGTGCATATGTTTTCTAGCACACTCTTTGGGAGGTTTATTTTCAAGATACGCAATTGCAGATCTTTATAGACTGAATGACAAATCCCAGGGTGAAGTAGATATTTCAAATGGTAGCCACTTTTGGGGGTATTCCAATGCTAGAAGTATCCACTGTAAAGCAAAGCTAGCTGGCTTGGAGCCAGTCAATTTTATCACAATTGCTACCCCCCATCTTGGACTACGGGGTAGTTGACAGGTAATTCTGTAATCACTGCCAGTTTCATATTGCCAATTGTTCTAGCATTGTATACAAAGTCTCAGATACTTATTGAGTGAGTGTAAACTGGAAATAACTAAAGAATGACAAAAGATTTCAGATGCCAATGCTTTTGGGATTGCCAGTTTTAGAAATGCTGGCAGCAACATGTACATCAGGGCGAACAGGACAACAACTGTTTCTTACTGATGGGAATTCTAATGATCCCCCTCTCCTCCTTCAGATGGCCTACAATTGCACAAATGGCCCTTTCATGTAAGTTATTTTAAGGCCAAGGCCATTTCAACACATAGCCTTACTAAGTTTGTTAGGTTACTGTTTCTTGTTTTGCATAGTTGGGTTACCTGATCAGCTCATCTAACAATGCAGAAGTCAGACTCACATAATCTAGAAATACAGTCAGGTGTTTATGGTTTAGGTTGTCATTTGGTAGTCTCTTTGTATACTGTATCTCCTGAGCCCTTGCTCCACCAACTTGTCATGTTCTGAGGGGTCAGGACCAGTTGTTGCAAATTGTCAAGCAGATACAAAGTTTGCAAAGTTTTTGTAACTCACATAGTATGGAACACACCAGGGTTTGTGCTGTCTTCAGCCCCACTGACAAGACAAGTTGGTGAGTTAACATGAGTCCATATCACTCATTGGATGGGTACAAGCATGTAGTGAAAGAGGCATATTGCCCAGCAATATTTAGTGATACCCCAACTTTTCTGCAAGAGACTACTGGGAGACAGTCAGTGACTAAAGTGATTCCCAGAAGCATGGAAGGAGCTCCCAATCAGGATTCACTTGAAGGTTGGTCATACTACATAAACCTGTGTATCATCTAAAGCTGGTCCAGATTTCAGGCTCTACTCTTGGGTTGATCATTGCTGCTGTTGTTTGTGCACCAGTTTATTGGTTGGTAATTGCTATTTATTATTCAGGCAATGCCTAGATTCTTTATCCTTATATAAACTATATTCTCTTTGATTGGATGGACACAGAGGATATGATTCAGGGTCTACGACAGGCAAGTTGGCAAAAAGTTGATTTAAGCTTTCATTCTGCCATCTGGCCGTTTTTTGCTCACAACCCAGTTGGTGTAAGCGTATCTTCCCTGTCTCAGTTTCTCGATGCAAGCTTCACCTGAAATGCTTGGCTCTAGCAGTACCTACATTTTCTCTGTTGATGCTCATGCAGACAGCCCTAGAGTTTCATAATGAAGAAGATAATTTCAGTGACTGGGCTTGGACTGAGAGTAAAAACTGTGGCCACTCTGATTTGCAGTAATCAGTTTTTAACATTGAGAACTTCAAGTTCATTAAACAAGTTTGTGGGGATTTGCAAATCCTTGGACATTTTGCAGTAGTTGAACCATAAAGCATTTGGTTGATGCTGAATTGGGTGATATCACACCAGTGAATTTCTCTTTGAAGTGTTTTTTGTGAATGAGTGGCAGGTGCACCATGAGTGGTTATCTGATGATGCAGCAGGAGTTATTGCACACATTATTGACATGTACATGAAGAATGAATGCCAAACGAGTGTTGACATGAGTATCAGGGCCAGAACAATGACATCTACTTATCACCAGTCGTTCAATGCGGTACTCTCATTCACTTCATGAAAATGTTCCAAGTTCACATATGTACTTGCCTTGACAGTGATGAACAAGAGCAGAGTTTATTTATGATAATCTGGATATGGAAGCAAGCTTTTGTGCATGGGATATTCTCCACGCCAACCTCATATGAGGAATTATGAATGGAGAAGAAGAAGGTGAGCACTACAGGGCTACCACCCTGCACTTTGTGAAAAGTCTTTTGATAGCACCTGGCAGAGCATGGTGGCTATGGAACCCCATTAGTCAGCTTGCAACCAAGTGGTCTAAAAGCATCTTTGGGAAGATAAATGGTTTCCACACTAAGTGGACCAAATAAAAATAGAGAATGGAATGCAGTTAAGGCCTAAAAGAAATCAGGGTTGGTTTGCACTATGCCAAACCTGAGGAAATGATGTCTTTACAGCCATATGACACTGTTTTAGATGTTCCAAATAATCAAACACAACCCATCAAGTTGGCAACTTGCACTTGATGAGCAAGGAAGGGGGATAGTTTGTTGGGGGAGGTGCTGTCGGAGAGTGTGAATATTGATCAACATGCATCAAAGTGTAGAGGTGATTGGTCCCCCATTGTGTTAAACTAATATTGTTTGAATCCATAACTCCTATTAGGGTTTATGAAGCTTTTGTGCCTTGGAGCATCTGCATCCACATGTGCCTATTGGAGTGTCTACCAATGAATACTACATCCAACATAGGTCTTAAATCGGGCTCATGCTAGTCATAGACTATACATCCAAATGTACTGATGATTATATTGCTCCCACTATGGGAGATCCTCTTAGTTGAGAGGTGTCCTATGTCCTCTTGAGTTTTAACCATGTGTTTAGGTGAGGACTACATTGCGTCTAAAATACCTTAATTATGACATTCAATATATAGTGTTAATTGTTTTCCCATCCCCTGTCGTAAACATGAAAAATTAGACTACTAAGGGGGTTTGGACCTTTGATTATCTTCCAACTTGATGCTTATTCAAATCAATACTAATCTTCAAAGAATCAATCATATAAAATTGGAAAAAAAAAACCTTTAACACTCACATTGCATTTTTAAGATTATCATCCCCATTATGCTTCTTACTTCGAAATGATAAGCAGAGTGGAGACGGAGCTCTTAAGATCATTGCTAATTGAAAAAGGACCTAGAAAAGGTTATTTTGTTGTTTGTCAATTTCAACATAATCTTTGCATGTGGAAGTGATTGTCACCTGAACTTTATTGGGGATTCAAATGAACTTTGAAGTTGGAAGATAGATAGAGGTTTGAAGTATCTTCTATTTGTAAAATTTCACCAAAAAAAGAAATAAAAAACCCAAAAATTCAAAATAAATTATTTTGGAGATTTTCAGTCGCAAATAGTGGGGGGGAAAAGAGTTTAAATCAATAGACTTTTATACTTGGTTTTCAATGTGTAGCCAAAAATATAGAAAGATGATTAAAAGATTCATACTTTATATATAGTTTATAGCCACTTTGTAAGGCTGATTGCCACTTTTTCTACTTTTTCTACATTTTCCTATGGATGAATGCCACTTTGGTTACAAACCAATTTTTTTAAAAGAAAGTTTGAACCCTAACCCTAAAAAGAAGTTGAGAGACTATTTAAATGTCACCACTTGAGTCCAATCATTACACCCAACCAATTGTTGAAGATTATGATAAAACATAGATAATGGTGTTGTAGATGTTAGAAATAATCTTGTAGATAAGTGTTGCAAGTAATCTAAGACATAGGTAGATTTGGGATATGTTAGTACCACCAACATGTTAGAATAAGGAGGAAGATATTTATCCCATATGCTTTGTCAATGAGGTGGTACAGGGAAGGGAATAAAGAGCAAGGTTGGAGGAGAGTTGGCTCTCTTACTCCAAGATTTGTTCACATACTTGTGTGTGTTTTGTGTGCTTGTGATTACTCTGATATCACACAATCTCTCTTCTAATCCTAATATAATCTCTCCTCTAATCTAATCCCAATAGGTTATGGGCCCACACATGCAAATTGCATCATTAGAGGTTTGATTGCTTGTGTGCATTGAGAGAGAGATATTGAGGGTTTGTGTGTGTTGGAGGTGCAAGTTTGCACTGGTTGAAGCACTTTTGGAGCCTTGGAGGAGTTTTGAAGAGCTTTGGAGGAGCTTTGAGGATTTAGAGGCCATTTGGAGTTTGGAGGTGCAAAAGTCCTAGATTGGTGCTCTTTGGAGTTTGCACTTTTGGAGGCGCTTTTGGAGCCTTGGAGGAGCTTTGAAGAGCTTTGGGGGAGCTTTGAGGATTTCGAGGCAATTTGGAGTTTGGAGGTGCACAAGTCTGGATTGGTGCTCTTTGGAGGTATTTTGAAGCATTGGATGTGCAATCCAACATTGTAAGTCTTGAATGAGTTACTAAGGTGTATTTGTGCACATTCGATTCATAGAGCACTTGATTTGAGTTGGTTAAGTGCATTCTGAGTGTCTAAGGACGCATTGATGCAAGAGTTGGTTGAGTGCATTTTGAGTGTGTAAGGAGGCATTGATGCAAGAGTTGGTTGAGTGCATTTTGAGTGTGTAAGGAAGCATTGATGCAAGAGTTGGTGGAGTGCATTCTGAGTGTGTAAGGAGGCATTGATGCAAGTGGGAGCCATTGAGGGCTGAGTTTTGTCATTGGAGGTGCATTGGTGCACAATTGAGCCATCTAGGGGCTGGAATGTGTTTATGAGAGCGCATTGAAGCAAATTACATATAAGAGTGTTCAATAAGCACTAATTAGCATCTGGTTGAGCACATAAGTGGGTAGAGAGGTCAGATTTGAGTGCAAAATGGCATCCTTTGAGGGAGAGAACGTTAGAGTCATTGATAAGTTCAATGGGGAGAACTTTAGCCTCTGGAAGTTCAAGATGGAGATGGTGTTGGCCTCCATGGACCTTTGGGAGATTATCGACGGGTCTGAGGATGCTCCACCATCCGATGTGGACCCCAAAATCATCAAGGGGTACCAACGGCGTGTGAAGAAGGCCATGTCTATCATTGGCATCAACTTGGTGGATAGTCAACTTCAACACATCAAGAGGTGCAAGGGACCAGCGGAGGCATGGAGGACACTTTGTAACATCCACGAGACAAGAAGCTTGTCCAACATCCTCTTCATTCGCCGCAAGTTCTTCGCATGTAAGATGCAAGAGGGAGAGGACCTCCTAGACCACATCAACAAGGTAAAGGCACTTGCTGATCAACTTGCTTGCTTGGAGGTGCCCGTGAGGGATGAAGATGTTGTGATGACCTTGCTTGAGAGCTTGCCACCCTCCTACGAGTACCTAATCACCGCCTTGGAGACCCTGCCCATGAAAGACCTCACCATGGAGTTTGTGACCGCACGATTAATGCATGAAGTGTCTAAGAGGAGGGAGAAGGAGCCGCAAGGTGATGATGTGGCACTGGTGTCAATGCAACGAAAAGGAGGCATCACATCTACACGCAAAGAGACCAAGAGATGCTACTATTGTGGTAAACCAGGCCACATTGCACAATTTTGCTTCAAGGCCAAGAACAATAACAAGGAGAAGGAGAATGCCAACAAAGCCAAGGACGATGATGACTATGCCTTTGCAACAAAAGATGGAGACCATTGCAAAGCCATATGCAAGTGGATCATGGACTCGGGAGCCACCAACCATATGACCTCTCATAGAGCCGCATTTGACATGTATGAGGTAATTCCAAAACGCAATGTGATCATGAGTGATGATAGCATTGTTGAAGCAATTGGAATGGGATCCATCCTTGTGGAAGTGATGGTGAAAGGGCAAACCAAGAGGGTCAGAATCAAGGATGTGCTCCATGTGCCAAAATTGCATGCCAACTTGCTTTCAGTGAGCAAAATCTTGTCAAGTGGGTGCAAAGTGCAATTCAACATGAATGAGTGCATTGTGAGGGCATTTGATGGAGAGGTGATTGCAATAGCCTTACGCAATGGCAACTTGTATGAAGTGACCTTCAACAAGGCATATAGGCTCATGTGTTTGCAATCCAAGAAGATGATCAAGTGTAGGGATGTTGATCTCATGGAAGATAGCACTAGTGTGGGCACTGATTTGGAGATGCGTCCAAGTGGGAGAAATGAGACCCCTAATGTGATGATTGTGGACACATCTTCCAAAACACCCTATGTGGATGATGATGCCGAAAAGGATCCAAGCAATGAAGAGGCAACACCAAACCCAGGTTGTTCATCAACACCTTCAAAACCATCTAAAGATGCAAGCACAAGTAGTGAACATGAGGGGCGGCCCGGGGAAGAGCGTAGGTACCCCTTGAGGGAGCGGCGACCGCTTGGAGATTGGTGGAAGAACCACATCTTACCCAAATAAGATGTGGAACATGTTAATGTTGCTTGTCTTCATGATCCATTGAATTTGTGTGATGCAATGCATTCGGAGGATGCAAGCAAGTGGGAGGCAGCCATGCAAGATGGCAAGGAGCACCTCGTGTGTAAGTTGAAGAAGTCTTATTACTGGCTCAAGCAATGTACAAGAAGCATGGGATTGCGAGTCTTATATTACTTGCAAAGTGGGAGTGTTGAAGATTATGATAAAACATAGATAATGGTGTTGTAGATGTTAGAAATAATCTTGTAGATAAGTGTTGCAAGTAATCTAAGACATAGGTAGATTTGGGATATGTTAGTACCACCAACATGTTAGAATAAGGAGGAAGATATTTATCCCATATGCTTTGTCAATGAGGTGGTACAGGGAAGGGAATAAAGAGCAAGGTTGGAGGAGAGTTGGCTCTCTTACTCCAAGATTTGTTCACATACTTGTGTGTGTTTTGTGTGCTTGTGATTACTCTGATATCACACAATCTCTCTTCTAATCCTAATATAATCTCTCCTCTAATCTAATCCCAATAGTCATTACGATTAGTCATTTTTTTCTCTAAGCCTTGTGAAGACCATTATCTCCTTTGGAAATTTACAAGTCCAAATTAGTGTTGGCAAGTTTTTTTTTGAGGAGAACCTTTGATCTAATTTTGACACATTAGATTTTTTTAAGATATTCTCTAAGTGGGGGTGTGAACTCAAATTTCGAATTTTTAAACCTTATGGTTCCAATTTTGACACATTTTTTCAGATTCAAAAGCCTTTTGAACCCAATTTGAAAACGAGGTTTAGTTCCATCTAAACTGTACGGACTTCCCAATGCTAAAGATTGTATGAGTACATAAAGCATTTTGCAAAAAAAAGCCCTTTGGATGTGAGCTAAATCACATGAACCCAATCTCTAAAATGGTAGAGTGGGCTATGTCCTTAATGTCTTGAAAATGCTTTATGTAAGGTTGGGGACCTTCCTTTAGTGCTTTACAAGCTCACACCCCCTTTCAATCTAGCTTTGTCCTTGTTCACAAGGACGCAAACTTGTGAAAACCCTCTAGGTGGTGACTTACCTTATACACAATTTGACAACAAATTAAATAGTGTTTTTCAATTAAACAAAATTAATTTTGATCTACAAGGTTTTCAAAAGAAGTTCAACTTGTCTATTTAAAGAACATATGTTCAAAAGTTGTTTTTTCATGCAAATCTAACAAAAAGTTATTTTCATGGTCTGAGTTCTGGTGTTAGTTTCAAAAAATAGGATGCACATGATGAACAACCCTCACAAAGGAGCATTATGTAGAGGGGAGGCATTGCATGAGGGCATTTCACCTTGAGAACTGAAAGCTTTACGTCTAGTGGAGCTTGATGTCACAGGGAAAACAAGTGATGGTACTGCTTCATTGCCATAACAACCAAGGAGAACAATTCTTGTTTGGATTGACAACTAGAGCTCCCCAAATTTGTAATACCCATTTGAGTGAGGTTTCCTATAATGTAATTCTCTCTCATGTGAGATCTTTTGTGTAGGCTTCCCATGCCGGGCTAGCATGGGAATTTCTACTTGGGGGGGGTTGGCCCAAATAACCGAGGGCTTTTGGGCCTAGGTTGTTACACTTGTAAAGCCCCTTACCAGCTGGTTTCAGCCCCTTGATAAGGTTGCACATTTGAGGGCATTATGGTTGTAAGTTTAGATAATAGAAACATTAGGGTAAAACTCTAGATAGGCCCTTGTTGGACAAATCTAACTCAATCCCTTAGCAACCTCTTTTTTTATTGGCGAAATTAAAATTTTAATTAAAAAAAATGAAGTGATTTTTTCCAAAAAATTCAATCACTAGAAGAAGAGCAGGTGAAAAAAATAATAACAATTGCCAAAAGTTTGTACCTATATTTGGTTTCAAGTGTGTAGCCAAAGATATAGAAGGACAATTAAAGGTTTTTAAAACTTTCATAGCCAGATTTGGCTAAATCTTCCTTGAGGATGATTGCCATTTTGGCTACAAATAAATTTTTTTTGGAAAAAAAACACAAATCCCATAATATAGAAATATAACCCTGAGTTAAAATTTTGACACCTGTAGAAATAAATATATATTTATTTTTGAATATAATACAAATCAATACCCCGTCCACTCCCACTCCCTCTTTATTCCGTCTCCAAATGATGGAATAATTCACCTAATGTGGGACCGACTCTCCTTTTAGTCTCCACTTCAAGTGCAACTCATTCATTGAAATTGCTCTATTGTGACAACAAAGAATGTTTGATTCTGATTCTTCAACACCAAACAATTTATTTTTTTAAAAACAGTAATATAAGTAGTAAAAAATCGACCATAGAAGAGCTTTGTCGAAGAGCTTTGTTGTTTTGCGGATGGCTGAAAATAACGCACACCAAACAACAACAAAACACACACACCCCATTCATTATGGGTTTTGCTCACTTATATGAGGCTGGATTTCTGCATTATGTTTGGGGGAATGGAAAAGAGATGAAGAAGGGGGGGAGGGGGGGGTGGTAAGAGGGTACTCTTATTGGTAGGTCCCCCTAATTATTCAGCTTCACAAATCTTTTGCCTAGGAGTAGTAGGGTAGGTGGGTTGCATCACACTAGCTAACTTAGCCTATTGGCTTGAGCTATTATTGTCTACAGCTAATATCCCCTTCCCCTTTGCAAACAACAAAAGAATTGGCACTTTAATTAAGTCAAATTTGGGGGAGGGGTTGGGGGGGCTAACTCCTACTTTCTTTTATTTTTTAGGTTTATTTTATTATTCTTATCATTATTATTTCAGTATTTAGTTTATTATTAGGGTAGGTACTAAGGTACTCAGCAGTCCAAGGGGTTTTGATTTCAAGAAAAAATAAATTCCTATCTGCCCATGTGACCGACTTCTGGTTTGGACCAATGGCACAAACGGTAGCACAAAATTTGATCAATCTACTCCCTTGCCCTTCGTTTATTATTATCGCAATTATTGTTGTTTCCTCTCCTGTTCCCTTGTCGTCCGTTCCCGAGTTCCCAATCCTTGCTTGCTTGTTTCTCTACCCCTGGTTATTTACATCCAACTAACCTCACACATCCCACCCTACGCCATGCACGAGTGTCTCAAGGTTCCCAGTTCCCACTGCTGCTTTCTGATCAAGCTATAAGTTCGTATGAGAGGGGAACAGAAACCTAAACTACCGACGTGAGAAGAATTTTCATAGTAGTGACATACGAAATACGAGTATTTTTCGAAGGTGCTCAAAAAGAAGTATTTTCAAGTATTTTTTAAAAAAAATTATAAAAATATAAAGGCTTGAAAATTGGCCTTTGTATCAAGTATTTTCAAGTATTTTAAAAAAAGCCCAAAAAAACGTAAAATACGCGTATGTTTGAAAAATTTGAGAGTATGTCACTACTATGAGAATTTTTGTTGTTGTTGTTGGTTTTTTTTTTTTTTTCCTCGTCAAATTTTAATTCATGAATCTCGTAAAATAGCACGGGCAGAGCACCAAAACAAAATCCTTTACTTTTGTTCAGCTTCACATAAGCACAAAAGAAAAATCCCACCACCCAGTATTCTTTTTGGGGATCATTAGAACTATGGGATTTTTTTCTTTTTAAATAATAACAATAATATTATTATTATTTAAAAATATTTAGAAAAAATAGAGAATTTTCTTTAAAAACCTTAGTCGAATTTATAGTAGTAGAACGAAATTGTCCAAAAAATACCCAATTTTTTGGTTGAAACAAACCCACAAAATCTGTCAAAAAATACGCTGTTAGGAGTATGGAACCCTGGCATTTAACAAAGGAAAAGGAAAAAAAAAGAAAGAAATAAATAAATGAAAAAAGAGAAAAAAGAAATTGATAGAAATGAGAAAAAAACTGAAAAATAGAAAAATTAGAAAAAAGAAAAAAGAAAAAAAGAAGAAGAGAGAGACAAAAAGCAAAAAGAAAAATGAAAGAAATGAACAAAAAATAAAAGAAAGAAAACAGCAGAAGAAGAAGAAGAAGAAGAAGAGGAGAAAAAGATGGCCATCCACAATAATTGTGGGGAGAGGGGTGCGGCCGAATGATGAAGCGCCAGCTGTTCCTACCCATCAGTGTTCATCAGGCATCAGTGTGGCCGGGGGAGTTTGTAGTCTTAGTGGAGTGGATGCTTCCTGCAGCTTTTTCACATTGCGTTGCAGTGGCCCCTTTACCTCCGTCGTTGCTCGAGACCTCCGCCACTGAACCTCTCATCTCTCGTCTCTTCTCCTCGCTTCCGCTTCACTCCTCCCTCTTCTTCTTCTTCTTCGCCTTCTCTGTCTCTGTGTCTCTCTGTGTCTCTCTGTGTGTCCTTTAGTAGTTTTTTTCCCCCCCCTTAACGTGTCTTGTATTTGCTTCTCGGTTCTCAGCTGCTGTCTTGGACTGCAGCCCAACCGGGGTTGCGTGTTTTGCTTGGTTGTGTTCGACCTGCAAGTGTCGGGATTCTGAGCTCAGAGTGGTGGCTACGGAGGAGGACGATCGTGTAGTAGGAAGTGGGGACGGAGGGGAAGGGAATGGGTGGTATGGGAATGGGCGACAACGGTAACTGTCTCAGTCAGCATTGCTGAGAAAAAGAAGCTGTTACTAGTTGTGTTCCAGCTTGCCGCGTGGATCCGAACACTAGAGGTTGCTTTGAAAGCGTGCTCCTGACCGGGAAGAAGAAGTAGCAGAAGAAAAAACGAGAACGACACGATGATGACACAGTCTACGAGGAGTTTGATTTTGGTTGCACTTGCCACATTCTTCCTTGTTGCTGCCGTTCTTCCTTATGCTGGTGAGACCCTGGTCCGTCACTACATCCTCTTGTTGTTGTCACGATCGCCCCCTTCCCTCCCACCCTCCGGATGGTCTTAGATTTTAGAACTGCCTGTTTGCTGCTGCTGCTTCTTCAATTATAATCAGTTGTCGATCTTTCGCTATATCGAAGAAGAGGCCCTTGTTGGATCCAAGTGTTTTTTCTAGCAATGGCAAGAAAAGAAATGTGATCTTCTTTCCCTCGTTGTGAGTTTGTTTTTTGTGGCAGCTGCCTTCGATTCTTTGGACCCAACTGGAAACATAACAATCAAATGGGATGTGATGCAATGGACAGGAGATGGCTATGAGGTATGTCTTCTTGCTTCCTTTCTTCTTCCCATTGTGGTGGTTGAATTCCTTTTTCCAGCACAAAAAGCCATCCATAGCCTGTTAGACTCGGGGTGGGTGACATGATCATCATCATCATTGTGAGTAAACTTGCTTCTTGAGATCTTCAAACTCAGAATGTGATTCTGCTTGCTGGATAGATGCACTGACTGCAATCCCTCTCCATTGCAGTAGTTAGTCAGGCAAGCGACAAAGCTTTTTTGTCTGATAGGGGAAAAAGGATCGTAAAACACTCATGAACAAATTTTGCAACTCCTTGAGATTTGACCCTTTTACTGCTGGCCTATTATTTGTGTGAATCCTGAATGGCAATTGATCCACAACAGTAATTGATTCCAGGATGATGTGTGCATGAGTAAAATTCCTTGTTTCGTGGTGTTGGGTGTATCAGTTCATGTTGTATCACTAAATTGAAGTTCCTTCTGGCACTACTCTTAGATAATGGCTGTGCCCACAAAAATGCTATTTGCATTTTTGCAAATTGATGACTCTCTAGACAAAGCACCTTGATCTGATGGAACACAGACAGTTTTGCTTTGTCAGAAAATGATTTCTGGGGTTTTGTTTCAGATTATTTTGTTCTGATCACACCTGGATGATGTGAGAATACATAAAGATAGTAAGATCGCATCTTGCAAGGATTTTTTGTTGTTGTGGGGTATTATAATTCTCTGAATCAAAAAACTGTTGCTTAAAGCAAGTCTAGAATGCTTTTTGTACTGTATGATGCGAAGACTTGTTATTGTTTTGACTTGTTGGCTGAGCTTGTAGTAACTAATGTAAATTTCTTCTGTTATGGCAGGCGACCGTCACAATGTACAACTGGCAACTGTATAGGCATATTGACAGTCCAGGTTGGGTCCTGGGATGGTCTTGGGCCAAGAAGGAGATTATTTGGAACATGGTTGGTGCGCAAGCTACAGAACAAGGCGATTGCTCAAAAATTACAGGAGGAGCTATACCCCATTGCTGTGCTCCATCTCCTCAAATTGTTGATATGCTCCCTGGAGTTCCATACAGTTCTCAAACGGCCAATTGTTGTCGGGGTGGTGTGTTGTCAGCATTTGCTCAAGACCCAGCAAATTCAGTTTCCTCCTTCATCATCACTGTGGGGAGATCTGGAAATACCAATAAGACTGTTGTCCTTCCGAAGAATTTTACGCTTTTCGGTCCTGGTCCTGGCTACAGTTGCTCCCCTGCAGTACAGGTGCCAAAAACCAAGTTTCTATCCCCAGACAAAAGGCGAACAACTCTTGCTTTGAGTGAGTACTCAGTTCCTCTTCTATCCTGTTGTTGTTGCAGTGATGTGAACAATAGTTGTTGTAATAGTCTCATCCCGTTGCTCTAAAGAGATTTCTAAATTTTTGCAGAGTAACTTCTGTGCTGTTTTGAAGTGTCCAACAGACCATTCTGAATCCTATGACTTTTATTAACAGTTGTGTATGTCAGTGCTAAATGAGGTTGTTTGACCTTTGTCTGTGCAGTGACATGGAACCTTACTTGCTCTTATTCCCAGCCACAAGCACAGAAGGCACCCTCATGCTGTGTATCATTTTCAGCATTTTACAATTCCACAATCATCCCCTGTCCGACATGTGCATGTGATTGCCCAACAAATGGCACAGGTTCAGCTCTTGCATCGCTTACAACCAATGGGCGTTGTATTGACAGGTAACATGTTGACACAAGTCAGTTGCAAAAGTTCTAATTGCAAAAAGGGACATCAGAGGCTTGAGGATTTGTAGCTTTCAGTTATTGGGATATTTCCTAACATCACTGCTTGCTCCAAGATTCTTGGTTTGCACCTTATGGTTGATCTGTGCTCTAGTTTTGATTAGCTACTGTTTTTTGATTGGTCCTGGGTTCCAAATTGAGATGCTCTCGCATCAGCTACAAATTTGCTCCAGTTTGCCTTCACTGAGTTGCATCCTAACATACACAGCATGTTTTTGTGCAGAAATGACCCACAACCACTCCTTGCAACCTCAAAAAACACTGGACCCCTCGCACCAGATATGCTGTTTTGCACCCAAGATATGTGCCCGGTGAAGATACACTGGCACATCAAGCTCAACTATCAGGACTACTGGCGGGTCAAAATCACAATCACAAATCGCGACTTATCACGAAACTACACACTGTGGAATATGGTTGCGCAGCATCCCAACTTTGAGAATTTCACTGAGGCTTTCAGCTTCAGTTATAAGCCTTTGAATCCATATGGTGACAGCAGCAGTAAGTTCCCCCAATTGACATATCTCCAACCTGTCATGTGGTGAAGTGATGTCTAGATCTGCAGGAAATGGATTGGTAGTCTTTCTGCAAGTACTAGCAAAGTGGGTATTTCTTGAGCTGCTAAGTGTAGCTGTTATGGCACATAGGGTGGTAAGTGGGAGAATCTAATTTGTGGCATCTTGCAGATAATACCGCTTTGTTCTGGGGTGTCAAATATTACAACGATATGCTTATGCAAGGTGGACCAGATGGAAATGTTCAATCAGAGATCTTGTTCCGGAAAGACTCTTCCTTTACACTGGCGAATGGGTGGGCATTCCCACACAAAATACTCTTCAATGGAGATGAATGTGTGCTTCCTGGACCGGACCAATACCCTTCACTTCCAAATGGATCAACAATTCCTAGGGTGGGAATACTCACAGTGCTTCTACTTGTCATGTTTGCACTTGCTGCTCTTTTGTGAAGCCCCTGTGTGGATGATGATCTCTATGGAACTCTGTTTTAGGACCTACAACTGAATGAGACTAAGATATCAGCAATGGGAAGAAAGACAGGGTTGAGTTCATACCCATCTTTCAAAAGTTCCAGGTTTTGCCAAAGACCCAATTTCTCAGGCAGTGCAAAAAAGCCGATGTTTCAATATGTTGGGATTCTGTTGTGGCTCAGGTTTCATTTCCCACATTTGATATAGTTCTCAGTTAAATATCCTTTAGAATCATGTTAGCAGCACAGGAAGGCTTCCTGTGTGCATAAAGTGCTTTTTTAGAGGGTGTGTGTTTGCCAGAGGTAATTTGATGTTTTTGCTCTAGTGCTGTTTGCACTTCAAAACCCACAATGGCCCCCTAATTAACTTGGAGGTGAATCAGGATTAAGACTAATGTCAGGAGGCTGACAATTCATTCTAATCAGAATTAATGGCTATGTGCCCTTTCTTTTGGCATTTGTTTCATTTTGAATGAGGCGCCACTCTCTGCTAAACCCTAAACCCTTTGTGTTAGACAAATGCAGCGACGCGCATGACATTTTCTCTTCAATGGGCCTTGTTCATTAAGGTTTGGGATGTTTTCTTTGTGACTTGGACATGCATGCTGCGGTGAATGGTTTGGGGAAGTCAAGGGAAAATCCGGTAGCACTAGAAGGTTTTAGGGTTCTTGGGAAATATGAAGGAAAATTTGTCTCCTTGTGTTCCACTTGTAGAGTTTGAAATTTGAAGAAAATTGAATACCTCAGTAGAAGATGTGGATACGAAAATCTCTGTTGTTGTTACATGCGAATTGGTGGTGGACTGTACTATGAAAACTCTGGGTTTCTTCAGCAATATGTTCTTAGGGTTTAACACTTCGCAAAGATGGGAAGGTGCAAATGTACCACTTTAATATGTAATTATTAACTATTTGTACAAGCATGAACTCTCAGGAGTAGTGTAAATTCACATCATGATTGTTGGGTTGTAATTTCACAATTTAGGGTTTTGAACTTTATCCTAGTTAAAGAACCTCTTGAAGTTTGAGTGGAGTGGAACAAGCTCCAAATAGAAAATGGGGTGTGTGACACTGTGGCCTTGCCAAGTTTGCATTAAAAAGTATCTTAAAAACATAAAAAGGACTATGAAAACTCAAATATTTCAGCATGTAAAATATAATCTTCAAAAAAATCCTCTAAAACAAACCAAAATCTTTCTAGACATTATAACTCTATAATTAATCTCAAGTTTCAACACAAGCCAAAATATCATCTTTCAAAAAACCCTCATACAAAAATAGACCTATTATTATTATTATTATTAGGTAGGGGCCAAAATCCCAGCTTAAGCTACTATACTCTATAATGAATCTAAACACATTATCCTTGCCTTGGTAGGCAAGGCCAACAAATAAAGTCCCAAACAAATTTTCAAAGTGACCCCTATAGATATTAGTCCAACATGCAACTTGAAGAACATGATGTGTATCACAATCTTTTTGGCTATTGACAATATCCTATAGCCATGGTAGATTCTAATTTATGGGCATGGTGGTGTTGCAATGTTTAGTTTAGGGTGTTAAAAAGAATGCATAGTTTTCACATTGATTGCTACCAAACATAAATCTTGACATGTATGTATGGTAGGTGACATGGCAAAAGGAGTAAACTTGGTGTGAACTTACAATGTCTACTAACATTGAAATCTTCAAAAAGGGTACATTTTAAGAATTTTGCTACGGTGTTAAGGTATTTACTCTCCAATAGTGCCAAAATGACTACCTTTAATTGATGTTTTATAGCAATTGGCCCTAGTGCCAATATTTAAATGATGTCACAATAAAATATTGTTCAAAATTCATGTTTCTAAAATTCATGTTTTTAGGTTGAGTGGGCGAACACTTATATATCTATGTTTAATGGTCATACTAAGCCTAGTGCAATGTTGAAAATGCTTTAATTACATAGAGTCTTTGAAAAAGAACATACATCTCAATGTTAGTGTTTGTCCCTACTTCCCCACAATGTTAACACATTCGTCAACTTATCTCTTGTTTGTTATTCATCTTCCATCATTGTTACAACCTTAGTCTTTGTGTGCATCCTCAATCATTTTGATGTACTCAGGCACATTGAATTTTGCAAATTGATTAAAATCTATACTTTGCATTTAGTTGTGCTAAAATTTCATTTTACATAGTTATAGATTATATCAAAGTTCGTTGTGCTACAATGAAAATGCATAACTTTGACCCAAAAGAAAAAGAAAAAAGCAAAATGTGTTTTGGAATCTCCATCAAATGGAATTGAGATGACTTGTGACCTTCACCAATTTCAACAAGTTCCAATCCGTGTTTTTTTTTTTGGGCGACAAAAATAAAGGGTTGATGAATCCAACAAATGGATTTTTGAGATTAAAAAATAATAATTTGCCGAATCTTGACCAAAAAAACTTAGAAGTCGCTAGATTTACACAATGTGTTCTTTTTCGTTGCCAAAACTACGCAAGATTCCAAAAATGATCTACTAGTGCATTAGGACAATCGTCATTTATTGCTAATTAATGTTGAGGATCCTAGCCAGTGCACCTACTTGAGGAATTTGAAAAAAAAAACATCGGTTCCAATAACTATTCATGCTACTAAAATCAAAGGTGAATATAAGTTGAAATGCACTTTTGGAATCATAATAGCAATTTTTGCAAGGTGCATTGTGTTTAAATGTTTGTAATGGATAACATAATTTTGAATTTGTTGATCCAAAACAGGTTATAGATTAATAACTTGATTATGAACAGATTCTTACAACTATTTTTTTGAAAGTAATGCATTCATTGGGTGCAAACAAGAGACAATTTGCCAATGACTTTATTTTAAACAAGGAGTGCTTGTCCTTTTGCCCAATTTTTTTTTTTTCCATCCAAATGAAAATTTGAGAAAAATCTTTTGCAAATTGTTATTAAAAAGGTTTATAATTGACCTAATATATGATATATGTTTTTTTAATCATTTTTGAATAAATATGAAAATATAAAAATATATAGATTTTGTGTTGTGTCTTTTCAAATTATGACAATTTACAATCATAACCAAAACTTCATATTTTATATTTATTATTTTCTTGTATAATAAGTTACAAATTGTTAGTAATGCACATTGTTAAGTTTAAAAATTTGGACTCATTAATTGATTGGCTTATCAAAAATATAAAAAATTCATACAAAAATTCATTTCAATTTTTTTATAGTGTTTAAATATATGTTGAGGAATGAAATAATAAAGTCAAGTGTGAAATATTTTCTTAACAAAATTGAACTAGATAGATTAATGGACTTTTGAAAGGTTCTATTGGACCTTATTTTCAAAAGTATTTTCTGATTTTTTAATATATGTTTTTGCTTAATGAACATGCTTTAAAAATCTTTAATTTGGGTTTCATTCATATGGACCTTATGGGTTTTCCTTTTAAGATCTCGAAGTTGCATCCACCATAATAGATGACATCAACATCTTTTCATATAGGTTTAAAGTTTTAAAGGTTTCATAAGTGGATGAATGCTTAATAGTCAAAGATTATAATTATAAAATCTTAAAAAATTAAAAATAAAATAAAAATGTTAATGACTTCTATTGAATGTTGTATCTCCCATTTTTGAACCACTTTAAAATACATATACCCTCATCACACTCACCATATTAGACTAGTTGAATCACAATTCAAAACTAAAGGTTCAACCACATTGTTAATCATGGTTTCACCCAAGGTACAATCTTTTGTCCCGCTTCCAACAACTAGCATGATAACTTGTACTCATTTAAAGTGACAAACATCAAAACTTGAAAATTCAACTATAGAGTGTTTTTGTGTAATTCCTCAAACATTCCCAAAAAAAGAAGGTAAATAATATGATTCATGGAGTTGATTCATGGAGCCATGACACCACTTGCAAAGGACAATAATACCCAACAACAACAACCAATTAATTGATCCATGTCTCAATTGAAAATAAAGGAAAAACACCCTTACACACTCTAGGTGTGGAGGCATGTCAAAAGTTGGTGTGATGGTAGTTGTGATGGTGTGGTGTGGTGTGGATAACCTACATCTTTTGCACACATGTAAGGTTAAGCTAATGATAGTAGCTACCACCAAATTTGGCACATGGCATATCTATAAAGTTAGGGCAACACTTGCTATTAGACCTTAAACATTAGGTGTGGCTAGCCCTCTACAAAAACATGTATTCCACAAAAGCCAACTTTCCTACAAGAATCACCAATTCTTAGTCCATGTCTATACTTGAATTGTCAAGTTTTGATGTTTGAAAGTTCAACTATAGACATGGACAAACTAACTATTGTCTAACTAACTAGCACAGCCCTCTCAAACAGCAACACACTCTCATGTAAGCACTTCTTCCTATAACTTCACAATGCGCAGGACAAAGTCCAAAGGAAAGTTGATCTTCACACCCTTTGGCTTGCACTCATAAGTCATCAAATTGGCCTGGTGACATCCCTAATTGATACTTTCATTTTGATATCGCTAATGGAGCTGTGAAACAGCTCTCATACATTCTACAACTAAGTGAACTTGATATTGTATTGGATGGTCTGCACTATGGTCCTTTTGATTGGACCTTGGCTATGCACCATCAGAATGGTGATCGGTGCAACCCATTTGAGGGGTTCTAGAGTAAAGTCATTCACAATGAGCATGGTATTCGTAGCCCTAGAAATTGCTTCTCCACAATGGATAAAACCAATGAGACTCCAACTATATTCCTTTTTCTTTGTCCCAAGTAAATGAACCCACCGAATGATTGCATGGCCAAAGTGAACCAAGTGCAACATCCATCAATTGGAAGCATGTAAATGATCAGTACAATGGTAAGGGCTAGTGGGTTGCTAGTGGGTAGGTAGGTGCCATAATAGCAGAGCAATGATTTTTTAAGGAATTTTTTTTGATGCAGCAAAAGTGAAAATCACCCACGGGAAGAAGACAGAGGAAAATTGAGCCTAGGAAGATTTAGCCAAATCTTGAAATAGAGTAGATATGAAGTACAAATTTTAAATCACCCTTCTATTTTCTTGGCTACCTGATTGAAAACCAAAATTTAAAAAATAATGATTTTTACATTTTTTTTTCCCCCTCCCACTTCTGGTGATTGAAACCCTCAAAACTAATTCATTTTCAAATTTTCATTTTTAATTTCTCTTTTTGGCAAAACTTTTGCCAGTAAAGAAAAAAAAACAAAAGGCTAGAGCAAAAGTTGGCAGTTTTCTAAAAAGGAAACTTGAAAGTAGATACACACTTTATTACAAGTAGTTCTCTCATGGACTACATCCTCATATGGGATAAACACAATGGAAGCTTATAAAAAGAGACCTAAAAGCAACATCAATTGAGATCTGAATTGGGTAGTCCTTAACTAGAAAAACAAAACTTATATTCTAATCTTGTGATAAACCACTTCAAATATATACACTAAACAAGTTCCCATATATACAAAATTGTAAATTTTCCATCGTTTGTACAACCTTCTTCTATTTACTTCAGCCTCAATACTTAAAAATCTTGAGGAGATGTTTGGTTTTATACCCAATGTGTTTGATTTCCAATAATGTGCATATAATTAATTGTTCCAACAAAGATGGTGTTGCAGATTTTTCCAAATTCTCAATTCATTACTAACGGGAACTCACTTTGTTGTCTTTCATCACAAAGGCCAAAGTCATTGTTAACCAGAATGTCGTTCTCTTCACAATTAAGGCTGAATTGGTAAATAATGATCTCACCATCTAGAAGTTCATTACACAGATGCACTGAAATTTGGTTTAAATGCAAAACCTAATGGGTTTAAACTATGAAATTTTTTCTTATTTTCTCGTAATTTTATTGGATTGTGAATTGGGTAAGAAGAAGTATTGTTACTATTTTTATGATTGTTATTATGGTGTTTATGACTGTGAATATTATTGTTGTTGTTTTGGAAGTCATCTAAGATTCTCATTGTTCGTTCCACTGTGTTGAAAATGCACAAATTGTGTTTTTTCTCACTAGTACTAATTGTTTCTTGAGCCACACATGTGTTCTCGGGATACACCAATAAACCTCGACTACCATTCTTGCTTTCCTCAAGCACAATTTCCCATTTCCCTTCTTTCCTCTCCTTCTGAATCCTTTGCCACATTAGCTCCTCCTCCTCCTCCTCTTCATGATCCTTTGAACCCATCTCAGAAAATTTGCGAAAGTTCATTACATTTGACCACATCAACAAATTTTCCTCCTCATGTTTCTTGGTGATGAAATTCTCATGAGTAACAATTGGAGCTGGTTCTGAATTTCCAAAAGGAATTCCAGAATTTGTACCTTCTGAATTTCCATAAAGAATTCCAGAATTTCTTCCTGGAACTTCTGATTGCAGCAGCGGCTCCTGCAGTACTATTTGAGGTTTACTGATAGACTTGTTGTTGTTGTTGTTGTTGTTGTTGTACCACTTATAACTCATGGGTGGTTGTTGTTGGCGCTCCATCATGTGGAAATTTTTCTTCTGTGAGCCCATACCCACCTCAATGCAATCAAGCCTTGCAATACAGAATTTCACCTCCTTTAGATATTCCTGTTCTGAGAACACAAAGATGGATCCTGCAAGAGCCACGATCTGGGTCGTTGCAAAGTAGGCATGTGATCGGAAGCTTGGAATGGGGCAGTACCAATTGGTTAACCATTTGCCTTTCTTCACATGATAAGCTAGAACCACCTTGCAGCCACTTACAGAAGAATGCATGACATGATCATCAGTACTAAGTGCAACACAATATAACACTCCATCACAGTATGCACCATTCTGGTACTCGTTCAGTCCAAAATCAGGTCCTGGTAAGTCCCCAGTGACTTGCCAGGATTGAGTCTCTGAGCAATAGACTTCTGTTTTTCTGGAAAGGTGTTCAGTGCCAGTGCTTGAGCTCCCAGCAACAATCACCTTGTATGAATTCTTCCCGCACTTGTCAACAAGCAAGTGCATTAACACTGGATGTCTGGGGAAATTCATAGGTGGAAGCTCCCTAATTTGTCGGGTCAATGGGTTGTAGATCACAAGCTTGGGAGCTGGAGCCGCTGCTGCTTCCAAAGAGACTTTGGCCACATTGATGCAAAGGAGTCCATCATTTCCTGCAATAAGAAACTCCTTCAGAAGCCCAGGATCTGGAGATGGAAGACAATTCAATGAAGGTAATGTGCTCCACTTGCTTGAAGTCACATCATAGCCTGCCCATTCCAGTACCCCATCATGGCCAACTGAGAAGAACATGGGGCTATAATATGCGGATGATGACCTCACCAAATCACATGAAGACTTTGCAACAACTTGAGCTGCAAGCTTGAAAGAGTCATGATGTATTACATCATAAAGCTCCCGGCAACAAGTCCGTAACTTGTAGAGATCTTGAAGAGGAAGCTTGGCATAAATCATGCTTTGGAGGTCTTGTGTCAATGAGAGTAATAGAGAGGAGACACTAGATTCCTCCTCTTTAATAATACATGAATCAGCTTTAGATTCAGCTGGTCTCACACACAATTTCTTCATGTCATGATCATTGGGTGGTTATGCCAACTCTGCAAAACCCTAGGTCAATGATTCCCTCTTGCAGCTGGGTCCTTTCTGAAACAGTCCTTCCGAGTGTCTTTTGATGCCAAACTTTAGGCTCCTTCTGAGAAATGTTTGCTGTCGACAGGGTCCTTCTGAGCAATGTTTGCTGCCAAAAGGGTCCTTCCAAAGGGACTTGTAGATGCAAGACTTGCAGTGCACCTGCAAGCATAGATACAAAGTTGAATAAATTACATCATCATCATCATCATCTTCTTGACTTTGTTGTTGAGACCCGCGAGTCCTTGCCAATGTCATAATTTCTAGGCTTGTTATGTGCACCATTGATTTCTTATTTGCATCATATTTGAGTATCCCAAGAGGAACTTTTGTGAAACGGGTCCAAAATGTAAAAGCCTGGTAAAGAAAAAAATGGCCCCCCTCTAAAATCCAAGTTGAAATATGACCCCCAAAAAATAAAATAAAATAAAAATTATTTAACTATTTAATTATTTAAAAAATTGGCAAATTTTTTTCTCTAAACACTGGGAATATGCTACAGAATATTCGACATTAAATTAAATTTTTCATATTTGTGCGAAATTTGCACGAAAAAAAAAAACCTGAAAGGAAAAAAAGAAAAGAAAAAAAGGTGGCTAAATTGATGCTTTAGCGATTGACCAACTAAACCTAAGGAACAAGTTATTTATCAAAAGATTTAACCTAGAAAAAGATAGAATTTTGATATTAAAAAATTAATTAATTTTGAGCCTAATGCGGCGCCAGGGCCCACTAGACCGACCACCTTGCCTTCACACCTGCTGGAACGTGCCTTGGAAGGAGCGTTCCAGGAGGGATGCTATGCTTGCAAGAGGTGTGTGAGGAACTTGGTTTCTGAGACGATCTTGTCTCGGCGAAGTGTTGTTGTGCAACCTCTGTTGCACTTCAGCTCTGGTTTTTTGCAAACTATTCAACCAGCTTTCTAGTGATGTGCACGCGGCACTGAACCACAAATATTGGACATTACTGGCCACTAGCTAATTATCACGTAGACAACCAAAGTTTCTCGATTAGTTTCTAAGGATCTCTCTTTCCATTAGGCTGTTGTGATCACAGTTACACATAGCGTGCGTGCTGTGATCACAACCACCTAATGGAAAGCCACTGACATAAGGCCTTGTTTCTTGCTGCAGGGATAGATAGTGGCTTTCCAGTATTGGAGAGTTGCAACTGTGCTGAACGATGGCTGATTAAACAACTTAAATTCTTGAGATCAACATTATAGAATTGTAAATGATCTTTGATACTTCGAAATGACGTTGATACCCACTTGCTATGAAATATATTTCGTGGTTTTTGCATACCTGTCTGCAGGTTTGCGGGTCCTGTACAAGCTGTCTTCGATTTCAGATTGAAAAATTTATGTCCCAGTTGCTCCCCCACAAGCTCAAAAGGCAATTTGTCCGATTTATATATATGCTGATAGAAACTCTCAACTGATCAGATTCAACGATAGGCTTCTCCCTGATCTTCTATGCTCTTATGTTCAACTTCTTGGAAAAGAAAATTGGAAGCAAATTTTTCGAGGTCGCAGAAATGGGTCGTCTCGATCAGTCTAGTCTCTCTCAAAGGTCTCATGATTGCATCAAATCTTGTGTAATATAATATACATATGTATGTATATGAGATCAGGACAGCTTGGATTCACCCTCTCATGTAATCTGCACAAACCCAAATTACACAACGTTTGATATATTATTACCCATGGGATTAATTTGTACACATCTCTGGTGTCTCCAAACCGACAACCAACAAAAAGCTAAACTTTGTAACAGTTTGTGCAGTCTCAATTACATTGAAAAAGCACCGGGCACACTTGCTCAAAACTCAATTTTGATGCCTAAACTGTATAGGGGTGAATCAATCTAACTAGTGTGGGGGATCTTCATGTGAGGAATATGATAAACCGTGTGAACTCCCCTCCCCTCACCTCCCCTCCCCTCCCCTCCCATGAGCAAAACACCTGTGACCCGATTGTGAAGAATCTGAAGTGGGCTCTGAGTCATTTATAGCTCGCGGGGGGCGATCAAAAATCGGTATACTACTAGAAAACTCTGCAATGTCAGCCAGTGAGCAATCATGTTGAAGAAAAATCGGTTCCCACAACTAAATATATAAGTCCGGTGGCAATTGTACAGACGTGCAAAAGTCTGCATATTTAAGTCTCCGTATTCGAGTCCCAATTCACAAGCCGCCTTGTGATAGAAACGTCGAAATCCCGAAGCTCTCAAGGCAAAATCCCTTTTGAGGGTCCTTCCAGGACCAAAATGTAGGGTATTAGACCCTAAGGGGTGATGGCTCACAGGTATGGCCCATTCTGGGACCCACAGAAAAGGTCTTGAAGTGCAGGTGAAACTCCTTTGCTGGCCCCTCTGCCAATGAGCTTGGGCTTTGCAGTGCCAACGGCTTTTCAAGTCAGGTCTGCCATTATGCTTCAAAGAAAAAATACCTTAATACCACATGGAGGAGATCATTAACTCATGGAAATGTTACCTTCACCTAACTAAGGTGGACATCACATGTAATGAATCACTTCACTAATCTTAACTCAAGTATCTCATAGCTCTAAAAAAGTTAAGTGCATGAAACACAAACATTTAAGATTAAAAAAAAATTTGATAAACTGCTGACATTCAATAATCTTGACTTAAAAGGTTTTTTTTTCCCCCATTTTTTGTGATATTGATAACTTGGCAAGAAATGAACAAAATTAGTGAAATTCACCTTAACAAAAAACAATCTAAATAATTCCAAATGTTTATCAAACAATGAAGAAATTTATAGAGGGGGGGGGGGAAAAACAATAATATTCAGGGTCCTTATTATTTATGGTTCCAAGTGCCCCGCTCAACACATTTCTGTCTAACAATTAATGAATGTTTGAAGATTCGATGCCCAAAAATAAAGTATCACAAAAGATTATTTACTTTTTGAAAATTTGCACATCTCTAGAAGTAACATATTTGGTGTCTAAGGTGCCAAGCTACCTACTAGTACTCAGGCTGTTCCTTGGCTACGGGGAGACTATGTTTTAGGTGAAAATAAAAACATATTTGATTCATATTATCAAATGGTAGGAAATTGCATATCATTAGCTAATATACTTATAGGTACATGGGTACATAATATTGAATGGAATCCAAGTCAAGGCGTAAAGTTGATTCAAGCTGCAAGAACTTTTGCTCAAATAATTATGAAATTTGAAAATACACCACAATGTATTGTGCAATTACCTTTGGATGGGGTATATTGAAGGTCCTCATTATTTATGAAGGAGTGGATGCACATTGCCTATATGGTTTCTTCACAAGGGTACTCATTTTTTTAAGAACTGGAAATGTAAGGTAAAACCTTTGGTGAAGGGTTTTACCTAGTTTAAAGACCTACACCAAGTTTTTTTTTTTTTTTGGATCACCAATGAGTATTTTAGAACTCTATTATTAGCTCTGTTCACCTTATTCAATAAGGCCTTTTTAGAGCTAATAATTAATGGAGGAAATGTTAAATCATTATTACAAAATGTGGGTGCATTTGGAATCAAAGAACCATTGAGTTTTGGGTGTTTGAAAAAAATCAAATTCAAAGAATTATTAGTTTCAGTATTGCAAAAACTTCAAAGAATTGTCAGGGTTCATGAAAGAACTGGCAAAGACCCGGTGGTTTTTCTAGGTGATTATTTGACTTTTAAAAAATGAGAACTATGATAATATACAAATATTGGATATTTGATTTTTTTATTTATAACTATGGTTATCAACTTTGATGCACTGCTTGATATTCGATAAAGGTTTGATGCAATTTCTAATACCCACTTCATTCTGGTAAAAACCTTGAAAATTTTATGATTGTTTCTAAATTCTATAAGTATTTCATTTCAAAACTAAATTAAGGTCTCAGAGTCTAAATTCATTACAACAAAAAGTGTCCTTGTACACCAAGTGATTTCATTGGATTTTGAGTGAGTTCACTTGTTGTAGTGAATAAGGACTAGTGAGGAAGCAGGGAATTCGTTGATCTAGTGAACAAAAAATGATTGCTATGTTTCTTACACTTGCATCTACCTAATCACCATAAAATCTCTCATTAAAAAAAAAGTTTTGTCAACACTCCTTATCACATGGTGCTCTGGATGGTTGCCAAATTGTAAGTGATTAAGTGCCTAAGGAGTTGCAATGTACCTTAATAAAATAAATGATAGAGACAGCCACTTACCCCTTCACATTTTCAACTTGCCATCAATAACTCCACATGGGTTTGCATGTAGCCAGGCAAGACACCTTGGCATTTTGAAAAAAAAATCACTGAGTAGACACTGAAGACTTCACTAAAGACACCCACACTTCAAAATATGTTGATGGCATATTGCAGCCTGCATTCCAGCTCAAGATGATGAATAACTTCCATAGTCAAGGTGGATAGTCGCTACCTAGCATAAAAAGACTGGGTTGCTGGCATGCTGCAGCTATAAGTCCAGCACAACACGAAGAATAGGTAAGTATCATACATTGTCAAGATTCCTACCAACCTCTCTAGTTATTTGTAGATTGTAATCTATCTATTTTATGAGAGCTTCAAGAATAGCCGGGCTATGAGCTGATCTCAACTACCATGCTCCCTGATTGGATTCAACAACAAACTACCGATTAATTAAATTTTAAATCTTAACTTTGACACTTGGTTTTTAAATTCTGAAATATTCAGCAAGTAATGATTATAAAAAAGAAATAAAACACATTCTTCTTATATTTATGAGATTGTTTAGTGTGTCTAGACTGTCTCAGTTTTAAGTTCAAACGTGATAATTGAAAACTTGCAACCATTCATATGTACTATGGTATATAACAATCTGCCACAATGTACTAGAAGCCATTGAAGTGAATGAGGATTTTAGTTTTAAGGATTGCATTGCCTACTGCAACAGATGAGGTTCTATGATGCAAATTATTGGGAAACTCCGAGGCTATGTAATGAGATATGGTTCTCACATATATGTTGTAGGGTTTAGGGTTTAAACCCTAAACCCTATCCACATAGATAATGAAAAAAAATGAGAAAAAGGCTAGAGTAGTTGCTTCAACTGCCTTTTAAAGCAGGGACATCAGCTAAACTTGTGAGAGTCAATTTTATAATACAAAGAGATGCAGAGTCAATTTTCTGTTACATAATGTGCCTCCTCCGACTAACACCGCAAAATGAAAATGAAAAAAATTATAAACGCAGCAGCACCTTTACGTCATGTAATGCACATGGATGAGGGCATTCCTGAAATGTGGGCTGCCTTGACAACCACCTTAGCAGGGCCCTTCTTTCAGAAATGGCCCCACCCTAAGGCCTTACCTTACACTAAAAACCTGACCTATTTTTCTCTTTTATATTTTCTCTTTACAAAGCTAAATTTTTTCCTTTGCTGAAAAATATGTAAGGGGTGTGTCCACATATGTAAGCTGGAAAAATCAAATCATGTCAGCTTTTTATGTTCTGGGAAGGGAAGGTAAACATGGTGTGCCAAATTTGGATACTGTCAAACAACATAACCTTCTTTGGACCAGCCCCTTTCCTTTTGCTTAAAGGAAATGTTTCTGAAGTTCTCTCACAACTTCCCATTTGGTCAATAAAATAATAAAGTTACCAGTAAAGTAATGAAAATACAGCACCAGAACCCTGAGTTTGGTCAGAGACAGGTGAGCTGCAAATAAGTACATTAGCTTTCAATGAAGGTTGAAATTCAAAAAAACCATCAATTTTGGTGGTAAACTGAGTTTCATCCTGTCTTTCCTTTTTGCCTGAGTGCCTCCATCATTGCTGCTACATATATTTTCACTTCTCCTACCCGTACAATTACTGAAATTAGTCTCGAACCTTGTGCATTAAACACTGGCTTTCAAGACTTCATACTACTGAGATTTTTTTTTAACTCCTTAATTTGCAGATACCACCACTGAAAGAGGGGATAGTGGGTGAAGAAAGGAGGCCCAAAGACAAGATGAAGACAGGGTGACTTTGTGGATAACTCTAAATGTGTGCAAAATATGGCACAAAAGTATTCTAGAATTTTTGACGTAATTGTTGACTACTAAACTGGAAGCAACATGGACACAAAGTATTCGATTGACTTGCTTTCGTATTGTCACACTTGGAATTAGCTCCTATGGGGATGGATCTTGGTAAAGATTGGTGGAAACGTGAATTCTTATTTCGGAAATTTGACTTCCATTTAAGTGGAAACCCAAACAACTTGAAAGTCGTCGAAAAAACATTCTTTCTCAAGTATTATTGAGTTTGGAAAACTCACACAACCACAACCACGGGGCTCAAAGTCAAGGCACTTTTGCACCAACTATTACCTAGGCTATTTGAGGACGCTTACCTCATAATCAAGTACAAATTATTATTTTTCCATGGCCTGAAAGGATTAGAGGAGTTGCTTGAAACAAATAGCCTATCAAAAGAAGGGACAGCAAGCGACTAAACTTGCAAGAAATCAATTTAGTAATACGAAAATATGCAGAGTCAATTTTCCGTTATGTAATGTGCCTCCTCTGACTAACAATATAAAATTGGACTAAAATTTAAGAATGCTCGGAACAAGTGAAATTGGACCCAAAATGTCAGGCCAGACTCGGCTATCACCTTGTCTTTGGCACCTTATTATTTTGAGAATGGCCGCCACGGTAGGGCTTTCAGTTACACAAGAATGGGAGCATAGACTTGACCCACTCGGCATGGCTCAAATTAATGTGTAACAACCTCAGAGAAATTCCATAGTCCAATTTGGAGGGCCACTTACCGGGCGGAATTTTCCCTCCAGCATGCCAGGATAGGCTTGGGGAGTTGGGGGGGTGTCTATTACAGACCCAAATGTGCAATAATAGGATCCAAAGTCTATAATGGGCAGCCTGCCAGAATTCTAGAAGGGGGCCCACCTCATGTGATGAAATTCAGTGAATTCTGACAGAATTCAACATCCGTAACGGTCTGAAACTTCTGAGAACCTCTGGTCGGTTACAGCCTGCTTGTTCTGTGACAGCTTTCCTGCCAGAATTCTGGAACGGGCCACCTCACTGTTGTAATTCGCTGACGGAATACGCACGGAAAAAGCAAAGTCGGAAACTTCTGAGTACCAGTTGTCGGTTTTGTTGGGAGGTTCTGTGCGTGACAGCCACGGCACGAATATCCCTGGAATTGTCGGCACTTTTCCGACGGGATTCCAATGGCAGCCTTTTTTTTTTTGGTGGGGGGAATGGCTATATATATAGCCAAAAATCTATTAAATTTTTTAAAGTGCTAAAATCAAGTGCCTTTTGAGATTTTCGATAGCCGGAATTCAACCAAAATTTAAATAAAATCTCCAGATTTCTGTACATGGTTCAAATATGTTAGCCAAAAATATAGAAAATGTTCCTAAATTTCTACTTTCATTTTGAGCTTGTAGCTAAACCTATAAGAAAATGTTCTTAAATTCTACTTTCATTTTGAGTTTGTAACCAAACATATAGGAAAAAAAAGTTCTTAAATTCTACTTTCATTTTGAGTTTGTAACCAAACATATAGGAAAAAAATGTTCTTAAATTCTACTTTCTATTTTGAGTTTGTAACCAAACACATAGGAAATTTTTTTTCTTAAATTCTACTTTCTATTTTGAGTTTGTAACCAAACATATAGGAAAAAAATGTTCTTAAATTCTACTTTCTATTTTGAGTTTGTAACCAAACACATAGGAAATTTTTTTTCTTAAATTCTACTTTCTATTTTGAGTTTGTAACCAAACATATAGGAAAAAAATATTCTTTAATTCTACTTTCATTTTGAGTTTGTAACCAAACATATAGGAAAATGTTCTTGAAATTCTACTTTTATTTTTAGCTTGTAGCCAAAAATATTTTAAAAAATGTTCTTAAAATGCTACTTTCATTTTCAGCATGTAGCCAAATTTGGCTAAATCTTCATTTGGATGGTCGCATTATGTTTTGATGGTCTTAGTTTTCCTTTTATGTGTTTACTTTTGCTTTGACATGCCTTGTACTTTTTGTGGATGAATTTCCATCCTTGTGTATATATATACAAATGCCCACTTTCTTTCTTTCTTTTCTCCTCACTAGTCACCAAATTTTGTATTTGCACCGTGTCCATTGTGCCCTTCCAACAAGATTCTTGGATGAATTTTTAGCTCTTCCTAAACCCTGTACTAACTAGGGTTTTCTTCTTTTTTGGGGGGTCAATTTCATGAGACAGGTGGACTTGCAATCCTTCAACAAGAGGACTTCGCCAAATCTGACTAGTTGCAAGAACCTACAGTCTAAAAATGGCGATTTGAACCCTGTTTTTTCCCCTTGAAATATGGCGAATTTGGGGGGAATTTTCCCCAGAAAAATCCCTCCTTTTGTGGAGGTTGCAGGCCGTTTTTTCAACTAGCGAAATTTTGCTAGTAGAAAAACGCTGGCACCGACGAGCTCCCAAAAGATGTGCTCTTGCCAGGGTTTTTTCTGTCTTCTTTTTCCCAATTTTGTGATGTGGCTAACCAAAGTGGCAACCATCCACAATCTTGGGCATGTGTGAGGACAAGTAGACATTTTCTAGAATCCTAAGCTTATGTTTCGGCGACCTCCAAGATCAACCCAGTGTCTAAATATGGCGGCGACTTCCATGTTTATCTAATTATCAGAATGTAGCTAACAAAAGGCATCTAAAAATAATCTTGCCATAGTTGTCTTTTAATAAAGAAGAAGAAAAAAAGTGTTGGGTAGATGCGAAATTTCGCACAACAAAATTTCGCTGGTTCTCGTTAATTTCTGTCTGACCTGTTGTTTGGTGTGTCGGACAAGTCTTTCCATAACGTTCCAAGGAATCTGAACGGATGTCATGGGTGCAGATTTTCTGGAAATGACAGATATATATCAGTACAGGCCCATCAATTTCAATGTTTGCTGCGAATAAGCTATAAAAGTAGGAAGAATTTTCCCGGAGATTGTAGATACCGATACCGTAGCTAGAACTCCTTTCCTTTGTGACTCGGAGATCAATCAGTCAATGGATATGAGTAGTAAGCTTTGGGACTCCCCTTTGAAGCAGCTGCATCATTGCTGCTCTTTGCATTGTCTAAATTTTACTGCCACTGTTGCTGGAAACCGACTACTTTCGGAGGATCCTATTCGGATCATCCAGCTCAGTTCCTATGGGAAGGTTTTCTGCAAACTTTGTTGAACTAGTGACATAAGCGATGCCCCATTGCAACGTCGATGATGCAGGAAGCATCTGTGTGGTGAATCAGAGTGTGAAGCCTTCCATCTCCGGTGCAACCATCGCTGCTTGTGTTCTTTTTGTCCCGCTCTCTGTCTCTCTCACCGCACCATCGTATCCTGTACTGGTCTTTATGTTGCTCATTCCTAAGTAGACACCAATCATTGTCAGAAGCTTCATAGCCAACCAATAAGAAACGACGCCATAGTTCAATCAACATGCTGATTCTCAAGCTGAGCGGTTGCAATATGATCAGAATCTGTCTAGTAGATCACGAGTCACCTCACAAATACACACACTATCGTATTCTGTACTACTCGTTTTGATGTTGCCCATTCTCGAGCAGTCATGACCAAATTATCATCGTCAGGAGCTTCATACTAAGCTAACCGTTATCGAACGATCCAATAGTTCAGTCAAGCAGATTCTAAACCCTAAAAATCGAAATTTGATCAGAATCTATAACAGATCACGAACCAGAAAACATGGATCGATCGAAACTTGCTTGCTCGCTGCCATGCCCGAGCTGTGTGTAGCCTTAAGCATCTGAGGAGAGTACTCATCTGTGAGCTCGCTTTGAAGTCTCGACGTCCATAATCGAGCGTGCGGCTAAACCCGAAACCCTAAACGTTCCCAATAGGTGGACTATCAAATCCCAGAGTGCTCACGTTCCCAATAGGTGGACTACCAAATCCCACAGTGCTCACGTTCCCAATAGGTGGACTACCAAATCTCACAGTGCTCACGTTCCCAATAGGTGGACTATAAAATCCCACATTGTTCACGTTCCCAATAGGTGGACTATAAAATCCCACATTGTTCACGTTCCCAATTGGTGGACTATCCAATACCACATTCCTCAAAATCCCTGTAGGTGGACTATTAAATCCCACAGTGCTCATGTTCCCAACAGGTGGACTTATGAAATCCCACATTGGCTGATGTTCCCAATATGTGTGGACTATCAAATCCCACATTGGCTCATGTTTCCAATTGGTGGACTTATCAAATCCCACATTGGCTCACGTTCCCAATATGTGGACTTTCAAATCCCACCATGCTCTCATTCCCAATTGGTGGAGTATGCAATCCCACATTCCTCAAGTTCCCTATAGGTGGACTATTAAATCCCACAGTGCCCATGTTCCCAACAGGTTGGGATTATCGAATCTCACATTAACATTATGTTTCCAATTGATGGACTTATCGAATCCCACATTGGCTTACGTTCTCAATATGTGTACTATCAAATCCCACCATGCTCTCATTCCCAATAGGTGGCCAAATCAAATCCCAAATTGGCTTACTACCCACTAGGTGGATTATCAAATCTCACATTCCTCAAGTTCACAACAAGTGAACCATCAAATCCCATAGTGCTCATGTTCCCAATAGGTGGACTTATCAAATCCAACATTGGCTCACCCTCCCCTGACTTGGTGTATGTACGAATCACACATTGCTCACGTTCCCACTTGGTTGATGAAATCAAACATTGCTCATGCTTGCAATAGCAGGACCATCAAAACCCAAGGCACCTACATTCCCAATAGGTGGACTTCTTAAAACTATTAGTGGCTCCTATTCCAATAGATGGACTAGCAAATCCCAACTTTGTTCACGTTCCCAATGGCTGCACTTACCAAATCCCACATTGTTCACATACCCACTAGATGGACTATCAAATCCCAAATTTTTCCATCCCAAATTGTTCACGTTCCCAATAGGATATCTTCTCACATCCCACATTGGTTCACAGTCCATTAGCAACCACATTTAAGTCACAAGAGAAAGACAATCTCAAATAAGACACCTTGCAATTACCCACAATTGTTCCCATTAATGTTCCCAATGTTTTCAACAAGTTCTTCAAGTAGTTCCACAGCTGTTTCTGTGATCAATTGTTTTTGTGAGGGCACTTTACCCAATATGCTCATTCCATCAACCCATAGACTCATTTGTGTCATTTTGTTTGGCAACCCCATGAAGTGTTTTTTTCTTTTTCAATTTTGTGCTGTAGAGTGGTAGTCGTGCATAACAAGCTAAAGTGAAAATGTCAATCATTTATAACAATTCAAGCATCATTTTATAATCTTTACTACCTAAACTAATTTGAAATCCAGTGATTTCTATGAAATGAATTTCATCGAAAACCCCAAAATTGATAAATTTGCCATCATGTGAAATTTTATTACATAGTTCAAATCTCCATTTAGTTGCGCCCATATGTATTATGGTTCATATAGAAGTGCTTATATTGACATACTACCTATGGGAAGCACATGATGTTTCTATTGGATTACTTGCTAATCCATGTGTTGTGCATGGAAACACATAGAAAGTGGTGCTTTTGTGGCATATAATATAAATTTTGTATCCTCATGTGATGAGAGCTCCCCAACTTGACTAGTACAATAGGTATTGTTGGTTGGTCTATAGTAGTGTAAAGACTTGTGTCAATATTTCCCAATGTAATTGCAAGGCACCTTACCTAGCATATTTTTTTCCTCCATTGTTTGCGGGGCATTTTGAAAAACAAAACACGCACCAAAGTAGGTGTTCCCTTTTTTGAAATGCACCCAATTTATTTTCTATTTAATTTTCACAAGATACCTACCATGCATCATGGGAAAAAATGAAAAATAATTTGGACCCCTTACTTTAGTATTGCCTTCACCCTAGCGGCTTACCTATGACATAAAGCCAGCCCTCAAAGAAGAATTTAAGTGTAACTTTAGGGGAGGCACATCTATCCAGTATAATTTACCTCCGCAATTGCATGAAGGTGCATTTCATTGCAAAGAAGGTTTTCTCATTTAAAATTCCACATTTACTAGACAAGCTTGCAAAGTCATAAAGATTTTATCTCTCAACCACTGACTCTGCATATGACTTGTTTGATCTCATTTGTCGACCTCCTTCCATGAAGGCATAACCAGAATCAAATCAAAATAAAATAATTCTTCAAATGGATTTATAATTTTGCTGGAAAGATCTAATGAAAAACTATCTTATTTTTTATCATTCAATTCATGTAAAAATATTTAATATATAATAATTTATAATGAGTTTTGTTACTATTTTATATCTACTTTGCAAGTAGAAAAACAAAGCAATAAAATTGTTGATTTTATCTTTGCTTATGCCCACCATTAGATAGAGCTATGGCCTATCTAATGGTATTTTGTGTGTTGTGCTTTAAGATGTTTGCAAGAGATGTGTAGTTCTGCTATCCTGCTGGAATTTGTATCCTTTCTTTCTTGCTACGCAAGGATGAACATTTGAGCAAAATAATGTATGGGTAGATAGGAAGTTATTGTTCTATACCTTAACAAAAGAAAAATAAATGAAGATGATGACTGTGTTTAGGTTCTAGGGTATGTCAGGTCCTGGACTTTGCCAAAGAAATGTTTTTTAAGTGAGGAGGAAAGTAATTGATGTGTGTAGAATGTTACAGTAGTATAATTGTGCATGGAGCTATTGTTCAGGATCTATGTTTGAGCGTTAAGTTTACAGAGAGATTGTTCATGATCTTTGGTGTTGTGGGTGTGTTAGAGGATGCTACAAAAAGGAAAAGGAAATGTTGAAGTGAGGCTGGTGAATAATTTATGTGTGTAGAATGTTACATTAGTATAATTGTTGCATGGGACTATTGTTTAGGATCTATGTTTGTAACTTCAAGTTTACAGAGAGATTGTTCATGATCTTTGGTGTTGTGGGTGTGTAAGCATGTTGCAAAAAGGAAAATGAAATGTACAAGTGAAGCTGGTCAATAATTTGACGAGTTGTGGGTGAAATAGAGACAATCTGGGGTTATACAACTCATCTCCTGTGGGTTTTCTGTTTAATTATGGCAAATGTTGGGTGATTTCCTGGGTAAGAAAACCCCAGTGAGAGTTGAGCATTCAACATTTGATCCATTCCATTCATTTAAACTTGTTAGGGTACTTGTGCGTGCATGTAAGATGGTAACTGAAATGTTACATTATGCAATCTATGAGGACTGCACATGTGTACAATGTTAGATCGCACATAGAATGAGGTCGTCCTCAACTTGCAGCATAAAGATCTGTTTGTCTTACTAGGATTGCCAAAGTTTGAACCTTGGACAAGTCTTCGGTTGCTATGTTATGATACCCTACTTTTTCAATCACACTACGTTTTATAGTACTTAGAACATTTTAATGAGTCTTAGAGTACTTGTTAACATGGTGGCATCTGGCACAATTTTATATCATGAGATGAATTTACCAGGATGACCACTTTTGCATAGCAATTTTGCAAATAAGGCCAACTTTACATCATGTGAAACTAAAGACAAAGCAAATATTAAACCAATGTTGTCTAGTTATTTGAAATTTTTAATTATTTCAGAAATAGAGAATTGTTGGTCATGGTTATTTCAAAAACCTTAAAGAATTGGCAGTTTTCACAGAAGAACGAGCAATGGATTGGTGATTTTATGGTCAATCGATTGAATTTTTCACAACTTTGAGAACCTTGATTATACACCAAAACCAGGTCTTTGACATTTTGAAAAACTTGGTTATGAACCCTAAGAACCGCATTGATAATCGCCAAGGTTATTTATGTTCCTGTTTCTAAGGGCTTTTATTTTAGAAATCAAAGAACTTCCAATCCAATTCTAGTCTTTTGAAGATTTTCAAAATCTTAGAACCTTGGTTCCAGCTCTTTGATATGTTTTAGGATTTCTAAAAATCTTCAGTTCCAGGTTTCTGAGAATTTTCAAAGAACTAGCAGTTCTTGTGAAAGAATTGGTAGATTAAAGTGTGTTCTTTTGATCGTAATTTTTTAAAAACCTCCAGTTAAAGGTCAGATCTGATTATTTGATTTTGAGAACCGTCAATCAAGGGTATACAAATACCCTACCTTTACTCATTGATTCTACTTTCCAAAAAGTGAGAACCTTCAAGCACTAGTTGTTAGGTTTTGGGATTTAGGCAGGTTCAAGTGGAGGTCAAATAGGTAAGATTTTAGAGTCTCTGGACCAAAGGTTTCAAGGTTTGTTGCAATTAGTCATTTAAACCTAACCGGTCAATTAGCCTCTTTTCAAAATTGAATTTGAACATGAATTGGAAGTGTTGCTCCCTTCTAAACATGTTTAGGTTTTACATATGTATATAAATACAATTTTATACCAAAAAAACTATAAACTTAGTTGTACATTTTAAGCAAGTTATTGCATTTGATTGGTTATACATAATTAATATTACATAATTTTTATCTTGAATTATGTGCATTAATTGAGCAAATTAATATTACTTCAAAAACAATTATTTGGTTGTGTGCAATGGAGATGGAACCAAACCTAATATTAATCTAGACCAACTTTAAATTCTTAATGAAAATGATCAAACATAAAGCTTTATAAATCCAAAAAACTAGTAATAAGCCTAGATAGAAAGTTTCATAAAACAAATCTAAAAAATACATTGAAATCAAGAACCGAATAATATCAATGTAAATGCATTAATAGCAATTGGTGGTACCAATTACCAACCTCTTATACCACAATGTTTACACAAGCCTAAAAACACATTGATGTTTGAAAGTACCTATTATTGGTCCTATTTTTGCTAATTGAGGGTGCACCTGTAGTTCCTTTCTTTGAATTAGTGATGAACCTTTTTTATTTGCTCATGTAGACACAACCCAAACAAAAAACCCAAAATAAATAAAATAAATAAATAATATTTTGGACATTCCCCAAATAGATGTGGAAGTTACTTTGATTATGTTGATGATTTGGAGCAAATAACTAAGTTATCAAGTCCTTATAGGATGTGTTTTGGTCATTGTTATAACTTAAGTTTCTTGTTATTGCTAGGCTATTTTTTCAATTTTTGTTGTTACAACGTCAATTTTTTGTTACCTTTTTCTCTTTGATATAGGTGTTGCAAATGTTCACAATGGCATACACAAATGTTAATTAGCTTCTTCCAATAATCATAATTGAAGAGGAAGATGACAACATACAATTTAAGTCTAAAACTAATTGTCTTACATCATAAAATTACAACTTTCATGGGTTCAATCCAAATCTATGCAAAATCTATAACTTTATAAGTTCATATTGTTTAAACACAAATATCATGCCTTATTTAAATATAAAAGTCACGTGCATGATTTTCATGAGTAAATGACACAAATAAACATACAACATCCATGTTTAAACAATACGAATAAACATATGACATTCATATTTAAACAATGCACACAACACTAATGTTCAAACAATATAAGTAGATGAATGACATCTATGTCTATTATTTATAAACCTATGAAAAACAAATTTCACACAACTATTACTGTCAAATCATAGACCATGAAGTTTACAATGTGATTCTTAATAAACATCTAATATTAATATAGATGGAATGTGAGCTTGTTTAGCCCACTTTTCTTGACCAACAAAATGTTTGGTATCATTGGGATCACATAACAAGTTATTGAGTGTTTTTGTTGTTAATGATGGTGTTGAAATCAGTTCCTACAACCCGTAACTATTGTGTGCCACCTTATTTTGATGGAACAAGATGCCAAGATTCTAACCCTAGGGAAAAATAAAAGGTTGTTGAACTACAACAAATAACAATGCTATGAATTAACGTGTCATAAAAACTATAGATTTGCTCAAGGAGGGGAGGGGGGTTGGGGGGTTATTGCAAAAGAGATAAAAAATTACAAGTCAAAAGAATAAAAATACTTTTCCATCTCAAATCATAGATTTTCTTAGTAGCCCAACTTTATAACAAAAAAGACCATACACAACAAATATCTTTGGAGGATTTGGTTTTATATATTGCAACAAGTTATTGTCCTTTGTCTTCTATTGAAAACCCATAGGGAAGGTAGTTGGTCTTACAACAAGGTGGTTGTGTATTGTTTCCATCTAAACAACAATTAATGAATGATGTGTTGCTAAACATCATGCAAAAAAAATAAGGAAATTTTTTTCTTTTTTTTCTTTTTTTTTGTGTTACATATACTGCATCATTTGATCATTGGATGTCTCATGTTGGCCATGACACATTTGCCATGGTTATTAACATCATCAATGTTTTATGCCTGGCCCACCCAACCCACATGAATGTGGGAATATTTGAAATGTTCAACACAACAACAACAATGATGGCAAATCAAGTAAAAGTCTTGTTAGAGTGATTTTGTTTACTTGACAAAAGAATGGAAGGTGAAAATGGAAATACTTATGTATTTATGTACTATTACAGGGTTATATCTTAGATTGCTCAAAACTCCAGTGAAGACCAAATTCGCCTCTCATGTTGTCTTGTTCCAAGAAACTTGTTAATATTCAAATGTAATCTCCATTTGTTATGAATAGAACTCACGTTTTAAATTTGTCCTCCAAAGTTATTGTGGATTAGACCTAGGCTATTGTTAAAGCCACAACCAAATATGTTGTTTCTTTTTATTGAAAAATGTGTTTTGAATCAAAATAAAGGTTATTTGTTGTTGTGGATTTTTAGGCTACTTTTTCATTACGTATTTCCATGAAATCTGATTTAACTAGAATTTGGGCTTTAGATGCACCATTGATTTTTAATGATTTTGATTCAAGGTTGACAGAATTCAAAATGCAAACGATGACACAAGTGATCAACAAATTGACTTTCTTTATCATTTCAATGGCCTACAATTAAGGCAAGGCACACAATATGTTGTTGATAATGTTCAACCCTTGTTTCAAAAGCATGAAAATTATATGAAAATATGTGCATAATTTTGTTGGCATTTAGATTATTGTAAATTATGACACAAAGGATTGTGTGTCCTTTCTTATCATACAATTACCACCATCTAAACCTTAATAACACACCAACAAAACCAATATACATTGAAGATGTTGACTTTTTTTTGGATAGATTGTATCAACTAATGATGCAACTTTTTCAACCCAAAATATTAAATTACAACTATTTCAGAGGTTATCATTGTGATCAACATAAACAAAAAAACCCATTACGCTACCCATGCAACATTGTTTCCATATGTTTTAGCTTGTCAAGTTCTTAGAATTATTGACTTATAGATTGAAGTTGACCTTATATTGAATGTTGTTAGTGTGATTACAAATCTTTGATCAATAGTCTAGGATTGAGAATTTGAATTGCCTCATTCTCGTTATTAAGAATTGGCCTAACAATGTTCAAATTGGGTGTGATGGAGCTATGAAACTTAAAATATGTCAAGTTTTATAATATGATTGATGAGCACCATAAGTTCATTGAAGAAAAGCTCTATTTGGAGAAGACAACTATGAATTTGATTAGGTTGTGGATGTAATCAAACTTATTGCATTTTGTTTTAAATTTGCACTTGCAATTTTATTTTTTTAATTAATTTTTTTCTTTGGTGAAATAGGAGTTGTTATTGTTGCATGGTATCATGGTAGACTACTATTGCTACTATTGCATTGTGGCGATTGACCAAAATTGGCTATCTATATGGTGTGATGGCAAACTGAAAGTTATTATTGGGGTAGCCATTTAACTTTGTTGTGGTTTTTTCTCTTTAATAGAACAAAAGCTATTATTGTGTTGTGGTAGCAAACCATATTGGTTGTTGTTGTGGTGTGGTGAATCATGACATATTGAAAACTATTATTGGGGTAGCCATTATGTTTTAAACTTGCATCTAGTTTTTTATTTTATTTTTTTGGTTTTTTTTTTTTCTTTGGTAGACCAAATGTTGTTGTTATTCCTATATGTGGTGGCATTAAATCAAAAGAGCCTATTATTGTGACATGGTGCCAAGCCAAATGTTGTTGCTTCTATGGTATGTTAATTGGGAGACCAAAACCTTTGTGACAAACTTGATTGTTATCATAACCTAATATGTAGGAAGTAAAAACTAAAAAATCGATAACTTGTAGTTAAGTCTACAAGAACTAAATAAGTTAGTTTATAAGAAATAAAACACAAATGTAAATAAAGTGGGAAATGTTTAAATAAGTGATGATAGATAAAGAATTTAACCAACATATTTGTTTACTACATTTATCATTTAGCAGTTAGGGTTTTTAATTCACAAATAACCTTGAAGGTTTGAGAATGATATAAAGTTCATGTTATATTTATTATTTAGGGATTTTTTTGTTTTTAACTCACAAATAACTTTGAAGGTTCCTGAATGACAAAAGTTTGGTGCTACATTTATGTTATTGTTTTGTTGATGTACAATGTTTAATGTTTGAATTTTGGATATTCTAAACAGAGCACACATGGAGGTCTAAATAAAGTCTAATCTCTAAGTCAAATTTTTAAGTTTAATATTTAAGCATAAGTTACAAAGGCTAATGCTAGGTTTAATCTAAAGAACAAATCTAAAGTTTAATTGTGAATGTGGTTATGTTATGCTTAGTTTGATGTTTCATTAATAATATCTTGTGATTATTATGTAGTTTGCAATATAAAGTTTGAAGTTTAAACTAGAGGATGAACGAAAGAACATAATGTTGGTACAAGTTAAAGTCTAATGCCATAAGCATCTTCAAATTTTAGAATGAACGACCTTGTGATGTAGGTTTGTGATGAGATGTGTTTTGGCTAATCTTGAAGTTAATATATTAATTTTAATTAATGACCCAAACCTAAACCTAAACTCTTCTTGCCCTTTTTTTAAAATCTTAAACCACTAAACTTGATCCCTACCATGTATTGAGGAAAGCAAAAAAATATCAGCCAGAGATTCTAGCAAAATGAAAAAAAACAAATAACTTTTACCCACATGTTCTACTAAAATCTGATAAAAATAATGAACAAGTTCTCCTTTTTTTTATTTTAAATGTGGGTCCTTAGATTTTTGTTCTTTTATCTCCCCCTCTTTTCGGTGCTTTGTCTTAATAAAGTTTGATAGGGTTTCATCACAAAAAGATATCCACACAACATTACCTTACCCTAAGGTCAGTTTCACATTAAATAATTCTCAAAATAGTGAAATGAAATTTTGTGAAAATATGAAGTTGACATGATGAAAATCATTATAATTACCATAGGCTACATTCTGAATAATTTCACTACTCATATCACAATATTATAGTATATGATGGGAAAATATAGAATTTTCAAAAAATTTAAACGAATTCATTTTTTGAAAACAAAAAATTATTCGTTTTGTCACTGTGGAAACTGACCCTAGGCTATGGTAGTCAAGACCTGAAACTTGATGGTGCCCACTTTTGTTCCTTTTTGGCTGCCTTTCTCAAAAGAGCAAACTTAGATTCAAGCTACTAGCCTAATAGTTATTTTGGACAACAAATCAGCTTCACTAAAAAAAACATTTTGTGAGCTCTGATTTTAAATACCCAATTGAACTCTAATACAACTTTACTAACCAACACAAAAAGAAAAAATTCCCAAATTGGTGCAATTGTATGTTTTCATAAGCTCCCTTTCAGGACACAACCATGTATGCAGCCAGTACAAGTTGAGGTTCTTGCAACTTTTTCATAATCCCTTTGGTACTGCAATATCAAAGTTATGATCTTTCCTGCTAGTTGAACATTCAAGTACCCGCCCAGTTCCTGGTATTGAGAGAGTGACAGGGTCTGTCTCCACAAGCCATTGCAATCCTCTGCACTATCAAAGATGTCACAAGCCTGCACACACATAATACAAGCCCCAAAATCACAGCACTCTGACCAACGAAATGCAGTTCCTTGCATTTGGGTAAAATGTGTTGACCACTTCAGATATCCTCTTTGTATGCTCCTGCACTATGTGTATATTGCTATTTCACGAACACACTATTGATGAAGTTACTTCGGAACACTTCAAGCTAAGGTGATGAAATTCAAGCTTGAAATGCAGGGTTTGAAGCATTCATATAACCTTCAACTGTTAGCAATCATGCACAACAAAACAAAGAATAGTAGGGCAGATAGGCTGGTGAGTGAACCCTTTAGAACTCAACAGAGGTCAAATCCTCACTCATTGTTCCTCCACATCTGAAGCTCAAAGACCATTCTGTAGCCCTTCAAAAATTGCTCAATTTGATAAAGTAATGGGGAAGATATGGGATGTTTGGTGTGAGGGGGTTAAATGTTCAGCGAATCAAAATAGATTAGGATTTCCAGCTTAAAATCTTTGATCATTGCATCTTTGCCTCTGGAAGACAAAGAAGTTTTGGAAAGCCCTAGTGGGTGCACCCATCAGGTTTTAAATCACTTGAAGATGAGAGGCTAGAGCTAGAGAGGGGTCTAGAGTTATTTTTCAAAAAAATTGAAACAAACTATCACTCAAAAGATAAGGTGCTAAAACTAGAGAGTGGTCACAAGTTCTGTTTTCAAATTTTTTGAAGCAAACTATCACTCTTCCTCTTCCTGTGTTTTCTGCATCAATCCTTTACTTCTAGCGCTCAAAGATCGTTTTGTATGCCTTCAGATTGCACATCCAATGACACAAAAAATCACCCAATTTGACTAAGAAATGAGGAAAAGTTTGTAAAGTACTGGGTGATGGTCATTTCTACCCTACTCCTTTGACACAACATATCTCTATATCATGTATTGTTAAACTTCAGTAAGGAAACCATCCACTTCTGGCAATTCTTAAGTGTCAAGTTTCCAATCATCTGTATTGAGTCCACTATCCTCAAACTGATGAGATGCTGGACAACCCACATACGAGGAAAAAAAAATTCTAAAGAGAAACCCCACAAGCACTTGCAAATTTCCTACCTTCAAAAGGACAAATCCCTTCCTAATCACACATTTCGTTAAGACATTCTGACTGCACATTAGAGCATGCCTCAGATTTGTGCAATTTGTGGGTTGCAAGAGCTTTACCACTGCTCCATGTTTCAAGAATACATTTGTCCAGCCCTTTGCTCATGTAGCTCTTTGGGAGGTTCCAAACTTCAATGAACATAGCGGCAGCCATTTGAAGCTCTACATTCATTCCAATTGTTCCTGCTTGGCAACAAAGATCAGCTCAAGACATTTCTGTTACAATCCAGAAACAGCTTTCAACTACTACACGGGGATGCCTTTGGCATATTAAAGCTATAAGAAACCAAGTGGTCAAGCTAGAAAAATCATGGCTGAAAATCATGGTTGTTTCTTCCACCAATTCCAAGAGACCTAAAACAAACACTAAGCCACATTAGTGGACAAATTAAACCGACTGTTTCATGGTTCATGAAATCGGAATAGAAGCTATCATTCACCACCAGAGTACACTGTCGAGAAACCAAATCACATAATGTACATAAAGAAATCTATACTACAGCACTTGAAGAATTGATCTTGGCAAGCTCAGGCTGGAATACTGGTCTTTGAGTGCTAGGAGTGTTCACCAATCCAAAGTGCAGTTCCAGCAGTGTGCCAACATCCTCCTGCAAAACATGGCTATGGAGCTGTGGCTCTGCTTCATCCTTTTGAACCCGGATGTTTGCTGCAGTTTTACACTTGCCCATGCACTTGCAAGAGGTAACTGATATGTTAGAAGCGTCTGGAATATTCTCTTGGAAGGATTCCAGAAGTTGTTGAGCTCCACCTCTTTTACATTTTTTTCCCATGCAGACTTCAATGTTTCCAGTCATCTCAACTTGTCTAGTTTCTGCAGGTGGAAGAGAGGGCCATGCAGGAGGAGTTGGAGTGTCGGGTATGACTTGAACTCTGGGAGATCCCCTTCTTTCGAGGGTAACAGATCCTCTCCCAACATTTGCAGAATTGCATAATGCTCTTATTTGGGCTACAATTTCAGGCTCTTCTTCCTCTTGGCAAGGGATGATGACAGAGCTAGCTAAAACCTGCTGAGCTGCTAATGGCACTGCAGGGAGAACAGCAGTTCCCAGAACCCCAGGGCCCTCCTGCTTTGCACGACTTTGGGGGACTGTCAAATCCTTGACTCCAGGTTTGCTCTTGCGCAAAGTCCTCATGTCCATTCCTGGATCACTCTCACTTGATTCGGACGAGGAAGACGAGGAGCTGGATGATGAGGACGAGGCACCCTTTTTCTTCCTCGACTTGACCTGGAGTGCTCCTATCTCTGCTTCAATGTCTGCAAGCTGCTTCAGAGCGGCCTCGATCGGAGCCTGCAGCAGAAGAAAATCCATCATGAATTACAGATGACATACAATCTTGATGGCTTTCATTTCGGAAGCTAATTCTACATGCACCAGCAAATCAGGCACTTTAAAAACAAATTTGGACTAAATTCCAACAGCATCGAGCAAAGACAGAAATGCCGTACTGTAGCAAAATACGTTACAATCTACGACGGTGAGAATCTTACAGGATTGGACAAGGAGCCGCCTGTTGATACTTCTGACCCCCCATCCGTCACCGCTAAGGAATGCTGTGGACTGAAGCCTTGGAGCGGCTGCAAGTAACGCCTTATGGTTCTCAACATCTCTCGA
This sequence comes from Sphagnum contortum, assembly GCA_963920785.1. NCBI lineage: Eukaryota > Viridiplantae > Streptophyta > Sphagnopsida > Sphagnales > Sphagnaceae > Sphagnum > Sphagnum contortum. Next base: position 12,099,465 of record OY987282.1, read on the forward strand.
AGCTTGTCGATCTTCGCGAGCTTCTCCTCTTTCTTCCCGCAAACAACATGCAAGCCGTAAAACTGCTCGTGGCTTCGATCGATAAACAGCGGCGGCTGAAAAGAGTTTCTTGGAAACAAATTCTTTTTTCCTATTACGCTCTTCCTCAACCGCAGCGACTTCCCAAATTCCTGCTTCTTCTCATCACAGCGAACAAACAAGGACTCCCGATCCAATTTATCGAAACAGACTTCAGTTGCGAAAGAAGAAGAAGAGCAGGCAACCCCGCCCCTGCATACTACTCCAGCCAAGGCCTCCATTTTCCCCTAGATAGACTACGACAGCGAAGACAAAAACACGCACACTAATCTCAGAAACCCCAAAAGAAAACCCGAACGACCTCGCAATTTCCCACGAAACTCGACGACCTCGCGACGACCTCGCAACACGACGACTTCACGAGTTCTATATAAAACACAACGACTGACTCCGCGATTCCTCTCGAAGAGGAAAACGAATCAATTGCTTGGAAGGGAGACGACGGGAAGAAGAGACAATCGAACAGTGACTTGCACCCAAACAAAAGCCCCAAGAAAGGAAATAAAAACGGGAAGGATGGAAAAAAAAAAAAAAAAAAAATTAAACAGCGATCACATAAGAGCAAAACTGGAGTGCCCAATACTCAAGAATCGAAGAATCGAAGACCGCAATTTCACAATCCAAAGAAAGGAATTCAGTTGGTGCGGCGGGTCTGCAACTGCGAGGGCTTGGTCGTCGTGGTTGAAAGCGTCGTTCGTTCGCGACGGCTTTGCGTAACGCGATCGTGAACGGACTTGTTGCAAGTGACTGCCAAGGAGTACGACCATCTACCTCTCCTCCCTGCCCTGCATACTACCCCCCCCCCCCGAAGGCTGACGTGCCTCTTTCTCATTCGTAAATAAAGAAAATTTTATTTTTCCCTCCAATGACATCTGAGGCGCGTGTATAAGGAAGCGTCAACACCATGCCCCACGTTTTTTCCCGTGTCACGTGTTGGGAGCACACGCAAACGTGAAATCTGGACCGTGGTTTTCAAGTTTATTTTCTAAGCTGGCATTTGGAAAGGTCAGGATAATGCCACCTTTTATATTTGGTGGGTTTTGTCTTTTTTTCTTTTTTTCTTTTTTGGCAACATGTCAGCGTTGTCGGCCAGGAACAGGACAACGGATGAGAAAGCACGAATGAAGAAAAGCGGGATGAGGATTTTAACTGCTCGCGTCATGGATTGTTGGATTAGGAGTTGACGCAAATCCTTCAGAACTCAGCGAAATGGACAGAAATCTTGAACATTCATTCATTCATTCATTCCAGAAGTCAGTCTTCTGTGCTCAGAATTCGGTGAACCTAATCGTTCTTTAATAACAAGCCATTTTTGTGGCTACTGTTTTCGCCACTTAATGGGCCTTATCACCGTCGATAGATCTGAAATCTTGGCCAGGGTGAACCCGCACCCACCATGCAGGATGGATGATGGTGTTTAGAAAAACATCTTACCCATGTCCCAACACTAATTATATTATTTCTATGTAAAAATGTTGAAATTTTCCCCCAAACAAAAATTCAAAAAATAACATTTGGTGAAGGAAAGTATATAATCTTTAAGAGCATTAAGAATATCCTATTTTTCAACATGGAATCTTCTCAAAATTTTAATTATTCAACAAACATGCATCCATGTACATGGGTATTCATTGTATTCCCATCCCATAGTTGACCACTATGGTTAGCTATGTACTAACAATCTAAACCTTAAAAATAGGTGTTTGTTTGTTAGGCCATGCAAAGGAACCACTATTACATCTAACATCGGTGTTGGAGTGATGCATTAAACAATAGCATTCACATTGGGGTAGTTGAGGTCCTATTGGGGTGGTGGTGTTCACATTGAAAGCTTTCTAACATGGGTTTAAGGTTAGGATTCATATGCAACTATTTGGAGCATAATGTGGGGGTGGTGACAAGTTTGTTTGGTACTGATTATGTTCCAAGTTGAGGCATGTGTGTTTATAGTGTTTTCTTGTTTGTGCGTTCTGTTGTGATTTTTTTTTTTAATGTTTTAAGAATTTTTTCAAGCATTGTACACCTCTCAACCATTAGACTTCACGTGAAGGGATGTTTGAAGTGTGGTGTGTGGGTTGTGACAATTTAAATGTGTTGTTACAAAAGGTTCCTAGTAAGTTGTGAAAGGTCTTAATAGGTTTTCTATTTGAGAGGTGAAATATTTATAATCTTTTTTCTCTCTTTTTGTAGTTGTTGATTTTTGGTGTTAGACTAATTTTTGGGTGTGATATTTATTTATTTATTTATTTTCACTTTGTTTTGTATTGGTTCTGATAGGTGTTGCTTTAACTTTTGTGTGCAAGAGTTTAATAACATGAAATTCTAAAATGTGAAAAAAATTGTAATTATTGTTATCATGTTTGTAAGTTTGTGGAATTGCTTTGTTTTGGTATTTTTGTAGGGAGGACTTGAATTAACAAAGCAATGTTGGTTTTGAAATATGAAAGGTTTGCTTTGAATGTTGTTGAAATTTTGATTTTTTTGTGTTTTGAGATTTGTTTGTACCATTCGTGCAAGAGTTTGGTGGAAGGAACATTCTTGCTTGTTGAAAGTGAAAGGATATGTATTATTGTTTTTGTATTGTTCTTTTTTCTATTCAAGAATTGAAAAAAAAAAAACTTTATATTTAAAGGTGAGACATTTCATATGTTGTGTCATTTTCCAAGAGTTGATTACAATAAACAACTTTGTTTTTTAAAGATAATCATAATTGATTGTTTTGTTTTGTAAGTTTTTGTCATGCTTGTATGCACGGCCTCATACATGATAGCCAATTATGGCATGCCAATCATGCCTTTAGGGTTAATGTACATTCTTAAATTATTGTGTGCTATTAAGTGTTTTTGGGTTATGTCTTGTTTAGGGTTTCAACTTGTTGGCAGCTATATAAAAGGCCAAATTCTTCCTTCCTCTTGTTAATTTTTTTAGAATTCCTTTGTCATGGAGAATTTCATCCATAATCAAACTAAATTTCTAGATGTTCATGGTGGCTATTACACGGTCACCATTTACATACACTACATTTTCTTTCCTTCTTTGCAATTTACATTTTCGTACTTAATTAGTAAGTATGTGACATGATTTTTCTCCTTCTTGGTGAGCTGGTTCCCCATAACAAAATGGTAGTTGGAAACACATGGAATGGAGTTGGAAAGTGTGTTCGAAAAACCTAGTGTATTAGGTTCTCCACTATCCAATTGCGCAAATTCATAAAAGTTGTAATTATTTTTCCAGAAGTTGATACATGAGAATTTCATTTCAGCCTCCTCTTGTGCATTGTATATATGTGCATGCATCTTTTTTTAGTTGATTAGTTTCTACCTTTGACTGATTTTAGTCTTTTGTTTACTAGAGTTTAATATGGATTTACACCCTTACGACATTGTACATCACGACGCTACACATCACAACATTTTGTTTATGTTGTGTGTTTTTCAAATATAAAAAATGTGGAGTGGATTTTGGAATTTGTCTTTGTTTATATTATTTGAAAGGTAAGAGAATAAGGAAAAGGAAATTGTTGGATGTAATTTTGTTCATTATGGGTTTTTGGTTGGCATTTTTTCTTTTCAAATTTAAAATGTAGCCTTTTGTGTGGAATTGTGTTTATTTATAGAAGAGGAAAAGGAGAGGAAAGTTCAAAAGTGGGAGGTTGGATTTTTTTGAATTTGGAGATCTAAAATGTAATGGAATTTGTCATTTTTTGGTTTAGAAGAAAATACAAAGGAATGCAAAGAAAGAGGTTGTAGTTTTGTTAATTTTGAAGTTATTGATTTAATTGTTTTTTCAAATTTAAAATGTAGTGTGGATTTCAAATTTTTTTATATGTAAATGGTGTTTGATTTTGGGGGAGAAAAAAGGAAGGGTGAAGAAAGAATTAAAAAGAAGGAGGTTCATAACTTTTATTTGTGTGTGTTTTTTTTTGAAATCTCAAATGTGGGGTGTGCTTTTTTTTCCTTCTAACATATGTGGAATGTCTAGTTATTTTCAAATTTGGGGGAAAAAAAGAAAGGAAAATGTAATTTGATAGGTTTATAATCTTGTGGATTTGAAATTCTTTGTTGGAAGAAAAAACGAATCTAAAATATGCTAAGGCTTTCAAAGGTAGAGGAAGAATGTAAAAAAATAGAGGTTATAATGTTGTTCATTTGGGGTTATTGGTTGAATCAATTTTTTCAAATCTAATTTTTTTCAGCATTTGAATGTGGTGTGGAATTTATATTTATATTTTGGTTTGGGGGGGGGATGTTAAAAGAAAGGGTGTGTAATCTTGTTGATTTGGCATTATAGTGTTCAAAATAGTTTTTTGTTTTTGAGCTAGATTTGTCACCTTATTGACCAAAAGTCATTTGCAAGCAAATGAAAAAATATGGGAGGATATGTATAGGAGTCACTCTAAACCCACCACTTGAAGAATCCATTTTAACACACCTTGATATTAAGGTAGTCCATATGCAAATTTTTACCAACCATTCAATTGTGGCACCCATCTCTTTCACAATATGTTATTAGAGAATTAATCAATTTCCATGACTCCAAAAGCACATCCCCATATCACTCATAACTTGCCCCAAAGTTTCAAACCTTAAAAGTGATAATTCAAAAACTCGTTTTGTTGACAAGTTCTCTATTTGTAACTGTTCATTAATAGAATCATTCCATAGAGATGCAAGGCTTACCTCATAGCATGGTCCCAAATGTTTTCAACAATAACACAATCTATGACTAATGCATCTTTCATTGCTATCACCACCTACATGCTCATAAATAAATAAAATTAAGTGCAAACAACACATGATGCTAATTTTTTTATAATTACAATAGAAGCACAATTATTTTGTTGCACTTGTGCATGATAAACACAATTTCAAATGCTTCGGGGCTTATAATAACAACCCCCATGTAGTTATTTTAGTTGAAAGCTAGGTAACCTATATACAATTTTCTTTCTACTTTATGTTTTCAAATTCCCCAAACATTTTAACTACCAAATATGTATATGTTAAGGATCATCATTATTTTGATGCCCCTCTAGCAAAAGGTAATTGTCAATAACATCAAAAAATTGACTTACAATCATAGAGATGCAATTGTGAAGACCCATTGTTTGTTGGATGTTAAATGCAACCAAGGATGAGATCAAGCCCAAGAGTTTGCCTCCTACAACAATATCAATTTTTGGTAAGTCAAATGGTGATTTGTCTATCTACTTATTCCTAAGTTTTCACTATGTTTCATTTATTATGTTTATGGTTGTTCAAAATTTTAAACTTTGCAATTATCACTTCACATCGTTTTTTGTTGTAGGTATGAATGGTGAACCAACTCCATAGCTTTTGCTACCAAATGTAAACCCTAATGTTAATATAGTTTGGTTTTGATTAACAAATCTTGTTTTAATACAAAAGTACAAAAAACCCAAGCCCATTTTCAATTATTGAATAGACTTTGCAAAACAATGTATATGCAAAGTTACGAAACTAGATGATTTCAAATAAAAACATCACAAAAGATGATTGTTATCAATAAAGGAGTAGGGGAAATGAGTTCAAGGAATTGTTATGAAAAGCTTACAATCATCTCATGGATCACAATAAATCATTTTTAACATTTAGTAGTTCAACCAAAGTTGATGTTCCGTGCATTAAAAGGCATTGATGTTGAAGTGTGTCCAAAACCTTGAATCATGGATCAAATATAATCTTAAACAATTCTTTCTCCAATTTTTAAAAAGGTGCAATGGCCTTTTCCTTCAACATTTTTGAAAGACAATTATTTTCCAATAACATTATAAACCAAATAAACTACTAACAAAAATCACATTAACCTTGTCATCTTGACTCACAAACAATGTTAGGGATGTGATGTCTAAATTTTTTTCTAAATCCATTCCATATTATCTAATTCAAATTACACATATTGGAACTTTTTATAAGTCCATAGGATCTCATATGTGTTATATTATTCATGCATTTAACAAAATAACAAATTTGGGGGAAAACATCCAAAAAACCTATCTATATAGATTATATTGGGCATTAATTAACCTAACCTAGTTTAGGTTATGCTTAGGTAGGCCAACTAACAAAGTTTTGCGGTTTTACTTAGAGTTTCATGAAGTATTAAAATAGGAGGATCTTATCCAAGATGGATTGTTAGGGATTGGTAGCTTGCATAAGATAAGGTGAGAGGAGGATATAAGGTCATTGGGTTAGGTTAAGATAGGGTTATTTTCTCATGGCTTTGAACAAGTAAGCCTCCCAAATAAATGGTTCTAGATATGGCAGATAGGTTTCTAAGAAGATGTTAGATATTAGGGTTAAAGTAAAGTAGCAACTTTCTTTCTTGCTACATCTTGTTGACTACCTTCATTTTTTTGATGATGAGTGGGGTGTGGGGTAATGGGAAGGGAGTGAAGCTTGATGATGGATATGTGAAGGCTTTGGAAACTAAGTATGTTTTCAAAAGGTACACACGCATGAAAGGTTGGGCTGACCAAGCACGTTTAGCCCAATAACAATAGGATTTGGAGGTGGAACCATTAGTGGTGTTGTTGGTGACTACTCAAGGTGGTTTTGGTGGGCACTTTATTCAAGGGCAAGGGTGGAAAGGTACATGGATCTTAAGATAAGCTTGGTAGAAAAGCAAGATGAGTAGGTGGAGGAAGGGGTTAACCTAGGAAGTGAATAATGGTCTACCCCCTTAAAGGAAGATAGAGAAAAATAAGAAGAGTTTAGTCAAGTAGTGTGAAGGTTTTTTGTGGTTAGCAAGGTTGTAAATAGAAGTAGGTGAAAAAGAGAAGGTTGTTAGTAAATAGGATAATAATATCTCAAGCAAGGTAGCAGCTTGGTGGAGAAGATATTCACTCTAACGACTAGATTGAGCAACCATGTAACATTTCATTTTTTGTGTGAAACATTGTTTGTTTTTTTTGAGAAATTCTATTTCTAGTTGTTTTAGCTTGTATGTGGGAGGTTCTGGTTATGAAATTATTGGTTTGAAGTTCGTGATTTGTTATAGCAATATAAAAGGGTGGTGTAAAAATAGGATGGGTAAATATTGTCTAGCTTAAACAAAGTAGGAAACAAATATTTTGCATAAAAGGAAGTATAGAGAAAAAGAAGGATGTGAATCCTAATGGTTTATGGTTTACTAAATTAAGGTTAGATTTGATATCGCAAAAGTAAAAGGTTAGTACTTTGAATAGGAAAGGGATTGTTGTCTAGTGCAAACAAGGTAATAGGAAGACAACTATGTTCAAAAAGGAAGAGAGTGCAAAAGAGAGGGGGCTAAGCTTCTATTGTGACACCCTTTTGGATGTCCTCTAGGGGTAAGGGCAATGGCCTATGTTGAAGTTGTTAGGATAGACTAATTTTACGTTTAACATAATATCCATGCAAAAAGTACAAAAATAAATGATTAGATATAAAGAATCCTTAAAATCACATGTTTAGTCACATATTAATGTATGATTAATTGATACAAAAATTCACAATTTAGGCTAATAGTAAATTCTTTGACCAAAATATTGTTGAAGAAGCACAATGATATCCACTTTACCTTAAACCTCAAAACTTTTTGCTCCTTAATTAGGAATGGTGTTTCCAAAAGAAAAAAAAATCATTAATTTCATATCTAGATTGGGTATCAAAAAAGAGTTTGAAACAAGGATGAACATTGGTTGCTTCTTGCAATATAACTATGGGATTTTAATGGTAAAACCAAATTCATCATTTAGCTAATCCACATGTGGCAAGGTGAATTTAGACAAATCTAATGACCCAACCATTTAAAAAAGAACAACTTTAAATGTAAACTTACTTCCAAGAAATCAATTAAATTACATCAAAAATTGATAGAAGGACACATTAAATTGTGACCATTTAATAAATCTAGCTAGATGTTGAACATGAAAAAAAATTGATTTTGGTTGTTCAAAGAAGGCATATTAAAATATTCATGGATTAATTATCGGAAATTTGGAAGGTTTCATGTCATACACATGTTTTAAAAACACTCTCAAAGAGGGTGATAGAATCAAAATTGAAAAATATTACCGACAATAATTGTTCACAATGGGGGGAACCATGTGATGCTAATGGTGACATTAATGCCAATACATCATATAGGCTACCATAATCCCAATAATTTGTTTACAACACAATGTATGATATTGATCAATGCATTAAATTATCAAGGTTCAATACATCTAAGTGGGTATTGGACATTACCAAAATACAAGATTAGTTGTTAGAAAAAAACATATTTGTACATTAATAGGAGCATTGTGAGATTTAAACTTTAAACAATAGGCTACCTTAGGTCTAACAATACACTTATCATAGGATTTAGGGTATGGGAATCACATTTAACATGTTAATTTGACAATTATAAACGTACCTTGGCCAATTTAACACATGTTTGTTGAATAATCAATTAAGTTTTGGGATTCCATTTCAACAAATGATATATTCCAAAATTTTCATCATAATTTTTTTTTCTCAAAATATAAAATTTCTATAAATTTTAAATTTTCTGAAAATAATATAATTGATGTCAAATTTGCCTAGGTATTGTGATATTGTAGAAATGGTTGAAATGATTGACAAAAACATATATTATAATTTGTGCCACTATAAAATGACTAGTGAAACTCAAAAACTAGATTAAATCAATGTTCATATATGAACACAATGTGTACATTTGTGAATTTATTCAAAGAATGAAAATGTTATTACATGGCCTAAAGAGGAAACCCAATTTTATGCATAATGGGACATGATGCATGATAACACATGACATGTTAATGCACATTTCAATCTATGATGTAGTCCACCATAAAGAATGGATGAATGTTTTTTTCATGATTTCAAACCATTTTTCAATATTGATAATACAAATACATTGTTTATGAATTATCTTATATTTTTGGTTTATGTTCAATATGGACTTTTAAAGATATTTAATGTTAGAATGCATATTTGAATTTTTTTTTCTTTTGAAAATATTGATTTTCAAATTTCATATACAATATGTTCAATCAACTCAAATGATTGGAAATTTTAAATAATTTCATTGAAATCAAAGTCCAACTTTACTTATTATACAATAGATTTGCAAATTTAAAAGTCCAAAAAAATATGCGACCTTTTCAAATTGCACAAATGTTTTATGCATTACATCATACATATATACTACCACACATATTTGAATTCAAACCACAAAAGCTTCCATATAATTATCATATGATCTTCGAATCCATTTCACCACTTGTAATAACAATCGATATTACATCCATTTTGATACAATGCACCCTACCAAAGCCCAACTACATAGCTGGCTAGTTATTATGAAAATATGTTTAGCACAAAACCATTAACACTTTAGTTCAAATTTCATTTCACCTAAGGAGCACAAGACTTGACAATATTGCAATGAGCTTATAGGATTGATTATAAAGAAAATACAACATTGGCTAGAAAGGATTTGGAGCTTTGGTTTTGGTCCAAGATGTGGAGATCAATATCAAAAAAGAATCACTCTTCTTTTTTTAGGGTATTACGATAGTTATGTGCATCCAAGAGGGAACAAGAGCTTCGAATCCTCCTTCCATTGCTAGTTATCACTCAAAGAAATCACCTCATGTATTTGAAAGGCACCTAGTATTCATGAATATCACTCCTAGAAAAGAGAAGGGATTATACATCTACTCCTTAAGAGTGGGAGGGATGATCTACTCCTTTAAAAGTGGGAAACTACAACATAACATTCCTCTCGCTCTTGAGGTATGGGTGTAAGAACCTTCTCCTCTTCCACCTTGTGATTTCGGTATGTTTAGGTTCATGATAACATTCCACTGGTGCTTTATGATGGGTGAAACCCACAAGTTAGAGATATTTGAATGTAGCAAACAAAGAGCAAAGTGCAAGGTCGAATGCATTCAAGTATTGCTAACCCCATTTGCTTTGTTGACACCATTTGGTGGTATAGCAAGGTCTCTTCAACACAAGTCCCCCACCACAAGATTTACTCAACACCTTGTTGTCACCATTTGGTGGTATCGCAAGAATGGCACAAATGAACTTTTGTATCAAATGCATGGATGTTTGAGAATAGGACTCACCATACCACTTGCTCCTTGATCACACCCCCTTGATCAAATGTGCTTGTATGTGTACTGAGACTATAGTCTATACAAATGCCATGATGATGAAGAATTTTGCTACCAAAGTCACAAACAACACGAAATTTTTGTACCTTGGTTGCACAAGGAGAAACAAGGATGACTCTCAATTTCTGACAGAAGATTGAAGGTTCCCAGTGCACAAATCTTCTCGAGAGGAGATCCCGCCCTTCTCGCGAGAGTCGAAAGAGTGCTGCTCTCTGGCACACCAGCTCTGTGCCAATTTGATGTTCTTAATCTTGTAAGTACCCTGATCCCAAGTTGTCTGATCTCCGATTCCTTCTTGAAACAAAATGGGGTACCAAAATCCGTTGAAGACAGACAGACTTTGCAAATTGCTTCCGCTACTGAAAGATCCTTAGATGCTGCTGGCATCAAACTGTTGAATCCGCGAATTTCTTTGTCCAAAAATTCTCCATCAAACAACTCACTCAATCCGAGTATCCAAAAATTCTTCAGGCTGTTCAAAGATCCACAAATTCTCCATCAAACTCTGTCACTCCGAGTATCCAAAACTCTTTCAGCTGCTCAAAGATCCACGGATTCTCGACCAAGGACATGTCTTTCCACGAGAGAGCGACAAAAAGCGACGAACGAACGACGACCAACGGTGAGGACATTCTGCGTTCGCAGGAATCTGCTGATGAAAAACGGGGAGGAAGACGATTCCACACTGGCGTAATGCTCTTTGCAGACAAAATACGCGGGAAAGGAAGGCGGGGGTTTTTTTTGCAGCTGCGGTTTAGCAGTGCGGGAACCCCAGCGTGCGCCATCGCCTTCGAACTCCTTTCGCAAGCAGACGAGCTCGTGTTGTTCGTCTGTTGTCTCTCACATTGATTCTCAAGGATCAATATCGTTCTTCTTCCAGTCCACGTTGAGAAGGGAGGGAGGAAGGGAGAGAGAGAGAGATTTGAAGCCTAAAGAAGAGTTGCAACATGTATGTCATCAAGCGAGATGGCAAGCAGGAGTCCGTTCATTTTGATAAGATCACAGCACGGCTCAAGAAACTGAGCTATGGCTTGAACCCGGAGCATTGTGATCCGGTGCTCGTTGCTCAGAAAGTCTGCATGGGGGTTTACAAGGGCGTCACCACCAGCCAGCTCGACGAACTCGCTGCCGAGACTGCAGCGGCCATGACCACAAACCATCCGGATTATGCGATCGTAATTTCTCCCCGCCTTTTCTTCCTGCTTTTTTTCTTCCTGACTCTGGCATGTCATCTCTCCCGCTTCTGGTTGTTTGGTGTCGTCTCTTTTTGTGGGGTCGCTATGTGCTGCTTGCTTAGTGCTTTACCTTTATCCAATTCTCCTGGTGTGCGTGCAGCTTGCAGCTAGGATCGCTGTGTCTAATCTCCACAAAAACACCAAGAAGTCTTTCTCTGAGACGTATGCGTTCTGTCCCACGTCTTTGCAGCTCTCCGTGTTATCGAATGCTTGACTAAAGCTATGCTTATCTGATGCATTTTCGTTCTATATATGTTAACCGGAGTATTTCAACACTTTCAGAGAGGCAGGTGCACTTGTACTGAATTATGGTTCCCCTCTTTCTTCAGAGTCAAGGAAATGTACTTCCATGTGAATGGCGAGTCAAATCTGAAAGCGCCACTCTATGCTGATGATGTTTATGAGGTGATCATGAAGGTATGGAAATTCTATAGTTCCGTGGCTCTTTGTAAAAGAGCTGAGCTTAGATTTAGCTGTTAAATTCAGGTGTGACATTATCAAAATCGATCAGGGACTGCATTTAGACATCTGCAGGGCAAATGCTCTTGTGGTTTGTACTATCAGGATACATTATAAGGATTTGTTTCATGAGTCTGGATGTCTTTTGCATGGATTTCTGAAGCGAGGAAATGTGTGAGACTAGTTTGAGCAATACGACATCTTAAAAAATTCCTGCATCTTTTTTTCTCAGAATGCAGCACGGCTGGACAGTGAAATAATCTATGATAGGGACTTTGATTATGATTACTTTGGTTTCAAAACCTTGGAGCGGTCTTACCTTCTCAAAGTCAATGGACAAGTTGTGGAAAGACCTCAGCACATGCTGATGCGTGTGTCTATTGGCATCCACAAAGATGATATCGAAGCTGCTCTTAAAACTTACCATACTATGTCCCAGCGCTGGTTCACTCATGCGTCACCTACACTCTTCAATGCTGGAACTGCAAGGCCTCAGGTTGGATCCATTTCCTCTAATCTCCATACTCATGGATTTGCTCCCAATGCTGAACTTATATGTATCTAAATGCACTTTTCTTTGGCCTCTGCAGCTCAGCAGCTGTTTTCTGGTTTGCATGAAAGAGGACAGCATTGAGGGCATATATGATACACTTAAAGAATGTGCAGTTATCAGTAAGTCTGCTGGGGGCATTGGGTTATCAGCACACTGCATCCGTGCCACAAACAGCTACATCTGTGGAACAAATGGCACATCTAATGGTATCATCCCAATGCTCCGAGTGTTCAATGACACAGCTCGCTATGTTGACCAAGGTGGTGGCAAGAGGAAGGGTGAGGTTTGTTGGCTTTTGCATGAAGTTGAATTTAACAACATGATCCCATTGCATTAATGTTGTCAAAGCCTGTAATTCTGGCTATTGTTTTGTTGCTTGAGTATTGAATGTGGTCAGTATTATTGGTGTAAGTGCAGGTGCATTTGCAGTGTACTTGGAGCCTTGGCACGCTGATATCTTTGATTGGTTGGAGCTCAGGAAGAACCATGGCAAGGTAATGTATCATGGATTTTGCACTCTCCCTAATTGTGCATCTGTAATCATATATTTGTTCAAACATTATTTTTTTCTTGACTTCTGAGTAGTACATGTTTTTGCAGGAGGAGAGTAGGGCTCGTGACTTGTTCTATGGACTTTGGATTCCTGACCTCTTTATGAAGCGTGTCCAAGAGAATGGTACATGGTCTCTCTTCTGTCCCAATGAAGCTCGGGGGTTGGCAGACTGTTGGGGTGACGAATTTGAGAATCTCTATGTCAAGTATGAGAATGAGGTGCAATCTCTCTCTGAGCCTGAATGAGATGCCTTGCATTCAGGGTTTCTGCATTATGGTACTGGAATGTTCCTTTCAGAGGGATCTGACCCATTGTACCTTGTACACAGGGTAAGGCCAAGAGGGTGGTTGAAGCTCAAAAGTTATGGTTTGCAGTATTGGAGGCTCAAATTGAGACTGGAAATCCCTACATGCTGTTCAAGGTATGCAGCATCTTTTTTGAATTGCCTGAATATTATGCTCACCTGGTTATTTGAAGTGGCAACAGCCAGGTGATGCAGAAACTGAAAACTTTGTTAGTTGGAATTTGAGAGCACTTGTGTGACCTTATTGATTGGGTGTGTCAATCCCAGGATGCATGCAACAGGAAAAGCAATCAACAGAACCTTGGTACTATCAAGTCTTCTAATTTGTGCACGGAGATTGTGGAATTTTCTAGCCCAGAGGAAACAGCAGTATGCAACCTTGCCTCCATCGCTCTCCCACGCTTTGTCCGGGAGAAGGTGAGGCGTTTCATGTTGAAGTAATGTTTCCTGCTGCTTGCTCCTGACACATGCCCAAGTGTTTTTATTTTTTTGTAGTATGTAGCACATGCTTGCTGTTGATGTATACATACATTTGCTCCCAAAAATAGTACTGATTATGTAAACGATTCTGAAGCTCAGTACCCAGGTTGATTTTGAAGTTGCATGTCACAGGGAGTTCCTTTAGAATCTCATCCAACCAAACTCATGGGCAGCAAAGGATACAGTAATCGCTTTTTTGACTTTAAGAAGCTTGGAGAGGTATGCATTTGTCATTATTAGGTGATTTCTGAGCTTTTTGTCTTGAGGACAGGACTTCTATTGGACCACTGTAGATAAGAATGTTCTGAAGCTTTCTGTCCTTGGATTTGTGAATTGCTTGTACTGATGCCTTCTGTGACTTGTGCAGATCACTGAGTTGGTGACACGGAACCTGAACAGAATAATTGATGTTAACTATTACCCAGTAGAGACTGCCAAGCGCTCAAATCTTCGCCACAGACCCATTGGTATTGGTGTGCAGGGTCTAGCTGATGCTTTTATCTTGCTTGGATTGCCTTTCGACTCTGCAAAGGTGTGTGTCATTGGTGTGAGAATGTGCCAAAGAGAAAACTAGTTAGCTGATATTAAGATGAGCATTGAAGTATACTCCTATGGATGTAAAAAGCTTACTGTATGCAGTTCTAAAGTTTCAATGCAAAATTTGCAGGCCCAGAAACTCAACAAAGAGGTATTTGAGACAATCTATTATCATGCCCTTAGAACCTCAGCTGACTTAGCAGCAGAGGAGGGTGTCTATGAGACCTATCCTGGGAGCCCTGTCAGCAAGGTATTTACAAGATTTCACTCCAATCCCAGGATTCTTAATGGTTTTTATGTCTTTTGTGGAAGGAAGATCATGAAAAAGAAATCTTTTGGTTCTGTATGCTACTTTGTATTATTGCCCACTATTCTTTCTTTTGTCTGCAGGGTATTTTGCAGCCAGATATGTGGAATGTGGAGCCCTCCAGTCTCTGGGACTGGTCCACACTAAGAGAAAAGATTAGGAAGAATGGTGTGAGAAATTCCCTTCTTGTGGCTCCTATGCCAACAGCATCAACCAGTCAAATCTTGGGCAACAATGAGTGCTTTGAGCCTTACACCTCAAACATTTACAGTCGGCGGGTGTTGAGGTTCTCTCATCTTTGCCTGTGTCTCAGTGAAGTTGAAACTTGTTCAATTTCACAGATGTTGCCCTCTGCTACTTGAGCTTCCATGAAACTTCATACTAACTTCTGTCTTCTTGTGATGACCAGTGGTGAATTTGTGGTGGTGAACAAACATTTGCTGAGTGATCTGACAAACATGGGCTTATGGACTCCAGAGCTGAAAAATCAAGTCATATATCATAATGGTTCCATTCAAAAGATTGAAGGGATCCCTGAAGAGCTCAAGAGCATTTACAGGTAAGTCTTTTCAAATGTGATTTTATTTTAATTTACTGTGGTCGGATTTGAAAAGACTCTTGTTTTCATTTCAATTTTGATTTAACATCTTGTCAAAAACTCCTCTTGATTACTTAACAGGACTGTGTGGGAAATCAAGCAAAGGTCACTTGTTGACATGGCTGCTGATCGAGGAGCTTACATTGACCAGAGCCAGAGTCTTAACATCCACATGGACCAACCCAACTTTGGAAAACTCACATCCCTTCATTTCCATACATGGTCAAAGGTAATATATATATGGCTGGCAATTGTGTATGCTCTCATTTTCATGTGAAGATTTCGCTTTGGAAGCATTTGAAGAGTCTTGCAATATCTGACGATCATTTGACTGCATCCCCAGGGGCTGAAAACTGGCATGTACTACTTGCGATCACAAGCAGCTGCAGATGCAATTCAGTTCACTGTGGACTCGAGCGAGATCAAGGTAAGGGTGTCTGTCCCCATCAACTAAGATACCGTATGTAGTATTGCCAAGAAAACTGTAGATAAAACATGCCAAGAATTATTCATTGCTAGTCTGACCATGCCTTGCACACAGGCTCACACTTATCATTTCAACAGACGAAACATCTGAGACTGTTAAGGTTGAAGGACTGAATCAACTGTGCTTTGTTGCAGAAGAAATCTGTTGCAACAGAGACAACAGATCAGGAGCTAAAAATGGTGCAGATGATTTGCTCACTTGAGAACAAGGAAGATTGTATATCATGTGGAAGCTAAACAAGTCAGGTCCTCTTACAGTTGATTGCTGCTAAGTTGCAGAGTGTACTTAAGAAATTTGATCCAAAATCACCTTTTTGGGCTTGTTTGTAAATTGCTAAATATGAACCTTGGAACATACATAACTATTCAAGGTTAAACCATTTTCAAATCTTTTGTTGAAACTGAAGCTAGCTCACATTATGACTGAGTCTTCACATTGCTTCTGGAATGTGACAGACACTCAGAACACAGATTTTGTATAATTGTTTGCCTGAAATTTGGCGAATCCTATTACGTACTTATCCACACCCACAGTTGGGAGCTTGATGAAGTCATGGGTTAGTCATGGCCAGCTTGTCACTGCAAGTTATGAGAAAGGTGAAAGGTCTGGCACTTTGTGACCAATGTGCTTGACCACTCCCATTTCTCTTAAATCTGATATGTATTTTTTGTGGAAACTGAAGCTTCAAATGTGAACAATGTAGTTGTTGAATGTGTGTGTGTGTGTGCTTTTCCAGGAGTATTATAAACATTTTGTGAAATTTCATGCGAGTTTGGTATGTCTTTCAATCAATGTATTTTTCTTTCAACATGGTATTCATATGAATATCTTTATTGAAACATACCATGAGTATCACAAACTATACTTTAGACATGTAAATTATGTCCGTACAAATCCATGAATGGTTTAAAAAAAAATTGTAATGGACTAAATTAACTAGCATTATTATTTTTTATCCATCATGGAGATTTTTAGATTTGCTTTAAATTCTTTCTGAATCATAATGAAATCTATGGAAAACTTTCAAGAAGATGTAATATGTAGTATAAACCAATGATTCTTTTGTGTTGGAAGTTTTTGCACTACGCTGACAAAAAAAGAGAGAAAAAAACTTGTTGCAAATGCTTAGTTTTTCTAACAAAAACATCATTACAAAAAAAAAGAGGGAAATCTGGTTTTTGAAAACTTGTCATCACTTTTCAACTGCCTCCCATAAGGCTATCACTACTTTTGATGTTGTTGGAGAAAACTTCTGATAATTTTCTTCAAAGCTATCACCAATAGATGTTAAAACTACCTTGGGATGCTCACCACTTTTATCTCACTTCAATAAAATTGTAAACAAAACAATGTACAAACTTGTAAAATTGTCTTACTAACTTTCATGTTCTATTATTTTTGTAGGTTTTGAATTAGGTGTTTTAAACACAACACAATAAACGCATTTTAATGGCAACTTCCATTAAAATGAACTTTTAAAAAAAAATGGTTGATGTTTTTTGATTTCTTTTAATCATGGATGTAATTATTTTTTAAGTAATGTGTATCAAATTATTTTGTTTCACATTGAAAATAAATTGTTTGTCTTTAGATATGAAATCATTATTGAAGCCTTAGAAATATTTTAAGGCTAATTGTATACAAGCAATATTTTTAGGCCTAAGTGATTTGATTTTGTTAACATCATTTTCATTGATTAGTGTAGCATGTGCCATTGGCCCAAGTGTGAACACATTGAGGGCCAAGTTAACTTTTCCTTCCAAACCCAATTTTTGCAATTTGTTTAAATTTTCAACAACAAAATCCATTCAAAAAAAATCTCTTCCACACCTTAGTTCTGAAAATTGTGAAATAAACTTTATTAAATTTGACTCGCCTAAGACTTTTTCGACAATCCCCAAATTCCAATATAGTTTTCAATTTTCATTTTATTTATTTTTCATTGAGAAAAATGATTCAATAATCAATAGCTCCCACAATATATGTCCAAACTCTCTTAAACCAAGTTGATGCACCCCTCTTCATCAAGATCTTCCTGAAAATACCAAGAGCACATCAAGAAGCATCGTGGTTTGGGAGAGTTCAGCATGACAAGTAAGAAAACATACAAACTACTTTGCTTCATAGATAGATGGTGGTGCCAAATGCCAACATTAGCTCACAACATTGACCCAATGCTCATGATCAATTCAAAGTTGGATCTTATACCCATTAATGAAAAACAATCAATCTTGAGTCATTATGAGAAAATGTTACAAATCTCTATCAATTATCAACCCAAGTACATAATGCCCACTTAATTGGTAGAGAGAGAAAACATAAAAAACTAAAGATACAAGGAACCCTAATGTAGTGGTCAACAACACGAAGAAGCTTGCCTTTAGAATTAAGACTAAAAACTCTTCATGTGCTTTCTTTCTCTTTACCACAACTTAAGATAGTCAAAAATTACAATGACAATTAGTTATTTTGTCTCATATGCAAACTAGGTGTTTTTGAAATCCTCCTCATCCTTCTTCTTCTTTTTATGTTGAATTGTTTTGGTTTTTTTTCTTTTTTTTTCTTATATGTGGATATATGTTCACACTCATGTTAGGATTGCAATTTCAACTTTGTCATTTTCCCCCACTTCACGATCAAGAAGACAATATCTAAAGTTGAAACTCCCTTGTGTTGTAAAGTTTCCTCTTGTGCATTGTCTAGGGTTTTCATGACTTTTTTTTGTTCCCAATGCCTTGATGTGTTTTGAATGTGTATGTGCAACTACAACAATCATTCACATATTTTTGTAGCTTTGAGGATTGATAATTTTTTCTCTTTTTTTTTTTAGTGTGTTATTTAGAGTGTAATTTCAATGTGGTGAGATTATTATTTTTAGGTTGTGTTATTTGATGCTTAGAATTTGTGGTGATGACATCAAATGTTATGGTTCTCTAGAAAAATAGTTGGGTGTGGCATCAAAGATCAAGAACAAATAATTGGAATCAAAGTCCTTAAATTTTTTGAGTTATTTCTAACTTGAAATGAAGTATCATGAATATTGCAACTATGAAAAAGGTGACAAAACAAAAAAAAAACTCACAATAAAACTTGGCTTTTGTGTTCCAATGCATGCAAATCAGTGTTTCTTATGTGTGAAAAATCAGTGATTTTAAAACCTTGTTTGTTGTTTCTATTAATAGATGGATAAAGTAGCAAATGCAAATATTACAAAATGAAAAGACAAGGAATTCAAGAAGGTGAACAATAATCAATGTGATTGAGATGCAAAAAAAGGTAGCAAATTTTCACATCAAAGAAATCAATGAAATTCGTAACTATATATGTAGAATTTAAAATTTGTAAATTGGTTGTATTTGCATCTACCCACATCATAATGTGGTTTGCATGCAAAGGAGACCTTACATTATGTGATTTTCTAAAGTTTTTTCCTAGGCCTTTTCCACTTAAATTATACAATGTTGTTAAACTTTCTTCTCAATCTCTTCCCCTTCCACCCTTCAAAGAAAAAAAATTCCCTTCCAAAAACCTAGAAAAAAAATGTTCAAAATTTTCAAAAAACTCAAGAACACATTTACCCAAATTTGTAACATGGCAATACTTTTTAGGGCAAAGAACTATTACATATATATTTGCAAGGTTTTTTTATTTAAGGATGACCAAGCTTGTGAAGAACCTTCATTATTAAAAATTGGAAAAAGTAAAATCGAATAGGCTTTTTTATTTTGATTCTAGTGTAAAAATTGAAACCATTGGTTATTTTATTGTGAAATATTAAAAAACTAGAATTCATGGTTTTTTTTTTATAAATGAAATAAGCACACAACACTAATAGGTGTTTTTTTCCTACCCAAAAGTTGTGCCCTATTTAAGCACTATAATAACCTTTTTCCTAGATGGGAATGCAATTAAATGTTGACTCCACTTTATTAGTTGGTAGTGTCAAGTTCAATAAATTAATGATTGAAATATGCATTTGAAATTTGAGTCATTACATTAAAAGTTGGTTATTTCGTCGAATATGCCTTGACAAAACTTGTTATCATCTAATGGAATAGTTAGTTGCTTGCCCTATTAGGCTTGCCATATTCTTAGGTGGAACAAGTTTGTTTCATAGTACATGACAAATCTTGATGGAATATTATTTACATGTTCAACACATCATATAACACACATTTTGCCCTAAATTTATAAACATTCATTACCTTAAATATGTGTAAATATTTCAATTTAGGTTACAAGATCACAATTCCTCCAATTTTCAAAAGCATTTCAATAAATAGTGCCAATCATGGTATCAATAATAGGTCCTTTATTTTGGGACCCAATTGAACTAGCACACTAGTCAAGGATGAGACCCCACAAGACCCCCAACTTGGTTAGTTCCTAAACCCTCTTCCCTCCTACCTACTACCCTCCTTCAATCCCCTCTTCTCCTATTCCTCTCTTTTTGGAAATTGCCATCACTACCTCTCCCCTTTCTTTCTTGTTGCTACCATTGTTGCGAAACTTCAAAGCTCAAGAAGGAGGAGCCTCATTGAGACTTGTGGAGGAGAGGGGGGAAGAATGTCTTGAAGCTCCAATAGAATGAGGTGGGTCAAGTTATTTTCCCCCTTTTTGCTCCCTTTTTTTCTTTTCTTGCCCATTCTCTCTCCTTCCCTCTTTGTATCCACTTGTATTGTTTTTTTTTTGGTTGCTTTGCTACTCATTTTTATTTCATTTTTTGGGTGTGTTTCTATTGTTGTCATGTTGCTCAACCAGCTCCATGACAAAACTCCATGGTGTGAACAACAAAGTTTCACATGGAAACTTGCAATACCCACATGTGAGTCACCAAAATGCATTATTTATTTGGGCTAATTTTACAATATCTATATCCATTTCCATTTTTACATTTAAATGGCATCTATTGAATCTAATGAAAGAACAAGAAGAGGATAATAATAATAATAATAATAATAATTCACTAAAATATTTTAAAACAAAAAGGATTAAAAAATCCTGGCAATAAAAAAAATTCTTGAAAATTTTGACTTAATAATGAAAATATTGCATTTGCATTATGCATTTTCCCATTGTCGATTTAAGTTTTTAATGTTACATGAAGGCACTACAATCATTTAAAGCATTATGCTATCTATGATTAGAGTTTTCAATAACATAAATAAATTGCGTTTTGCAATTCATCCTTCATTTAAACCCCTATTTTAAATAGAGGTTGATCATTTTGTAATGTATGCCAAATGCAATATTATGCAATATATAGCTTTTTGCAATATTTGCATGTGGTGATGAAAAGTGTAATCTTTTCACATAATTTTTAATATGTTTATGGGGGTAATAATAGGTAGGTAAGTAGATGGGCCCATCTAGATAGATAGGGTCATGATAGTTAGTAATAGGTGGCTAGGAAGGTTAATAGGAAAGAGTGCCAAAAAAAAAAAAAAAAAAAAAAGGAAAAAAAAAAGTTACAGTTAAATAAGAGTTTTAAATAGAATATCTGCACTAGCCATTAGCTGGGGGGACAGGTACAGGATGAAAAAAGGCCCCATCCAATGGATAGAAAGGATACCATCCATCCAACTAGTGCACTGGTGGGTGCTGGTTCACTATTGCAGTGGATGAATTATTTAAAAACCGGATATAAGGATGACATATTTCCCATGAAACCGAGTTGAAACGGATATCAATAATTACGGATATTATTACGCACCTCCCCTTTTCCAAATGGAGCATGACTAGGATCCGACGGTTATGAAAGACTCGTACGCCTTTATACAAGGATATCGCCTGATCATGGAGGGTCTGAGAAGGACATCAATCTACGACGGTAGAACGATAGATATCCTGTCGATTCAGTGTTCTCCGAGGAGGATACCAGTAGATAAGGATATCAATAGGGTGCGGGTAGGGATAATATCACGCAGTCGACTCTTTCGGGAAAGGCAAAGCATCCAATGGGGACGGTTATAAGACTCGTAGCATTCTTGCAAATACGCGGAAGCAGACGAGATGGATTTCCGGGCAGAAAACCGGCGAATCGCTTTCGGTTTCCAATAATTTGCACTCGAAAATTGGACCAATTTGCGGTGGAAAATCGGAATTGTTGCTTCGCTTCGCAGATCTGAGTAGCATCATCATCTACAATTCTTGGTTTTGCGCGGCGAATTGAGATATTGTAAAATCGAAGAACCTTTGGATATTATTATTTTATGTCGCGAATCTAATTTTGGAGCCGAGCCCTTCTTACTTATATCGCAGTCATTGTTCTAACTGTTTGTGGTGCACAGAGAGGAGAGGAAGGGAAAAATATTAGAAGAAAGGGGGGCGTTGCTGTTTTGGTGTTGCTTCCGGTTTATTGGCATTTTTTGGAATATCGGAAGAATTTTTTACGGAATTCAAAGTAGGATTTGGTGGAATTTTTGAAGGCGAGGAGGGAAACATGAAGCGGGAGCGTTTTTTCTTCTTGTTTACTTTCGATTTCATCAACCCTTGGAAATTGTGGCAACAACTCTGTGGGAAACAAGATCACAATGGAACTTACTAAGGTTTTTTTTTTGTTTGGGGAGGGGGGGTGAGGAAGGCGGGGGATTGCATTAGGGTTTAATGGTAATGCAACTACGAAGAACGCATCAGATTGTTTAGAAATCATTAGCTACGGAAGTATCAGATGCTTTACGCAGTAGTTAATTCTTGTAGAACTCTCATCGGGCAAATTATAGTCTGTGGGAAACAAGATCACAATTTTAAGGGTTTGTTTTCGGGAGGGAGAGGTGCGGCTTGCATTAGGGTTTGATAGTAATGCAAGTACGAAGAACGCTTATGTTTAGAAATCATCAGCTACGGAAGAATCAGATACTTCATGCAGTAGGTAACTCTTGGAGAACTCTCACCGGGCAAATTATAGTCGGGTGTGTTGGACGTGGAGATGAGGGGAGAAGCATATACATGATTTGAATTATTGTCAACGTCTCAAGCTGGACAAGGAAAGAGGAGAATCACTTGATACTGGGAAAGGAGAATCATCATCAAGCTTTTGAACCATGGCAGCTCATGATTATGAGCTGTGTATGGTGTTTGCGAGGATGGCAATGGCAGGAGATGGGGTGGTTCTGGGCTTAGGTATGACATTCTTAGCCATTCGCACATGGCTGAAGTTCCGGTCACATTCCAAAGCTCTCAAGGAAGTGGGAGAAACTGCAGTCTTTGGTGTCTCCGATCTTCGAACTTTTCTGGATTGCACAGGAAATGAAGTGATGGTGAGGACAGAGGTCTTGGACAAGGTGAGGGATTGTCAGCATTCTTGTTTTGTGAGATTATTGGCATCATCCTGAAACATAAATTTGGTGTGCACTTGAGTTCTAATATGAGTTTTGCTATCAGGGGAACTTGGACGTCCCAAACCTTCCAGAATCTGAAGTGTTTTCATCAAGGAAGCAAGTAAGAATGGGCTGCAGGCAATGGCAGGGAGTACAGCCACAGGAACCACCACAGAAACGAGACCAGTTGGTGATTGTAAGAGGGACAATGCAGACCAGAGCTGCTCTCGAGTCTCAAGACAGTAGTTGCAATGTGGATAGATTGTCACCTAAAAATGCGGAGGACAAGGCAGTTTATGTGGAAAGAACACAAACTGTAGGAACTTCTCTATCAGTTTCTTGGTTTTGATCTCACATACCTTGAGACACATGCTGCATTCTTTGCCTCTTTCTTTTCCTTGCAGAACATTGCAGCCTGGGTATGTCTCTTTGTTTCAGATTGTGCTGTAGGATATTGACTTCTGTGGGTGCAAGAGCACAGGCACATGTCCTGAGCAGGTGGTCCCCTTAGAATCACTGTGGTTGCATTGAAGTCCAAGTCATGTGCTAATAAATGGTTTTGAACTTTAAACGTAGACTTCTATTTGCATTACATGTCGTTTCATTTTCAAGAGACTTCAGGAGCTGTAGGTTTTGCAGATGCTCGACCAAGTTCTCATACAGGGCTTTTTCTTTTTGGCTGTGGTGCAGTATGTGTACACTGAGATGAGCAACTTGGTGGGACTAGTAACACGAAAAGATTTGATCAAGGTCACTAAGCAGATGGTATATGCTCTCTTGCTTCATTTTTTCTCATATTCTTACCTATACCCTATTTTTTTTTGGCAACAACCCTTTTTTGGTATACATAGAATTCTATGTATAATGCTTGGAGATGCTAATCTGGGTGGTGAATTATGGGCCTTTTTTACTTTGCCTCAAGTAAGCTGCAAGTCGTTTGCACGTGCTTCACTCTCCTGTCTGGTTTCAGTTTGTGGCTGAGTTTCATGCCTCAAATTTCTATGTCCTTTGCTGATTGTGAACTTATTGTTTTGTTTGAAGTGGATTAAACCTTGGGTGGACTGGTGCTCAGTTAATTTCTGGGCACAAATTGTCTATGGACAGGTGCCATTTGTGTTGGTTGAGAGTGAGGCTCACAGGCATCCTCGTCAGCAAGGGGAAACAGTGTTTGTACATGTAAATATGGATGGGTCTCAACATTCACTACCCCTGGTGACAGTCTTCTACCAGTTGCATCCAGTCCCAGCATCATCATATACATTTTTGCAGGCTATGTTTGGGCGGCGCTATCCGGTCTGTAACTGCCTTCTGACTATAGCTTACACAAATATTGTGCACAGTTCTCTTCTTGGTCCCTTTTCAGGTTATTCAGCATCTAATGACAATCCCTGTTTCCCTGCAGGTTGGCCTTTTGGATGAAGAAAAAATACTTCCACTTGGCAGAGAGATAACAGCAGTTGGTGTTGTGAACACGTCTTCAGATGGAAGCCCAGTGATTAAATCCTGCAACCACCTGCCTGTCTTCTTGTATGTCAGCCCTACATTGCTTTCACCCTAGTGCAGCACTCTTCTAATCAATGGGAAGTGTCTATACTTGTCAAGATTGTTAATTGGGATATGTACACAATATGTGCTTTCTAGGGCTCTTTCAGATGTCAATCTCTCACAGACTCCAAAACTGGGCATGCAAATGATTTCAGAACACAGTATACACGGGATCAACTGCTTGCAGAGCTGTCAAATGGAACAAAGGTGTTGTTCTGGATGGGAATTGCTTTCAGTACTGTTGCTGCCGGAGTGCTTTGTTACTCCATTGTTAAGTATGTTTTTAATACCTTATCAGATCTGAAGCACACTTGAAACAATAGTGACTGTTCTGGAAGGTTTCATCTGTGACTGTTGTCATTCCAATGGGTCTTTTGCATGTTCCACCTGCTACTGTGAATGTGCAATTGTAGTTTACTTGCACATTTTAGAGTGTAGTATATTGTTAAATACTTTGATTTCTGGCTGTTTTTTGATGTGTGAAAACCAAACTTTCTCTCCTCCAGATGAGGAGGTCAGAAGAAGAGGTTATATTTCTCTAGGATATTGAGTGTCCTCTCCATGCATTGTGGTACTACTTTGCTCACACTCAGTTGAGAAACTGTCTTCCACAGAAATTGGGCCAAGTGGAAACAAAGGCAACAAAGGCAGCAACAGAGGCCACAGCAGGATGATGAAGCGAGGCAAGTTGCATTAGTTGTCTTCTTGTTCACCATTGTCTAACTCATGTAGATGTGATTAATTTGAACAGAAATGTACATGTGGTTAATTTGAACAGGTAATAGTGCACATTTTTATGATCGGGTGAACTTGTAGGACTTGTAAAATTATTCTTTTCTTTTGCATGCTCTCCAGATCTTGATTGTGCTCTTTGTAAAACTGCTACAGGCACACCATGTCAACAGAAGAGGAGCCAGAGAATAGTGGGGACATCCCTGATGAGGATCTTTGTGTTGTTTGCTTGTTGAGAAGGCGGCAGGCTGCCTTCATACAGTGTGGGCATCGGGTTTGCTGTGTTCCTTGTGCACAAAGAGTGGAGCAAGGAAGCAACCCTCTGTGTCCAGTCTGCCGCCAAATTGTCACAAGCATTGTCCGTGTTTTTGACTCTTGACTAGAACATTTGGTTTCTCAATTGCTTATAGGGGTGAGCCATTTCACCACTATCCCTGTTATGTATTTAGGGGAAACTTTATGGCACCTCACAACTAGCTATCCAAATGGGCAGGTTCGTACAGAAATTTCACCATCTGACTTGTGTTTCGGTCACAAGTGTCCATAGCTATGGATTGGCTCTTTACTTCAATAGTATGATCCTAGTGGAGGGGTTCTTAAAAAAGTGAACCTGTAGTATTTTGTTGCAGTCAACCCTAATATCTCTAGCCTTTTGTGCTCTGTTACTTCTTTGCAGATGCTAGCAAGGAATTAGATGCTGATAGGGTTAAAACAGTAAATCTATGGGTTCAGAGAGGCCTCAGATCTGAGTGTACACTATCAGGCCTCTTTGTGGTTCCGTTAAGGCTATTTTTGAACCATTTGAAGGGCACCATTGCACATCCTTTCAATTTGTCACTTTGGCACCTCCACTGTAGTGTAGACTCCCTTCTGCAGAGGGCTCAATCATCCTTAAGTACAGTTTATAATTGTGGTAATAGTTTGATATTGTAATGTCTCCATTCTTCACTTGAGCTTGTGAACCTCTCATCAAATTACTTGTCACTATTGTTTTGTCTACCATTTGAAACTTGGGATGAATTCTCCCCACTTTCACTTGCCAACTCAACAAGTGGGCTGAGCTCCTGTTGCTTCTAAACTCTAGTGGATTGATATAAGAGCTCACCAATTTTTTTGTGGAGGATTTCAAGATAGTTCAATGATGATAATGTAATGGAGGAGAAAAAATTTATGAAGATTTTCAAAAAAACAAAAGTAGGTAGCAAGATGTGTAGAGAGAGTAAAATCTTCTAGCAAAATGCATATAGAAAGCAAAACTTCTAGAGAGAAGAGAGGTAACAAAGCTACTAACTGTCTATACACATTTACAGGTTTCATATCTTGGCTCTGGATTTAGGCAGCAAACTGCCCTCTGACTTCATCAGCTCCTAAAGCTGGGTGTACATAAAATACTTGATAATATGCCTGAAACTGCAAGTAAATCACAAAATATGTGTCCCTGGGAGGGCCTACCAAGTCTTTGGTGGTTGCTTTCATTTTCACCCTGGACTCTTGAGCTTTTGGTGCCTCTGCTGAATATTTTGTGCTGCCAGAATCCACTGCTACACCTCTAGCACATCTTCACTGAGCAACAGCATCAGCTGGTTCAATGCCATGGGAACTGTCCCAAAAGCATTTGAGGTCCTGCAGAAGTAGACTGATCCGGTCATAATGCCATGTCCCTACAGGTAGCAGTGTAGCACCTTAACTGAATACAATTTCCCACACCAAACAAGGAATCAAGAAACTTTCGCTTTTATGAAGTATGCCAAAAGGGGTGGCAGGAGAGCACATGAAGACAATCTCAAAGCACCATTAAAACCACAAGTTGAAAGTTCCATTTGTTTCAAACAAGAAATCTTTGAGGAACTAGTAGGATCTACACTGCTGGATGTACACAATTCATGCCCAGATTTGAACACCTGATAGTTGTAATGTTGGATTTACAAAAAAATTAATGTAGCAACTGTAACAGAGCCCTCGGTGATGATCTCTGTGCCTAAAAAGAATGAACTCTGATGATGTCTTTGCAGCATCCCATTGAGCATCCCACCTTAATTTTTCTCCTTGATTCTCCTTGGAAGGACTACTTGATTCTCTAGATCTTTGGAGCGCCCAAAGTCCCTATTTGTTTCTGTCAGGACATTTTGCCTTGTGCACATTTGAAGCTTTGAGGTCATGCTTAACAGGATACTAAATATATGCAGTGGGAAATTTGAGCAGCGAATGATCTCAGATTATTATATACTTACACCAGTGAATTTCTTTCTTGAAAATTGATTGTACTTACAATCAATACATAGAAAGGGTCATAAATTTGCTTATGAAACTGACAAGTATTGGGCTTCCTCTCTTTAGCTCCCTTTCCTTTTGTCTCTTTCTCTTTACATTTTACCTGTATATCTCTGTTTCATTTGGACATGGCCTGTCTCTCTCTCTCTCCCTCTCACATTCCCTATCCCTCTTCATACTCATTTAAAATTCCAGTTTCTCCTTCTGTCCCTTGTGCTCTTCACCACTCCATATGTTTCCTGATCATTATCTTGTCTGCCTTTTCTTCCTTTGACAATTTGGACCAGGTTTTTGTGACCAAATTAATTAACTCAATCACTCATTTCTGTTTCTTTCTGTTTGCTCTTCCTGCTACTTTCTTTTCCTCTCACAGCCTACCTTGACTAGTCCCTTGCTCATGCAGACTGACCATGCCACAGAAACTGGAGTCATTCTATATATATTGAACCATGTTTGTGTTGATTTCTATATCTGCTGAAGTATAAGTTTGCATCAGCTTCATCTGCTGACAGATGGTGAATATTTAGTGTAAGTAATCAAATCATATGTAACCACAAAGGGCTTTATGGAAGATTCTTCATCTGCTAATCATCTGGTAATCAATAATCATCAGGGGTCCCATGCACTAATTTCACCTTTGGTAGCATGAGCAATATGACATTCAGTTGCTGCATGTCATCACCAATATCATGGGTTGTTGCTGTACATTTTGAAGCATGTCATGGGTTGTCATGCATCCAAGTGGGAAGATGCACAGCCAAGGATTGAATTTCATGGCTGCCTTCATTTCATAGTACATTTGTAAGTACTAAAGACCTTGTAAGAAAACAAGTAGAATAGCAAGGATGCTGTGCTTCAGATGATCAAAATTTTCTCTGTATTATTATTACCTCTAGCTGAAGAAGGTTTTGCACAGGGTGTCCAGTCACCACAGCTCTTGTGAGTGATACTAGGGGGGTTCATGACTTTCCTGGAACAAACTGTCTTCCATCTACCCTTCCATATCATATAATTCACACACCATTTCAACTACACCTCTCTGATTGTCTCAATTACCAAAACACCGGATTATGAAAATATCACTACTGCATTTGGGTGTCTATTGTTCATTGTCTCCTTCTAAGGTCCATGTTAACATTTCTGCTCAATCTCTTTGCTGCATTTCAAAACCCTCTCTGAGGCCAGTGCAGAAATATCTATGTGAGGTGTGAATCAAGATGATAAGGTGAATACACAAATGGGTCATGCAGGGCAACAGCAGTGTAACTAGATCAGCTTGCATCAGGGTTTTGTGGCTGGGACAAATTAATAATTTAAAAATGCCCGCCATGAAGAAATGGTTTACAATCGAGGAATTGGCAGCTCATAGTTCACCCTTTGATTGCTATGTCTCAATCTATGGCACAGTTTATGACTTGACTCATCTCATCCCACAACATTCCAGGGCACTTTCTCAGGTTAGCACCTGATATATCAACATGACACCCCACCACCACTCGCCATCAAAGTGGAGGATCCATTGCATTTTGAACAATTCATTACCATGTTGTGTTGAAAAATTTCTCAGGGCAACTAATGTACAACCTACATGATGGGAAAAAACTGTGGGTCATACATCCTCCATCACATATTATGGGCCAACACAAAACATTGTTATACTTCATACTTGGTCAATTTTGTGACTCCAAACAACTATAGATTAAAGGATTAAAGTTTTAGAAATAGCTCCTGAATTTATAATTGGGTCTTTATCTCAATCAATAACTCAACAAAATTTTCCTTGGTCATTCTCATACTTCAATTGGTATACCCAAGAATAATACTGCCCCATAGCCTTCATCTAAGGACTGAAGAGACAGCAAGGTTATGATGATAATGATGTGGTAGGCCAAATTGTTGATTCTATGATAGGTACTTACAAGTTCTGTACATGCATTGTCTACCTTATATTTATCAGGAACTTATTCTTGAATAGGATTTGCAAATGGGTTTGGATGTGTTTGCATGGGCATCATGGAGCATTTGATCTCAACCAGCCTCTGCTTCAGATGGCTGGAAAAGATATTAGCCACTGGTTTGAACCCAGGACAGCTGATATGACCACGGGTGTGGAGCTTCTCATGGAGTTTGACCCCCAGATGCACATTACCACTTACTGCATACCTCCCAAGGTAGGAACTATTTTTGTCCAATATTCTAACACCAACCAAAATGTCATCATGTATTGCAAATTGACAACAATTTCCATATGTTGCAAAAATTTATGCATGCAACTGCAATGCAGCTGAACAATGTAGTAGTCTTCTTTGTTATTTGTTTGTACTTTTAAGGTGATGGGTTTTGAGGTTTGCTATACTAATGGGGATCTGTAAAAAGATATGTGATTATTTAGTCACCCTTCGTTTTGAGCTCTTTTATGGATTGAGAAGTGGGTTGGTGGGGAGGATGCAATTCATGTAGGGTAAATTTATACACTTTCCACCAATGTATCCATGCAATGATTTCAACATGGAAGAATTGCCATGGTGGAAAGATCCTGATTACATGGTTGGCAAGCTTAGTGAGCGAAGTCGCTTTGTGCGTATCAGGAATGTCATAACCGAACACACTGATCTGATGGAGGTTTATACCTACACCGTAGAATCAATTATAAGCTAGTGGATGTCCACCAGTCAGCACCTTGTTTTTAGCCCAAAAAAACATAAATAGAATGTTGTAGGTAGATCATGCTACTAAAACCCTAAACCCTAAAACTTCATGGCCCATGTTTAGTAGTTTAGCTTCATCATCACCAAAAGCACACTACAGCCTGATTGTTGTGATTTTCTGATTTTTTTCTGCATAGTTGACATTGATGTCTTCTAGAAAGTTCATCCAGCTATTGTCCCCATGTCCACAGCTTCTATCCAGGTTGTTTTATCTGTTGCAACAATCAAGAGTGTACTACTCTTATCAACTGCGAAACAAATTGGTATATGGCTCATGCAGGTGCCAATGGAAGAGACGATTAATCAAATCATGGAACGATATGTAAGACTGAATGCACATGCATTGAGTTATGAAGCTCTTAAGTTGTGCACTTGTGATACCCATGAAGGCAAGGTATTTGTGGCCCTGGACATGAACAAGAGCCTTGAGGAAAATGGAGTTTTTGATGAATCCCTAGAATATGGAGAAATGGGCATGGAAATCAACCACTTGATTCCTGTAATGGATGTGCACTACACTGATGACCTCACAGTTGCATGAAATTTTTTAGTAGGAACTTTTCAATGTCATCTGAACACTCGGGACACATTTTTGTCTTTACCCCTTGGAAGAGGAAGATGGTGCCCTGAAGACCAAAAATCTGCTTGTACTCAATGTAAAGCCATAAGGTGTACAATGTAAGCAGTGTGAGACAAGAGTTAAGCAGGCCAGAGGTGATCAAGTAACTCTACAAACCATAGATATCAACAAAATTGCAGACACTCCACCAAAAAAGTTCAACAAAAACAGGTTGAAGGTAAGCCTTAGTGTCAGTTCCAGGTCAGACCAAAACACACATGATGAGTGCTGTCACAACCTTTGTGAATGTCACTTACTAGGTATCAGACTATCTCACCTTTCATGACTCAACAATAGCCTTTCTTACAGTTACCTGCCACAGATGTCATTAACACATTCAACACTACCCTTTTGTCCCTGAAACCCATCCAATCACACATTTGGTCATTCCCAACATATACACTATTAGTCCCCAGTTCACCTCCTATTTCCCTTGTGGCATTCTTCTAGTTTGCTACTCTTGTTTTCTCAAGTCATCATCTTAATTGCCAAGTTCTCTAGCAATTTGCAATGGGGTCTTCTGCATAGGTCAAATCTTCAGGGATGGAAATGGGCTCAGAAGCAGCATGGTGGGCTTATCTATGAGATTGGAGAGAAAATTTCACGATGACATTTTGAAAGAAACTCTTGTATCAGTTCTAGTACAACCAAAAATAACACAAGAAGAAAGAGTGCAGTCATACCTCATGAGTCACTTGCAAACTATCTGACCATCTCAAATACAAATCTCAACATCATGAGATCATCTGCACATTGAGAAATCCATGCCAAGAAAACCTTCATGTGCGATAATTGTTCCATTCACAAGGTACATCTTCCTCACCTCCACCACCTAAGCAAACTCTCTATTCTTGTGCATCCTTACTAGATTGAAAGATAACACCCTTGGAACCATCACCTAATGATCTGAAACTGATCCTCAAATTAAGTTTAACTACAAATTTGGACCAATGGTGAAAGAAAGGAGGACAGTGTGTGCTGGGACAGAACATCCATTCTGGGCCAAACATCTGGGTGAGGGAGTAGATGCAGCCACCCCTTAAGTATTCCTATCCAGAATGGACAGCAAAATATTCTTCTTCACTGTGAACTCGTCCACTTTGTTTGGGTTGACAGTCTGGACACAACGAGCACACAATAAATCAGGATATAGTGGTTGATGTCTGCAAATCTCCTGAGGCAATCATCTGAGTTGCATGGAAGAAACATCCCACAAGAGATTGCAACTTACCCCAGAAAGCAATCGTGACAGTCGATCAGCTTCCTTCTTCGCATAACCTTCACCTTTTTCAATCATTCTTTTCAAGACCTTCAAGTACACTTTCCATACCTGTCATATCCAACAAAATTCTGTAAAGAGGTAAAATAAGTTGAAATATGTCAGGAGATGAAATAAGTCCAAATTAGGCACAAGTATGCCAATGGCCACCTCAGATTCACCATTCTGTAGCCTACAGACAAGCCAAATGAAAATCACAACATCTCAATTCAGCTGGCTTCAGCTAGCTTCAGTTAGTCAACCATAGCCCTTGCACAGAGAAGCATGCTTTGAGAAGTTGTTGAGTTGCATAAATACCCAGCATCTGCACCTTCCAGCTTGGAGGCCTCTTCTTCTACCTTCTTCAGGATGTCACTTTGCTGCTCTGGTTTTGCAGATAAAAAATCAGGGAGAATTTCATCTAAGCTTGACACCTTTCCAGCCTGCAAAACCCAGCATTAGTTCACCATGTGCCTGAACCATGACTCCAATGAGGCAGGACCTCAAATACCATCATACTTGCACATAATATTGCAGAGACATCAGATACAGGAATTTACATCATCATTCAGTGTGCCTGTGGTGGTGCATGAAGTGCCAGGGTTCTCATTCAAGAAGTCTACAAATGCAGCTAGAGTTCTGTCAGCATCATAGTCTTCACCATCCTTGTTGTTTTTGGGGAAAAACTTCACTCCATATCTGTAGATTGAAAAGGATGCTGTTTTGTTTCAGCCATCTGGAATGGTTGCAACGTTTGAAGGTCAGGGGATGAGCCTCTAATACCCAAATGATTGCAGAATTGAGTGCCTTGCTGCAACCACTGACCCTGCCCTGAAATCTTCCAGATAAATACAGCCACTGAAGCTCAAAGCCTAAAAGATTTGTGCAAAACTCTAAAGTAGAGTCCACTTGCAAAAAGATTTCAAAATATCCCTGTGTTTGATCCAAAATAGGGGACCACACATGCCAGAAAATTTGAGGTAGAAAGTGCACCAGGCAAAAAAAATTTGATTAGATGTGAATAGCTGTGAAGGACAAGAACTTTGACTCCAACCATTTGAGGGTGACAAATATTATCAAAGATCTGAATCTCTAAACATTCCACAAAGAATCACCATAGAAAGTACAGATGTACAGATTCAAAGAGCTTGCAAAAAGACAGACCTTTCACCAAGACCACTGTGTGCATCAGCATCAACTTTAGCAACAACCACATCCTTCTCAGCCTTGTAAGCTGCTGCCACTTTCTCATATACCTGTCCATCAAGCCCTCATATCAGTTACAAACTGTATAGATCCTACAACCTCCAGGAAGGCATGGCTATCAAGCAGTGTTAGCCATTGTGCAACCTGATCTAAACAAGTGATATGATAAAGTTCACTGTGTACTTACAGGGGCAAGACTCTTGCAGTGACCACACCTACATGACAACTGGCACAACAAACATAAAGATACAAAGTCAGTGATGTGTTGAGATAAATACTGACTACACATCATCTAATGGCAGACACCCAATTACCAAATGGCATCCAGCCTCTCACTGCCTGTAGACTGGCATAATGACATTTTAAGGTCTGAAAGGAAGGAATTTCCTAGTCATACCATGGTGCATAGAATTCCACTAGGACATCTTTTGAGGTGTCCAGAACAACTTTGTCAAAATTTGTTGGAGTTAATACCACAACTTCAGATGGTGCTGCAGTCACCTTTCCTCGAGTACCTGTCACATAGTGATCATTCTCATGAGAGTCCATGAAAATGCTTCTCACAGAATACAAACCATCAATTTCAGTAAATCCAAGATGATCAACCAATAATTATCTGAATATCAGGAATCCAATAGACCACAAAGCTGTACGAGGCATATTTTTGAGGACTAAATGCTCCTCACCTGCTTCATTGTTAACAAACTCCACCAATGCATCAACAGTCCGGCCACCTGAATAACTGCAGATGAAAAAAATCAAATCTCTTAAGCTAGTCAACACAAAAAAGAAAGGAAAAGATGGGCACATAAAATCTCCAGTGTACAATTCACCTAGATAATGCCATCAACTTAACTCCATACATGCTGAACCAAGCATATCAAACAATACTGACCCTAATCAAAAGGTTTATATCATACTCTTTAGGTTCCAGTGATCCCTTTGGAAACCACTTGATGGTAGGAAATCCTGTAACCCCATACTTGGAGCACAATGGTTTGTGATCGTCACAGTCCACCTGGCACCAACACATACATCACAAAAATGGTCCCAAGTACAAACTCCTGTCAAGAACCTTACGAGTCAAATTAAAGACAAAACACAGCATGATACAGAATACAAAGTGCCCAGCCACCAGGAGGTAAGAACTCTCAAATTAATAGAAAAGGTAGATCTTAAATATAGCCATAGCCCCATGGATTTCACAAGCAGACAACATCCCCAAATGAACTGTTCAATTGTCAAGTCTAGCATAGTTTCTTATTGCATTTTTAGCAAACATAGCTTTCATCACAGCAATCTGTGGAACACCATATCATATTGCACACAAGACAGTAGAGAGTTTCATGCACACAAATCATATCTATCTGACATCTTTGCCATACCATCCAACAACAGGTACTGTGCAGCTGCTTGATTTTTAAAATAGCTCAGCTGGATTGTGTCATAAAGACACAGAACACCTAAGACAGCATGCAAATTTTTGTTGAGATCCTAGGGGAATGCTAATAACCATTTCAAGCTTCAAAACAAGGTCCCTTACCTCCTGCTATTCCTCAATACTGATGATCCAGAGTGATCTACCAGAACTTGCTAAAGACTTTGTTCATGCGACAATGCTTGAGAGCAGATAAATCCAGATTCAATTCAGCTCAATTTGCTGAGTATCTTGAAGCCAATTGCAAAGCATCAGGAACCTATTGTGGATATTTACAAATGTATAGCTGTGGAAACGAACCCTAGAACGAGTAGAAAGCACCGTACACCGTTTAGTACATGTGGAGGAAAATCATTTGTTTCTGTATGTGACAGCAGAGGAGCCCCAGTTCTTTTCACCGAGGATGGAGGCAGCAATCAGACAGCTTTGACAGTGAGGGCTTCACCTTTGCGATCAGGACATCCTTGTTAGTCTTGAAAGCTTCTCCTAGTTTCTCAAACTCGGGAGCCAGTTTCTTACAATGTCCGCACCTGAAGAGCAACGGAGCGACGAATAAGAAGAGATTGAAAACTCCACGAACCAAACCATCCGTCGTCGAAAAGAACCCGTGAAATTAGAATTAGTCAGGCATCTAAAATGGCAGAAACCTTGAAATTACACAAAGAAAGTCACCGATCTAACACGGGACCGATCGACCGGCCTTTCCTTCTCCACCCTCAGCTCTTCTTCCCCACTGATAGTAATCCACAAGTCAACATCAAAGCTTGAGAACAGAACTTAATTGAACCCCCAGATGAATTTTCAAGATTGTACATCAGGTTTCATTAGGTAGTAAAACAATCGAATCGTGAATTGTTCTTCAGTATTAAAGCGTAGGTAGTACATGAGCTTCTTTTGGTTTTTTTCTCTTTTTTTTGTTTGGTCCATCGAGAGGAAGAAGAGATATCTACATCTTGTTCTTGAGTCGTAGAAGCACTGCAACCCAACACAAAAGCCTAGCAAGCATCCACCACATTGTGGTAGTTTTCAATAGATAGGACATTGTAAGCATCCATCCTATCTATTGAAAACTAGGTACACAACAATGGTATCTTATGTACCAAGCCACCTCGAGACCATCCTAACGAGTGTTTGAATTTTTCATTGTTTGTAGTGTTAAATCGATTGATTTTGAAATTTGTGAATGAATTTGTGTTTTATATACAACATGGAAACATTTGGGGAAAAAAATTAAATGAATGTAATGAATATGGAATATTGAAAATCACTTTTGATGTATCATAAGACATGTTTTTGTTGGGTAATGAACTCCTTGAAGGACTTCACCTTCATTAGATTATGGAATGGTCACAAGGATTCATTCACATGGGCACATTTGGCTCATTTTAGCAAAAATGAACCTTTATGAATAAAATTGAAACTATTGTTTAGATGTATGTGAATGATGTGTGTTTAATTTGTTGGTGTAATGAAACAAGGCACATTGTTTGGTAATTTTAATGCAATGTAAACAAGTTTATCGTATGACTCATAAGCTTGAATAGATCCTAAGGGACATTGTGATGCTGGTGCATTTGTCCATATGTGGTCTACGTGTGTTTTATTAATGGTTGTGTATTCAAAAAACAGAAGTTTGTATTTTTGTGTATTCATGAAATTACGTAATGTCGTGAATTGACATGTTTTTGTTAAAATATCAACAATGAAATCTCCTATGATGATTGTCGGAACGTTTTGAAGCATTTGTTTAATGATGGTTTTTAGTACGCAATAGAAATAATTTTCTAACATTTTAGGTGGCTTGTAAACTACAATTAAATATAGTGTTTCTCATGTGTTGCCATTGAAAAGAATACTAATAAATTTAACACTACCATTTGTCAACAAAAAAATTTATGTCAAAGTCACCATTTTGTTGTATAGTACATAATTCCATGTTCATCATAACATGAGATGATGTTGAACTTTTTTGATATTGCAAGGTATAGCTTGTTATTTGTTTGATGCTAATAAATTTAGATCTACAAGGACATCACAAAAGTGCAATTTTAAAGAATGGGTATTCAAGGATTATATAATTGTGATTTTTTCACGATAAGATTTTAAATATAGAAGTGTTGATTTGTATTGTGCAATTGTTTGGAATTGATACATTTCTTGTTCAATAATAGGATCTACTTGAAAAAAAAAAATTGACAATGGAAACAATATATAAAAAAATTCTTTGAAATGAATTTGAAATAGTGTTGTATATGTTAAACCATGTTTTGTTACATTGGTAGGGTCAAATGCTAAAGTTCAAGGGTTAAACCTTGTGCATAGTGTATAATGTGTCTTATAGCTAATTGGACAGGAAATTGGATTCTTGTGATATATGAGACGGGTTGTTACCTATTTGTATTTTAATGATTTTTCTTCTATGGGTGTTTAGTTCTTGTTAAATGTAGGGAATTCTTTGTATACGTGTGAATTGTCTAACCTAATGTTGAATCTAATGCGAAAATTATGGCAATTGATCCATATCAAAGGTTTTGAAACATTTTTTGTACATTCTTCAAGTGTTTCATTAGCATTAACAACACCATCTAATGTGCAATAATTTCCAACACATGGTTCCATTAACATATGTCTTTTAAAAAATAGTTCATGATGGAGTCCAAGTGTTTGGTTGGGGAGATCTCATAGTTGAAAGTGAACAAGACATGTGTTTAAATGAATTGTCTTATGTTACAAACTAGAATGTTTCACCTAGTGTGTTTTGAAATGTGTTTTTATTATGTTTAGTTGTTTTAGCATTCGTATAAAACAAATATGGCAAGTTGGTATCTATTGGTGGCATTTTCAACCAAATTTGGTTAATGAAATTTATGTTATCATGAGTTTTTGAAGTTGTTGAAATCAGTTTAAAATGTTAATGAAATTTGTATCGTTTTGTCACATGATTTGTTTCAAATCATAACACTTTACATGTTCATTCCAAAATTTTGTTCTAGGATGGCTAACTCCATTCAATTTTGGTCTAAAAATCCATGAATTTCAAACTAATGGAGCTTTGTAGAAATCACATGACATAATGACGTCTTAACCACCCATGAAATCATCATGAACTTGCTTTGTTACTCACAATATACTGTCAAGGAATGACAACATTTTGTTACCAATTTTTTTTTAAATCGTCTATTATTAATAATTGTAATTGAATACATGCTTTAATTAAAATATCATGTCTTTCATCATTTAATGCTTTAAATTCATTGAAAATTTTATTTATTGGGATTGCAAGTGTAGAATGTATTGTGGTATCTTTAATATTTGTTGTCTTTCTTGCGTATGTTAATTTCATTATCATTGGTTTCAAAGGGTCAAGATTAAAGGTTTTGCGTATGTAATATTGTAACATGTTTTGAATGATGCACATTAATGTGAATGTTTTCCCTATTCTTGTGCCTCTAGTGACGAAAATGCTTAAAGGATTTGATGGGTTTTTTTTTTTAAATGTCATCAACAAATGATTGATGTTCATTATTAAAATTTCACATTTCTGTTGAGAATAATTCGTATGGTAAACATTCATCAACATTATTGGAATCAATATATGTTGTTAATATTTCTTCAAATATTTATCTTTTGATTTTGTGTTATTTTCATATTTTAATTCATATGGTTTGAATTTTTAATAGTAGTACGTGACAAATTTTTCTTTTGATTGCTTGCATTAATGATTATTTCATTTGAAAAAATATTTTCCTATCCATTTGTTTCGTGTATTTTTGTGTATTTGTGATTACAAATTATGTCATTCATTATATAGTCACCATTTTGATTGAAATTATGAACAATGTTTTTGGGGGTTTTTTTACATCATTTTTTGAATTGATGTACACTTCATTCCATGAAATAGATTTTTTTTTCAACTTTTTTTTTTTAATTTCACAAAAAGGTTGAACAATAGCAATAGTTTTTTATAATGATTTTCAAGGTCTTTATGTAAATTAAATGACACCCAATGGATAATTTCAGTATGCTTATATTTTTAATGATTTTTAATGTTATGTTTAACAACAAATTTTACTAGAAAAATGTGGTCCAAAGATTGAGGTCGTGTTTGGTATTTATTGAACATTGAATTACAATGGATGTTTGTTGAAATTGGAGACAAATTACGTAACATTTTTTGCGATAATAAAATGAAAGCTCTATCATATTCTTCACATGTATTTATGAATTGAAGTGATTTGGTTGAATGATATCATACAATTGATAATGACATGTGTATAACTATTGCACAAACATTTGTTGTCCATTTAAGAATGTTGTTCCCAACTTTTTAATTTGTTTAAATGCTTCTGTTTAATCATGTTTGCATTTTTAAAAAATTGATGCGTTTTTTTTGTCATAGACTTATTTACTTTTGTTAAACAAGAGGTATAATAAATTGCAATTGCATATGGATTTAAGATGTATAGTGCATATGTATTTGCTTCCCACAAAAGTCCTACATGTTTATTAATGAAATTTGTGTGTATGTCACATGGTTTACATTTATTTTTTAATATTGGTTTTCACAAAGTGCATTGTAATGCAAGAAAGTAAATATCTTCATTCATTTGTAAGTTTGAAAGGAAATCGTCGAAATAATTTTCATTGCATAACCCCATGTCAACAAATTTTTCAAATATTTGAATTGTTATTTGAAAAAGGTTTTGTGTACGTTTGTTTTCATTCAACAGTAGTAACACTTTTGTGCATCTCATTAGAGGTTTTGGAAATTGAAATCAACAAATCGGTTGACCTTTTTTCCTAGAAGTTTGTTTGTGTTTATGCATTTGTGTAGTTTGTAATTCATTTTTCAAGACTATTTGATTTGTTGTTAAATATTTATTGATAAAAATTTTGACGTTAATTTGGAGAAATGTTGTATTGTTGGCATTTTTCACCCACAGTAATCCATGGTCATGCTAGACCTCTTGATTGAAATTTTATCACAAAAAAGTAATGTTGTATTTCACTAGACATGATAGAACTATTTTTAAAATGTTTTTGGAAATTGTTCATTGTATGTGCATAGTATCACACAAATAATAAGATCATTTCTAGCAAGTTCTCTAGTTATTGGTGAATTGCCGTTTTTTTATTATTTTCTTTTCGTTAGTATTTGTTCATATAATTGTTTCAATATTTTTATAAGTGTTGATGCCAATCGTGAATGTGACAAAAAACATAGGTGGCCTTAATTGTTTAATCATTGCAAATACATTTTTTTGAAGTTGGTCTTTATTCAATACATGACTTGCTATCAAAACACAACCCAAAAGTTTTGTTTTTTGAATGCAAATCCATGTAGAAGATAATATGAAATGGATCAAGATTTTAGTTGTTTTGAAAAATATGTTTGTTATATGGTACGCAAATTTCCTATTTGCGTTAGTCAAATTTTCTTGTGTTATTTTTTGATATGAACATTTCAATGGTGGTCTTGAATGACTAAAAAATAATGTTGGAATGTTATATTCTTTAGAATATGTATCTTGAGATAATCGAAGAAGTTGAAAACCTTCATTTGGTGTGATTGCTAGTGATTTGTCAACAACATGTAGAACATATTGTTCTACATCTAGGAAGTTATGTGTAAATGTATTTGTTGTCTTCTTCTAGTATTTTTTCAAATTTGTCAAAGAAAAATTCATTAACATCATTTTCAATAATGTTTTGCTCAAAATCAATGTTTTTACTTGCATTTGCAAATTCTATGAAATCTTCCCAATTCGATTTTATTGATACTTTTGCACTTATGTACAAGGGAATTTGACAAAGTTGTTGTAAGGTTTTCATAACTACATGGACATAACATGTCATATATATATATATATATATATATATATATAGATTTATATCCCAATTTCCTTTTTATAAGCATAACAATTGATAAATCATCATATGGCATACATAGTAGTACATTTTGAACTAGATTCAAATTGGTTGGAACATTCACAACACTCCCATGTATTCCGTATTGTCTGTATTTTTACAATTGAAAATTTGTGCAAAATGCAAAGTGAGATGTGATCAAATGTTCTTCAATATTATTTAACATTGAAACAAAATTCATGTTTGATTTGTTTTTTATAATATGATTTTGTAGATTTGAATTGCATGGTTTGCTATGTTTTATTTTCCTTTCACATGATTTACAAATCAATACATGATCTTAATGTTGTAATTAGAGTGGTTGCAAAAAGTTGATTAATATATGATCTAGTTTGATATTGGATTTTGTCCACAAAACATAAGTTTTGACAAGAATAGCAAACATGTTTTGCAATGTCTTAAAAAAATAAATTGTATTGTACGATATGTTTGTCCTTTGATTTTATTTTCATTATTTGTGTGTGTGTTTTTTTTGTTGCAATGCCACTAGATTTTTTTTGTTGTCAAAATAGTTAGAAGTCTCTCATTTACTTTTTTGTTTTCGGTATTATTAATATTTTTGATTCTTTGTTTATATGTGAACATTTTCTTCTAATAAGCTATTGAGTTTCAAAGGACTTATATCAAAAGTATTGAAATTGACCAAATAAAATTATTACAATTATAATTTAAACTATATATTATCATAT
This sequence comes from Sphagnum contortum, assembly GCA_963920785.1. NCBI lineage: Eukaryota > Viridiplantae > Streptophyta > Sphagnopsida > Sphagnales > Sphagnaceae > Sphagnum > Sphagnum contortum. The sequence continues at coordinate 12,140,940 of OY987282.1, forward strand.
TAGATTCAATATCATTATTTAAAGGTATTCTCTTATAAAATGATCTTACATATGCAAATTTTTGGAAATATATTGTGTATTGGTACCTCTACTTTGTTTTTTTTTTTGGTGCAATAGGTATTTTTCATGGGGACAGATAATAGTTTTTTTTTCCATTTTCATTTGAATAAAATTTATTATTGTAAGTAAGTTTTTTTCTTCTATAGTTGATGTGTTTCAAATGTCATTTGATTTGTAATACATTCAACCCCAACATTGGGAATTTGGTTGTCAATGCTAATGCAATTTCTTGTGGCATCCATTCATGATGTTGTTTTTTTATTTCAACAAATAATTATCCAACTAAAAAATCCATGTAAATTTTTTTCGTCATGAAACTTTTTTAATCTATTAGTGGGTTCTTTTGTCATGCCATCATTCTTTGTTTCATATATATTAAAGATTTTGGCAATCGAAAGAAACTATTATTTGATAACATGTATTCACAAGTTCAAAATGGTTGTTTTCATACAAAATGTGCAATGTATTCCCATTATTTTTCATCTTGTACTTTAGCTATTATGCAACATTTATTCTTATTTCAAACATAGATTAGACATTGCAAGTAATGTGGTATCTAATGAACAATAGTAAAGTCACCCCGTAATCCACCATTCAAAGTTGATAATGATAATTTTTTTATTATATGTTTCTTCATTGTTTGCTTATCCACGATGTAAATCCTATAGAAATTCATAATTTAATTCACATTTGTGACATAACAATGTTTATGGTATTTCAAACCTTCAGCATTTTTGTAAAGGGAACATAAAATTCATTTGAATTGAATTTGAAGTTATTGAGTATTTTAATAGATAAGCTATTGCATCAAATAAACAATTTCCAACATTATATTAAAATTTTGTTTTAAACTAAGTTTAGCTAATTCTTGATTAATCTTGATGAAATGACAATTTGAATTTGAAAGTTCAACCTATATTTGTATGCTAAAAAATTAAAATATATATTTTGAATTATGTTCTAAATTTTTATTTCAATCAATATGAGGTTTGCATTAACTTACATTGGATTATATATGCAAAAAATTTAATCCAATTTTTAATTAATGTGTATAATGTACTTTGGATTGTAATGGATATTGGTATTTATATCAACTTTATGGGTTTTTTGGGCTTGGAATCTAAATTTTAATTTAATTTATTTTTGGGGTTTCAAGTTTTAAAGTCATGGGTTTTAGGTTTCTATATTTATGGTTCTACAAATAGGTTTTTTTGTTTGATTTTTGATCTTAAGGAATTTGGAATTAGGGTTTTAGGTGTTAAGGTTTTGGATTTTTCAACTTATAGTGTACGCTTTCAAAATTACATTTTTAAGGTTTCAAAATTGTGATTGTCGATGTTCAATTTTACAATTTTAGGGTTTCAAGTTTTAATGTTTCAAATTTTAGGCATTGAAGTTTTAGGGTTTCAAGATTTAAAGTTTTAGATTATAGGCATTAAGGTTTAAGGTTTAGGATTTAAAAATGTACAAGATTTAAATTCGATTATGAAAAAGGTTTACGGTTTATATGTGCATGCATAGTATGGATCATGATAGTCCACAATCAATTTATTATGTACGGCTTTGAAGCTTCAAATATATTTTTAAAATCTTAAGAATAATTACAAACTTCTTTGATTTCTTTTACAACTTTAGACTTTCTATTTCTATTTTTTTGACTTTTGATGTTTAGTTCCTTCTTTTCCACATGTTGATTTTATCTTTGTTCATAGTTTTCCTCAAAGCAGAAAATCCAATGAATTGAATTGTAGGGTTCAAAATGAATTTCCCTATGGGTTTCTTATCACAAAACAAACGAAGGAAAAACCTTTCCATCTTTTTGAAATCTTCAAGGGTTACAAGATCATGATCAATAAGTGCTTTGATTCAAAAGTCACATAAAACATAATCAAATTCCTAGTTGCTTTCCTGCTTAATTTTGCATGCAATTTGTGTTTGGGTTTGTGTTAGAATTATGGCTTTACATGTATAGCAATAAATACAACATCCTAATTTGTTAAGGATGGCAAATGGTATCTACTACAAATGTTTTCGAAGCAAGATGCCCCCATAGGAATATTGAACTTGCCAACAACCTACAATGACATAGTTTTCAAAAACATATACTTTCATAAAAGCAAAGGAACATGTGAACAAACATCCAAACAAAAAGAGTTGCATGTAAAGGGATGTAAAAATAATCATTGTGAATCTAGTTTTAGGGGTTTAGGGTTCTTGTCACAAAGAAGTAGGCCAAGGCAACTTCAAACAGAAAAGGAAAGAGAAGACCATAAATATTGTTGAGACAATCATGATCATATCATATTTTCAATCTAAATTGTCAACTTGAAAGAAATGACTACAAATCCTTATGTAGAAACTAGAGAAATAAAATTTAAATATGTGAAGCTATAAAACACCATGTCAATACAAAATATTCTATTTACATGCATGTTTTTTTTGTTTATTATATTATTTCTATCAAATGAATATTTTCTAATGATGACCCGCAAATTGTTACATTATATTGAAATTAGAAAATCCAATGTGAAGTTGCTTTTTCAATGTGAAGTCACTTTAGCAAACTTCCATCCGTCAGAAGATGTCACCCTAGCAAAAAAGATAAGTGAACAACATTATTATACTAAAACAGAAAAAATCGAAAAAAAAACCACATTGCACTCAACACCTTGCTTAATTAAACTACAAAAAACTGAAACCTCTTTGGTTGCAAAAACTACAAAACCTTAAACCTTAAAGATTAAGCACCACTTAACAATTGGGTGTTCGTTATTTTATTGCATGTTCAATTCTTTTGAGTATGAGGAAGGGAGAAGGAAAACATGAACTGGTGGTATAATGCAACAAGCTAGTATGTGTGCCCTAGGTGCATTCAATTTCCCCAAGATTTGTGCGAAATTGAGAAAGGAGGTTGGGGGGGGGGGTTGAGGGAAAAGCATATTAAATTGGACATTTTAAACCCCACCTAACCTTAATTCATCAACCTTCATCCCACTACAAAACCATCTTTTGCCAGTGTCAAACTAGTTAACTTAAAATGAAAGTTGAAAATTTCTTATTAATGTGATGGTTTTTATCCCCTGTGGAAATAGGGCCCAACAAACATAATTAGATCACACATGTTTTGGCCCACTAACTGAATGAATGTTCTAGTGGGGAAACAAGATTTAATATCTAATTAGGATTTGGAGTGCACAAATTTGTCCTAAAACAATTGAACATGGGTCAGATTCAACTCACAACAATCCATGGCCTTGCAGTGTTTCATGATTTCATAATCAATCATTTTTCAAATTGAAAATGAAAATTTGAATTTCTTGAGGTGGGCTTCAATTTGCAAGTGGTCTATGTTGTTGGATTCTTAGAAAGAAAAATAATAGGTGTGAGAATCATTATGTGATTTTGAAAAAAACAAATCGAAGATTATTCAACAACGCAACATGTGAGTGATGAAATTATTCATAAGTGTGAAACAAGTTGTTGACAATCAAGCTCTTGTGCAAGTTGTTTGCAACTAAACATCAATAATAAGATTGTCTAAGATTTACAAAGGATGAGTTAGATAACTATATGGTGCACATGTTAGTCTTTGAACAGCTTGTAGGTCCCACGCTCTTTTGACAATCCCCAAAGGTTGATACCTCATTGTCAACTTTTCAACCATGTTTCTTGAGGTTGTTGGTTTCATATCATTAGTTATCAATTCTAGCTATATTCTTAAACATTTGGGCCTTGTTGCTTTCATAAGTGCATTTAGATTTTCATAAAATTAACATCTTTTCTATCTTGAGGCCTTGGCCCATGTAAATAATGATGTTTTTTTTTTAGTGATGTTTATTGGCAATTCACACCTCTTGCCCACCTTATTTCAAGTGTGATCTAGAAATCGAAGCTTGATAAATAAATTTGACAAAATTATTGTTATCATCATATGCATCATCTTTTGAAATGTGCACAATCACAAGTTTGAGGCCAAACATCACATATAAACAATTTGTCAATAATAAATAGAACTCAAGAGATATCTAGAAGGATGGCGAACTCAAGCTTTCTTTTTGAATGAAATGTTGCCATTTTACAAAAAAGCAATCAATGGGCAAAAAGAAACTATCAGGTTAGTTATTTGAGAAAATAAAAGAAATAAAGACTACGTTCGAAAGAAGCAAAAATAACACACCCCAAGTATCAACCATGAAAAAAAAAACTAACACATCCACAACCAAATTTAGTCAATGCACACAATGTAAACATACTTGAAAATCAACATGAAAAATGACATCTACAAATGAACCAAATCAATGAGCACACTATGTACATAGTTAAAAATCAACATGCAAAATGAGGAAAACATGGAAGCAAGGCATGGGTTTTTGTTAAGAAAAGGTGGAGAAGGGATGAAATGAACCCAACCTCTTTCATACCCAAGGGGGTGGGTGGGTTATAGCGAGCTTAAATGTTTTCTTACTTGATATTAAGACATAATAAGGAGTGAAAGAGATGAGAAATAACAATTCACAAAAAAGAGGATGGGGTAAAACAGTCATAATTAAACCTCAGATGCAATCATGCAAAACATACACAGAACATTATGCACCAGAATCCCTTACACCCAGAATGTGGCACCAGAATGCTCACTGCCATATAGAAAAGAGCTCCATACTGAGGAGACAGTGCTATACGGTTCTCCTTATCATATCTGCTAATTGCATACACATGGGAGATCAAAATGCGCATGTACAACATTCCTCTGAGCTCGGAAACACAAAACAGAGAATTCTCTGATATAACACCTGAATGATATAGACTTGCTTTTGGACAAGGTGCATTGGACTTTCAACACAAAATACTTTAAGGGTTCTACCTACTGTCTTTTGAAGGATAAGCTATTAACTGGTTTTCAGGTACAGTTTGGATTTTTGGTTCCTAACTAACACAACCTTATTGAGGTTCAATATTCTTCCCGCCCCAATTGCAAAAGTGAACCATTCCTTGATGACTTCAACAGAAGGAGTGAACATCAATCTAGCCCTTAACACAACTACTGATGCCAATTTCACATCTTTACAGGCTCAAGTCTTTGACCAAAACAAACTCAGCAAACTTCAAGGTGAGAAATAAGTGAGCAACATCAATCAAAACTCTGGACAAAGAGACATGAGTCTAACTTCAAGATAGCAAGTAAAAGACTTTCATAACTATATATATGCTCCATCATTGTAACCTCTCCATGAGTTCCACAGCTTGACGCTACAGGAGTGTTCCATATTTTACTTGTCAAGAATGCAGTTCCATTTCTTGTGTCCAGTGAGCAGTTCCTCCTCTGCATGTATGCAGACACAGTCCTCTGTTTGCATTAGCATTCCAGACCCCACCCTTCCTTGCCAAAAAGTATGAATCAGTGTACTGTCACTGTAATTCAGCTCCATACCTGAGGATTTCATGTCATCAAGAAATTTAGCATCCTGATCATAGAGGTCATGATCAACAAAGCAAGCAATGTTCAAGGATGTATAAATATACAAATGCACACACATATATACATCTGGCTCTCACCAAGGAAACTCTTACATTTGTTCAAAGAGGATGAGAGCTTGAGCCAAGAGCCTGCTTTGAGTACCCTTCACACAGATGAGATTTGTCAACACCTCTCTGCTGTTGACTGCACAAAATCTTCAAGAATTTGATCATCAAAAGTGCATGGGCATAATCTGGCTTCTTGCAGTTCTCAAGCATTACCATGAGTAGAGAATTCTCTAAACAAACACATCCCTGCCCCTGGTTGTAAATAGTCTCTGGTAATAGCAGAAGACGTTACTTTGTGTAGCTTTTCTGATAAGTCTTACACCAAGCACCATCCATGTATTGAGACTCTGGATATCTATGACTTTATACACAATTTAAATCTGTATTCTGCACCAGCCCAGCCTAATACTGTGAGATAAAGAAAAGAAGGGTCAAGACAACAACAGAACATAGAACTAGACTGCACATAGCTCCAGTGGCCTGAACACACACATTGTAGCATGCATGGCAAAATGCAAAATAACGTATCAAAAGTCAAGACTGCTAGGAGATCAACGGGCACAAACTTTTTAGGTTCTACAATTTAGTAAAAGGTCATCACCACAAGCTGCGATCTCAATTGCCATTCTGATTATCCTGCTTGTAATCTACATTCTGCTCTTTCAAACTATCCTGCTTGATTCCAGTACAATCATCTCTTCTGTGCAACCAAAAAGCCTGGAATCATTGTCAAGCTCCATTAATCAAGGTGGTCCTGGTCTTCCATCATCTCTTTCGTCGTTTTGGTTCTGGCTGCAAATAAGAAACCACAAAAACTCCTTCAAATTTCTTGGATGACAAGATTGGGACTCATAGACTACTGCAGCTTCAATCATGGAAGCTTCCTAGGAAATCAACAACCCCTCTTAATTGACACATTCAGGATAAGCTATTAGACTGCTGCAGGGTCATTCTAGACTTCTAAATTGGAATTCCTTCACATAGCCTTCTTTCCCCCTACCATATAGGCAGTCCCTCCTTATTCCAAGCGCACCAATATAGAATCTCAAATTCCTGCATTTGTAAGCATTCAGGAAGTGAATTTTCCATCAAGAGACTATGCATCCTTGCAGGTATGCAATGAATAGAATGAGTCAAGGTCAGAAGCCCTCATCTGCTGAAACCAAATGTGTGGCTCAGTCTTATTCACAAGGCAGGACTGGTACTTATCCTTCACAGACCTGTTTTACTCAAAGTGAACAAAAGAGTGGCATAGTTACTGGTACCACAGATGGCTGATGGAAATGAATCATCAGCGTGGCTTGACATACCTTTGCAGGTCGGTCAGGAGGAGGATTGGGAGAGGACTGTCGCAGCTTTTTGTCTCCAGCTTGAGAGGAGCAATCAGGACAAACAAACTGCTCCATCTTCTTGACCTGTTCTTGTGTAAAATTCATGCAAATAGGATGAAACCTGCAGACGAGAGCCACCATGGAGTCAAAAGCATTGAAATGCTGACACAACTACTAGCTTCATGTCATACACAGTACAGCCTGTTGGAAGCAACAGGGCTTATCTATGCTCTGAAATTAGATCAATTGAAGCCAATTGCTTCTAATCCATCAACTTGGATCATCTGAGCAGCGTTTCAACCCATGATGCTGCATCACTTAAGCTTGATGAAAATCAAACAATTGTGGAATGGAGTGCAGTCAGCATGAAGCCTGTTGAAACTGCTCAATTATCTCCATCTCTCAGTTTACATAGTTGTTTCTGAATAACTGAAGCCAGTTTTCAAACCAAAGCTTAAAAGGAATTTGGAGTCTTACCAATCCTTGCAGAACTCACATTGAACCATCAGGTCATCAGGATTATAGGGAAGCTCACATTTACAGTACCTACATTACAAACAACAGTCCATTTGTCAAATAGGAGTTCACAATCTGTTCAAGTCATGGTCAGTATTCATTGCAACACAGAGTGCTCATGCTTGCTAGTGCAAATTATGCGAGAGAATGAAACAGTTCCTTCTGTTACAGAAGCTTCTGTAACAGAAGGTCAGAACAGGATAAGCAACACATCTACAACCACAACACATTGATGAAGTCAACATAGTGTAACATACACAGCAACGCGATCAGGGGTGAAGCCACCAGTAGCTGCTTTATATTCGAAGCGGCAGAAATAGTCATCAGTCCCAACACTTTCAAGCTTGGTGTAGTTCTTGAAGGTGTGCACAGTGCATTTTCCTTCTATAGTGTCTGCACTCTGTATGTCATAGTGGTCAGAGAGAAACAGCTCTTTGGATCCATGAAATTGCCGACGGCCTCCCATAGATTCTTCAGGCCGATAGTACCAGCGCACTCGGACTTTAACATTGTTCCTGCTGTCAGCCTCTATCTTCTCTATCTTGGCTACATAGGGAGGCTTTTCACTATCTTGTCCACGCATTAAGACGCAGTCTCCAACTGCATTCATTGCCATCAATCAGCAGACTTCTGTCAGTTCTCTTTCAGACAGAATGCCAAAGCACAGGCTGCTGTTTTGTTAGATGAGAAGCATAGTTTACCTGTTCATTTTGGAAAATGAAAAGTAAAGAAACTGTCTGATCAGAAAGGATTCCTCAGAGTTATGTTGTCAGATTTACATTGTCTCGCTAGACACTAAGACTTTGGCATTCAGAATGATACTTAGAAAAAAGCAGAGATGCCACTCATTGCATCCATTCTCAGCCACTGTAGCACATGTCAAAGATGTTCCCAAACACACAACCACTAAAAGTATGGCAATCCATAAGCTATAGAAGCAAACACAAGAGGGATAGCTCAACCTACTGGACATGGTCCTGCTCTCAACACACCAGGTACCAAGCTTGCAACCCATCAAAATTTGTCCCATCAGGAACAAAAGAGCTGAATTGAGATTCATAAACCCTAGCTCCCTCATGGCATGCTAACACTAACCATAGACTCAAGAAGATCATAACAAACAAGTTGTCACCTATAAAATTCAGTGAGTATCAAAGATCACTTCAGTATGTGAGTTGTTTGTCAGTCTATATAACATGAACCAGCTCAATAGCAAACCCAATCCCCACTTTCAAAGTATGATGATCAGCTTAGGCAATCTCTGTATCCAACATTGAGAGATTGTAGTCTCAAGGTCTCTACTTTTCCTCTCAAAAACTTGAGAGGTTGAGTATGTTGATGATTTCCACACCAGAGAAAAGTCTTCTAGAGTGCAGTTAATTTAGAGATGGAGAATCTTATCAAAATCTATTAGTGTAAAGCTTATTTGCTGCTGCAAAGAATGTTCAAAAGAAAGTAACTCATCTAGTCATTAACTTCAGCAACAAAAAAGTTGCAAGAAGCATAGACCCTCAGCTATAGGGAAGTTTTTTGAAACCCATCAAGCAACTGACAGAAGGATTGAAGATTCATGAGGTTCATAATGAATTGATGTGAAGCCATCCAAAAGAGACACCTTGTTTGATGACACCACATCTCATGTTCTTGTATGCTATTGTCTAGAATGTGTGACTACTATTGTCTTGAACCATCGTTCCTATGGTCACAGAATTTGTTTTTCAGGCGGCATCCAAGGTTTCTAATATCTGACTCCACGTCTACAAAGAGAATATGTTAATCCCTAATATTCCTTTCAAGAATCTCCTAAGAACACAAGCATTTAACTTCAGCTGCCTTTCTAGAAAACTAAAAGTGCATAACAAGCCATGAAGAAATCCATCTGTTCCAAGTCTGAGCACACACTACAAAATTTTAGCATTGAAATGTGCCATTTTTACTGCTGTGACTGAGTCCAACAGTTTTGCTTCTTGTTCTTCTAAAGGAATGGAAAAGCCACACATATAAAGAAGGCTGCGGCTTTGAGGCTTTGAGGCTCAGAATGTAAATTTACAAAAACTCGTCAGTTGCCTTCCCGAAGTAGTGAATGCATGTTGGGGGGGCAATTCAGAGAAACTACGGCGGTGGGGGTCCCTTTCAGTAGTTTCATTAATCACAAAAGAAAAGCTGGCGATAATATACACATGTCACAGTTACACAGAAGGTCAGTAGTTTTGAGAGTCTCTTGAGATTGAGTCTGTTTACGCATCACAAAAAGAGAAAATAGATAACTCTGACCAGAGCCAAAAAGAATACCAAAATGCCTTTGCTCAAAAACCTTCTCCAAGAAAGACTTTCCAAGTTTCAAAGACCAAAGGCGCAAACTCACCTTTGACGACCTTATGTGTGCCTTTCACAGTATAAGAGTCCAACACTTTCTTCGCAGATTTGGACTTCGCCATCGGCTTCTACTTCTTCTTCTTCTTGCCACCAGTTCAGTAATTCCAACACCAGCAAATGCAAAAAACGTAACCACCACGTTGCAGCAGCTGTCTGGACAACTTTCTCCAACAAGTAACTAAAAACAAAACTTCCTTTCCCGTTCCCTTCCTTGCCCCGCCTTGCCTCACTTTGCCTCCTGCCTTAGGGAAAGACTCGTTGCAACCTTCGCGTCTTATTAAAAGACGACAACACAAGCACCGGCATTGCACGAAAGTGTCTTAGACCCTAAATAAGACCATAGAACCCTCCTACAAATCGCACACGCAGCTGCACAACACACGTCGGGACCTACTCTCAATAACGAAGAAGTCAAGAACGCCACCTGCCCTAGACCCCCCCAAATCAGAACACTACCATCCCAACCGAGTCTCCCGTTCTCCAAACTATAACAGAAAACCTTCCATGGCACCACCACCTACTTCCTTCCTCTCCTCTCCCCTACTCTTCTTCCCTCACTAATTCTTTTCTTTCTCTTCTTCCGCTTCTTTCTATATCTACCTATCTATTCGTCGACGTATGTAATACTATCTGTCTAGCTATTCTTTCTATTGCGCGCTTGTGTAAATAATTCTTGTAACACATTTTTTGTGAGGCAGACTCGGCACATCAGTGGACGGAGAAGTGCATTCGCGGGTGCGACATTATTGTGATGAGCTCCGTGAGATTTCCCGCGTAGCTATAGATTCCTTGGTTAGAGAAGCAGGTACGGCTGAGAAGAAGGAGGAGCAGCAGCAGCAGCAGTAGCAGCAGCAACAGCAGCGTGTGGTTACGAGGTTTACTCAAGAAGCTAACTCACAGACAGATAGACGTTCGTGGATGCGTTCGTGCGCGCGCGCGCCAGCAAGCGAGCCAAGGGAGCCGACGAATGTGGGTGGGTAGCCTATGTACGTATATAATACTAAAACCCACTACTCACAAAGTCCTAAATAATTTCCTCGCTTCTTTCTAGAGCCTTCTTTCTTCTTTGTAAGTAATTGGCGGTTTTTTTTCAAAATGGCTAAATATATGCTTTTTTTGGGTTTTTCTGGCTAAATTTAGATGTTGGCGATTCTGTTTTTCAAATTTCGATTTTTAAAAACTTTTTGAAGGAAAGCATCGCCAGATCTCTCTATTGGATTCTTTCATTCAGCCAAAAACGTGCAAGATTTCCTCCGCTTCTTTCTTGATTGCCTTCTTCTTTGTAAGTAATTTGCCGCTTTTTTTCAAAATGGCTAAACATATGCGTTTTTTTGGTTGTTCTGGCTAAATTCAACTTGCTAGCGATTTTTATTTCAAATTTCAAATTTCGGTTTTTTTCTACTTTTTGAAAATATCGCCAGATTTCTCTATTGGATTCTATCATTTAGCCAAAAATGTGCAAGATTTCCTTCGCTTCTTTCTTGAGCCTTCTTCTTCGTAAGAAATTGGCGCTTTTTTTCAAAATTACTAAAAATATGCTCTTTTTTGGGCTAAATTTAACCTCCAGGCGATTACTCTTTTCAACTTTCGATTATTTTTTCACTCTTAAAAATTTCTTCAGATTCCTCTACTGGATTCCAGCGTTTAGCCAAAAATGTGAACGATTTCCTTCGCTGTTTTCTTGAGCCCTTCTTCTTCGCAAGTAATTGGCGCTTTTCCCAAACTGGCTAAAAATTATGAGTGTTTATGTTTTTCTGGCTAAATTTAAGCAATTGGCGATTTGTTTTTTCAAATTTCGATTTAATAAAAGTAAATATCGCCAAATTTCTCTACTGGACTCTATCATTTAGCCGAAAATGTGAAGGAAGCTTCAAGTTTTTTTACTTTTTCATGTAGTATGTATACCAAAATTTGGCTAAACTATCTTATGTCATAAAACTGGGGGGAGGGGGAAAAACACTGTTTTGAGAATTGTAACTACTAAAAATGTCAATGCTTAAGGCCAACGATTTTAGCCAAATTGAATTGAATTTCCTTGCAAGATCGCCAGATTTCTCTGTTGGATGTTTCAACTTTTGTTTTCACATCCTTTTGATAGCCAAATTTGGATGAAGGGGGGGTTTCATAGTTACTAATAGCATTAATGCCCAACACAGCTACGTACTCACTTCCCAAAAACAATTAAAAGAATACAATTTAAGCTACCACTTCTAACATTTTCATTGGTTGCCAAGGTTTTTTCTTCACACTTGTGACCCAAGCATGAGCCAAGGGCCCTTTATATTTTACACCTATTCATTATGCTACTAATAAATTAAGATTATTATTCTTGTCTACGCAGTTAGGGTTTTTTTTTTAATATTATTTTTTAATTTATAATTTATAAATTTAAAGTGAAAAGAACTACCTATTCAAGTTGCAAAAAAATGTTAAGTATGTATCTTTTTGTGTACCTACTTAATTAACATAATGTTATGTATGTTAACATTATGTTAAATATGTTTAAGTACTTAACATTCTTAAGTATGTTAAGTATGTTAAGAACCTTGTAGAGACACTAGAGACTGAGTGAAAAATTACAAAAAAGAAAAAAGGAAAATGAGAGTTTGTTTTAAAACTTAATTTTACAAAAGAAGTGTTATATATATATAATTATTTATTTTTCCAAATTGTGTGATGTTGAAAATTGGACTTCCTTGGATTTTTCCATTTGTGCCAATAAATAAATAAGTAAATAAATAAATAAATAAATAAATAAAACTTGCACTTCCTTTCATAATCATAGCTCATATTATTGCACCAAAAAGCACAGAAACAAAAAGAAAGGGAACAAAACAAAACCTCAGGATCTCCTTTTGGATTGTCTTTTTTAGTTAATAATATGTTTTTTTAACTGGGTCAAACTTTTGCAACAATTTCAGTTCATTGGGAATGTTGTCACTCTGTTTGTACCATAATTGTTGTTGGGGGGGGGGATGATGTCTTCTTATAGATGACAATTTAGCCAAATCCGGCTTTTAAAAAAATGAAAATAAAATATTTAAGCATATGTCTATATTTTTGCTATCTACTAAAACTAAACACATAAATTTAAGATTTTTTTTTCAATTTCAAAACTTGCCAACTAGAAAACCCAAAAGAAGAAATAAAAATCCATTTAAAATATTTTTACCCTAGGCAAAATTTTGACCCCCTGAAAACCTATGATTCATATTGCATACTTCAAGAATATGCAAAAAAAAAAACTCAAAATATATTCTATACTATTTTAACTTTGTCATGTAATTGATGCCCCTACCATTAGCCCATGCAAAAAATCATCCAGAATACATGTAGGCATGGAAATTTATGGCAGCCATTGAGGTGAGCTGCATGCACTTAGAGGTGCCCAAGTTCTAATTGCCCCAAGCTAATGGACGTACATGTGTAGATGTTGGGTGCACCCATCCAATTGATGGGTTGTTTGGAAATCTACCTGTCTACTTGTTGGGTTTCTTCTCAAAATATGAATGTTGGTTAACTGATTTAATCGTGCTTCTATATCATTTTATATTTTTGGGTTGTCACTTGCCTTTTTGTATCAGGAGGTTTCATATCATTATGAAATGTAAAAAACACAATTCATATGACTAATTTTTTAAATGAAATTGGTTTGATAAACATACAAATAATTAACTTCAATTTCTTTAAATCTTATTAAAATGAGCTTTAAAAAAAATTGATTTGAAAGATTATGCAAGAATTGATTAAAATATAACATGTCACTTTTTTAATACATTAAAATTTTAACATTAAATTCTTTTTTGAAATATAAATGTTTTAAACTAATTTGATGTTACTTTAAAAACTTCAATAAAGCTTTGATGAAGATTTAATAACAAAAATCATAATGAAAATAATTTTTAATTTGCTTGTATTGTTGTTGCCCTTTTATGTTATAAAAAAAATTTATTGCCCTAAGATAGTAGACATGCATGTATGATTTTAGGTTTTATTAAGCATGTATGGGGGCAAACACAACTAATTTTCTTTGAGGCACGATAGTAGGGGTGTTGGATTTGTGTTGTTCTCAATGCTTGTTCATCAATTTTCATTGTGTTCCTATTAAATTCTTAATACATTTTCAACATGTTTCCAACATCATTTCATTTTGTCGCATATGATTTGGCTAACTGATGTCCTTTTGGAAATTATATATGTGAACAAACATGGGGACATACATTTCTACGTTTGGAATGAATACTTCTATATAAGGGGGTTTCCAAATTTTCAGAATTTTTTGTGATGGGCCAATCAAAAAGGCTTGTTGCAAAAATTAAAAAATATATATTAACTTGAAAGGCATTCCTCAACTAATTAATATTGTTAGTACCTTGAAAGTTTCAGCATTTAATTGCAAGATAATTTATTCATTTTCATTTCAATTTTTACTTTTTAATATATTCAATAAATTGAAAGTTGACAATTATGAATAATTGGATATTGTATATTGATGCAATCTAACATTCATTCATTCTTTTATCCAAATGTAATTTCTTGAAAGTATTTAACCACTTTTTTAAAAAGCATTTGGATCACTATTTTTTAAATTTTAGTAGTTCATTATTAGGTATTGAATTGAATTTGATAGATACAAGATACCAATTTAAAGTAATGATTTGTAATACCATAGCCTTAGGCCAAGTTTGACGCATTAAAATTGAATAATTAATTATTTTCAAAAATGCATTTGTTTATTTAAAAACCAATTAATAAATTCATTGTTAATCAAATTGAAAAAATTTAATGAAATTTGTTTGAGCATTCAATTTGCCTTCCAATAACATTGTTGTTTCAATGTTCACACTCCGATCCCCTCATTTAAAATCTACCTATTGATTTCACTTTTTATGCTTTTGGAGAAAAATATCACTAGTTAGACAAATTATGATTGAATTTGTGTGGGGATACTTGCCAATATTGTGACATTTTTTTAATGATTAACAAGGGGCATGACTTCTTTCACCAACTTTTACAAAACTTCATAGTTCTTTCACTTTCAAGGTGCATTTATCATTTTTTCATCATTTCCAACGTGCTTTTATCACATTTTTTGATATTTCAACGTTTTATTTTCAAAAACATTCATTCCAAGTTTTTAATAATTATTTAATGTCGAACTTAACTCGTGGCTATGGTAGTATTTTACGAAAGTGTGTTTGATAAAACTAAGATGATACCGTAAAATAGTGACTTGACAAATATTTTTTGAATGTTTAACAAAAGATGGGAAACAACAAATAACAACATAATACATTTACTAATTTTATTTTCAAAATAATCACTTACAACATGAAATAAACTTTAGTAAACAAAACCATTTCAAGACAAATAAAAAAGTGGCCAATGGGTAGTCCATGAAAGTATGTTACAAAGTTGTTATCAAATTATGAAATCAAGTAAGAGCCGAATGAAGGGCAACATGAAAGGCCTATAGTTCACAATAAATGCCAATGGAGGAATACATGAACTAGTTTCTACCAAATCTTTTGTCACCCATTGAATGGCACTTGTGAAGAAATACACTTAGAATTCACGAGCCTTGTGCTTCCTTAAAATAATATACAAGAAGTCAAAAGTCCCAAGCTCATATGTAAAATTAAGAAAGCCCATTTGTCAAATTGGATTAAAGACCATGGTGACCTAAAACCAAATTACATTCATACATAACAATTTGGGATTAAAACAAAGATGAATAAACCAAACATGTTAATACTTGAAAAAAATCCAAAACTTTGAAATAACTTAAAATGTTACAAAACGTGAAAGAAGTGAATCAACCACTTGCTACTTCAATAATACAACACTTTTAGCATGTGTCATGATAAAATCTCTTACTCTTCAAATCATACATAATTCACTTAGAAGATTCAAGGTTGCAAGAAAGTGAATTCATCAATTCTTGAATCAATAGATGAATCGAACTTTCAAAATGACAACAACTACAAGTAAACAATCTTCCTATTTTTCATCCATTTTTATGTTTGATGAAAATTTCTCATGTACTTATATGTGTTTCATACATGTTTTTAAACATATGACATCCATGTGCAAAATGTACAAAGTTATGAAGAACAAATTTTCCATTACCAAATTATAGGATGCAAAGTTTGCGATGATGTACATCAATAATGGATGGATATCACCTTTAATGAAAATCATTGATCAACTTTGGAAACCACATTGGGGCGAAAGTATGGTAAAGTACACACAAAGAGTAGCGTAAACAACAAAATATTGGGGTCCCTAAATAAAATGACTAATTAATATATATATTGAGTACATTATTTCTTAACTTTTGTTTGCATAGACTTCAAAAGCTAAATTGTTGTAATTGTGGTTTTTTTAAACTGCTTACAAGTATTTGAATTGGACCTAAAATTTGTGGTAGTTTGAAAAATAAAATTCAAGTATTTGAAAGTAAATGAAATGTTTTTGCAAGTATTTGGGTGTTTTTAAGCACTTCAATATTGATGTGGTGAACATTCTAATATATTTTTTCGGTTAATCAAGTTTGTTTTCATAATTAAAATCATCCATAACCCTTGAAAATTGATGTAATTGTTGGGGATATGACACAAATTGCTTAAAAAAATTAGAGGGGTGTGAGAGATGCCCATGATAAAAACTAAAAGTTTCATTTATTTTGAAATGCTAGAGGAAGGTTATAAGTTTGAGAAACTATTTTCTTTGTGTTTTCAAATAGAAAACAAGATAACAAATATGTACAAAATATGTTGCTTACACCTATTGAAAAGATTTATTCAAAAGATCAAGCTTGTTGTCACATATGCACTCATAGAATGAATAATTAATTTTGCCAAAAACATCATAAGATGTTTTGTTGTTAGATTGTTGGCCAATACATAAAAGCAAAACTTTTCTAGGTTGGATGAAAAGAAATCACTCCAACATTTTAACCATTTTCATACTACATTACTACAAAACGTGGGTGCAAATCAGTAGTCCATGTTCAATAGACTAGTGGATTTCACTACTTTCCAACTAGTCCCTATTTACTAAGCCCAATGAATTCATTCAAAATCTAATGAAATCACTTGGCATATAAGGACACCTTTTGTTGTATTGCTAACAAATTGCACAAGTGAATTACAATTGACAAATGTAATTTTGCAATGAACACTAAAACATGTTTTTAAAAATTATATTCAATACTTAGACAACTATAGTTATCAAAGAGAAAATTGACAACGAGAAAAAATCATGTGTTAATTTCAATATAAATAAACCTAAACAAAAAATGTGTAACTAGTTACAT
Organism: Sphagnum contortum; assembly: GCA_963920785.1. Classification (NCBI taxonomy): domain Eukaryota; kingdom Viridiplantae; phylum Streptophyta; class Sphagnopsida; order Sphagnales; family Sphagnaceae; genus Sphagnum; species Sphagnum contortum. The sequence goes on from OY987282.1 coordinate 12,158,064, forward strand.
ACGACATTGATGAAGGTTAAGGATATGAAGAACATGATTATGAAGGGATGGGACAAAAAACTACTAATCACAAGAGCATTCAAATTTAATTTTCAACTTGTTGCATTACAAATGAAAAAACATGCAAAAAACTAGGCCACTGAAAAAACTTAACCAATCAACCTCTTTATTATCCCCTAAATGACTATTCAAGATCATCAATGTAACAAAAATTCATTATATGTATCTTATATTTATATATCATATCGTTTACATTACAAGCAAAATCTAGGTTTCATTTTGCTTAGGCCAATGCTACTACATCATTATTCATAGTGATTCAAGGCATTGAAAAACAAATGGAAAAAGATTTAAATGTAGACCCAACATTACCCTTATCAATAATTATGAAAAATTGTTTGGAACAAATTTTTATTTTAGTTCCAACATCAACTATAGATATGAACACATGAAGATTTAAAATGCAAAAACTAGTTAGGAGGCAAGTTACTACATGAAACTAGAACATGAGCCTAGAGCCTAGCGCTCAAAGTTGGAACTTGGGATGGTAAAATGTATTTTCTCCTATACACATGCAAGTAAATGCCAATAATTTAATTGCAAAATGAATGTTGTACTAGTAAATTTAGAAACAAACATGAGGATGAATGTAAGCATTCATTTTCATTATGAATGAATTTTTTTCATTCATCTAATGTATGGATGAAAAAACTAATTACATTTACATGTTTTTATAAATAGATCCACTAGAATTATGGATAATTGTTTTATTTTATCATTAAATTTTTATGGATCATTTTTTTCCATATTATAGTTAACTAAAACTTCATGAAACACAATCTAATTCTATATGATATACCATTTGTTGAATAATATAATGTAAATTGCATTATAATTGTATTTCTTAACTATAATTTAAAATGCCATTATTTCAAAATGTCTTAATCATATTACCATTATTATGCTAACATCCACCCCATGGTCATTGTTGGTTTTGAAATATATATATTATTATTATTTTTAAAAAATTATGGGCAAACTCACACAATGTCATTGACAACAATGGGTTTTTTCCTCCCCTTCTTCTAAAGGTGCTACAAATTTTTTCAAAAAAATTATAATTAATGTTGACAATAATGGGAGGTTGTTTTTTTTTTTGCATTCTTTGTCAAAGGAGCATCATCATTTTCTTCAAATTCAACCAATGTTGTTGACAACAATGAATTTTGAATGTGTTAGATATTTTTAAACTATGTAATATCATTGGTGATAATGGGTTTTTGAAATAAACTAAAATTCAATTTTAGGCACTTTGATTAGTTTTCTTTAAACAACTTACTATCATAAATGATAATGAAGTTTTTTTCAATAATTATTTATTTTCAAAGCACCCTAATTTTCCATGAAATAAATATATAATATTGTTGATAAAAATTGGGTGGGGGCAGGGGGGCGTGGGGGTTGACACTAAATCCATTAAAAAATTCTTGAATTGCTTAACATTTTTCATGAAAATATTTTTTAAATAAAAATTAAAAATTATTTTGGTATCATCATCATATTTTTCCCTACTATCACAATTTCATTATCCATCATTATTAATTGACATTCAAGTTTGAAATATTAATACTTAGACAACAAATGAAGATGGATATACATATGAAGATGAATTTATTTATTTTCCAATCATGGATGAATTTCATCTAATGATTTATTTATTGAATCCAAATCAAAAATGAAATTCATCCATGCAAAAATGACACTCATCCATATGAAATCATTCGTCTATGGACATATTCATCCATGTTGGTGGATTAAAATGACATTTAAGTTCCAAGTTCAAAGCTCCAAGTTCAAGCTTTACATTCATGCACAAGCCATCCTCAACTAGTTAGAGATTTTGAAGCCCACCTCCCACACATTTGTTTTGCAAGTGCAATAATATACATATAATATATTAAATAGTCAAACATATAAACAAAGAACCTTCAACCTATCATAATTTGGTTTTGTTGATGTTATTGTGGTTCGATTGCCCTTAATATTAAACATTTATTTAGCCATGTCAACACATGACAAGTGGATTTTAGTATTCCTTCTAAGCTAAAACTTTGTGTGTGCTATCCATTAGCCCAAATTCATGTAGTTAAAAATGAATGTCAATATATTCAATTGTACATTGTGTCATCAAATCATTGGATCAAAATAATAAACAATTTGTTTTCCATTACCGATAAGAAGGTAATTTATCACTTAGTGTCATTATGACCAATTCACCTGACACATCTAATGTTGCCTCAAGTCTTTCCACCACTACCAAAACATTAACATTGCAAAATATCTTATGGATCATTAACTAAGGCATTTAAATATGAATGCCATCAAACAAATGCAAAATTTTGAAATTGTGATGGGGATTGGTGGGGCAATATTGAGTATTCCAATATGTGAAGGATGCATACTTAGCAAACACCAAGTGTCAAGTTTCCCCTTTAAATTCAATTCACAATCAATTAAATTATTGGAGTACATACACAAAATTTTCAAGTCCGATGCAAACACCAACTCATGGTGCTGCCAAATATTTTGTTATTTTTATTGATGACTATTCTTAGTTTACCATTTTTTATTTCATTCATTAAAAAAAAAAAAAAATTGCCAAATTTCAAGTCTACAAAACATTTGTGAAAAATCAAAATGCTTTGGTATGATAATGGTGTTGAATTTAAATCTAGAGTTTAATGCATTTGTGAATTACATGGAATTGCTCGACAATTTACAAATTCTTACTCCCCATAACAAAATGGAGTTTTAGAATGAAAACAATAGCACTTTAATGGAATATGCTAAAAGTGTGTTGTAATTAACCAAATTGTCGATATCCATTGGGGAGAAGTAATTGCTGCATGTTATATTCAAAGTCAGTCTTATACCTCAACCCTTTATGAGAAAACTCCATATGAATGTTGGAGGGGTAAAAAGCTTAGCCTTCATCATATCAAAGTGTTTAAATCCATTACATATGCCCATGTTTCCAATGACACATGAAGAAATCGTGAGCCAAAATCCATTTGGTGTATATTTATTGGATATAATGAAAGTGTTGGTGTGAAGGGTTATAAATTATACAACATGTCCACACAAAAATCTTTCTTTAGTTGGGATGTGATATTTGATGATCAATTTGTGGTGTTATTTTTTTAATTCATAAATGTTTTTTCAATTCTCACTACCATATCAAGGTTGGAATTAAATCCAATGTCACTAATCGATGACAAGGTCGACCATATTTATACTTTGTAGATGGGCCTTTTTACTCTTAATTTGGGTGGCATTCCTCCATTTCCTCCACCACCATTAATGTTGCAACTTGTAGACCCAAGTATTCATGCACAATTTTTTACTTTTCCCCCACTAAAACCTTTTCCAAATTTTATCCCATTTGATCATGATGATATATATGAAATATATGTCAATGATGTCAATTAATTATAACTCCACAATTACCTTCCATTCATTTTTTTAGATTTTAACAATTTATTGATTATTATATAAGTACAAATTAGTAATTATTATCAACTAATTAAACAAAATTTTAATTACTTATCTATTTATTTATATAATTTGCAAAATTAAAAACGAGGACAAAACATATGAGATAAATTTTTTATTTTTATTTATTTTTTTATGCCATATGTTTTGTCCTCCATTTGTGTCTTGAAAATTACATAACATGAGGTTTTGTCTTAAATTTGCACATTAAAAAACACATCTTCAATTGAGATGAACCAATCAAAAAAACTTAGCCCTTTCAAAAGCATAAACATAAGGTTAAACTTCAAAACTATTTAAAATATTTACACACCTCCTTAATCTACCTATTTACTTAATTCAACCTACTTACTTAAATATTGATTTCAATTCATTTTGGCCCCAAATTTTAGAAATATCACGTGATATATTTGTATTATGCCATGTGTCATAATCTTAAATGATTTAAGATAGACAATGAAAATCCACTATCTATTTTTTTTTTAAAAGAGTTAAAACCTTTTTCATTTGTCACATGTGATTATGTAGGTTATTGATTTTCATGGTAATATATAAAATGATGATTGTTTTTTAAAAAAAAACATTGGTGGAGGGAATCAAAATCCATTTTACTAACTCAAAAAAATAAATTTGGATGATCTTACAAAGTTCCACATGATTAATTGTAAGCTTGTTTCTACCTTGTGTCTCTTATAGCTAAGCTCACAAAAACAATGAATCCCATTACTCTTGTTGACCACCTTGAGATGCAAGATGTTATCCAAAGGCAAGAATCAAGTTGCTGTTCAGCTTGAGAAACTACCAGATGACAAGGAATGTGAGTCATACACACTAGATGCAAGGCAAACTGAATTACAAGTACAGAATTTTTTTATAAAGCTCTGTGGTGTACCTGCCTTTACTCACTTCCACTCTGGTCAAATTCAAGTATAACTTTCCTGAAGTCACAGTCCATGATATGGCCCAAACATTCCTCCTCAGTTTGAGAACAGAATGCTTCACTTCCCAATTTTTCTTTCGTCTTCAAGCAGCCTTTGATATCCAGGGAAAATGAATAGGTGTGGGCATGTTGTTCAACTTTCATCTTGCCTCCAGGATATTCATTCAGTAGGAAACACACAGAACATTGGATACTGCACCCTGTTCCACTCTGTTCCCAGTGGATTTTCAAGATCCGCATTTGAGCCCTCAAATACTCCTTCCTGGTATTTTGCATCAGGTCTCTTGTTCAAGTCGGTCATTCTACTATTCCTAAGATCAATCTGTATGTTGGCCATGGGCAGATAGCTGCACTCATTTGGTGCAGAGCTCTCTCCAACAATGCGGAGGCAAAAGGGAAGCAAAATAGCTTCAGCATACAATGTCCATTGATTGCCCTCTCCAGCTTCAACACCAGGCTGCATTGCAGACATCCAAACATGACATTGAAGTACTCAAGCCAATGCTAAGAGAACAAAAATTTTGGGATGTCAACCTTGAAGAAAGAGGAAGAGAAATGGAAGAAGTTTGATGTACCTTGAGCCTGACTGGATGCTTATGTGTAACCATCGACATTTCAAACTGTCTTCCTTTCCAGGAGTTATCATGACCTTCTATTTGATTGAATTTTCTCAGCCAACTAGGATTGCTTGTACAAGTTTCCCTTGATGGCCATACAAGGTTTTTGAAGCAGGAAGCATGCTGTATTTGGAAATGCACATAGTATGAAAGCAGATTTGAAGGCTCCTTGAAGACCACCCCCTTGAGTAGTGTAGCCCATGCCACAGGAGAGTTTGGCAGTCTGCCACAGTTTGCTTCTGCAGATTGTGTGGAAGTCCTCCATTTGCCTTCTACAACCAAACTGAAGGATGTGATCTGGAACCCCATTCAGACTTAGAGGTAGAATTTTTGTAGCCCACACATGGTGCAGACAACTGACAGATCTAAACCTTAGGGAGAACGAGAGGGAAACCATAGAATAGGCTGGAAAACAGCCACCTGATATGTTGATGACAGGTTTGCAAAACACTGAAGATCTGGATCATCACATCAAGAGCTCCAGTGGCATCGACCAACTGTAACTTCCCAGAATCTTGGCACACCTGACATCAACATAAAATTTGTGAATATGCATAACACACCTCCAAATGCTTTTTGAAACCACCTTTGATGCATCCATCCATCCAACATTCATCATGATGTGGGTCACCCCAAAGTTGGAATGAACATTCATGTACTCAGTCATAGCATTGCATTAACATGCTTCAGGTGAGTGGAGCTAACCCTTAAAGATCCTATCAGCACAAGGCCAAGCTCTGCACTGGAAATTTTCTGCCGTACATAGTGGGCACTATTTTCACCTGTCTGCAAGCCTAGGCTGGGATTCCATTCACTGTGTGTGTCAAAACAATCACAATGTTTTTTCCCTGCTTGCCAGACAATAGAGTGTGGGTCATGCCACAGTGATTCAATATGGTCATAGAAATTTGAAATGGGGGGAACCTGTGACAGAAATTTCCAAGCATTATTTGTAAAGATCAGACTTGCTCACTTGCAAGAATACAGCTAGCACATGAATTGTGTTGAGCAACTTAATAATAGTCATAATGTAGAAAGTTGCTGGAGATGAGACAAAATACCTTTGTTGATAGTCTAGATGGAAGATCTTCTCCCAAGCAGCAAAAACGATTGTGCCAAAAAAAACTCCTTTAACACATCATGAGCTCATACATCAAAACTGTGCACACTGAAAACTTCCATGGTTGGTCCCTTTCTCTACCAGTTTTTGACAAAAGGCAACCAAAAAATTCTCAAAATAATCAGAGACTGCTAATTTATCCTCTCATTCCTCCACTTTTTGACCTTCCTCCTTTCCCAACTGACTTCTCTGGACAAAGATGAGATCACAGCACCAGTAAAGAATGTGCTTACTTGGTGTAGAGTCACAGGTGTGGTCAGAAGGATGGGAAGACATGCCTGTATTATGCCAGCACACTGAAGAATCCTTGCACAATGAACCCAGAAGTGAAATCAGACACTTTGTAGCATGTTCTAAAAGCATGATTATTTCAAGCAGAACTGCTGAATCTGCTTATCTGCTATTCAAATTCTTTATTGCACACACAGAGACTGGCATATACAGGTAATCAAAAAGATGTGAGAAGTGAGGAATAAAATAAAGGGCCCCTCCTCTTAGACAATAACACATTGATATAATAGATCATGATCTGATAAGACTGGCTAGAATAAAAGCCTTTCAACATAACAATTACTGCAGCCTACAATGCTGATTTTAAAAAAAGTGAAGTTGTTGCCAAGTACCTTCTTTCATCCAATCAGCTGCTTCTGAGTGTACACTCCTTGAAACTTGCACCTTAGGTACAACATAACCTGCAATACCCTGTAGAATACTCAAAGAGCAATCACACAATGGATATCAGAAGACTATCTTATAGGCACTGTCACTGAATACAATATGTGGCCAGACATAAACTTACCAGAAAGCAGAAGCAAAAGGAAGGTGTTCCGTGTCCTTGCTAAGATGATTTCTTGAAGGTTGCTGCAACACTGGCCTGATCAAACATGCAATCTGTGCTCTTAGGAACACCTCCATTGAAGCTCTACTACATCAACATTCTTCACAAGATTGAACATGTGAAAGAAACAGGCTAGGAAAATCACAGTGCTAATGAGCAAGTATTCTCTAAGATAAGAGGAACTACTGGGTATCCTACTGAGTAATGGCCCCCTTCAGAAGTGGGCTCCACAAATACAGATGCTTTCCCAGTACTGTACAACCATCAAAAACCTCAATATGATTTACAAGAAAAGGAAAAACACCACATGCTCAGCTAGATGGCCCTCACAAGACTTGTTGGAGTGGATGCTGACTCACATAACATTCAAATCAGAGAAAAGAACAACACACACATGTGACCGAAAGCAAACACTGAGCAGCAGCCCCTTCTCCCCTGCACTGTCAAGGACCATGATGCGCACATGCCTTACAGCTACCTGCAGAACATTGATATCATGGATAAGGTCATGCTATCGCCATGATGGATCTGATTACATGGACTACAAATTCAGTAGAAAGTTTGAAGAGATTCTTGCCTACCATAGCCCCAACATGAAGCCCGAGCAATTGGCTGACATTGTAGTGTGTTAGCAGTAGCCATGCTCACTTGTTGAACTCCACTAGCTGCCCTGGTATGGGAATATCTGTAACAATCCCAATGTATGACCCAATTCGTATACCTGCAAGCATGAGGCTGTTCAGATCAAGAAACCCAATCTAGCATAACTGTGGGAACAGACCAAATTGATCAATACCAATCAGTGGACAGAGTGATCAATAATGAATAGACAATGTAATCTCAAAATATCTATTAGGCCTAAGACCCTGCATTGAATATATGACTGGATGACAATTGCCAGAATGCTGTTGCCACACACGTACCTTGTTTGGAGTCACATGCTAATTCCTTGTGAATAGTTGCTCTTGTGACTCTGCTAGTGCCTGGATCCTTTTCTCTTGCCCTAAAACAAGGCTCTTTCCCCCCACAATCCATGGGGACACACCCTGAAGGAGAAAGTTGTGACACCAGGCTATTGTTTTTTGCCACAAAAAGGAAGTGCTAATTTTTCTCAGGTCCTACCAGAATCAATTTCCTTTGAAGCCCAGTGATGGTCACACACTGCCCAATCACCACAGACAACACTGGACGCCAAGAAAAGTAGACATGCACACATTCTTTGCCAACAGTGGGCAGTAGAGCATTATGCTCACAGCTAGGGATGTGAGGACACATGCGTAGCTCCACAATAAAACCCAACATAGTCTGCCCTGCTGATTCCTGTTTGAAGACGGATTTTTGGGTACCATTCCAAGCAAGACTTTTGGCAGATTTGGCAACTGATGCACTTGGAGGAGAAGCCTTTGAAGGAAGCACAAATGGAGGGCTGACACAATCACGCAAGTCCCATATCTACACTGTGAATTATGTACTCGTTTCTTAAGTTGAGGGCTCTCACAGACAATGTCTGCAGCTGTAGGACTGAGAGAAAGTGAGGGAAAGGTTGGCAGCTGCACACAATGCCAAAGGAGACATTATGTCACACAAAGTTTACAGTGAGATGAAAATAGATATTACTTTGTGTTTCTGAGATACAAGACATGTGCACATACCCATACATGTCCAAAACTTCTCAAGTGGTTTGAACAATATTGCAAATACCAGCAAAGGACAGTGAATTCCACAAAGTTTTATGAACCTGCCAAGAAAGTGCAGAAGACCCTGCCAACAACTTCAGATTGTGAATCTCCAAGCATCCTCCAGCACTCAAACTGCTCTTATAGTCTTCACCACTGCAGGAAGGTCCATGCACTATCTTGCCCTTTCCCACATACTTTTGAGACACATTTTTGTTGCCACTGCTTGAGAAGAATTGCTTGGATCCTTCTGCAGCTGCTGCTTCCACAACACTGCTGCACTTGACAACAGCATGTCTGCAAACTGCAGAACAAGCTGTCCTGGGTACAAACGTCCAACAAGTTATCTGTGTGGCATTGCACAATTCATCAGCACCAGAATTGCTTCAAGCCAATTGAAATCCAATGCCCTCCTCTCGCATTCAGAATTCTGAATCTCGCATGTTGAGAATGTGCTCAGGATATGACACAGAGCCCTCCATTGCACATATTCTCAAAGGAATCCTAAAAAGCTGGTGAGAAAAGGCAGAGGATACTGACCTGCACAAGCTGGCCGAGGAACTGCAGGTGAAGGCTGGCAACAGAACAACAAATGCTGATCTCACCATCAGTTAGGGCCAAACAATCGATTGTGCGGTGATCACGTTGTAGATCTGCAACACTACTTGTACTCGTACTCGTATTCCACAGCTGCAATCGACCGACGATCGACCACGGCTCCCTCGAAATCTGAAGCAACTCCGAACCTAGTCTCTGCTTCTTCTTCTTCCTCACAGAATTACAGAACTCAACAACAGGAAAAGCAGCAGCAACAGGAGCTCGTTCTCTTGTACGCTTCGGGTGGCTCCCTGAATCAACAACACATGCCTGTTCTGCGGCATCACTGGAAGAAGGTGCTAGTGGCAACGAATAAGTATTGTGGAGAAAGAAGGATGAGGAGGAGAAAGGGAGAATAATGGAGAGGAGGTCACGCAAGGAGAGGCGATTCTCATGCATTGAATTCTCTGCGAAATCAGAGTCGACAATGGCCGAAACGATTGAACTAAGTGGTGCAAATCCAGAAGCTCGTCCACGACAGAAACTCGGATCCCCAGTGCAATCGCTCCTGCATCGTGCAAAATGCAAACTGTCGCCCTCTCGCTATCTCTCTCTGTAGTGGTGCAAATGTGGGCAAGAGAAAACACAGTAGAGGTTTCTGCAATCCGCGCTCCCCCACCCTTTTACTATCCAATCTTCGAAAACCTCAATGACTTTGGGGTTTATAAGAGTTGGCGGCAACTGATTTTTTTTGTTTTTTCGTGGCGAGATTTCGCAATCTTTTGGCCTCAATTTTTCAAAAAAAAAAAAAAAATCATTCGTAATTTTTTGTCTTTAAAGAAGAAAAAAAATCAAAATTTTTTTTTTGGGGAAATGAATTTTCAGAGAAAATAAGTATTTGTTATATTTCAAGTTTATACCAAGGTTTTTTTTTTCTTTGGATTTTATGGTATAGTCACATTGGCAACCATCCACAAGAAGGATTAATTTCGGTGACTAGTAATCAGAACTGGTACATGGGGAATTTTTGGAATTCTTCGTATGGTCGCCCATGGACCATTCCAAAGACAATTTCAGAAATAACTGTCTCATTTTCAAGCTTAGCTATTTCTTTTTTTAATAATTATTTTTTAATATATATTTTAAATAACTATCTCCCACCTTTTTATATCTATCTCATTCACTCTTTCTCCTTACCCACCAACATAGATATGAAAAAACAAATTAACATGCATCTTTTCATGTCCATGAAATGTATATTACTTTAAATTAATTTTAACATTGAAATAAATAATAATGAATTATTGAAAATCATAAGGAAAAACAAAAGTTGATTGTCATTGGTAGTGTGTGACAGTGCAACGTTCAAATTGTATAATACATCATTGAAAAGTTTTTTCCAAGAATTATAACTTTGCTTTTGAATGATGAAAACTTACGATATCATTAATAAAACAAAACACCCAACAAAGGTGAATCACCATGGAATAGGAACAAATCAAATATCTAAATTTCTCAAACACAATAAGTATATCAAATAATGAAGAAGGAAAGAACCTTAAAAAAAACATCTAACCATAAAAACCTTCACCTATAACAAACAACACATTTTAAAATAGAGGTCACCCACGCTCATTGCAACATCACTAACAATCTAGCTTTGTTTATAAAATGAACACAAAATTGAAATAAAATAACTTATTGTTTATAAAATGAACACAAAAATCAAAATAAAAGAACTTCCAATGCTCTTATTTATTCACACTATGTTAACACATCAATGAAAAAAAATTGTCAACCTATTCATGCAAACACCCAAAAAAATTTATGGTTAGAAGGAAAAACATATCCACTAAATAGCAATCATAATAAAAACTATCTTTAACCTAAATTGTAATTGTCACAATAACCCCATGAGATAAAGTTATCTACAAAACTAAATATGTGCAAGTGGGGTTAGTGATGATGATATCAAACAACATCCACCATCCATTAAAACCACACATCGACCCATTGATGTGAAAACAAAAGCAAGTGACAAAAAAATATAGATGCACTCGCATAGAACATGAAATTTTGCATTTCTTATAATAGACACAAAAACATTTCACATAACATCGTGGGAAGTCATTCTTTTCTTGACATAGCATCATGAAAAGCCGTTTTTTTTTCACAATGGGCACAATAAATAAAAAAGTGGATCTCCATAAGATCCAAAGATTGGTTACAAATGCAATGCTTGAAAGGAACACTAGTAAAAAATTAAAAATACGTGAATAAAAACATAAGGTGCAATATATGGATTGTTGGGTAAAAATTATAAGTTAATAAATTTAAATATAAAGTACATTTTATTCAAATGATCAATTTAATTATAATATAATATAGGTAAAAATTTGAAATAATGAATTATAGTTCATATGGGGGTGGTTTATATATATAATATTAAATAATAATAGAATGATAAAAAATAGGTTGAACAATTATTTAATACCCCCTAAAAATGGTTGTTTGACACATAAATCTCAAACATTATATTAAGTGCCCCCCCCCCCCAAGATGCAATGCCATAAACCAAAGATTAAAAAGATGGAAAAACCAAACTGAATATGTAACATACTTTATATTAAATGCCTACCAGGATGCAATGTCACAAACCAAAAGTTAAAAAATGAAAAAACCAAACTAAATATGTAACCTAGTGAAAAAAAGGTTTAAAGCCAACTCAAAAAAAGGATCTTTGGATAAAGAAACAATCATGCACTCACACCAAGCCTCGCACAAAATCTTTGAATATTCTTCAATTAATTGATATTCATATATATAAATAATGAGCTTAAAATTTTGTTAGATTCATAACTTGTTCAAATTGAATTTTTTTGAAATTTTGAAAACAATTATCATTTCAATATACTTTAATCAGTAATCAAATAATATATTATAAAGAGAAAAATTTGATGATTTCTTTCAAGTTTGAATTTTGATGCATTTTTCAAATATGGATATTTCATGTTTCATCCATGTACTAATTTGTTATAATTTGTATTATATATTTACAAATCAATCACATCTTGGAATTTTAATGTTTTTTGTGAAGGTTAAAGCATTTTAGGTTTACATTTGGATGCAGAATTTTAAAATCAATACTTTTTAAACCCCAATACCATTTAACAAATATGATCCTAATTATAATAACTTAATTTCAAAGTACCAATTTTAGTGAAAATTTGTCCATGAAATTTTACCCATATAAAACAACAACCATTAAAAACAATCTTCCCCATCAAAGCTTTCCAAATTTATTGAAGTCATGGAGATCAATCATATGAATTTAAAATTTTGTTCATTATTACATTATGTTACAATATAATGTTGATGATTATGAATTTTTGAGATTGTAAAATGTTCTTTCATTAAAGATGTACTTGGGCTAAATATATTTTTAATCATTTGATAATAATAAATTGGATTTTCAAAATTAATAAAAAGATGTTATAAAGCAAATGTTTTTTTTAAACCTTTATAATTTATTTGTGTACATTACAATATAAAAGTGCAATTATGAGTCAATTAAAAATTCATGATTTCTATATTAAAAATTTAGTTTTCAAACCTAAATCATTTTTATGTGATTTGTGCAATAATTCAAAATGAATGAAATCTTATTGACACAATATATAATTTTGGTTTTGCTTCAAATCCTACACATTATAATCTGCATGTAATCAACAACTTAAGCTCTTAACACGCATTCAATTCCCCAAAAGATGTAGGTAATATTTGTTGCTTCAAACACTTCAACCAATGAAGGTTTGGAATGCATTGAATCAACCAATATACATGGGTAATTTTTGCAAGTTTGAACACCTTAACAAATGATAGTTTTGAAGTGCACTCTATTGACTAATAGATGTAGGTAATCCTTGCAATCTCGAACAATTTTTTAAATGAAGGTTTTGGAATGCACTCAATTGGCCAATAGATGTAGGTAATTATTGCAACATTGAACAATGATTTAAATGAAGGTTTTGGATTGCACTCAATTGGCCAATAAATGTAGGTAATTGCTACAAGCCCAAACAATCATTCAAATGAAGGTTTTGGAATGAACTCAATTGGTCAATAGATGTACATATTTTTTGCAAACTTGAACATTCACACAAATCAAAATTTTGGAGTGCAGTCAATTAGCCAATAGATATAAGTAATTTTTGCAAGTCTGAACAATTCCACAAATGAAGGTTTTGGAGTGTACTCAATTGGCCAATAAATGTAAGTAATTGCTGCAAGCCTAAATAATCATTCAAATGAAGGTTTTGGAATGAACTCAATTGGCCAATAGATGTACGTAATTTTTGTAAACTTGAACATTTGCACAAATCAAAGTTTTGGAGTGTAGTCAATTAGCTAATAGATGTTGGTAATTTTTGCAAATCTGAACAATTCCACAAATGAAGGTTTTGGAATGCACTCAATTGGCCAATAAATTTAGGGTTTACCCTATAACCTCGAATAATTCCACAAATCAAGGTTTTAGAGTGCACTCAATTGGCCAATAAATGTAGGTAATTTTTGCAAGCCCAAACAACTCATCAAATGAAAGTTTTGGAGTGCATTTAATTAATCAATAGATGTAGGTAATTCTTGCAAATTTGAAGATCCCCATAAATCAAGGTTTTGGATTGCACTCAATTGGCCAATAGATGTAGGTAATTCTTGCAAATTTGAAGATCCCCACAAATCAAGGTTTTGGATTACACTCAATTGGACATTAGATGTAGGTAATTCTTGCAACCTCAAACAATTGTTTAAATGAAAGTATTGAAGTGTACTCAATAGGCCAAAAGATGGAAGTAATTCTTGTAACCTCTAACAATTGTTAAATGAAATTTTTGGAGTGCATTCAATTGCCCAATAAATGTGAGTAATTTTTCCAAGCCCGAATAATTCCATAAATCAAGGTTTTTGAGTGCACTCAATTGACAAATAGATATAAGTAGTTCTTCCAAGCCGAAACAACTCCTCAAATGAAAGTTTTGAAGTGCATTCAATTGGCCAATAGATGTAGATAATTCTTGCAAGCCCGAACAATTCCACAAATCAAGGTTTTTGAGTGCATTCAATTGGCCAATAAATATAGGTAATTCATCCAAGCCTGAATAACCTGTCAAATGAAACTTTTGGAGTGCATTCAATTGGTTAATAAATGTAATTAATTCTTGCAACTTCGAACAATTGTTCAAATGAAGGTTTTGGAATGCACTCAATTGGCCAATAAATGTAGGTAATTCTTGCAGCCTCAAACAATTATTTAAATGAAGGTTTTGGAGTGCACTCAATTGGCCAATAGATGTACATAATTCTTGCAACCTCAAATAATCATTCAAATGAACGTTTTGGAATACACTCAATTGGCCAATAGATGTAGGTAATTCTTGCAAACTTAAACCATTATTCAAATGAAGGTTTTGGAATGTATTCAATTGGCCAAAAAATAGGTAATTCCTACAAACCCGAATAATCGTTCAAATGAAGGTTTTGGAATGCATTCAATTGGTCAATAGATGTAGGTAATTCTTGCAACCTCAAACCATCGTTTAAATGAAGGTTTTGGAATGCATTCAATTGGTCACTAGATGTACATAATTCTTGCAACCTCAAATAATCGTTCAAATGAAGGTTTTGGAATGCACTCAATTGGCCAATAGATGTATATAATTCTTGCAAGCCCGAACAATCGTTCGAATGAAAGTTTTGGAGTGGAGTCAATTGGCCAATAGATGTAGGTAATTCTTGCAACCTCAAACAATCATTCAAATTAAGGTTTTGGAATGCACTCAATTGGCCAATAGATGTAGGTAATTCTTGCAACCTCAGACAATCATTCAAATGAAGGTTTTGGAATGCACTCAATTGGCCAATAGATGTAGGTAATTCGTGTAACCTTGAACAATCGTTCAAATGAAGGTTTTGGAGTGCATTCGATTGGTCAATAGATGTAGGTAATTCGTGTAACCTTGAACAATCGTTCAAATGAAGGTTTTGGAGTGCACTCAATTGGTCAATAAATGTAGGTAATTCTTGCAACGTTAAACCATCATTCAAATGAAGGTTCTGGAATGCACTCAATTGGCCAATAGATGTAGGTAATCCTTGCAACTTCAAACCATCATTCAAATGAAGGTTCTGGAATGCACTCAATTGGCCAATAGATGTAGGTAATCCTTGCAACTTCAAACCATCATTCAAATGAAGGTTTTGGAATGCACTCAATTGGCCAATAGATGTAGGCAATCCTTGTAACCTTGAACAATTCCACAAATCAAGGTTTTGGAGTGCATTCAATTGGCCAATAGATGTAGGTAATTCTTGTAACCTTGAACAATTCCACAAATTAAGGTTTTGGAGTGCACTCACTTGGACAATAGATGTAGGTAATTCCTGCAAGCCCGAACAATTCCACAAATGAAGGTTTTGGAGTGTGTTCAATTGGCCAATAAATGTATATAATTCTTGCAACTTTAAACACCATGACAAATCAAGGTATTGGAGTGCATTCAATTGGCCAATATATGTAGGTAATTCTTGCAACCTCAAATAATTGTTCAAATGAAAGTTTTGGAATGCATTCAATTGGTCAATAGATGTAAGTAATTCTTGCAAACCCAAATAATTCCATAAATCAAGGTTTTGGAGTGCATTCAATTGGCCAATAGATGTAAGTAATCTTTGCAACCTTGAACAATCATTCAAATGAAGGTTTTGGAGTGCACTCAATTGGCCAATAGATGTAAGTAATTCTTGCAACCTCAAATAATCGTTCAAATGAAGATTTTGGAATGCACTCAATTGGCCAATAGATGTAGGCAATCCATGTAACCTTGAACAATTCCACAAATCAAGGTTTTGGAGTGCACTCATTTGGCCAATAGATGTAGGTAATTCTTGCAACCTCAAATAATCATTCAAATAAAGGTTTTGGAGTGCGTTCAATTGACCAATAGATGTATATAATTCTTGCAACTTTGAACACCATGACAAATCAAGGTATTGGAGTGCACTCAATTGGCCAATAGATGTATATAATTCTTGCAACTTTGAACACCATAACAAATCAAGGTATTGGAGTGCACTAAATTGGCCAATAGATCTAGGTAATCCTTGTAACCTCGAATAATTATTGAAACGAAGGTTTTGGAATGCACTCAATTGACCAATAAATGTAAGAAATTCTTGTAACCTTAAACAATCGTTCAAATGAAAGTTTTGGAATGCAATGAATTGGTCAATAGATGTAAGTAACTTTTGCAAGCTTGAACAATTCCACAAATCAAGGTTTTGGAATGCATTCAATTGGCCAATAGATGTAGGTAATTCTTGCAAATTTGAACAATTCCACAAATGAAAGTTTTGGTATGCACTCAATTGGACAATAGATGTAGGTAATTCTTGCAAGCCCGAACAATTCCACAAATGAAGGTTTTGGAGTGCGTTCAATTGGCCAATAGATGTAAGTAATTTTTGTAAGTTCGAACAATTCTTCAAATGAAAGTTTTGGAGTGCATTCAATTGGTTAGTAAATGTACGTAATTTTTGCAAGCTCAAACAATTATTCAAATGAAAGTTTTGGAATGCATTCAATTGGTTAATAAATGTAAGTAAATTTTGCAAGCTCGAATAATTCTTCAAATGAAAGTTTTGGAATGCACTCAATTGGTTAATAGATGTAAGTAATTCTTTTAAGTCGTAATAACTTGACAAATCAAGGTATTGGAGTGTAGTCAATTGGCCAATAGACGTAGGTAATTTTTGTAAACTTGAACACCATGATAGATTAAGCTCTTGAAGTGTAATCAATTGGCTAATAGATGTAGGTAATTTTTGTAAACTTGAACATTCCAAAGGTGGTATAGTTGGTTTATTTTTTTCCTGTCAAAGGTCACCAAAAAAATAGAATCTATTTCAAATAATGGATAATACCTTAAAAGTTATGGCACGTAAATTAAGTGAAATGATGTAATGATTATAGTCAAATTAGATGAACATACATAATTCCAAAAATTAAAACCAATGTTATTTACCTTCATAAAAAATTTCAAACATTCCAATAATTTGGAATAGCTTAAATGGTCCTTTGATGGTGGCTTGCAAATTGTCAAATGATTAGCATCTTCGACTATGTAATTGTTATTGTTCGACAATCGAATAGCTGAAGTCGTTGGCACTAAAATTCCCTATACATGTGCAAAAGTTATTTTAGTTGAAACTCCTTGATATGATTGGATTTATGTTAATATACAAGTTGTCAAATGTAATGTACTAACCAAATGATAATTGGAACAATAGTTTAGATTTTATGTTCAAACTATATAAATCAAACAAATTTGTAACATAACCTCATTTAACCCTCTTACAAATGAATTTAAAATAAAACTCCAAAGGTGTTGATTTCAATGACATTCTATTCACAACGAATTTGCAATTTCTATTATGAATACATGTTGCAATGGATTCGTGGACAAAGAAAGTAAACTTAAGACCAATTTCACAACTAACACTAGCAGTTTCACAAGTTAAACCAACACAAGTTTCTATAACATAAAAAATGTTCAACTATGGAACCTAGTTGGATAGTCAATGTGTTCAAATGAAAATCTTACCCATCTATTGTCAATAGGTAATCCTTCAGCAAATGCATAGATGTTGACATCTTCGCAAATAGATTTGTTAAAGTCTATTGAAAGTTGCTCCATTTTTCGGTCAAAAGATTTCATATTTTTCAAAAGACCTAATTGGGTTTTATACTTGGTGATTTGTTGACATTGCCACTTGAAATACTTTGATAGATCTTGGGGACCACCGCTATGCGGTACACTATAAAACACCATACCTTTAAGATTTTTCAAAAATCTTTCACAACAATTTTGTGTTTTAACATCCAAATTAATCAATTGCTTTTGATACACATGTTTGTGCATTTCAACCACCAAGCTTTTGAGAACAAGACCTCCGAAACTATAAGCAACCATTGCCACCGGTCCGTCCCAAAGAGTTTCATACCTACAAAATATTTTTAAATGCACCAAAAATGCATCAACAACATTTTTAATGGTAATGCACATGTACAAATAGTCACAACATCATATATTGTATATGGTGCAAGTTGTCAATTAACACAACAACTTAAGCCATAAATCCATAACATACTTGTTTATAAGTTTTTGTTTTTTCATTTTTTAGTTTTTAAAAAAAAATTACCTATAAAACGTTCCAACCACATGTGGGTAAATAAGTTATTATGCACAAGCATGTAGGCATTTAATTCCAAGTGTTAATGTATAAATAAGTTTTATGTGTTATATTGACAATTTAACTCAAATAGTAGAATGTAGGAAATTGGAAGAAAAATATATTTGTTTTGAAATTAAATATAAGTACAAAATGGATTTAATAAATTATATAGGTAATTGAATTTAGTTTGAGTACCAAAGATGAAACTTCAATAAACTCCTATCACAAATTGTCACTATAACTAAATTGGATTCCCACTATTTGATAACGTGAACATAAACTTTGGTAATAATTCATTTCGACATAAAAATGAACACCAAAGCCCCATTTCATGTTCTCTTCAATGGATTTGAAAGTTCCAAAGTGTTCAAGATTTAATGTGTACCACAATAATGCTCCACATGACCAATTTATTCAAAAATGTCAAAATGCAATCAAGTATTTTTGATTGAAACACACAATGAAAAATAAGATGCCCATAAATAAGGAAATTGTCGCACCTTGAATTTGTAACCAAGCTTTGAATGAGGTTTCGACCAATTTCAGTCACATCATCATGGACACTTGCCACAACATTAGAATCATATGATAGTGACAAAATTTTGACATTGTCATTCAAGTCCTTTGCGAGCCACATTTGTGGCCAACATATGCATTCTTCTTTACCATCAATGGAGCGTGTTGTCCATGTTTGTTTCCAATCATCATCAATCCCATAAGCAATCCCGTGGAAAAAAATTATGGTCAAATTTGGGTTCTTTGAACTGTAATCAGGATTTAAATCATGCACCGGGTATCTCTGCAAAAGAAAAAAAAGGAATGTCAACAAAATTCATAAAATAAGTTTTGAAAATAAGTTAATTATACATAAAATGAAAAGAGATACAAGATTCTTAAAATGTACATTCACAATATTTGACAAAATACATATAGTTAATTGAAAATATAAAGTAGAACAAGACAATAATCTATGAATTAAACAATACCATATTCATCTTGCAACATTATTCAAATTTTAAAAATTATTCCATTCCCGTATTTGCAATTGTTTGAGGCTTGTTAATTTCCTTTCAAAAAATCAAGTGCATCACGAAAAAAAGATCATTTACATCCAAAGTAAGTTTCAAAATATAATTCATTAATTGACTATGATCACATAATGGTATGATGGAATATTAGCCAATAAATTTAAGGACTGATGCTACAAATTGAAATCTTTGAATTTTGGGTTCATTAATTAAAACCACCTAATTATTCTAATTCATTTTCATTTCACTACTTTTTCCACAAATTTTGGCCACCAAGGGTTGCAATTCCTAAGGGATTGGGATATAATCACAAGAATAATGTCCAAGAGAATTCTTTAATAATTATGTTGTTGGATTAAAACCACTTTGGAATTACCCACAATCTACATTGAAAGTTGCAATCCTTACACATTCTATATATGAACATAGCCAATGCCAATTGACAATTTTTCCTCTCACCAATTTTACTTGTTATAGCAAAATGAATCCCAAATGTAAAAGTTTGTTTTGATATCACTTCATTTCATATCAATTAATTTAAATGATGCAACAAAAAAACAAGCAAAATTATTGGTACTCAACAAGGAAGCTCATAAACTAATATCAAATTTCAACATGTAGCTTCAGAAAACCCAAGAAAAAGAGTTGTGCAAAACAAGTTTAATCATAAAATCAAGGGCACGCACCACATGGGTGTATTGTCTAGAGCTTGAAAGAGTGTTTTCACCCACGATTGGAGATGTGTCGATCAAATCAAGGATCTGCATAACATCTCGTTTTCTTTTTTTTGGTGACCCTTGTGAAACATCGACATCTTTTCTCTTACGGTGAGAGAATGAATTTTCCATATCTCCCACCACTCAAATACCATTCATTAACTCCTCTCGTATATGTTTTCTCTTCCCTTTCTGCTCTCCCAAAACCTGCTAGAAGTCCTTTACCCTCTCAAAAGCATACATGTTATAAAGTGTCTCCATCACAACACAGATTCACAAAACCTGATCTTTCCAATAGCTCTCTCTCTCTCTCTCCATATCGATGCGTTTCCTCTGTACGATCTCCCTGAAATTTCCACACTCTTCTCTTCCTCCTTTCCTCCTGTTTCTTCATAAACTCTTCTTTTCACATATCTTTCTTATTTGTTCTCTCCTCCCCTAAAACGTCCTAGAAGGATTGTGCCACCACTGACGGCAGGTACATGTTTACCGATTCCTTGCGCACTCAACCATTCATTCATCTTTGTCTTGGAAACAAGTGGTCGATTTCCATCTCATAATTGAGAATAGAGTTGGCAATGTAAGGTTGATCTGTAAAAGTGTTTTATTGGTTCCGTCCAGGCTCCATTATTGTCACTATTCTAGTTTTACATCCAGATGTTTCCTGTTTGCTAATTTCACCCAGTGTCAGTGTTTAGCCCTATGGCATGTTGGGGAAGTCATCTTTACTTGGTGACATGATGACTATGATTCCATTAGCTTGAGCCTTTGAGGGAGAAGGAAGCTACATGGATGGTCGATAGCAAATAAATCCAGAGTGGAAAAAAGTATATGGTAGAGAGGTAGATGTGTTATACATAGGTGGGTGTTGGGCATGGAACCATGGGTTTGACATGTGTGAATCTACCTCGTAGGGTAGATGCTACCAGCTTTAGAAGCCTATTCCTAATTATAACTTTGGTTATTTGCGAATCTTGAAGGTTATGCAGGTAAATGTATTGATGACGTCTTGGTAGAGTCCTGAGAAGACCTGTGACTCACTAGGGATGTAGACTATTGTTGGCCGGGTATTATGAACTGCACAAACCCCTGCTGGGGTATCATGGCGGTTTTAGAGTTCATAATCACAATTCTCAGAAATATCAAATACTCGTTTTTAATGTATCACCCACGGTCCACACTTTTTTTTTGAAGGAGTCAAATAACCACCGGTTCTTATTTGAAACCTGGCAGTTCTTTCAAGGTTTTGATATGTACAGAACCGGCGGTTCGCCTGATCTGAAACGTTTGAAAAAACCAGGGAGTTATTCTGTAAAAATCAAATTTGCCCCGGGCACTGATATCGGTAGACACGAGTGACAAGCGGGGTGCAATGAAATGATGAGCGCTTGCTGGGCCTCACATCTTTACACAAGAGAACTTTGTGGATGTGTTGCAAAAGTAGGCGTTGGTGGCCGCAGCACGCAAGGCACTTTCACCTGTACGAAGTTTCTGGGAAGCAAGTGCGACCCAACCCGTTACTGACGGAGTCCATATTAAAAATTAGTGAGTCAGTGACCCGGTCAAAAGTTAGTGACCAGTGTTCGAGCAGGAGGCCTACGGCGCCTGCAAGAAATTCTAGACGATAGTGAAGCCACCGAACTCCTGCCAATTTGAGATCTTGAGACCTGATTTGTTCTTTTCTCTCTCTCTCTCTCTTTCCCTTGCTCTCTTGCTGAGTCTGTTTCTCTCTTCCGCCCAATCTGTTGCTTTCTCATGTGTAGCCTCTGTATCTCTCTCAAATTGAAATCTATTTTGTGTACACAAATTTTATTTTGACTACTGGGAACTAATTTGAGGGTTAATCCTTTTGGGAAATAAGATCAATCTGGGGTTAATTCATCTTGAGAAATAAGATTACTTTGAGGGTTAATCCTTCTGGGAAATAAGATTAATCTGGGGTTAATTCTTTCTGAGAAATAAGATTACTTTGAAGGTAAATCCTTTTGGGGAATAAGAGGAATTTGGGGGTTGACCTTTTTTGGAAAAAACGCTATTATGGGGGGGTTTGTTCTTTTGGGATTCATTTTACATGGAGTAAATATATGATTGGCTAATAATATGACTAAGTTAAATTTTAACAACATAAAAAAGAGGACCATTTTGAGGATTGATCCTTTTGCTACCATTGTGGATGTTTAAAGAATAATATATATTTTTTCTTTTTTCCTTTACCATTATAAATCGTAAGGTATAATTATATTTAATTATAAAATCTTTGGTGGGAGGTTTTTTTTTCAAGCTGTATTTGTTGTGGAGAGTCGACTGTCCAGTGTCTACTTGGACAGTGGACTTTCCATGCAAGTTTTATTGGGGGGGGGGGAGGAGGGGGATTTGTTTTCCTTTCAGCCAATGGGAAGGCCCAAGGTGCCTTGTTTCTATTCCTTTTAAGTTTGGGGGGGGGGGGAAGGGTTTTTTTTCATTTTTCCCTGTTTCCCAATGTGTTCCCATGGTGTTCCCTCTAAGTTCCTAATGGGTTCCCAGTATGTTCCCCAACATGTTCTCCATTTAAGCACCTCACTGTTATTCCATATGCTTTGGCAAATGTTGTTCTCCTTTCACCTATATGCTGGGCTGAAGGGAGGAACTATATACATCAAAACAGAACCTTCTATTTTGAGTAGCCTCCATAGTTTCATTTTTTTGGGGAGCAATGGGCCAATCAAATTGACTTGTCACCCCCCCCCCCCCCCCCCCCCCCCCCCCCACCCAAAAAGAAAAAAAGAACTTGGAAGGTACTTTGTGTCTTTACACTAACACTTCTCCTGATCACCTAGCCGCAGTGAACCACCGCACTATCCACTGGGTGCCCATTATCATTCAGTTGTGGATGAACCTCAACTGGGTTAATATTTGGTTTCACCTTGGTAACCAGTTCTGTAATAAGTAGGTCTCGTATGTAGGTAGATAGGTAAGAAAAATAGGTAACTACGAGGTAAATAGATGGTTTACACAAAGGTAAGGGCTAAAACAAAAAAGCACTGAGCTAACCACCATGATTAGTTAGGGAACTATTGGGTATCCAGCAGCCCATTACTGACGCAGTCCATATTAAAAATTAGTGAGTTAGTGACCCGGTCAAAAGTTAGTGACCAGTGTTTGAGGGAGCAGGAGGCCTACGGGGCCTGCAAGAAATTCTGGACGCTAGTGAAGCCATCTAACTCCTGCCAATTTGAGATCTTGAAACCTGATTCTGTCTCTCTCTCTCGACTTGAAATCTCTTTTGTGCTCCGTGTCCCAAAAGTTTACTGTTCATAAATTTTATTTTGACTAGTGGGAACTAATTCGAGGCTTAATCCTTTTCAGAAATAAGATTAATCTGGGGTTAATTCATCTTGAGAAATATAAGATTACTTTGAGGGGTTAATCCTTTGGCGAAATCGGATTAATTTGGGGTTAATTTTTTTCTGAGAAATAGGATTATTTTGAAGGTGAATCCTTTTGGGGAATAAGAGGAATTCAGGCCTTTTTTGGAAATAAGGCTATTATGGGGGTTTTGTTCTTTTGGGCTTCATTTTACATGGAGTAAATATATGATTGGCTAATCATATGACTAATTTGAATTTGACAAAATAAAAAAGAGGACTATTTTAAGGATTGATCCTTTGGGGAAATATGAGTAATTTTGGTCAACTAAATACAATTATTTGTGGGCTCAACTAATTTAGAAGTCATTATGTGTAGGGTTAAGCCCTAGGGTGGGGACATTTTCAAGATAAGGGACCTAGGATGGTCCAGAAATATCATATTTGATGAAACATCTCAATGTTATGGTCTTGTGATATCCAGAGTAGACTCTAGATTTCAAATTTTCACATCTAGGTAGGATATCATACTTCTACCTAGGTAGAATATTTCTTACCTAGATCTCCATATCAAGTAGGTATAGGGGGTAGGGAAAAGGATTTGGGTAAGGTCATATCAAGTAGGTATGGGCGTGAAGGAAAAGGTTTTGGGTAAGGTATAGGGTATAAGGTGTATGATGGTTGATAGGGCTATAAAGTGACTGTTTAAAGGTATATAAATTAAATATGCTAAGTTTTTCTGAAAGCTTTTAATTAGGTTTGAAAAACGTTAATGCGGATTATGAAAACTAATTTGAATATCCAATAGATATTGTTTGATTATATATTTGACATTCTCAAAAACTGGTCAAGTATTTTTCAAATGCATTTGATATCCTTTTTGGATATTTGAAATGGGTTTTCTTTTATTTAAAAACTAAAAAACTAGTCCAATTCTCAAAGCTTATTTTGAAAATGGACACTTTTTTAATGTGACATTTGCTCAACATGGTGTGAACTCAACATATAAACATTGTTTTGCAAAGTAAATAGTGTGGCATGCACAATTGGTCCAAGTGTGAACCCATTACATATATATAAGGCGAACTCAACATATGAACATTATATATTCAATTCCATGCTAAACATGTTTTTCCTAAGTGTGAACACATTATTGAACTGATTTTCGGAACCTAACTTTTCTAATTTATTTGAAATTTCAGTGACAAAAATAATTCAAAATTCAATATTTCATGCACCTTAGGTCTAAGAATTATGGAAAAAAATCCATTAAATCCTAGCCATTCAAGATTTTTCCAATAGTACCAGGAATCATTATTACAAAAGTGGAGTCTAATTTAGCCTAAATCACTATAAGTGGGGTCTAATTTAGTTTAAATCGCCATGCGACCTTAAAAGTGAAATAATTTCATTACATTTTATTAAATTCACCTTGATGAAAGTTATTTCACTATAATATCACTATGTAAACATCATGTTTCATTATTAGTTAACATAATTCATTATTTTAATTTATTATAGTAAATAGGTTTATTTCTATGTTTTTAAAACTATTTTATATATATGTTAATTTATGATATATCCTATATTATTTTAAAGTACTATAGTTATTCTAATTTATATCTTATGTTATTTTAAGCTATTATGAATTATTGTACCTTACGTTATTTTATTTTAAAATATTTTAACTAGCTTATCATAAGTATTTAAGTTATTCTAAATTAAATTATTCAACTAACTTTAGGCTATACCTTATTTAAAATTAATATATGTTATTTCAAGTTATACTTTAAGTTATTCAAATTCATTCAAATTTATGTTATTATAAATTATTGTATCATAAGTATAATAACTTAAAATAAACTAAAATATAATATAATAATTTAAGGTAAAATAACTTAGAATAGAAAATAATATGTGAAAAATCATTTTAAATGCTTTATAATATAATAACTACCAATAGCTATGATATTATAACATAGAATATTCAACAATAATTTTATAATATAATAATCATCAATAGTCATAAAAAAACATATAGTAACCAATAATAACTTATAATATAATAATCACTAATAAACATTAATAAAATAGCCACTAATAACCATCAATATTCACCAATGGCTTATAATGGAACAATCTCCAATATCCACCAATATAATATGCACTAATAGCCACAAATAAAATAATCATTAATAACCATTAACATCCATTAACAAAATATCTAGCAATAGCCATTAATATAGTAACCAACAATAACCACTAATATAATAACAATTAATAACCACCAATAGCTGCTAATAGAATAACCACAATATCAATTAATAAAATAACCATTAATAAAATAATCACCAATAGCCACCAATACCCACTAATAAAATAACCATTAATAAAATAATCACCAATAACCACCAATACCCACTAATAAAATAACCATTAATAAAATAATCACCAATAGCCACCAATACCCACTAATAAAATAACCATTAATAAAATAATCACCAATAGCCACCAATACCCACTAATAAAATAACCATTAATAAAATAATCACCAATAGCCACCAATACCCACTAATAAAATAACCATTAATAAAATAATCACCAATAGCCACCAATACCCACTAATAAAATAATCACCAATAGCCACCAATACCCACTAATAAAATAATCATTAATAAAATAATCACCAATACCCACCAATACCCACCAATACCCACCAATACCCACCAATACCCACTAATAAAATACCCACTAATAAAATAATCATTAATAAAATAATCACCAATAACCACCAATACCCACTAATAAAATAGCAACTAATAAAATAACCACCAATAGGCACCAATAGTCACTAATAAAATAACCACCAATAGGCACCAATAGTCACTAATAAAATAACCATTAATAAAATAACCACCAATAGCCACTAATAAAATAACCATTAATAAAATAACCACCAATAGCCACTAATAAAATAACCATTAATAAAATAACCACCAATAGCCACCAATAAAATAACCATTAATAAAATAACCACCAATAGCCACCAATAAAATAACCATTAATAAAATAACCACCAATACCCATCAATAAAATAATCATTAATAAAATAACCACCAATAGCCACTAATAAAATAACCATTAATAAAATAACCACCAATAGCCACTAATAAAATAAGCATTAATAAAATAACCACCAATACCCACCAATAAAATAATCATTAATAAAATAACCACCAATAGGCACTAATAAAATAAGCATTAATAAAATAACCACCAATAGGCACTAATAAAATAACCATTAATAAAATAACCACCAATAGGCACTAATAAAATAAGCATTAATAAAATAACCACCAATAGGCACTAATAAAATAACCATTAATAAAATAACCACCAATAGGCACTAATAAAATAACCATTAATAAAATAACCACCAATAGGCACTAATAAAATAACCATTAATAAAATAACCACCAATAGGCACTAATAAAATAACCATTAATAAAATAACCACCAATAGGCACTAATAAAATAACCATTAATAAAATAACCACCAATAGGCACTAATAAAATAACCATTAATAAAATAACCACCAATAGTCACCAATAGCCACCAATAGTCACCAATAGCCACCAATAGTCACCAATAGCCACTAATAGTCACCAATAGCCACCAATAGCCACCAATAGCCACTAATAAACTAACCATTAATAAAATAAGCACCAATAGTCACCAATAGCCATTAATAAAATAACCATTAATAAAATAATCACCAATAACCACCAA
This sequence comes from Sphagnum contortum, assembly GCA_963920785.1. NCBI lineage: Eukaryota > Viridiplantae > Streptophyta > Sphagnopsida > Sphagnales > Sphagnaceae > Sphagnum > Sphagnum contortum. The sequence continues at coordinate 12,185,513 of OY987282.1, forward strand.
TGGGCACCAATAGCCATTAATAAAATAACCATTAATAGAATAATCACCAATAGCCACCAATAGTCACCAATAACCATTAATAAAATAATCACCAATAGCCACCAATAGTCACCAATAGCCACTAATAAAATAACCATTAATAAAATAATCACCAATAGCCACCAATAGTCACCAATAGTCACTAATAAAATACACATTAATAGAATAACCATCAATACCCATTAATAGAATAGTCACCAATATCCATTAATATAATAGTAACCAATACCCATTAATAAAATAACCATCAATATCCATTAATAGAATAACCACTAATATCCATAATAGAATAACCACTAATATCCATTAATAGAATTATCACCAATACCCATTAATAGAATAACAACTAATAGACACCAATTAAATAGTTATCAATAGCCATTAATAAAAAAAACCACCAATAATGATTAATAAAATAGCCAATAATAACCATTAATAATCATTAATAGAATAACAATAGTAACCACCAATAGAATAATCATAAATAACCATTAATATAATAACCATTAATAAAATAGTCACCAATAACCATTAATAAAATATATAACTCCATCCATTAATATAATAACCATCAATCTCAATTAATAAAATAGCCACCAATCTCAATTAATAAAATAGCCACCAATTTCAATTAATAAAATAGCCATCAATCTCAATTAATAAATTAATCATCAATCTCAATTAATAAAATAGTCATCAATTTCAATTAATAAAATAGCCACCAATCACAATTAATAAAATAGTCACTAACCTCAATTAAAAATAACCACTAATGTTAATTAAGAAAATAATCATCAATCTCAATTAATAAAATACTCATCAATCTCAATGAATAAAATAATCATCAATTTCAATTAATAAAATAGCCACCAATCACAATTAATAAAATAATCATTAATTTCAATTAATAAAATAACCACCAATGTTAATTGATAAAGTAGTCATCAATCTCACTTAGTAAAATAGTCATCAATCTCAATTAATAAAATAATCATTAATCTCAATTAATAAAATAACCACCAATGTTAATTAATAAAATAGTCATCAATCTCAATTAATAAAATAATCATCAATCTCAATTAATAAAATAACCACAATAGCTATTAATAGAATAACGATTAATAGCCATCAATAGAATAGCTACTAATGGCTATTTATAAAATAACCAGCAATAATCATTAATAGAATAATCATTAATCGGCATTAATAGCCACCTATAAAATAACCATTAATAACCACCAATATCTCAAAAAACAAAAAACTAATAGCCAGATATTAGAATTGTTTAAGATTGCCAAAAATAATCTAAGGTGAAATAATTTAGAATTAAAAAAATACTTTAAGGTGAAATAATTTAGAATTTAAAAAATACTTTAAGGTGAAATAATTTATAATAATATAGAATTGTCAATAATAACATAAGGTGAAATAGTCTTCAAAAGCCAAAAGTAAGCGATAATAGTCTCACATAATCAAAAATAGCCTAAAATGAAATAACTTAGAATAGTCAAAAGTAATTTATAATAACTATGAGTAGCCTAAACTAAAATAATTTATAATAGCCAAAAATAACATAGAATAACCAAAAAAACTTATAATAGCTTAAAATAGCCAAAAATAATTTAAAATAACCAATTTTTTTTGAAAATAACCATAAATAATCGTAAATAATGTAAGGTGAAATAATTTAAATTAATGAAAAATAGTCATGTAATGATTAAAAGTAGTTTAACACAGGTAATATTATTATATTAACAAAAGTATTATCCATTTATTAAACTTTTTTTTCAAAATAATGGTCATTGAAATGTTGTTGAATAATGATATTCAACTTTTTTTTTGTTCAAATGATTTAAAACTTTCAAAAGTAAATAAATGTAATTATTTCCATTATTGAAATTTTTTAAAAGTAAACTCGAATCATTTCATTTCAACAAAATCTCATAAGATATGAATTTTCAAAATTTATATTTTTGTAATGTTTAAAATGATATATTTGATAAATAAAATTTAATATAATGTATTATCATTTCTAGTGAGGTGCCTTGATGGTAAGGGTGCTTGCTTCCAATCCAAAAATTAAAGGATCAAACTTTATGAATGGTGTTATATGGTCAACAATGGTATGTTGATTGAATATTCTTTTATTTAATTCTTAAAATAGGCATTTAGGTTGATTGCATGGCCTACCTAAATAGGTTTGGTTCTTAACTTAATCTAAGTAATGACATGTGTCAATAAATCATAGGTTAAAATCATGAAATTATCAATAATATTATATATTAAATAATTAGATTTTAATTGATTTCCATGTTGGTTAGTTAATTAATTAAGAAGTGAATGGATTGGTAAATTTTTATTTCATTTGAGAGTAACCTTCTTTCACTAGGTACTAATGAAACAATTCATTATCTGTAACAAATGGTCCTTGTTCACTAGGGTTTAAACAATTTCACCAGGTATAAATGTCCAAATTCACTCAAAATTTAATGAAACCTAGAGTGAACTAGGACGCATTTTGTAGTAGTGAATGCACTTAGAATTCACTAACTTTTTTCATTTTAATTTGATCCAATTTTCATTGAAAAAAAAATTAGAATTCAATTACTTGTGTAACATGGTTCCAAACATAGAAGAAAAATTGTTGTAAACATAACTAAATTTTTATAAATATTTCGTAGTAGTGTTTCTAATTTAATAATATAATTAAAATTTAGCGTTGGCTAATTATTTTATTATAATTATTCCCATTATTATTTTCATTTTGATGTTTGATAATAAATATAAATGTAAGTATTTAATATTATTATTATTATTAATTCTATTTCTTTTTTAGTTAGTTGGTAACCAAGGTTAATTATTACATTTTTATTATTCATATTGTTATTTCATTCATTCTAGCTATTTATGAACTATCACAATAAATATTCTATACTTTGAATAAGTGTACTTTTCCTTCGAAAATAATTTTTGCATTTGTATATTAATTTTTTAGATTTCCATTTTAATTATTATAGTAATTATTCTATAATAATTAAATAAAATATCAAAATAAAAATTTTATTGATTATAATCATTGACTAATTTATAATTAATAAGTATTAGTTAAAATTTTGAAATATATAAACTTAAAACGTTTTTTTCCTGGTAATTATTATAACATAATGATAATTCATCTATTCATAATAATAATAATTTGTATCTAGCCTAGTTTAGTTTTTTTTAAATATATATATATATATATATATATATATGATTATGTCATTTGTTAGAATTATTTTGATTTATTGTAATTATTTTTTGAATTTAGTAAATAAAAAACTAAATTTTAATAAGTACAATAGTCATTTGCAAATAATATTATAATAATATAATAATATAAATATATAGTTTTATCTTAGTCATTATTTCAGTAATTATATAATTATTTTTCCTATCATTCTAATATCATCATCATTCTAATCATTATGTGGTAAAATAATACTATTTAAAAAAAGATAATCACGGATCATTTTGAATTTTATTATTTTAATTAAATATAATTAATATAAATACATAATATAATATAATGTCATTTTTAATAATTTTAAGAAGTGTAATAAGATGGTGTGGATAAACTTGTAATATGGGCACAATTTATTTGGTAAATATCTTACATAAAATTTTATTATACTCAAAATATACACTAAGTAATGTAACCATATATCAAGGCCATTTATGCTAATAATAATACTTGAATACAAATGTAATATGGTTGTTCATATACGTTCAAAATATACATTTATAAATTCTAATACACCCAATTATATTCCTTAGAATTCACAAAATACACCTTTGTATATTTATAAGGTTGCAACTAAATTGGTCATGTTTGTAACTAATGGGACATATATTGCTCTTTTTAGATGAAAACCAAACTAAATGTTGTTCACATCTAAGGATGAACATCAAAATAATCGCAAACTAGTTGTAGTGTAGTTGTAAATATGACCAATACAAGAAATAGTTGCAAAAATGTTCAAATGTATCTGCAAATAACTAATAGTCACATGTAATCGCAAATAAAGTGGTTGCATTTTGGCCAATATCTACTAGTGCAACGGATATGTTTTTCATTATTTCATGTAGATTACCACCTACCATCCTATTCATCTACAACAATAGTGGTTGTTTTTTCAACCATGAAAAAATTATGTGTAAGAAGTATAAAATCATTGTTGCAATAACGAATTATATCAATTATTAAATTTTTTTTATAAATTTTATAATGTACATTTTGAAATATATATATATTTTTGTAAAAACACTATAATATATATAAATTATGTAAAATCAATACTTACCAAATAGCCATATGTAAATTGCATTGTTTGGATCATGTGACTAATATTTCCTTACATGACATCCAAGATAAGCCTTTGTGTGTTGAATTTTTTGGGAAGTTTTAATGTGTTATTTTGGTCCACTTTGAATGCATGTACCAGCAAATGAAGCTTTTGGGTTGCATTCAAATAACCAATAGATGTACAACTAATTCTTGCAAATTCGAACACCCCCATATTAAATGAACTTTTGGAGTGCAGTTGAATGGTCGATAGACATACATCTATTCTTGCAAGTTCAAATACTCCCACAAACGAAGCTTTTGGAGGGCATTCAATTGGTCAATAGATGTAGGTAGTTATTACAAGCTCAAATAATTGGACAAGGTGAATGCAAGCTACGTATACAATGTAAAAAAAATACTATCAAAATTTGATAATTGTCAACACTTGTCCATGTTTGATGCATGATAGTGGATATTTATAAGATATTTTTTTAATGAAGGGTTCGTTCACAATTTGAATTCCAAAAAAACAAATCATATCAAGTTTACCCAATGAACACATATTTGATTTAAACAAAACATGTTTTTCATGTACAAGAAGTTTGAAATCAATTTGCGTGATTTTTTACATTCCTTTTGATTATTCAAAAAATCAAGTTAAAAATAATTAATACATTTAGTTTTAAAATCCCAAAAAAACATGTACATAATATCCAAAACAATTTTTATTTTTTTATTAATATAATAAAACATCATTTTATTTATTAACATATAAGAATCCACTGCAATTGTTATCATTTCAATAAAAATTCAAAACTGGATTTCAAAATCCTTTAAAAAACATTAAACATTCCTTTTTGGAACTTTCATTATGAACAAACCTTGAAAAGTTGCAATGATGATGGTTTATATCCTAATTCGTCATTATGTTATGGAATTGGTGCACATATTAATGATTTAATTACTCAAAAAAATTATTTTGATTTATAATGTCTTTAAAATCATTGTAGTTATAATAAATTAATGAAAAAATACTAATTTTATTGAAAATTTGTCCATAAAATTTTACATGTATAAAACAGTAACCATTAAAAACAATCTTCCTCATCAAAACTTTATAAATTTTTCGAAGTCATGGAGATCAATCATATCAATTAAAAATTTCGTTCATTATTACATTATGTTACAATAATGTTGATGATTATGAAATTTTGAGGTTGTAAAATGTTCTTCCATTAAAGATAAACTTGGGCTAAATATATTCTTAATCATTTGACAACAATAAATTAGATTTTCAAAATTAATAGAAAATGTTGTTGCACAAGGGTTTTCAAAATACTTTTATAAATTTGTTGGTGTACATTTACAATATAAAAGCACAATAATGAATCAATTAAATATTCATGATTTTTATAACATATTTTTATTTTCAAACCCAAATCATTTCTAAGTGATTTGTAGAATAATTGAAAATGAATGAAATTTGTTGACACAATATATAATTCTTGTTTTGCTTAAAATCCTACACATTATAATCTACATTTAATCAAAATTTTAACTTTTGACATGCATTTGATTCCCTAAGAGATGTAGGTAATTTTCACTAGTTCAAACACCTTGATAAATGAAGGTTTGGAATGCATTGAATCAACAAATATACATAGATCATTTTTGCAAGTTCAAACACCTTAACAAATGAAAGTTTTTGAATGCATTCAATTAGCCAATAGATGTCGATAATTCCTGTAAGCTTGAACACCCTGACAAATTAATGCTTTGGAGTGCACTCAATTAGCCACTACATGTATGAAATTGTTGCAAACTCCTTGACACCTTGACAAATCAACGTTTTGAAATGCATTCAATTGGCCAATAGATGTACATAATTCTTGCAAGTTTGAACAATGGTCAAAACAAAGGTTTTGGAATGCACTCATTTGGCCAATAGATGTAGGTAATTCTTACAACCTCAAACACCTTGACAAATGACGGTTTTGAATTGCACTAAATTCACCAATAGATGTAGGTAATTCTTGCAAGCTCTAACACCCTAATAAATGAACGTTTTGAATGCATTCAATTGCCCAATAGATGTAGGTAAACCTTGCAAGTTCGAACACCCCAACAAATGAATGTTTTGGAATGCAATCAATTGGCCAATACTATAAGTAATTTTTGCAATCTCAAACATGCCCACAAATCAAGGTTATGGAGTGCACTCGATTGGCTAATAGATGTAACTAATTTTTGTAGGTTCTAACATTCATTCAAATGAAGGTTTTGGATTGCATTTAATTGCCAAAAGATGTAGGTAATTCTTGCAAGCTTGAACGATCATTCAAATGAAGGTTTTTGAGTGCATTCAATTGGCCAATATATGTAGGTAATTTTTGCAGGTTCCAACAATTATTCAAATGAAGGTTTTGAAATGCACTCAATTGGCTAATAAATGTAAGTAATTCTTGTAAATTCAAAAATTATTCAGATGAAGGTTTTTGAGTGCCCTCAATTGGCCACTAAATGTAAGTAGTTATTGTAAATTCTATCAATCTAACAAATCAAGGGTTTTGAGTGCACTCGATTCGCCAATAGATGTAGGTTATTTTTTTCAACCTTGAACACCACTACAAATGAAGGTTTTGGAGTGCAATCAATTGGCCAATAGGTGTAAATAATTCATACAAGCCCCAATAACTTAACAAATGTAGGTTTTGGAGGTCATTTAATTAACTAATAAATGTAAGTAATTCTTGTAATCCCTGACAACTTCATAAATGAAGGTTTTGGAATGCACTTAATTGGGCAATACATGTAAATAGTTATTGCAATCTCAAACAATTATTCAAATCAAACTTTCAAGTCCATAATTAACCAATACATGTAAGTAGTTCTTACAAACTCAAACACCCATAAATCAAAGTTTTGGAGTGCATTCAATTAGCTAATAAATGTAGATAACTCTTGCAAACTAGAACACCTTGATAAATAAAGGCTTTGGAATGTACTCAATTGGTCAATACATGTAGGTATTTCTTGCAGGTTCAAACAATCGTTCAAATGAAGGTTTTAAAGTGCACTCCATCTGCCAATAAATGTAGATAATTCTTGCGAGTTTGAACAATTGTTCAAATGAAGGTTTTGGAGTGCATTCAATTGGTCAATTGATGTAGGTAATTTTTGCAACCTCGAACAATCGTTCAAATGAAAGTTTTGGAGTGCACTCAATTAGCTAACAAATGTAGGTAAAACTTACAAACTCGAACACATTAACAAATGAAGGTTTTGGAGCACACTCAAGTGGCTAATAGATGTGGGTAATTGTTACAAATTTAAACACCTAAACAATTCAAGGTTTGGAGTGCACTCAATTGGCCAATAGATGTAGGTAAATCCTGTAAACTCAAACACATTGACAAATGAAGGTTTTGGAATGCACTCAATTGGCCAATAGTTGTAGGTAATTCTTACAAACTCAAACACTTGAACAATTCAAGGTTTTGGAGTGCATTCAATAGGCTAATAGATGTGGGTAATTCTTACAAACTCAAACACTTGAACAATTCAAGGTTTTGGAGTGCATTCAATAGGCTAATAGATGTAGGTAATTCTTCCAACCTTAAACACCTTTGCAAATGAAGGTTTTGGAGTGCATTCAATTGGCTAATAGATGTAAGTAATTTTTGCAAGTTTGAATTACTTGACAAATCAGATTTTGTAGTGCATTCAATTAGCCAATAAATGTAGGTAATTTTTGCAACCTCAAATATATATCAAAATGAAGATTTTTGAATGCATTCAATTGGCTAATAAATGAAGGTAATTCTTGTAAAAACTTGAACAATTTAACAAATAAGGGGTTTTGAATGCATTCAATTGGCCAATTGACGTAGGTTATTTTTGCAACCTCAAACAATTATTCAAATGAAGGTTTCGAAGTGTAGTCAATTCGCCAACAAATGTAGGTAAATCTTACAAACTAGAACACATTGACAAATGAAAGTTTTGGAGCGCACTCAATTGGCTAATAAATGTAGGTAATTTTTGCAAGTTCAAACACCTTAACAAATAAAGGTTGTGGAATGCATTTAATTAGCCAATAGATGTAGGTAATTCTTGCAAGCTTGGACAATTATTTAAATGAAGGTTCTGGAGTGCACTCAATTGTCCAATAGATGTAGGTAATACTTGCAAATTCGAACAATTATTCAAATCAAGGTTTTGGAGTGCATTCAATTAACAAATAGATGTGGTTAATTTTCGCAAACTTGAACAATTGTTTACATAAAAAAATTTGAATGCATTCAATTAGTGAATAGATGTAGGTAATTTTTGTAAACTGGAACACCTTAAGAATTATGGTTTTTGAATGCAGTCAATTGGCTAATTCGTGTAGGTAATTTTTGTAAATTCAAATAATTATTCAAATTACGGTATTTGAATGCATTCCATTGGCCAATATATGTAGATAATTTTTCCAACACCTTGCAAATGAAGGTTTTGAAGTGCACTCAATTGGCTAATAGGTTTAGGCAATTTTTGTAAACTTGAACACCCTAATAGATTAAGCTTTTGAAGTGTAATCAATTGGCCAATAGATGTAGGTAATTCTTGCAAAGTTGAACACCCCGATAGATTAAGTACTAAGAGTGCATTTAATACAAACATTGTTCTCCTTAGTTGTTACGACAATGAATCACTACTATCATGGTGCTTTGCATGTGACATCAAGCTCCACTACACGTAAAACTTTTAGTTCTCAAGGTGAATTGGCAAACTTATGTACTTGTGATTACTAATACTTGGCCATGCCTTGCATATGTGTTGGCCATTGTGCTTAGTTTATGGCCAATCTTGGTCCTTTAGATTAGGTTGTCAAATGAATTTTTCGTTACTTGAAACATTCCTATACTTGGGGCATTTTTAATTTTGTAAGCACTAAAAAAAAATTCCCTCAAGGTTGGACATATGCCAATTGGGCTAAAGACCATGAGTTTTGAAAGTCAGCTTTTGGGTATGATTTTTTAGTTAGGGGTGGGGGGGGGGGGGCAATATTATGGCATAGTAGAAAGCAAGCAATGGTTGCTTTTTCATTTACAAAATATGAGTATATATGTTGTTTTCATTGTAAAAAAAACCATGTGGCTTCATTAATTATTCAACGATTTAAAATTTCCACAATGAAAACCCTTATCATTTCATTTTGATAATTAATCATGTAATGCCTTGATTCTAAATCCCAATTCCAGGATTGCACCAAGCATATTGAAATTTGATATTATTTCTTTTGAAATAAATGGAAAATAAGGAGCTTGAATCATTATATTGTTCCACTAAAGTCATATGGATTGATCTTTCCACAAAGGCGTTTTCAAAACCTAAGGATGACATATGTTGTCATGCAATTAGTTTTAGACATTCAATAAAATAGTTCTAAACATTTTTATTAAAAAAAGATGTTGGATGATGATTCAAATTTAAATTAAGAATGACATAATTTTATGGAAAATTTCCATGAAAATTTGAAACTTTTCATGTGCTAGCATTGTTTCCTTTCACTACACTAAATGATTTCACTGGACTTTGAATGAATTCACTAGTTTAGTGAAGGGGGACTAGTGAACTACACCCACATTTTGTAGTAGTGTTTATTTCTTTCAAATTGGTGACAATAACACTGTTTTTAAATGTTTATATATATATATATTTTATCACACAATCCTAATGTTTGAATATTTAAAAATACTTTACACAGGGTACAATAGATTGGGATTTTAATGCAACAACATTAAAAAAAACTTATTTATTGTACTGAATTACTTCAATTAGTAATGAATTATATCAACTAATAATGAAACACGATGATTACATAGTGACCCAATTATGACATAATTTTAAACAAGGTGAAATGACTAAAATGGGGTGAACGTATTTCACTTTTAATATCCCATAGTAATTTTAGCTAATGAATTACTCCCCACTTTTGGACTAATGTCCTTCACCCTTTTCTTGTTTATAGTTTACATACAACAAAATTTAACTTTGGCCAAATCATGTAGGATAAAAGTGTGGTGTTATCAACATTTTGATAAAAACATTAGGAACTTTATGGGAACCTTATGGGAGTAGCGGCTAGCCCCTAAAAAACCTCCACCCTTATAAAAGGTGAATTATTAAGTTTGTGTTCACACTAAAATACTAATATTGTTAAATGTAATTTAATTAAGGTAAACATATTAGATTCCAAAATTGAAATCCCATTTATGTATTCACATTTTTTCTTAAAAATAACAATATTTATGGCATAAGGGAAAAATATTTGAATCATGTTGGGCAATCCTGTCCTTGGGTGGTATTAGGAACATCACACCTTTGTTTTCTTGGACACATTGAACTTTGAAAAATCATAATAAACACTTAAATGAACATTTTTATAATATTTTTGGAATAAATTTATTAAGTTCCATAGAATTTGAAATCTCAATAATATAAAAATATTGTTTATTTTGATGTTCCTAATCATTGCATTTAGAAAAAGTTTCAAGAATGTAATGCTTGTTTTTTTCCGTGAACTTTTTGGTCAAGAGCACAAATTTGGAACATGATTTATGAATTTTTTTCTTAAGCTAATTTGCAACTCATTTTATTTTTAGGTTTTTATTTGGCAATTAATTGATTAAATATGATTTAGTTATGAATTTTCAAAGTTGAGTCTATTGATTTTTTAAGGGGCCATTATAATTAGGAATATAAAATTCTAAATTCCCACATAAAATTCAAGCTATATATTAGTGCATGCAATTGATAAACATGAAAAAATAATAATTTATAATTATGAAAACACTTAATGAAAAGGGCAAAAAAAATGATTTAGATGTTTTTAGTTCTTTAACCATTCCTTGAGGTGGTTCCTAATGATACCACCCAAGGATGGGTTTGCCTTGCTAGTTTTGATGAGTCAAATTTCCCAAATTGATGTGTTGTAAATTCTACCAAGGGTGTAACTACCTTTGATTAAACATTCATTGGTGAACCAAATTTATTTGTTTGTTATGTTTGGGATGTTAATTAAGCATACAAATAAGGAAGGTGTATAAAGATGGGTCCATTTTTGTTTGGTATGGGATTGGCATGTCAATATTGGGATAATCAACCTACAATTATTAGATCACCATGAAAGTAGCTAACTTAAACCATAAAATCTCATTTATTAGCACCTTACAAAGGATCAAAATATTGTACATAATTCACAACATGCACCTTTAAGACAAATCTATTCCTTTTATTCCCCCCAAACTATGCATCACACCAACAAGTTAATTGAGGAGGCTTAAAGTTAATTCACTTAAACAAATCCCACTCCCCTTTCTTACTTTTTCATTAAATCAAAGGATGAACCCTCTACTAGCACGTGGTGAAAAAGGAGCTTCAAAATTTTCTAAAGTTGTTAATTCCTAAGTGTGTTGAAAGCAAGGTTTAAGCATGAAAAAATGAAACAAGAATTTGATTTGATAGGAGCACAAATGAAAAAAAAAAAAAAACATAAATGAAACCAAATCTTATAAGAATAGATGCATGCCCCTGACTTGTTAAAGGTTGGGACCAAAACACGTTCATAATAGCCATGGATTTAAACATTCCATGCAAATGTTAAAGTGGCATGATGACCCAAGATAATCTATAAAAAAAACCACCCCACCCAACATTGCCATGCATACCCCACCAAAAAAAAATTGTTGCCGATTTTAATCATGGTGTTTGGATTGACAATAATTGTAAGAAACCATGGATGTGGCGCAAAAAAGGAAAATATTTTTTAGGGGGCCCAATGGGTTACAAATGTACCTTCTTACATCTTTTTTAGAGTACTTAAATGAGAAAACTAGGTGTAGGAAAATGGGACCTTTGAATGTGCTAACAAGAACTAAAAATGGAGCAATAGTAGCACATGTTATGGCTATGCAAAATTGAGATTGTCCATTAACTTGCAACAATTAAAAATGAAGGTGGTTGAATTCACACAATCTAAACCTACACCAATTCAGAATGGGGTGCCTAAATATAATTAGTGGTATTAGTTCAAGCAATATCATGATTGAACATTTGTCAAGCTAAAAGTAGATCCAAGTGTGTTGAACACAAGGGTTAACCATGACATCTTATTTTTCATTCTATGAGAACATGCAAATACTTTACACATAACACATAGACCCTTTAAATTATATTTGGAATTCAAATGAAATTGGCATCCAAGTTGATTAACAATCTAATGTAAAAGTTATAACTATGCAAGGATTGAATCAAGATACAAAATTCAAAAATCATGAGAATCATCCTCAATTGTGCCATGAATGTAACTATTGAATTTTTATTAATTGTTAAGGGGGTAGGCTGATTACATTGTTTTGGATGAATAAAGCATTTAGGATAGGGACTAATGATGGAACATTGTTGGTTTGAATTTTGAATTTTTGTTTAGTTTTGAATCATGTTGATGTGACTTGGGACTACCCAAAAATGGGAGTTCTGGGAAAAAGATTTCATTCTTAGACACACAATTTTGAAACTAAGGAAATAACTATAAATATTTTGTAACTAAAAACCACAAATTTTGTTTCTAATATACTACAAATTTTATCTTGATGTTTTGATTTCATTCCAATAGAACATGGAATTTGTTGTATTTTGGTTGAAGTTTTCAATAAATTAGAGAAGTATAAACTTTTGTAATGATTTTCATATTGATATCATTGTGTAAATTTTCTATAATATAAAAAAATTATGTACTAAATTATGATTTGTTTATGGAATTTTTACATTGTATCTTGAAATATAGATTTTAGTTACATGAAATAATCATGAATATGGTGTTTTAATGAATTACAGAGTCAGGTGTGTTTATAATCAAGGTAAGAATTTTGAATGTGTGCACATTGTAGTGCAAATATGTTGTTACAATAATGTGATCTACAATTTGGTGACCATCTTCTTGGGAATTTATTTTATTTTATTTTTATAGTAACAAGAAGGTTTTCTACATTTTTATTATATATATTATAGATGAGGGTGTTCAAATGAGTGGTTTTAGTTTTCAATTCATAATTAAAAGGGGTATGTTAAAAAGTATTAGAAGTTTAAGTGGTTGATGCCATAAGGATTTAAAATGATCTATAGACTCTAAAGATGAAGGATTGCATGTGAAACAAGATTAATCAAATGGTGACCCAAATTTTAGAACGACAATTGGACTTGGAGGCAAATTGTCAAGTCACTATAAAACAAACAAGACAATCTTGAAAATGGATAGGAACATTCGGGAATTATAGAAACCCCATATTGGAATCTGATGTTGGACATAAAAGTTTTAAGAATAAAGGAAAGACCTGAAGGGCACAAATTGTTTCTACCACAAGAGGTGGTACGGTGTGAAATATGGATTGGTGGTTTTCAGAGAAGGCATAATTACATTTGATGATTTCCATGAGAGAAATGTGATTGAATATTCACCCAAATGAATGGGTGTAGTGTATTTTTTAACCATAATATGTGGTTTAGAGTTGTAAAGATCAAGACGAAACAAAAACTTTTAGAGTACATGATAAGCTGCAAGAAATTTCAAGTCCAAAATTGGTGATTAGTTGAGGATGGGATATTACAGGAGGTATACAACCCATGTTTGTGTATCAATTTGCATATCCAAATTATTATGAACCAGTGGAAGTGTCATGGCCTAAGATATTTTGGGATACTTTTGGCAATGTCATGGCCTAGGATATTTTGGGATACTTTTGGCAATGTCATGGCCTAGGATATTTTGGGACTAGTATGGTTCATGGTTATAAAAGGAGATACTTTGGGGAACAACTCTTCAACATATCAACACCAGTTGATGGATCAATAAACTTGTCTTGTCTTGTAATTTTCCACTTGTTTGTAGTCGGTTCATAATAATTTGATCTACTCCTTCTTCTTGTTTGTTTGTTTTGTTGTTTTAGTAAGTATCTAGAGGTATCTTGGAATGAAACTTGGAGAGGTTATAGAAGACTATAGGACGTTTCTATTCTCAAAGTTTCAAAAGAAAAGGATATGTTTTGTGAGAGTTATGAGCTTTTGAAAACTCTATGCCAGATTTGGTTTTTTGGTCATATCTCCTTTGTTTAAACTTTTTTGGGTCTGTAGATTTGTGATCTTATAGATCATATAGAAATATATGTGTGAGAGAAATTTCATGTCATTTGGATTTGTATTGAGAGAGCTCCAAGCATTTGAAGTTTCAATCTCAATTTTGAAGTCAGTTTCTTTTGAAAGTCATATCTCTTTGTGGTCATCATCAATAGGGCTGAAATTTTGAGCAGATGTACAAGACATATATTTTATGTGTCTCCCAAAATATCAAGGATTTTGGAGTTTCTGAGAGCGAGTTGTAAGTCGTTTTGTGTTCAGGTCCCAGTTTGCAGTGACTTCAAGGAAGTAGCAAGATCTTTCACTTTATGAAGTTAAATGAGCTGAAATTTTGAGAGAAGGTAGTAGACATAGTTACTCATGTTTCACCAAAATTTTAGAGCGATCCAAGGTCATATGTGAGCAGTGTAACTTTGTAAAGTTGCTATGATAGAAGTTTGTTTTGAGAATACATCAAAGCAAAAGTTTTGAAGTGGAGCAAATACAACTTGAGAGATCTTGAAGGAAGGAGTTTGAAGATTGGGAAGCGCAAATACATTATCAAGACCTTCGTACAAAAATGTGAAAACTACCACCATGGACAATTCAGAATCAAACATCGATCTCACTCAAATCCTTGTCGCTCTTCAACACCTTCAACAAGAAAATGCCGTGCTTAGAAACACGGTGACCCGCCTATAGAATCAGCCACCACCTCCTGCTCCAGTACCTCCTGTTCTTACAATGGTCGCCCCAGAGCCCCAGATCAGTCTGCCAGAAAAGTTTGATGGAACGCGCCTCAAATTTCGCGGCTTTGTCAGCCAGGTACGCTTGATCATGCAACTACACCCCCGTCATTATTTTGATGACACCACTCGTGTAGGATTCGTTGGAACCCTACTCATTGGGACAACTATAGCATGGTTTGTTCCCATCCTGGAAACATCATCCCCTCTCCTACAAGATTTCAACACCTTTATGGCGGAATTTAAAACAATGTTTGGGGACAGTGACAAGGCCAGGACTTCAGCCAACAAGCTGCGTCGCCTCCAGCAAGGGACACGTTCGGCCATCGTCTATGCCTCAGAATTCAGGCAGCTTGCCTGCGACGTCAATTGGGGAGAAGCTGTCTTGATTGATCAGTTTTGTTGTGGGCTTCGTGATGATGTTCAAGATCTTTTGTTGACACTCGCAAACCCTTCTTCCTTTAGTGAATCCATCACCTAGGCAATTCAGTGCGATAATCGTCTGTTCGAACGTCACTAGGAAAAGAAAGTCACCTCCAACGCCTAGCTTTGGAACAATCGGCCTACTACGCTCCCCTTAGTTCCCCAAACAACATTAGTTACCCGACCTACCTCTTTTGGACCTACCCCGATGCAGATCGACGCAGCTAAATTTAAACCTTTGACAGAAGTCGAGAAACTTCGCCGAAGGACAAACAACCTGTGTTTTTACTGTGGCAACCCAGGGCACATAGTTCGCAAGTGCCCTCAAAAGCTTGTCAAACTTCAAGTACAAGTTGTGGAAACTCCCCAAGAGTTGGAAAATAATAGGAGCCGTGCGACTAAATCTCACCCAACACCACCTTTGCAAAAGCTCCTGTTCCGCTGTTGGTCCCAGTCCTAGTTTCACTTAGTATGTGGACATCATTTATAATCCAAAAGACATACCACAAGTGTTAGCATTGGTGG
The DNA here is from genome assembly GCA_963920785.1 of Sphagnum contortum. NCBI lineage: Eukaryota > Viridiplantae > Streptophyta > Sphagnopsida > Sphagnales > Sphagnaceae > Sphagnum > Sphagnum contortum. The sequence goes on from OY987282.1 coordinate 12,201,731, forward strand.
ACTCCGACGGCACCTCTTCTTTCATCGACCAAACATTTGTCGCCCAACATAACATCCCTATGGTCAAGAAGTCAACCCCTGTTCCAGTAGAGGTCATTGATGGGAGAACCATTGCTTCTGGTGCAATCACACACGAGACAACCTCTCTAGAACTCTGTATCAACAAGCACACGGAGAAGATTGTTCTCAACATCATCTCCACCCCTCACCATCCTATCAGCCTTAGTCTGCTTTGGCTAGAAGCGCACAATCCTATCATTGATTGGTGATCTAGAACCCTCACCTTTAGTGCACAATGGTGCACCTCTCAAGAACCCCACGCTCAGAAAAACATTTTGTCCAATCCTGCCAAGAACCCTGTGGTCAAGAACCCAAAGAGGGTCAGAACCAATTCCAGTTTTCTCAAGTCTGTTATGTCAAGTCCTGCAATCAAGAACCCCCCGGTGGTCAGAACTAAACCTTGTCCTGTCAAGAATCTTGTCAAGAATCCTGCCCAGAAAACCAACCCTGTCCAGATCTTCGTTGATGGAGCTGTCCCTTTCTATCGGGCTGCTAAGAATCTTCAAGTCTTTGCCATCCATGTCAACCCAGCCAACAACAAAAACCCCCAATCAGAACCAACACTTGTCAAACTTCCCGAGAAGTACAAGGACTTTGTTGATGTTTTTGAAAAGATTAATGCTGATTAGCTCCCCGCCCATAGTCCATATGACTGCCCGATTGATCTAAAAGAAGGACACTCACCACCCTTTGGTCCTATCTATGGCCTATCGGAACCGGAACTCCAAGCCCTACGTGATTACCTTACTGAAAACCTTGCCAAGGGATTCGTTCAGCATTCCAAGTCTCCTGTCGGTGCCCCAATTCTGTTTGTCAAGAAGAAGGATGGCTCCCTACGACTCTGTGTGGATTATCGTGGACTCAACAAGATAACAAAAAAAAATCGATATCCTTCGCCCTTGATTTCACGCCTCCTAGATCAGCTACGTACTGGGAAGATCTTCACCAAGCTTGACCTCCGTGGAGTTTACAACTTAATCAGGATTTGCCCCGGTGATGAATGGAAGACAGCTTTCCACACACGCTACGGCCACTTCGAATACACGGTCATGCCCTTCGGCCTCACCAATGCACCAGTAGTCTTTCAGCATCTGATGAATGATATCTTCCGGGAGTACATGGACGAATTTGTCGTGGTCTATTTGGATGACATTTTGATCTTTTCCAAGGACCAGGAAACCCATGACAAACATGTACGATTGGTGCTTGCGATGCTCCGAGAGCATGGCTTATACACCAAGATGGAAAAATGTGAATTCGACAAATCTTCAGTGGCGTTCCTCGGCTACATGATCTCTCCAGATGGCATTTTCATGGACAAGTCAAAGGTCGAGACCATCTAGTGTTGGGCTACTCCATCCTTGGTCAAGGACGTTCAACGCTTCCTGGGGTTTGCCAACTTCTATCATCGGTTTATCAAAAGCTACTCTAAGATCACAACACCGTTAACAACCCTGACTTGCAAAGACAAGCCCTTCTCGTGGAATCCAATAGCCTAGGCTGCTTTTGATACTCTCAAGATGGCATTCACCTCTGCACCCATCCTGATACATCCCGATCTTGCTAAGCCATTCATTGTGGAAACGGACGCTTCAGATTTTGCCTTGGGAGCTATTTTATCTCAATTTGGAATAGATGGGTTGTTGCATCTAGTTGCTTTCTATTCACGGAAGCTAACCAGTGCCGAAATCAACTACCAGGTTTACGATAAGGAACTCCTAGCAATCATCACGGCATTCGAGCAATGGAGACCGTATCTTGCCAGAGCTCAACATCGAATCCAAGTTTTGACAGATCATAAGAATCTCTTTTATTTCACAACTACTCGGACCTTGAATCGTCGCCAGGCACGCTGGTTTATCTTCCTAGCTGATTTCGACTTTGAAATTTAGTATCAACCCGGCACCCAGCAAGGGAAAACTAACGCGCTATCTCATTGTTCAGAATATAAACTTTTAATGGGGGATGAGGCCTACGGCCAGCAGAACCAAACTTTACTCAACCCTGAGCAATTTCGAGTCGCAACAACAATCAACACCCTCCCAGACTCATACCTTGTCAGGGATATCAAGATGGCAACTGAGGAAGACACCTGGGCTACCAACATCAAGAAGGAACTCCAGGAACGACCAAGGAACCCAAATCGTGATGATTTGGATCAGTTTGAGTAGCAAGACGGACTTCTCCTTCGAAATAACCTGATTTATGTACCCGAAGGACCTATACACCTAAAAATCCTGAGAGAATGCCACGACAACACCCTGGCGGGTCACTTTGGAATGGCACGGACTCACGAATTAGTGTCAAGGAATTATTGGTGGCCCAAAATGAAGAAGCTGCTATGGGAGTTTGTCAAGTCTTGTGATACATGTGCTTGATCCAAGGCTCCCAAGCATCGCCCGTTCGGACTCCTACAGCCCCTGTCGATTCCTAACTAACCTTGGGGATTTATTGTAATGGACTTCATCACGGACCTCCCTATTGTCAGAGCCAAGAATTCAATACTGGTTGTGGTCGATCGACTCACCAAAATGGCCCATTTCACCCCTTGTTCCAAATCAATCACGGCAGAAGAGACAGCTTAGTTAATTTTGGACGGGATTGTCTGACTGCATGGACTCCCCGAGGAAATTGTGTCCGACAGAGGTCCTCAGTTTGCATCCAAGTTTTGGCATCGCTTATTCGAACTTCTTGGAGTTGACATTCGGCTATCTTCAGCTTTCCACCTTGAGACAGATGGACAAACCGAACGGACAAACTAGACACTCGAACAATACCTTCGTTGCACTATGAACTACCAACAGGACGACTGGCTGGACCTACTATCTCAAGCAGAGTTTGCTTATAACAACACAATGCATGCATTGACTGGGATCAATCCATTCTTTGCCAATTACGGTTTTCATCCTAGGTTCAACCTTGAAATTCTTGGGGACTCTGTAAACCCCTCGGCTGAAGAAAGGGCCACGAGGCTTGGATAGGTTCAACAAAACCTTATGGCAGAACTCAAGCTAACATAGGAGTGGCAAAAGAAGCAAGCAAACCACCGACGCAAGGACCATCCAAACTTCAAGGTTGGAGACAAGGTTTGACTTCTCAGAAAAAAACATTGTTACCACTTGTCCATGTGCCAAGTTGGATTACAAACGCCTCGGACCTTTTAAAATCGCCAAATTGGTTGGTTTAGTGGCTTGCCAATTGGAACTTCCACCCCAGTTCAAAATCCACAATGTTTTCCATGTCTCTTTGCTTGAGCCCTATCATGAAAACTCGATCCCAAAACGTCATCGAGAACCCCCAGTTCTAGTCGAAATTGAAGGCTAAGAAGAGTTTGAAGTTCAGGAGGTCTTGGACTCCAAGAAGATTCGTGGAAAGCTCCTATACCTTGTCTTTTGGCGAGGTTATCTTCCTTCTGAAGCTACTTGGGAGCTTGTGGAAACCTAGTTCATGCCCAAGACTTAGTTGATCGGTTTCACCAACGATATCCAACAAACCGGCTCCATCTGGAAGATGTCGCTTAAGGAGAGGATAATGTCATGGCCTAGGATATTTTGGGATACTTTTGGCAATGTCATGGCCTAGGATATTTTGGGAGCAATGTCATGGCCTAAGATATTTTGGGATACTTTTGGCAATGTCATGGCCTAGGATATTTTGAGATACTTTTGGCAATATCATGGCCTAGGATATTTTGGGACTAGTATGGTTCAGGGTTATAAAAGGAGATAGTCTGGGGAACAATTCTTCAGCAGATCAACACAGTTGATGGATTAATAAACTTGTCTTGTCTTGTAATTCTCCATTTGTTTGTAGTTGGTTCATAACAGGAAGACTAGAAGGTGGAAAAAAACACCAACATCAAGATGCGTGAAAAGATTGGGGAAAATTATTTATAATCATTTAAATATGTAGAGGCACATATGAATGTATTGGATGAGATACCATTGTCATACTCACATCAAGGAAATCTAAAGTTAGATCAAACAAGGTACATAGTCAAAACATGGGATCATGAATTAGTGGATTTGGAGGTAGCCAAATTACTTTCAAGAGTTTGTGCAATTTGTGAGGAAGAAAGACATGCAATTATGGATTATCCTTTTGTGGCTTTTCACATTAGAGCAGGTATTGCTAGAGATGTGGAATTACAGAATGTGGCAAGAACATTAATGGATCAACCACAAGAAGAGGAACCATGAATTCTTGTAGTCTAGAACATATTAAGAGGCATGGAGTTGGGAGGTCAATTGGGATTATAAAGTCGACAAATTCTTCCATCTATTTAGTTTAGGAATAGAGAACTAAAGGTGTATTCACATCAACATTTTGCACCATAGAGGATACCAATTGGTAATCACATAATGGAACATTGTCAAATTCAAGTCAACACAACTTCACCAAAAGTTTAGAAACAACAATTGTTAAAATTTGGAGACAACTTGTTGGAATAAATGTACTCAATCATTTAATGCAATCATAACAACCATAAGAATGGAAATGATTGTTGTGCCCAACATGAATGTTGTCAGAAGGGGAGTAGTAATTGGATCTGCAACAAATTTGGGTCATGGATCATGTGAATTATTGGCAAGAAGGAATTTGAATAGGAATTCAGGACTATTAATAACAAAATTAGAGTTGTTGGGACACCACAAATGATGTTTATTAATCCAATAATGACTAAGACTTTGGGAACACATGTTCTCATAAAAAAAGATATTCAACATTTTATGGTGAAGCACATTTTGAGTCCCAACTTTCACATCTCATACAATTGGTCAATGCTCGACCCATAGAATTGTTGCCTTAGACTAGATTGTGAGCCCAAGACCTAAAATGTTATTGTGTGTTGTAAAATCCATCTATGTTGAAAAACTTTTTGGATGGATCTTTACACTAAGTAAAGCACTTTGTCAATTGTGTTATTGTAAAACATTGGAAGAAAATTTGTAATGTACGTGGAGGGCACCTTATATCCATGAATTTTTCCCTCCTAGAAATTGGAAGGCATATTATGCCTTTTGTTGAAGGGTGAGAGGGAAATTATGCCTACTTTTAGGTGTGAGAACCCTCCCATTATTGAGGAGTAGCCATAAGAACTCTCCCATTCATGTGCCTTGAAATTTACATAGGTTTGGTTCATAATAAATTTTGCCTCATGCTTTAAGATAGTTAAATCCCATGGGTGGGGGACATTCGCAAAATGTGGGGCTAGACTTGGCTATCACCTCGTCGTAGGCCCCTTATTTTGGACATGCCCCCACCCTAGGGCTTTACCCTACACAAAATTGCTAGGTCCACATTTAACTACCACTTCGCAACAACCCTTATTATGGTAAAACCCTTAACCTTGAGCTTGACCTTAAGCTAAGAGATTGTGTGCAATACGATCCACAATTTATTGTTTTAAATTTTTTTTTGTGATGTAGCCAAAGTGGTGATGATTTACAAGAAGATTTAGTCAAATTTGGCTACAAGTGAAATGTGAAAATAAAATTTGTTAAACGTCCTTTTTTTGGGTGACAGCCTATTTGAACTTTGTATAGAAATTATGGTGATTTTTTCTTAAATTTTGGTCAAAACTCAGCTATTGGAAATTTTAAAAAGCACTTCTAATTTCAGCACTTCTAATTTTTTAAATGGATTTTCTGGCTATATATAGCCAGCAAGAAAAAGGCTAAACCACATGGACAGCGAACTGCCCAACAGAAAAAAGAAAAAAAAAGAAAAAGAACAAGTGTACTAATAATAGGTAAGGAAGTTGTTGTTCTTTCACATGTACATTCTGCGGGCCCGGAATGTCGTGGCGCCCTCCCCACGCCGGCGCCGTTCTATCTGCGAGCTGGTGCGTTTTGACGCTGTTTTGTGTGCCAAGGAAGCAGAGGACGCAAGCAAGCAGTATGTGTGCACGTACGCCATAGCCATGGATTTTGACGCCGCTATTTCTCGCAAGCGGCCACAGGTCTTTTCTTCACTAACAGTATCCGGTTACGGAGATCACTCAAAGAATGGCAAATTTTCGAGTCGTGGTGTCTATTTGTGACGAATCCGCCGGGGATGATGATGGACGCAGGAACTCCCGGTGATCGTTGTTGCTGTTGTGCTCAGCACGTCGCACACGTTTCAGGTATGTTTTTCCTATATCCATCTCGATGTCTTCACTTTTTTTTCTCTTCTTTTTTCTGGGTCTGCAACTCGCCGTAAAACTAAACTCGGAGTTTTGGTGTTTCACCCCCCCGGGATTATTCCGTAATGTACATGTTCTGTTTGAGGTTTTGATCCTCTTGCAAGTTATTCGAGTCAATTTGCGAGCTTCGAAGAGTAACTACTTCTTGAGTTTCGTAGAGCTTTGGAAAGATCAAAAGGGATTGGACTTTTTTCTGTCAAATCGATAGTGAAATCAATCATGATGAGCACAGGTTCTTCGTATTTCTCTCATGTCCCTAAGTGAAACCCGTGCAGATTTCTGAAACATTGCGACTGGAAGTTACGGTAGGAACAGGGCAATGGCGGCAGATGCATGGAAGGCACATGCTGCTTTACTTCTCGTGCAGCTAAATTATGGAGCATATCATGTTATTGCAAAGTTGGCATTGACTGGAGGAATCAACCAGCTGGTCTTTTGCGTGCTACGAGATGTTGTGGCTTTAACCATCCTAGGGCCGCTTGCATATATAAAGGATAAGTAAGGCATTCTTATTATTATTATTCCCTTGTCCCTGCAATGCATTGTTCTCTTTTCTTCTTGGTATGAACGAGGCCCTTGCTTGCAATGCAAGCTTTGCTTCACTGTGAATAGGAGTGAAGATTGGATTCTGTTGCAAGTTTTTCAAAGCACCTTACTGTAATAATAAGTCTCTAGACCAGATGTTTGCTGGACTCAAGTTGGTGGAGGACAGGTGCATGTCAAGCAAACTAGTCATTGAATTGTAGGAGATGTGGGAAATTGTTTACACATTGCAAAGCTCTGGTCCCTTCTTGCAACTGCTTTTTTTTTATCTTCCTGCTCAGCAATTTATTCTATAAGCCATCTTCTTGCAATGATCGGGCCTAACTTGTGGGGCTTGTGTCATACACAAAGAGTGTTACCACATGCCTCTGCTGTTGACAGCTAGTGATGAAATACTCATATTTTTTTCATGAGTTAGCTGCTCCAATTTGGTTCTCTGTTAGGACACTGGTAAGGTGGTTTGATTGCAGAATGTCTATCCACCAAATTGGTCTGTTACTCTAGCTTGCAATGTTTCCTACATAGTCAAACTTAGTGGATCGTGTCCTGGCAACAGAACTTCCCTGGGATGTTCTTTGCTCGTTACTTTTTGGGGTGGGTGTTTCTTATTAGTTTTGCTTTCATTACTTATCATATTTGTATGTTAGCATGTACCTGATACCTTTTTGTAATGGCATATGGATTGCAGGGGAAGCCGCCCAGCTTTATCAGGCTACATTCTGTTCTCATTTTTTTTCCTTGGTTTAACAGGGTAGGTTCCGCTGGGTGGCTCTCTTCTGGTTCTGTACAATGTATAGATCTGTAACTTATACAAATTGCATTTTTCTCAATGTAGGCTTTTTTCAATACTACACATGGTACACTTCTTTGGTTTGGTAAATTTTCAAGAGCATGTCAGGGAAATTGGTGCTTCTTGATTTATTTGGGAGGTGGGGCTTGATGCATGGTAACATGGTAACTTCATACATTGATCAATTACCATTGCATGCATTGTGTTCACGAGAATGGATGAAGTTGATTGAGGGGACATGCTGGGATACCACAGGATCTTTGGCAATCAGCTCCTTTTCACATTGGGTCTCAATTTTACATCTCCAGCTTATGCTGCAGCATTGCAGCCTGCAATCCCTGTCTTCACTTTCCTCTTGGCTCTAGCATTTGGGTCAGTTTCTTCCCCTTCTAGAGCCACTACCCCTATTCAGATAAAAGATTTGCATCTTAAATTCCAGCTATGATTAGCACCTGCTGTAGTACTTATCGTTTCCCAGCTACTGTGACATTCTGCATGTGCAAGGAGAACAGATAAGTAATTGTGGTGAGAATGGTGTGGGGTTGCTTGTTTGACAGCGCAGAAAATGCAAACTGGCAGAGGATAGATGGCAAAGCAAAAATTCTGGGGGTATTGGTTTGTGTTGCAGGTGCACTGATTATGGCTCTGTACAAGGGCCCTGCCCTTCTTGGGGATGGCTTCTCTGACCTTAATCTGCAAGGGATTGCTGTGGCAGGAAAGCCTGCACCAGAGCCAATTGGTTGGTTGGCCACATTGCTCATTGATGCAGGTGTCGAACTATGGCACCTTGGAGTAGTCTGCCTCATTGGCAATTGCTTCTGTATGGCAAGCTACATCGTTTACCAGGTACCGCATTTACATACCTCATATTTCTACCACATATTTCAGAAAGATTGTTCTTGTGGTTTGCCATAGCCTTCTGGTGGTACACCTTAAGCATAGTTTGGGTGGGGGGAGAGTTTGAGGAAGAGTAGGAGTTTGGGTGAGGGGGTGGATATTAGGCACCACCTTGCCCAGAGCTGAAGTTTAAGTTGAGTCCTGAGGTTAGGGAGGCCTTGCAGGTCACCCCCAAGTCCCAATTGGGTCGAGGTCATGGAAATGTCTTTGTTCTGTAATGACTTTCCACCCAGTGATGTCATAGGAAGGCTGAGCTTGAATTTGCTCAACGTGTCAAATTTTGCATCCTCACTCCCAGTCTTTGCCGCCTCCACCACCTACTCACACTGAGTGTGACCACTTCGCTGTTTGAGTTACTCACATGTGCATTAAATGGCAGAGGTCTCTACAGCTCAATTGATCAACTTCTGGAAGTGGGACAGGACATCCCCAAGCCAAAATCACATACATACATTAAGGCCTTGGTGCTAGGTTCACCTATCCTCAGTCCATAGAAGATGGAAGAGTGGAGAGGGGTACAATCTTGACCTGATTAATGTTGAAGAGGATCAGTTTTTTGCCTTTGTCACAAAAAACACAACAAATGGTGTAATTTTACTTCGAAATGTTGTATAAAATTCTCACCCATTTGAACCCCACTAGTTTCAAACCTAATGCATCATTATCTTGTTCATAGCAAGAACATGGAAATGGTCTGAGTCTCCAGTGATTGCTATTAGCTCATACATACAGCTTGCTGACTGTAGTAAGGTTTTACCACAGAAGTTCCCTGGTTTGCTGGATCTGCCTTCTTGTACAGATTGACTGTGATAAGTCCTCAGCAGCAGTGAGTTATCTTCACACTTCCAAATCAGGGTGAAGAGGTGTGCAGGGGATTTGACCACAGGGTTTCTAGTTATTTCTTCAGCAATGGCTGTTTTTAATTTACGGAGAGACTTGTAGTCCATATTGTGTTTGAGGAATGGGACCAGGTTTTTAATGTCCAGGGTGAACAATGAACATGATTTGTCTTCTGCATGGAATTCCTTACTTTGATAGTGGAAGATCCATCATGCATGGACCACAACTCTGAATTTGTTGGGGGATTGAGGGTGAAGTTGTGAACACACATATATTGATTGTTGCTGTCTAATTAAATTGTAGGCACCTTTGCTGTCCAGCTATCCTGCACTCTCAATGACAGCATACTCCTATCTCTTCGGGGCAGGCTTGATGACACTGACAGGTGGCTTTTTTGCTAACGGCCTTTCTGATTGGACACTGACACACACGGAAATTGCCTGTGTCCTTTTTTCTGTAAGGTCCTTTCTTCTTCACACCCTCCCTGTATTATCAGTTGTTGGTTCTTGTGTACCCAGATTGTCTGACACATGCATATTCCTACTGTGTCCTGGTGCCTTCTGTTTGTATACCATCCTTACATCCATGAATTACATAAAAGGGTGATTTCCCTGTGCAGGGAATTGTTGCATCTGCACTCAACTATTGGCTGTTGAGCTGGTCAAACAAGATCTTGGGACCTTCGTTAGTTGCATTGTACATGCCTCTTCAGCCACTTGCCTCATCCATCCTTTCACGTATTTTTTTGAAGAGTTCACTTTACTTGGGAAGGTCAGTTCCACTTCTCCTTTTCTTATACATAGATTGGCATACAGAAGGTTGAAATCCAACAGGATTTAAGATGCATTTAGTACTGATCTGACCACTGTTTATCTTATCTTGATCTAGTGTTTCTAACTGAGGATTGCATGCAGACAATTCAAGCAATTTGATCTGTAGTACTGATTTTTCCCTTGTCAGTACAGTGGCATTGGTGGAGGCTTGATAGTTTTGGGCCTGTATTTAGTGACTTGGGGCCGATATAAGGGTGAGCGCCTTGCATTACCATCACAACGGCGGATGTCTGATTATATGAAGGGTCAATCATCGTTGAGGGTCAATGATCCGCTACTTAAGGTGCTTTATAACAGAGGGCCCTCACATCTTGCAAGCCCTTTGGTCTTCCTTTCTCGAACTTGGCATGCCCTTTCTGACTAGGACAATTTGTTCAGACTCCCTACAGAAACTCAGGGTATGAAAGCTTGTGCACTTTTTATGATTGGAAACACTTGATTTAGGTCCAACTCCCTGGAACCCTGTGGAGAGATAATGACATTGATCATCAGGGTCAGGGTGCCTCAAATTTACTGCTGTTAGAGCCCAGCCAATACCATACATGAGACTGGTATAATGCACTGCTAGATTATGATGATGCATATCTCGTTTTTCTTCATGCTTGACACAAGAGGTACTGACCATGCTCTTGTTCTTGGTTGAGTAAATGTGAATTCAGTTGACACAAGCAAACTGTGCTTAGTTCAAGTATAGAATTTATTACTCACAAACTGCGTCTGGGTTCTTAGAAGGATGAGCATTTGAGGGGATCTGTGCAATAACTTAATCATGATTACTTCTCATATGATACACAGCATTGAATCAAATGCATGTCAATGTGGCAGTGAGCGACAGGAGCTTTTTGGCTGATCGCTCAATATATGGACAAGACCAAGTGTATAATTAATGTTACAACAACATTTTTCAAACAAGGCATCCAAGGGATCCTATCAACCTTTGGAAAACACTAAGGGCTGTAGTATTTGTCCCTATCATTTAGACCCTACTCGGTAGAGCAGAAACTTGGTTATTGGAAGTCTCTCTGTCCATTTTGTGCAGTTGGGATGTCAGGCCATCTAGTATACTGCACAATGGATCAGATGGTTTCATTTTGCATTCGTAAACTGAATCCTAATCCATGCACCACTCTGATACATGGAAAGGAATACATACAGGAACTTGTTTGGTATCCAATTGTTGTGCAAAATAATTTGCTGTGGCTCAACATCAGTCAGCTATTTTCTTTTGCTGTCTAAGCTGGAGCTCTCTAGTCCATCCCTTCACTTTTGCTGTGACAAAATTGTCCAGGGCTTGTCAAACAAGCTCAACTATTTATACTGCATCATTCCATGCAGCAGCTCATTATGTACATCCTGCACTTCCCAGGCTGCCAGCATACAGCCACAATTCCTTCAAGGATTCCTGAATGGACTGGAAGGTGGTCACTAAATGTACATGCCAGTTAGTGACCACCTTCCCCCAATTAGCGGGGAAAATGGATTGAGCCAAGGGCAGACGAGAAAAAAAAGCAGACAGTACATTAGTATTGTCTGCAATAAGGACCCATTGCTGATTTGACATCCTCAGTTGCAGTAAACAGGTAACTTCAGGACAAAATTCCTCTGGCAAATTTGTGATCAGACAGTTATATAAGCTGCCAGAGAACTTTATTGCCATAAAAAGGTAAAGATAACAAGGGGGCTCATCACTAGTAGCTCTGCCTAGCAGGTTCAAACAAAATCATCAGAGATTGTCACATAGTTGGGTGATATGAATGTGAAATAAATTAAAAAAAATGTAGACTACAGAGTACAGCTCCGTTTCCTGCTTACTCACAATTTGGTTCCCAATTCAAGTGAAAATTGTATCTCAACTCTTACACAGATGTGAAGTCTCTTTACACTCTGGGTAGATCCAACAAAATTGGCAGTGTTGCCAGTTTTCTGATCACAAGATGGAAAGGGCATCTAAAGACACCATGTCAATTCTACCTGCTAATTGACTTGAAAATCCATACTATGTCGATCTAGTCAGACCAAAAATGTGTAAGAACCCACCCCACACAATGTTACAGGATAGAACTAGTGTTGAGCATACTTCTATGTCTGCCAAAAAAACAAACTTGAAAATTGAGGTTTGAATCATCATGCATCAGGAGGCTGGAGCCCCTCACAAACTTCCCTTAAATCTTGCAACCTCACCAAAAATGATACAATAGTTGATCAAGGTGGTCACTAACTGTCATGTACATTTCTCAATTAGACAGCTAAATCAATCACAAGCAGCTCATCACCAAAGTTTGCCACCAAAATAGAATCAGTTGAAATGCATCTCTACCATGTGCAGCATTTGGCTACCTTGAGAAAGACCCAGAACTCTCTATACCTTCTCAAATGAGGGCATTGGCTTTGTTCCTCAGTTAACTTTACAAAACAATGTTTGGAGCCTCCTTGGCAGCAGCTAGAGGCAGGCCCCAACCCTCAGCTGTGCAATGGTAGAGGGAACAGCATTTATGCAATCAAACAACCTAGCAATCTTACCAGTGGTTGTACATTTACACAGCTGAAGGTACAGCCTCTGCAAGCAACAGGTGACAGCTCAAATAGCTGCATTTCATGATAAGTCCATGAACAACCAGTCAAGTACAGTTATTTGCTTCCAGTGTGGTGCACTAAGAGCAGCATCCACCATGCTGAACAGAGGCATCTCCCCTACCAGCCCCTGCTCCTGTACCCGCCCCACTGCTGTAGCCCACCTTGATCCCATATGACTGCCACCCAACAAGCCTTGTTATACACCAAAATGGACGCTGTCCCTTATTTTCTCTCTACTGGTCAATGCCAGTGGTCAAAAAAGAATTTACAAGACAAAAAAACATAAAGAGTTCAAGGCTATGCTCTTTGGAGCAAGTGTGACTGAGATTCTCTTCCTCTAGCACTGCCAAGGTTACTACCTCCTTAGAGGTGGGCTCAATGTGTTTTTTGCAGTGCTCATTGCTTTGCTCTTGAATGAATTTGATCTTAGAGAGAGAGAGAGAGAGAGAGAGAGAAACATCAGCCAAAGCTGATGCAACTGAGATCTTCCTTGGCAGTTATATCTTCCCAGGGAAGAGGCTTTCCAGGGTGCTGTCCCTTTCTTTGGTTTGGGGGTGGGGGGGGGGTGCACATTCTGAGTTGTTTGACCCATATTAATATGTGGAAATTAATGAGGTCAAAGAAAGATTCTAGAAAATATATTCTACTCTAATAGATGTGGCACCTTGCACATAACTCACCTTGTTAGAGACATCAAAGATCCCCTCCTCAATCTTCTGATAGATCTTAGAAGCTATGTTGATGAATGCCTGTCCAGAAAGCAACCCACATCTCCATCACCAGTCCATACATGATGCAAACTACTCTCCACAGTAATCATGAGCAAGTATACTATGAAACTTACATCCTCCACGTTGTGGGCTGTCTTAGCAGATGTCTCCATGAACACCAAACCATTCTCTTTTGCAAACTGTTCACCTTCTTCTGTGCTTACTGCTCTTCTGTGGGCCAAGTCACACTTATTGCCTATAAGCATGATGGTCATGTTGGAGTTGGCATGCTGCCATGCATCCTCCAACCAGCTGGCCAAATGATTGAAAGTTTCTCTCCTGCATGTCAACTGTTTCCCATAAGGTAAATGCTATTAACCTAACCTTGGAAAGATACCATAGAAAGTATGGGCACAATAGAGTATGAAATTGCACCTGGTGATGTCATATACCAACAATGCACCTGCTGCCCCTCTGTAGTATGATCTTGTGATAGACCGAAAGGACTCTTGCCCAGCCTGTCCAAAATTGAAGGAGACCAGCACACTAATGAGATAACCACTTGTTCACACTCCAAGTAACAACATTGCTCGTAGTAGAGATCCTTCAGTTCCAAAAACTTCTCATCTGAACACCATCCTCTCCAGCTCATGCAGTCTTGTCAGAACACATTGAAGAAAAAGCATGACTTCTGAGTTAGGGGCTTTTCAAAATGTCTGTTTACTTGGTCTGAGTACATGAAAAGGTACAAGCAGTACTAAAGTTCAACCAGAACTAGCTCATCTTGAATTTGAATTCAAGGCCCAAGCTTTCTAAGGACATCGGGTTCACATAAAGGAAACAAATTTGGCCCTCCTACCATTTCTCACAAAACAGAACACTTGCAAAACCTAAAATCCTGTGGGACTCATAAGAACAGTATGGAGTAATTTGTTGCTGATGTTGATGGAGTCGACAAGCTTGTTGACACAATCTGACCTTATGCGAGGAACAAGTAGAGGACAACTCATTCAACTATGCTTGTTGTACGACTCCCACGCCATGTCATAGACAGAGTGATTCAGATGAAGCAGGAACTGTGTACAAATTTGCAAGTCCTATTCCAGCTCGTGTTCAAAGGGTCTCTACCTGTCCATCACCTAACCCTAATTCTGCTCATGTTGATTCAAGAATATAAAGCAACTGCACTGTTGGCACAGGATCTGCACACTTGTCTCACAAAAGCCACTGTAACAGGCAAATGAGATTTTGCAAAGGAACTATAACAGAAAATCCAACTATAAGGTTTTGGAAGAAAAACTGCAGCCAAAAAACTCATTCAGCAGTTCACCAAGCAAAACACCAGCACTACAACAGAATTGCACTCAAGAAGATAATTTTGTGGGATGGGGTTTTCCATTGAGGACATACTGTGTCCCAGATTTGAAGCTTGATAGGTTTGTTGTCAATAGTGATCATCCGTGCTCCAAACTCCACACCAATGGTCAAATCATGCACAGGCTGAAAGCGCTTGTCTGTGAACTGCAATAAGAGACATGATTTGCCCACACCTACACACCACAAATCTTTCACCATTTTAGACCTACAATGATACAGACACCAACTAGAAATTTTACTCCAATCCAGCAGCTATCCCCTGATCATACCCTGAACAAACCAATGCTTCTGGACAACGTGGGATGGGGGCCCTGCATTTCCTTGCAGCTGGTACTGCATCATCATGGGCACAAATCAAAGAACCATGCATGGCCTACTCCCAAAGCCTGCTGAAAAGAAATGCACAATGCTAACATTCAAAGCACCATTTGCTCAACCAACACCCACAGTACACAGATCATAAGGATCTTGGGTGTGCTTCTCAGGGCATGCTCTAGACATGAATCCAGAGAATGAGATGAGAAGCCAGACCAAATTCATACTTCTCACCTCTCTAGCTTCTTCATGGACAAGACCCAGAAAGCAGACTGCAAATCTCAGCCCACCTTTAACTTGGATATAACCACACTTGCCACAGACCACTGCTTGCCTGTGTTATATGAGCATTCTGGTCGGTATTTGACACTGCAATTTCTACCTGAATGCATCTCCACATCTGAAAATCTGAAGAAACCTCACAATGCTATGCAACATATGAACAACATACAAAAACCAGATCAAAAGTTGATGAAGTACATGTAAAATCTCATGCTGGGATTACGATCCACCAAATTCACATACCCAAAAGTATGATCCAAATACCATCAGCAGCGAATATCCAAGATAAAAGAACCCTACAATAAACAACCCTAGGTCCATTTTCCAGATGCGACCATGAGACTTCGAAGCCATCAACGTCCGACTCACATTCCAGAATCTCAAGCAACAATAAGATCAGACCCGGAAAGATCTACAGACCACCGTGCACAAGATACTAAAAAGATCCACGTCTCCCACACGGATATAGAACCCTAAAAGTGCGATACATAAGCAATCACGGATTCACAAACCATTCAAAAAATTGCTCTGAATTTCGCAAAAAAAGAAAAAGGGAATAGAAGAATTATCACACACCTGTGTCTCCTATAATGATATACTTGAAGAGATAAGCATACGACATTTCTCGCTCCGTCTCCTATTCTCCTCACCTCCGCCCCACTCTGCGCCTGCCTTTCTTGCAGAGCAGCAGGCATCAGTTTCACCAGATCCGCTCCCGTTTGCTCGATTCTGAACCGATTCCCGTGATTTTTTCGCTACCCACAACCCCTAAATGCGATCTTTGGAATGGGGACAAAACAAGATCATAAAAAGAACGCTCTGCTCGGCGCCTGAGGTGGAGCTGAGGGGCGCTTATTTGTATAAAGTCTTGGAAAGGACGTCTTCCATAGTGGCACAAACTTGTTGTAAGAAAATTCTAAGATGCATGTGTTGATGTATTATTCAAATTTTCAAACATGGATTGGAAATATGATTTTTTTTAAAAACAAAAGGGCGACATGGCTTGCTTTTTTGGTGGTGTGAAAATGGAAGTTAGGGTTAGGGATTGGGCTTTCACTTGATGGATGCATCTACTTTTGGCAAAGGAGAGGTGATAATTAAAAGAAATGCAGTTTTCAAATGGAGGAAAGTGGGATTGAAAATTTACCAAATCATTGGGAATTTGACATTAGAGTGCATTGCAATTGCATGTGTAGTTAATGTTTTGGCAAATGAAGGAGAAGCTCTTAGTAGAAATGGAATGTGTGTGGGAGCACATTTCTAGACGGTTCATTTTGACCTAGAATCATATCAAATGTGTGTGTGATGTTATGTATGTTCGTTGTTTGCAAATAAGAAGAACAAGCATGTTGGGCTTTTAGAAGGGATTTGCTATGGTGTTTTTGTTGATTGCATTTTTTGGTGTGCAACAATCTATTGTGAATTGTAGGGCACTTATAGAAGTTGACTATTTTGCTATGTAACTAAATCAATAGCATGTCTATAAATGCATGCATAAATAAATTGGAAAGTGTCAAGGAGTTGGCAACAATTTTTGGACAATCATAGTTTTGTGAGGAAATAGGAAAGTGAAACGGATGTAGGTTTTTTCACAATTGACGCGGGTGTTTTGTGTTTGTTTATCTTTGTGTGCCAAAATGGATGTAAGGGCTTAATTTTAAATCTACATCAATTGTGGAAAAACTTACATTGATGTAAGTTTTGTATTCGATTGTCCCTATGTGCCATAAACAGAACACAAATTTGATGTAATGAAAAGCAAACCCTAAAAGTCAACAATCATAATTTTTTGTTTATTCTAAACTATTATTCAAACAAGGGGCTCATGTCATCCCAACATTGATTATTTTTATCATCAAAAAATTTTATTAGGTGGGTGAGCCTCCCCTTGTAAGACTCTAAGTGTGTGAATTGTTTCTTGATGTAGTTGAAGCCATAAAGTTTGCCATCTTCCCTTTGTAAACTAATAGGTTGAAATTTGCCATAAGGGGGGTTACCTTGCCTATAATAAATAGCTTCAAGTTTGCCACCATACAAAATCATTTTAGGGTTTTTTGAATTGTATACAAATGATTAAAGTCATTATCTTACCATACAATTTCAAATGTTGGTGGGATAAATTATTGCTCAATTTTGAGATTTGGTTATAACTCTAGTGTTGAAGAAGCTATGGGGCACAAACTCTCATTCCTCTTGGTTAGAGTTGTCCACAATGGCTAATTTTTTTTTGACACTACATATTATTCATTATGTGGTTTCACTCTTGCACCACCAAATAGGTTAATCCAAATGGAAATCATGAATATATATATGTGTGTCCCCAGCCCCCATTTGCCGACTAAGTGACCAATTTTCAAGTGTTGCCAAAATGCTTGCTTGTACAAAATCCAATGAAAATGGGTGAGTATCATTACCATGAATGGCCAACCTATGGTTTTTTTTAATAATCAAGGAATTTATTTATTTATTCTAGTTTTGTTAAATCTATGACATGCCCCCCTAACTTTAGGTAGCAACACTTTAGGAATTTTTACATAATTATGAGTGCTTCTTCTTTGCCTCCCCCACCAACACTCCTTCACTCTAATACTTTTTTATTTTTTTGGGGGCAACAAGCCAATTTGATTGGCCCCTTGGTCCCCAAAAAATGAAACTATGGAGGCTCCTCAAAATAGAAGGTTCTCTTTTGATGTATAATTAGTTCCTCCCCTTCAGCCCGCGTACATAGGTGAAAGGAGAACAACATGTTGGGGAACATATTGGGAACCCATTAGGAACTTAGAGGGAACACCTTGGGAACACATTGGGAAACAAGGAAAAATGTAAAAAGAATTCCTTCCTTCGCCCCAAACTTAAAAGGAATAAAAGAAAAGTCACCTTGGGTCTTCCCATTGGCTGAAACGAAAACAAATCCGGTGCTATTGGGAACGCCCATGGTGAACACATTGAGAACGTGGGGAACAACTTGGGAACATGTTAGGAACACATCAGCAATTCCCAAAAAAAAAAAAAAAAAAAAAAAAACCTCTCCCCCCTCCCCCAAACCCAAATTAAAAAGCTGGGGCCCCCTGAGTGGATACAGCACCTTCCCATTGGCTGCATGCAATTTCTATTTCCAAAATTCCAAGGTGCCTCCCAAGTTCTTTTTTTTTTTTGGCAACGTGCCAACTTGATTGGCCCATCACTAAAAGTGAGGTGCTATGGAGAACACGTTGGGGAACACATGGAGAACTTGGGGAACACATTGGGAACCAAGGAAAAATGAAAAAGAATCCCCACCCCCCCCAAACTTAAAAAGAACCAAGGCACCATGAGTGCATGCTTGGGCCTTCCCATTGGCTGCATGCCAAAAAAAATTCCAATGGAATTTTTCACTATTTTTGGCCTCAACCAATACCCCTTGCAAAGAACACCCTACCTATTCACCTCTCCTATTAATTAGATGAGGTGTGTCCCAATTTATTTATTTATTTATTTCTTATTTTTTGCAATGAGCCAATTTTGATTGGCCCATCACTCAAAAAACATGAAACTATGAAGACTCCCCAAAACAAAAAAGGCTCCATTTTGAAGTATATAGTTCCTCCCCTTTGGCCGACCTATATAGGTGAAAGGAGGACACCATTTTTCCAAGGCATATATTGGGATAAAAGAGAGGTACTATGGAGCACATGTTGGGAAAAAACATTGCGAAATTGGGGAACATCGTGGGAACCCATTTGAGGAATTTTTTAAATTAAAATTTCCTTTCATTCCCCAACTATTACTTATTGTAATTAAATTTATTACTATTGGTGGGTTTCATTGGATGCTATTAAAAAAATAATTTCACTTAAAAAAATGTTGAAATTTGATTTCTATGTTGAACTATCAAATTTGTTGATAATGTTTGTTTTTTCTAGGCTAATGTATGTCATTTTTCTAAACTATATTATTTTCGTGTTGCATGACTCTTCTTCATGAACCTTTGTTTCTTTGCTTTTCCTCAAATTTGCACATTACACAAAGGCTCTTATCCCATTTCACTCATTAGTTTTTAATACTAGGGTTGCATTTTTACTAACAATTGATTTAAAAGCATTTGTCATGATAGACAATTTTTTTTTCTTTTCGAAACTATTTCACACAACATATAATCTTGTTTATAAAGCTTATAAACCTCAAATAAAACTTACAAATCAATTAACAAGAATAATTCTAATGGTCCCTTTCTCTTGAAAGGGAACAATTGTCATGTGCTTTGGTTCTCAATCCATAATCAAAATCTTGATAACAAGAACAAGCCTATTATTTTAAGTGTAGCACCTTTGTTCATCTAAAAATGAAATGTATGCACGACAAAAATTGTAGCAATTACATGTCAAAACAAACTCTTCATATGTGCACTTCATCATAAAAAATAAACTTTTTTAGTTAAAGATATATGCTATGGAAATATCATGTGTGGGTTTTTCCTCAAAGCAAGTTGCCTCATCCATATGTTTTCATCTATGCTTGAAAGGAGTAATCCTTTCAATAAAGAACACAAAATGATCAATGAAAGCTCTTTGTGGTTCAACTTTTTTAAAAATGTCGTATTACAAAAAAATTGAAATCAAACTTGGAGTCACAATTTTCAAAAGCTTTGAACATTGTTTATCAAATGTATGTTTTGTAGAATGTTTTATTTGTAAATACATAGTCCATGGTCAAAGTGGGGTCATGTTACCCAAATTGGCTCATTCATGATTAGGGTTCCAAAAAATGGAAAAAGGACATTGAGATTTTTTAAAACCTAGTTTTTACAAATAACATATATATATATATATAAGGCAAATTTAAATGATACAAATTGAATATTCCAAACCAAGATCATTCAGGCGATGGTGATGATTTTTCACAAGTGTTAAAACTTTAGGTTAAACCCAAAGCTGCAAAAAATGCTTGAATAATATTATATAGACAATTTGATAGATTTTTTGACATGAATAATTGCTACATGCGACCCACACTTTGGGTTACAAATTTTAAGCCTAATGAATACAAGCAATGAACCAAATGGTTTTTGAAAAAATGTTCTTTATAACCCCAAAGTTGTTTTCAGAAATTTCATATGTTTTATAATATAATCATATGCATCTAGTGAACATGATCAAATATAAATGTAAACATCATCTATCCATAATTTTTGTTTGACACCAATTGCATTATTTAGTGCATTCCCTTTTATTCTTTTGGTAAAAAAAATTGTAGTTTGGACATTTGATACAATAAATTCAAAGGACTCAAAAAGACATTTATGTAATATCTAAATTATTTTAGGATATTTTATAAATAAAAAATCACATCATTTTATTTATTAGAATATAACAATCCATTACAATTTTTTAAAATATCCTTTAAAACTTATACACTCCTTTTTGGTACCCCAATTATGGATGGACCCCAAATTAGGCCCTCTTTCATGGCCAAAGTTCAAAAAACATTTGGGTAAAAAATAAACCTTTTTTTGCCCCAATTTTTTTATTTGAAAACATTATTGCCCACAACAAAGCAAATGCAGATGATAGAAAAAGAACATGTTCACTTTCATGAATAATAGGCTTGTTGGCATTTGTTTGTAGAAGGCCCATGGAATCGACTTGCAAACCCTTAGAATCCAAAAAATGTGTATTCATGCAAAACAACTAGTTGATCTTGTAATTTGCACTCGTGAACTTATGGTGCAATTGTGGTTATACACTTGCCACTTGAAAAGTTCACAATGCCAACATTAGGTGCTAATGGCATGTAGTGCTCTTGAGGTTGTTGAATATCAAACATTTAGAATACTAAAGATTTGATTGATATGATCATTTCAAACTTGAAGACAAACAATAGTCACCTTCATATCATTGATCTTAACTTTTTCCAAAAACACATATTGTGACACAACCAACAATCGATTTTCATACGAAAACAAATGACAAATGACAAAAAGCAAGAACAAAACATATACCTTTAAATGGACATACACATTAAATGTCAGCATCAAAGACTTGAATGCTTGTATGAGGCTATATGATAATTACAAAAACCTCACAACTTACAACCTTAAGCAACAATGACATTTAGAGGCTTGATTGTTTGTTGCTTGTAAGCAATGGAATAGGTAACCTACTTCACAACAATTGTTTCAAACAAATGACACTAGTTGCATTGAGAAAACAATGACACTTGACATTGTAAAAAAAAAAGAGAAAACGATGACCTAAACCCTAAATGGAAGGTTAGACACAATGGAATAGTTAGGGTTGCAAGTTTTTTTTAAAGTTATAGTTAGGATTAGGTTATATTTTATAATCTAGGTGATATTTAGGTTATATAGACATAGCTTCTATTTATGTTGATCTCTATTGACCTAGACTCCCAATTATATTTATCCTTGGCCATGTGTGAGTACCCCACATGCAAAGCAGGTAGGCAAAGCATGTGGGAAAAGGGTTGTGCACTTCTTTAAAGGTATGTTCATTCCAAGAAGATAAGTAAAGACATATGATGAAGCATAACATATCCGGCGGGTATATTCAAGATTATTATTATTATTATTATTATTTTAAGTTAAAAATAATAACATGTACCTGCACAACAACACTGGTGACCTTCACCATCATACCATACTATAATGCTGCCAGTTAAATTTGGTTCAAATTGTGGCTCCTAGTTCAGATGTTCCATAGAACCAAAACTCAATCACAAACCATGGTTCATAAATGCTAAGAATCTAGTTTTTTACCTCCCAATAGTGTCAAAGTGGCTAAACTTCTTCCATAAAGCCATGCATGCTGCTTGCCAGTTGCCAACTTTTTTGGGTTCCCAAGTGGCCAAAGAAGATAGCCTAGTACTCACTCCCATCTTAAAAATAGTTTGGGTTTTAAAGGCCTCCTTGGAAGTAAGTACCTAGTCATCAATTTCTTTGAATATGTCCAAACATAAAATGCTGATATAACTACTACACACTTCCTTTTACTGAAATCCTTTATTAAGCCATGCATGTAGGCAAGGACTTTTATACATTCAATTGGGTCTTTAAAACACTAAACCCTAAACCCTTAAAACAACTTTAAATATTAAAGTGGCTTGAACCTCATGTACAGAAATGAGTGATTTTCAAGCACACTAAAAAAAATTCATTACAAGGGGTGTGTCACACTTGTGGCCTTGCCATTTACATTTTAAAAGTATCTTAAGGCAAAGGGAGAAGAATTATGGAAATTCAAATATTTCACAATTCAAAAATACAATCTTCAAAAAAAAATCCTCTACCAAGAAACCAAAATCCTTCAAGATATTATTATTATAACTCTATAAATAATTTCAAGTTTCAACACGAGCCAAAATATCATCTTTCAGAAATCCTCACATAAAAATAGACCTATTATTACCTAGGGGCCAAAATCCCTTAAGCTACTACTATACTCTATAATGAAAGGCCAACAATAATAAGATACCTATTAAGTTAGAACTAATTAGATTATCTAGTTTGGATTGAAGCTTTAGAAGTAAGAAATGGGAGACAAATGATTTCATAGTTTTGCTTATTTCCAAAGATTTACTTCATTTGTTATTTTATTTCATTCATGTGTAGTTTTGGTTTAATTTTAATTTTAATATGAAACTAGAGACCTGCAAAATAAATAAGTTAATTTTAAAAATGAGATCAAATTTAAAACTAAGTACGGTTAATATAAATATGGCGTGGCATTCACCTTGTATATATATTTTTTTCTATTACACCTTTGATTTTGTCAAGTTTTTATTGTGAACATCACCTAAGCTCTAAACCCATAACATTCATTCATTCATTGATTCAATGAATGTAATAACTAAGGAGAGTCTTCCTAGAGGGATGACATTTTAAAAACCCTTGATTCTGGAAGTCCACCACTTGACCTTTAGTTGGGTTTTCCATAAAAAGGGAAAGGGAGAAACTATGCTCTATCCTAAACCCTATCCCCTAAAAGCTTCAAAATTGTGGAAGCTTCAGATTTAATAATATCTTTCCTAGATTTTATGACACATAATTTGCTCACCAATGAATCCTCCTTAAAGCACTTAATTGGTAATCCAATTAGTACTAACTATGCAGGCTACATGCCAATATACTCAAGTGGTTTAGCTATGTATCAATAATCAACAATCCATGTGTATCTAGAATCTACCTAGCTAGTAGTTAACCAAGTACCTTAACTAAGTTAACTTTTTTGGTTGTATTTCTGTCCCAAAGCCTAACCATGGTGGTTAGCTATGTATCACAAATCAACAATCCACTTGTATCTAGTACCTACCTACCTACCTAGTAGCCACCAAGTGCCTTAACTAAGCTCCAACTTCCTACAACTTAGGTCCCCTACCTACTTCCCCTATGTTTTCCTTAGGCAATTCCATAGGCTTGTTTTGTTGGGGTGATAACCATTGGTTATGCACAAGCGTCAGTTCTCAAATACCCACCTTGAAAACCATGGTTATATTGTTTACATAGGGTAAGTTATATAGGACTCTCTATTTTTTATTTTCATTTTCTGTTTTTTCTGTTTTCTATCATAACCATGTTTATACTTAGGATTGGTAACTTCCTACTTGGATGAAATTTCCGACCATTTGGGTAGGTTATTAAAATTTTGAAAATTTTAATACCCAGTCCATAGGGGTCTTTCCAGTTCTTGGAATGATATGTGTACCAGGTGAGTATGGTTTTTTATTGGTTTAAAAATAATTAAATAATTAAATAGTAGGTTAACTCTACATGGGTTGATAACCTGGTGTTTTCTCAATAACTTGGCCAACAATGGTGAAGACTTTAGAAGTGGAACCCTAGTAACATTGTGAAAAACACGGTATTAAAAAATAAAATTGAATTCCTCATATGGATCATTATAGTAATACCAAGATTTGGCTACACTCAAAATTGGGTTCTCAAGGGATTTATTTGTAGCTCAAATGGTGAGCTCATGCACTAGTAATCTTTAAACCTTTGATTAAGAAGAGCTAAAAAAAATTTGCTTATAGAAATGAAGTTTTGTGTTTCATATTCCAAGTTCCAACTTTTGAAAGCCTTTTCCTAAGTCTAAGATGGGGCCCTTTTTGAAACGCACTTTTCCCTCAATATCATAGTCTCATATAAAAGCATTGATCAGAGAAATTTTGTAATGTATGTGGAGGGCACCTTAGATCCGTGAGCATTCCTTATTTTGTAATGTATGTGAAGGGCACCTTAGATCCGTGAGCATTCCTTATTTTGTAATGTATGTGGAGGGCACCTTAGATCCGTGAGCATTCCTTATTTTGTAGGAGGGATCTTATGTGTACCCATAAATTCTTTGTGTTTTTTTGCATCCCATTTTCTTCTTCATCAATGGTTTTGGCTTCAGCTGGCCCATGTGTGTTGTGGCTAAGTCTTCCAGTACATCTGGACTTGTATCAGAAAGTCTCATTCATCAGCTTGTGAGCAGAATGCCTGCCTCTTTCAGGTTGCTCCGAATTTGTACCAGAAACTCACTGTGTTTGCTTAATGTCTGCAACCACACACGGGCTGTCCTACACTGATCCCGAATTAATGGTATATTAGTTAATTTTGATCGCGATGGGAAGAAAAGATCATTTACATATGGAGGCTTAAATCCTCAGACTTACGGCCAAGCAATGAATGAATCCCAGACACGCTCTCTGTCTTCTTGGGTAGCTCTGTACAAACACAAATTTTGCAGTAAAGCACTAAAGGCCAAGTTCAAAGTCTTTGTTCTAAACTGCTTTAGCAGGATCATCAAAAGATCAATGCAGACTGCAAATGCACAGACAATGGAAGAGGCTGCAGCACGAGGCAGTAAAGTATACTTGGTAAGCTGGGCTTTAAGAATTGGCCAAGAACTGTCTAAATGTCATACACTTGGGAGTTTTTTTTTTCCCCTCTCTCCTGCAGTTTGCTGGTGATTGTCTCTTGACATTTGACGAGAAATTTGTCTAAACATTTGTCATACAATTGAGTTTTTTTTTTTCTTTCTCTCTCTCTCTCCTGCTGTGATTGTCTCTTGCGATTTGATCAGAAATTTGTTCGTAACAGTAAGTATTATGTCATCTCACAAATCCAGATTGAGGTGGACTTTAACAGAGTACCCAATTTGTTGAATCTATTAATTAATTGTCTGGTGCATCCTGAAGTTCAAGTTTGTTTTGGTTTTTTTTTTTTTGGGTTCTTTTGCAATGTATCAATTCAATTGGTGCATTGGAAAAAAAAATTCTGAAACTTTGGACACCCACCCAAATAGAATCATACACTCCCTACATAGAATTATCGAAGAAATTCTTCCCTTTCACCCACCTATGTAGGTTTATGAGAGAGTTCAACTTTGGGCAAACGATATGGGATAAAATTGTGATGCTAATTAGGAACATATTGGGTAACATTTTGGGAACAAGGTTGGAACATGTTGAGAATGCACGAGGAACTTGATGTGAACAAATTGAGAACTTGATGGAAACACATCGGGAAACATTCTTGCTGTTGTCGTGTGGGGATTTTCACAACCTTTTGCCTCCTCCGGATCTGGTGAATTTGGGAAATTTTTTAGAAAAAAAAAATCCATAAGAACCTTCACAATACTTAGTTTTTTTTTTTTTTTTTTTGGGTCAAGTGGTGAAATTTTGCCACAAAAAAAGCACACAGGTCACTACAGTTTTATGAAGATAAGTTATTGAGTTAGTTCTGGAGTGGGTTGGGTAGAGTACTTCAAGAGAAATGATACCATGAATGACTTCACACTCACACTTATAAGCTTATTACTGTCTTGGGATGCAATCTTTGGGTGCAATGTGTTGTTGTTGGGAATGCAACAAAAAAATAGCTACATCAAGATTAAAAAGAATTGCATTGAGATTTCGTATATGCACTGTGCAGCATACAACCTGATTTATGAAGCTTGTTGTAATCAACCTATCTGTGGTCACTCCATTAATTTGAGAGAGACAGCCATGAATTCTCTCTCTCTCATGTTTTAACATTGGATTATCAGAGGTCAGCTTAAATGCCCAAATGATGAAGGCATTTAAGTTCTCAACACTCAGGCTACTACATTTGAGCAATGAGAAGTTGAGATCCATGTGACTGGCAAAGATTCCTGCTTTGTTCAGCCCCCAGGAGCAGGAGGAGGATGACGTTCTATCTTTTTTTTGTTTGTGTCATTGAAATTTGTGCAAATCATCTTGAATGCAGCTGATGATTAGGCTCTCTGGAAGTTTTGGTTTCTCCAAGGATTTTGTTGCTTCCATGTTGCACAGCTGATGATTGATTAAGAGGATGTGTGGAAGTTTTGATTTGTTCAAGGATTCCAAATTGCTGTAGGTATAGAAAGAAAGACCCCACAAAACTTCTTATCCTCCTCACAAATTATAAGTTATAACCCTCCTATTTTTTGTTCCAATAAGGATCTTCTCGGAGCTATGGCATCAAGCTCCAGCTGACCTTACTTACTAAGGAAGACTGGGGACAATACTCACCCACCCACAAGCTTTAGACTACTGGAATCTGACTATCCCAAGTTCCAACCACCAATCTTGTATGGGTTTTCTATCCCATGCAAAAGGCCAAACCTAGAAAGTCTTTTTCGAAAGTGGCTAAAGTATGATTAGATAATGCCAATTGAATTGGGTTTTTCCTAATTTGGGACTAAGGCTTAGATGCTTTGCAACAACTTATTTTGCTAAAAATGCTTTTTGTTCCTTGAATTTTGCATCCAAGCTTATTGGTTTCACAAATCTCAAATATCTTGTGAAAGCTTCATGAGGTTTGGGGAAATAGAATATTCACAACTACCCTCCCATGGTAGTATGCGCATGAAATGGAGAATGCAAACTTCATTTGGTTAGAGACTCAATGGAGCTTTACTTTGGATGGAGTACACCACTTGAATTGATACAATGCATCTCATGCATTTTAGAAGATAATAACTTGGATTTGACAAGTGAAGTGTGCATGCCCCACATGTTGAGCTCATTCTTATCCAATTCCACATGAGGCAAGAGATGAAATGAAGATGTTGGTATGATATTGAGTGGCATTGCCTATCTTGAGGATATGACATGCATGCAAAGTTATTGCACCAAATTTTCAAATACTAGTGAATCATTTTACAAGAAATTTGATGGTCATGGTTGTAATTTAGAATTTAAAGAATGTGTGCTTTTCTATAACATATTATAGTCTAAACATGCACCAAGTGTAAACCATAAATTCCAAAAGTTAGAATTACAAAAGGCAAAAGTTATGAATGTGACCCGACTTGAGAATGTAATTTGGAGAACACACTTATCCTTCCTAGCAAAAGAGGAGCGATATTATGCCTTATCCTTAAGATTGCAAGGGAAATGATGCTTACTTATTGCAAGATCCTTTGCACTCTTAAGGAGTGAGTGTAAGAACCCTTTCCCTTCACAGACCTTGCATTCTATATATGCTTAAGTTCACAATCACATTTGCCTTGAGATTTACAAAGGCTAAACCAAAGGGGTGCCGGACATTCCTAAAATTGGGTCACTTGTCAATCCATTGGATGATTCATCTACTAAGCGCAAATTTCAAGCCATTCTGTTCTTGGCAGAGGCAAAAGATGAGGAATCTTTTCAGGGTAGTTCTTTTCATCAAAGGTAAAAGATTATTAGTACCCCCATGGATTGTGTCCATTAGATTTAGAGAGATTTTGTTTGCAGGCTCCCGCTCTTCCTTTTGACCCCGTGGAGGAGCCTGGACACTAGCTCTCTATCCACTTTCATTTGCTTCAAGCACAAGAAACCAGTCAGAGTGTTACATGTTTGATCTTTACCCTAAACTATGATAAGCAACTTGCTTGCTCGTACCTTGTCAGAAAATGTGGAATATAATATATATGTGCAAATTTTCTGGAGATCAAAGGCCACACTTGTCTTTAACAGACTGTGTTAGCGTAATCTAGCAACACTATAACTTACACTGGCAAGCATTATGTCACAAACATTTGTTATGTGCTTAAGTACAGATCCCCCAAAATCACTCCACAAGATAATAATCTTCTGATCAACATGTGACAAAGTATCATGAGTATCATCAATCTGAAATTGTTTTTTATCTTATCTTAGCAACGCATTAATCTTCTGATCAACATGTGACAAAGTATCATGAAAGTATCATGAAAGTATCATCAACCTCAAATTGTTTTCATCTTATCTTAGCAAATGATGCATTAAACAACGCATACATCCAGAGACAGCATAATTTTAAAAAGCTTTAGTTCAACATCCATCCAAGCACCAAAAATCTTCTGATCAACATGTGACGAAGTATCATGAGAAGAGGAGTTATCATCAACCTCAAATTGTTTTAAAATCTTATCTTAGCAACACATCAACAACGCATGTTGATGCATCCAGGGACAACATAATTTTTAAAAGCTTAGTTCAAACATCCATCCAAGAACCAAACAAACAAACCATTATCGAACTCAAGCAGCTGGAAAGCGTACTCACTCAATCAGGATCAGAATTATATAAAAAACCTTAAGACTACGGAAAAGAGTAGGTAGTCAATCGGAAATGGACAGTTTGGTAAAAACCCATCATGAGCATTCCCCACATTTATGAAGGGCATTAATGAAACTGATGTACAGTTTCACAGGCTGAAGCACAGTTCAGATCTTGAGTCTAGATATGGTGGCTGGTACCAGGCAATGCCTATTAGGCTATGTACAACTTATTTTGCTTTGTGGATTTGGAGCTTTGGACTTTGCAAATTGTTTTTCTCAATCTTTGCTAGCAATCTGGGTGTTTGAACTCTTGTCCTTCAATGGACAGTTTGAAACCAGCAAAACACAAACACTTAAATGAAAACAATACAAAAGAAGGTGACAACTTTGTGTTCCTGTCACTAAGCTAACTAACCAGGGTGGTTATCTGACCCCCAGCACCTACACACTGACACCTTCCATCTTCTTGAGTGAGAGACTCTTGGAGGATTATAATTAATTATCTCAGGAAATGTTTTAAATTTGGATTGGGAAAACACCCCCCCACCCACCATTTAGTATGTGGAATGGTATATGATTATAACTACATGGATTTTAATATAATAAACTAAAATAATATTTATTTCTTGTAACTACTTGTTCATAATATATCACTTTATAAATAATTATAAATAATTATATTTAATAATTATAAATTACACTAAATAGTTATTCTTACAACATAAGTTAGAAACAACACTAGTAATATTGAGGCTTTTTTTACATGTGTTGGGTGGGTTGCGTCCATTTCGACATACTAGTTGGATATATTGGTATTAAGGTTTTTTCAATTTGGACATTAGGTATGAATGTAAATGTTTAAATGTTCTTGAAATGGACATATTAGGTGGGTCTATATAATAACTTACATGTTTTGAAAACTCATGTGTATCAACATGAATAGACAATAATCTCATACTAATTGGTATGGGATATATGTACTTTGGTATCGAATATTCACATTGACATTTGATCTAAAAGGTGAGGAAAAAAATTCAACAAACAACGCCATGTAACACAAGACAAGGTGTGATAAATAAAAGGAGAAAAGTAATTCAATTCATTAATATAATCTCAAAAGCAATCGACATTTGATATTACAATTTCCACACATTCTATCAATATCAAATTGACCCAATAATTCTTACACAAGGCCTACAACCTAACTCATAAATATCTTCTAAAGTGGACATATACATATTGAAAAACACAACTTTTTACACACATGAAATATAAATAGGAAATCTCTTAGAGGATAAAGCTATGGTTATGGTTAACTACAATGGTGGTGTTGGTGGAGGCAAACAAGTAACCAAGTTTTTTTTTTTTTAAATCCATAAAATAATGCCAACTAATTTTGGTTTTACATACTAGGATGCATATTCA
The DNA here is from genome assembly GCA_963920785.1 of Sphagnum contortum. Taxonomy (NCBI): domain Eukaryota; kingdom Viridiplantae; phylum Streptophyta; class Sphagnopsida; order Sphagnales; family Sphagnaceae; genus Sphagnum; species Sphagnum contortum. Next base: position 12,232,072 of record OY987282.1, read on the forward strand.
AACCCATCAAAACTTCATATATAAGGTCAACACTAATTTTTACCAATGATTGGCCAACTATTGAGAAAACTATTGACATAATTAATTTTAACCTAGTACGTAATTATTGATTTTTTTGTAAAAGTTGGTAAAAAACTACTTGCTAGGTATGAAACATATAAAGAACATGGAAGCCTTTATGGGTTTGTTGTTTAATTCTTAAAATTTGATAACTACTTGGACGTTTGGAATTTTCATTTAGGTAGGTTATCAATATTGAAATCTTACAAAATTTAATAACTTGCTTGCATTTTTCATCCAAGCAAATTATCAATCCTTAAACCATGTACATTTTTAAAACATCACCTTGCATTTCAAATTTGTCCATTGCTATTAAAACCTTTTTACAAAAAAAAACATGAGCTTTCTCCCATTCCTTTAAACAAATCATTTTTCAGAAAAAATTACCATTTAAAAAATGTTTGCACTATGTTTTCAAACTCAATTTTCATCTTGAATTTTGTCCACACCTAAGCAAACTTGGAGATATTCAAAAAGCTTGAACATGAGGACTTGTAATTGCCAAAGTTTTACATGTAAAAAAATGTATTGATACATACATGAAAAGATGTTTGCAAAAAAGGAAATTTTGATTATCCTTTTAGGTACGAAAGGGTTCATATGTTTTGGAACCATCCAATACAATGTTCCATTTTGAAATCCTTGTTGTAATGTTTGCCATATAAACAAATAAAGAACATTTATTTTCATAAAAAAAACCTTATAAGCTATGCTACCTAGTAATATTAGAAACGGTTGTCAAAATGGGTATTTGGAAATCAACTATTATGCATAACATGTGATTATTACCAAACAAACTTGTGTAAATAAAAAACCAAGGGCATTACTTTCATAATGAAAGTGATAACTAATAGGTCTAGGTTTTTAGGGGAAAAATAATTGATACCCAATTTGGCTCAAATATAAAAATGAAAAATAACCTACCTAGTTAAACATACATAAATTGGTCTTGGTTTGGACAATTGTTTTGGCAACCAGTAGGTACTAACATTAATTAAGTAATTTTTTGAAACTTTCATATGAGCCCAATATTGGTATTTTTTCAAGCATGATATTTGTTTAATGTATGGGGTTCATGTGCAAATGAGTGAACCCAAATGCCACAAATGATGTCAATTTTAAAAGTCCATTGTCAAGAAATTCTTCTTAGTTCAATCTAGGGTTCTAAATAGGTTAGACAATTTAGGGGAGACTTTTGATTGTTAGTTTTTAAGTGTCATTTTCATTTTTTTTTCTCATAATAGGAATAATGCTATGGTTACACAAATGGTGATACAATTGGCATTGCCCATTTGACATCTTTTTGTCATTAATTAAGTTTACAAATACATTTTGTTGTTATTTTGTGTTGTTTTAAGCCTACCAACAAGGTTGTCATGATGAAATCTTGAACTTGGACAATACCCATTTGAGGAGTATATTAACAAGAATATCACAAATGCTAAGGAGCTTCAAAACCAAGTGCAAAATCTAGCTTGAAAAATGTTTATGTAAAACCCTTGTATGGCAAACCTTTCATTTTTCATTTTTGACAAATGTGTTATTGTATCTCACAAGTAAATTGTTAAATTTTATGATTTTTGCAACAAAGACCTTAGACTATACACTTTAAGCCAAATAAAGACTCCAAAAAAAAAACGAGGTGGAGAAGTTGTTTGGACTTTGTGTGAACAAAAATGGGTATCATTATTATTTTAACGATAACATGGAGTTCATTAAATGTGTAGAGAGGGGTGTGCATGATAATGCATCAATTTGCATAAATACCCAACATTCAATTTATAAACAAAGCAAGGGTCCATTCACGGTTGGGGTACCAAAAAAGAAAAAAAAGGATTCAAGAACTACATTTTAGAGCTACTTTTTACAAATTACATTTACATGAAACAAACTTAAGTGAGAAAAATTGAATAGTCCAATATAACATAATTCGTGTGTTAATGGTGATTTTTCATATTCATACATAATTGTGTATGAATATTTTAGTTTAATGCCAAAAATGTAAAAAATCCCAAAAAATCCCAAAATGAGTTTCAACCAAACATGTTTTTTGGCAAGATTATTTCTTACACATGTGATTTGCATCTAAAGCTAGACATTTTGAACCCATTGAACATAATTTTTTTATCAAATGGTTTTTCAAATGAGTATTTTGCCTTGTAGCCCTTTCCTTCAAAATTTCAAGGCTTTGAAATTTTTGTATCATTTGGTTTTTCATCAAGTTCATCCAATGAACATGTACTTTCGTAGAAGGGGGCATGTTTTTGTTGTACAAAAAATTTGAAATCAATTGTATGACTTTATGCATTCTTTTTTATCATTTCTTTTTAAAAATGTACTTTAGACATTTGATTAATTTAGTTTACAAGACTCAAATTGACATTTACATAGAATCCAAATACTTTAAAATACCTTTATTAATTCTAGAAAACATATTTTATATATTGGCATACAACAATCCACTACAATTATAATAATACAATATAAACAAAAATCCAAAGTTGTCCTTTGCAATCGTTTTTGGTACCCCAATCGTGAATGGACTTGCAAAGTCTATGGTTATTGTTTGTGGAAGGCATGGCAAGGATGTGAACTTGGTGCTTTTTGGTGATTGGAAAAGTCAAGATCAATTTCATAGGATACAAGCACTTGTAACAAGAAATCAAATTTGACAAGGAAGCTATAGTGACAAAGTTTAAATCAATGGTGCCATCAAGCAAACCAATTTTGAAAACCAAACTTATGTGTGAAGTGGAATTGTTGAGAATCTTTGGCCAAATTGCCTATCATAACACATTATTGAAGAAAGCAATTTTGAAACAATAATAGGCCCAACATGAAATAATTACCCATAATTTAGTCATATTGAACCTATAAGTTGTTTTATTAATTGTACATCAACATGGCCATTGCAATGACAACCACATTATAGGATTAATTTACATGACAACTTGCTTTTTAAGTTGTGGCAAATCAATTGTGGGAAAATCATCAAGCAACATTAATTTTGTGGATGAGACCAAGAAACATGAATAAGGAAAAACCGAAACAATATTTTGACACTACTTTGCTTATGGATCCCAAATGCAATAATCAATTTTGGCAAGTGTGGTAGAGGACTTCAAGGAGGAGCAAGTTAGTTCTCCTTGGATGGAATGCTTAAAGCTAGTTTGGGAGAAAGTCATGTCCTATATTGTGGTGTTAACTAAGGTCAAAAGGAAAAAAACCATAAGAAAGAATATGTTGTTTGGAATGAAAAGACATTTTGGTTAAAATCTAGCTACAAATTAGTCCACATCATGAAAGGGTTGAAGTAATTTTGTTGGAAACACATCAAGGATTCATTGAGATTTTGCAAAAAATGTTGTAGGCCCAATGTAATTATTCTGTCGCAAAATAATACCTACTTGAAAACCTTTTTCCAATTTCACAAAGATTTTTTCAAGAAATGTCCATTCAAGGTCTAGTTGAGGATGGCAAGGAGTTGGCAACCCAAAAGAAGTTATTCAATTACAACTCTAGGTTATACACCAAATTGTATTCCACTAATATGTGCGATGAAGTTGTTATGGAGGTTAAGTGAATTTACTTTGATTGTTTACCCATTAAAGTGATTATGAAATGAATGTCATTTTCACCAAAAGTTTAGCATTGGAAGAAGTCTCCAAAGCAATAACCTCCTTGCCCATGAACGAAGCTTTAAGATGGGATGGGATTCACATAAAATTCTTTTAGGAAAACATGGAAGCAACAACTCTTGATTTGTTGAAGGCTTTTGAAAATATCTTGGATCATGACAAAATGGATGGTCATTTTGATCCCTAAAAAGGGTGATACATTTTTAATTAGAAATTTGTGCCAAGGGTGTGATTATTTTGTTGGGTTAGGTGTATATAAAAATCTTGCAAAAAAATTGGCCACTAAAGTTCTTTCCTTTTGTCATTAGTCCCAATTATACTAGATTTGTGAGATGCCACAATATTCTTGATAACAATGTTTTGGCCAATGGTGACACAAGACTTAACCACAAATGGGCCCTTTTTGAACATTTTGACATTTTCATAGACATGAATTTTTACAACTTACATGATTTTGGTAAGAAAAGACTAGTTGGTAGGACATGTTTAATGAAATATTTTTTAATTGTTTTGGGTAGTGACATGTTGCACTTGGTAATTGTAATTTTAAAAATGACATGGATATTATGAAGTCCCAAGGTAATATGATGTGGATTGACATGCCACATCATCATGTAACATGTTTAAATTTTTATTTTTTTCAATCATGGCTTGTAAATTTTTCACGCCATGCCATGATTTATTAATAATAAAAATATTATTTTGGGATTGAAAAAATATTTTGAAGATATTCATTACCATCATACATATTTTGTATATCATATTTATACATGATACGTCAATGTATATGCACATTACATACATTAACACACATTCATCAAGGTTGGAACCTAAGACTTTATGGAGATGCACCAAATTCTTCACCACCAAACCACTTCAAGTCTTTGATAAATTAAAAAGAAAGTTTAATTTTATTATCTTTGATATGAAACTATTTTACAAATTCAAACTTTAACATACATTTTCTTTTTGAAATTTTATTCAATAATCTATTCATGAAAATAATTCTAATTCTAATTATGCAATATGAAGGGTTCAAAAGATTTTTTTTAAATAACTTATTATGAATAAAAAGAAATCTAGAAATTTTTGTTGTGTAAATTCATCTACAATATTCATAAATGGGATTGAATTCAATGTCAATTCAAAAGTGCTTTCATTAAATCCTCAACAAAGATATTTTTATTGTGTAAAATATATGTTCAACTTTTGAGGAATTGTGAGTTTTTTTTTCCTCAATATGATTTTGTACAATTTTTTAAAAATAATTTGTGATGTTATTTGAATTGTTATCACCCATAAGTAGTTTTACCCATATTTGCTTATAGAAGAGTTATGGAGTTGCAAAATTGTTTAAATCCTTCAATATTTCTTTGAAAAAATAGCAATTTTAAAATTGATAAAAAATGATTTTGGGGGGGGAAAACCACTATTTATGTTTTCACCCACTTTAAATTGGCAAAAATTGGTCACTAGAAGAAAAATTAATTAAATAATCAATATAATCATTTTTTCTCAACATCATATTGTTTTAACAACATTAGTTATAAACTAATAAAAATGATTAGTTACACAACTTTGAAAAAAAATCACAACATATTATTTATATATATTTTCTAATAATGTAGCAATACATTTTACCTTTGTAGTAATAAAAGAAACATAAATTGGTGATATTTTGAAATTAAACAATTGGATTACCATCCCTTGGCTTTTAATCAACAATATTTTTGGTTTTATATTTGATGGAATGTTTTTGCAAGCTGGTGGTTCTTTTTGGGGAAATATATATAAAAAATGAAATTTCAAAGAAAAACTTTGAAGGGGGTCATTCCTTTGTAAATAATAACAATACGCGAATAAAAATGTAAGGTGTTATATATTAATTATTGGGTAAAAATAACGATGTATGCAAAAATATATCTAAAATCATATAGATGATGTAATAATTGATAATTAAAATGTATAATTAATATGTTTTGGTTTGAATATATGTATATATCTTTTAATTAGGCAATAATAAGGTGAAAAAAATAGGTTAAATAATCATATAATACACTCCAAAAAATGTTTTGTTTGATGCAAATGGTTTAGAACTCTAACACTCAGTGATACCCTATGAAAATAATGCAAGTTTAATGAATTTTTGTTAAAACTTTGATATCACAAATTTGAAAGAATAAAAAGATTATTCATAATGAATAATGATTAATAATTTCAATGTCAAAACCATAAATAGTTCCAACATCAAATTTACTTTAAACTCATATCAACACACACACACAAAGATGTATATATAATTTTTATAATAGGTTCTAGGACTTGTAGCCAAAACATAATTAATTAATTTTTAATCAATGATCATCATTTGAACCACACCACAAAATTGAAAACAATAATAATAATAATTCATTGATGTCATTATTATGAAATCACCATTTACTTATTTTTATATTTTTTAAATAATTGAAAATTCTCATCTTTGAATACTTAGACATAAACTAGTAACAAAACAAGCCTAAAAAGAATGATAAATCACAGTATATATATATATATAATTTTTAAAAAAATCTAACTAAGATTTATATTTATTATACATCAAAAGATAAAATGGAAAAATAATTTAAGGATTTTTTTTGAGGTTTTATTATTGTGGCATCATAAACATTTGTAATAAAAAACTTGTCCAATGATGAACAAATCAAGGTAAAAACACAATTTTAAATTTATCTAAATGTACAAGTTTGAACATTAATTTTTTTGAATATAAAGGTCTACATGGACCTTAGACTTTGGATATATGAACATTTTGACTTAATTTTCAATTCAAATATTAATGTGAAACATAACAAAATTTTATACATTCATTTAAAAAATTTATGGTGAGTGCAAAATGCAATTAGATAGTAATGGATTTAACACATTCGAAATGAATGACTGAACTCATGTGCAAATGTTGATAGTTCAAAAGATGTGACATATTTACAAGTTATTGGATGTGTTTTATTAAATTATGATAAGCGTAAAATGCAACCTATGAACAATGGTTTCAACATGATACAAATGTATGATTCAACTAATGTACTATGTTGATAGTTGAAGAGATGTCAAAAAAATCACTAACCATTATATTGCAATGTGTAAATAAAGTTAAATGTTACCTTAATTTCCACATCAACAATTTAAAATTATTAAAAAGTATAATAAGGTGAATTCTTGTGTAAGTGCAAAACGCAGTTTATGAGTAACATTTTTTACTTGTTATCAAACCTTGATTCAACTTATGTTAGATGTTAATAATTGAAAAGTTATTAAAATAATGATTAAACAATATTACCAATCTTGCAAGGAGTCTAGGGTTGAAATATTTTCCATGTCAAATTTTTTTCATTATTATAAAATTCAACATGGAGGGAAAAATTCAGTGCTAGTGAACAAGGTAGTCATTGTTTTCACTATATGGAAAATTATGCACAAATAACTAGTAAAAATTTTCATTTGCTATTTGTGCATAATGGTAATAAATCAAATAATGGTCAAATTGGATAAGTAGTTGCAATGGGTGGTAGTGGAAAAACCTAAAATTTCTTCTTGTGTTTGCAACATGTTCTTTAAAATATTTATAATCCGCCTAATGAATTACATTACTTGTGTTAACTTTTTTTGAATAAATATGAATTTCTAAAAGTGTAAATTTTTTGTTAGATTTTACATTCCATTTTGAAAAATGTTTAGAATTTCAAATCATGTTAAAATATGATAATTAACTAAAGCTTTAGTTTTTTGTATCATAAGCCACAACTTTGTTCATATGTCATACACATTTATGACCCATTTACATCTAGCAAACTATTTTTGAAATTTCAACATTCTAAAATTATATTTTGAATTTCTAAAAGTTTCAAGTATCACAATTTTTTTAGTTTGAATGTTTTTCATATGTAGATGGTAGGTCATCACCATTTCAAAAATTTCCCATCAAAATTTATTTATTAAAATAGTCCTTAGTGTAGTGCTTTACATAATTGATTTTGGGGTGTTAAAATTTTAAAATCCTTTATTAAAATCAGAATTCAATTTATTAAATTAATTTTTTTTTTTTCAAATTCTTCAACACTCATATAAATCATTTAACACAAATTTCCTTGATCAACATGATACTAAAATGACAATACATAAATATGTTTGAAAAAAATAACAATTTTTTAGTCATCTGACATGGTTTTTAGTTCATTTGACTATGATCGCACCCAATGAGGCCATGGAATGAGTGGAAGTTAGCAATCAAAAGTTAATGGCATTCAATTCAATTGATTCGGGTTCCTTTTTTTAATATTAAAAACGTTGGGCTTCAATGACACATGGGTCAAATGCGTATCCACCTTTTATCTAGGAACCATACCCTTGATGAAGATGAATGGAAAGTTGGGTGAACCTTTATGTCTTTCAAGATTGGTAAGGCATGGTTTGTTCCTTTTTTCCTTATCTATTCATCTTGGTGATGCATGCCTTAAAGTACATGTTAAACCACTTTCAATTTGGAGCCAAGGGGTTCACTTTGCCAATTGGGGAGGTACATGAACAATCCTTTATTGATGATATAATGTTTTTCCTAAATGGGTGTGCAAATAACTTAGAAAAAGCCAAATCTATTTTTGATATGTTTTGCACTTGATATGTTTTTTGCAAAACATATGGTGCCAAAATTAATGGGCCAAGTTTGCCAGAATTTGGGCATCTAAGGAGCCTTATGACATTAATTGGGTTGTGAGGATGGAATGAAATGAATTTCAAATGGAAAAAACATCTAGTATTTGGGTGTGCATTTAGGATTCAAGGTTCCCAAGGTAGCCGACTTTGATAGAAATTCTTACACATTGTGAAGGCCAAGTTTATTACTTAATCAACCAAGTTGTTTTCTTTAGTAGGCATAATATTTGTTGTTAATAAGGTATTTCTAATGATAGTGTGGTTCATGGTAGCATGTTGGAGTCCCACTCCTAGCATGTGTGTTCAATTCAAAGGTTTAATTGTGTAATTTAATTTGGGAAATTGTGGCAAGAAGATGAAAGCCAAAGTTAAATGGGATACATTCATCTTGTCACAAGGCATGGGTGAACTTGGAGTATTTAGTCCAAAGCCCAAACAAAAGCCATTTTGGTGAGATAACTCATTCAAGTTTTTGTTCCTAATGAGGAGCCTCGGAAAAACTTGGTGTATTAGAGGGTCAATTTATCCTAGCCAAGTTGGAAGGTTTGGCAATGTATGCCATTGAACTATACATGCTTCTTTTAGCTTTAGATAAATTTAGAAAATCATCTTCAAAGTTTTGGGTGACCATTTTGGAAGCTTGGTGAAATGTATGGCAAGGTTTGAAGAAACAAAACCTAGCCAATATGGATGAAGTATTCAAGTGATAAATATTTGGTAATTCGTAAATTACAAACTTAGCTGAATATTGTTTTCGATTCAAGGACACCAAGATACGAAGAATTAAGATAAGGGCGAAAGCACACTAGGGTGTCATAATTTCAGCAAATTATAATCCACTTTCAAAATCATTTTTTAGTGTAGTTAAAAATTGAATATTTATATGATATGGAAAATCATTTTTTTTTCATTTAAAATTTCAAATCATGATGCTATCAAACATATTAAAATATCACAAAATAGTTTCTTTTAAATGCTTAAAAGGGCTTTTAAATAATTATAATTTTTGGAATTCTAAAAAAGTCCATAACATAATAAATTAAAATCACATTCCATTCATTCAATGGATCTTTAATTTTTTAAACATTATCAAACCAATATTTCAAAGTTTCAAACAAATGAGACTAACACATTGTAAGATTAAAGTCCACATTCATGAGTTTTCTAGTGGTGACAAAAAGTGTTGGCAAAATTCAAAAGTCCATTATTTATTGGTTATCCATAATTTTGATTTGATTTTTTCATTCTTGGAAGGTTGATTATGATAGCTTTAAATAAATGAGGCCATTTTTCTATTATTTCAATGAATTTTATTTTATTTATTTTCTTGTATCCAAGGAATACATGAAAAACTCCATTGTGACATCCATATAAGGTCACTATAGTGTGCAAACACCCATAAGATGCACCCAATTCATCATTAGTCGAATGCATCCAATAAAAGTTGAAAATCTTCAAAACATGTGAATATAAAATGTGTTCGCAATAACAGGAACCAATTTTGCATGCTTAAGATTTTTTTCTTCTTAGAATGTCCTAAGAATATTTCATTTTGTAAGTTGAAAAACTCTTTAATTTTATTTTATGAACTAAGAATATGTTTCATTATAATATTATGTAAATATATGTTTTAAACATCTCCTTCAAAAGATGTAATGTTAAAAAAATCTCCCCCAAAATATGAGTCTTTATAATGTCTTTAAACATTAATTAAATTGCATAATAATTTTTTTGCCCAATATTCTAACCTCATTGAATTTAATCGAGATCATACCGCATATTTTCATAATATATTGAAAACCTTGTGATATAAACAAATTAAAAACTTGTAACATTAATATAACATTAAAACATGAAAAATTAAACATTGGTTGCATTTATTGTGGCCCTTCTTAATGTGGACACACCCAAAAGTTTAAAATGACAATGCTAAACATGCTCAAAATGTCATCCTACATTCAATTCCTTAGGATTTGGGCAACATGCCAATTTCATTATCACTAGGGGAGTGGGTTAACCAATAATTAAGTGAGGGTGTACCTACACCAATTTGGCTATATTCCATCACCAGGGTCCATGAACAACACCTTGGAATTCAAAAGTAGTAGCTTTGGAAAATTGACTCCCATAGGAAATAATCAACTTTTGAATACAAGTCTCAAACACCCAAGGGGGATGTTTAATGTAAAGTTTGAGATCTACGTGTGTTAAATGACCATTTTTAGGGGGGGTATTAAATAATTGTCCAACGAATTTTTTATCACCTTATTATTATCTAATTTTGCAATATATACATATTAAAGCCACATTATATTAATTATAATCCATTATTTCAGATTATTACATACCTTATGTTATAATTAAGTTGATTATTTGAATAAAATGCACCTTATTTTTTTAACTAATTAACTTATGATTTTTACCCAACAAGGAATATACTATAGGTTGTATTTTTACTCATGTATTTTCTATTTTTTTTTACTAGTGCCCCCCCAAGCTTAAACATTTCGACCACAAACCATCAAATTTTCTAAACAAAACCCAATTTGTTGGGGAGTTTACTGAACTTAAGATGGTCTACAACCATTGTGCCCCAATGCAACCCACATCACAAAACCCATTACCAGCTTCTTCATCCACCTTTTCTCTAGACAACTAACTACCATTTTTTTTTTTCCACTTCTTTTTCTACAATAAGTCTTTTTGTTATGTTCACATTTTCTTCCACACCTTTTTTTCTTGTACAAATATTCATTACATGGCCAAAGAACTTTTGCTTCTTACAACCACAAATTTTGAGAATCTTGATTTTGTTTTCATGATTGTGTTATTGGTGATGAGGTCTATCCTCTTTCTTTTCTTGTTTCAAGTGTAGCTCATACATACATACCCATAAGAACAAATGGAAAAAAAAACAAAGTGGAGTGGATCTATGCAAGATATAATGTGTGTGGTTCATGTAAGTGTTCATATAGATCTTCTAAAAGTTGTAGAGTCCATATTGTTGGGTTTGATTTGATTTGATTTTTTCTTTGTTTGTTTGTTTCTCAATCTTGAAAAATAAGGGAATGAACACCAACAACAATAATGAGATTAGGATGATTCATCTATTTCCTCAATGAAAATAAAATTTTACCAATATTTCCACAACCACTCAGTGCAAGAACATGATGATTTTGATTACTAGATAACTATTGAAGTCATGTATATCATAATTGAGATTTTTCAATTTGACAAATATAGAAAGGAAAAAAAACACCACAATATATTCATGACAATGAAACACAATTCCAAAGAAAAAATTGTGAAAATTGAAAGTAAAAAAAAAACTAAGAAATACCAAAACTAGTCAACAATTCAATGGGAAGCAATTGTGTTAACATTAGTAGGGGAAATGTCAAGTGGATACATTGTGATGCAATGTTGTAAGGACAATTGTAATGCTTTTAATGTTGTGTGCGACATCGCCATAAAAGAGAGAGAAATCAAGTGAGTGGGTGGAGAAAAAACATTCAACACAAATCCAACACAAAGTAAAGAACAAACAAACAAAAGACAACAAAGAAAAAAAGAACACCATAATGATAGGACATTTGGTGAAGATGGCAAACATCATGTTGTTGCCAAAGTGGGAATTGCCAAATAATGGGTCTAATCAATATTTCTTGATGTTAAGGTTGTGGTGTGAAGTTCAATTATAATTTCTTCCTCATGTTACCATTGAAAGTGCTAATTGTGTATTGTGGTGGAGATGTTCTTAGGCATGTGAGAGTCCTCATTCATCACAAGTCATCTAGACTCTTAGAATTGTTGTAAGATGATTCATAACATGATCAATAAGGCATTCCCTACCTTTTGGGGACAAATCCCTAAGCTTTATGTGGATGAAAATGGATTGTGTTTTTAAAGGCCAACTTGAGAACTTTTTTGGGTTATATGATAATGTGAGGGTGCATTAAAAGAAATATTGTCATATGTAATTAGTCATTTTGTAATTGTGTGCAATTGGTTGTTGCTTTAACTAAATTGGTCATGTTTACAATTACAAAATAGGCACCACAATTTTTTTGGGCTATATGGTTGTGTGTGCAAATAACATGCAACAAATGGTGTACATATGGGTTAATAAAGTTGGTATATGTAGGTCAATATACCTAATATATTTAAGCTATATAAGGTAATATACCTAATAACCTATGTTAGGTAGCATATGTAGTCAAGGTCAATATAATTAAGTTAACTAATTAGGCTACTATATACCTAATAGGCGTGTTTATTTTTATTGAATTGAAAAAATTCATTAGTGCAACCAATCTTGGTGTCACAATGTCACTACAAGAAGTGTAACCAATGTTTATTTTTTCATATTTTAAAGCTAAAAATTATATAAATGTTGCAAGTCTTAATGTGTTTATATCACAAGGTTTGTAATATATATTGGAAACATGTGGTATGATTTGGATTAAATTTGATGAAAATATGATATTGAAAAAATTCATTAAACAATGTAATTAATGTTAAAAGCATTGTAAGGACTCCATTGTTGGGGAGGACTTTTTAAACACGCCTTTACATAATAATGTAATTTCACATCTTTTCAAGTATTAAAAATGATTTTTTTCAACTTACAAAATGGAATATTCTTTAAATAATAAAAAGGATTCCCCTAAACATGCAAGATCAATTCCTCTTAATGTGGACACACATTAATATATCCAAACTAATACATATTTAGGTATTAGGTATATTAACATAATTTAGGTAGCAATACAATAATAATAATAAATAATAATTATTATTTATTGATTATTATTACCCATAATATAGTTAGTATTGCATAGGTACTAGGTTGGTCACACTTGCAACTAAATTGTTTATCATAAATATTTTGTCTTCCATTCTAAATTTTGTACATTATATAAGTAAATGCAATAGACATTCACAAACCAAATGCAGTTTGGGATGTGAATTAAAAAGATTCAACCTTAAAGAATAAATCCAAAAAAAAACTAAAAATTCCTAGAACTACCTACCAACCTACCTAGATAGGTGTCATGTGTCAACATCCCATTGATATTAAATTGAACAATCCAGATTTAAATAATTAACTAAAAAAATGATTAACGAGCTTAAAATTGTCAACTATCACCAAATCATTAACCTTCAAAAAATAGACACATGTCAAAATTTGATTCACATCATTTTATAGGATGATTAAAATATTATTAATTTATTAATAATATTGAATTTTGAAATAGGGATCAAATGCCATGTGTCACTATATAATTGATTGTCGAAAAATGAATACATGTCATAAAAAGATGTGTTGCCATTTTAGTTGCACATAATTAGTTGCATGTACAACTTCCTAATAGGAATTCAAATGGATGAAAAGTTTAAAATGATGCCATATATACATATCAAATACAATATATGTTGAATGCAATTGAAAATAAATTGTGAAACTTGGTTTTTCTTGGAGTAATAGAAGATCATTGTGTATGTTGGGCAACAACCTTCTGGATGGCAAATGCTAGATCTGATTATGATCATTTGTAGTTTCTAATTAGGAGATTGTGGCACGCATCTACACCAACAAATGTTGCCACTTTGATATGGTTGATTTTCAATAAGGGACTTTTGATAGGCTCCTCACTTGCTAAAATGTGGTTGGAGTCTATTTATCCTTTTTGGAGGATTGAGATGGTGGAAACACCACCATATTGTTGAATAGATTGTCTTGACATACAATACCCTTGATGCATGTTCCAAGACATGACTTTGAGATGGAGCCACACACACCCCTAGCTACACTTGGGGCTCAACTTTTACTCAACAATGGAGTGGAAGTCATTATTGTTGCCAACATAAGTGTTGGTAGCAACAACTTTGTCTTTGAGCACTAGCCTATGAACTTACTAAGTAGCATTTAATTCTAATTTTGATGGTCTTAGAGAAGTGCACTCAAGTTTAATGGTCATTATTCTAGAGCAAAAGTTCTTAGGTCTGCTTGGGTTTCTATTATGCAAAGTGTGCATGGCAACTTGGCATGCCATCCACTTAGTGAAGGATTCTAGGCTTTTGAGCGCTTGAGTAAATTTTGAGAATGTTTTTGTGAGGACTTGACATTTTTGGGAGGTGCAAGGACTCCATTATATGGACCCTACTTCCTCTTGTGTATTTCAAACAATTCTCTCAATAAAAGGGATCTGCTTTCCTCCTCCCCCACATAGGGTTCATTGCCACTGCCCAAACCAAACCAAACCAAAACCACCCCCCATTGCACTCTTGGTAATATTGGAAAGCCCTTGTTGAAAAAGGGTGCACCCATGTGATTTCATAATGAACTTTCGACCAAGAGTGCAAGAGTTATTAGACATTGAACTATTGTCATTGGAAATTCAATAAAATCATAACTAAAAAAATTAGGCAAATTGTGTGTGTGTGTGGGGGAAGGGAGGGGGGGGGGTGGGGTGGGGTGGTCTTTTGCTATTGTCCAAAAGCCCTGGATGAGTAAAGATTTTATGGAGATGATTACAGAAATTGGAGACCAAAGCTAGAGGAGGAGATATTAAAAATTTGGAAAGGAGCTTTTGTAATGAAAAACTGCAACTAAAGTACAAAAACTGGTTTTTGAAAGGAGAAAGTTGTTGGCTAACGAGTTCACACTTAGGCCAAACAGCAGAGGCAGCACTAGTAATAATAAAAGAAGAAGAAGAAGAAAACGTTCAAACTTCAAGTAAGATAGTATAAGTTAAATAACCAACCTCCCACTAGTATAAGTTAAATAACCAACCTAGCTAGCTAGCTAGCTAGGCTACTAGTGTGGGAAGAGAGAGAGAGAGAGAGAGAGAGAGAGAGAGAGATTCTAACAATGTGAGCTAGCTGGATGTGTGAGGCATAAGTTAGATTTGGAGAGAGGACAAAGGAAAGGGCGGGTAAAAAGTAGTAGTGCATTAAAGGGAGGTAAATTCCAAAAATTGTGAGACAAAAAGGGGATTGGGGGAGGGGGTGAGGAGGCCTGGGAGTTGAGGGGAGAGTCTTATCTGACAGGCATTATGTAATGAGCATCAGGGTCACACATGATGATGGGGGCAGCACAGCAGCAGCCTGTTGTTATATGAGTCACTGCAATCTCCACAAAGTCCGCAACTCTTCTCCACTACAGCCTTCTGGCTTCCTCCCCCACTGCAGTTGTAGTCTTGAGAGAGATAGATAGAGAGAGAGAGAGAGAGAGAGAGAGAGAAAGAGAGTAGAGAGTGGTGAGTCCAGTATAGTGATCCTGGGGTGTTGCCCTTCTGCAATCCATCAGGCAACCTCCTAGCTTTCCACATTCATCAACTCCCTGCTGTTTTTGTCTGTGATCTCATCTGCTGCTGTTGTTGCAGGCTGCAGCTTCTTCTTCTCGCGCGCAGCTTTGTCTTTCTTGAGTCTCATGTGATCTTCTGCAGCTGATTAGAACTGAGCTTTGTCTTCAAGTCTGTGATCATCAGCAGCTGCTGCAGCTTCTCGCGCTTTGTTTTTCTTTCTTTCTTTCTTTTTCGCAGCTCTGGTTACTTATGGGTGATGTTAGCTGCGTAGTATACTAGCTAGTGGTGGCTTTGTTTGTTTGTTTGGGTTGGGCTGTTGATCTGTGTGATCAGCTGCTGCGTCGATCTTGCTTGCCGCGTCTTTCTTTTCTTAGTCACCAGCTACATATTGGTGAAGATATATACTAGTGGTAAAGCATTTTTCAAAAACACCGCGACATCATCATCTTCTTCCTCCTAGCTAGCTCCAGACTCCGCTTTCATTATCTCTGGCACATGGTAGAAGTGTCGTCAAGCTGCTGCAATGGGTTTGCTTGGTTTTTTTGTTTTTTTTTTCCTAAAGTTTTTTACATTGCCGCGTCGCTGGAGCTTTTCGAAGAGCTTAGACTACAGAAAGTTGGTTTTGTGTCTCTAGATCAGTTGATGAGGTTGGCTTAGTCGATGTCTACTCAAGGGCAGTTCAATCTGATCTCGTTTTCTCGAGCTGATCGCATTGGGCTTGTGCTCTTGATATTCTCGTGAAAGCCTTAGGTCTCCATCGATCCTGGAGCTTTTTTATCTGTCCAGCAGCTGCAGCTACATGTCTCCTACTACTTTAGGAAGAGCGTTTAGCTGGAAAGGCGTTCACAAAGCGTACAGGATCATCCAACTAAGCCTCGCTAGTTCCTGCATCACGTTTCAATCTCTATCTTTCTGAGTCTTGAAAGAGATCAGCAGAACTAGGGCTATAACTGCACTACAGAGTGCACTAGAATGCAGCGAGATGAAGCGCAGGTGATCATGACGAAGAAGATGAAGTGATCAGTGAAGGACAGACTGCGTATAAAGTACTGGTCGGCCGGCCGACCGCAATGGGTAATGGCGGATTGACAGGATGCAGTGTGACGGATCAAGAGGCTGTAAGTGTGGTGCATCCAAATGGCTATGTGGAGTACATACGGAAGCCTTGCAACGTCGACGATCTCCTGCTCATCTACCCAGACTACTTCGTTAGCAGGTCAATTATAGCCAAGAATCGAGGACTACCGCCAAGCGCCAAGCTCGAGACAGGCCAGACTTACTTCTTGCAACCTAGACCGGGAATTCGCCCAGCTGCTGCAGCAGGTACTCATCAATTTCTGCGTCCACCAGTTTCCGCCTCCTCCGTGGCGCACACCCCAGCTGCTGCTGTTCCACTCACATTTTTGCAACACTTGAGGGTCGACAATCAGTGCACAACGTCTTGTGAAGAAGATATTCTTCACACACGAAGGTCGAGTTATATTCCTGCTGCTGCTCATGTGCGCAGCACCACGTCCAGCTATAACCAGACATGGAAGAAAGCAGGTGGCGTCGCGGAAAGTTACGAAGCAGCTGCAGTTCTAGAACAACAGGCTGGTTGGAAGAGCAAGATCAAATGTGCAGCAGCTGCTGCGAGTCGAGAGATAGAATCGAAACAGCAAAATGATCAGAGGCCGCAGCTGATCCGCCACCAGCAGCAGGCCGATCACCATCCCACCACCGCCAGCTTACCTTCCTATAACATTAGAGCTTCAGCAGGATCATGTCTTGTCAAATTTACTTTTTTTCAGGATTGTTGTGCAACCCTACTTCCAGCTAACGATCACTGCAACAACAGATTACTACTGGAACAACATCAAAAGGAGAAGAACATGATGACTAGATCACTAGCTGGCAAGAATCGAATTATTGGCAAACAAACTGAATATATAAATTCGATTAGCGTGCCCATGAGCTGCAGCAGCAGACCACATCCTTACTCCAGACGATCATCAGCTGCTGCTCGACACTTGAGGAGATCAAGGAGCAAGTCTTGGCAGCCTGTGCTTCAAAGCATCTCTGAGATGCCAAGTTCAGTAGGACTCCATGTGTCTACTACTTCTACAGACAGTAGAACAGGAAGAAGTGGCTACGTCAATTCTGCAAAAACCTATGTCGATTGTTGCACAGATGATGATGATAATAGCACTACACCTCAACTACTGTCTTACTATGTTGATGCTGCTAGGCAACTGGAAATCAGTTTTGAAGCAAAATGTAGTGTCTACACAGCTTAGAGCAAAGCTCCAGCAGGTGCTTTCTCACATCCAAGTTTAGATTACTTTTTTTCCAACCACACCCATGAAACTGAAACTGGGACCAGTGGAGATGATGCTCTTAGAATATCATGGACATGGCTGATAGAAGGTATGACAATTACCCAGGGAAAAGAAAAGAAAACATTGAGCTTACTTGCTCAATACTTTCATCACATAGTAATTTGCTCAAAGCAACAATCTAGAATGAAGTTAGAAGAATTGTACAACATTCCCCCCCTAGTCCCATTGATCTTCACATGCTCCAAAATACGCTCAATGTCCTACAGTACAATCAATCAAAGTTGGAAAACGGGTTGGTTCACATTTCCAGCCACTGTTTGTTCGTTTTTGTTTTTCTGTTGTTCCCTATTCTTTCTGTAAGAACAACAGCACACCTGCCCTGACAAGCTGACTTGGGCAACCACCCAAGTGAAGCTCAGTGGCAGAGGGCCAGCAGTACTTTCAATTGCACACCAATGGGTTTGAAACTTTGAATGCAAATCTTTTTAAAGTCTTAGGGTACCCTAGATACCACAGATCAATCATCTCTAAGATTGTAATTCATGTGTGTTTCTTCTGGATCATATACTTACTACATACTGTGCTGGGTGGCTTGAAGTAGTTAGCTAGCTGCTGCAGCTAGTGCAGGTAAAGAACAAGTTTTATGAACTTATTATAATACATCAAGTCAACTCTTTTTTTTCCCGCCAGATTGCATTAAAATTGCCATCACTTAAAAAATTTATTCCAGTATGTAGGGATATTGATAATAATCAGATCATATTTAAAAATCAAATGTAAAATTTTCAAGCAATAATAAATAGGATAGTGATAATAATTTAAATTCTATTTCCTTGCAATGATGAGTTTGAATCTTAGTGAGAGCTTGCAAGACATGTCAAACTTTTTATTCAACAAAACAACATTAGAACATGAACAATGGAATTTCGCCCATCTCCTTGCATGACTTGCTTTCTGCTACTGGTGATGGGTTTAGGTCCTAAGTTACTTGATTTTCTTATGTTAAGGCTCCCTCCCCATTGTGAGTTTTGCACTTTGAAGTGCTGTCTTTTGTTTGGACTTTGATCCTTTCTTTTTTTTCTTCTCTTGTTCACTTGCCAGGTGTTTTTTCCTTTATTTATTCAAAAGTACATGAAGCACATAGGACACAAAACAATGAACCTGTGAAGGTCAATGGATGGAGAGTATTATATCCTGCCGTAATGGCTATGTTCATTACTACTACCTATTATCACTACTAACAAGCGACTTGTGAGTGTTTTTAATTGCATAGGTAAGTGAATGAAGCAACTGAGCTAAGCAGCATGGTTAGCTAGGAAACTGGAACCCAAGAGAAAAAAAACTGTTTCCTGACCTTTTACTATCCATCCTGGTACTGGTGGGTTCTGATCCAGTACTCTTGCCCATACATACATACATCTCTCATACTAATTTGATTACACCCTTTCTGCAAGATTCTGTTACACGCCAACCTCGAATGCCGATATGGCAGAAAGCTGTAGCAGACACAAATCCAACGCCCTGCCTCCCTCCCTCCCTCCCTCTCAGTCACTCCTTTTCTATCATTTTTGTTGTCAGCAAACTTGGTGTTCATGACGAGGACGATGACGCTCTTTCTGTGCACAACGCTGACCTCGTGCACTTCTGGAGCAGTTAAAAGGCAATGCTCCCCCGCCCCCTTCCCCGCCGTGTCACTTGGCTCTTACACCCAGGATGGATGGACTAAATTGTCCAAAATGTTCATCCACCAAAACAATAAGGGGTGTGTCACACTGTGGATTTGCCATTTTACAATTTTTAAAAAAATGTATGTTAAGGCAAAACAAGAAGAATTATGGAAACTCAAATATTTCACCATGCCAAAATACAATCTTGAAAAACTCCTCTAAAAGAAAGAAAAATCCTTCAAGATATTATAATTCCGTAACTAATCTCAAGTTTCAATACAAGCCAAAATCTTTTCAACTTTCAAAAATCCTCCTATAAAAATATATAGACCTAGTATTATTTATTACCTAGGGGCCTATAAAAATCCCTTAAGCTACTATAACTCTATAATGAATCTAAATACAATATCCTTGCCTTGGTAAGCAAGGCCAATAAATATTGCAAATAGGTATTACACATCGTCACAATACCTATTGGACATAATGGAAAATTAAATATTAGAGGATAGCAAAAGAGAAGCACAATTTTTAGTTCTTGGTGCTTTCGCTTAAAGTACTTAGGAAGAAAAAAAATTTACACTAAAGGGATGTTAGATCTTGTGTAATTTATCTTCACAATAGGGAGGGTGTATTTCATTTCAACTTTGCACAATGTGGACAATCATTATTTATAGGTTTGGCTTATAAAGTCATGCAAGTTCATCTCAACAAATTATTTGACATTTATCTTGTTTGATCTTGTCTATTGGCCTATTTCTTCATCACAAATAAGGCTCTTAAATGATTAACACATCACCAAAATAAGGTCTTCACACAACTCTCACCTTCTCTAGGCTCTTTACCTTGGTAAGGCCCTCATTCTAAAGTTTTATTTTTACGCCAAATAC
Organism: Sphagnum contortum; assembly: GCA_963920785.1. Classification (NCBI taxonomy): domain Eukaryota; kingdom Viridiplantae; phylum Streptophyta; class Sphagnopsida; order Sphagnales; family Sphagnaceae; genus Sphagnum; species Sphagnum contortum. The sequence continues at coordinate 12,252,662 of OY987282.1, forward strand.
AATATAATTTGTTTTTAGTGCTACTTATACTTCCCAAACCTTGAACCTTATGAACTAACATTTCAAAGATCCTCTCATCAATGGGTGGAAATTCAATATAACAAAACCCTTTGTTCCTTCTATTAACACTTATAAAATTGTATATTAAAAAATTTAGGAACAAATAAGTTGTTAAAATAGACAAAAAAAATCCCCAAAATGGATGGGTAATTTGTGTTCAACTAGCTTACATCACAAAATACTCAATGAAATATATTAAAATATATTTAAGATCTAAATTTTCATTGTATGTTTTAGGGCACCATAAAAAAATATATTCTATTTTCTCTTCGTTAAAATATATTTGACATAAACTTGAAACAAAATACCAAAACTATGGAAAATAAATTTCATTACTAGTATTTCAAAATACCTATTGAAAACTTATTTTTACAATGATAATTTTGAAATCTAATGCATAATAATGATGAAAAACTATTTGCATTTGATCATTCAAATAAATAAATTCAATGTATACTAATTAGATAATGGATGTTCTTATTTTTTACTTATTTTTCAAGTAGGCAACCAAGGTAAGAAAATTATTTCATTTTATCATGCTTTCACCCCTCTAAAATACAAAATGACCTCCTATCATCATTTGTCATCCATTAACTTTTTATTGGGTCAATTTGATTTAATGAACCTGAATAGTGAAGGCAGCTTGGACTTTTTAGGGTGAGAAATAAAGGGATTTCAAAACACAAATATGAAAAGATAATTAACATTGACTTATAAAAAGGCTTGAAACTCAAAAGGAAGGTATAGAAGGAAAAGGGTAAGTGAAGGCAAATGTTTTGTTACTTCATTTGTTTAAAAACTTTATTTGAAAATATATGTTAGGTGTTTCATTGTATTTCCCTCTCGTGAAATTTATGGTTTACTTGCAATTTTGTGTTTTATTATGTGATATATACTATTATTTATATTGCAAATAATATAATCTGAAGTGGAATTATAACGCCACATTTTTTAAAAATTAAAAATAGTAAAAAGTAAATAATATTGGTTACAACCTTTGGTAGAAAGATGGGTAAAAATATTAATAAAAAATGATCCTTATGGGCCTTATACATGAGCATATTTTAATCAAGGACTTACATTGGACTCATATTTATGGGCCAATTAACTATTTCAAGTTATGCACAAATGAAAGGTAATTTGATCTCACTTTGGACAAAACACTAAATTTTAAGGAAGTGGATGCCAAATAATATAAATGTTAATTTATGGAAATGATGAGTGTTCTAGAAGGTTAATAGGTGGCAGAATATTGTTGGCCTAGAATTAATGAATGCTAATATCTATTTGATTTATCCATCATCCCTTCATGTATTTAAAAGGTTATGGGTTTAGGGGTTTTGGGTTCAATCTCCATTTCCATACTTTCATGTTGTGAGTCTATCATTTTTTTGTTAGGATTTTATATGTCATAATGAACTTATGATCAAATAAACCCATGTGTTGTTTGATTGTGGAAGAATTCACAATGGAAAACTTATATGTATTTGGTGAGTGATCTGCATCATGCAAAGATTTTAAGCATGTGTAATGCGCTTCTCATTGAGTAAATAGCCCACATAAAGGCCAAACTTTAAGCACATGGCTACTCTTAACCCAAAACATTTGAATTTCATCTCTTGTCTTGTATGGGATTTTGTTTCATGCACTCTATCTTGAGTTATAAGGAACTTATTAAGTTCAAGACCCATCCTAGAATACATAACTATGAATTTAAATATTAATAGGAATCATGTAAATATCATGGCATGGTCCTCGCTTTTTTTGCACCTTTATTCAAAGAAAAGGTAAAAATGACCATCTTACCTTTCTCTTTGTTATCACCTTTGGCACCGAATATGAATCACCATTTGGTGGCTAGGGTGGGTGTATCATTTTCCATATATCACCCCATAAAGTGTGTAAAAGCTTTGTATAGTGTGGATGAGAAATTAGTTGGGTAGAGGTATATAGGCTTCCAAGTATTCTCCAAGACATGTAAGGGTAAATGTAAATAGGCTCTTGAAAAAAATCAAGCCAAATGAAGAACATTAACAATGTTTATAAACTAAAGGTTAGAACTATATGGTTTTTCTAATCTTACATTTTATACTATGGGGATATCTGAGTCAATTTAGATAATGGGGAAGGAGAAAAAAAGAAAGAATAATACATGTACAAGTATGTCACATTGTGAAGTAGGGAAAAGGACTAAGTTCAATTGGAATTGGAAATAGTACGTTATAAACATCAAAAGGAAAATATCAAATAAATAGAACATAAACCCCTTGATTTTTTTCCAAAATACATGTAAACCATTCCAACTTAAGTGACTCCGAGGGTAAAAAGATACCAATCTTATTCAAGGTAATCAATGCAAAAAACACAAAACAACATGTAAAATAATGTAAAATAATTCCCTTGTCAAGCACCATAACTAAAACAAATTCACATCATTTCTTTTGACACTTTGAGTGTGCCGCAAAATGTGGAATGTGTATTAAGGTATGAAGATGTTGTTTCGCATATGCTCTCTTTTTACCCACCCCAAAACAATTAATGTGCCCCAATATTCAAGGGTAAACCTCATATATATATATATATATATATTAGAATATTCACAAACAAGGTGCTTGGTAAGGCATAAATTTATGTGCATTTATTTTCCCATGTTATATTCAAGTGAATGCTGTACTTGGCCAACATTAGTAGCAATGGTAACTCTTCACTTGGGCACTCAATTGTTGGTGCAATTACAATTGATGTAAACCTACCAGACTTCATTACAATAATAAGTCACCCCAGTTTAAGGAGGGTATTCCAGGAGAACTCCTTCAGGGTTGTCCAAAAGTACTGCCTGTGGTGAGGCCACTTAACCTCAGTTTACCATGCTACAGCAAGCGACTATTACAACCATGGGACCCACTATGGTGCTAGCCATGTTTTTTCTGAAAACCAGTACAAAAGAGCCATACTTAAAGCATCTCAGTATTTCTTATCACAATAGAAGTTATCTGTATGTAAAGTCAGGCGATTAGGGGACGAGAATGGCCAGTTTCGGCATAATAGGGCATCAAGCGCGTAACTGGGAATGAAAATTCTACGAAACAAAATAACTGGGACCCAAACTAGTTTTTCCCACCAATTTTTTTGGTAGTAAACTCAGTTTCATCCAGTCTTTCCTTTTTCCTAAGCGCCTCCAATGCCACCACATACATTTTCACTGCTCCCACCTATACAGGTGCTATAATTACTCTCGAACCTTGTGCATTAAATGCTGATTTTCAGCATTTCATAGCGAGATTTAATAAAATTTCCTTACTTTGTGGATACCACTAAAAGAGGGGGATACGGAGAGAAAGCAGGCCGAAAGAGAGGGTGAAGACAGGGTGACATTACTGATAACTCTATTAGATGCTTCTACAATGCTCATTAACCCTGACTTGCATCCAAAACATGGGGGCCAAACACTGGTGCCAAAATGAGGCACAAAAGGTTGAGTATGGATACCATTGTTCCACTTAGTGCATTGTGGTGTTAAGTACAAATGTCTGTCAGTTGTAGTTAATGAGCAAATTATTTTGCAAGGGTTTACCATTCTGATGTCAGGTGGAAGTGAGTTAACATGGGAACTCCAGCTTCAAAACTTACATACATTTATCATGAGAACACATTAAGGAACATCTGAGAACAACTGAGGCTATTGAAGCCACCCCACAAAATCCCATCAATTCCCATCACAAGTGGAACCAGCCCATGACCCACTTATCCCACCTTAGGAAAAAACCAGTGTTGTTGTACCAGTTGGAATATAGGGTGAAACCTGGGTATGTATAATGGGGGTATGAGTATCGGTATTGAAGAACAAACCAGTTGGGTATGACCGTAGCCACTGGCAGCCTTATACCAGTACCCGACTGGGATGGGACTTGAGGTAATACCGGGTATATACCTACCTTATATCAGTGCCAATACCAGGTTCATACCTGCCTTATACAAGGCACAAATGTTTGTATTGCTATTTGCAAAGTGTGTTTCTCCTTTTCATATGCAACGTTTGTAAAGAAGTAGTGTTAAGTTGGACAATCTATTTGCACACAACAAAAAATGTTTGGACTGAACAATAAAAGTATGATAGTTTTTTGCAAGAAAGAATTTGGGGATATTGGTGTGAACAAGGGGAAGTATATTTTACGTGAACAATTCAAAAAGAAGTGTGTGAATAAGGAAAATTAGCAAGACATGAACAAGAAAAAAGATGTTTTAATAGGAAAAGACATTGCTTGACATGTTCATTTCACCTTTGCACAAAGTTCATAACCTTAGATTTGAAGCAACAATGACAAAAATGTGACCTTGTTGAAATTGAAAATCAACAAAAGTGGACAGAGAACCACAATAGTGAATAATTGTCAAGCTCCTTGTGTCTTACTATTATTTATTTTTTGGATTGAAGAACCTAATAACAACTCTTGTAGGAGCATCACAATGGTTGTGTTTTACTACTATTTATTTTTTGGGTTGAAGAACCCAACAAGGATTTTGCAATATCATTGCAATGGTCATCACAACAAAAAGAGATGTTTGTTTGTTTGTTTGTTTTTGTTTAGTCAAAAAAAACTTTAGTACTTGGTCATGATGTTAGACTATGGATTTTTATCATAGGTAAGCTTCCAAAGTTTAATTTGGGTTTTTATAAGGTGTGACATGGATATTCAAAAGTTGCAGATTTTAGTGGAGTTTTTGTGTGTGCAATGCAATTGCAAACTAGTAATTGATCTAAAGGGGATATTGATCAAAGCATTAAAAGATTGATATCCTACTCATTTGAAATCCTATGATCATTGTCAATAACATCATCTGCACACAACTTTGTGGCATCCCAACATTTTCACCCACAATTGTGGTGCAATATTTTGACTATGATATCCATGTTACACACATTAGGGTTTCCAAGCATCACCTTAAGATTCAAGTCATGCATGCGACAATGGAGTTGTTGTTCAATGATTTTCAATCTAATACATAGTACCCACTACCATGATTATTGTGTAAAGGTGCAAATGTGCTTCAAACTATGTAACATGTTCATATTGTGGTTGTGATGGGGCATAAACTTGTTGCAAATGACATACTTGGTTTACAATTGGCATTTTCTTTGGCAACATGTATATTGGAGAATATTTGCACCCTTTTGTGCCTTGCATGGATGTGCAGAAAAACACACAAGTTTACATGTTTTGCCAAATAAAATAAAAATTGATTTTTTTTGTTTTGCATTTTGCATGTTTTGTTGTTGCATAGTAATTTCAAATCCACCACCTGTTTAGGAGAGGGTGAAGGTATTTGCCAGCAACATTTTTTGGGAAACTAACTAAAAATAATGTTGTCTTTTTTATTTAAATAGTTAAACCAATTAAACCTTGTGGCAAAATACTACGGTTCTATCAAGTGTGCCACATTGACACCAATACAAGCTTGTTAAAGAATATTTAACATCTTCCGTGCCTACTACTGAAGGATTAGTCACTAGTAATAATTGAAGTATATGCTTGTACATATTATAATGGGGCCTCCCACTATTATGACAAAAAACGATCATAATTTAACCCATGCCCACCAATTGCAAGTCTTTGATATATGCTTTCGTTATATCTAAATGTGAATCTTAAAGTTTAGAAATGGTTATGGTCATGTGTATGTATTATTAAAATTGCTACTCAAGTACACAACTTGAAAAAAAAGACAAGGAGAAAAAAAGATTTTCCAACAAGTAAGAAGTTACATGTGGAGGTTGAACATACAGAGCATTTAGAAGTACATTAAAAACCAAATAGCACAACAAATGTTTTTGGTCTAAACCAACCTAAATTGTCCAAGCTAGGACTAATGAAAGAATTAAAGTTATTTTGCCCACAAAAATATATTTCAAGCTAAACCCTAGTGTTATTTTTTTGAAATTTTTTGGGAGTGTGATCTTTTCCAAAAATATAAGATGAAAACCAAAGATGTGATAAATTAAGATGATTTGGTACTTCTCATTGTTCAAGGGTATTAATCCTATCATGTATTTACAATGGGAATGTGGGCATGGCAATTGATATTGCCAAAGGGTAAAATGATGTTCTTTTACCAAATTACATTCACCAATGACATACCATATGGAATGGTCAATTTACTTAGCCAAGTGACAAAATCAATGAGTTTTAGGCTACGAAGTCATTTTGACACTTGAAAAAAAATTAATATTTGACACAACGAATTTCGAAATATGTTGATTTTAGTTTTTTAAAATATGTCTCTTGTCTTTTACTTTTCATTGTGTTGTATTCCATAAGATATCTTGAGATTACCATTCAAGAATAAAGTTAGAATCCTAAATTTGGATTAAATTATCTTTTGCACTACTTTTTTGTTATTAACATTCAGTTTCCTTCTTATGAAATGTGAGCCATAGCTCACATTAGACAACATGGACTAGTTTTCACATGTTTATTGCTTGAATTTGAGTTTATAACATGTCATCAAAATGGATTATAATTTTTTTTGTATAATTCATCAAAATTTGAGATTTAAAAAAAAAAAATTGTAATTAATTTTCACAAAATTTGATAGGGTATTTCTACTTATGGTGGACTAGTTTGCCATATGTATATGTGGCTATTTTTTGTGCAATAATATGAATAGCTACAACTATATTGATGTATTGCTAAATAAACTTGGTGCCCATGAAATTTTTCATTTTTGATAAATTTTGTCATTCCACAATGGGAACCTCCTCCTCAAGCAATTGGTTTTTTTGAGGCCAAAAACTTAGTAGGTTTAACCAATAATCTAAAGCCCTTTTTGATAGAATCAATTTAACTTTCAAATTATTCAATTATGTAAATTATAGAAATTACAACAAATGTTGTCCTTCTCCTTGTCTTTTTTTAATTAAAACTAATGTCATTTTAAGCACCTAACAATTTTGGGTTTAGTAAAATTGATTAATCATTTAACCATTGACTTACTAACACATCCATCATGTGATTAATGATGATTGATGAGTTCAAACATGTCATGTCTATGTTGATTGAACTTTATTTTGTGTTCAATCATGATGTTGCCAAATTAAAATTTGATTAACTTTCTAGAAAAAAATATTTTGTTTTATTTATCAAATTGTTAATGTGTTTGTCATAATGTTAGTGACAATTAAGACTCCATATAATAAAGACTAGTGTTGGTAACCCATGGCTACGCCACTCCAGCCACCCCAAGAAAAAGAGGGAGGACCCCAAAAAAACGAAAAAAAAAAAAAAACACCTCCCTTCACTCCCCCTCCCGGGTCCCCCCTACTGGCCCCCCCCCCACCCCTGCTGCACCCCCCCCTATCCCCCCCCCACCCCTGCTGCCCCGCCCCCCTCTCCCCCCCCCCCCCACCCCCTTTGGATGCAAACCTTCAGCAATTCAAATAAAAAACCTTTCATGCCTCCCACCCTCAAATCAGGGGAAGCAGTTGGAAACTGTGAATGAGGGTTTCTCTTTTTGGGTGATGCACTGAATATTGAAAAACATTCTAAGAAATAAGCTCCTTCTATTGAAAATTGTTGTGTCTGAATTGACAAAAGATAGGGTTGAGAAACAGAGAACTACAAACTTGCAATGCAAAAGAGGCAATAAATACATCCCAGCCAGTGTAAAGCATTCCAAATTTATTTTTCTTTGTATTGGAAAGCACCTCTTGCAGGGAAAGATCATTTTGTCAATTGAAGGAGTTGAAGGGACCCTCCACCATTTGGATGCAAACCTTTAGCAATCTTATATATAAAAAACCTTTCATGCCTCACACTTGGAACTGTTGTTTGAGAGCTCCCACCCCCAAATTAGGGGAGGCAGTTGGAAACTGCTGTTTGAGTCTTCTAGAGCCATTCTGAGTTGCAATTCCAGATTCTGGAATGTCGTGTGACACACAGACACACACACAGACACACAGTTTGTATTTATATATAAGATTATTATTTTTTGCTAAATTTGGTAGGTTGTCATATTGTTTATGTATCTATGAATTGGATAAACACATAAACTAAATTCTTTCTTCAATGTGTAGACTAGACCCCTCAAGAATTTATTGTGAAACCTTATGTGTGTGTGTGAGAGAGTTGCAAATGACACTTTCAACTCATTGTATTTTTACATTGTGAGTGTTAATGAACAAATTGCCTAAGTTGTAAAGTTGTAATTCACTGTAACTCAATTTCAATTATTATGCAACTCCATTATAACTACACCCATGATGTCATGCTAATGTCATTGATTGTCATCCATCTATTAAAATCTGACACATGGCATTATGAAAGTATTTTAACATAAAAATTATTTTCTTTTCAAAATATTGATTTCCATCATTCATTATGATTATTAATGATGGTCTAAGATTGTGGCATGTGACACAATAAAAAATTGTCACATGGCATATTAATTATGTTTTCAAAATATCTATTTTAGTAATTAGATAGGTCATACATAACCATAGGTAGGTAGATTCGTAGGTCTTAATACTTACATACCTACGTATTTACCAAGGACTTACTATGTAGGTATTAGGTAGGAAAACACAAGATTAAGTGAACTAAGGAATAGTTATGATTTTTATATTTTTAAATTTATGTTTTGCCTTTAGATGAAACTTTTTTGAACACGTTACAAGATGGCACTTGTATTTTAATGCGAGAATATAAGAGAACAAACCTTCGTTATATAGTTTGTAATATAGGATTCAATAACAAATCATATGTGTTAAATCTTTTAATTATTCTTTAGTTGTAAATTATGTTGGAATTGATTACAACTATAACATTTAAACATTCAGGGAAAATTAGATAAAAAAGAAGGGCTCCATTGTTTATGGTGTCTAAATAAACTTGAACCCCTCCTATTATTACCTTTAGGGCACCAAAAATCATCAAAAATGAATTAAAATTGAGAAAGTTATGGGCCCCCAAAATAGAGGGGGTCAAAACCTCAAAAAATAAACCACTGAACATTATAAAGGCCATATCCGAAACATTTAATTTTTTTTATATGTTGTTTTATTGCTATTATAGTTGAAAAATGATTTGTAGAACTTTAAATGGCACTCCTATAGCATTTTACATCATTTAAAATGAATAAGAAATAAAATAGTTATGAGGTTTGAATGTACGAGGGGTCCAAAGAGAAAAGAGGAAAAAATTGTGTTTTGTAAGTTGAAAAGCTTATTTCTCTTGTTATTTTTTCATTATTCCTTTTCCTTTGCACTTCAAAGATGATTTCTAGAGTTTGAGGTAGCATTCTTATAACATTTTAAAACACTCAAAATGAAGCACATATGATGAAGATATAAGTAATTAATGAATATGTATATTTATTTTGTTATAAATGGTTGTATTTTAGTCACAACATAGTTGAATAGTAGTACTTTAGTAGTGACACACTAGTGGCTATATTAATTGTATCCATGGGAATCATAATCGAAAATTAGTTGTAAATGTATCTGATAATGGGTGGTGGAAATATGGACATGTGGCATGATTGCATGTATGTACATTGTACCTAATTGCAACATAGTTATTGTTTTAGTAGTAGATTTACAATAATTCTAAAGTACTTACCACATGCAACTAGAATGTAACTCTTGAAAAAGTCAAACATGGTTGATACATATGTATGTACAATATGTATATATTATCATATAGAAGACCCATTTTCAACTCACATGCAACTATAATATAATTAGTTGGTATTCTGCCATGGCAATTTATTTATTAATATACCATATTTCTAAATGGATAGTTGCACAATAGTTATATATGAGTTGTTTTTGAATTTTAGTTACAAGGTAGTGTGGTTTCAACAGACATGATTTCTCATAGTGAATTGAAAAGGATTAATGATAAAATCATGTTTTGGTGTAGTGCTTTACTCACAACTATATGATGTCACAAGGGAGATTCATAGCCATAAGGTAAGTCTTTAACCATTTTGCACCACTTTACATGGTGAAAGAAATTATAATCAAATAAATGTAAGGACGTGTATATTGTAAATTTTGTGTAATACAATATTATTATGTAATTACATCAAGTCATTTTCACATTTGTTTTCAATTCATAAAAAAGGTAAATTCACATTCCTTTGATTTCATAATTACATTGAATTTTTAAATTTTCAACAGTATATATTTGAATGCAACTTTTTAAATTTAAACTTAAACTTTAAAATAATAATAATAATATTGAAGTTTATTCTGATTTTTCAAGTTTATTTAATATCATAACTTATTTTGATTTTATAATTTTTTTATTTCCAAAATTTGAAACATGATAAAATTCAAATATGATAAAAGGAACCACAATTGCCTAATTAGGTCACTACTTAATAAATAATGGGACTACTTGCTAGGATGATGTGGTAAATTATGATTTGTTATAAAAGGTAATGATAGAAAATCCATAATTAGATTACAATGGCCAAAAGTACTATTATGTAAAGGTGTGGATAAATACCATACATGATTAAGTCATTTTGAAATCATTCCAACTCCATTAAAAAATGAAAAAACTAGAAAAAACATTAGTTACATTGCTTTATCATTTGGGTGCAAACAAGATACAATGAACCAGCAAGATTACTTAAAAAAAATATTGTCCTTCCTCCCAAAGTTTTTTTTTCATATGAATGAATTTTGGAACAAGATTTTTTGCAACTTTTAAATAATAAATGCTTATAGTTGTCCAAGTACATGACATGTTTTTTTCCCATTTTAAAAAATAAATATAAATTTCTTAAAGTGTCTTGATTCCTTGTAAATTTAGTGTTTTGTTTTTTAAAATGATAATAATTTCAAATCATAACTAATTTTATTTATTTTTACATTTTTATGTTTTCTTGTATAATAAACTTTAACTTTTCTTAATACATCATGTACATATTACCCTTTTATGTGTGGCAAAAGAATTTTGAAGTTCTAAAATTTGGATTTTTTTTTCACTTTTTAAAGTTTTAGAATTCCACATTTTTAGGGTATGAATGTTTTTTTAATGTGGTTAATATGTCTTTATCCTCTTAAAAGTTTTCCCATCAAATGTGTTTTGTTGTATGAGTCCTTTTGATAGTCCTTTGCAAAATTGACTAATGTTTAATGCATTGATGTTCACTTTTAAAGGTCCTAAATCAAAACTTAAACTAACAATTTCATTAAATGGATTTTTTATTTGAATTCCTTGACATTCATATGAATTACTAAATAATAACCTGCCATGATTGCTATGGCTTTAAATGAAAAATCATAAATATTTATTCGATTTTGATCATTTCTTTTGTGGTTCGACGCCATTTTTAGCTCATTGGATTGTGACTCCACTCATTTATGAATTAAAAATAATATTATATACATTTTATTCAATATAAATTGTTCCACGTGTTCTTTAATATTTTTATAACATTATCAAGTAAACTTAATAAAAAAATCTTTCAACATTAATACCAACTTTGACTTGAAAACATGCAAAATTGAGCATTAGTTATGTTTGCTTTGGCTTTGATTATTGGTGTGATTGCACCCTATATTAATTATAATATTTTAGTTTGGGTCATAAACTCAATTACAATATCCTTCATGAAATACATTACTTTCTATATTTCATTTGAAATAAATTTAACATTGAAATTATATAAAACATTCCACATGTACATTATTTTATAATTACATTTGGTTTTGTAGGGTTTTATTTACAATGGTATAAATTATGTAGTTCCATATTTAAATTACTTTTCAAATACATAAATTGATGATACAATCTCAAAGTTTTGAATTTTATAAGTATGTATAATTATTTTTGCAAGAAAATTCAATTATATTTAATCTAGAAATTGAGCAGACTAGTCATGTGTGTTAACATGTTGATTGTCGTCATCATACCTTGATTGGCATAATTTAGTCATGTTGATATAATATTAATTAGCCTCCACATAGGTACCATATGTTTCATGTTGTCCACATGTTATTATTGATGTCATTGTTCGAGTGACAATTTTATGTAATTAATGATGAGAAGGTGATTTGAAAGATTGGGCACTAAATATCATGAAGTTTCCATACGTTTCATTGAATGCTTATAGTTTTGTATGATGTGGCTTAAGTTTAAGTACATCAATAATTGTAAAAACCTTTTTATTGTTTTATAAAGAAAATGTTTGAAACTGTCAATCTTCAATTAGTTATATGTCTTTATCCTAAGATTTAACATCATATACATATTGAATATGGAAATAGTTATTGGAAAAGGAATAAAACTGGGCATAGTTGAATTTTGGCTTGTCCTCATTAAAATAAGTAGAGTTTAGTGAAAACACCATGTGTAACCAAAATTTGATGTTTGAACAATGCATGTTAATGTATTTTAATGCAATTGTCATGTGCATGATAGTGGTTAACCAAATATTTTTGTTGAGTGTAATTTTAACAAGTTAAACACCTAATTTCGAATGAACTTTCCACCACTAATAAAATTGCATAAAATCTTTTCCTAATAATCTTTGAAAAGAATACAAAATTAGTAAGTAATCCAAGCACCTAAAAATTCCATGGAGAATGCGGAGTACCAACGGAGACCTCTTTGGACAAGAGGCACTAAACTGATTGCATTTCTACCCAAATCATCAAATAACTATCGAAGAGTCTTTTACCCACTAACCTTATAACAAGAACTGGCACCTGGGTAAATAAAAAACAAGATTAATACAAAGGCAATTTTAATTGGGTTTAGTTTAAACTCCGATTGTAGCATTGGGTTATTGTTAAACTTACTTTCAAATTTACTATGCATGTGCTAAATAGGTACTATGGAGATTACATTGCCTTTGTCCAATTCTACATGGTACACCCCCATCCCCCACAACCCATGTGCTAGATCTTTCTTCTTATATTACCTTGAACACATTCCTTTCCTTATCCATCAACATCCCATATTTCATGTTACACACATGCACACACCAATATTTACACACATATTCATTCACTCAAACATCCACCACAAATAATTATATGATTCATGACATGTTCAATATAAACATTTTCACATACACATTTGCATTTGTACATTCTATGCATGAATCTTACTAGATAGTTTGTGCTCAAATTCACACTTTTTCATTATTGCCCCTTAGCTCACCTTCCTCTTCTCTAAATGGTTAACATTCAATCTCATTTTTCAAATTCCTTTTTATCACTTTCATTGGTTTTTGTTATTAAGTTTGGAATATTCCTAAAAATGTGATTTACCCATTTTCAAATTTTTGAAAAATATCTCACCATGAAGGTTTGAAAAATATAATTTCTTAACAATACATGGGTAAAAGCACACTAGAGTGTGGGTCTACTTAATGCAACGGAGAATCCATCAAAATCCCATATTTCTAATGTATTTTGAGCCTAACAAACCCCATAAAACTAGGTATTTCACTAAAATAATGAAATAATGTTGAAGTTAACATTGTTTTTTTTCACCCTAATAAACATTACTAAAGACCTTTCTAGATATTTTCAACATAGACAAGTCATGTAAAAAATTAGTTCACATAGGTAAATTAAATTTGCAAAACATGGATATTTTTAGGTCATTCAATGAAATTGTGTAAAGACACTTCAGATTTTTCTTTACATATTATTAAACCTTAAGTGCTAAAGACCTTTGAAGTAAGATGCCCCAAAGTTTTGAGTAATTTTCATACAATGGGTACACAAGAATAAGTTCATAAGTGGGTAGGGACCTTGAACATACTTGAATTGAGTCCATTGTTGCTTGAATATTGATGGTTTTGGTGTAATTTTTTCAAAGTTGAAAAGTACATAATATTTCAATAAATTGAAACTATATTCTATTTTTTTCATGCTTTATTTGGGGAATTATGTAGTAGTATTTGTCAAACCTAGGACACTAGGCATTGGGACATCCAAAAAAGTCCATTGTAGTGTCCTTTTACCCACATTGATTCATAACACCAATTCAATATTACATAATCACACACCAACACTTGCGGCACATGGATTGCACCTATTTCGTCCAATCAGGATCCAATATGCATGCACACACGCACATTGACAATAGATCATTGAAAATATGAAACCTCCATATTGAACATAAATCAAGGTTTTAATAAGTTGAATTGATTTTCATTCCTCTTCTTCATAATGAACTTAATGATGCCATGCTAACATTAAGCTTTAAATGGATGCTTAATTCCCTCACCATCTTCCCTACCCTATGCATGCACAAACCCCTTTCACTTCCCCTTTTGGCGCACCTTAGATGTATCACATTTTTCCTACTCCAAATCAAAATCATCTCTCTTTTGAAGAGGGGAATGCTTTAATTAATACCATCATATGCCTTAATTATACTCCAAAATTTCATAGACAACCATTGGACCAATCTACCTCATGTGGCTATTAACTTATCAATGACAAATACAGAATGCAAACATCACTAGATTATCTAACTCATTGCAACATATGAAGGAGGGAATGGCTTATTTGTGCCAAGCACATTCCACACAGTAAAACGTTTTGAACCACCTTAACATACATGTTTTCATTTGGGCTTTTCACATTTGCTCCTTTATATGTTGGCCAACCCCAACATCAAAACCTCCACACAAGTTGTAAGAAAAACTCTTCTTCTTCCACCCCCATAGGGGATTGCTTACAATTTTACCAAATGACAGGAATTCAATTTAAGCCATATGAATGTTTATTATTTCAAAAGTATAATTGATAGACATTTTATAATACATTACCATGGTTATCAATGTCAATTGTTTCATGTTATGTCACATTAATTTTGTTGTTGATGTAGCCTAAGTAGTCACGTTGGTTAAGGGTTAACATAGGGTCAATTTAAGTCAAATTAACTTAATTTTATTTTTAGTTGCTTGAAATTAGCTATCCCAAATGCAATTGAAATTATGTCATCACAAAGTTTTTGTTGTCATTGGGTGAAATGGATCTTGAATTCTCATATATGGCAATTGATTATTTTCTTAAAACAAAAACCTTAGTGGTGTCATTTGGATGATTTCAATTTTGTTTTGGAAGATTGGGTGGACATGGTGGACTTGGGTTTCTATCCATATGACCATTGATTTTCTTTCCAAAATTGATGGATATTTAGTCCTAATAAAAGAGAAAAGTTCTAAATCCATCTAAATCTAATTATTAACATTTTGACAATTTGCAGTTTTTTTTTTTTCAAATAATGTGAATTAGGTTTCAATCCCCTTTGGACCAAAATTCAACCCCAAGAATAAAGAAATGATTAAAAAATTAGTTTATTTGTAAAGTGTAAATTAGTGAAACTATGATTGGGTGATATCACAAGGAACCACTTGAAAGAATGGTTCAAGAATTAAACTTGGCAAAATAATATCATGGGTTGTTTTTGTTAAGTATTATAACTTTTTTCTCATCTTTATCCATTACATGCCAAAATATACAACCTTAAGTTTTCATTGGAATAAAAATAGGTGAAAACCATTACAAATTTGTATTCCTAATTTCTACGGCCATTTCAAGAATCACAAATGTGAAATTTACAACTAAATTATATTTATTCAATTAATTACCTAATAAAATACCAAATAAAATATGATCTAAAATAACTTTGCAAATTATATATATATATATATATATATATATATATATATAGAAACCCCAAAAATATATATCAAAAGAGTTCCTAACCAAGAACATTCAAAGAAAACCAACATTATTTTTTTGAAACCTTTTAGTTATGAAATGTTTAGGAACATAAAAATTCAAAATTATTCTTGACCTGATTAAAGTTTCAAAAAGGTTTACAATCTAGTTAAGTATTTGCCAAATTTTTTAATGAAATCCCTTCTTTAAATGTTTCCTATAAATTTTTTAAATGTATGAAAATGTGATTTTCCTCACAATGTCACCCAATCATACTTTCACCCAAATGTTTTTTAATAAATTATTCACAAGAACATTAAGTCAATGTCAAACCAATGTCAACTATTAAGTCAACAAATGAAAATTAGACATCACATTAACGTGATGATTGGTGTAAATTTAGTTTAACACATTAGTCTTGAAAACCTTGTAGAACATTAAGTCAATGTCAAATCAATGTCAATTATTAAGTCAACAAATGAGAATTAGACATCACATTAACGTGATGATTGGTGTAAATTTAATTTGACACAGTAGTCTTGAAAACTCTGTAGATTACCAATAAAGTAAAAAAAAAACATTGTTTTGTGATTATAAAATAATCACAACCAACATTTACAACTAAAACTCCACTACTTGCATAAATTTGGTTGCACCCAACATGTAGTTGCAAATGTCAACCTTAACATGACGTCAACATATTCCACAAGGATGAAATATACAATCAATGAATGTGGTTTCATTTGTTGACACATACATAAATATGACTACTTCCCATTATTTGTAATTGAATTGTAGGCCAATTATTAATTATTAGATGGCAACATAATTTAATTTCTAAAAAATAATAATTTTAAATATAGAAATTATTTTGGTTATTGATTTTGGATGGTTTTAATCATGACACATGTTGTAATAAAAAAATCATTGTGCAGCATATTAATTGAGTTTGGCCAAAATGAATTAAATATAAATATTTAAGTGGGTAGGTAACTTACCTACCTACTTGGGCTATGTACTTGGTTACTTATTAGCTACCTAAGTTAAATGCTTACATATTACCTAAGTAGGTAGGTAGGTACCTAGTTTAGGTAGGTAAGTAAGTAGGTAAAATTTAACCTTGGTAGGCAGATAAAGGCTAGCCTTTTTAGGATGATCTTGTTTTATTTTGGGATCAACTTTTAAGGTCAAGCCTCTTTGATTGGTTCATCCCAATTTGCACTTGTTTTTTTGTGTTTTCAAAAAAAACTTAGTTGTTTCAAATGCACATGTTATATAATTTATAAAATTGAAACAAAGAACAAAACATATGGAATAGTTTTCTAGTTGCAACTTCATCACAATCATAGGATCCTAGATTTTTTTATTCATGGTCACAAGTTTTTTGTATTAGTTCATCCCAAATGGCACATGCACTTTCAATGTCTATAATGCATACCATAAATATATTTTTATTTCATCTAACTATTTATTTTCCAAATTGAACTTGTACAAAAAACATGGGATAAATTTTGATGAAAGGGAAACATTACAACATTATGTAACATTATCACATATTTACACAATAAAATACCTCCTATTACCTACCTAGACTTATTGCTTACTACTTATTACTTGGCCTATTTAATAATTAAATCAATATATGATCTTTAAGTTTTTATTGGAATAAAAAATGGAAATTGCTACAAATTTAGATTCTTAATTACCATGGCCCTTTTAGGAATCACATTATTAAAATTTGAAATTTCATAACTAGTTCATACATACTCAATTAATTACTTAATTAAAAAAAAAGTCTGATCTTAAGCTTTGCAGTATATATATCTAAAGAGGACTTCTTCACGTTGTTTGATGGGGTCTAATATATCCTGATATGGAGTGCTTCTTCATACTAGAACTTAGTTGGAAATGTTTTGTACTGCCTCAGGAGCAATAGACTCTTTTGTTCATGTATTTTTTCTAAGCATTTTTGGGCTTTGGCACCTTGACAGCAGCAGAGCCCAACTTGGAAGGAGCAACGAATTAGAGATGGAGATGAAAATCTTGTAGGATGTGGCATCAAAATCTGGTGGCCACTTGATCGACGGTCAGTATCTCCATGCCGGTCACTGCTAGACTTCTTTGCTCTCTGTAGTAGACCATCTACCTGACTTACAATATGCATTCACCTTCATCACCACATGATGATGCAGTGCCTAAAGAGAGTACAATATGAGTGAACTCCCACCCATTTAAAGCAACTCAAATTATGAAGCCCCAATCCAAATGTGTCTCAACATACTCTGTACTGCAGGTTTCAGCTTAGAAGCCCCATGCATGGGTGGATTTCTGAGAGGTTGCTCCTAACAAGAAACTCATTGACTTCCTATAGCCGATGGCTTTAAAGCTTATAAGAGCTTTAGAGACCTCAATTTAAGAATAACACTTCTCAAAGTGGAGAATTATATTTCATCCCTGACAATGCTGCACCTATCACTGTATGTGGGAGCCAGCATTCGTGCTTACATTTTAATGGAGCAGAATAAGGTATTCCCATTCAGTTCATTCATATTCAGTAGGTTCTTATTTCCTGTGGGCTTGTTTGCTTGGTCAGGTTTGTAACTAGGAAGAACTAGGCTCAACAAGATGCCATGGTAAGGAAGCTGTTGAAAATTTTGAACAGAGGTGTGCAATCAGATAATATCACCTTTTGTTTTGGTCTTCTGTCAGTTTGTAGCCAGGTTTGGTGGATGATGACATGCACATTTATGCTTTAATGGTCATGGTTTACATGATTTCACCAAAATATGGATCATTACACTTGCATGGTCAATGTTCTTGGGCTTTCTGGCCATTTCCAGGAGGCAGAGAATATGCTTAAGATGATGCCCAATAAATACAGCATGCTAGGCACTTGCAAAATTTATAGTATTGTGGAGATGGGAGAGTGTGTTACTAAACAAGTTTTTTAATTGGAGCTTGAAAATGCCATGGGTTATGTGTTGCTATCAAACATTTGTGCATCTGTTAATTTATCTATCTAAGAATATTGAACAACAAAGAAAGGAAAGAGGTCAATTTACTTTTGCACTTGACTAGTTGGCCATTTGAAAAAACTTGTGCGAATTCCTGAACTACCCCTGAAGTTCTCTCAATATTTTCTATGCATTGCTGGGAGCAGTGGGAATGTTATGGTAGGTAGTCAATACTATGCATGTTGCTGTTGAAGGTCCCTGAACATGTATATGACTGTCTCTATTCATCAAACCCTTCCTCATTTTTTGGATTTGTTTTATCTGTTCTGTAGGGTTTGGGTTCCTATTCTTCAACAATATTATGTTGTTGTTATGTTGCGGATCTAAAGTTGTTTACTCTGTAACCTTAGTAGGTAGTTGGTCATCACTCAATTCTCTTCAGGTTTTGAATCACATTGATACATTGTCAGTACTCATGAAGCCATACCCTTGACCTAGACATCATGCCTATAGTTGTAGAGGGAATCCTTATTAATACTGAATAATGTGCCTAGATTTGCTTGATGTCAATTCTCCAAGTTAGGTGTCACACCACAGAGGAATGGACCAATTTTGGTCACAATCAATTTCATGTAAGAAAGAATTGTTAGGAACCTTGTGTGCTCATTGAGAGCAGCTTGTTGACGCCATGATTTCCCATGGATTCAAGGATCATTGAGTTTTTTCCCGAGCCACAACAAGTGTAAGTTTGTTTAGATTTCACATTTAAAAATGGAAATTTAATTTGATATTGAAATTGTAAGATACCTTTATATTTTACAATTCATAATATATCATTGGAACATGTGAATCAATGTGAAAAAATCTAATGAATATAAAGTCGTCAAAAGCTCTCATTGAGCATTGGAACAATTATTCTTATACCAAAAAACTAGTAAATGGGTTTCACAACTTTTGAAAATGACACATTTCTTGAAATATTTTACATAAACCTTAACTAATAATATGAAGAAAAATTTCAAGATTATTTTGAAAAAATTGAAAATTTTTGTGAGAATATTTCAAAAAATATTGTTGCAAAAGTAGTTCCTTGAGTAGAGGGGTGTAGTTCATGTTATCCCATTGGCACTCAATATCATGACCTGAAATTTGTCATGCTTCATGATAGACATTTAATTTGGCAAAAGTTATTTTGAACAACTAATGGTTATCATTGTAGCATAACATGTAATCATTCAATTCATAGATTATGTATCAACTTTTCCATAAAGGTTACCCAACAATCTCATAATAATCCTCATGTCACTTATAACATTTTGCCATGCAAATACACACCACAAGTTTCCACAAACAACATTGTTTATTCTTCCTCCAGACACATCACATAAAACATCTTCTAAAGAGGAGAAAAAACTTCACTTTTCCTCCTAAATATTTTGCTCACCTTCAAACTTTACTTCCTTCACAAGTGGGGGTTTCCCTAGATATCCTATCCAAATTTTTGTAGTAGGTCCTAGTTAAGTAGCATTGACAATAGTTATCTTGTACCTACTACCATTATTTTATAGTTACTAGGTTGCTAATTAAAGTTCATGTAGGATTTACCCCACTAACATGAACTTGAACACTTTTAAACGTATCGAAACAAGAATAATGAACCTCACAAAATATCCATTGAACATTAAACACAATTATAAGTGAAACCATGTTGTTGGCTACATACATTCCCTACATCAATTACCCATCTAATGGTTGTACAACTGAGGTGGTAGACGAGGCTTTGCAATGACAATTAGAGGGTCATCTTTTACAACCATCGGTCCTATGTTGCCCTCCATCATATTCATGTCCTTTGGCTTGACACCAAGTTGCGGAGACCAATCAAATGCTTGAATAAGCGTTGCAAGGCCACAATACATCATGTGTTGGGCAAGATCCATTCCAGGGCATCTTCGACGACCTGATCCAAATGTTAATACGTTGTAATTTGACCCTGAAACACTAATATTAGTATTGAAAAATCGATCGGGTATAAACTCTAAAGGCTTCTTCCATGCTTTAGGGTCACGATTGATAGCCCATATGTTCACTAACACATTTGTGTTTGCAGGAATTTTGTAGTGTAAAAGTTGAGCATCTTTAACATTAACGTGACCAAATGTAAGAGCACCGGAAGGGTGTAAACGAAGGGTTTCTTTGACAATGGCATGCAAGTAAGGCAAATTGGGAAGGTCTGATTCCTGCACTCGCCTATTTGTACCCACAACTCTATCAAGTTCTTCTTGTGCCCTATTCATAATTTCAGGATTATGGATGACTTCAGCTAGTGCCCACTCCAAGGCCGTTGCAGTTGCAACCCCTCCAGCCGCAAACATATCCTGTAGTTCCAAACCAACCAACACTTCGTTAGCCAAGGAAAAATTACACCACACAATGTTGATGAAATATGTAGATGTAATTTGCATACATTTTGCTGAAAACAAGAAAAGTATTGTTTGGTATGGACATACCACCATAATTGATTTTATCGTTGCGTCATCAAGTTTCTCATCAAAATTCAACAAAACTTCAACGAAGTCTTTTACATTGGAGTTAGTGACCATTTTGTTTCCTTTTTTATATTCTTTCAATATGCTTTCAACATAATGTTCCATCTTATTTGTTGCACACTTCATTTTTTTTTCAAGACCTTGCAAATCAAATGGCTTCAAGAAGGGTATGAAATCACCTAAGTTAAATCCTGCCAGTAAATCTATCAACATTGACACAGAGTTAAAGAATTCATCAAATTCAATCCCAGTAAGCTTTTTTGTTATTTCACAACGTGTGCCAAAGAGCATCCGACATGTGTTATTATTCATTAACTCACGAATTTTTTTCCTCATGTCCACAGGTTTCCCTCCTTGGCTATGTTCAACAATTTTTTCCACCATGCATCCCAACTCTTCTTGACGCCTAGGTTCAAAACTATTGATCCTTGCTATTGTTAGGAGTTGTGTAGCGGCAATCTTGCGAAGTAAACACCAATGGTCTCCATAATTTGAGAAGAACATGGTAGACCAATCTAAACCCAAGTATTTGCCAATTATAATTTTAGGCCTAGATGCAAATTCTACATCATGGACCTTGAACAACTCCATTGCCATTTCACTATTTGAAAGTATGATGTGATCCACAAATCCCAAGCGCAAGTACATGATTGGTCCATATTTTTTCGCAAGATTTGTGAAGGCAACATGTGGGCATTTGCTCAAGTAAAATAAAGATCCAACAATGGGCCAACTAGGCGGTCCGGGGGGTAGAGATGTCTTCAAGTTTGGAATGAACCATGTGAGGTACAATATCAAGCTCACAACCCCCACAACAAGCAACCAAAAAGCAACAACCTCAAACTCCATCTTTGAGCTCAAAAAATTGTGGAAGAGTACCTAGCAACTTGTTACACAACGATGAGCAAAGATAACAAGACTTTAGCTATGGCATCATTCAAATACATGACAACCACCCCAAAAAAAGAAAAAAAAAAGCAAAACAAAAGACAAGACATTAAGTGTGATTTATTCCACTAGGATGAGACAATGAAAAATTTATGGGACCACCATTACTTCTATATTATAATTCCGCTCAGTCCTTACCACTCAGTCCTTACCATTCAAAAATAGTACTTTTGAATGGTCCTCCACTCAGTAACTTTGTGGACAGGGGCCTGGGAGAGTGGGAGTGGATGGGGCCCGGGAGTACCAAAATTATCACTTTGTGTAACACGCCCAAAAACCTACCTACTTTGGTTTTGGCTCCCTCCCTCTTTCCCCATTCGCTCAATTACCCTCCCTTTCTCTCTTCCGTTCCTCTCAGCCACACACTCTCACTGTGATCACGTGTTTCTCACGGGGGACTTACGGGCACCCACTAGTGTGAAATATCAAAGATGAGGCACTTTGGCACTTAATTGGCACACCTAAGAAAAAATAGAAAATTCTCCACAAACTTTGCACATTTTCAAACTATTCAGCTGATGATCACATCATCACACACATCATCACTGTAATATGTTGACATTTGCATGATGCAAAAATTGGGAATCACCCAATACTCCGCATTAGGGGGGAAAGTTCGTTTGGTCCCTTGTTCGCTCTAGGGTACCTGGGCTAACGTGTAGCAACGATACCCTTATTTGGGATTCTCCAAATCAGAAGCTCTCCTTTTAGAACTGTTTTTGGGCCTGAACCAATTGATTTTCCCTCCACAACAGATGCCATGTAGGTTTAGCCTCAATTTGCCACTTTTTGGTCTTGGACCCTCGTTTAAAGGCCTTGGGACCAATTTAGAGGTTTCAAGGAGTAAAATTGCTTGAATTCATTGGTCCCTGGACCTTGGACCCTCATCTAAAGTTGCCCTTAAGTTAAGGAAGTGAACACGATAAAAAAAAATGACTCACTGAATTGGACACTTCTTTGATTATTTTTAGGGATCAAACAACCTCCAGTTCTGAGGTTTTTTTCAATAAAAATTTCAGATCCTCACAGCCTTTGGCTTGGCTCTTTCATGTTTTCAGAAGCCAAAAGGACCTCCAATTTTGGG
Organism: Sphagnum contortum; assembly: GCA_963920785.1. NCBI lineage: Eukaryota > Viridiplantae > Streptophyta > Sphagnopsida > Sphagnales > Sphagnaceae > Sphagnum > Sphagnum contortum. Next base: position 12,275,954 of record OY987282.1, read on the forward strand.
TATTTGAAAAACTTCATAGAACTGACAGTTCCCAAGAAATAACTAGCCAAAACTGGTCATTTACTAGGGTAAGGTTCTTCCACTTCTTAAAACTTGGTTTAGGGTCAAAACTGGCCCTGTGATATTTTATAGAACCTCCAGTCAAGGATCAGAACCGGTTCTTTGATTTTAAGAACCATCAGTCCAGAGTATACAAATACCCAATGACTTACCCGCCTGCCCGCCCTTTTCAGGTTCCAAATAGTGAGAACCTGCCAAGACTGCTCAAAGACACTCAAAGCCAAATCCAAGCAAGAAACACTTGTATAGAAATTTCTGGCTTTGGCACAACACTTTTATTGTAATCCGAACTTATTTGCTATGAAGGTGAATAACTTAACAAATACTAAATGAGATTTATTAGCATATGCATAATAGAATTGATGTTTTAAACTTGGGGCCCCTCCTTGCCAAAGAGTGCCCAAAGCAAAGCAACCATAGATGCACTGTTTGGCACCCTTTCACAACCATGGAGGCCCAAAGCAATGGGTGTGAAAGGGTGCCAAACCGTGCTCCATGCGGGGTACTGTATTTAGCGGCATCTCACGAAAGCAATGGTTGTGACGTTCCACTATCAGCATGGCGTATGCTCGGTGATGTCACCACTCACTGTTTTTAGTCCACTCTCAACACCTGCGAAGACTTGATGAATAAATAAAGAGACCAAGTAACACAACCAACCCAACAAGCAAGCTAACTTTCTTCCTCAAAACAAGGCATCACAAAGACGCTGGCCCGACCAAATAGATAAGACTAGTGGGTACCCATGACGGTCGGACACAATCCGCTCGTGCCTGCCTTTTTTTTTTCCTTCACTTGGATGGTCTTAAGACTCCCATATATTTTATATTATTTCCAAGAATTTAAGCAACAAAGTAACTCAATTGTATTGGGTAATTATCTTTATTCCTCCCATATATACTCAAACCATAGTTATAGGGGGGAGGACCATGGGCTTCCTCCCAAGTAGTTACACCTAAACCCTAAACCCCCTATTCCAATGTTGGAGTCTTTCTTCTTCACCCATTGACTGGTATTATGCTAAAATCCAAAGATAATTTGAGTTAGTTTGGCTTGACCTTTTTTTCCAAGTATAGCCTGTTATTAATTAAGTTTGCCTCCATTGGTTAACCCTGAGGACCTATGAGTTATGACTAAATTAGTAATTCTGGCCATTTTGGGATAATTTGAGTTAGTTTGGCTTGACCTAAGTTTCCAAGTATAGCCTGTTATTAATTAAGTTTGCCTCCATTGGTTAACCCTGAGGACCTATGAGTTATGACTGAATTACTAATTCTGGCCATTTTGGGGGCGGGGGCAATTGTATAAGAAGGTTGCTGCATTTGGCTCTCAGGACCCGGGTCTCAGGACTTGGGTCGCTGGTAGCCAGTGGTCATGGTCTCTGTGGCCGGTTCCGCCATAGAAAATCTTTGTGGCCGGTTCCGCCACAGAAAACGCTCCGCGGAACGCCCAATCACCCACCCACGGACGGACGGATTAAGTGACTTTATATATGTACTAGTGTGAACCCGGTGCATAATGCACCCGTCGAGCTCAATTCCCTGTATAGTAGTTGCTGAGATTGTATCCGAATATGCAATTATTTGTCTCAACTCAAAATATCTATGATAATAATGAAGTCTTTTTGTATTTGTATCCAATGCATCTTTGCAATTTGTATCCAGAAATCTTTGTGTTTTCAAAATGCATGAATCTTTGCAATTTGTGTCCACGCACGTCTTCTCAACATTTGTATGGCTTGTAAAGCAGCAATCATTCTTTCTGGAGAGGAAACAGAATTGACATGCATTTGTGTCGTTGCAAAGAAACAAATTTTCAGACGGTTATTTTCAGAATTTCCCTATGGCTGGTTCTGCAGCAAAACATCACGTCATAGACAGGGTTTCCAATTGACTACCCACCCCAGCAGGAGGCCATCTTCTAGTAGGCTTCCATGCTGTGAAAGGATCCTAAGAAAATCCACTGCAACAAATACTCAAGAATTCATCCATTCTCTCAGGGTATGAATCTGGTATACGATTTGCAATTCTCACAATCCAATGCTTTCAAAAAATCAATCTGGAACTCATGTGATTGTGCAGGATATTCTCAGAATTCTGACAATCAATGCTTTCAAGCTTCTCTCAAAATCTGGGACTCCTGAACCCACCACCCCAAAACCTTAATTCCCTTCCCCCGTGAAGAAGAAGAAAAAGAAGATAGTTACATAAGAAAAGAAAAGAGAAGAATAAAAGGATCGCCCCATTGCTTACCGTCTCCGAGGAGCACGAGTTTGATCATGGAATAATTTGACCTCATGAGGTTGTTGTTGTTGCTCCTCAGGAACCGGGGCGCTGCTGTGTTTGCTTCCGATCTCAATTACTGTGGGGGATGTTTCAAAAGAGATTCCAATTTGGAGTGTATTAGAATCTTTGAAATTCATTTGAGATTCTCCAAATTCTTGTTGTGTTCTTCAGAGATTATTCTCTTGGATGATTTCTTCGAGTGTACAAGTGCAGAGATTCTCTCTCCCCGTAGTTGTTTATTTATTGAATCTATAATTTGGGAGAATTTTCTCTTGTTGCATTCTTGTTGAGTCTGCCAATATCAATTTTCATTTTCATTTTTTTTTCAGAAATTCTTGAATTCTTGAGTCTGCAAGTGTAAAGATTCTCTCGAATTCTTTGAGTCTGAAATTTCAACATCCTCTGAATCAAATTCTTTAGAGTCCCACAATTGAGAGTCTGCAATTTTTTTTAGAGATCCTCAAATTCTTTGAATGCCTATTTTTAGCTTTCGAATTCTTGAGTCTACAGTTCGGAGATTCTTTTGCATCCTTGAATCTACAATTCAGATATTCTCGAATATTCTTGAGTCTGCAATTTAGAGATTCTGGAATTCTTGAGTGCACAATTCAAAGATTGTCACATTCTTGTGCGCATTTCAGAGATTTTGGAGTCCACAATTCAACAATTTGTGAATTCTTTTGTGCCCATTTCAGAGACTTTGCAATTCTTTGAAAGTCTGCAATTCTTCAAAGACCTACCTATTCTTGAATGATTGATTGAGTGCACATATTCTGAAAATTCAAAATTCTCGAGTCCAAAACCTGGGGAAGGCAACAGATGGCTTCTTATGAGAACATAACACCAAAGAAAACCATACCAATTGCAAAATGGAGTTTCTTAGAGTCAAGATTACTACTATGGGGTGGTGGGCTAAGGAATCATGTCAAGCTTGAAAGCATTGATCCCAAGTGACATGTTTTTTCCCTATGACCGGTTCTGCTGCAGAACGCTTTTGTAGCAGAATTGTCACGACACAATCCGCCCATGCCTGCCTTTTTTTTTTTTCCTTCACTCCAAACCCATCCCCCCTAGTGGGTGCTCGTGACGGTCGGGCACAATCCGCCGGCTGCCCTATTGCACTCTCAATGTCCCCATAGCCATAATTTTTGTAACCAGCCATTACTACAACTTGTTAATTATTGATCACCACTCAAATTGGATAACTGCAGATATATTTCTTGTGATGATGAAAGTTCACAAGAAATTATAGAACCTTGAGAATTCATAGAAAATTCTGGAGCTTTAAGTGTTCTCTGATTGAAAGCCGAAAATCTTATGAAAACCCTTGAGCAATTTGTGGAAATCTCCTGAGATCTAAAGAACTTGGAGAGATGGCACCAATTCTCAAGGTTAAAAAAAATGAGATAACACTAATCATGTCCCAAAAAATTCATAGGGTTTTCACAAAGGAAAACCTCCCCTAAGCTTTAGGACACATTTGACAATCCAAAACCCTTTATACACAAATGGAAGAAAATAACAAAAAAGGTGAGGAACACTTGAGCAAACTCCATCAATAGAGACAACCTGAGCACGGTTGCCAAAAGCCCCATCCCTGCTTCCATCAAAGAAAAAAAAAAAATTCCAGAACCTCAAAAGACCTACAACAGAATTATGTTGGACAACAAACGAAGAATCGGAGAAAGGAAAAGTCAAATTTGCTTATTTCATTACCCGCACGACAAAGTCCTTCCCCAAAAAAAAGACAAAGTTCCAAATGTGATTTCATTACAAATAGTTGCAGCAATTTTAAAGCTGATCTAGGTGGGATCCTTCAGCTGCAAGAACATTAGAAGTTTCAAGATATTCAAGAGTTCTTAAAGATTCAGGAGCCATCAGAGCCTGTTGCTATTGCTACTCTAGTAGAAGAAGCGTTGATGACTTCAGAATCTTTAAGAACTCTTGAATCTCCTGAAGATTCCACAAAAAATGCTCCCAAACAGCCTGTTGTTCCATCACCAATGTTGCCATAGTGCGTGCCATAACAAAACCCCTACTTCAAAGACTTCCCAAGCATCTGCGCACTAGAAGATGATGAAGGAGGAGCCTGTCTGCTTGCCATGCCCTTTAGCAGGCATACACATAGGTACATGTCTAGAGAAGGAAAACTAAGAGATCATGCACAAATCCCTTGAGCAATTTAGATCAAAAACGAAGGAACTGCCTTTGTGAGCATCACTTGGTTTCCAATCTTATGGCTTGATTATGTGCTGTAGTTACCAGACGTGCAAGAAGACTGGAAAAAAACAAAAACGATGACTCTACAGTCCGCTTCAAATCTGAGCGCCTTTGTCGCAGGACAAAGATTTGATGATGCAGATTATTGACGTACTGAATTGCCTCGTCAACGATGGTGGACCTATCACGCTGAATGCATTCATTCCCACAGTGTACACCACCTGAACAATGGTTAGTGCATTGTTGCCAGACTTGATGCGCATGCAATTGCTCTCAAGGCTCTTATCCAACTTGTTTCAATCAAGAAACAAAATCGTCGTGTGGCGCTGCTAAAAGATAACGGCCACACCCTGCCATTTTAGACATTCAGAGGTCTAGGATCTTTTTCCAACACAATAATTTTCCAAATTGATGTTGCAACTAGGGAAGGCAATAGATGGCTTCTTTTGAGAACACAACACCAAAGAAAACCATACCAATTACACAATGGAGTTTCTTAGAGTCAAGATTACTACTATGGGGTGGTGGGCTCAGGAGTCATGTCAAGCTTGAAAGCATTGATCCCAAGTGACATGTCTTTTCCTTACGACGTTCTTCTGCAGAACGCTTCTGCAGCAAAATTGTCACGTCACAGACAAACTAAGTGAATTTATATATAGGATAGATGTTATACATGTACCTACTATGTCCACACTTTGAACACCCAAAAAAAAAAAAATTGGTTTCAATCTAAACGATCTAAGCATTTTTGCCCAAGAAACCAGTTCACTTAATGTGAAATTGGTTTTAATAAGGTAAAACTTCAAAAAGTTGGTTCCAATGCTAACTTTCTTCCTCAAAACAAGGCATCACAAACACGTTGGCTCGGCCAATAGATAAGATGTTCTACATCTACCTACTGTGTCCACACTTTGAACACCCAAAAAAAATATATATCGGTTTCAATCTAAACAATCTAAGCATTTTTGCCCAAGAAACCAGTTCACTTAATGTGAAATCGGTTTTATAATAAGGTAAAACTTCCAAAAGTTGGTTCCAATGCGATAGTCCCTGTCCCTATGGGCCTATGGGAACAGGGCCCAATAAACTATGTTGTACCATATTACCTCCGCAACTTCAACACATGTTTGTCAAATAGTTTATTAACTTTGATATTTTTATTTTGAAAGAAATAAGATGTTTTTGAATAATCGTTTTTCTTTCACAAAATTGTACTCTTGAAAAAAATTGCTCGGGTGAAAATGTCAATATTTTTTTAAATAATATAATTAGAGTCAAAGGTGATAAGGTAGATTGACCATTTTGGCCTCAAAAACTTTTATTGTTTAACCAATAGTACAAACTTGTGCCACTTCCAACATAGGTCTTTTCACACATAGGTGTGGGGACTAAGAACCAGCCCTTTTTTTTTAATTGGCAATTGAAGGTGAAATGAAAAATTCAAGAAAACAAAGTTTTTTTTCGGGGGGGTGTTTGGTGAATAAATCAAAGTTGGCTGAAGGCTTCCCATTGGCTATGTGGTGCAAATGACAATGGTACTAGTCGCATCTCACATGGTTTACTATTGGGTGGAAATTTAAATTCCCATTAGGCCTTGGAATTGGGGCAACCTACGTTTGTGGTGTAGATGATTGTTGAGAAAACATGGTTTTCATGGCCATGCTCGGTTGGGTGATGCATGCCAAACTCCCTAAATGAATGACCTATTCCTTAGCAAGACATTCTCCTTTCTTTGATTTCTTGGTCTCTTTGGAAGATCCTACTTGATAACTTGTTAAAATATGTTCCACATGCAAGATGATGGTTTATTGTGTTTTTTTTCAAAAAGGGTCACTTCATCTTCAAGTATTGTGCTATAAATCAAAGTACCATCCTCCACCTTCAAGGTGTGCATGTAAGTCACAAGTGGGTTTAGGATTGAAATTATGTATGTTTATTACATATCTATGGAAATTCATGTTTTTGTTTGCATTAAAAAAATAATTCATCTTTTTATTGCGTGTGTATAATAAAAACTTATTATATGCCACGCCATTCTCCTACCATGGATTTCATGTAAATTACATCAAAACTTTTTTAAAAATCAAAATCTCGATTCTTTTCACAATTTTATTCAAGGAAACTTTACATTCATATAACAACTTATTTATATCAAGTGAAGGTGTTTTCCAAAGTGTCGTGACATGTAGTGTCGTGATACAGTGTCGTAAGGGTGTAAATCCATAGGAAACTCTACAAATCAAAAAGATTAAAACCAGTCAAAGGTATAAATTTTTAATCAATCAAAAAAATATGCACACACATATACATATAATGCACAAGAGGAGGCTGAAATGAAATTCTCATGTATTTGAATTGAATTGCAAAGAAAGAATCAACATGTAATGTATGTAGACGCGATCATGAAGTAACCACCGTGAACATCTATAAAATCCAATTTAACAATGGAAATAACTTTCATGACAAAGGAATTTTAAAAAAATTAAAGGAGAAGGGAAGGGCTTGGCCCTTTTATACAACCATCAAAAAGTTGAAACCCTAACACCTAATAGTGTACAGGACTTAAGAACGCACATTAACCCTACAAATGTACATCAACCCTAAAAGACATGATGGGCATGTTCATAATCAGTCATCATGTATGAAGCCATGCATATAGGCATGACAGTTTTCGTGACGTGTAGTGTCGTGAAATATAGTGTTGTAAAGGTGTAAATCCACAGGAAACTCTACTAAACAAAAAGACTAAAACCAGTCAAAGGTAGAAATCAATTAACCAAAAAGAGATACACACACACATATACATAATGCACAAGAGGAGGCTGAGATGAAATTCTCATGTATCCCCCCCAAACCTGAGCCGAGAAAAATGTGGCATGGTCTGAATAGAAACCAAGGTGTTGTAGGAAAACATGATGAACAATACCAAGTGCCGGCAGGAACTTAAATGAGCTTTGGTTTGAGGCAGAAAATATGGTATTCACCATTGTAATTATCACAAATCAACATTTGATCGACATTGTATGTCGTTTAACATACCTAACATGGATAGTCAAGTGGAGGAATCCAGGTCGACATGATGATGGTAGGATCCAACCTCAATAGGCGGCAGGGTGCACAATTTTTGGAATGATCCCAAATTGTGCGTCCATGAACTCTTTGTAACTTTAACACACCTAAAGCCTTGATAACCTAAATCTTTAAGATAGTGCGACTAGAATAAGTGTCCAAAGTATCATTAGGTTGTCGCTGGAGATACACAAAGTCACCAACATCAAATTGTCTCACTTTAGGTTTGTAACTACCACCTCGTGTGTGTGCATACCGTAAGGTGTCTCAATGTTGTGCATTGGATAAGTTTTCGATGGCCATGGGCATAACCCTCCTAAATAGAACAACCCTTTCCTCAATGACTTTAGCCCAGGTGGCTAAAGAGTCCAAGTCCACAACCTGTTCCATTTGAGTAGCAATGGAAGAGGGTGGGATGGGATGTCTCCCAAAAAGTAGAAAATAAGGAGAAAAATGAAACAAAGAGGCATGTTTGGACATCCTATAACCCATGGCAATGTAAGGGAGGGCCAAGTCCAAATCTTCTTTGTTCCTCGTGAGGCAAATCTTTCGAACTCCTTTCTTACATGTCCGAACCATCCTCTCTGCAAGGCCATCAGCTTGGGGATGATCTCTTGAAGTCCATCAATGGTCAATGAAAGCATGGTCAAGTAGTTTTTGGAATTCTCCTTTGAATTCTGATCCTTGATTAGTAAGGCACTCAGCACAAGCCCCAAACCTACTTAGGACTTGTAAGAAAACATGGCTAGTGCTATGTGATGATTTATTTGGAAGCGCAACAAGTTCAACCCACTTTGAAAAATGTTCAATCATAATCATGATGTAGACATTACCCCTGGAGGTTTGTGGTAACTCTCCAGCTAAATCACATGACTAGCGATAAAACATGCCTTGAATAGGGAGTGGAGAAAGCGTGAGCTATCGAAAGGATAAAAAAGTTCTCACTCTATCACATTGTTCACACTTAGCAATGACATCTCAAACTTAAAACATACATACCTCTCTAATGGTAATGAGGAGCGAGAAGGCTATAAATATGTTTAACTTCAAAATGTCCAAGCTCCGAGTGTACCTTCTGAATAAGACGAGGTCATTCATGTGGTGGAGAAACCATTTTGTCGCCTTGTGGTAAGCATCAAATGAGGTGATTGTCCTTCCATGAGTAGTGTTTGGACCAATGTTGTATGTGATCCCAATGACTTGATGTAACTTGGGAAAGGTATTCCCCATGCTAAAAAAACCTCAGAGTGTCTAAATCCTCCCATATATCCACAAAGGGATGTTCAACCAGGTTACATTGCAATAGTGCAAAATAACTAAATGCATAAGATACATGTATTGCTGGAATCTAGTCAAAGTCTTGCCTGGCTTTTGAGAAATCTTCAAAGGTAGTGAGGAGTTTCCGCAACATGGTATTTGCATTTTGATGTGTAATACCAAGCCAGTGAATAATCTTGAACTCATACTCCTAAAATATAAGTGCCCAACGAGCTAACTTACCAGTAAGCTTGTCGTTGGTCATTAACCATTTGATAGGCTAGTGGTTGGTATACAAAGTGAAATTGGTGCCATAAAGATAAGGCCTAAAATGTACGACAGCCCATACAACAACAAGACATTCCCCCTTGTATGAAGAAAAGTTGCTCTTAGCTTTGTTGTTGCTTCAGGATGCATAGGCAATAACATATTCCTTGCCTTCATCGTTAAGTTGGCCAAGAATAACACAAATACCAAGAGCACTTTAATCAATGTGTAGAATGAAGACCTTGATGAAATCAGGTCTCCTTATAATGGGGAATTCTGAAAGCTTTTCCTTGAATGTGTCGAAAGCTTCCTGAGCCTTTTCACTCCACATCTAAGCAACATCCTTCTTTAACAATGCATAGAAAGGATGAGCATGTATTGAAATCTTGGACATAAATCATGTAGTAATTACATAGTTTGATGAAGCTCCTCAAAATGTGAACATCAATAGGATTGGGCATCTCCAAAATGGCTACTACTTTGGCCCAATGATCCATAATACCATTTGGTAAAATTTTGTGTCCAAAGTAGACTACAGAAGTGACAACAAACGCACATTTTTTAGGATGGATCTTTATATTGACTTCATGGAGCATCTTGAATAACTCTTCAAAATGAGCCAAGTGCTACAAGAGTCCTTTATTATGCACTAGGACGTCATTTATGCAACATTTCAGGAAATCTGCCCCTTCGAGAACCTGCATGGTCCATGATTTGCTAAAAGAAGACAAGTGCATTTTTTAATCCAAAGGCATCACAAGCCATTGCCACAACTTGTTGCTTCCATGGAATGTTGGTTTCTTGCAATCCTTCGTAGCGAACACAATCTGGTTGAAACTTTGCCTCAGGTCCACAATTGTGAAAATGTTTGAATCTCCAATGTTATTAAACAATTCTTCAGGGATGGGCATGGGGTACCTATCTTGAGATGTAACCAAGTTCAAAGGCCTATAATCCCCATACATCATTTTCTTAGTCCACAATCTAGCTAAGTCCTTCTTTACTAGCATTATTGTAACGATTGTGAAATCAGAACTTGATGGCTGAATGAGACTAGCCTCATGGAGCTCTTTGCATCTTTCATCTACCAGTTCCCACTCATGTTTACTCAACTTATGCCTCCTCCGATAGATGGGTGTTTCATCTGTAACGTCTATAGAGAACTGCATGGTCTTACACCTACCTAAGTTTTTCATTGAGAATGCGAACACATTCTCATACTTAATTAACAAGTCTATGACCTGGTTTTTTTTTTTCTTGGTGAGTTGGTTCCCCATAATGAAAAGGTAGTTGGAAACACATGGAATGGAGTTGGAAAATGTGTTTGAAGAACTTGGTGTATTGGGTTCTCCATTATCCAACTATGTAGCTTCATAGAATGTTATAATTATTTTTCTAGAAGCTGATGTACCTCCAGGTGTATAAAAAACAACTTGAGTCAAATTACATGGTACCTCCCCCTCCCCTAACATTAAAAATGAAGTGTAGAGTGTTGAAAATAGGCAAATGTACTTGGTCGGGGTGCCATGTAGTCGCATTGCCAAAACTACAAGTTGATGAATCAATGTTGGTGTTGTGTACATCTAAAAGAGTACAGAGGTTACCAACAACCATGTAATGGAGTTCAGGTCCATGCTTTTCCTTAGTAGAGCATTACGCTGCAATCTAATCACTTTAGTGTAACTAGTAGTGCGAATTTGGAACCCCATAGCCCTTTTTCTTTCTTTTGGGCTTGGTTCATCCTAAATGGTTGGAGCATGACGATACATTAGGCCTGGTCCATCTTTTTGAAAGGCGTATGCTCTTAGGAAGGAGTCAAAGGTGGGCCAAACACCTCTTAGTTTTCCTATTGTGTTTGCAAGAAACCAAGGTGGTTTCTTTTGCCTTGTAGCTGGTTGGCAAAAGTTCTGATCATCCAATATGTGAGAAATCTGCAGGTTGGGGTTTCTAATGGTGCATCTTAGAGCTAACTACAAAATTGAAAGTGGTGCAAGGTTAGTCCACCAATTGCAAAGTTGGTGCGCATAGGAACCGCATGGTGCCGCATTGAATAAAAGCGACTCTCCAAGGTAATGCCTAACCATCATATAATGTTCCTGGACTCTCTCCCTTTGGTCAAGCTAAGAAGGGATGTTCTCAATTACATAACCAAGCGAAGGAGAAATGGATTAAGCCCAAGTGATCAATCGTACCATGTTTGTGAAGAGACTTGATCTTGTGTCATTCAAGCCTTCTCCAAATTTAGCTGCTGAAAATCCTTGACATTCCCAACCTGAAATGATGAGGTTCATGAGGCTAAGCAATTCCATATGTTTTTTTCTGAATTAATTGTATGTCAAAGGGCAAGAAAGTGAAATTAACCTTCCATGCAATGGTTGTAAACTATTGTGGAAATTTGGTTATGAGTTCCATCATTCTCAATGCCGCCACTTGCCTTGCAATAGGATGAATGTCTACGTAGAAATACTTTTGAACCACCATCCTTGACTATAGTAGGGCTTCAAAACATGTACTAGTGCATGAACTAGTTCTAGTTTTTTTTGAAATGTTATACACATCGAGCAAAGTGTACGAGTCTTTAGATTATCCAAAAACTCGTTGTAAAACCTGCGCATGGAATGTCAGAATACCTTCTAATGAACGAAGATATCAATGGGCAACTTCCAAGTTTGTGATGCTCTAAGTATCCTCTTTGAGCTTGAGAAGCTTCATGTAGAGCATTTTGAGGGTTTCATCCTTCTACTTAAAGAAGGTAGCGAGTTGCAAAAAAAATTTAGAACTATTGACCAAAAATTTTAGCTCAAGAATTCGAAAAAATTCCCCCATTGGATCAGCAAAAGTTGGTGCATCGATGGTGGGAGGAATGTTTGCGGTAGCAATAATAAATTGTTGACGAGAAACATTTACTAAAATAGGTATCAGGTCTGGATTGTTAGGCACAATCCCATGATGTGCAATCGCAGCTTGTAGTGTAGCTTGAGAGGTGATGGCGATGGCGATGGCTATAGCGTAAGCTGGATTAGGGATTTGCGTGACGCCCAAAATCCTTGGAGAATGTTGTTAGTACACATCCAATGCTTCATAGTGCACATAATGGGCCAATTGTTTGAATGCAAATGCATCGGTGTAATTAGCGCCATACTTGAGCTCTAGTTCACAAACCACGGTTGAAAAAGTTGCCTTGAACACCCCCAAGGAAATAGTGCCTGGCCTTTCGTTGAACTTCTCAATATTTCCAGAGGAATTATTAACCTCCATTATTGCAACCCTAGCTTTAAGCTCGTAACTAAAACAAGGGGTTGCAAGGTTGCGGGCCAAGGAAAAGACCCGGGAATCACATCACATGTTCCCATGAATGCAAAGAGTGTGAGGGAATCAACCTTCACCCTCCCAAGTGAACCCCCATGATGGGAGTTGGAATCCCAAATGGACTCTTGAAAATTCAAAGAGCGATTTCAAGGGTCAAAACTCAATGGCTTATGGCGTTCTTTATATCATTGGAAAGATCTTGGAACGTGATGTCTAAAATCAACTCACATTCCTCATTTAGACATCTAAAATATAAGTTATGGCCAAAAGAAGGGCCGTGAGTCAAACCGCAAGTTTGATTCATGACCACAAAAGTTGGGAATCGACCCAATTTACTTGGCTGTAAAGGGCGTGTGACATACCATGGAAAAAGATCTCGACAAGAGCTACAACTTTTCTATAGACCACATCTCCATCGGAGGTTTGCTCGTAATGTTATGGGGCTCCAAAGTCACGGGAGTCCCAACTTGGGCGATTTCGGGACTCCCACTTGGGAGTCTCGGGACAAAAAGTCATTTGGATGTGGCCTCCGTGGAAAGTCAAAAAATATACTATAAGGAGAAAGGTGGTGGCTTCCCCCCAAGTCTGGGCCGTGGTGAGTCTTGTGTGTCCGTGTTACCCATGGCTCGTCCTAGCACCAAAAATGCTCCAACTATGCACTAACCACCTTGTGTGGGTTTTGTGCAAGCCCGGGTGAGTGAGTGAAGCTTGTCAACTTTTCTTAGTCCCATCCCAGAATTCCAGCACGCCCCTCTACCCTTTAAAGTGCTGTGAGCTAAGGAGCGTGCTTCGACTCCTCCCTTTTCTTGTCCCAACCCTAGCCTTGGGCTCGCGACCAAGGCAAGGGGGTTGCAAGGTTGCGGGCCTAGTGGTAGACCCAGGAGTCACATCACATGCTCCTGGGAGTGCAAAAAGTGTGAGAATGAACCCTCACTCTCCCAAATGAACTCCCATGGTGGGAATTGAAATCCCAAATGGACTCCCAAAACTTCAAGGAACAATTTCAAGGGTCAAAACTCAATGCCTTGTGGCGTTCTTTATATAATTAAAAAGCTTTTGGATCTTAGATGTCTAAAATGGGCTCGCATTCCTCATTTGAACATCTAAAACACAAGTTATGGCCAAAAGAAAGGTCGAGAGTCAAACTGGTAGTTTGACTCCCGACCACGAAAAGTTGAGAATCGACCCAATTTACTTAGTTGCAAAGGGCGTGCAACTTACCATTGGAAAGATCTTGATGAGAGCTATAACTTTGCTTTAGACCGCATCTCAATCGGAGGTCTGCTTGCAAAGTTATGGGGCTCCAAAGTTGCGAGAGTCCCAACTTGGCCAATTTTAGGACTCCCGAGACAAAAAGCCATTTGGATGTAGCCTCCGCGGAGAGTCACAAAGTATACTACAAAGGGGAAGGTGGTGGCTTCCCCCAAGTCCGGGTTGTGGTAAATCTTGTGTGTTCGCATTACCCGTGGCTCGTCCTAGCACCAAAAATGTTTCAACTATGCACTAACCACTTTGTGTGGGCTTTGTGCAGGCCCGTGTGAGTGAGTGAGGCTTGTCAACTCGTCCTATTCCCATCTTGAAGCTCTAGCACGCCCCTTTACCCCTCAAAGTGCTGTGAGTTGGGAGTGTGCCCCGACTCCTCCCTCTTCCACTGTTTTCTACTTGGATTCACATTTGAGTCCATCAAGGGGTTGAGAGTGCATCATTTCCAATGTATTCTACTTGGACTCATATTTGAGTCTTTCAAGGAGTTGGGAGTGTGTCATCCATGGTGTATATGAGTGTAGAAGTCACGGCTTGCAATGGAATATATGATGATGGTGTGAAAACAGGTGTAACAGTAGGTGTACCCCACTTATTAACCCCTCCAAATGGACTCTGATGTATTGTTGTTATAGAGTAACCCGAATTTGAATTCCTAATAAGAGTTGTACTGGATGACGATGGTGTTATAAATGCTTGATGGTACCATCGTGAAGATCGTGAACTCAAATATATTGGTTCAAAAGGTTGTGTGTTACTTCGTAACTAATACCTTGCCTCTGGATGAGTAGTAGTACTCTCATTATCTAAAGACATCGTGTTGTCCCATGCCCCAAAATTTTGTACTAATATAAACCCCCAATTACAAAATTTTAACATAATGTATGGTTTGAAAATATGGTGTGATGATAGGAATGAATGGCGACGGACGAACATGAAACGGAGGCTAGATGAAGGTTAGACGAAAGTTGCACGAACGTTCGACTAATGGCAAGATTGGTAGTATGTTAAAATGCAATAAGGTAGGATGTATGACGACAATACAATAGGATGCAAGACGTCAATATGTAGGACTGCATGAGGTAGGACGTTAATGTGTAAGACGTAGGACCCATGAAAGTCCAACGAAAATCGGACAAAAGTTTGACGAAAAATCAATGAACGTCAAATGAAAGTCTAATGGAAAATTGACGGAAGTCGAACGAAAGTCCGATGGACGACGCTGCAAAGCACCAATGAGCTTCGTAGTGATGGCGGACGTCACATTACAGCCCACAACATTGTGAAGCATGCATGAGCTCCACAACAATGGCAAAAAGGCAACACAATGAATGTCATGCTGCAACTTAGAGCGTTGTGGCGTTGCAAATCGTAAAAACGCTGCAACTCACGTTGTTGCGGCACTGCAGTGCTACAACACTGTAGCTCACGTTGTTGCGGCATTGCAGCACTACTATAGCATCTCATTTTTTACATCTACTCAACATAGCCTAATTTATACCTATCTCACTTGCCTACTTAACCTACTTACATGGCCTAACTTAATTTAATTTAACATACATACCACCTAGTTGCCTAGCCTAGCCAACTATGTACCTAAACTACCTATGTTGCCTAGTTGTCCAATTTCATTAACTACATAATCTAGCCTACCTAACTTACATGACATACATCCCTACCCATCTACCTAACTACATATTTAATTTACTTTCCTAGTTTCTACCTACCTAATTTAATTATCTATCATAACCACCTACTAATCAAGCCTAACATTATTTAAGCTAATTACACCCCTTTTAAGATGAATACTAATCATATCATCATTATCATTATCACATAATCATAATTATGACTAAAGTCACATAAATGGCACATGAGCATGGTGCATACAATAACATGACTAGGTGTGACTAGCATGTGAAATGTCATAATCATGAATTCCATGATTTGGCATAATACAAGTGTTCGAGTTATGGGTGCCTTAAGCTTAAATAGTGACTTGTCCTTAGTGCCCATTAAATATTATAAGTTTCATATGAAAATCTTCCCTTGAAGCCTTCATCCCAATGCATATGAAATTCCTATGAACCTTTCAACTCCTTTTAAAAAATCCAAAATCTGCCCAAAATGCATTTAAATTGTGTCCTCCCCACTCCAAACATTGAACCCTCTTGGGATTCATCATCTTTTCACTTTGTGTAAAATTCATTGGTACCATGGATGTTTGATCCATTTGGAATCATCAAATATGACGTGAATATCATGTTATCATTCATATGAATGTGCATGTCCCAAGTTGAAATGTGGGAGGTTATGAATGAAAGGTGAGTGGGAAATGAACAACCACCAATGTTCAACCAAACCTAGGTTAATCCCAAGTAATAAAATTCAAGTCCATGACTTGACCATGGACCTATCATCTAATGGTCTTTAGTAGGCTAAAAATGTTAATACTATCATTATGGAACCCCATAGCACATTCATGAACACATCAACATTGTGTTCCACCCAACAAGAATGTTTTGAATCTCATATGATGTTTGAATCATCATCACAAAATGCATGTGAACTTGAAAAGCTCATGATCATGTCTACCCATAGCTGGATTGCCTTGTTGACAATGTTAAGAGGTAGATCACCATGTTGCACCATTTGTGACATGCATCCTAAATCCAAAATGGAATTCAAAATGAAACCTTTAGGTCATGGCACCAATTGATATGCATGTTGCAATATCTTAGGTGGTGTTATGTTAATTCACAACCATCATGACCTATATGCATGCGATCCCATTGATGCAACATCCACCAAAATTGGTTTACCCAACCAAGCATAGACTTGTTCCATGCCACCAAAACTTATGATTATAAATCACTTAATGAACGAACATTTTCCAAAAGATGGATGAACAATTTATTTTGATCGCTTCATAAATGTAACAACATTCATAATAATTGTTTAAAAATTCATGATCAAGGATTAAGGAAATATCACCTATGCCTACTTGATAATGATGCGAACATTATCATCTTGTTACCATTATATCCACTCGGTCAATCATCAAGAGATCTTGCATCCCCATTGATGTGATATTAAGAAGTAATGCCCCCAAATAACCATGCACAAGTATATTTAGTATTATTTTAAGATAATGTTCCATCAACATCCAACATGTCACATAGAACCTTTTTAGTTATGGTGTTCAAGGGGTCCACATACAAGTATTTGTGAACCCTTATACCCACTTAAAGCATTGTAACTAAACTAGTGTTAATTCTTTCAAACAATTCCAATAGACAAACCCCTTCCTTAAGAGGTTGTGATTGAACATGCATGTGGATCATACTAGAATATAACTAAGTCATCTCCCTAATGCAATATGTTCTAATTTCCTATGAGTGTTGGTGATAAAATTTGTCATGTTTGCATGATAGAATGACTAAATGTTTTTTCCAACTAAAATGAAGTTCCCCATAATGGTGGTCATTGACCACATGTCAACAAAACAAAATGGGATGAATATTTCCATTTCATGTTTGTAAACAAAGTGAGACATCATCTACATCCAAGTTTCCTTCTAGAAACCCCAATGCTTTAAGGAAATGTGTTAGAAAATCTACTCAACATGGTAACACCACCAACTAATTCAACACCTCATGGGAATTATTAATTGAAGAATTGAGTTTGATGCACATTTCTCAATTGCCATTTAGGTTTATATAAAGTAATCTCTTGTGGAAATTCCAATACAAATCCCATGTGTCCATATAAAATTACACCCCTAACCAACATGTATGATGTAACATTTAATAACATCACTATTTGAATTCAAATGGATGGATAGTCCTTTGGGTGGTTGAAGTTCAATTGCACCAAGATGTCATTGGTAAGCCCATAAACCATTTAAAATACACCCATGGATGTTTAAATTTAACATGGGTGTCGTAACCCCACTTTGAGGGAAGTGTGAGATCGCTACTCACACTCCCGAAAATGGAACTTGGAAGTCCTTTGAGACTCTTGAGATTTTAGAGTTCGATTGCAAGGGTCAAAACACTTTGCATTAAAGTGTTCTTTATATTGTTGGAAAGGTCTTGAAATGTACATGTCCAAAATGGCCTTGCATGAGCCATTTTGACATCTGCAGCATAAGTTATGGTTGAAAGAAAGGTCGAGGGAGTCAAACTACCCCCACCATTAAAAGTCGAGAATCGACCCAACCTCGGTGTGCACAGGGGAATGCGACACACTGTTGAAAGGCTCTCAAGGAGAGCTACAATTTTTCTTGAAACCTCATCCCAATTAGAGGTCGGTTCAAGAAGTTATGAACACCCAAAGTCCTAAGAGTCTAAACTGGGACAATTTTGGGACTCCATTTTGGGAGTCCTGGGAAAAAGTGCCATTCGGGTGCAAGTGTGGCAGAGTAACGCAAAGAATACTATATGGGGGAAGGTGGTGGCGTCCCTCGAGTCCGGGTCGTGATGAGTCAAATGAGTCCAGTGTTGCTTGTGGCTTGTCCCAACACCGAGAGTGTTCCGAATGTGAACTCACCAACTTGTTGGTTGGTTTTGATGCAGGACCAAGTAACTAAGTAAGTTTGTCCCTCTTTCTATTTAATCCCGGAGCTTTCAGCACGCCTTTCTTACCCCCTTTAGTGCTTGAAGTTGGGAGTAGCACCAAATTCCAATTACTTCCGTTCTTTAACATAGTTGGACCCTTTTGGGTCTAACAAGGAACTTGGGGGCGCATCAATGGGTATGGCACAAGGCTGTCATTGTCATGCTAAAACTCACAAATGTCAATTAACTCAACATAATTTGTTCCAATGCATCATAATCTAAAGGCAAAATGCTTACCCAAGTCCAATCATTTTGAGTTGAAAAACATTTTCCTTGTTGCACACAAATATTAGTCATGGTTTCATTAATTATTATGGAAGGTTGAACTAGAAGCTTAGATAAGATGGTAAGTACAACTTGTCACAAAGGAATAATGTTCATCAAAACGTGTAATGTTTCTTGAAGTTTTTTCTTTAATTGATGGTAACAAATTTCATGGCATGCCATACTTTTGATCAAGTTTAACATTCCCCCATTCTCACATAAAAGTGGCTACAAGCCCAAAAAAATAGAAGTTGGCCACACACAAAGGGGTTACCATTGTGATGATAGAAAATAATGATAAATTGATTTAGCCACCCCTAACATTATCTCATTGACATTGACCTAAAGGATTAACATCCCTTTTAATAAGCCTTTGGGAACATGATCCATGTTTAGGGATATATGGATGTACCATTTGGCGTTGTCTTAAGCAAAATGACTGATTAGGGAAGAAGCAATTGGTGTTTACCTCCTTTCTTTGAAAATCAAATCCTTCATCAACTCCATGTGGTTCTAAGAAATGTGAGTTGGAATATATAATTTGAACTAATGAAGCCATATTAATTTAGTCAATTAGCTTACTTACTATGCCTACTAGGCTACATGTACATACTTGTGTACTACTTACTTATTATCTACCTACTTAGTTACCTATTTATTTACCTACCTAACTACCTACCTACCTATTTACCTATTTATTTACCTACTTAATTGCCTACCTACCTACTTACCTATTTGTCTACTTACAAACCTATATATGTACCTACCTACCTACCTACTATCTACCTACATACCTGTTTATAATTTACATAAATAGGTATGTGCATCTAAAAACATAGATAAGTACGCATGCGTACCTACTTACCTACATAATTAGGTATTTATTTGCTTACTTATGATTTTTTTTGAAATTCCAATTTTGTTATACACATTGACAACAAAATTCATTGAAGTTTAAATAAATATGTTATATCCATTTTATATCATATTGTTTTACAAAGTGTTGTGGTGGTTTGATGACCAAGACATTGGTGTGGAGCAAAAAAAACCAAGATTCAATCTCGTTTACCAACATGTACTATGTGGAGTATGTATATTCATATATATACCTTGTACATGTGTGTAAATATATAATATCTATGTGGGTTTGAATAGGTTGGTAGGAGGCCATGGTGGGTGGGTAGGTACTTATTATTATTATTATTATTATTATTTTACATTTTTGAAAAATTGAACTATTTTTATAATTAAAATTTTTTGGTTGCCCAATTATTTTTATCCAATTTGACTTGTCAAAAAGACCATCTTATGGTAGTCAAAAAAATCACCAAATAAGTTGGACATTTTCAAATCAACTTGTCCAATATGATTAAATGGTCAAATTAACCAAATGTCAAAATGATTGGTTTTTTTATTTAATTTTCCAATCAAATAAACCATGATTTGTTGTAGTGTATGTTGATAGATTTGTTGGGATGATTTTTTGAATGCAATAAAAAATAATTTTTAATGTCATGACTTTAACTTTATAATGTTCACATTTTTTAACATTTGAAAATGTAAATTTTGATGTAGATATTTTGCCTTCCTTGGAGCATTTTTCCTTCATGTGAGGATTTCCATAAGTCTACCACATAACTTCTTGGCTTTATTTTGCCAAAAAAAGATGGGTAACATTTAAATTGACCTCCCTTTTAGCCTTTTTGGCATTCTAGCTTTAGTGGCGATTAATTCTTCATTCTTGAAATCCTTCTAGATGGTCATTATGTCAAGCTTACCAACTTTTGCCACACAAAATTGTTGATCAATCTTTTCCACAACGTGAATGTTTCTTTCATTGTGACATGACCTTCATGTGAATTATGATAAGTTGATTTTACATCATCTTTTGCACCTCCTTATCTTGTTTGAATACATCTAATTGCATTGTCATCCATGAAAGCATCATTGACTTTCACCAATAAATTGTGCCAATTGCATGCACATGATACATGGAGTATCATCATTTTTTTTTTCGAAATCCAAGATTTTAAAATTTTAACTTTAATGAATGCTTGCAAACCCAATTTCATTTTTTTTTCTCTAATGGGTCAAATGCTAATGGATCACCAAGGGCAATAATGACACCCAATGTTGCATGGGAAACCAAAATATAAAAGATGTGGCATGTTATGGATCCACATGAACCACAACATCCACACCCCCATAATGGATGAATTTGCTTGCTCTTATGAACTAAAACTTGATTGGTTGGGATTTGATGCAATTACCTTCAACATTGTTGCCCTTTCTTCAATAGCTACCATGAACTCCATGCACTCATGTCCAATATTGCTCCACAACCTACAATTTACATGTGAATAACAATTTGTTTCATCCAATTGTCATTGCTTTACAATGCCTCGTGATTCAAATGTTGTAGTAAAAGTTCAAATGTTCACTAAGGATTAAAAGTTGGTTCCTCTGTTTTTTGACTCACAGCCAAAGTCTTGAAATGTAGTTTCCATTCTTGGACAAAAATACTACATAATCATTTATAGATTTAATCTCTAACAAATCAAGGCCTTTTATATTGTCCTCATCTCCTTAAAAAAATTCAAAACAAATGTGAAAATTCTTGAAGAATTCTCAATGACCTTGTGGTCCAAGTCATATGTTTTAAAACTTTGAAAATGTTCCTGCGGGGTTGGTGATAGATGTAGTACCTTTTTTGAATCTACATGCATTGTGCATTTAAAATCTTCACCTTATTATGAATAACTTTTTTTAAAAACCTATAATGCTTATAACCCAAAATTAAATTTAAAAGGCATTTACATTCATCCATGAAGATTCATAAGGCTAAACACATGAAGGGCATTGTGAACAAATAAAAACAATCTACTAATCATCATCTCAATTTCATTATCATAGAAGAATCATTAAACAATTTTGATGATAAAATCTAAGAAACGTTTGCAACAATTCCAACCCATGTCCATAACATAAACCCTTTTATAACCTCATTACAATGTATGAACAATTTAAGAATCAAATAGGACACATACATTGGTATGAATTGGTGGGTAACATTGTCCCATGCCCTTGACAATCGTTCCAATGACATGTCACACATTTCCACCCAACTCCCAAAGTAGGATTTCATCCCAAGAATTCAAAATGTGCTTCCTTTTCATCCCCCCAATGTATTTAAGCGTTTTTTTGCCTTAATTTGTTCATGACCTGTTTCTTATTTGCCTTGCCTCTGCCCTAGAACAAGGGAACCGATTCCTCCTCCGCCTGAGCGCTCTGTGTCCAGAAACCGCAAAACTCTGTTTTCTGTGTGTTTCCATGAGTGCGCGAAGGTTTGTCTCAGTTTCTTCCATTCTTTCTGAGCACACTATTCTAAACATCAAGCCAGTAGCAGAGTGCTTACAACTCATGACCACCTTGAGACAAAAGGGAGCTCATACAGATTTCACCATGTTGAGCTTGTGGACTCCTCATGTGTGTATTAATGAGAGGGTTAACCCTAATTGGCTATGAATCTGAAAATGTTCCTCTGCTTCTTGAAAATTTACTCAATGTGTGAATAATTGCAAAAAATTGTCCATGTCATTCAGTAGAATTTTCTTGCTCTGTGTCAACTGAATGTGATCCTGTGGGGTTTATTGTGCAGGGACAACGGATGGAAAATCGAAATTCATACCTGTCACTGAGGGAGTACGAGAAATGTTCTTTTTTTGCAGGAGATTGGTATCTGCAATGCTTAGAAAGTAAGTGGATTTCTCCTCTGCATGGCTCATTTTCTCAACTGCACTCAGAGACAGGCACCTACTTGATAGTTGAATTGCCATTCTCTATAAACAGAGTTTTGGTATTGTTTACATGAGTCTTTTGGTGTTGAGATGCTCAATGTGCCCAAGCAAGTCTTCATTTCATTGCAACAGGGTGATCAAAATATGGCGTCATGGCAAGACATTGGATTTCATAGTTGCAGGACAGCAGATTGAAACTCCTAGTGGGTTGAAAGCAGGGGCTTCAAGCACTAATTATTTCAGGAGTCCAATGTTCAGACAGCGGCCATTTGATCCAAACAATGTTTCCTGCAGCCCTGATGAGGTGGTTCTTTGTGGTGACCTCAATCAGAGTATGTACTGCCATCTTGTTTGTGCCCTAGTTCAGGCACCTGAAATTGTGAAAGTGCAGGCCACTTTTGCATCAACAGTGGTTTCAGCTATACGCATGCTTCAAAGTTCTTTGCATGACATATGTGAGGATATTCGACAGGGAAGGCTGAATGATAGAATTACTGACCCTGAAGCTAGAAAGGCTGTGGAAACCAGACCCTGACCTTTGCAAGCATGATAGAAAGGGAGTGTCCTAAAAATGACTGGCCAGGAGTTATTTCACGCATCTGGCCAAACACAATGTATATTGCTGGTGTACTGAGTGGAAGCATGAAACAGTATGTGCCCATTCTGAAATACTTTGCAGGGGATGTACCATTAATCTCCTTTGGCTACTCTGCCAGTGAATGCTCTATCCCTGGTCTTAATGTGCAACTTGATTGCCCACCTGAAAAGGTTGTATACATGATTTGGCCAGAGACAGCGTACTATGAGTTCATTCCTGTTGCAGATGCTTTGCATGATGCTGATAACACCAACAATAACACGGGGGACATCTTGCAAATAGTTGATCTAGCTGACCTTGAGCTGGAGAAAAAGTACGAGATTGTGGTCACAAATGTTTCAGGTAGGTTCCCTTTGAACATTCAAAATACAAGATTCTGGTAGATTCCTTTGAACTTGTCTAGGATAGGGCTTCCAGAAAGGGAATTGATGTGCTAAGAAGCAAGGTTTTCAATGAATATTTTGTTTATACTCTAAGTACTGCCTAATACAAACCACTTGTAGATCCAGAGGCAGAAGAAAGTAATTTAGAACTGCACAGATTAGTGCGCACAAGTAAAATTTTCTTACCCATTATGCCTTTGTAAAATTTCTTCAGGGCTATATCGATACCGACTTGGGGATATTCTGAAGGTGAAGGTTTTCAGAAAAACAGCACCAATTGTTGAAATCATCCAAAGAAAGAATGTTAATCTGAGCATTCATTCAGAGAAGATAGAGGAAGAAGAACTGCAAGCTGTGGTGCAGAAGGCTACTCAACACCTTGCAGGAACATCTATGGAACTCGAAGACTTCAGCAGCACTGTAGATATTGTGTCTTCACCAGGGTACTATGTACTGTTTTGGGAGATCACAACAAGAGGGTACTAATCTGAAATATTCTTTCTTTGGTAATCTGCACAGACAAATATGGTGTTTTGTGTGATGTAGCAGCAAAGTCAATGTTCTCTTGCTATTAAGAACCAAATGCGAGGTTTGGTAGTCCAGTTTGTTGTATTGTTGTTTTTATCAAATGATGCAGGTCATGACTGGGCTAAGTGTGCCAAATGCTTGATCCAGGGACAACAAAACTCTGGATGTGGAAGTGTTGCAAATGTGTGCCAACACAATTGATGGTGGTTTTAATGAGATCTACCAAGAGTGGAGAGCAGCAGGGCGAATTGGGCCTTTAGAGCTGCGCATTGTAAAGAGGGGAGCATTCAACAATGTTGTGACTTCAGCTGTGAGTAAAGGTGCATCTGCAGTGCAGTATAAGATACCTCAATGCATCAAGTCACCTTCAGCGACTCTGGAAATCCTTAATGCTGCTGTTGTTGCAACATTCAAGAGTCAATTGAAGTTTTCAGATCATGCACCTAGGGGCTCAAGTTTAGCTCTTAGGAGCTGAAGTGGTTTGTCTTAGTGTCCAAAGACTCTTTTCTTAGGGCTTAAAGATTTTTGTCTTAAAGCCTAAAGATTTTTGTCTTATGACCTACAGATTACAGTGCAGGGTTCAGGGTGTATCGAAACAGAGTGTTGTTTAAGCTATTGCATTTTCCTACAAATTGGTACGCAACTCCATAGAGCCAAAGGAAGGTGCGTGTTTAGGTACATATATTGGAATAATGAGATTGTTGTATTGAGAACATGACTTATATGCTTTCATTTGAGGGGGATCAGAAAGAGGAGAGGAGGTTGAAACCTTTCTTTTTTATGAACTTTCTTCATTCCATGGTGGAAGAGATGAAAACACAGAGATTATGTGTATATGAACATGAGAATAAAAGTTATGCTAATGTTATGGAAAATTGTGCCTGTGTTTACAATTGGTGAAACCCTTGAAGGTGATTATACAAAGGATATCACTCAGGGTGATGCGGCTTGCTATGTGTGTTCAAAGAGTGGGCTTGCTCTCTGAGACCAAGAATGGTATGCTAATTCTACATGCGCCCAACATATGATTGACAAGAGGAAATGGTTTCTGGGGTGTGAGAGTTGCCAAATGACATTGTCATCCGGGCTGAGTGAACTGGTGACATAGAAGTGAGAGCTTGTGTCGATGGAGCAAAGAGAGAGGGTGGTTTTATCAAGAAAGCCTTGTATGTCCTAAGAGTTGAAGAACTTGTTGTCTAGTAATGAAATTGTAGAGGAAAATAATTGCCAAATGAGACATCAAAGCAAGAATGGAAGGATCATGATGAAAGACCTCTTAAAGTTGGACAACTCTACAAAATGAATCTGGAGGTTGTGACACCTACTATTCAAGTTCTTATGTCAACAGGTAAAGTCTGTGTTGCTGATAGTGGGTGATGAAATGGCACAATAGGTTGGGTCATGTGAACTTTCAGACAATCAAGAAATGATTAAAGAGGAGGTAGTCACTGGGTTGAGCTTCCAATCTATATGAGAGGAGGATATGTTTTGTAGTGGTTGTGCTCATGGGAAGAAATCACCAAGTTCCATTTCCAGTGAATGAACCAAGAGTCAAATCTCATAAGATTGGTGTCTTTTGCCATGCAGATGTTTGTGGTCCAATGAGTGTACCTTCTATTGGTGATTTTGGGTATTTAATAAGATTCAAATGTGACCAAGGTGCTTATAGGAGTGTCTATTATATACTAAATAAGTCTAATGCATATGAATCTTTCCAAAGCTTGGGAGAGAATCATTTAGAGAAACTGAAAGTGAGATTACCAAGTTGAGGAGTGGTCAAGGAGGAGAGTAACCTTCATTGATTATAAAATTTCAACGATCAAGTAGGCTTTTGGTTCAAATTATGCTTTAGCTTTCAAAATGATCAATTTTGAGGATGGTATTCATGTTTAAATGATAAAAAGCATGTATTCTTTATCTAATGATTTAAAATTAAGATGTAATAAAAACTTATTTATGTGTAGCACACAATTGTAAACTAAGTATCAAAAATATAAAATTTACAATAATAAACTAACACACAAATGTCAAATATGATCTTCGAAAAAAAACTTCAACCTTGGTTATCACTAGCTCATTATATTATATTTTCACTCCTTAATTGTGACAATTTGTTTCCAAAGGCAACCAAAAAAGACATGGCATAACTGAGGTTTTTTTTTGGTACAAAATTTTGCCAAAACCTGGAAATCAAAATTTTAAAATTTTAATCATAATATTCTCATTTTTAAAAAAATAAAAAATTTCATCACATTTGAACTGACATTTGCATGATGATAGCATACATTTGTATTGTAGGTTTTTGGAGGTAAGGTGACTAACATTAGTATGGTAGCATTTTTCAAACTAGTTTAAAAAACCATCTAGACATGTTCTAAAAACTTGTCATCATTTAATGTGAGCATCCCTCTTGAAATGTTAATCAATGATGCAACATCCAAAAATTGAAAAAAAAAAAATCATTGCATAGGACACCTGTGTCCAAGCCTAAATATGAAAAGAAATGTTAAGTATATTCTATCAGTTGAGGAAAGAGAGGCCCAACTTATTTTCAAAACATTTCTGGAATAAAATATTTTTCTAAAATATTTTTAAAATATTCTATTTTTGAATTGAAATTTAACAAAAAAAAATCTTATAACCTAAATAAATGTTGAACTATATTATTATATAAAGATATGTCTAAAAAATTTCCAAGCGTTGGTTACACATTTGTTGACTCTTATTAGCTTGAATGCACTTAGTTGCAAAAATCATAGAATTTCACATGAAGGCAACAATCTTTTTTTTAATAGTCTAATAAGCCAAATAAGATCAACCCAACTTCTAGTAGGCACTAGAAATTACTTTTTAACTTAAATTTGTTTTTATTAATACAAGTCTACCTTCACACACCTCCTACAATCTTTTCATTAGTTATCTAAATTGTATTTCAAGGGTTGTGCATCAATAACACAAACTATATTGATAAATTGTTTTATTTCATACAATTAGCTAAAACAAGTCCATTACAAACCAATAAGCATGGTTGACGGTGAAGAATGAACCCTGAAAAATAACTTCACAAATTCAAAAAATTAATATGTGAGGCTAGTAAAAGGAAACTTTTGATTTTCAAATCAACTTGATGATAGGTATCATCTACCTTGAGATACAATGTGAAACCCCAAATGGGGTCATCGTAATGTGCTTTCACTCACATGTTTACCCAATACAAGAATGTATAACTTTTCCTTTGCCTAGTACTAATTCTAATAAATTTGATAGAATCTAAACAAGTTAATTGTCCAAATCAAACTCAACCCTTGCACAAATAATTGAATGCTATTCATGAGCTCCAACCATGTCGCATTCTCACATAGCGGATGGGTTGATTCAAGTAGCATTTCAATATTCAAAATACACGATTTTTGCATTAAGGTTGACCTCCAAATATGGAGGGAAAGCTCCTGATACCTCCACCAAAGTGACAACAACATGAGAAAAATCATCCATGCTTAACCTTTGTAGTTTAGTTGTGAGTGCTAATTGCCATTCCTTTCTTGAATCGGGTACAGTGTCACCAAACATTAAAGCAGAATTGCCAAGCTTGGCAAAAAATTAGGGACAAGTAATGGAGGTATTGACATTAGCAGTTGGGAAGTAAAGAAAGGCATTAATTGAAAAATGGACTTCATTGCCGGTAAGGTTCAAACCCCCAATCACTAAGACCTCTTCACCACGAAGTTGTTGTTTGGTAGGTCTTTGCACACTAAATGTGATAGTGGAATTCACAAAAGCATTCAAGTTGCTCGTGTTTAATGGAGGTGTGTTGACGATCATTTTGTTGATTTCTGAAGTCGAAGCAGGAAAACATGATTTAAAAGCTGCATCAGAGCCATCATGAATCCACAAGTTGGGGGCGTCTGCATATTTGTATCTAGCAACACAAAGGGAACACGATTTGTTCAGTTGCATATTGACACAATTCATACATATTCCGAGTAGTAATTTTTTTTAATATAATTAACATAATAGAAGAATATTCTTAACATATTCATCCCTCATCACCTTAAGACTTTGCAACTCATACCATTGTAACTCTTTGTCTTTTAGGCAAAGTTTTCAAATATTCAAAAATTTCACAAATTTACTATTAGAAAAAATAGTTTTCTATAATGTGTAAAAAGCCTTAAATTATATTAAAGAGCCAAAAAAAATTGTGGAAAATATACACAAGATATGGTGGGAGTTTTAAGATCCCTACTTGATACAAATCCTTAAAACAATATATAAATGTCTTGTTTCACAAGATTACTAAAATACATACTATAACATATATCTTTCTTTGTCTTCAAACAATGTAATGACTTTCATGAACATTTATATTCAAAAAGCCTGGGGTCCCTTACTTTCATAGCTTGGGTAGATTCACATGTCAAGTGTGGATTCAAAAACTTGCTATAGAATTCCAAATTAGGTCAAATTAGGATTCAAAAACTTGGTAGGCAAGTCCAAATTAGGTCAAGTTAGGATTCAAAAACTTGGAAGACAATTCCAAATTAGATCAAGTTAGGATTCAAAAACTTGGTAGACAATTCCAAATTAGCTCAAGTTAGGATTCAAAAACTTGGGTAGACAATTCCAAATTAGATCAAGTTAGGATTCAAAAACTTGGTAGACAATTCCAAATTAGCTCAAGTTAGGATTCAAAAAACTTAGTAGAGAATTCCAAATTAGGTCAAGTTAAATAATTACCTCAAGGCGCTGATATTGTTCACAGCTTGTGATAATTTGACCTTCACCAAATTTCCATTCTCGTCATAAAACAAAAACTCACTATTCAGATAATCAGAGTCTGTGATGTCCTTGCGATTCCCTCCAGGCAACGCCTTCCAACCTCCCACAAGCGATCTACGTTGCCATGATGTGCGAAAAAGATAGGATCATATGCAGAATAGCGAAAAATCCCCATGTCTGCGAATGGGGGTGTTGCTTTTGGGTTTCCGGTCCAGAAATGCACTGTGCCATGAGGAATAGCCTCCATCGTTCCTGCTCCAAGTCCGGCCACACCTCCCAACTCATAAGATTCCCCGAAAAATAGACGACTAATTGGTGCACCTGTGACCATTTGATTATACATGATCCGGTTGTTTGCCTCCCGTAATAATGCTTTTATCGTTGCTGTTTGATTCACACACTCAAGGGTAGCTTGAAGATCAATGATGTTGGGCCGTTTTGTGCATTCATTCCGATTCACATCATACAAAGATGAAGACCTGTTTTGGTACTTTTTATTTGCAAAAGCATAAGGTAGCACATTAGCAAGAGGTGGATCAGTTGATTGGTTATCCCAGTTCCAAAAGGGGAGTGCAAATGTGTCATCATCCAGAAGCTTTGCAAGAATGCGTTCGTGAAAGTAGACGAAGAATCGGTGCCATGCAAAAAACAGCCAACCGAAGTGAATCTCAAGCCTACTTTTGTCCATGGGAAAATAGAAGGCTGCATCACAATATGCGCAATGGAGTTTAGCTTGATACTTCCATGACCGCCCATCTGATTCTGGTAGCTCCCTCAGAAGCTGGTAAGCCCTTTGATACTTGGCAATATAAGCATCGTCCAACAGGTGAGCAGGTTGCCTTATACGCATTGGGAGCGTTGTGTCAAACACATAATAGTCCTGAATTAATGCCCCACTGTAGGGAGGTGGGCAGCACCCTTCTGAGTTATTACAATTCTTGAAATCGGGTGCAGGAAAGGGTAGCCCTTGCACTCTTCTAGCTGCAAATGTCTTGCACTTCGAAGTACTAACGAGATGGGGTGCATATGCGTAAGGTTCGGCAGGGAAGCTCATTGCATCTCATCGCTGACAGAAGAGGTGAACTCGTCTGGTCTGACCTTGGTGAAAATAATTATGATTTTCAAATTTGTGATGAGCGGCTGATCTAGACGCGAATAGTAGATCTTGACATCACTAGATGGTCGTCACATATTTTTCTTGTTTATCAGCGCCGTCATGTGCAGCACCGTGCACATTGCGCCCTTGGGGTTAATTAAGTGAGCTCCAAGCAGAAAAAACCATCAAAGTAGCATATAAAAGATTTCAAGCTAGATACGTGCGGCGTTCTTGTTCCCAGGCTAGCTTAAATCCGTTTTCGTCCTCGTCACTTCACAAATTTCTCTCATATCATACATAGATGCCCAAAAGTTTGTAAATGTGTTGCTTTGCACTGTATTGCAGCAGCGGGAGAGCGGAGACGAGACAGAAACTGCTGCAGACAAGGTGAGTTTTCATATGTACCTAGACTTCAAGAATGTCGACGTCTTGTTAAAAAATGCTCCACCCTTACTAATCGTACATGTTCATGCAATCGTTTTCGCTATAGCTATATGTGCAGATCTCAGAATAGTGGGCAATCCACCCAAATAGTGGCTAAGGGTTTGTGAAGTTTTGCATAAAAACCTAGACGACTTGGGTGAGGAAAATATAAACACAGTGGGCCACTGGGCAGTCGAGGAAACGTACTAGGGCTGAATAGAGATCGGGCTAGCGGAGGATATGGAAACCGTCACCCTAATCTAGATACTGGTTTGAAAATGTCGCGTCAGCTTGTAGACGACATGCAGAAGCAAATCAAGCGTACCATGGAGTCTTACGAGGAACTCCTCGGCAATATCGACTCGACCGTGAATAGATTAGACTCCAGGAAGCGCGGCCTTGTGATAAACTGTCGCCTTCTGGTGGGAGTAGCGGCGGTGGGAGTGGTAGCTTCTGTAGGTTTCTTAACTTTTAGCTTAACAGCGACAACCGCAGTCGATCCAGCTGCTGTCGGTAACGGCTTTGCCGCATTCTTGGGAACTACCGTGCTTACATTCAAGGCGATCGACTGGGTGGTTAGAGTTGGTAAGGCAATTCAGGGCGTTGGAGAAGCGTTAACGGCATTCGAGGACATCAAGGAATCCGGTGATGGACTCGTGACACAACTGCAGGACATAACTTCCGGGGTTGAGAGTGTGGAGCGCTGCATTGCGCAAGTGGAGAGGAAGCACTCGGATCTGTATGATACCGTGCAGCAGCAAGTGATCTTGGATCATGATCAGGCGAATCTCATACAGGATCACGGTCGGATTCTGGTCCAGAAATGCGACCAGATGCAACAACAATTCACCCTACTGGAGAACCAAATCGAACTTTTGCGGGGTCAAGTGGTGAAGACACAACACTCTCGTCGGAGACTTCGCAATTGAAAGGACTAACAACCTTGCTACGCCGCTAATGTTAAAGGAGTTACAGTAATTACCAGTGATCTCAACCCCCTCTGTACACAGACAAGGGGTAATAATACTATACAGGGTTTGTGGAATAGGCTTCTGCCTAGGGGTGAAAAAAAGCCTATATGGCCAATGAGATTGTTTGAATGGGAGCCTTAAATTGTTTTGAGGAGTTAACTTGAGTAACGTGGTGTCCACTTAAATGCTGCAATAGCCTCATAAGTGTGTGTTGCGATGCAAAAGAAAACTAGTTGGTCCCTTCTGGGACCTGGAGTGGAGGTAGGCCTAATGCCCAATTTTGTGAAAGGTATTCATTTTATTTTATTTTTAAGTGTTGGGCCATTTTATTCTTTTACTAAGTAAATTGGATGTGCAATGCATGATCATGATCAAGAACGAACCAAAAAAAAAAGAATTGTTTCAAGACCTTTTTAAATTGATGTTCAATAAATATAATAAATAAATCAAAGTGGGTGAAAGACTCATATTTTTATAAAAAATCAAAATTTTGTAAGGTGTGTAATGATTCTAAAAGTAATGTGTGTTTTAATATTGTGGTTGGTTTTGGAAATTGAAACATCAAAATTTAATTAACATTGATTTGGATTGCCTATTATTGAATTTAATAGTTAGATGTGAGTACATTGCATATTAATTTTTTTTTAATCTAAAATTTGAAACAATCATGAATAAAAAAGCTTAAATAAAATTTTAAATATCTATATAAATGAACGAAGATTGTTTGTTTGTTTTGTTCCAATGGTTCATGACATATACTAGTCTAGGCTACTTGTAGTGTGTTGCTATAATTTCTTATTTGTTTTGGCATTTCATCAAAATTGTTACTTTACTAATAATGATGATCCACCACGGTTTTATCCATCATGTAATCATGGAATTAAATATCACATAAATCGACTATGAGCATTACATTGAAAATGTAGAGAACCATGTCCAAAATCAAAGGGTTTTTTTTTTGGTATAACTTCAACCTAACTTTTACTTTTGAAAGTTTTGTCATCTATCTAATGAGCACAGTAGTAGTTGTTTGAATTTGTTGCAGTCCACTTGTAAATCTTTCGATAAGTTGCTTGTGTAACAAGCAAGCTTATTCTACAATGTCAAAATCTCATCCCTTGTCAAAGAACTATTACTCTTCTTCACAATGAAAAAAAACATCAATAAATCTTACCACCTATTGTACTTATGACGACAGAAAAAAAAACAAAGCCAAACCTTCTTTTATTATCAATATTTTGCTAACTGAATAAGCATTGAAATTTGAATTTGCTAGGGTTTTAAAAGGAGCCATGTGCAACAACAAAAAATGAACCCCATCAAGAAATGTTCAAAAAAAAAGAAAAGGTAGGAGTCATAAATCTTACTTGATTGTTTGTCAAAATTTAAGAGGCATTATTATAATGCAATTTGTAAAGATTGACTATGTATTCTATTGAACTTTGTATAGTTCAAATTTCTATTCAACTCTCAAAATAGTTAGAAAAGCTTGACAATCATCACATCTTGAGTCTTGGTTCCTTCCATTCTTGACTACAAATGGTTGCAAATTGCAATTGACTCTTGAAAATACAACAACAATCACAAAATCTTTGCATTAATTCAACAAGATCTACCTAAGCTAGGGCAAATTGCAAGAATCAAGCTACAAATGTGCAAAGGAAGAGGAGATGATGAATTGCAAGTGTGTGAAGGAATGAACAATGGTGACTTCTATAGGTGAGATCTATCCTATAAATGATCTGATGGCTACAAATAGATCTTTTTGGCACTTCTGATCATCATCAAATGGAAGCTTTTGGCAAAAGGGAAACAATACAAGGTGGGTATTGCGTGCTACTCATTGATGGCACATAGGGTTTTTGGCAAGATAGCCAAATTTTTCAGTTTTGTGGGGCCTTGAAGGCCAATGGCGAATTTTGGCGATAAATCATTTGCCAAAAATTTAAAAAATTGTGTCATTGTGAGTAGGTGGATGTGTGGTAGGTAAATCTGCTTGTAATCTAAGGGTAAAATTTGCGCAATGAACCTTTGGGTGGCCATAGTAACACATCTTGGAGAGTGTACTTAAGAAGCTTGGGTTTGTTAGCTTCACATTTGTGTGACAATCTAGCAATCCAGAAGTACATTACCGAGTGATGACAAATGACAATCAGTGATTTGGGATGAGTGAATTGGAGTAAAGTCTGCTTTGATTTTACACTGTTTGTTTCTTCTTGTGAAGTGAGGGTTGAATGGGGGAGGGGGCTTCATTAAAGGAGCCAGCAAAGAACAAAACCACACAAGGTGAGAGAGAGAGAGAGAGAGAGAGAGAGAGAGAGAGCTGCATCCAGATTCCAAACATGTGATGGGAGCAGAAGGCCTTTTGTGGAGTCATGGATGAAGTTGATGATGATGGCCAACAAACATGGCTTTATTCAAATAAGACCAAACATGGCTAAGGTAAGGTGAAAAAGACAAAGGCATCCAAAGAAAAGTACCAAGATAAGTCTTTAATGACTTTACCAATACTATGTAAAAATTAACTACCCTAGCCTAGGGTCAAATTCCATGTGGACAAAATGAATAATTTATTTATTATTATTTTCCAATTTTTTATTTTACTTTTTTCCCATGATCTATTGTGATATTGTCAACTGAAAAGTGAAATTATTCAGATTTTTAGTCTGTGATAATTAATTATCATAGTGATGACCTTAAACCTTGTCACCCAAAAAATTGTTAATTATTAAAAAAAATTCCCACCACATGTAAATGTCCATTACTTATTGCACAATTTGTAGGCCTAGTGTGTTTTTACTAATGTCCTCCAAAAACCTCACAACTATTTTTCCCACATTGCCCAACCCTTATTTTAATTATTTTCTAGCACAAGCTCTTAGACTCACAACCCCCCCAAAAATGAATTATTATTATTATTATTTTGGTCGCACAACCAAAAAATAATTATTTAATGCAGGGTTTAAGGAGGCCACTATAATATGATGGTTTTTTACACCTCAGCTTCATATTTTCACAAAAATAAAATTTCACTATTTCAAACACTATTTAATTTAATCTTCTAGTTGGTTTAGCCATGGTTAATTTAGCTTTCTAATTAATTTAACCATGGTTAGTTTAACCTCCTAGTTAATTTAATCACATTTAATTGAAACTCCTAATTAATTTAAAACCATGTTTAGTTTAGCTTCCTATTTAGTTGAACCATGGTTAGTTTAACATCATAAATAATTTAATTGTGATTAATTTAATCTATGTTAATTTAACCATGATAATTTTGCCTAGGCATGTACCTCTGAGTGTGCTTAACCTAGGAAATGTTAAATTTGGACTCAAACAATGCAAGCAAAAAAATTCTAGTGTATCTAGAGGGCACATTGTCACAAATTTTTCTAAAAATATTTTTAGTCTTTATTTAATTTTGAATTTTTAAAAACATAATTATTCAATATTCAATAACTCTTGTACCATAGGGCTAAACACTATTAGACCACCTTGTACACCACACTTTGGACTTTCCAATGGTACCCAAGACTATTTGGGAAATCTCAAGAGGACAAACAAAACAAACAAACAACCTAAATACATAGATGCCATCAAATAATGAAAGCCCTCTGAACCTGCCCATTCCCTTACATGTACTAATTGGATGTCATTAAGGGTGATGGGTTAAGCATGGAGGAATCCCACTACCCAGCCTTTTCTTGAGTTGTAATTGATGATTTTTTAATTAAAAAATAAAATAAAATGATGCTTTTTTATTTAGTTAAATAAATAAATAAAGGAAAAATACCTTGCAAGGGAATAAGAGAAGAAAAAAAAGAAAGGATCAAAGTCCAAACAAAAGACAACACCCAAAAACGCGAAACACACAATGGTGAGCCCTAAGATACAAACCCATGACTTCAAAGAAAGCAAATTAATGGTAGTTAAAAAAGAAGTGACCTTCAGTCCTTTGGAATGCCATATGTTGTTGATGCATGTGGTAATGGATCATGCATGTGATCATGGATCATGATTTTAAGATTCCAAAATTTTTGGACCACAAGGACAATAAGAGAACTCTGAAGTTGAGTTAAAATTTAGTATGTAAATTCTTTATATATCAAAAAGTTCAAATTAATAACTCACATATCGAATCTTCAATTTTAAAATAAATGAATTATTTGACACTTGTGTGCCAACACCACCCTCCCCCCCCCCCCCCCCCCCCAAGTACCACAATATGCTTTTTCTTTTGAGAGTCTTCATTCAATTTCAAACCTTTGGAAGTGATTACTTGTGTTGGTATGAATATCAATTTTACGTGTTAGTGAAGTAAGGGGTATACCTATAGGTTAGTTCTTATTATATAATATCAAGCCATGTATAGTTATATAGGTTTCAAAAACATTCAAATAGGTTTAGGGTTTAGGGCAGATGGGCTTTACAAAATTATCAATCTAGGGTAAGGAACCAACCCTTTTATAGGGTAAGGGTACAAATAAATATTTCATCCCCCACATTATATTTCCCATCTTGGAATAAAGTAGTTCATCAACAAAAAATATTTCAAAAAGTGTGGTGCATTGGCTATTGAAGAATGACAATTAAATTGCGAATTTGACATTGTGAACATAAACATGTAAAATTTCAAACATCCCATAAAAGAATTTAATCAAAAGGAAAAATATTCAAGAGTTAGTTACCAAAATTTGAACAAATCCATCAAAACTACATATACTACAAAATATGAAAATGTGTATCTAATAGTTAATGCTTCTTTGCATAAATCCTCTTTTTTACCCACTTCAAA
Organism: Sphagnum contortum; assembly: GCA_963920785.1. NCBI lineage: Eukaryota > Viridiplantae > Streptophyta > Sphagnopsida > Sphagnales > Sphagnaceae > Sphagnum > Sphagnum contortum. Next base: position 12,311,937 of record OY987282.1, read on the forward strand.
ACAATCATGTTCCCTCAAGCAATGTTTCTTTTACTAGCAAATCCTTGCCAAATTTCGACCTGAAAATAATGATTTTGATGACCTATACAAAGGATGTATGCCTTCATCGAATCTTCTTTTGCTATGATACTGATTAGTTAGATATCTACGATAGTAATTACCTTAGATACTTAGAGATGTCTCAATGGTATCAGCAGACTAAGGAAAATTTATTCAATCTCAATATGAAATGTTGAAACTCAGCATCTAATGCACAAGGTTCGAGAGTAATTATAGTAGTACTAATATTTTCATTAAAGCAGTGAAAATATATGTAGCATCAATGGAGGAGCTCGGGAAAAGGGGTTTAAGACAGGATGAAACTCAGCTTACCATCAAAATTAGTGGAAGAATTAGTTTGGGTCCCAGTTATTTAGTTTTGTAAAATATTCATTCCCAGTTTTGCGTTTGATGGCCTATTATGCCGAAACTGGCCGTTCTCGCCTCCCTAATCGCTGTATGTTCTATTATGCCGAAACTAGTTGTTCTCGTCCCCTAATCACAGGAATTTATGGATAACTCTACTGATTGTAAAAAAACTAATCAAAAGTGCCAAATATTGACATAACCACAACCTGATAAGACCAAAGTTTTCTACATTTTGCTATTTTCCGGGTAATAGCAAAGTAGTCAGCAAGTCATCCTTCTTAATAATCGTATGACTACTTTTTCTTGGTGTTGTGTACACTATGAAAGGGGCTTGGCCTGTTCCATCCAGGAATGATAACTTTGTGACTCATTTGCTAGGGCCAAGAACTATGCCAAAACCCATAATGGCAGTGAAGAAAATTGACATACTAGATGATACTTAGTTTGGCTATGGCATGATTGACTGTCATTTCACTACATTTACTTTGGACAATTGGGTGGGTGCATTTTCTAACCATAAAAGAGCAGCAATGTCCTTGACCAAATTCTGTGTTTAAGTTTTCAAGTTTTTCAATGATCAATTGACCTACTGACCTGGTTATAATGGGGTTGGCTATCATGTGTTTTGGATGATTAGGTTATCTCTCATGATCACATTATAATTAGGTTGCCCATCATGGATGCATTTTGGGTAATTGAGTGACCAATAACCAACTATATTATTGGGTTTGGTTATCATGGCTACAATGAAGCATGATGAAACAATGAATGACATGTGTTTCTTTCCCTTTTAAGGTTTTGACACCAGCATTTGTGGGAAGTTAATTTTGGTGTTGAAAGCAGTTGATTACTGCACAATTAAAAAAGGTTCAGAGATTAATGTCACAAGTGTAACCCCAAATGCAAGAGCTAAGAGGGCCTTACAAACTACAATATCAATGTGTAGGGACAATTACACTTCAGTGCACTACAACCGGGGAAGTAGGAAATAAAGACTGGCAGTTTCGACCATGGAACCTTGTTCAAATCTCAAACCAGCACAGCACAGATGATGAACTCCAACACCACTGCAACTGAGCTGATCAGCTGCATACCAGATTGCACATTCAGGATCTTACCTCTTTCCATTAGGACCCAGCAGCAGCTTTTCATTACATCTTTCCCTCCAGCTGTATTCACAATCACCTCATAGCTCTACATGTCAAGCATTGATCGAATTGCAGATCTGTGAGAGTTGTGCATCAACCTGCAGATCATTAAAAAAGATAACACAAGGCATTTTTTAAAAAAGATCCAGAAGATTGTCCATTTAAAGTTCCTTACAAAATTTGCCATACCAGAGCTCACAACTACATACCCTGTTGAAGAGGATAAAAAGGGGTTTTGTGACAATGCAGTTAGGGTGACAAAGCTTGCTCTCTGATCTTTCAGGTACTTGTAGGACAGAAAAAGAAAGCTTCTTTCCCCTGCTGCAAAACAAGGGCAACAAGGGTCAAAAGGGTTGAAAGTTTTACCTGTTTCCAGTTTTTCAAGAGTCACTTGTAGGAGCAAAGATGGTTGCTAGATGGGGTGATCTTTTCTTGGGCTTTTTACATCTCATTGAGGACAATAGAGAGACAAATTGTTCCCAACATTGATTACTTACATATTTCCAGTCCAATTCCAACTCTCCAATGGAAAGAGCATGCCCATGCAACAAGAAACATGATACGTTTTCTGCAACAGAAACCACCACTAATGAATGGCCTGCACTATCAGCGAGGGGGATTGATTTTGCAGAATTAAGAAGTTGAAAAAAGAGCAGCCTAAAATGGTGCCTAAAACCCCGCCTTTAAGGTTTGTAGTGCAATGCAGATAGTAGAAATGACAGCAAGTAACAAGCTTCAAGATGGTAACTGTTCAAATAATCATAGCTCATTAAGCACACTTGTCTCTGCCTCATCTCAATTAGTGTCCAGTTTTGCTCATCATTTGCATTTGTGCATGGTATTTCTCATGGCTAATTCCTTAAGGAAGCCCTTTTCTCTTTGGATTCAATCAAGTTTAGTGGAGATGCTGCTCAATGTCCTTCCCTAAAACATTTATCCAAGTTGAGGCCCGACATGGCTGTCATACTACTAAATTCAGAAAAGCTTCTTAGATGCACTCTGTTAAGTCTTGTCAGGTTTGGAGTAAGCTAATTAACTGAGCTAAATTAGGCAGTGGACATTCAATCTCTTGATTTCCAACATACAATAAGGGGCAAATTATGGATGTTGAGAAGAGAGAGGACTTCACACTAGAGTTGAGAGCCCTTGAACCATGAAATGCAAATGTCTCTTTCAACATGGTTCATTCTGGCTTCACACCACTTGAGATCCCCAGCCCAATCAAATTTCATTTTTGGAATTCTATGGTATGGCCTTTGGGAGGAGTTCATGGGATTTTGAATTACATGGTCCAAGGTAGCGTTGGGCAATTCTAAAAAACGAGGTGAGAACTGGCCAAGTTTTCAGGTTGATTCTCACCCTCAAAACCAACAAGTATCACAAGAGATGATACCGGAGTGAAAACCAGCTCACAAGTTCTCATTGGGCTGGAGAACTGGCTTTATGACAAGCACTCGAAGTATCTAAATGTTAAAATATGAATATCTTTCAAGGTTATTAGGGCATACCCAATTCCATTTCTCAATAATAGGGCTCTAGGCTCTAGGGGTCCATGTTGGTTGGTAAGGCCTATTAAGCTCGGTTTTAGGTTAGCAAATACAAAGAAAATGAGATTAGAGTTAGGGGTGGCTATGTGTAGTTGTTGTGTGTGTATAGGTGTTGTCTCCACACTCCATGAATATAAATAGGGCAAGCAAATGCTTGGCCCAAATTATTTTTTTGTCATTTTGTTTTGTTGTTGGTTTTTGTCTTGGTGCAATTTTTTTTTTAATGTTTTTTTTGTTTGCTTAGTTTAGTTGCTTGTTGTTCCAAGCTTGGTGTTTTGTGTTGCTTCTTCACATTGCTATTCTTGCTTGTTGTTTCACACACTTGTTGATTTACCTTGTTGCCATGCTTTATTGTATCACTTTACTATCATTGTTTAATTTTGTTGTTATGCCATCTTGTTTTACGTTGAAGTACCTTTATGGTATTTGTTGCTCCACCTTGCTTGATTTTCTACTTTTTTTCTTTCATCTTATTTGTTACTTTGCACCTTGATTTTAATGGTTTGGTACTCCCTTTTTGAATTTTTTTGTGCAAGTCTTGGAGTGACAAACTGTAAAACCAATGACATATAATCTAACCATTTGCATGTTTAGAACCCAAATAACCATTGTTTCATTTTCCTATTCTATTAACACGCCTTTTAGCCCACTTTCTTGCATCTAGTCCTAGCATTCAAGTTATCTGAAAGTGAGTTCAATGGTATGTTCCAATACTTCACAACCTTCTTTAAAAATGTGTGTCCCCTCTCCATAACATCCATGGCATCTTCTAGTTGTTGGTGTATCCATTTGGCTCACTTTGAAGTATTAGCTTGTTTATTAACTTTGCCTTCATTATTTGTGGCAAGATGGTATTGTTGTTATGTTAATGGTCAGTATTGCTTGTTCACCTTGTTATGTTGTTGGGGCAGTAGGTTGGAGATGTTAATTCTCTTGGTTTTTGCAAATGGTACTTAAAATTTTGTTGCATTGCTTCCTTGTCACATTAAGATGTGCTAGAGTGCAATCTATGAATGTGCACCCTTGGTACATTACTACAGAGCCACCCATTGCATTGGCAAATTCATTTTAACCCTACTCCTCCTGGTTCCAATCTCTAAACACTTTGGTGGCATCTACTCAGGTCTTTTAATAGGTATAAATTTTTTTATATGAAAACCAAGATTCTAAAAAATATGTTAGATTTGGATAGTAATTGATGGCATAATTTTCCACCTGCTCATAAGAAAAAACTAGTTTATAAAATGCAACAAAATATTTTTAGTTTAATGTCACATTTATTATAGATGTGCAAGCAATGGGAATATATTCAAGTTGCATTGTGCTAGAAGAATAAGAAATTTACAACCAATAGCACTATTAGAATGAGATGAGCCTTTTAAGAATGATTATTATTGAACCCAACAAAAATAGATGTAGTTTGAATATTTGTTTATGTATTCTTGCATTAACATTGGTATGCCATTTAATTCTACCTTTTTTTTGCACTACTTCATCATCTTCAACATGTTTTAGTTTGATTACAAATGGTAGAATTATTATTTTTACTCCTTTTTAATTCAAATGTTGGAAAAATTGTTTCTACCTCCTCTTTTTTCTTCACTTCTACTTCCTTGATCTTATATGTAACCAACTCACCATCTAATCTTTTATCGATCCTAATTTGTAATCTTTTCAAAAAAGTTTCAAACTTTTGTAATGAACTTCTTATTTCTAATGACATACTTAATTTAAAACTACAACTTTTATTCTAAGAATGTAAAGCCATATGAAATATGCTCTTGCTTTGTTGCTTGTTTGTTTTTGGTGAGAATCCAATATATGAATTGTGGAGCTTAAAAAGTTTTTAACGCATTTGCTTGGTTTTTGATCCAATGGTATCCAATTTTTGAACTATATTAATTCAATTGTTTCTTGTGTGGGGTCTTTTTGTTATTTTATGTTCACCCAAGGATTAATTCCTAGATGCTTTCAAATTTTTGTGCATAAAACTTCCAATTCATAGTCACTTCATTGTTTTTGAATGTTACCTTGAATGCCTATTATCAAACACAAAATTTGGTAAGTAGGAAAAATCTAGGCTTGGGAGCAGATGAGAGCCACACGAATGGGCTAGGAGGGCGCTCACGTGGTGCTGAATGAAAGGGCAAAACCGGGTAGCAAATAGCAACCAGTCTGTTCAGATAATATGGTGACTTGGACCCCAGTATCTCCACAAAACTCGAGTCTAGTCGACAGGTGGGTACGTAATCCGGCACCTAGTCTAAAACTTGTACGACCACAAATGTCATTTGGCCTCGGTTTTATAATTAAAGTTATCCACGAAGTGGCCCCCTCTTTGAGACCAGAACGCGTGTTCGGCGAATTTGGGGGGGCCAAATCACGAACTGGGTGGTCCCAATTCACAAAACCAATTTAATTGGGCCCACACGCCCTAATGGCTCTCCCCCTTGTGGCATGTTCAAAGTTCGATTTTGTACCAATTATAATTTTTTTATAAAAATGTATAGGAGAAGGTATTAATTAGGAGGGGCCTTTCAAATTTTAGAATTAGGAGGGCCCGTAGGCCAAATGAGGTCAAAAATTTAAAAAGGCCATCATATCAGGACCTTCATATACATGCGTAAACCAACAGTATTTTTTTCTTATTCTTTGAAGTGACTAATCATAAAATTGAAATTTTGGTTGTCAACTTTTTGTATTTTGGAGTTTTCAAAATGAAAAATTGTGAAAAAAATTCATCACATTTTTTCACAAAATTGAAAATTTGGTTGTCAAATTTTTGTATTTTGGAGTTTTCAAAATGAAAAATTATGAAAAAAAATTCATCACATTTTTTCACAAAATTGAAAATTTTGGTTGTCAATTTTTTGTATTGTGGAGTTTTCAAAATGAAAAATTGTGAAAAAAAATCATCACATTTTTCCACTTGGATTATAGAGGGGTGGAAATTTGTTGTTGTCAATTTTTTGTTATTTTTTGGTGTCATTTGAACATGTTTGTAATCTCACTTGGAATGCTCACATACATATGAAACAACATCAAAAGTTTTGAAAAGAAAAAACACCAAGGCCTAATTTATTGATTGGTTAACAAATAATTTCATTCAACAAAGTTTTGTCTTTTTTTTCACAAAAAGAAAATTGTAAAATTTTAGAATTTATGTTTTCTAGTGCAAATTCAACTAATTTAATTTTTTAAAAAAAATCACCTAATTTTTTGTGTCATAAAAATTATTATAATTTTTAAAAATAAATTGTTAAAAAAAAAAAACACCTGCTACTTAACATTCCTCACAATGTGGGTCCAAATGAAACTATAGTGCTTTTGTACTCTTTGACTCCCCTTACAGACATGAGTCAATAAAGATCGGGAAAAAATAAAGAGCACGATATATTGTTTACATTTTCACACTCTATTTGAAAAACAGAAACACTTTTTAAAAATTAAATAATTTTTATAAAAAAATTAAAAAAAAGGAGGAAGTGACGAAATTACTACAGTTCCCAACCGAACCCCAGGTAACTTAACCAACCAGATATCTAACTAGTCAGTGAATCTCACGGACCTGAAGTCAATCAGGGTCAGCTTGAACCTAACCCGTGTTCTAGTCACGTTCCGCCATAACCTGCCTGGAATCTAGGGTGTCTTTTTTTTTTTTTTTTTTTCATATTTGTGATGGAACTGAAATGGCGATCAAATTTTAGCCAGATTTGACTATAAAAAGGAATTGAAAGTGAAAAGTTTTAGATTGGCCCTACTAGAAAACAAAACAAATACATATTTTTCGCCCATTTTGAAATTTCTTTTAGCCAAATCCCAAAACTTAGCCAGAAAAAAAAAAGGCTGCTGGAATTCACGGGAACAAACAGGCACGGGCGGGCTGTTCCTACCTATCCTGGAATTTTCCTGGTTCCAGATGCTTCTGAAAGACGAAGTTGGAACTAGGGAGGCTCGGAAGCTGGGAATCTCCGGAACTGAATTCAGATTCGGAAAACGATTGGGCAGCAGTATTGCATCAGGTTCGGAAGTGATGAATTAGGTTCGGGAGATCTTGGCATTGGTTATGGAGGTTCTGCTTTAGGTTCGGAAGTGATGAATTAGGTTCGGGAGATCTTGGCATTGGTTATGGAGGTTCTGCTTTAGGTTAGGAACTAGGTTCGGGAGAATGGCCTTTGCATTAGGTTCGGAAGGGTTTGCTTTCGGTTCGGCAGGATTGGGCTTTGGTCGTGTGAACCCCAAACTTTTCTGCTTTGTGTGGTTTTGTGTGCGTCTCGTGGAGATTCCCATTATCTCTCTGTCTCTCTCGTGTGTTGCAGCACGGGTTCTGGATGGCGATGGCGATGGAGCAGCAGCGAGCGTGTGAGGCTTCTGGTTGGAATCAGCAGGTCGCAGAAGACGGGGACGGTGTCCACTCGTAACAGCAAAAAATTGTGGGAAGAAAAAGAAGCTTTTTTTGTGCTTGGTTGGAAGGGAGGAGAGTAGGTGGCGGGGAACTGTGGGGGTTCTTTAGCCATGGCGTACAGCACATCATTTGCGAGAGCTGTGGAATGCGCGGCATGGTTTCAGGATGGAGAACTGGGGAGAGCCTCGCAGGCGGGTAGCACGGTGACATGTAGCAGCAGTTGGGGGACAGGAGGAGGAAGGTCGCCGCAGAAGCAGTTGCAGCAAAGTAGGGCGAGGAATTTGCAGGCAGACCGGCTGGGTTTAGCCTTCTCGCATGAATCTTTGAGAAGATCTGCTTTTAGTAATAATAAATTTCAACCTGGAAGTTGCTCCCGGAAAGAGAGACCCGGTGGCGGTTGTGGACCGGTTGCTCTCATAGGAGGTTTTTCCGGAGCGTTCTGGGATGGAGCTGATAGCGAAAGCACTGCCGACGAGCATGTGGCAGCGAAGAAAGGCGCTTCTTGCACAGAGGTTTGGAAAACTTCTTTGGAACTCTTACCTCTTTGTCTTTCTGTGGAAGCCGTTTCTGTTTTTGTCTCTATCTTGCCTTTTCTTCTGTCCTGCATTTCACGAAATTCATAGCTATGAGGCGATGGCATGACCCTTTTCTTTTGTCCAGTAGGACATCACCATCCCATAGTGCTATATCTTGGTTAATCCTTTGGGGTTGCCATCAGATGTTGTAGCCATCCTCTTATTGACTGACCGGTCTTTTCCGTTTGTGCCCCCATCCTGGTGATTTAGTTGGGCTTTCTTTGTGACTTAGAGTAATGCCCTTCGTATCTTGGTTGTTTGGATCTTCAATCCTGTTTCCAAATCCCAAGTTGTTTGAGTTTTTTTTCTGCCATACAAAAAGTTGCTTTATGGAGAAACCCTATGCTACAAAACTGCACCAAGGAATTTTTTTCTGCTGTCATTCCATCCAGCCTCTTTCACATTCTAGTACAAGGTCAGTCTCCTTTTGAGACAAAGGGGCGTCCTGCGCTGCTATTCTGGCATATGAATCACTAGCACTAATGTCAATGGTGCCTTCAATTTTCTTCTTCTTGCTTGAGTCTTGCTGTCAACATTGTGCAGAACTTTTTTATTTATCTGCAAGGTCTATTTTTTTCCCTGCTGTTGGCAGAACTGTGAGAAATTTTGTGACTCTAGTGCAGCCTCAAGTCCATTTAAAATGATCAAATTGGAATGGTAGATCAAATTGCCTTTCTACTTGTTTACTTAACTTCCTCACCTTGGATGCTGCAGACATCAGTTCTTTTGAGTCTGATTCAAGATATTGAACCATTGGATGTAAGTCACATCAGCAAAGATGCTTCACCGGATAGCATGGATGCGATGAAGAGAACTATAACAGGAATTCTTGGCCTCATGCCCTCTGATCAGTTTCAAGTCACAATTGAAGCCTTTCGGGAGCCTCTTGCAAAGTTGCTGGTGTCATCAATGATGACTGGGTAAGTTCATACTTGATGGGTCGGAGCTTCTTTCCTGAGATTTCATGTGCACTATGATTGGAAGCTTCTCTTGTTTCATATGATTTGTTATCTAGGTCTATCAGTTGTCTAGTCAATTCATGTTCTGTTTGAGTGCACTATTTTGGCTTTTGAGTTCTTCGATCATGGGTGCACATGGTCTGGTTGTCAACAAATATTCTTGGGGGCTTATGTATTGTGTTGTTTTGTATTCCCATGTTAAACTGCTGGAGCACAATGTGATATGGGATGCATTCTTACTCTGTGTCCACAGGGTCTTGTTGAAATGACCATTGGTCGTTACTGACTCATCCATTTTTACACTTCCCAGGTACACATTACGGAATGCAGAGTACCGGCTTAGCTTGCAACGGAGCCTTGATCTGAGTGATGAAGAGGGAGCCACTGTTGATGGGCTGCCCTTGCCCACACTTAGTGTTGGCACAGAAGACCCATTGCAAGGAAGTGTTACAAGCATGGAATTGGCAGATACAGTAGAACAAATGCAGTTCACTGCTGCAGGAACTTCTGGATTCTTGGAGGAAGGTGTCAGAGAAGAGGAGTTAAATTCACTGGATCACTTGGGTCCTGTCTCACCAGAGGTTGCAAAGTATATCCAGCAGTTGCAATCAAAGTTGTTATCAACACAGAAGGTACGTGGTCCTTTTTTAAGTTTACAAGGTTCTTGTCAGTCGTGGCTATTTCATTCTCACTTGAAACAAGTGACATCATGAAGCACATTGAGACTTTTTTCAATCAACCCTGATGCAAAAGACCAAGGCACAGGTTGGGTCTCAGCTTGTTTCAGGTTTAAACAAAGATAGTTATGTTGTGCAGGATCTGGATGATTGCAAACATTCTCTAACAGCTTTGGAGATGGAGGGCATGGTAGGGGAGGAACAGAATGATCTACTGGATTATTTGAGGTCACTGGAGCCTGATAAGGTTTGCAAACTCTCTAGCTCGTTTTTGCCTACTTTATACAACACTGGATACATGTGAAGTCTCTTGCAATAAGCTAAGGACTGCCTTAGGGTAAATGTAGATTTCAATACATAATTTCTAGAAGTTTAAGATCATGAGTGTGCTGGCAATTGATCACACAAATGTTGTATCTGACACATCTTTATATTCAATTGATTCATCATCAAAGTTTGGGGAAGTTGGTGGGTTCCCTTTCGCCTGATTATAGCATTTCATCAGTTAATGTGGAGTGGAAGAGCATTGTACTTATGTTAATTTGTACTGTTGGTTGTGAGCTCTACAGGTTGCAGAACTCTCCCAACCCACTTCTTCAGAAGTGGAGGATGTTATACGTTTGGTAATCAACAGTCTGTTGGAGACCCTCTGTGTTGCCAATCAGCCCTTGCAGATGCCAGAGTTTGGCAATGGAGCTAGCAGTAGCATTTCCAGTTCATGGGAAGAGGACGGAGTGGCTCCAGAACTTCTTGCCAACATTCCTGTTCATTTGCAGTCTACTATGACAGCAACAAGGGATTACTTTGCAAGGCTTCTTTTCTGGTGGGTATTAGGCTTGTCCTCATCCTCTTTTCACTCCCTGATTTTGGTTATTAACTAGCTGTCCCTGGATATTGCAGGTTAGTTCTTTGTTGTGTGTCTGTCTTTGGCTTTGCAGAGGAAAGTAGCTAATTGGGTTGGCCCTTAGATTTCACCACAAACCTTCAAGAAGTGTGACCTCCAACACTTGGGTCTCTCTTTGTGACTCATAAGGTCTTGCTTGATTTCTTGAAAAACAATGTGGATCTGTGGCAGCTCCCTTTTTGTCCTAATTTCCAACTTACAGGGTTCAGAACTCTTGAATATATATTGTTCCAGGATGGATTGCAATTGAACTTAGGTGTATTGAGTGTACCTATGTGGTTATTGTGGATTCATTCAAATTTCTGTGCTGTTCAATGATGCCTTGGGTGGGACAGGTGCATGCTGTTGGGTCACCACATGAGAGGGTTAGAGTACAGGCTAGAACTCAGCCGGACTCTCAGCCTTTCAGGAGATACAGAACTCAGGTTGGAGGAAGAGAGGTATGACTAGGGGTTCCTAGTAATCAGCAGGCTAATGGGATAGACTTAATCAAGTTTTCTGTGGAATCACTTTTGTTTTCATAGCATTTTGATTGTAGGTTGGTTTTTTGCTTTCTCTGTATGTAGCTGGGTACAAGATGCATGGACAACTTTGTGGTTGAGGTACATGGTTCTCTAGTTTGATGTAGGGATCTCAAATAGTGTTGTGGGATGTAGATAGTCCCCTTCCTCCATTTTTTTCTTATAAATCCTGTAAGAACTTTACCACCAGTTTTTCTCAGTGATGATGGCTTCTCACGTTTGCTGATTGGTTGGTTTTGACATTTGGGTGGTATCATTTCATAAGTTGGATTTTGAAACAGAACATTGTGCTCTTTGTTTGGGGTCATGAGTTTCCTGGCCATCTAAACCCCAGGTGCATTTTGGTAGATGAGGTGGTGCAAGAGTTGTTTGTCATGTTTACATATGTCAATGTCAGAATATCAGAGACAAAAGCTGAAGTCTTGAGACTCAGTGGTAGGGTGGTCTCTGCAGTTTGAAACTCTCCTAGCCTGACAACTTGCATAAGCAAAACTGCCCCCAGATATGAGCAGACGAGCTTAGAAGGAACTAGAATATGTAGCAAACTACGAGTTAGTCTTCCTTCTATTAGGCCTCTCTATGCCTTCAGCTTCAATGCCTGATTTGTACATAGGCAAGCTAAAATGAAAAAAGCTTACCCTCATATCGTGGTTGCAGCTGGAATGAGAATACCGTTTGATGGTCTTTTAGTCACAATGATTCTTGAATGCTGGCTGATGTCATGACTGATTCTTCCCATTACATCTGGAAATATAACAGAAACTCAGGAAGCAGGTTTCTACATAAATCTTTAGCAGATTTCTATGTACTGATGTACATGTACTGTTGGGGAGCTGATGAAGACAATGGAGAGTAATGGCAGTACTCAATGCCTTGCATCATGGAGATGCTTGTACACACAACACACAAGGTTATGCTTGCTTTGGTTTGGCTTGGTGGTGATGTATCATGTGATTAGTGTACTGTTGCAACATTTCTGTGGTACCCTATCAGCACAGTTTTTTTCTGAGGGTGTCTTGGCTTTCTGGATTCTTTACCCTTTATTTGTTCACTTATGGTAAAGAATCCAGAAAGCCAAGACAAGTACTCATCTAAGAACTGCATTGTTGGAGATCTCAAATGAAGTTTTTCCTGTTATGATTGACAGAAATATTTGTTTTTCTACAACTCAAGAAGATATGCACATTGACTGACCTAACTCCAATTGACATAATTTGTTAAAACTTTCCACAGGTTTTTCTTTAGAGAATTATTTTGAATTATATGCAAAATATATGTTCAACATTATTTGAACCACTTTTGAAATTGGTTTTTCATGCTTGACTAGACACCATGGCATGGAACACATGCTAAACAAGGTAGTTGAGAGGTAGGTGCGCTGGGGAAAGATGAGCCCTAGTCAATTCTGCTAAGGAGGAGTTGGCCACTATAGAGGTCATTTGAGAAGACAATTTGTTTTATGTCAATGTGAAAGTCCTTCCACCTAGTTTTGCACTAGTCAACTTTTCACTAAAGGAGTTTTCTTCCAATTGCATTGTCTACTCCACTAGGAATAGTCCCATATTGCTTCCATCTTTGATATGTAATACTTTCATCGCTGTCAGTCATTCATATTTTAACATTCTTTTCGCCTCAATATTTGCAAAGGAACTCGATTGTCATGTCCCATTGTTTGGCTTTTTACAAGGTCTCACTCATTATAGAAAAGTAGAATGTGGCAATTGGGTGGGTGGAGCTTTTTGTTGGGCCCTGCTTCTACAGGACGAGAAAGGGACTACCAAATTTCAAGAATTCAATTCATGTTGAACCTGTGTGAGTCCAGTCTATGTATGATAAATTGTGTGTTCAATTCTGGGGGCTGAAATGTCTAATCCATGTTGACAACATGTTTGTATAAGACCATTTACAACCGTAGCCAGTAGACAGAACTGTGGTGACACATTCATCCCCTAAAACAATGGGCAAAATTTAGCGAATTCTTATTTTTAAGAAGAGGACTTATAACATGACATTCTCCTTTTTTTAATTGTCAAAAAAGCTACAAATTTTGGCAAACAAAAAAGTCACTGCTTTGAGCATGTGAGCTGGTTCATGAATATTTCTTTTACTAAGGAAATAATATCATGACAAATTTTCTATCACATTTGTGACCAAAACCCTGGTTAACTAGGGAACAAAGTAATAAAGTATTTTGACCAGCATTTTTTTCCCTGAAATTCATTTGCCAAAAATGGAAATTAAAATAAGAAATAAATAATTCAAACCAAGTGATTTTGGAGGGTGGTTTACATCACCAGAAGTGGGGGAAAAAAAAGGTAAAATTTTTCCAGTTTTTTATATTTGGTTTTCAATGTGCAGTCAAGAATATAAAAAGATTGATTAAATATTTGTACTCCAAATCCAATTTATAGACAGATTTGGCTACATCTTCTTATGGATGATGGCTGCATAGGCTGCATAAACAAACTCCTAAAAAACACTGGTTTTGATTAATGGTCAAGAAAAGGAACAAAAAACAGTGTTGGGTGGTTCTTTGGATGTTTAAAGAACCATCGGTTCTGATTGTTTTTTTAAAAAACCTCAAAATATATGGTTTTCATGAAAGGATCCTGTTCTTGACTTTTTTGAAAATTTGAGACCACGGTTATATACCAAATTCAATTATTTGAAAATTCTGGTATCCCCCCTTTGATATACCAGCCTGGTGCTGGTATGTAGGTTTGTCCTAAAATGGGGTACAAGTCTGGTACTGGTACCAGACTATTTCTCAAACTCATATACCATTCTAGTATCAACAATTCAAGGTACCCAATTTCATGATGCAATGGTATCAATATAAATATGACTAATTCATACCAGCTGGTATAAATTTTCCAACTCTAATATAAATCTAGTGTCTCATTAGGGTTGAATTTATAGGGTTTCATTCACTCCATGCTGTGCATAACCAAGGCAATTAGGGTTGAAATATGAAAACCAGATTGCAGCAATTAAAAAATAGAAAGAAACAACATACATGATTGAAGGTTCAGCAAGAGAGCATCCAACATCACTCACGAGAAGGTTAAGTGCAAATCAAAATAAGAAAATGGGTGCAACTGAAGAAAAAGTCTGCTCCTTTGTAGATGGCATTACTCTTGTGCAAAATGCATCACTAACATAGGTAAAACCAGTGGAAAGAATACAATGTCAAAAGTCTTATCAAAATGTTTCTAAAGTCAATTGAGACTTCACTACTCTACATCTTTAAAGTACCCAACATCCTTGAACTCCTTTTCAAAATCATCCAGAAGCTTTCTTTCAGCCATGAAAAACTCCACCATCCCCTAACAACAAATGAGCATCAACCCATCTTCAAAATCATAACTAGTTTGTCCAAGTTCTTTGTGCCCAGCCAACATTATTGCAAACTAGTCAATGTTTCAACAATGTATAATATGCATACAATTTCAATTTGACAGTTTGGGATACCCAAAAATTGACAAATGGAAAATGTTGCAAACAAAACATCTGAAAGTAACCAATATGTTTTAGTCTAGTTCAAAATGCACTATTCCACCACAAGGCTTGAGGTTTGTGGTGTAACTTTGGCAATTGCCCATGTTGAACTAAATGGTACTTGTGTTTACAACTTGGAAGTCTATTAGTTATAGCAAAGGTTTAATGGTAGCAACATATTCCAAGGTTTTTTGAAAGAGAACAACCTTGGAAGCAAACCAAGTTTTGACTAATGTTTTGAGTTTTTGGGGTTTTAGCCAGTTTCCTTACACATTGATTCCCATTCTTGCCTACCCTTACCTAATTTCTTTGTCTATATGTAATGGTTTTTGCAAGTCATTTTGGGCATCTATTACATTCATTTCCTTCATCCCAACACCAATTTTAGTTCATTACATTCATTTCCTTCATCCCAACACCAATTTTAGTTCATTAGTGGCATATTGACATGTTTCAAACGTGATGTGGCCACTAAATGGTGCAACAAGTTGTAGCAGTGCATAAAATACAACACATGTGAATGTAAAAACAAATGTGTTCAAGTTTGTGCCCTCATCCCTAACATAAGCAATAATCTTGCTTATGAATTGATATTCAATGAATTTATCAATGTTGCTCCAGAGGTGTTTGGAGCTTCAAACAACCTTATTATAACATGGCAAGGCACCCAATCATCATTAATAAAATTAATCTTTAGCACAAATGTATCAAAGCCAATTTTGGACATCCAGAAGTCAAATGTAACAATGCTAGTAACACATTGTGCAATGGCTGGCAACACATGCATTTTCATCACCTTAGCCAACATATGTGCGATAGTTCCAAAACAAGTTGTTTATGTGAAGGAAATCTGATTTTATCACATTGAAAGGTGATGAAACCAAGGATTTTCAATAACAAATAAAGGTATATACCTTTTTGTAATCAATAGAAAAAAATCCTTTTGTAACATGCTCCTAAGGTAGATCATTTAATTTATAAAGGTTTTGGCTAGAAAAAAAAACAGTAATGGAATGGGGAAACATTTTTTTCCTTTTTTTCCCTTTCTATTGACCCCCACTTTCCGTATTTATTGTTTTCTTCTGCTCTTTATATCGATTCAAATTAACCCCATGTTCATCAACGTCGCGTTTTTTCATACTTGTGATGCCATGTGTAGGGTTGTAAAAAAGAATACCTTCACTACTATAGAACCAATCCTTAAACCACTATGCATTTCCACCCAAGTTAGGCCAAGTGGAAAGGAGCTCATCCAAACTGTTAATTCATGGTTGTTTAGTGGACCATTTCCATGTAAATGTGTGCATAGTGGATTATCAGTGAATTTCATATTGAACTTAGTGGATTCATGATGGATTTTTAATGGAAACTGGTGGACTTGAGTGGATGGAAGTGGTGCATGGTGGAATCATAATGGACACCTTGCCATTGGTTCCAAATCACTCGTGATTTCCACTAAGAATCCACATGGGTGGAATTGGGCTTTTCCCATTCAATGTTGGGTGGAATGTCAAGTGGAATAGGGACATGTTCTATAACAATGCTTTCTTGGCTCATGTTGTGTTGTCGTTGTTGCTAAAAGTTTAAACCATGGGGTGGCACAAAATTCACCTCATGTTTTCGATGAATTAGATCTAGACTCATGTAGTTGGATCCTACAATACAAAAAATGCCCAAGCAAAGGAAACATGGCTATGGGGACTTTAGAATGTTTGGTTCTTCTACAACTCAACAAATAAAGCACCTCATGCTTCTTGTTAAGCATTGACCCCTTGAATAATTCTTTTAATCACTACCTCTATAACATTAAATGTGCTAGCTCCTTGGATCAATTCATTAGTGACACTAGTGAATTGTAGTGACCCACCTTCCCCATGATATGTTTCACAATCAATGTCATAGTAAACATCAAAATCCATGGAAAGATATGAGAAGAAAAACCATGGTGATGTAAAAACTCAAGAAACCATAATGATGGAAAATTTTGCAAAATATACCCTAAGCCTCACATGCAAAACATTACGACAATGGCGAGGATGGTAAAAAAATATCCACAACAAGGAAACCGACCACCAAAGTAACAAGATCACATAAACACAAATATGCATTTTGTTTTGTTGGTTATTGTTCACAACACACAACATTTGGAATCATTAAAAAAAAAACATAAACACATAAAATGGAAATCCAAATAAAAGTTCATGAATGAAAAATTTAACAAAAATTTACATAGCTTGGGCTTTGAAGAAGCTTGTGTGACAATTGCATTGAAGCTAAGTGCAAGTGGCAAAACATAAAGCATTATACCATAATTGATAGTTGTCATTGCCTTCAACTTTCAATTTCACAACACCACAACTCAAAGCACATAATCAGAACAAGATTGATAATAACAAAAAAGGCAACCCTAAATGCGCAATAGTGGTATGCACTCTAGTATTCAAACCTTAAAACCATGCTTGTTGGGTTTTTGGCCATTTTTGGTGAAATACATATTAGGGATATGTTAATATTGAATTGGTATTAGGTGGATTGATACTATATTGATTGGGTTTGCAATATTAGTGTTGATACCAATGTATATACTAAGGTGTACCTATATACCAAACCAACATTAATAATAATTTGGGTTGATGACCAATAGGTATCTATCCCTCATTTTAAAGGGACATTCGACAAAAGCAATGTTCGGCAATTATGGAATTTTTTCATAATTAGCCAAGTAGGTTTTTAAAATTTTGAGATTACATAAGCTATCAATATCATTCTTTTAAAAAAAGAACAATCAATTATCAATTTCACTATCAAAATAATAACCCAAATTATCAATTTACTTGAATTTTTTTTAACAACCACTTGTTATGCAAAAGGGTTAGTTATCAAATAACCACCTTGAAATCTAGCAATTATACTAGCCAGGTAGGTCTAATTTTTTTTTTGGGTTGGATGTTTTCTTTTTAAAAATTTGCATGACATAAAAAATGGTCAACTTTGCTAAAGACATTGTAACACTTGAATGCACCAACCAAACAAAGTAGAACTTGAGAAAAGATGATAAGTCACTATGAAACATACATATATTAGTAAAACAAATACCACAAAATCTATAATCAAGCTAAAGCCAAAAAGTAAAGTAGTCATTCTTGAGTTTGAGGGTTTCTATGCAACATAAATCTAGTGAATGCCCTTAATGGTTGAAAATTGTCCCTCCATAAAATGCCATCCAATGCATTATGGCACACCACACACCAAAATAATAGCAAGTTGGTCAAGGAAAGGAAATTGATTGAAAGATGAAAGTTGGGGGGAATCTTGAACTGTGTGAAAGAGGTTTTATATGTCAATTTTTTACAATTTAGCAATAGATTTAACATCAACCATACAAAAAAGAGATTTGAATTCACAAAGAAAGGTAATAAATATTGACTTGCATACTATGAAAAGTGAAAAAATGTTCAATGAATCTCCACTTAACACCAAAGAAAAAAAAAAAAAAAAAAAAAAAACAAACAAATAGTTGCACACTCTAAAATAAAAATAATGAGCCAAAGTGTATGAGAACTATCATTAGATCCAAAAACCACCAAAAACTAATATTGTCACCATTTAACCACCATATTGCCACTAATAATTTCTTGCAAATTTCCTAGGTGTTCTTTGGGAGTCTCTTCACAACACAAAATTCTTGTATTAAATCAAGTTCAATAGTAGTGTGTAATAACCTACAAAGTCAAACCAAAATCAAAAAACTCAAATTCAACAACACAAATTTTGGTGAATGTAAATGTCCAAAGTCAAGGAAAGGCTTTGAAAAAAAAATGCAAGTGTGTTTCAAAATTGCTTGTTTAGCAAGACCAATTAATGTCATCAACTCCCAACATTATGTGTAAATAAGTCTATAATCACTCATTCAAAATGACATCATGATGGTAATAGGTCATCTAGTCCTACAACATATGAAGATTTAAAAAGTTCATTTGAAATCATCAATCAAAAAGGATAATTACAATTTGCAAAATGGAGGCAATGGGATAGTAATAAGATACAATTACTTTTCAATCATTTGCAAATGTCCAAATCTTCATTATTTAGCACCTTCCATCTACATTAAAAGATTTCTATGGACACATGTGAAAAAATAAACAATTTATTGTACCTTTTTGTCTCTATAACCTTGATATAATTTAAGAATGTTTAGGCCTACAATAACAATGAAGTGGTTTGAAATTGAAATGTTATTGAATAAGATGATAGGTGATGCCCCAAATCCTTGAACAATTTGTTTTAAATGCCCAAAGATTTCAAACCAAATACATAGAACGTAGGCACAAAATTTGAAATCACATATACATGCAAACATTAGGCCAAAGATTCAAACTTTAAGGTACAATCAAGTTATTCATTTTGGACATCCACCCAATTTCAATTCAAAGCAACATCAATATTGTTGAATTTAATGTGAAAACAATTGATGCCTTCAAATGCAATTGTCCATGATAACAAAAACTCTAAACCTCTTACTAAAAAAAAAATTGTGTGCATCATAATGCATGTAGGAACAATTTCACTCAAACTACTCCTCATTGTACTTTTGCCATATGCAAATTTGCTAAATGTGCAACTCCAAATTAAAATCCTCAATAATCAACACATTTTCATTGGCCTCAAACTATTGAATCTCAGTTTGCAAGCACACACTAATAGAAAATGCAAGATGAAAGGCATCAAAAAGTAATTAACATCGTTGAATTTGGTCAAGGATACATTGCTTCACCACAAGAAGCATAATTTAAAAAATTATTTTGCAAATTACCCATGTTTGAGCATTTGGCACATGAGCTTGTAATTCATGCATTCCTTGTCTTTCATATCACAAATTTATGGCATTTCGACATTTTAAGGTTTCCTAAAACAAAATTATCTTACTAGCAAATTTGGTATTTACTAAGGTTTTTAACTTCGGATTCCACACCTTGCATCCACATGCTATTTTCCATTCATTACATCCTTTCCTTAATTATGGTCCATGTTATTGTTTTTTGCAAGGTAGCTTGTGTATTTTTGATATTGACATTTCAAAAGTCTATAAACTTTTGTGTCATTACATGCATATTAACAGGACTTTTGAAAGGAATGACCAAAGCAAATGCATTGCCAAAGAGCTTGAAGTGCCAAAGGTTCACATGTAACCATAGAAGATTTAAAACTATGGGTGTTCAAATTGCCTCCTTCATTTTAAACATATGTAATCACCTTGTTTCAAAGGTTGTAAGAAAATAAGATCCTTTTTGACTTGTGTTGCCATTATTGTTCCTATAGTATCAATGGTTTTAAACAAACCCATTGGGTGGCTCATTTTCAAAGGATATACCACTCCCTAAAAAATCATATGGTAATGTTAAAATGATAATCTATTATGATATCACTGGTTGAATCAAAGAATTATTTGGTGGTTAATGAACTTTAAAAATTCATATGAAGAGAAGTCATTTTATATAACTTTTGAACACATATGTTAAGTTAAAAATTGAAATCCACCAAAAAATGATTATGATGTGGACTTATGAAAATAAAGCCCATTCAAACCATTCAAAAGTTCATAATATTTTTTGGACAAACTTTTTGCATCTATATTCTAATTTTTTTTTATGTCATACATTGAAACCCTATAAAATATGCCAAATAAAAATCATACAAAAAATGCATATATAAAGAAACATAGAAATATATATATATATATATATATATATATATATATATATATATAATTTTTCTATTTCAAATGTCCATTATTATATTCTTGGTGCATATATGTTATAATATTTTTACATAGATGTTTTTTTATTCAACTTGACAATTTAAATCTAACCACAAATTTGACATATTATTGATTTTATAGCAAGTTAATATCATTTAAATGTGTGATACTATGCAAAAAATTACATTGTGACGCAAAAAGTGAACCACTTTACCTTGCAACCACCTCATTGTCACATGACATGAAAGCCATTCCTTATTAATAAAGTGACTACAAATTCGAACCATCCACAAATCATATGATGTTATTATAACATTTAAAGTAAGAAAACATAATTTTCCATTATTTTTGCCACCATGGAAGGAAGATCATGTTGAACAAATTGTTTTCAATTTGGAAACACAATACACAAACACTACCCCTACAACAAGTAGTACTAGTGACTTTTTACAACATAAACCAACATGTAGTTTTTTGTAATGCATAAAACCAAATCCTTCATGAATTTCTTTAACAACACATCTTTATCATACAAATTAATGCTTGCAAAGTGGGTAGATATGGCTTTTAACCAAGACATGTTCATTAATTGGACTTTTCATGCCCATTGTTTTTTGTTTCAAGTACTACATTAGTTGTAGCCCACCTTGACCAAACATTTGGATGTTTAATGCTCACATGTTTTTTCATTGTAATATTTTGATGGTATTTGTTGTAACTAATTAATACTTTTTTGTCTGGTGTTACTATTAAAATTGTAAACTTTATAAACAAAATGGCATATTGTACACTTCATTGTTTGTGTAATACCATGAGTTATTTTAGTACCACTATTCACCATAAAAATGGACCAAGGACAAAACATCTTGTTCTAAAGGAACGGAGTTTTTTTATTCACCTTCAATTGAAAAAAATGTCCCAAACAAGCTCTATGTTTGGATTTGCCACAATACTTTCGATAGGATCTAGTGCATTGGACAATGAAACATCGCATTGTGATCTTGAAACATCAACCTCAATAATCAAGCCATCTTCATAATCACTCTATGAAGAAGGAAGTTTGTCTCCTAACTACATTTTCAAACTTTCTTATGTCTTAAAAGAATTGAAACACACAAGAAATCTAAAATGGTGTTAATCAAAGTCCCCCAAGACTTATCAAATCTTATATATAATTACAACAGTGGTGTCTGTGCGTGCGTGCGTCCGACGACGGTTCCGCGTTTTAATGGACCGGCGGAACGGGGCCGGACAAATGCGCGGACGGAAATCTCAAGGCGAAGAGAAGAAGCGCATGGGGGTTTCTCCCTCTGTGTTTGTCTCCCCCGTCTGTTTGCCGTAAATTGCAGAGCTTTTCGGAGCAAGAGAAGCGCTCTCTTCGGGTTCCGAAATCGGGAACCGGCCCGGACAGTCGGATTCCGAAACCTGTGGCACGGGGGGGGGACGGGCGGGGAAGGGCGGGGGGGCCAGGGAGGAGTTTTTTTTTTTTTTTTTTTTTTTTTTTTTGCCGCCCTAAACTGCCGTCGTCGACGGACAGTGTCCGACCTCTTCTTCTTCTTCTTTCTTTCTTTTTTTTTTCTTTTTTTTCCGTTATTAAACACAACCACAAGTTATTAAACACAAGGAAAAGTTAGGATTATGTCTAGGCTCTAGAATGCACAGAAACAACAAATAGTTGAGATAAAGTGTAAAGCTTCAAATAGAAGCTTCAATCCACCAATATACATACAAGACAAGACTTGTGAATCTTGATCAAATTGTTAAATCCAAGCTCAAAGTTGAATCAAATTGAAGTTGATGGGAGAATGGGTACTTGATCTTGCTTCCCATAACTATTCAACATAAAAGAGCTTCATGTTGGTGCCTATCCATTACATAAAGTTGGCATCCAAAGTTAGCAAAGGTAACAACTCCAATTTGATTAGGGTTACTAGTTAAAAACCAACCTCGGGTAGAATATGGAGAGCCTCAAAATTAGTTTTTGGATTTTTCAAAAGGTGATATCCCCCATCCATTAGGGTCTTGTTGGGGGGTCTCTACAAAATACATACTGGGCCAGGTAGGTTATCTCCAGGTTCTTGGTCAAAATTGGAACTGGCATGTAGGTTATTACTAACCTACCCTTGGACACTTGTTGATAACCGGCTGATTTCTCAATAGCCTGCCAACATTGGACAAAACCCTAGCTGGCAAACTGGCAAGAATTTCTGACTTTGTGCGTGCCTTGGTGCTTAGCCACCATATGAACCTAATAATTAACCTGGGTTAACCAGATGAATGTGCAGGGCATTTCAGTCGATGGATGACAAATTCTTCTGGTTTTGGAAGAAAACCTAACGAACCTCTAGGGTTTTCGACTTCTAGGGTTTTCAGAAAGATTAAGAAGGGAGAGTGCGCTAGTGATGTCATTGCAACTCCGATTTGCGGCTCCTCGGCGGCTGTGTAGTATGCAAGCCTTCCCCGATTGAAAGGCAGGCCTTGCATCTTTCGCTAATCATTCTCGGAACTCTTTCTTCTAGTTTGCGGTGATGTGTTTTTCGATCATCTGTATCTCCTGGTGCTGTTTTCTGTCCACTTTGATTTTAGCTACTGCGAAGTACGAGGAGGTTTGTTGTGGACGTGATGATGAACCCCAAAAAAAACAGTTGCTTGACGGACCCGATAAGGTGTCCGAGAGATCTTTTTACTACAGTTTGTATTCACTGAGCGTCCACTTCTACCTGTTTGTACGATGAATTTTTGTTTAAGATCTCATGGCTTCTCACTTTTGTGACAAGGAATGGGTACGGTGTTTTGGATCAATAGTGTCTTTCAGATTGGTTTAGGGTTTGCTAATTGTGGAAAGAAGGAAAGGTGGATGTACTGTGAGATTGGAGCACTGGGACTTCCCAAAACCGGATCGACAAGGCGTAGCTGAAAGAAATTGCCAGGGCTGGGAATGTGCACTGTGAAGGTAATTGTGTGAGGCAGATGCATTTGCTCCTCTTCCTAATCTCCCTCCTAGTTTCCTCATTCATCCCTCATTTCTTATCAGGCTGCCCTGTGAGAGTTTTGGTATCAACGTCCATGATATGTACAACCTCCTTCTCTTGTCTCTAGATATGATGAGCTCAGATTCCTCCAGTTCGTAAAACTCTGACTGGAGGAGACCGTGCTCAATATTTCTGAATACAAACTTGTCATTTAGAACGAGTAGGAGCTGCTGTAGTCCAATTTAAGAGAAGAGGATTTCAGGAAACCTCTCTAAGGTAAGTGGAGGGGGGGGGAGAGAGGTGATTTGTTAAGGGCATCTGAAGTTTTACAACAAGCATTCAAAAGATCAAAGAGATGGAGCACCGAGAAAGCCAGCCAACAGATAAGCTATGCAGTCCTGTCAATAGGATATGAATGGAACTTTAACTACTGTCACATGTGGGGAGTGATGTTGTAGTTAGAGGTTTAGTATGTCATTCGTAGTTGGACATTCAGGGAGCGTTGCTGGGCTTGGAAGAGCAAGTTTTGCTTGCAAAGTCCACAGTGAAAGAATAGCATTATGCTAAGATGAAGTTGTCTCGAGAGCATAATTGAAAATATTATAGGAAGCTGGAGGAAGTTATTTCTATTCAGAAAAAGAAATGTGGGAGTTGGGAGATATATTGCAAAGAGCTGGAAGAGTAGATTATGCTTGCAAATTTTAAAATGAAAGAACATGCTGCAAGGATGAAGTTCTTTGGGGAGTACAATTGAGAATGCCATGGAAAATAGAGGAAGTGATCTAAACATGGCAACTTCTAATTTTTTTCCCCCAAGATATGGTATGCTATGGGGTAATTTTTCGAAAAAACTCATTTGTACAAACACCTGACTTTTAGCCTGAAAGTTAAAAGGGGCCAATTGTTTGTCTACAGTTTGGACTGAACTGCTATTAATTTCTTAACCAATGTTCTAAAAAAATAAAAATAAAAAGAAGGGAATATGTGACAGTTACTCTTTTTCAAAAATATTTTTTCAATAAATGGAGAAATTTTAACACAAAAAAATTAAAGTTCACTGATTCCTCCCATTAACTGCTACCCTATGCAAAGGAACACCAACAACAAAGGAATTCTTTTTGGAGACTTCACTCAAAGCAAACCCCAACCCCCCAAAGATAGTGCCCTCAAGGCTGTGCCTTTATTGAAACTGTCCCATATGCGGTGTTCTGTCATGCCATGCACTCTGCTGCATTGTGGACATGAGTAGTGTTGGCATAGGTGCTGCTGTTTTTATCCAATCTTTTTGCAGTCCCTATTTGCCGCATATAATTGAGTTGGTCCAGTTATAATAACAATGTCCACAAGTAATGTGCTAGATTAACCTTGCCTGTAAATAAGTAGCTGATCCCTACACATTGAACTGGACCATATAACTAAGAAAACAAATTCAGACCACCATACCCAACATCCCACTGGCCTGAAAAAGATAAAAATTTCAGGCTCACACACAACCCTATTGTTCAAAACATTGAAAATAATGGTCTCTTTCTATTATTTCCATGCATCCTTTTGAAATTCTCACAAACCTACCAAAATCATATTACATATTCAAATTGTAAGTTAAACTCTAGATGACTAAGAAAACAAATTCAGACCACCAAATCCAACAATCCGGCCATTGGCCTGGAAAAGAGAAAATCTTCATGCTTACACACAACCCTATAATTGTTCTAAACATTATAAAAAAAGGCCCTTTCTACAGTTTGCATTGATCCTTTGAAATCCTCACAATCCTACCAAACCATATTACACATTCAATTGTTAGCTCACTCTTGATAACTAACAATTTCAGACCACCAAATCCAATGATCTGGCCATTGGCCTGGAAAACCCTATTGTTCTAAACATTGAAAAATAAGGGTCCCTTCATACCTACCATTTCCAATTTCATTGGCCATAACATTTTTTCTGCACACCTAGACACAAACCTCTTCAACACCTTCAGTACAAGTACATTAGTATACTAATATTATAACCCTTGTTTGTTTGTATATACAGACAGATCAGTTAAAAAGTCCAGGAGTCTAGAATATAAAGTAGTCTAGAGAATAGTTGTTGATAAATCAACCCAACCCCAAAAAAGGGCGAAATAATTAGAGCAGTGAGCTGGTTGCATTCCTGTGTTGATGCGTGTTTAGGGCGTAAATTAGAGAACCCAATTTGCAATGCGGTTTGTGAGTGAGTACCCGTGTCAAGTGCTCAAGAGAGAGAGAATTGAATACAGTTTTAGGTAGTACTGGTTTCCAACTTTCTGTCAGTTGGGTTTGTTGTCGAGAGAGTAGCAACTACAGTGCCAGCAGCTGACTGATCATGAGGTCGTAGAGCTGACTAGCTGGTTGCATATACTGATGGCATGTGTGCTTTGCAGTGTGTGCATGCAACATTAATATGGAAGCAACTGCAACGTCCCAAGTAGCTTGTTTGGTTCATGTGGTTGCACTGGCCACCACAAGATCTGCATTCTCCTGTCCCCTTTTTCCAATCTGATGTGTGAAGGAAAGTTATCAGGACCGTTTCAGTATAATATATAAGCACTACTGACTTAGGTGTTCTCTACAAGATTGCAGGATCTCTCAATTAGCTGTTGCCAGTGAGAAGTGATAGAACTAGCTAGTGCGCTGGAGTCGAGCTGAACTTGGAAGTTCCTTTAATTATATGCTAGACTTGTTCAGCTACTAATTACAATCTTTGTTGAGATCAGTACGCCTACGATATGGCTCCCATGAGTAGTAGATCCAGCTTCTGTCGTGTTTTGTCAGCTGCAAGCCTTCTGTTGCTTGGACTTGCACTAGTACCCAGATGCACAGATGCATGGAAACACAAGAATTTCACTGTGAGTGACTTGGAACATATCCAACTCCCTCTCAACTTAGAGTATCTTGAGGCCGAGTACTTCCTGTGGGCGGCTTACGGTTATGGATTGGACAAGATCGCCCCTTACTTGCCTCAGGGAGGCCCTGAACCCATTGGGGTACAGAAAGCAAATCTGGATAGTTTCACGCAAGACATTGTCATCCAGTTGGGTCTTCAGGAAGTTGGCCACTTAAGGTACATAATATACATTTCCTATGCAGGTTTTGTAAGTACTTCATTCAGTAAAAGGATCATTCAAGCATCAAATGATGAGTTTGAGCTAGTGCTTTGCCAACTGTATAAGAAGGCTTGTTGGAAAATTGCCCAAAGTATAACCCAGCTGCAATTTGATCACAGTGTGGATGTAGACTAGTTGCTGGGATTAATGTACACATACATTTGTACTAGAATACATGAGAACTTGATATTTTTATTTTGTAAAAAATTGGGGTTGTTGTAATTCAACCGCAGTGCAATTCAGAAAGCTTTGGGACCATACTACTTCCCCCGAGTGCAGCTGGATTTGAGCAATGCAACATGGGCGAATCTAATGGACAATGCATTCGGAGAGAAGTTGAACCCTCCCTTCAACCCATACATCAACAGCTTGAACTATCTCATTTCCATCTACACCATCCCTTACGTTGGCTTGATTGGCTACGTTGGTACTATTCCCCTCTTGAAGGGAGAAGGAGCTAAGGTGGTAAGCAAGCCGACGAGCCTTAATTTATAACTCTTTGTCCCTCAAATTTTGCATCTACCCAACATTTTTTTATTAGTTCTTAATGCTGTCACAAGATTTCTTTCAGATGCCTTTCACGTAGTCACATCCTGAGGAGAAAAACATGGAAGTCACCATATTTAGACATTGGGTTCTTGGAGGAGGTCGTCAAGACTCTAGAAAATGTCTTTTGTCCTCTCTGACGTGCAGTAGCCAAATTTCAAGGCTCTTTTTTCTCTTGTGGATGGTTGCCACTGTGGCTAGATCGTAAAATTGAAAGGGGGGGGGGGGGGGAGAAACAAAAAGAACTGGGACTCTGAAGTACATGTGACGATGATGATGATGATGAACTAATTATGAAATATGTGGGTCACGGGCCATCGGTGGCGATGATGACAGTTGGTTGCAGGATTACTGGGCGTGGAGGTGTCGAACACGGACGGGTTTGGGGA
Source organism: Sphagnum contortum (assembly GCA_963920785.1). Classification (NCBI taxonomy): domain Eukaryota; kingdom Viridiplantae; phylum Streptophyta; class Sphagnopsida; order Sphagnales; family Sphagnaceae; genus Sphagnum; species Sphagnum contortum. The sequence goes on from OY987282.1 coordinate 12,339,377, forward strand.
CCGAAACTGTGTATTTTTTGTTACACAGCTATATAAACCTATGTCCTTGGTTGCACAACCACTTCTGCACCCTTCTTTGGTCTATACAAGCTTCACCAATCTCCTACAATGAACTAAACACAAGTGCACCAAAATCATTCGAAACAAAAAGCCCAAATTCCTTCACAACAAACTTTGCATTCACACAATAATTCTGTAACAAGTGAAGGTGTCCTTTCCAAGGTCACACTACCCCTTTATATACTATGCAAAAGGAAATTACTCAAGGAATTACCTATCAAATAAAATAATCACAAGATAATTCTACCCATGTGATTCCACGTTAAGGATAATCACTCGTGTGATCGGAACTACTCAAGGGATAAAATAATCACAAGATAACTCTACCCATGTGATTCCACGTTAAAGGATAATCACTTGTGTGATTGGAACTACTCAAGGAATAAAATAATCACAAGATAACTCTACCCATGTGGTTCCACGTTAAAGGATAATCACTCGTGTGATTGGAACTACTCAAGATACTAATCACATGTGCATATGACTTTCTCTTATGACCAAATTCACTTACCCCCCCCCCCCTTAAGTAACCTTGTATTTACGTTGAGTTTATACATGGAGCTACAGAGGCAGGTCAAGACACAGTGATCCGGACTCTTCTCTACAAGTACAAAGATGAGCTGGTGAAGCCATACAATTACACAGTTGCAGAATTCAACGACAAGATCTCCCAATTGAGGAACAATCTCAGTCATGCTTTTGTGGATGAAGGCTTGGAGGTACCCAAGTAGGAAGGCTCAGATGGATTAGTGACCGGCAACATTTTGTCCGCAAACAACTACTCCTATTCCTATGCACGCACTGGAGAGCAGGTGTTGGATACAGTCTATGGCACAGGCTCAGCTTCCAAACCTGGTGGTTTCTATCCCAAAGGTGGAAATGGCACAATTGCCTTGAGCTATCTAAAGTCATGATCATGAAGACTTGGGACACAATAAGCATTGGACCTTGAACATTATGCTACACTTGTTCTAGAAAATATGTCATCTGTCCTCTGACCAGCTGTAAGCAAAAATTTGTTGAACTTCCCATTTCAACTAATTAATTCTCAACACTGAATATTCTCAGCAATTTCAAGTTGGAATGAAGGAGATCAATCTCTCTCGTGTTTTTTCTGTATATAAATGTGGCATTTGACAAATAATGTTGGGGACTACTATTAAGGTGTCACCTATTTCTCATGTGACATTAAACCTCAAGTTTGGGTTTTGTGTAGTGGTATCAAATCAATAATTTACTAAGTAAATTGGGTTTTGTGTAGTGGAATCAAATCAATAATTTACTCAAGTAAATTGGGTTTTGTGTAGTGGAAACATTTTAATCAATGAATTCAAGTTTGGGTTTTCTATTTCTCATGTGATATTAAACTCAATAAAGTTTGGGTTTTGTGTAGTGGAATCAAATCAATGATTTACTCAAGTTTAATTGGGTTTTGTCTAGTGGAAAAATATTTAATCAATAAATTCCAAGTTTGGGTTTTCTATGGTGAAGAAAAATCAATAAAACATGATTGGAATCTATCTCAGTGTGTTTTTCTTTCCCAATATAAATTTCTGATGTTGCTGAGATGGTGATCATCCATACTAAGCTGATTTATCCCAATTTGGCTATTAACAAAATTTGAAAACATTTAAACATGTGTGGGTGTGTGTGTGTGTATTTGGCTACATAGTTGTACCATCTGTAGAAAATTGGCGACATCTTTTGGGGGGGGGAAAAAAAATGAATTTGGTTTCTTAAATAACACTTGAATTTGCAACAAAAAAATTTCCAAATATTCACAACAGCGCAAAATTTCTCACCAAAACAAAATGTCCGGGCTTGGATATCTATTGTGATAAATTCAATTTTGGGTTTTGTGTAGTGAAGAAAAACTAATAACACATGCTTTCCCTGGATGCGTTGTGTACATGTACACTGCATTTAAGTGCTTTAAAATTGAACATTATTCCTTTTAAGAAATTTAACTGCAAGTCCAATTTTAAAGGTTGAGATGCACTAAATTCAGAGATATCAAACCCAAGTTTGGGTTTTTGTGTAATGGAGAAAAAGGAGTCCTAACCCTCTACAAGAGGAACAAGAGGAACATGGTAATATTGAATTTAACTCCAAACAATTTTACATTAAAATCTCAAAATATTATCACTCACACTATAAGAAAATCATGTCTATTGCAACTAAAATGAACACTTTTTGATTGCAATGGAGAAATTGTAACAAATACAATTTTCTCATAATGTCAATATGCTTCATGGCATGTTTGTTTGCAGATGATACACAATGTTACAGCAGGTAGGTTTGAATGACATTGGGACTCAATTGAACTCAATCCTACCATGTGCTAGATGATAGAATACATTGAGAACACCAAGAGTTCAGAAATTTCTCAACCCCTCCCTTGTCTTCAAACTCTTGGGTGCATGCTGCCTCACCACATGAATAAAGTTTCTATCTGTGGCCCCATTTTGCTCAGACTAATGTCCCTGCACTTTGGCAAAGCACTTGCCAAGATTTCCTAGTGTACCTGAGGGGCCCATTACATATGAATAAACTTAAAATGAAATTATGGCTACTTTTAGGTGTAAACTCCCTCTCACACTTAAAAAATAGACCAAAGAACCTTTGTCCCGCCTGCCACTTCTGATCTATATCTGTTAAGGTTCATGATAATGTCAGTCTTGTGCTCTACAATGCAGAAATCCTACAACTTAGGGGGCATTCCCAAAATGCAAGGTGAGACCTAGCTACCACCTCATCTAGGCCTCTTGCTATGGAGTTATCCTCACAATGGGGTCTTACCTTACATGTAAAGCATTTCAATGTTTTTTGCTTTGTATTTGAATGCGCATCTTTTGCACAAAAGATTTGGTCATCGATTCAAGGAGCCTTCCATTGATCACATGCAAACCTTCTACCATTTGAATTAAAAAATGTTTCATGTCTTACATGGGGCCTCCCCCTCATTTTCAGGCCTACGCCCTTGGGCTAATGCTCTCAAGGCTACAGTCCTCAAATTAGGGGAGGCCGCCACAGGGAGCATGCGATCTCATACACATAAAGCACTCCGATGTATTTTCCTTTGTATTTGAATAGATCTCCCTCCAATGTGGACTATTTATTCATCAATTGAAGGAGCCTTTTGCTAATCACATGCAGACCTTCCACCATTCAAATCAAAAAGTCTTTCATGTTTCACACTAAGGAAGGCTTGCTCCCACTAGCCATTCATGGGGTTGTTGATTTCAAATACAAGGTTTTATATTCTAAGCAAGAGTTCTGATTCCAAGCACATGGTTTTGCCTTTTTTTTTAAAAACATGTCTTCTGCAATTGAAATTTGCAACTACTTTTTTGTGTAATGTGGCTACTTTTGAATTGCATGTGACAAAAAGTATTTGTGTTGTACAAAAAGTAGTTGTAAATACAAGTTGAAAAAAAAACAAACTTTTCTTTTAATGTTTTCGATTTCAAGCACATGGGTTTTAATTCCAAGCATGAGGCTTGGACACAAAGAGGAAATTTAGGTTTGGGAGATCCGGAAGGATCCACATACCTCATGAACACCATGTAAGCTTGAAACTTTGAGGGTCCAAACCAGTGTTGGCAGATTATTGATTTTTTTTATAATTGTTGGGTAGGGTTTAAAAAAAAATTGGGTGTTGATTAGGTTTCAATATCAATATCTTAAAAATTTGAAATGCCAATCAAGTTATCAATATTTTTTTTGATAATAATTCTTAGTTATGCATGATGGTAGGTTTTCAAATACTAGTTGATAACTATCCATTAACTTGTCGCTTACACTCTAGTTAGAGGGTATTTTTATAATCACAGTTTTTTCTTCCTTTTTCTATCATAAAAATGCTTAGTCTTTTAGGATTGATAGTCTACATTGGATGATAACAAGGTCATTTGGGTAGATTATTAAATTTTGAAATTCAATATCAAATGATGAGGTCATTAATAAATTATTTAAAAAAATAAATAACCAGCTGGTAGGAGCTTTGAAATTGCAGGCTTTGAGGGGAAAAAAAAAATTCCATTGTAATGGTATCTACTTTGAATCAACAGAATATTTTTCAAAGAAAGAGTCCTACTGCGCTTGCCCATAAAGCCAACCACAACTCAAGGGCTCATTTATTTATAGCATTATTATTTTACATGATATATACCTTATGGCTAGTCACAAAGTGATCAATCAAACATGGCCCTTTTAATATTCCTTGACTTCCTTTTTTTTCCCCTGCTTTCCACAAGAGCTTCCAAAGCAGTTTCGAGCGGGGCAATGAGGCATCCAACCCTAACCCTGACAGTGAAGCTTCCATCACAAGGAAATAAAACAGGAGCTGGTACACCAGTCTCCGCCAGCCGCTACATAGAGCAGCTCCATGGGTGCTCAATATGTGGTCCTACAAAAGAAAATTAAATAATGAAAAGTCAAAATATGCGGGTTCAGCTCAACAGAATGGTTTTGACCCAACATTTCATAAAAGGCACAGCAAAGCCTAACACCTGCTGTTGATTGGTTAGATAAGTAGATTCATTGGTCTAGATGGGTTGCTATTAGTACTTTCCTGCCTGTTTGCATTAGGTTTTAGTTTTATGGGTGGGGTTGGAAACAAATAAATAAATAATTAAACTTGGATATGAGAAATATCTTGGCACCCGTCACATACTACGTACCACTGGAGTCACTCTTATTAGAATATCTCGACCAATGCTCAATATAGGACCTTGGAAAAATATTTCTCACATCCCAGTTTTGGTTACTAATTTTTTATAACCACACCCATAAAACTGAAACTGCAAATAGGTGGGAGACTACTAATAGCATCCCACTTGGACCAATCAAACTATCTAGATTATCAGAACAAGGGAGCACTCAATAAATACGATTTGACTGTATTTATTAGACTCTTGCAAGGCTCCTCCTGGGCTCTGAAAGCTGTGCATTTTGTGAGGGGACTCCCAACAGTCTTCCACAGGATTCGACTGATGAATTCATCCAAGATGTCTAGTGCACTAGGGTCACATCGACTGATGAACCTCGTCCAAGATTTCTAATTGCAGGGTCACATACTGAACATTGATGGAGATGATTTGTACACTTTTGACGCCACTGCACGTCACACACGCCATCGTCCCAAACACGCACATTTCTCTCCACTCCAACCCCAGGTTTCTTCGTTCCTTCCATGGATTTTCGTTTCCCGGGGTTGATCACTTGCCTTCCACAACAACTTTTGTCAAGATTACCAGAGACTTGCCTTCCACCCCAAACTTTAACTTGTTTTCCAGTCCCATGACATAATATGTCACAAGACAAAAGTAGCATTTGCGCGTCCTCTCAAATCAATGTTCATGCACTTATAAGCTCTCCATTTCTTGTAGACTTTCTTCTGTGATTGATCTTTTTTTTTTGGATTGGATCAAATGGTTGCCAGTTACACTTAGTGTTTTTCTTGGAGGTTTGGTGTCTGCGTAGATCTCAGAATTCGGAAATATGGTGCGACATGGTGAGATGGTGAGTAAGACTAATAATTCGCGAGTAGCATCCGCGAGTAGTAGCGAAGAAGTAGGAGATGTTAGTGGAAATATGGTGCGACATGGTGAGATGGTGAGTAAGACTAATAATTCGCTAGTAGCATCCGCGAGTAGTAGCGAAGAAGTAGGAGATGTTAGTGGAAATATGGTGCGACATGGTGAGATGGTGAGTAAGACTAATAATTCGCGAGTAGCATCCGCGAATAGTAGCGAAGAAGTAGGAGATGTTCGTGGAAATATGGTGCGACATGGTGAGATGGTGAGTAAGACTAATAATTCGCGAGTAGCATCCGCGAGTAGTAGCGAAGAAGTAGGAGATGTTCGTAGTCCCCAGGGGCTAATTTCATTCGATCATAGTCTTAGCATGCAAGAAACCACGCCCTCGTCGTCGCAGCGATCAGAGTTGTTGCAGCCACCGAAATTAGTCTCGTGGAGATCGGGCGCTGCATCGTCTCCTAAACATAAGCGTCATTACTCTTTGTTCGATTTCTCAGCTAATTCCAAGTCTAGAACTTTGGGAATTAATAATAATATCCGCGCTGCTGCTGTACATGATGACAGTCCAGATTATAATATGATTGGCAATAGAATCGAAGATTTCGACTTGCGGGATGTTCCAAATATGTCTCTTCCTTGCACTAGTCCAGCAGGTAGCTGTAGTAACCATGATCATCAGCTTAGAAACGCATCTGCAGCAGCGCCGGAGTCTAGTCATGTCAAGATTTCTTCTAGAAAGTCTAGAGATTGGAAGCGGTTGTTGTTGCCGTTCAACCCTGACAGCCTTTACCACCATATTCATCATTCGAGCCGATCGGGGCCAAAAGTCGATGACGAAAAATTACTTGCTCGAGGGAATTCTGATAGCAAACTACTACTAGACTTGCAGGTTGAATCCGGTCAGCTTCAAAACAATAATTATTATTATAGTGAGAAAAAATTCATGGGTGCAGCAGCAGGAGTCTCAGCGGGGTCGGCAAGCCCGCATTTCACGAGCTTAGGAGTTTCTGTGAGCTCGGAACTCTTAAGCGGCGAATTGAAAACAACTGCTGATGGTACTCCAAAGGGAGTACTTGAGCTTCCAGAATTGGCCTCAAGGTGGAGGGAAATTCAAGGCTCCAAAGACTGGGCTGGGCTTCTGGACCCTCTAGATTTGGACCTTCGCAAAGAAATCATTCGATACGGCGAATTCGCTCAGGTAGCAGAAGATATATAATTTCTTGTTTCTTGTTTCTCTCTTGCCTACTGACAGCAGATTCAGATTGTTTCCAAAATCTTTTTCTACACCATCCAGAGTCCACTGGGGGTTGTGGGTTGTGGATTGTGGGTGAACAATTTCGCAACTGATCTTCAGCAACTCTTGGGGTGCAGATGACATACGACAACTTTGACAGCGACAGCCACTCCAAATATGCAGGAAGTGCGAGATTTGCAAAACAAGAGCTTTTCGAGCGCGTACATAACAACAGCAGCACATGCGGGGCGTACCAAGTGACACGCTATCTGTACGCCGCAGTGGCAGATCAAAACCCGGCAAGTCTTCCTGCAGGGACAGAGTACAAATCCAGGCGCTCTCCTGCAGATCAGGCATGGGATCTACACTCCAATTGGATAGGTTTTGTGGCAGTGAGCATCGATGCAGAAGAGATTAGGAGACTGGGAAGACGAGATGTTGTGATTGCTTGGCGCGGTACCACCGTTGGGAGCTTGGAATGGTTCAATGTTGCAGATCACGCCTCCTGGCAGCTCCAGATCATGTCTGCTACCATGACGCATCATGATGAGCTTGCTGCAAAAACAGCCCCGGCTCATGATCAGCCTCCTCCTCCTCAAGGCGGAAGAAGCGATTCTTCCAAGTCTGTCTTGCAACGACCCAAAGTGGTGAAGGGCTTCTGGAGTCTCTATACCAGCAAATTGCCACACTCAAATTTCAATCAAGAGAGTCCTTCTGAGCAGGTCAGAGTTAAATCTTGCCCTGTTCGCTTCCTCTGCACTGTAGTCAGACAGTCACGTTGCTGTTAGACAATAATGTACTATGGAATGGTCAAGCCCCTGCTCATTATGTGTAGGGTAATTGCCCAAGGCTGTGGGCGTTACCAAATAAGACCCACATGAAAAGAAGCCAAGGTGGGCCCAATTCTAGTAATGCATGCAGCCAAGACTCAGGAGCAAAACTGAGAAGGAAACTCTTGCACAAGGACCTATTTAAATGAGAAAAGTGCAGTTTTGCTAACTTGAGCTTAATGCTTCCCTTGGGCACTGTAATGTTTCAGGTAATTGCAGAGGTAAGGCGACTGCTGGAATTGTACAAGGGTGAGGAATTGAGCATAACTATTACAGGTCATGGCCTTGGGGGTGCTCTTGCTATTCTCTCTGCTTACGAAATCGGTGAAACTAGGCTTAACCAACAGTTGGACAAGAATTATGGGCTTGTGGAGCTGGCTGATAATATCCCTGTCACTGTTATCACTTTTGGTTCTCCATGTATTGGAAATTCTACCTTTAAGTCGAGGTTTGAGGAATTGCAGTTGAAGGCTTTGAGAGTGGTGAATGTCCATGATTTGGTGCCCAAGAGTATTGGAGGGGGACTCCAGCCTCCCTGGGGTAGCTCTTACAAACATGTTGGGGTAGAACTCCAAGTCAATCACAAGTTGTCAACCTATATGAAGCATACAAGAGACCCATTGGATTGGCACAATCTGGAATGTTATCTTCACCTTGTGGATGGATTCCAAGGCTTCAAATCAAACGAATTTAGGTTAGTTACAGGCCGAGACTATAGCCTCATCAACAAGACATCCAATGTTTTGAAGGATGAGTATTGCATCCCGGGCTTTTGGTGGCAATTAGAGAACAAAGGCTTGATTCGTAATAGTGCAGGCCGTTGGGTGCAACCCAATCGACCGCCCAAGGATGACCCAACACTTGCAAACCGTGACCAATTCGTTTGATTCATTGCTCATCTCACTCATCCCAAAGTATGAAGATGCAAAGTATGCAGCTCACAATGGATTGTTTCCCTAGTATTTTCCAAAACATTAGTCCTGGTGGGTTTAGACAGAACCATTATAGGAGATTTTACACTACAATTGATTCTTTGATGAGATCCAAACCATTTCTCATCCACCCCCATTTGAGAGTACTGGTGGAATTGCACCAGTCTACACAAATTCCACAGACAAAAATTGTCTAATTTGTACACTTTCATTCTTTGTGCATAGCAGTCAGGGCAAACCAGCACCTGCATTCATACCTTCACCTTCTTGAGTGATACCCATTTACATCCTACATGTGCAGTGAAGTGGGTAAAAACTTACAACAGCAGAAGTATAGAAGCTTTGGTTAGTGAATCAAGTGGCATTGAATTATGATAAAGTGTCCCAATCTGCTCACTGTTTGGTTGGTGCACAACATCAACAAGCACTCAAGGTATCACTATCACTACACTTAGTACTGTACACCTCATTCAATTGTATGTTTGCTTGTTTTTAGTTAGAACCACTGAGAAAAAATTACTGAAGGATCCTTGAATCTGAGGGAAATCATTAAGTCTAGAAGTTGTTGTCAATGGGCACTCAGTGATCCTAACAGCTCTTTCGTACATGAAATCGACTCCAACCGAAATTGGTGAACCTAACCAAATCCTTTCTGTTGTGACACCTTGCCCCAAAGTGTTGACATGAAGCAAGTCCAAGCATACATTGTTCATGTGTTGTAGATGATAGATGATCTGACACTAGACATGATGTCTTAGCTAAAACAGATGTCTTCATGAGCATTGACAACTTTTGCATTAGATTCAACCTGGATAGAATTAAAAGATGACCAACTAATAAGGAGAGACCTGAAATTGATGACAATTGCAACAAATCAGTAAAGCATGAAGAAGAGGAACCCAAACCTTATAGAATAAGTAAAACAATACCAAAAATTGACGAAGGGCAAAATAAACAACAACAATCATATAAATGTTCAAGGACCTTTAACAACAACATATATAATATAGATTGCCCACCATAACATTCCCATTGCTCAAAGCAATGCTGGAAAACAATGAAAGGAGCTTCTCAAATGTTGTTTGGGAATCCACACAAGAATTTTGTAAAATTTTCCAGCAGTCAAGTGCAATAGTTGTCAACAACAAATCAACAACTCTAATCAATACTTTATCGCAATTAGGAGTGGAACAATTTCTAGGAACCCTAGGAAATGTTGTTATAGTCTCAAAATCCATTTAGTACTAAAAACATCTCCATTTATAAAGAGGCAATAGGCAACAAATCTAAGAGCATCTCCACCATGGACTTTCAATAGGCTTTCAAGAACTACTTGCTAATGTTGAAGGATGAAGTCGCAAGTTGGCATGCCCACCACAATCATGGCATCATCAACAAAATACCAAAACCACCACTTTGAGCTCCCCTTGTTGGCAACTAGGTGCAAGATAGTGTGAATACCAAGGGTCCTTCCACAACACTATCAATAGTTGTTTTATAAGTTGAATTACCTAAAGGGTTGAATTTTTTGTTTTATTCATTATTGGTTTTTGTTGAAAGACATGCCAAGATGGAGCAATTTGTGTGATCTTGAGGCAAAGAAAACTCCACCCATGAAGTGGCCATCACCACCTACCCAAGAAGTTCAAGGTGAAGCAATTGAAGGAGGCAATTTAGAAAAGCTAGAATTTATTGTCTCCAATATGATCTCATAAGAAAGGACGGTCACAAAATGCCTAGTGGGAAATTGATAGACTAAAGAGGATGTGCAAAATCTAAAAGGAATTATGAAGCTAAAAAAACCTAAGTTGTGATGAATGTAAAGATGGTCATTATCACTCAAATGAAGGTCAAAGTTTTGCAAGACAATGTGATTTTGCATCTCTTCACAATGTCATTTGACCTTGTCACAACTCAAAATGCACGAGAATACTTGCAACTTTGCTTCCTAGAAAAATCTGGAAAATTCAAATGACAATTAACATTAAAACTTCAAGCACCCATTTTTGTTGGTGGTGATGTGCAAGATTTCATTGGTGGTGAAACATTCAACACAAATGAAACAACCACATTGCTAAACCCAAAGCCATCACCATCACCACTTTGCACATATTTCAAAAAGTGAACAATGCAACTCAATGTGCCAACACACTTAGGCTTTGCCCATGATCATGCATGGTTAAGAACACCCTTGCACAACCACATATATAGACCTTCGTTAGATTTTTCTTTTCCTTCCAAAACTACTAAACATCTTTTGTGAGCTTGTTTCCAAAAGTGTTAAAGTAGTTTTGACATGCAAACCAAAATTGATGCATGTGTGTGCTTGGTTTTTGAATTGTTAAGGTAATTTTGTTGTTTAAACTAAAATTGGTGTATGTCAACATGATTTGCAACATAATTTGTTCTTGCAAAAAAATTATGCTTGCTTTTACAAAATTATGTTTTCAAAATGTAATGTCTTTGTGTGTTTATGGTTCAACTTGTTTGTTTTGTATATCTTGATTAAAAAATAGCAAGAATAAATCCACCTTGAATGTTTTTTGTGTGCATTCAATACACATTTAATTTATCACTTCAATTTTTTTGTATCATATAGGGGGCTTCATGTTTGGTTCAACAAATGTAAAACATCTTACCATTTTAGATTTATTTGAAGAATGCATGCAACTCACAATGATAGTTTCAACTTGGGGAAATTAACCAATGAGACAATTCTTGGTGAAAGCATAGTACATTCCCCCCCCCCTCCCCCCCCAACCAAATTATAGTCACACCCATAATCTTTTTGCAACGCATTAGCATCACTTTTTATATTATTATTTTTTTGCTTTAAGTATATTTGATTAGCCTTAAACTTAAACTAGTTAATTCCTTGAAAAATCCAACAAGCATTGAAAAACTTGAACATATAATATATATTTGTAACAAAATAATACATGTCACAAAGTTTGAAAATTCGCATATATATTTCAAAACTTTCCTTTTCACTTGTTTGAAAAATAAATGCATAATAATCTTTTCATTTCAAAACAAAACCATTACCATATGAAAAAGGAGGAGATTTTGTAGATGGGCATTACATTTTTTTTCAGTTTTTGTTTGGTAATGTGTTATAAACCACATACATGAGGCCATATGATTGTCAGAAACTATAAATTATATATTGTATGTAGATTGATTTTATTTAATTATCTTTATCTACCCATTAGATCAAAATTAAATTTGATTCATAATGAACTTTGAATTCTATAATGTTGTTTTACATATTTTAAACTTTTTTGCTTATGTTTTGGATTGCCAAAAAATGCCATCAAGATTTTAGCTTATTATGTACTATGATGTTTGTTATACATCATTTTCTTTGACAAAAATGACTCGCCCATGATAATGTGCTTTCACCCATCTACCTCTACCTATGTTGCAGATTTATTGTAAATGACTTAAGATATGGTACACAAACATTGTTTAAAAGTTGCTAAAAGTTTGGTATTCAATGCCTAGATTCATTAAATATGTACAAATTCAATGTTCCTTTCTTTATGGGTATACTAAAAAGACCTATTTCAAGTTGTTATTAAAGGTCACTAAACATATTTAATTATGTTGTGTTCTTTTGGTATATGTTCAATAAACTCTTTATTTCCAAGTGGTTATGTGTTTTATAAGAGCTTTTAAGGATTCCATATTTTTTAAAAAGATGCACAATCCTATTTGTTTATAAATTCACTCATCAACAAATTTGTAATTAACTACTAGAGACTTAGTCAAAACATGGATTTCATTCTTGTCCCCAAGTAGACCAAAGAAGGCATGCCATATTTGTAACAAGTGGACAATTGTGGCTTCAAAAATGATGCTTTTGTGGCCACTATTATCTTGAGATTCTTTTTGGGATTAATGGGATTACTATTGTAATACCTTAACAATTTCAACACTAAATATATTATTTTCAGATATATTGAAATCTTCAAATGTATTTTTAAATTTTTAAATTTTTAAAAATTATATTTATTCCCCCCAAAATCAAAATCTGAATTGTTCTTTTTGTGACATGAAATTTTCAAAGTAAACTAATTACTTGACACTGAACGTGTTGAACTTGTTTAGGGTACTATGGATAAAAGAAAACTTTCATGTTTGATTTTGAAGTAGAGATAGGAGAATGAATCGAATATAACCGTAAATCGACTATAACGTTAAAAGAATCAAAATTTCATAAACAATATAGAGGGTGAATGTGTCGATAACTCTAAAAGAATCAAAATTTCGTAAAGAATATAGAGGGTGAATGAGAGGGATAGCTACTTGAGGTAATTCCATTTGTTTTGGTAGATTTGGCCTCCAAGCACTCAAACTGGCTTGGATTACATCTAGACAAATTGAAGCAAGACAACAAGCAATTACTCGTTATGCTCGTTGCGTTGGGAAAATATGGATACATACATTTCTCCACAAACCTATAATTATGCAACCTGCAGAAACACGTATGAGTTTAGGAAAAGGGGTCTCCAAAATATTGGGTATCTGTCGTTAAACCAAATAAAATACTTTATGAAATAAGTGGAGTACTAGAAATCGTTGCTAAAGCAGCCATGAAAATAACTGCATACAAATTGCTTATACGTACTCAATTTGTTATTGTTATATTCGATAAAAATATGAGTGATGGGGTAGAAACAAATGATAAATAGGGACAAGTAATAAATAAGCAAAACTCCCTATAACAATAGGAAATAATTATTTTATAAACGAAATTAATAATATCCCCCCCCCCCCCCACCCGCCCCTTGACCCCCTCTTTTTTTAATTTCTCGCTCCTATGGGGGGGGGGGGTTGATCCCTCCAATCAAATGAAAAAATGATTCAGACTCAAATTTACATATACCAAGTAATAAACTGTAACCTAGGGTCAGTTTTTTTCATGGACAAAATGAATAAATTCTGCAGAAATTCAATTTTATTAAAATTTTATTTATAAAGAAGAAGACGTGTGAAACACGAAAAGCAGGGGGGAGGTATGGTGTGAATCATCCAATCCACACCGTCTATAAGCTACCCACCACAACACGCTGACCGTAGATGTAACTTCGATAGCTTCGTTGACAAGAGAGGCGCAAGAGGAGAAAATCGCCCTCCATTGGTTTTTTCTCTGCACAAAACACTCCCCAACTTCCTAACCCTAGCGTTGTTGTTGTTGTTGTTGTCACTTCGTTCATCGCTGCCGTTTGTACCGGTGTTGTTTCGCAAGCACTTGGAGGAGCTTGTGAGGAGAAGAAGGACTTTCAAGCTTTGTAATACATCTCTCTTGACAGGTAAATATATATATCTTTTGTCAAAAGAAAGATCCTTTTTATGTTTGCTGTTTCTGTTTGTGCAATTCGTCTTCTTCTTCTTTCTTGTTTTGGAACCCTTCCTGTTTCTGTTTGTGAATTCTTTCTTCCTGAAGGACTGGAATTACGGGAGGATATCGGTCGGTGGAAAGGTTTCCTTCTTTCTTGTCAAACTTGTTTGTTTACGGTTGTGTAAGTAGACTTTGATGGCTTGTTCTCTGATCGCTGTCTATGATCGCTGTCTATTCATGTTCGAATTCAAACCCTAATCAAACAAGGACAAGAACAAGAGTAGGGTTGTCCATCATTTCCCCAGAATATCCTGCATGACTTCCCCATAATAGGACAGTTCTTGGATGCATATGAGAAGTTTGAACTCATACGAATAGAGATTGGAAATCATGAGACAGAGTATGCATCCCTAGTTGTAGTTTCAGTTTGATTTTTTTCCCTTGGCCTTGAAGAGAATTATCGACTTTAGGTTTGTGGTTCTGTTGATGCGTGAGTGTACATCCTGAGTCCACAATCTCTTCTAGAAGGAGAGACTGGAGTTCTTGGAGAGGGGGGGAGGGGGGCCTGTGAGGAACTTTGACACAAAGAATAATATACTGCAGAGGGAGGGAGGAATCATGATTGAGGTGGTGCTGAACGATAGGCTGGGAAAGAAGGTGCGGGTGAAATGCAACGAGGATGACACCATCGGAGATTTGAAGAAGCTGGTGGCAGCACAGACTGGCACCCGGCCTGAGAAAATCCGTATTCAGAAATGGTATACAATTTACAAGGACCATATCACACTGGCTGACTATGAGATCCATGATGGTATGGGCCTTGAGCTCTACTACAATTGAGCACTGCCATGTGAGTTCCTTTAATCCCCTCTCCCCCCCTATTCAACTTGTTTCTCAAGGTTCACCAATTTCAGGTTTTGAAGTTAAGATGATGATGAACAACCATTCAGAATGCTTTACAGGCAAAAAATCTATACCACATCCAAAGAGGTAGGCTACTGTATTTTTTGCATGAGGGTCCCAGGAATCTGATAATGAGACTGCTAGAAGGGTTTGTATCCTGAGATAATTTTGCAAGACATGGTTAGGAGTACTTGAATGCAGAATCTTTTAAAGTATCTGGTTATCAATTCCTTTAAATGTACAATCATATTCATTGGTTTGAAATATAGACGAGTTCCAATTTAAAAGCCTGTTAACTTGGGGCAAGTCTTAAAGAAGACTGTGAGATGTCAAAAAAAACTGTCCTTCACAATCTTCTCTTCTGTGTGGTATGACCAGTCCCATCAGTCAATTGTCAACTAGGAACATATGGTTGGGTCTTTGTCTGAATCTTGCTTGTTTTGTGCAGGAAATTGCTTAACTGAGGATGGATTAGAAATGAAAGTCGGATTTACAGCTGTGCGAAAAAACATGGAACCAAAGGTGTTTCTTATTGTGTTTTTGTATTTGTACTTGGTTGAGAGAATCCTGACCATTGTGTGTATGGTGATGGGGACATGCTAGCACTAAAGGTACTCTAAGAACACTGCATCTTTTTCATCAGTGGTTTAAGATGAAAAGCTAACTGTTGTATTTGGATAAGTGGAAGGGGGGCCATGTCTTAAATACTTTTACAGAATTTTCCATATTTTTATTACATGGGAGTTTTGACTAGGCTGGATCATAAAGCATGATGATTCCTGTGGTCTGTCTTTTTTGACTTGCTCAAATTTGTGTTCATCTGTTTTCTTGACAACATTCAGTATTCCAGCATTTAGGACATCACCGGTGTAGTGTGCATGTTTCTTTACACCACCAAATTGCAAGAGAGGCAGTATTATGTAAGAAAATCTTTGGCTCCAATCACCATCAGGTGTACTAATATATGCAGGAGACAGCAAACAGAAACCTTTCTGACATGTTCCTTGCATTTGCATGTTCATGTTTGTGTTTGACCATTGCTTCCTGATCCAAGTATACGAGGAACTGTCACAATTCAAACTCAAGCCTTTGGTTTCATTTCGATTGTGATTTTGGAGTGCCGATTTACTTACAAATTGTACATACAAGGTTCAAAATTCTTCTCTTGATCATATGGATCTGTTGGAACTCTGGAAGTCTGATGAATTGAGCCATGTCTATGAGGTGGATTGTCAAAGCTAATCACCATAGTTGCTGCAATTATGTGTAGGGTAAGGACTGAGAATGGGTGTGTTCTGGGAATAAGAGCCCCAATACAAGGTGGGAGCTGAGCACAGGATCCAAATTCTTAGAACAGCCTGTTCAAGGTCCTTTTGAAGTGTAAAGAATCAGTAGAGTTTTCTGGTGGCTGTGATTTATTTGAGAGAAGAGGTACTAGGAGAGGAGGAACTTTAGGTGCAAGGTGTCATCCTCTGTTGAGGCAGAAATTTGCTGAGGCTAAGGTGTCTGCAGTAAATTTCCACCAGTTGTTTACATGGTGAAATGCAGCAAGTTATCATTGAAATTTGAAGATAAGTTTTCATTTCAAGTTTCAAATTTCTTCAACCCAAGTTTTACTTGGAGATATGATATTAATTTTGGACAATTGATGAGTAAAGTATTTATAACTTATTGACATGGGCTTGAACAAAACCCATTTCTTCCAGATTTCAAACCATATGACATGTGGAAATGCAAGTGATTAATAGCAAATTTTATTTCAGAGTTTGGACACATTAGCCAATACATCTTTTGCAAGCTTCATATGGAAAATTGTCCACCTTCAAAAGTATCATCATATTAGCCAACTTATCTTTCCTTTCATACAATCATCAAGCAAAAAACGTCTTTAGGAACAATTTCATCTTCTTCAACACTCAACATAGGTGCAACAAGTTTTCATGAAATGCTCTCACACATATTCTTTTCATGTAATTTAAACTCCATCTGATTTTCCACAAGTTGAAGTTATGACCATGAAGATTCTCAATTTAAATAACAAAATTTGGTAGCATGATTCATTGACAAAGTATATATTCAAATTTTCAATTTCTCTTAAACACAAGATCTTGTTTCTCTCAAGTGTTTATACACAAAAATTTCAAGCAAATCTTCAACCCTTCTTTATCCCACAAGCAACAAAATTCATAGATTCTGTTGAAAATTGACGCAAAAGTGAAAGAAATGGACAAAGATATAAAATGTATGTTTTTGTGTAATTGTACAATGAGGTTTGCTTATTTGTTAATGTTTTCATTGGTGTTATCACCAAGGCAGCTAATTGAAAGGCTCTACATCTAGGCTATTCACTCTCATTTTCAACCCTGTATGTATATAGACAAGGGTTATGTAGTATACTAATATTAGTGTACTAATATATAGAGGGTGTTGAATAGGATTGTGTGGTAGCTGTGCAAAAAAAATGTTATGGCCAATGAAATTGCAGGCTTTGGTGGTCTGAATATTTCTTCTTAGTCATCTTAGGTGAACTACCAGTTGAATGTCTAATAGGGTTTGAAAGATGGAAACACTCAATATTTAATGGAAGTAATTTGCCAGCATTTTGGAGGACCAATGGAAATGCTAGAAATGTAGGTAATGCTTCTGAATAATAATCTGAACTAGTGGGTGCCCGTGCCCTTCGGACACTGTGAAGTCCCCCGGGAGCATTTTCTTTCCTTCTTTTTTTTATTTATTAATTTCTTTTGCCTTCACTTCACTAATCTGCTCTAGTCTGCCAGTAAACTAACAATGTCACCCTCCAAGTAAGCAACTTGCATAAATTCAAGCAATCTTCCAATGTTGGAGTCTTTCTTCTTCACCCATTGGCTGGTATTATGCTAAAATCCAAAGATAATTTGAGTTAGTTTGGCTTGACCTAAGTTTCCAAGTATAGCCTGTTATTAATTAAGTTTGCCTCCATTGGTTAACCCTGAGGACCTATGAGTTATGACTGAATTACTAATTCTGGCCATTTTGGGGGCGGGGGCTGGCTGCATTTGGCTCTCAGGACCTGGGTCGCTGGTAGCCGGTGGTCATGGTCTCTGTGGCCGGTTCCGCCACAGAAAACGCTCCCAGAACGTCGTCGGACGGACGCACAGACACACAGTTTGTAATTATATATAAGATACTATTTCAACTGCACTCTGCAGTGTGAAGATGTACCTTAAAGTGCTGATGCACAATACCTCAAATTTCCAAATACACTTCAAATAAAAAGAGATCAAATTCAGGGACACAACATTCCTTTTCCACAATGAATGTCTAAACAATTCAAATGATTTGCTGCCTATTTTGTGATTACCCAGTTGAATTCTGACCTCAGACAAATAACACAGAAAAACAGCACCCTTGAATTGGCAACCAGATACGAGAAATATCTTTATGAGGATTGAGAACTTCTAAAATAGTTACAATGGGAATCCACCAGAATAGAAGATGAACCCATGGAGAGGTTAGAGATACTGGTAATCAACCATTAGGAGCTCACCAGGGGGCCAAAAAAAACCCCCGCAACAAGAGAGACAGATGGAAAATAGAATACAAATACAAATAAAGAGCAGAATCAACCCTAAACCATATCAAAAGTTTTTTCCAGGTTCAGTGACCATCAATCAACATGTACATGTCCATTGGGTACCTAGTTACCCCAACATTCCCACTGATCTCATCAGTACCCTGCTGTGGATAGAGGTATTAAGACACTAACTGAGTTGCTGAGTCCAGTTGTCATGGTAAGACCCAACCATGATGCTCACTAGCTCAGTGAGTAAGACTCAGCCAAATGACAATGGCAGTTCAAAGACCACACAGTCCTTTCCCTTCATATGTTTCTCACTAGACTTCGGACAAAAAGATGATAGTTCCTCACGCTCCTCTTGCAGGAAGTCTTAAATGTGGACAAGATAGTCTCAACATGCCAATGTTGCATGTCCAGAGCACATCAGGACAAGTTACTGTGGTGAAAACTAAGCTACATGTCAGAAGTCAGCATGGTATACACACACCAAATCAGAGTGTGTCACTGGTGCACGACATAGTGGACACTCTGGCTTCTCATTACACCATTCTGCCAAACAAGTCCTGCACCAATCAAGGAAGAAAAAAATTATATCAAAGGGAAATACCAAAAAGACTCATGCCAGCATCAGCCCTTTCACCAATACTTCACCAGCTGAGACAGATCCTAGTCAAAAGGGAGAAAGGTAGAAAAGAGAAGGAGAAAAGCAGGACTGCCACCTTCAAGAGCAGACTCAGTCAGTAGCCCTCATATTTACACTAGCAAAAGAATTCAGGTTGACATTTTCCTAACATGAACTGGAATGAGAACCATCCCCAGATAAGTTCTCATGAATTTCTGAGGAATCAGAAACAATTGAGGATGCACTGTTAGGAATGCCATGGGATATTCAGGGGTCCCTTCTGTGTCCTTCCTACATTAAAAACTCAGAAGAGCACTCAAAAACAAGCAAATTGAGAATCTAGACATACCAGCAAAAGACATGCCCACAAGGTGTTGCTGTTGGCTGCTGACGAGGGCTCAAACAAAGAGGGCACTTGCTTGATCCACTACCCTGCAAACATTTCAACACCAGTAAATTTACAGTAAGTTACAATAAAAGGCTACCCTCACATGAAGTTCCAAATGAGTATATACTTAAGGCCCAATAAATGAGATGATTCATCAGTTGCACTGTAACATGATCTGCCATTCAAAGAGAATATCTCCAAAGAGTCTGTGTCAGGCCAGATTGACAACTCTTGGCACTCGTGAACGCCAACTAAGCACTAAGTAACCAATCACTTTGTAAAAGACCACTCTCCTTTCAGCAGTAGAAACTTGACATGCTTATGAAACACAAGTCCTTGAAGAATGCAGATGTCTTCAGATTTCTCTCTGCATCAGATTTCTCTCTGCATCACATCAAGCTTGTCAATGACCTCTCATTGTCAGTAGACAAAGTTCATGAATTCAACTTGTTTGCAGAACCACTACAGAATTCAATAACTGTGAGTGAGCCCAACCTCTGCATCCCCTGAATTAGCAGATGTCCAATCCATTCCCTGGTTTTTCAACTCTTTGTCATTCATGTGATTATCATCCACATCCAATAGCATTATCCCTTGTTGACCTGTATCACAAACAAACACACTACGAAGCTATCAGTGCACCATGAACATTGGACAGAAACACACTTCCTGAGTAAAAGATGCAGATGATATTTTAAGCGACCAAAATGAATAAAATTACCTCTGGAAGTGAGTAATGGATCCACTGCGTGTGAACGCATTGAGGTGGCAAGGGCAGGAAGTGCACACCGGCGCAACCAGTCACCACCAACAATACTCAGCTGTATTAGCAGAAACATGCCCAGCATGTGGTATCTGCAGGAACACATAGATGCGCCTCAAAGTGAACTCATCTAATAAGTGGTGGACAATTCCACATGGTTCATAGCATGCATCTTCCCACAGTTAGACCAATATGAACTATTTCATACCACCAGGTGGTCAATACAGTTTCCTGCACACCTATGGAAAAAGAATACACCGAGTGATTGGTGGCATTTTAGATATATTTCTGATTCCTATCGTGGCACTCAGAATGACCCTGGTATAGTTTATATACCCCAAAATGTTTTAACTTTGGATTACTGTCTTCAGTCAATAAACAAACAATGTGTGGCCAAAGCAGCAAGGCTGGTCCCAAAAACTGACCTTGGCCTTTGCTGTGTTGGTTTTCCCATGAAGATGTAGCGAATACCTGCTGTCCGCTTGGCCATGTGATAGTAGGCCCCTTCACAGTGACAACCCAAAGTGTAAGCACTTAAGCTGCAGCTGAGGTGGGCATAATGGAACAATAAAAAATTGTCAGCTACAACTGCCCATGCCCTTTAGTTAATTTATCATCTCAATGAAAATAGCTGAGTCACCACCTTTGCTTCTGATTGCCAAGCTGAACCACAAAAGAAGGACAACATTGAGAAACTGTAACCCAATAAACATAGGTACATTCTCCAACACTGGCAACAAAACAGCAAAGTGATGAAGAAAGCTGACCTTCAAAATAAAATAGCATTAAGTGGGCACGTACAACCAATAACAATGCCTCCCGCACAGATGGCAGACCCTACACCCATGCAGAAAAACCCTTATTAAACATTCATGTCCATCTTCATCAATATCCTTCTCTTTCTGTACACTGCAGGTTGAAATTCTTACTGTAGCCCAGCGCTGGAGTGCTGAATTCCACATCTGGTGAACTCTTTGGACCAGAAAATGCCACCGTGAGGTCTGTGGCCTCACATTGCTTCCTCTTCCAGTAGCATCCTCCCTTACCATATGTATCTCACCCTCTGTAGAATCCCTGTTCGCAACCATGTGATTACTGCTTCCAGCTGAAGTGCTTTCCCTGGCAAACTGAAGTTCCTCCTGGGTTGCAAGTGACATGCCCTGTGCTGCCGCTCTAGCACTGCTCAAAATACAACCGTACAATTCGTCATTGGACTGGATATCCCAACATTCTTCTAGACAGAAAAAGTATGATGCCATCTAGAGAAAGGAACAATGCACAGAAAGAGCACATATATGAAACAAAAAAAGAGAAAAAGAAATACAGGAGCAAAGAAATTAGCAAACCTTATGCGTTCCATTATGTAAGGTAACGCATTCTGAACAAACACAAGTAGCATCCTCCGTGCTGGTGTTGGGGGAAGATTTGATGATGTCACCACCTGCTCTGCAATCAAATTTACCTATTAAAACTGAACTCTTACAACACTCCAACCCACTGTAACTTTCTGTAGAACAGGATTCTCATCCATCAGAAATACCATGGTAACAGAGGCATCTAAAACCACTGGATGTTCAATAAATTTTCTCCAGCTTACAGTGAATATTTGAGTCCCCAAATCCAAACCAGCAAACCCACAAGGAAAATCGCTTCACGTATAAAAATCTGGAAAACCAGGATATCAACCTGAGAAATATCACAGTACTCCTCTCCAAGTGTCTGAAGGCCTGAACCAGTTGTCAGCAGATAGTATAGAACTCGGCCTGCTAACCTTGTCTGCAATACCCAGCCAGTCCTGTTTCTGAAACCTTATTGAAATAAAACATTATGGGAAAGAAACCAGCATCAAAACAGGAACAATCTGTATCACCCCCTAACACTGTTACTGCAATGCAACAGCAGTATACAATAAGCCAGATCCTGAGAGGATTGAGCAGAGATTGGCATGAGGCTACCCTTAAGGGTAGACTGAGCACTGCAGTCTGGTCAACTCAGACACCTACCTCATTTTGGTAGGCCACAGCGAGTCGTGTCCCTGTCCAAAACCAAAACATAGGCTCAACACATCTTCCAGTAGCTCTAAAATCCATTCTTATCTCAAACCAAACCTCCACAAAATAAGACAATCAAGCAAATCAACACATGGAAAACTATGAAAACTTCATCCTCCTCATTCTGCACCAAAAAGTGAAGACAGAAAACCAATCAGGCACATTAAATCAATATCAGCTTATTCTCCATAGTACACCCCCATTAAAAAAAAAACCAAAAACCAACCACAGTTCTATCCCCTGAATTTGAGTCATCTCATCACAGCTCCCAAGGTTCAGCAAATACATGGTGATTTCTTTGCATACCAATTTGAAGGGAAACCAAATTTTTTAAAAAAGCACCACATCAGTAAGAATTTACCATTTTGTGGGATCAGATACTAAACAATAGCACAGAGTGATCAAACTGATCCCAAAATCCTAGTCCCCCCCAGTGAAGGAATCTGTGAATAATTGAACAAACTTGTAAGTGTGTATATGCTACCAAGAAGAAGAAAGATAAGAAAACTAGGATTCCATGCCTAAACCCTAGTCCAAACTGATCCCCAAACCCTAGCCGCCCCTATTTACCAGTGAAGGAATCTGTGAATAATTGAACAAACATGTAAGTGCGAATATGCAACCAACAAGAAGAAAGATAACAAAACTAGGTTTCCATGCCCAACACATAACTGGAATCCTGTAGTGCCAAGGGGAATGCAAAAAAATACCAACATGGTCATTGGACACAAATATTACACTCCCCAGAAGGTAAGAACATGTTCTACACTTTGCTATACCAATTAACAAAACAAAAAAACTCAAATTTGATGTGAAGAATAAGAGTATTCATGTTCTAGAGTGACCTACAAAACTTGTAACAAGAAGAAGCATGATAAACCCTAAATATGGACTCCTGACGACAAAACACATTACTTTAATCCTGCAGTTCAAGCGAAATGCAAAACTACCAACATTTGAACACCAATATGACACACCGCAGAAGCTAAGAACAGTTTACACTTTGCTATGGCAATTAAAAAACTTGATGTGCAGAATTAAGAGTATTCATATTCCAGAGTGACCTATAAACCCTAAACCCCAAATGCAGCAGCAGCAGCTCAAAACCTTGTCACGACAAGAAGAAGAAGCATGATAAACCCTAAATATGGGACTCGCAACGTCAAAACGCCACAACAGGAATCGTTGAGGAAGGGATTCGGAAATCGAAACAATTAGGGCAGGCGACAGAGAGAAAGAATTACTGACCGACGACATGGCGGAAGGATTCGTGACAGGCCTCACAAAGATGCGCAACGTAATGCTCATCTTTCTCCGCTGCTCTCATCACTTCCGGCTGCGCGGCTCCCGGAAAGCCTCGCATTCTTCTCGCTTCTTCCCTACGCTCTCCCCTTCGCGGCTCTTGCCCTTCTTCCACCGCCATTCTCCAAACACTCTAGCCCAAAATTCAGTGGCTGGATCGTTGCTACCACACAAATTTGGATTCTTCAAAACTCCGGTTCGAGCACTGGTGGTTCGCTGCTTTCCCTGTTTGAGAGGGAGGCCATACGCAACAACAGACCTCGGAGACGCAACAAAGCACGTCCAGTTAACCCTAAACCATACCTAACTACTCAGTACTATGATTAACTATGGGATAGGAATACAAACAGAAAGTGTTTTCAGTTCACATACCATCCATCCATCCATCATGATGCATTGGTGGGTGCTGGAACACTAGTTCACTCTGGCCCAAAAACCTTGAACCCAAGTTAAAGCACAATCTACATTGTAAATTGGGCCTCCTAATGTCCTTTATTAATCCCCTCCCCAAACTAACCTTGTCATAATTGTATGTCCTTGAGACACTTAGAAGTCCACAATTAAGTTCTCAGTACATGTCTTGAATATACTCTGCTTGGGAGAGTGGGTCATGTATGTGCACATGAGGCACAGTGCAAAATACCTAACACAGAACTTAGGTCTTTTTGGGTGTGGCACCGTGTACATAATTGCTGGTGAAGTGTAAATTTTGTCAGCAAAAGCAGAATGTGGTACTGTAGTTACTAAAAAGGATTTAAATGATTTAACTCCTTGGTGATAATTAGACCTTACTGTTCAGTAAATGTGTCTCTTGCAATTATTCTGTTTGTTGATATCACAATTACACAGTGTGCTGCAATCACAGCAGCCTAATGGAAAGCCACTGATATAGGGCCTTGTTTCTCACTCATTGCAGGGACAGTCGCTTACTATATCTATTGGAGAGCTGCAAGAGTGTGGAGGAGAAAATAGGTAATTTCATCATGTTAGGAACTTTTGGAGCACATGTTCTCATGAAAAAAAAAGGGACAAATGTCATTGTATGATGAGTCAAGTACAATGAGTCACAATTTGGCTCACTGGCCTCTCACAATTGATCAATGCTTAAATGAATCTGTGATTTCAGAGCCTAATGGAAAGAATGAATGTCGACCACAGTAAACCAGCACCCACCAACGCACCATGAAGGATGAATGGTAAGTGATCAAGAAACAGTTATCTGTTGGGTTCCAGTTTCCTAGCTAACTAACCATGGGGGTGAGCTCAGTTGCTCTTTTTTTTTCTACCTTCCTACCACAAGCAGGTTGTTAGTAGGTAGGTG
The DNA here is from genome assembly GCA_963920785.1 of Sphagnum contortum. Lineage (NCBI taxonomy): Eukaryota > Viridiplantae > Streptophyta > Sphagnopsida > Sphagnales > Sphagnaceae > Sphagnum > Sphagnum contortum. The sequence goes on from OY987282.1 coordinate 12,364,226, forward strand.
GTAAAAATAGCCCTTACTTATGAATAAACCATCTACCTACCTAGTAGTGACCTATTCTCTTACATGTCTACCCTTATATGAGACTTATTTCCTACAAAATTGGTTACCAAGGTGAAAACAAATATTAACTCAGAGTTGAGGTTCATCCACAACTGAGTCATAACTGGCATCCAGTGGATGGTGGACTGGTGGGTGCTGGTTCACTGTCGCCAAAGATGTCCTTAGTTGACTAGACCTACGGGGAGTGAGCTTTAGGGTACCACCTCCCTCGAAGGAAACTGATCCCTGGCACTTACTTGCTAATACGAAGGGTACTTACTTGGCTATTTGCCTGGAATCCATCCACACCAATAAATGAAGTTGGAATGTAGTCAAATAGAGAGAAAACGTTTCCGCCGCGTTTTTGCAACCCTTTTTCCAACTCCATACACAAGGAGTCTCCACTGGAACTCGGTGGCAGCTAAGGGGAAAGGCATGATCAACACAGGATTGATTGTGGGTTGTGTGGGAGGCAACCAACTTCTTTTGACAAAGGAGTCGAGGTCAAAAAGCAATTTTGACTAAACTTTAGTCCAATTTGGAGTGGGTGGGCTGGTGGGTGGGAGGGGACAACGACCAGAATAGTGGACCCACTAGTATGCTAGCTACATAATGGATCAGTGGACCCACTACGCATTCTCTGCCCGAAGTCTGAATAATGTCACCCCTTTAACTGTTCAAACTATGCTCAGAAATCTGCTACCAGTTCAAACCATGTTCAGAGCCAATGGGTCTTAGGACATCTTTCCAGGGAGTAGCTGAACCCTTTCAGCTTCGGAAGATCCTGTTGCTCTCCATTAGCATGAGCTTCCCAAGCTGAAGATGCAGCTAGGGGTTCCTTTCCATTAGCATTAATTGCCCATGCAGAAGGTGCAGCTAGGGGAGCAGCTTGCAAGTCTTGCAAAGCTGAATTGCAAATCTGGAATATCTGAACTCACAAACAGAACATCAAACCTCTGACATTGAAGAAGGTGCAGAGCTCCTCAATGGAGTGACACCCTTGAAGGGATGGCAGTCCAGAAGGGAAGTGATGTTTATTCACCAAGGACTGGAAGTTAATAACCCCTTCTTGTCACAGCAACAAACAGATATAAAGTGTGCAACTCTGATATGATCCCCATTGCATTACGGAAGGTGCAGTTATTTACAGGACTTAAACAATATCCAGGATCTATCTCAAGACCAGAATAATCTTGCCACGACATAAGAGTCTAAGTAAATCTTTTTTTCCTGCAAGGTGACCTCCTTAGAAGGCTCATGTCTTTTAACCCACATGGTAATGGACGATATCAATAAAACAAGAATCAGCTAGAAGGCAGTGCTGCTTTCAACAAAGATATGATGCTGATGTATAAGCTCAACCAATAAACTCAGCTATTGTCTGGAGAATAAGAAAGACATCATCTCAGTATGTTCTCATTGCTACTCTCTACTCCTTAGATCTGATGGATGATGTGCACTTCAAAAGCATGACATCTCATAAGGTACAAAGCCCTCCAGTTCCGGTCCATTGAGACGAGGATTATTCTCAAAACTGCAAACACCACCCAAACAACTTTTACTTGTCAGGTCCTAGAATAATGAGTTTTTCAGATCTGGAACAATTCATCTCCATTGAGAGTTGTGTTATTTGAATCAGAATAGACACTTTTCAGAATTGAATTCCACAGGATCCTTCCCATGGCCAAAAACCATATCTAGTTTATATTCCATGAACAAAAGATTGCCACTTCTGCACCAACCTCTTGGCCTGTAGACGTGTGAAAGAGCCAGTGACAGGAATGGTACCACATAAGTCATTGTTGGAGAAATCCCTGGATGATTCAACACAAAGAAGGGACAATAGATTAGTCCCACATCCATTCAGATAAGTGTAGTTCAAAAACAAAATATGTCCCTCAGAGTACTACCTCACAACCTGCAAACTCAGGAACAAGAAGATCAAGTGCACTTTGTACGATGATATATGTGCCCGGCATAGAGTGACTGGTGACACAGCCAGACTCTACAAGCTTCAAGCAAGACAACAAATGCAACAAATGCATTCAAATGTTGGTCTGAGGGCAATCCTTCAATAGTACTTACACAACTTTGAGAGTTGATATGGTTGTGAGTTGACGTGGAATGCGACCAGTCAACATGTTATTGTTGAGACGCCTGCACAAGATAGCAACTAGTGTGTGAGGTTTCTCCAGTCCAGGTCTAATCACACATAGCCAGAAACTGACCACAAAAACCAATGTGTACCATCCACATATAGACAACAGCACCTTCAAAGAGAAAGTCAAGCATGTCAAAGTGAGCAGCCCCAAGAGAAAGACTAGATAATCTTGACCAGTTTGTAACAATTCTCCAACATCCGTGGCTGCAGAGAGCTATCAGGATGAATCACTTACAGAAATGAAAGGTTTGAAAGGTTCCCAAGAGAGCTGGGAATGGAGCCAGTGAAGTTATTGTGGTACAAATCCAGGCTAACTAGAGCCTACATGGGAGAAATGCACAAGAGAAGAATTAACCTATTGTGTATTAGCCATGACATCAAAACAATAGTGCAATGCACTTTTTTCCTTCAACAAGAATATCTAAACAACAAAGGAGGGGCTGAGAATCACAGAATGTCACAAAAAGAGTATTTGATTCCACATTAAGAAACCCAACATTAGCCTACTCTGTGTGCAATTCACATGTTTGAGATGTGAACTTGCCTTCAAGTTACCAAGCTCAGAGGGAATGTGCCCAGTGATACTGTTCTTGTAAAGCTCCCTGATGATAGCAGTCCCCAGTGACAACTAGTTAGCAACTGTGCTATCTGACATCAGAATGGACGCATCTAGCAGTGGGATCAACTCCCAGAGAAAATCACCACAATGATGTAACAAAAAATTCAAGGTCAAACAGCCTCAGGACAGACACAAAGAAAGCCAGCAAGAGGGCAAGAACTCAACACTGCTGATGAGAAGGGTAGAACACTTACAGGTACTGTAAGTTTTGCAGACTCCCAAGCTCAGGGACCAAAGAGCCAGATAGACGTGCATTGCCCAAGTCTCTGATGGCCCCACCAACAAAACCTACATAAGAGTTGCAGACAGACAGACAGAGGGAGCATGCATGTGCAGTGGCAGGAAAGGCCCCAACAAACACAACTAAGAAGAAACAAAATAAGAACATTCGTTGAAAGGTAAAGTGACCTACACACGGATGACGCTGTTATCAGAGTTGCAGGTGACATGGAACCAGGTGCAGGGGTTGACCAGAGTAGGATCCCAGCTTTGGAGAACGTTGGATGGATCTTTTAAGCTCCTTCGTAGAGCATGTAGCGCATCGCCTGCAGCTCAAACCAGCAAACACCCCATCCAACATCCTCAGGATCAGAACGCAAGTCTACTTACTCCAAAGACCAACAAGGATAATAAGAGGCAAGTTTTAGTCCGATCCAATGAGCAGCTCAATGTGGGACATGACAGGAACAAAGCCTAACTACCTCTACACCAAACCCCATTGATGGCAGGACCGAGTACAATGACCCTTCGACCTTCCTGCACCACAGTTTCTCAGTGAAGACAGTGTATCTTTCATGTCTTTTTCTAGGTTTCTAGTCCGATCCGATGAGCGGCTCCATGTGGGACATGGCAGGAACAAGCCTAACTACCCTCTACAGCAAACCCCATTGATGGCAGGACCGAGTACAATGACCCTTCTTCCTTCGTGCACCACAGTTTCTCGATGAAGACAGTGTATCTTTCATGTCTTTTTCTAGGTTTCTAGACTGATCCGATGAGCGGCTCCATGTGGGACATGGCAGGAACAAGGCTAACTACCTCTACACCAATCCCTTTGATGGCAGGCCAAGAGTACAATGACCCCTCCTCCTCCTTCCTTCTGAACAGAAACACTAAAACACCGGCATGCGTATGCAAATGGGTGGAAAACAACAACAGCACGACATAGCACACAGTCAAAGACTAGCTTGTCATCATCACACACACACACTCAAAAAGAAGTTAGAAACAACCTTCAGAATTTGCGGAAGAGAGCGGCAAAAGGACAGCCAGGGCCACCATCGCTAGGATGAGGGCTCTATGCTCGACTCTTAGTTTACGCGGACTCCACACTCCGCCATGACTGAACAACAACATCGCCATAGCTCCCTTTCTTTCGGTCTTCAAATCTGGAAGCCCTCGTCGCAAAAAGACTTAAAATGACCGACAAAACTTGGGTAGCGTCAAAAATCAATATCTACAAGGAGAAAAAAAGACCACCGAGATGTTGTTTTACTTTATTTCAGATGGATGCGAAACAACAACAACAACAACAAAGAAAACACAAAAAGCTTCTTCTGGCAAACGGTTTGAATGAAGATGATAAAATTTGGACAAGCTTGGAAGTCAGTCGTCTTTAAGGAAAGAGAGCGAGAGCAGAAAGAAAGCTCCGGTGGCTGGAGAGCTTGCGAAAAGAAAGCACCAACAACGCATACCTCACTCCTTCCGCCCTCTAGTCTAGTCTTGTTCTCGCTCTCTCTCTCTCTCTCTCTCTCTCTCTCTCTCTCGCTGTCTGTCACTCTCTGTGTCTTGATCAACGGACGGGGGACGGTGACGAGTATGTTCGTTCGTGCACTAGAACGACGGCACAGACTGCGTTTTTCTGTTTGGGATGTTTTACTTGACAGCAAGTCAGGAGTCAGGACCAGAGCAACGTACCCACACCGTGGGTGCCGTTTGGGGAACAGAGTCGAACCAGTTTTTGTTTTTTTTGGCGAATTCTCGGCGCACTGTGGCGACCCAAAAAAAAAAAAAAAACAAAAACAAAGAAACCAGTGCGAATTCTACAAAAGCTTGTTTTTTTTTTTTTTTTTTTTTTGGGTGGTAAACAAATGCAAAAGTCGCCATATCTTTCTAGCGGGAAATGAAAGACACCTGTCGCCATATTTGGACTACGAGTTCCTATTAGGTAGGTAGGTAGTCGCCTGAACTAAGGCAGGTTTTCTTTTTTTTTTTTAAATTCTACTTTAGTGTCTGAACTCTAGCCAAATTTGGCTCATTCCTCTTGTGGATAGATGATGGCCAGTCCATGTACTTGACAAAATCGGAAAAAACAAAAGGGGCAGCAAAAAAAAAAAAAAAAAAAAACCCTAGGGGGGGGGGGGCACATTTCGCCTTATTTGGACTATGAGTTCTTATTGGTCGCCAGAAATGGTCAGGATTCTAAAAACAAATCTACTTTACTGTCTGAACTCTAGGTAGCCAAATTTGGCTCATTCCTCGTGTAAATGGATGATAGGCAGTCCACCCACTTTGACAAAATTGAAGGGGCCAAAAAAAAAAAAAAAAAAAAAAACCCTTGGCTCAATTGACCAGGGTTTTTTTTTTTTTTTAATTTGTGTTGGAACTAACCCCCAAGTGGTGACAATCCATAGCGAAGATTTACCCAATTTTGACTATACAAGCTAAAATGAGGAAGTAAAAATTTCGAACCTTCCATCTTTGTATCTTTGTTTGCTAACCTAACTTGGAACATGTATAAAAATCTGAAAAAAATTCTTTAAATTTTGGTCGAATTCCAGCTATTTTGAAAAAACCACATGATTTAAGAACTTTTAATTTGTATAATATGTTATCATTTTGGCTATAAACCATCTTTAAAATATAGCTTTTTGGCAAAAGGCTGGTTCAACGGACGGTAAGTTTAGGGTTGTTGATGAGTAAAGAGCTTTTTTTAATTAATTCTAAGTAACTAACTTAAGAGGAGCCAGGCCCCATCATCATCATCATCATAATACCCATTACCATTAAGCCCCACCCCAAGACAATGTCATTAAATGGGTCCACCCTCCCCCCCTCCCTCATTCATTTCTCAATGCTAGTCTAATGGCAAAATGGAGATGGAGTCCAGAGTCCAGACCCCTATGACACTTAGTTTTTTCACTTTGTCATTAAAGCTCAAAATGTACTTTATTTATTCCACAATCCATCTTCAATTCACCTCGGATTTCGTTACAATAATATTTTATTTTATTTTATATCATATCAAAAGTTTAGGATTTATTAATATTATGGTGTATTCACACTTGATGTCAAGCCAATGTTACATGAAAATCTAGGTGGCATCCTAGGTGGCACCCAATGTTGAATGGGTGATAGCTTAATGTTAAGTGAATGTTGGCTTAACATAAAATTTTCATGATAACTAGGTTTAAGTCATAAATGGGTTAGCGTGTAGTGTTAAGTGACTCAACACTTGAGTCCCTATTTTTTCAAGTGTGAACACACCTTTATTAGGATTATTATCCTAAGTCAAAAGAGTTATTTAAGACTATTATTAACCCAAGTCAAGGAAAACTAATGGAAAAATGTTAAATGAAGGCGAGCATTTCATTTTATTGGAAATTGCCAAGCATTTTGTTTTTTGAAACCCTTGTTACTTCCCGCATTATTACATCTTGTAAGGCACCTTGCAACAACACTAAAAAGTAATGGCCAAGTTTATATATGTATAGAAAAGGTTTGCTCCCCAAGGCCTCCCCTAATTTGATGGTTGTAGCCTGAGGTTGTTAGAGGCAAAAATTAGGGGAGACCCCTTGGAGCAAGCCTTCCCAATCATGAAGCACAAAAGGGTTTATTATTCAAATGATGCGAGCTCTACTTGTGATCTTTGGAAGGTGCTTTCAACTAACAAATTAAGCTTATGTGTGAAGAGGTGCTTTCAAATGTAAAGAAGAAGAAAAAAACCCTTGTAGTGCTTTTATTTGTTTGTAAAGCACTAATCAAAATTTCTTTATGTATTTGGAGGGCACCTTACATCCATTAATATCCCTCTCTCTACTACGTACACAACTACATATGTGTTCAACTTATGATGACCTTTGTCTTGTGTTTTATGATGGGTAAAGGCCACATGTGGATGACATTCTCAAAATGCAAGACTAGATTTAACTAGGTATCACCTTGCAAAGACCACCTTGTCCTAGGCCTCTTATTTTGGGAATCCCCCCCCCACCTCCCCCCTCCCCCAACCAATGGGCCTTTACCCTACACTTTGGTTGTTAGTAGAAAGATTGATTCAAATAATAAGAAGCCTTTTAATGATTCCTATTCACAAAAAAGTTTATAATATTGAAAATGGCGAATATTATGTATAGGAGAAGGGCCTATGTGAGATTTTGAGATACCCATCTTAAGGCTGCTAGGCCAAGTGAAGGGCATATACACAAATCTAGGAAGGTTTGAGAACCCTAAACCCTACTTTCCTACTTTTTACCCCAAAAAAAAAAAAAAAAAAACCCCTTGTCAGAATATGATGACACCCTGGGCTGGTACCCTTTACAAAAGATGTAAGGCCTTGTACAGGCTAGTGAGGATCTTACACTACATGACCCATTCTCAAAATACAATAAAGCACAAATCTGGCAGGCTTTTTCTTAAGTGTTTTCTTAATATATGAATGATTCAAGCACAACCCAATGACTCAATTCTAGAGAGTATAGTAGCTTAAGGGATTTTGGCCCCTAGGTAATAATAATAGGTCTTTTTTTTTATATATGAGGATTTTTGAAACATGATATTTTGGCTTGTGTTGAAACTTGAGATTAGTTATAAAGTTATAATATATTGAAGGATTTTGGTTTGTTTTAGAGGATTTTTTGAAGATTATATTTTTGCATGGTGAAATATTTGAGTTTTCATAATTCTTCTTCGTTTTGCCTTAAGATACTTTTTTAATGTAAATGGCCAGGACCCATTGTTTTGTTTTGTAATGAGTGAGTTCAAATTGCAACATGAAAAAGCAGCATTTTTAGCAGCAAAGATGAAGTAAAACTAAGTAATGAGCGGTGCCATTAAAAGCTTTGGGGCCCTCATGCCTGCAGCAAAATCCCAATGGATTTTCATTGTACCTCAAGACTCAAGCCATCCATGTGCCCATGGATGATGATGGGACCCAAAGGAGACTTTTTTATTTGCTTCTATAGAGATTTTTGAATGTTTTTTTTATTGCACAATAACCTATCTCCATTGCTACCAAGTAGTCAGCTCTTGCTGACTCTCAATTAAATAGCCTTAATAGTGTTCTAGGTTGGAAACTTGGGAATACATTTTATAACTAAAAACTTTGACATTGGTTAGAGTTGGAGTGATGTAGACTTTAATGCACATCTTCTACACATTTTCTAGTTGTATTTGGAAGGCACCAATTCTATAATTCTCTTTGAATATTAAAATTTAACCAAATATATTAGCAAAAGTAGTCAAATTTGTACTATTAAAAAAAAAATCCAAATTTTTTTCAATCTCTTTGTTGGCAAATGGAGAGATTTAGCCAGAAGGAAAAAAAAAACACTGAAAGGCACCTTATGCATATTTGTTAAGTGGAAGGAAGTTACACCTCTTCTTTGGTGTAAGATCCCTCCACCTTTAACGAGTGTGCTTAAGAACACTCTTCCTAGTACACCTTGTGATCTATGAATATTGATGTTCACAATAAAATTCATCTCTTACTTTATCATGGGTAAAACACACATGTGAAGGACACTTCAAAAATGAAAGGCTAGACTTAACAATCATCTCATCATAGGCCCCTTATTTGGGGAATGCCCTCACCTTAGGGCTTTAACCCCACACTAAAAACCTTCTCTCTATGACTAGTGTAACATGTGCCATTGGCCTTGGTGTGAATTGATTACTCAACTAATTTTTCCTTCAAAAACCATTCTTTGTCATTTAATTAAATTTCAATAATGAAAATTACTCAAAACCTTAGATTTAAAATTTTCTAAATCAATTTATTAAATCTTGTTAATTGAGGGCTTCCCAACAATGCCAAAACCATGCCCATATTTTTTTATAATTTTTAGTTTAAATTTGAATGTAATCATTACGAAAATTTTGTTCAATGTTCAATAACGTTTCCACTAAATGTCAAAACATTATGAAACTAACTTTGTGCACTTGTATTCATCAAGGGTTTTCCAGAGGTAACAAGATCATGGCAAGGGGGTGTTGTGGTTTGGAAGATCTCAACATGACAAAAACGGACCAAAAAACCTTTTTGACAAATAGATAGGTTTTTCCTTGATCTCTTACATCACAAACTTTCAATATCATGAAATTTTGATAAAATTTATGCGAAAATCGTAAAACAATATGTCTATGCCAAATTCATGGGTTTCAAAATGTAAAAATGGCATGAAAAACATATGTATTACTTATATATAAATGATGTGCCTTTATTATTTATGATGCTTTGATATGAAATACATATGATTTCCATTTTAACTAAATCTATGGAATTATCATGATAAAATTTTGCATAAACTATTTGATTTTTTTGTATTAAACATGTATATTCACATATGTCATTCAATAACAATGTATTATTTGTTTGAATATTTAAAAAATTGAATACATACAAATATGGTTCATAATTAACCATAGCATGAAATTCATGCGATATTTGTATGAACCAATGAAAATAAAAAAATCACATGAAATTTCTATGAACCTTTGAAGCTTAGCAAGTTTATGAGGTATATGCAAGTGTTGCATTCTTTGGAAAGTTGGTTGTTTACAACGGTGTACTTTAGGGCAAAATTAAACTTTAACACCCATTAACTCACCATGCAAGATGGATGTTATGTGAGCAAAAAACATGTTTTCATCATAGTCTTGTTTCATATCTGATCATGTGGTTAATATTTAGTAATTATCCACGTTTATCTACATATTTGCCTACCTAGTACCCACCAATGTATTACCTATTTAATTACCAAAATACCAACATACTAATCACTTATGAATCCTTACGTATTTCATTATGAAATTTACAAACTTACATCCATTTTTACCTTGATAATGTGATGTTGAAATAGGAAGGATTGTAGGTTAAGTTACATTGGCAGGTCTTCATAACTTTGTTATGGTTCATCCACAATTAAATCATGAAGGGCTTCCATCAGATGGTGCTATAATGAGTGTTGGGTCACGTAATTTGTATTTTGGCAAGTCACCCATTCCATTACCACTTTCTTTCTAAGGTGTTAAAGCTCAAAATTCATATAAAATCTAGCATTTCCACCTTAATTAAGTCACATCCCTATGGTTTGATTAACAATGGTTATTGCACCACCTTATATTTCATATTTATGAATGATCAAATTAAATGTTAACTACCAAAGATCAATTTGAATGTTTGTCACATTTTAAGGAAAATTGAAATGTGTAGGAACATAACTTCATGCAACAAATATAACATAATGTCTTTTTTATGTTACAAAAATCAATGGTAATTTAAGACTTCACATCCATGAACATACAAACATTCACTCATTTCAATATCATTCAAATACAACAACATGATTATCCAAAAACATTTGTGATAAAAAAATCACCAAAATGCCAAAAAAAAAAGAATGTGTAAAAATGTGTTAAATCTAAATGATTTTTAAAAAAAAATCAAAATCCTCAACCATCATGAGGCTTGGGAGGGCAACCTTACCACTAATGGTTTGGATCCATCATTGCATATGATGAACACCAAAATCAAATTTTTCTTTTATTAGGTGACTACAACCCTTTGTTGCCATCCCTTGGACCTAATTCCATTGCAATTTTTTCCATGGGACCATCACCATCAATGCAACATGGAATTGAGAGGAATTACGTCGCCAAAAATTCATTACACTTACTGCATTTTGCCACCTTCAATTACAACAACATTGCCATCACTAGTTTTAATCTTCAAATTTAAAAGCTAAATTGATCATAATAGTGTACCTACAATAATTGTGTCAAGGAAATTATGTTCCAACCTCAAAGTAGTGTATGATTTATGTTTGTTGAATTTTTAAGTTTCAATGTTCAAATAACATGTTGTACAATTTGTTTGTTGTGTGATAATGAATATTTGTGCAAAAGATTGTTTAATCATGCTATAGTCTACAATCCTCAAGGGGTAATTGCAAGCTAAATTGGCCCATTTTATACATAACATGGCAATTTTCTATACACCCCTTGGATGATGATGTGTCCCATGTTAAATGTTTTTTGAATTTTATGAAAAATGATTGAAATATATTGTTCTTATGCAATTTAATTAGGAGGAATGCTTTTGTTATTTGGGGAAAAAAAACTCAAATTGGGGACTTTTTAATAACAATGCATAAACAACTTGTAAATGAATAATAATAATCATAGTTTGTGATGATGAGTCCATTTATTGATCTTCAAAAAATTTACCTGTCATAAGTAATTCCAAATAGGGGTAATAGAACCATTTCAAGATGGAAAGAAAGTTGTGAGGACTTTTAGGATTGCCAAATCTAAAGGAAGATCATAAAGTCCATTACAACATGAATTTTGTGATTTAAAAAAAAAAATCCCAAACAGTGTATCTTGGGATGTATTAGAATAACCTTTAATTGTTTTTGAAAAAACAATTCTTACTTCAAATATGGGCATCCAACAATGTCATATTATTGTCATGATCAAAATACATTATTGTAATATATTTTTTAGGTTTGGCACCTCAATGTTGAATAATTATTCTAGTTTTCAATTCTTAATTCGGTAGTTAAATTTTGAATTCTAAAAATTTCGGCACCCTATGTTAAATTTATTATAACCAAATTTTTGTAAAAGAGTAGTTTAGTGTTTTTGTGGTTAGGTGGTTAGTAAGTTACTGTTGTAAGCCACTTGGAAAGGAGGTTTAGGATCAAGCTTGGTTGGCTACATGAATTTTTAAATTTTTTGTAATAACTAACTATTAATATCCAAAATTTTGACAAATTATAAAATAATTTAATTTATGCCAAACCTGAAAAGGTGCTATGGTATAAATATATATATCATTAGGGACACCTTGTATGTTAAAAATTGGTCCACTTTAGCTTGCAATCACCCAAAGATATTTGCTAAAGTTCAAACTACAAGGTATTCATTGAGGCAACAAGGTTGAATTCCAAGCTATTCATTGAAGCTTGAAGCCTTGAATGCAAGTTACAACATCTCCATTTCATAGATGGCAATGGTAGTTCCCATATAGTTATTCTAAAACTTAAATATATTGCAATTTTGAAAGCACCAAAGTGCATCAAATCTTGCTATAATAAGAGTTGTTGGATGATTTAGGAGCCTAAACATTACTTGATTGTTTAGGGTGGCCCAAATTGATTGTGCACATCAAATCTTACAAAGTAGCTTAAAGTTTGATTTGAGGCCCAAACTTGTCCATCAATATTGAGACATCGCTACATAAAAATGTTAAGGTATGCTTCATTTGTCTCACTTTCATTGTCATATAAAATTTGATATGGATATTAATATTGAGGATTCCACATGAGGTTACTTCTTTTCATTTGTCTTTTTTTGTGCACAACATCTTTTAAAACCCCACAAATTTCAAATATAGGTTTTTATTTTCCAAAATCTTTGCATGTTTTTTTTATAGTAAGTCAAATGTTGTTTCTAGTTTTTTTTTCCAACTTTATCAAGTATAAGTACAATGTATGGTTCATTTGAAAACACCCCTAATGTATTAGCTTTCAACAATAGACTTTATACTTTGAACCCCCTTAATTTATCAACATTTTACAACAAACCTAATGATTCAAACACCCTTGATGCATCAACTTTTCACAATGGATGTGGTGTTTTAAGTTATTAAGTTAACAAACCTAGTAATGATGCATTAGTTCATCTTTAAATGTCATCGGTGATTTGAATTATTTTGGGTATCAAAGTGAATTTAGCTTTCATGGTATCCTTCATGTTTCAATTTATGTTGGCACCCATGATGCACTGACATTTGCCATTGTAACAAGGATTAAAGTTCATGTTTCTATACAACCACCAAAAAAGACAATATAAAAAAGTGTGATATTATGAAAACATTCAAAGATGTGTGAATTACCAAATTCCTATGGGTTGAGTCTATGGTAGATCTTATGAGGAAGATGTGCATGGTGCATTACAAGGCTTATTATGAGGTTTAGGGTAGGGAAAAAAAATTATACCTTAAACTAAATGGTTTGCAAAAATATAGAAGAAATTGAAAAGTTTTAATCACTTGTCTAGGAGTTTTCATGGGTGAATATTACATTAGCAATGATAACCAATATCAAAAAAATGAAATTCATGCTAATCGGGGTCTATATTCACTACAACAAAAGGTGTCCATGTCCATCAAGTGATTTTACTAGATTTTTGAGTGAATTCACTAGTCATAGTGAATAAGGACCAGTGAAGAAGTAGTGAACATAAACTAGTGAACTGCACCCACATTTTGTAGTAGTGATTCAATCATGGAAATTGTGATCAATTAAAGGAAGGCAATATATATATAGTTTGTGACAATACTACAAGAAATTTGCAAATCAATGATTGGATTTATGATTAATTTTTAATCATAAATGATGCATGTGACTTGTTGTAATGTCTAATCATTTTGGATTTAGATAAAATAATTTTCACTAAATGATGTACACATTAAAATAAATAATAATTTTTTATAATTAAAAATATTATGATCATGACAACTACCTAATATAGCCTAAATTAAGTCAAAGTAGGCAATTATTTTAATGTAAGTTAGACTAAAATAGGCAACCTTACATAGGCTAAGTAGGTAGGTAGGTAGGTAGTTAAGTTTAGGATTTGTATGTGGGTGTATAGGCTTACATAGTTAGGTAAGATGTTAGATTTATTTCATTTGGTACAAACCTTATTAATTGGTTCATCCCATTCTCATCCACTTTGAATGTTTAAAATGCAAGGCATGAAAGGTCCATTCTTTCACCTACTTATATATTTTACAAAATTGAATTTGTCAACAAATGATATGGGATAAATCATAACGAAAAGGAACCACAACACTATGTAACTTTAAAGTAAACAAAATCAATGACCATACATTGAACAAGTCAAGGGAGGCTAACTCCTCACACATCGCTCATTTGCTTCTAACGCACAAAGTCAGTTTTTAGCCTTCGACCTAGCACTTCCATGTCACAAAAAACGTTCAATTTGGTCAAAGAATGAAGAAGATATGAGTTGTTTCATGTAAATGGGGTTTATTAACTATGGTAGGCTAATAAAAACAGTTTAGGATTTCAAGGTTAAATTCTTTAATAGTTGTTCCATTGCCTTTGGAAAATAATCTTTTTTGTAGAGCCTTAGTTGTTGCACCCATAGGTTTTTATATAATTCAAAATAGAATAAAAACGAGGAAGATCTAAGGTTTGAAACTAGAAAAGGTCTAAAGTTTTTTCTTTGAAAATTTTGAAACAAAATATCACAATCCTCTTCTTTCTTTTCTTATGTATTATTCCTTGCTCCTTTGCTTTTGTTGTTTCAAAAAAATTGTAATTTTCCAATTTTCGCTTTCAATGATATAAAAATTGTTTAATTTGGTTATAAATACGAAGAAGACATGGGGTTTGAAATTAGAGAGGGTCTAGAGCTTTTTCTTCAAACATTATGAGACAAAATATCACAGTCCTCTTCCTTCACTTTTTGCATTTTCTTCCTTATGGCTTTGCTTTCAATGTTGCTCAATTTGGTTAAAGGATGAGGATGACATTGGAAAGTGTTGTATGTAAACTTATGTTCAATGTTGGATGGTTTTGTCATATCACATCTTTTGTCTTGTGTAGATAAAATTGTGACATATTCACACAATTAAATACATACGATTTAACCTACTTACTTACTACCTACTACCTATTACTAAGCCTATTTAATAAATAGATTATATGGTCAAATGCACTAGACTAGTGGTTTTTTTTGTGTGTGTAATTTTTAGTAGTTTGATATCCTCAACAAGCATCATCAGAACCAACTTTTTTTTCATGACTTTATATATATAGCCCCTAGTTAAATTAAAATTAAAACTTTTTAATGTCATATTTTTTTGGAGATTTTCAATTATTAAATTTGACTGAATTTAAAAAGAAATTGTTAGATTTTTATACATGGTACAAGTAGGTAGCCAAAAATATAAAATGATGTTTAAGAAAATTTACTTTCATTTTTTCTTCTAACCAAATTTGGCTAAATATTTTTGTGGATCAATGGAACTTTGCTTCTAGCACAAAATTAACAATTTGAAAGAATGTGCACTTTCAAATAATGTATAAAAACCTTATCCAACTTAAATGACAATTATAATGAATTGTTTAAATTCACTCAAAATAAGTTTAGATAAAATCAAATCACCAATCCAACAATACCATTTAATGTTTAGAAAAAAAATATGTTCACACCTACATAAAACCTTAATATGCTATAAATTGCAAATAATGGTTCATTTCTACCATTTCGTTGGTCCTGTGAAATTTTCATAAACATGCTAAACACTTTTACACAAACAAAATGTTTTGAAACAAAACATTGGAAACATATGTTTGTTGGATCATCTTGTGATGAAAAACATTATTAATAGATGTTGTTGTATGGCCCCCAAATCAAAATTTCTTTTCAAAATTTCAATCTCCAAATAGTCATTTGTTAATTCTAGATTTTTCAAAAGTTCAAATTAAATACATGATTACATTTTCCTTTGGAAAATTTCCACTTCAACTATAGCTATAGTTGGATTTTTGAAAATAATAATAATAAAAGCAATGATGTTTTGTGACTCATTGTTCAATTTTGAACATTTATTTTAATGGATTGGGCAAATTATTTTCCACTCTTAAATACCATAGTACCTAGGTTGATTCAACAACAAGGTGCCTAATAATATATATATATATATATATATATATATATATATATATATATATTTTGTCATTTTTTTTCATCAATGAAATAATAATATCTTACAATTAGACAATACTCTAAATAATGAAGCTAGTGTGCTTGAGAATTTCTTTCAGATTTTAGGCATGGTGAATATGTATTTCATAGATTTTTTGGAAAATTCAAAAATAATTAATTAGTGCCTAACTAGCCTTGGTACTAATAGAGTAAACACGAAACACTTCCAATGGTGTTCACAAAGTCATTCCCCAAAGTGCCCAATCAATGTTTTCAAGTGAATAATGTGAACAATGAGAGTACAAACAAAAGAGCATTTGTAAAATGGAAGGTCAATTTAATGGGTAGGTTACCTAGTCAACCTGTGAATGCTACTTGTCAAAGCACACACCCCATGCTGCTAGCCTTTGCCCTATTATGATATGAAATGAGTCAAAAAAAAATTATTGTTTTGCAAACAAGTTGCAAAATTTTGATTTTCCAACTTAAAAAAAGCTGCAAATACTAAATTATTATTATTATAAAATTAAAAAATTCAACTAGGTAACCGACAAGGAAGAAGCACATGTTCAACATGTAGAGGTATTGTAATCTAGATTCTAAGGCACAAGTTTTAAAAGAATAATTTAGAGTGAAGAGAATGGGTATGAAAGGAGAAGGACTAGTAGTACCTAGCTACATGTTTTAACATACAACATCACAAAGTACCCTCATACCAACAAAGTGTGTCACTTGGAAAATCAATTCACGTGTTTGAAACTGGAGAGTTGCTCTTGCATCAATGTGTCAGAGCTGAAGCTGCTTGACAAGGGGGGGAGGGTTTTGAGAAATGGTTTTGAGAAAATAAGTCTAAGTAGGCTAGACATAGGTGGTGATGCACTTGGTACTTAACCTACCAGCTAGTAAGTAGGAAGACGTATGTCTATGGTTAGTAGTTATGGTGCATTCACACTTGATGTTAAGTCAGTGTTAAGAAAATGAAAATCTAGGTGGCATCCTAGGTGGCACCCAATGTTAAATGGGCGATAGCTTAATATTATGTGAATGTTAACTTAACATAAAAATGTTCATGGTAAGTAGGTGTAAGTCCTAAAATGACTACCATGGTCTCAATGGACTCAACACTAGAGAGTACCTAACACCAAGTGTGAATGCACCTTTAGTACATACCAGTGTTGGCTAGTTATTGAGTTTTGACCCGGTTATCAACTTGGTTTACTAATAACCTACTAGTTGGTTTTTCTGATTTTTTTTTTGGGGGGAATAATTGCTAATAACTTAATCACTTGGATTTTTGAATTTTTTTTAATAACTTTATCTGGTTTATCATCTAGATATAATATCAATCTTTAAACACTAACACATCCTTATGATTAGAAAACAAAAAAAAAACAGAAAAAGATAATAATTAAAAATTTTAATTAACAAAAACCTTATAACTGACTAATAGCCCAATAGGATAATTGATGATTATTAATGAGTAATTTGATAATCTACTCTTTATACATAACCAACTAAATATTGATAACCTAATCAACACTGAATTTTTTTTTTGATATCGATAACCTAATTGACACCCAATCATTCCCAAAATGTGAGGCTGGACTCAGCTACTCCTTTGTTGTATGCCCCTTATTTTCCCCCACTCTGGGCTCTTACCCACAGTTGTAGTCACCCATGTTTGGTTTGCCAACTTGTTTTGGAGGTAACCCATATTGATCCAACTTGCCAAGAGGACAATTTCATAGTCAATTGGTGAGCTCAATCAAAGTTGGTGAACTTCAGTATCATTCCTGATCCAAAAACCCTAATTCTCTGACTATCTACAAGTGCCACCTGCCCCATTTTAGTTGGTCAAGTTTGAAATTGTCAGATAACTGTTTGCATAATAGTCAATTGGTTTCACTTATGAAAGTCTCTTTTTTCCATGGGCACCTTAATAAAAAGGAGAATGAATGAATCTCCTAACACCAGAGCCAAGGCATGTTTTTTGCTGCTGCCCTGCCTGGTACTATCCCAAAAAGAGTTGGGAGTTAATGCTGAGTAGAGCCCAGGACCGTTTGATGAAAAGCCCTAATTGTCAAGAAAAGAATCCCATCTGGAAATGCCACCCAAACCCCAACTGAAAATCAAGTCATAGCCAAAACCAAACCCTAGATGGAAGACCCAGTCTAGCTTCAGGCATACAACCCCTGACAAATTTCCATTTCCACCAATGACACAGTTCCAAGTATTCCATCAGATTCTTTACTTTCCTTCATAAAATTATATCTCTGAAGAATATATCTTATTTGAGAATTTCAACATTTCTGAAACTAATATAATTAGTCTTGAACTGGCCCAGGTACTAGAGTACCTAAATTGAGCAGTGGTCAGAAGAGGAATAGAGCAAGAACCTGAAATCAAGTAAGAAAGGACAAAGTTGGAACAAAAAACACCAACACCTAGTGCATAGACTAAATCAACAGATTCTGGCTCCCAGAGACAACAGCAAATCTAGTGGTACATTGCACATATATACATGACAAAATCAATGCAAGCATGAGCAACTCCATGAAAATTGTTACCCTCATCTTGTGTACAAACAAATGGAGACTGAACCAATTGTGCCCTATGGAGCATTTTCCTTTCATGAAGTCACAAACTCCAAATGCTATCTTTCTATGATCACACGCAGTTAACACTTGCTGAAGAAGCACCTACAATATTCTGCACTTTATTTTGCCTTGTATTATGCCCAAATAAAAGGGTAAATTTTGTTTGATTCAACTACTTTCAATGATGGCAAGAATTATCTGTGGAGGTCAGGAAAGCTTATTCTAACCTACACTAAAAGGACATCCTTCAAACCCAATTGTAGAGCCATAAGATGCAGCTAGGCTGCCCAAATACAAAGTCCAATTCATATTAGACAAATGAAAATGGACTGACCTCATGTGCTAAGGCAGTGTATTAGTACAAGAAACTGATGGTCAACTTGCAGGACTGCCTGTGACTTTGTTGGTGAGGTGTATTCTCATTCCCAATATACCAGAGTCCATCTCTTCTGTGACGGGTCCAGAACTTTTTCAGTCAATGAGGAAGGATAACTTGAAGATTTCAGTCATGAACTACACGTATTAGAGGACCAGATGGAGAAGGGAAGACATGAAGTTGACCCAAGCCAAGCAGGTCCCGTAGATGGAAACGCAGACCAAGTTGTGAGTATCGTAAAGCATGCCTTTCCAGTGGAGCTTGAAGCATCTCTTTATACCTCCGCCGAGAAAGGAAGGACAGCAACTCTTTTCGTCCACTGCTTATGCTCTTCAGCAAGAAACCAACATTTGGAATCGAAAACCAGTACGCAGTTTCATCCACAAGTTGCCGTACTAAGAGCCCAGCATTCATGAGAAGAGATACATGGCTGTCCTTCACAGATCCTCCTTGTGACAATAAGCTCAAGAGATGTGAGTGGGAAATACCCACATCCAAACAAGAGGGAATCACTTGAGCTACAAACCAATCAAAAACCTCAAGCTCAGGTAACAACGATTCTTTCAAGTCCAACCTCTTCTTTGCTGCTTCAATCTGTGACAGGTAATCAGCCATGAACATGATGGCATAGTCATCTTGACCTGTACTTAATTTAAACGTCCGCACAACCTGCAGACAAATGCTCAAATCAAGTGAGGAAAGATGAATGTGAATGATGTGTAAACAGTCTTCTAAGGAAGCATCCAGAAGGGATTGCTGGCATTTGCAGAGTTCAAAAATAACCTGACACATATAACAATACAAATAGGAAAGCAATAATCTAGACATGCACAACAGTAAGCCCAAAATCCACATCAAGCTGCACAAGCTACTTGATGGCATAATTTCAGACCATGCCTAGTTTGAGAAGGAGACACAGAGAGAGAGTTGGATTAAAAAGACATTGAATAACACAGAAAAAAACTGTCATTGAAAATTCCCCCTACTGCACCCTACTGTGTTGCCAATGAATTGTAAAATGCTTTTGCTGTGGAAATACAATCTGAATAGATCGTTTCCGCATGCCTACCATGCTTCAAAGATGCAATAGCATGTATTATGTGTTTGGACACAAACCCTAATTGAAATGAAACCCTAATCAAGCAGAATACACATGGAATCATCACAATGAAAGCAGGGAGACACCCAGTAATCTGCTGAGGAAGAAGGCTCATAATCTGAATGGATCGTGTGAGCATGCGTATTGTGCTTTCGAAGATTCAATATCATGTATTATGTATTAGGACACAAACCCTTGCTGAAACGAAACCCTAATCAAGCAGACCGCGCACGGAACGTCACAAAGAAAGCAGAGAGACAACCAACGAGTGAATCTGCTGAGGAAGAAGGCTCTACCTGTTGCTGCCTCAAAACCTCAAGCTCTCGATCTACCAGAGTGCGATCCCTTACACTACTGTAGAGCTGCGTTCTCAACACGAAAGGCCGCACGCTCGCCTTCTCAATTTTAGGGAACTGAGCACACATCATTTCCAGCGCAATCTTGGTATCCGTCGGCATGATCCAGGAGGCGTCGTCAGAGGGCTGCTTTCGCTCCTCTTCATCATCATCCAACTTGTCGTCCGTCCCCGACGCAGCAGCAGCAACCAGTTGCTGCTGAGAATCATCGCCTCCACTACTCCGCTTTCTCTTCTTCTTCCTGTTACCTACAGTTGTGGAGTAAAGCTCCAAAAACTTCTGCTTGCTCGCAGTTGGAATCAAACGTGTGGGCGGTGGTGGGGGTATAACGACATCGTCTAAGCGAGGGAGGGAAACTAACGCAGTATGGTTTGCAGGCGAAGCCCGAAGCGCAGGCCTCCGTAACTGCTGTCGCATCTCTTTACTGCCCGCCCCGCAGAACAAAAGGCTAGCCAAAAAGCACTATCGTCACGAAAGATTTTCAGTCTCTAATAATACCACAATCGGGATTCAAATTACAACACATCCACAAAAGATTTTCCCAAAAGACAAACAACCTCTTGGGCGACGACAATCTCGCTGTTGAGATCAAATCCGCAAACCCTAGAAAACGAAAGAGAGATAGAATTCCGCAAGCGATGACGAAGAAGAGAAGATGGAGACGAACTTCGAACCCGTTGCAAAGAGAAAGATGCGCCGAAAACCTTTTTTCGTGCTGGTTATTTATAGCCAAAATGAGAAATTAAAAAGTAAAAGTGCTAAAATCAAATATTATTTGACATTTTTGAAAGCCACAATTAGACCAACATTTAAGAGAACTTTCCATATTACGCTACACGGTTTTAAAAAGAGTAGCCAAAAATATCGAAGGCTAAATGTTATTCTCATATTTAGCTTGTAGCCAAATTTGTTTCAATATTTCTACGGATTGTTGCCACTTTGGCTACATCACAAAAGTGACCCAAATAAAAACATTTGACTACCACCCACCGGCCACAAAGGATGGATGGAAGGATGGATGGTAAGTGGTAAGGAAACAATTTTCTGTTGCCTTACAGTTCCCTAGGAGCTAACCATGGTGGTTTACCTCAGTTGCATTTGTACTATTTACCTACCTACTCTTTGCAGGTTTCTTAGTAGGTAGGAAGTAAAAGCAGTCCTTAACTAAGTATAAACTATACAACATCTACTTACCTAGTAGGTACTTATTTTCCTACCTATCTACCTATATATAGGACCTACACCTTACGCAATGGGTTACCAAGGTGAAACCAAATATTAGCTTAGTTGAGCTTCATCCATAATTGAATCTCATAATGGACATCCAGTGGATGGTATGTTGGTGGGTGCTTGTTCACTCTGGTCGAGAAACAATGCCCATAGAAAGCTCCTCTAAGGAATGGATGGTGCACCATAACATGCCCTCCAATTACACCACAAAATTTATTAAGGGTCCTTCAATTCTCAATTATGCTAGCCTTTGGTCAGGTTCCATATTAAATAATTATTAAAAAAAATTTAACGATTTTTTTTTGAAAATGTTGAAGTGTCGAATAATATGATAAAGCACATTGGAAAAGATGAAAAAATGATAAATGCATTTTCAAAATGAAAAAAATTGAAAATTTGTAAAATCTCGTAAAAGAAGTCATGCTTCTTGTTCGTCATTTTTTTTTCATTTTTGAAATGTCATAGTATAATTTGTTTAATTGGTGATACTTTTTCTCCTGGAGCATTAAAAGCCTAACAAATAGATGAAAGTAGATGACGGATAAAAGTGTGAGCACTGAAACACTAGTGTTCTTGGAAGGCAATTGGATATCAAACAAATTTCATTAAGAATTCTCATTTTCATTAACAAAATTTTAATAATAATAATTTTAAAAAAACGAATGCATTTTTTGAAAATAATAATAATTCGTTTTAATGTGTCGAACTTGACCCAAAGCTACAATAGCAGCTTTCCAATTCACTATAGTGATAGAATAAGGTTTAGGCTTTAAGGTATTTGAAAGGTCCTTGATTTCTCACCATTAATTGAGAAGAAAAAAGTTGTTAAAAAGTTATTTTACTAGATGCTTCTCAAGAATTTAAAAAAATGAAGGGAGTTTTATCTTTAGTTATAACACAATATCTAAACCAAGAGCAAAAATAAATACTAACAAAAATAAATTTACACATGTTTGTAGCTTAATTACCCTTGCAAAAGTTTGAAGACTTTATCGAGGATAAAAAAATAAATTAGAATTTGTTCTATTGTTGTTTATTATTATTGATGCCAAGATTAGGGTTAGAGGTATGACCTTTGAATATTATTGTTTATGGCTTTAGTTGTTGTTTTTTAGGAGTTTTTTTTGGTCCCATTTGACCTAAGGCTACGATGTGTGAATCCATTGTTGAACATCAACTCCTAACATAAAGCACTAAGAACAATTTCTTAATGTAGTATGTGCATTGTACAAACTTGCACATGGTGTTGAATGTTTTAGTTGTTGTGAATACTTGGCAATTAGCCAAATCATATGTGTGCATGGTTTTATGTGAATTTGAGGTAATTGTGACTATTGTTTTTAAACAACAAATTTCATGGCCTCAAGGACAAGAACTTGAACAAATGATGGAAGGATTTTAGGAGTTTTATAGATTACCTCCATTGCATGGGGCCTTTGATGTTGTTCATATCATAATTTCCAAAGAAAAAAATGCATGCACTCGATTATTATTGTCACAAAACAAAAGAATATACAATGGCAATGTAAGCAATTTTCAACCATGAAAAGAGGTTTATAGATATATGCATTGCACAACTAGGTTCCTTTAATGGCATTTGCCACATATGATTTTAGACATGCATTTAAAAATGGATTTTTTGCTCCACAACATGATTTTTTAAGAGTGAAATGTTGACATCAATGCCATTATGGCTAAAGTTGGTTTGTGAAATTGGAGGAAATTGGGTGTAAGCATGATAAAATGGATAATTGGATTACCTTGTTACACCCACCTCCCAAGATGAAGTTAGATATAAAATATCAAGAACTCCCATTATGAAATTGTTGTATATTGAATTTTTTAGTTTAATGATAAAAGATAAGAATTTTTTTCATTAATGTGCATTAATTTTCAAATTTTGTATTGTTTCAATAAAATTTAATAGGTTTTTAAAAATGCAAATAATTACAAAATTTATAATTTGCAATGTGGACTCTTGTTTCAAATATGTGTCAAGTATGTTCTACAATATATATATATATATATATATGATGATGATGATGATGATGATGACACCTTTGAATATATGATGATATTTAAATCCCAATTAGTGCATGTCTTTTCATTAGATTTTGTGATATAAAATAAACTTTTGAATGCCATATTGACCAATTATTTTAACTATACATGATATCTATTTTCATTAATGTTCTTCAAATCTTATGTTCAATTTATCATAATGTCAATAAAGGCACAATGATTTCATATTTTTTTGTGACTGGTTGTGGTCATTTTTTGGTTCAATGATGTGCTATTTGTGTTCAAACATTGATGTGTATAAATTGTGTCTGTTGGGAATTGTAGATCTTATAGATGCAAGGGTAGATTGATTGCTCATTCACCTTTGAATCATCAAAGGTTTTTTATGCTATCATAAAACTCTTTCACAAATTGCTTTGGGAGGTGCAACTTCTCATGTTCATCTAAAGCAAGCTCCTGGTATGATGCGTTGTTGCCCATTTGTGAAAGTAGATTTGTATCTTCTTGAATCCACCATTCTACATATTCCACTTGTCTTTGCATGATTTGGCGTTGTGATCTATCTTACAATGTCTTGAGAACATTAGATCTTTAAAAAAATTCTTCCATTTTTGCACAATTGTGATCATTTGACTCGTATCTGGAAGTCACTTGAGTTGAATATATTGTTAATGCTTTCCCCTTGATGAGAGCTCTTGAACCTCCTGGTATCCTTAGTCTAGTTGCCAAACTCTCGATGGAACATTGCTCGTTGGTAGCAAAGCCATTGTGGACGCCTGAGTGTAGAGAGAAGAAAGGGAATGTGAACAAAATAGGAGGTCAATGAAGAATGATAACTCTATGTTTGAACAAAGAAGGTAATTAGTATCACCAGGTGTTCACATAGACAACAAAGCTTACCATTTGAGATAGGTGATGGAAATCTACCTTTCTGGCAAGATTTAAAGATAGCCCATCTCCAAGATGTGAGCATTGTTAAAATCTGCCACATTGCAAATCAAGTACATTGTAACCTTTGCTGCATGTTTCACCTTGTGCTTTACACCATGTAAAGCCCATGTGTAAAGGGCATTCCCAAAATACAAGATGGGACTTGAACTAGGCCCCTTAATTTGGAATGCCCCCAGTGTGGGACTTTTTCCCACCCAGATTGTGCTGATCAATGGGGTTGACAAAAACTCGGGCACTTCTGATTAAATCATGTGGTACTCAAGTCTCGTCCTATATTTTGAGCCTTTTCCTCACCACCCCATTGGCCTTACCCATTGCAAAGGATGAGCCACCAAGGTTCGTATACACCTTTCTAAACAATTCAACAGGAAAGCTTCAAATGTTACAATTTATCCTTAGAAAGGTTCTGAAAACAGCAGGAATTTCCAATGTAACAAGTGTGTAGTTCTACAATTACACAAGTTAGGATCCAACCCAACCCGACCCCAAATATGAACTGTATTACTGTGTTGCCCACCTCACTAACAATTCTAAGAATCAACAAAAATGTATCAATCCACACCTGCTGTCACCTTCTGGCCTACCATTTCTCACATTGAAATCAACTTCACTTATAACTGTCTTATTTTGTGTCAACAAACAATCAGATCCACGAGGAGAGCAGCAGCATGCCAACTGAACATAAGAAAGGAGACACGTTGTGTGATTACTACCCAAACTTTCAAGTGAACCGACACCACATTACGTCACTTTTATCAAGACACAAGATATTTATACAGTCCTCCCTTACCTACACAGAATCAAGGGTAGGATACCTTGAAACAAACACTTATTCCTTGCAGAGGTTCTACTCATAAAGATACAGGAGGCAATGAAAATAAAAAGGATATGAGACAAAGAATAGGCTTGGAGAGTAAGCAGAACTTCAATGCTCATATGCACCTAACTCCCACTGTTGTGACTCACCCACAACTTGTCTGAACTTCAAGGGCCTGCCTTGCTTGTACTTGGCCTTGAAAGGCTACCCACAATTCCTGCAGCCTTGAACTTGGCATTCACACTCCTCAAATCCACTAGGTCCTCAAACAGCTTGTCAGCTGGATTCACTGGCTTTGGAGGCGAAGTTGAAGGCATAGCTACTGATTGCCTGTACTTCCCTCCTATAGGCTGGTTCTGCATGTACTGACTTGTATCCTGGAGTGCAAAATTAGGTTTCTGCCCTGATGGGTCACTGGGTGGGGTTGCACCAGAAGCTGTTCTGTACATGTCATTGTTTCCTTGACCTGACTGCTGTTGCTGGATGTACTGCCCTGTTGGTTGTGGGATTGCAGACCCCAAGCTCTGCTGACGACCATATAGCATGTTGTGCTGCTGAATATTCCAAGGCTGTGGTCCATTGACACCCCCCCATGGAGAGGGAGCCTGGTAGCCCCCTTGCAAATTGGGAGGCTGCACTTCATCTTGCCATGGTGGTGGTGTCTGTGGCAAAGGTGCCTGCAGTTGCCCATGCAACTGTTGTCCTTGAGGTGGTTGCTGATTTCCAGGGTCTTGCCCTGGAGCTTGTTGCCCGAATGGAGACTGTGGTGATGCAGGTCTTGTCTCTCCATAAATCAAAGCTCTTTGCTGTGGTGTGAGGGTATGCCCAGCAGCCAAAGAAGCTGTAGACCATGGAGCAGCATAATTATTGTGTGGTATGCCTGATGGCTGTTGCACAGGCTGCTGCTGGAAGGGCTGTAAAGGAGGCAACCCATTTCCATCCGAATGCTGCTGAGATGGCAAAGATGGCTGTGAAGATACATAGGAAGGAGGCGCTGTGCTTGGGATTGCACGAAAAGGTGCGGACCCAAAGGGATTTGTATCATCTTCAGTGTCAGTTAGGGCAAGCTGGCCTCCATACTGGTCAGTCTGAGGAGATGTAACTGGAGTTATTGTGGTCACAGTGGGTTGGTCTCTGGTATTGATGATGGGCTCACCACTGAGAAGATCAACTCCTGAATTGTTGGGACTAGTACTTACAGCAGAAGAATCGATCATGCTCAGCTTTTTGCTTGGCTGAGGAGGAGGGGGCAGAACTAGCTGAGGTGCAGTTGGTTTTACTCTCGGTGGTGTGGTCCCTGCCACTCCAGAACTTGAAGTAGATTGTGACGAGGGCCTGCCATAGAACAATATCACAACTTCACTGAACAAGAAACTGTACAAATTTGAGTAAACTGAACCATTCAGCAATACGCACGTATATGTTCTGAGACCTGTGGAGTCAAGCCCTGAAGGGAAAACATTGAGCCAGAGAATGACAAAAACCTTTAGAGAGCAAAGCAACATCTAAATGAGTGTTCACCATATAGGCACACCAACTGTTACTTCAAAACCCATTGCAACCAAAGAATACAAAATATGAAATGTTTGCACAGTGAGGAGAATAGTTAACTGGAAGGACAGGAAACAGATCTATTTCCTGAGATGTGATTATGGTTCAGCATTGGGCACCAAACAGGTCAACCTGACAATACCTGCGAGACAGCTGATCTCGCTCATCTTCATCATGGTCATCGTAAACACGAGAAATACGACTTTCAGTGGTCTTTGGCAATGGAGATCCCGAAGCAATAGCATCATGCTTTGCAAGCACACGCTGCAGATCATCGTTCAGAGAAAGGCCCTGACCCAACAACTCCTCATCCCTGTTCAAGTAACAGCAAAAAATTCTATGTTGGATCAAGAGAATGGAAACTGTGGTCATTCCAAAATGACAGTCAGAGACACGAAGAGAGACAGGAAGAAACTCTGCATTCCCCAGGGGATGAGGTAGCAACTCTCATGGTAGGAACTACCTTCCTGCAAGGCTCCAACAACTAGACTTCCTTGAAGTAGACTTTAGAGAGAGAAGAGAATGGCAAAACAATTAACATCTACTGATGAACCAAAGACAAATCCACCCAAACGTACAACAGGAGAAACTCTCAGACACAAGCCTGCCAACATGGAGCCAGAATTATAGGTCACAGGGACCTTATAAAGGTAATCAGAGAAAGGGAGAGAACATACGAGGTTGTGTTGACAAGCTGCATGACACGGCGCTGGTATGAGCGACTCTGTTCAACAAGCTCAACTATCACATCCTCCTTGAGAGCCTGCAGGATTAAAACAGAGCTTGCTCTCACATTCTTTGTACACAGCAGCAAGCTCAAGGCTCCAAGACATCAACAGAACACTAGGCACCTCTGATAATAACAGATTTCATGTCATGCATTTGAAGGAAAACACTTACAAAAAAGGAGGAAAAACAAAACTGAACAGCATACCATTCGATCACCTGGGGCTAATGCACTCAGCATCTCTGCAAGAACCTCGATTAGACCATGTGAGGTCTGAATATCTGTCAAGCTGAACCCAACAATAGAAGTCAGATGCTCCCATGAAAAGATTTGTGTCCTCAGCAAGTCAGCATACTAGTATAGAATCTTCAACTACTGTCCATGTACCTCAAATGCAATGGATGTAACAAACCTCATGCCAGGAAGATTGTCATTTGACTCAGCTCTTGGGGGCACCATTCCTGGAGACTGTTGGTTAGTGTATGCAGTGGATGGATAGAAATTGGGTATGGGCTGTAATTGAGGTGGAGTGAAGATGGGCACAGCATGCTCTTCATCACGCTGAGGGAACTCCACACCCAATTTCTGTAACATGTGCAACATAGTGCCTAAGTAAGTCATTGAGAGCACCAACATACTGTAGCCTGACATACAAATGTGAGGAAGTGGAGCACAAGAAAGGAAAAAAGAAGAAGAATTGCACTTGACTGACATGCCAACTCATTGCAGTGAAAGGTTCAATTGACAGGATAAATGATGCTGAAAAGTCATCCAAAGTGGGAGCCAATATATCACACACACTTGTCTGGACTGCAAAGAGAAGAAGCACCAAATATTGAGGGTGCATACCTGCAATTCATGATATGCCATATAATACTGTGGATATCGCCCCCTTGGACCCCCAAAAGCATGTTGCCACGAATCCAGCAAAACAAGCACCCTGTCCCTCACACGCATGTCTGCCTGCAAGAACCAACGATATAAAATTCATGGGGTGAGTTAGCTTCCTGCCAAAAACATGCTTCAGCTTGGCAGCAAAACAGTAGAACATAATAATGACATTCATGAAAACAGAATGTTGGTGCTCTCAACATGAGAGATCATGAGGCCTGCCACAAATCTTACTTTCTTCCTCACAATTTTCACCATTTCATTTAGCACATCTTTCTCCGCAATTTGCTGGTGGACATTATCTCCACAGTTTTTAATCAGTGTTTCCAAGACCTGTACACAATCCTCAAACAAGTGAGTGACTGAAGTTTTCTTGAGATTGAAACCAGCTCAAGTTTTAAACTTAAAAAAATCTACACCTCCAAGTTAGATCTAACATTCTTCAAGAGAATTTTCTTCCACAAGAAACCTTGTTCTCCAGCTACTTTGACAGAGAATTCTCAAAACCAACAAACTCAACACCTCATTTCAGAAGCTGTTGTCATCAACTACAAACTGTGGTGCTGTCTACTTTTGCAGACAAAATTATACATCCCAGGAGAAACAGGAAAAAAATCTCCACATCACATTCGTGTCACCAAGAACATTGACTGAACCCCTCTTCCACTGTGTTCTTATTTGGCCAGCCAGAGAACAGCTTTCAATACCCGCACCTTGACTTTGGTAGCTTAAAAACCAGAGTATTGTAGTGAGGTACTCACTGTAAGTGCAAGAAGCTGGACCGTAGGGCTCTTGTTAGCAAGACGTTTCTTGACAGCCTTTACAACATCCCTTGCTTGCCTGGTAATCCCAAACCCCCAGAACTTCCATTAGGTCCAAGCACCTCCCAAAAGCCAATTGACACCACTATCAGCAGCAGTGCCATAGATTAGCAGACAAAAGAAAGACAGGATTATTTTGTGTCTCAACTGTGCCTGAAGCCTGTACAGAATACCTGTTCAGGATTTTGCTAATTTCAAATCAACATTGTATAATTCTACTACAGTAAACTATGCACCCCAGAATAGATATGAAAGCATATGTTGCATATCAGTCAGACATGTGTCCTTCTCTACAAGTCTAACTCCTCTCCTGTGATAGAATCTGCTGACTAAAGTAAATCTGGGTGATCTAACCCAGCAAGAAATGGCTTTTTTCATTGCAGAATGCTGCATCTAGTCTTCATGAACATAACCCTAAAGTCATTCCAGGAAGAAAAAATAAATTCATAAGGATGAAAGCAAGAATGCCAGGGTTGTCACTTTGTACAGGCTTCAAACATACAGCAAACCACTGAATACTGATGACGAAGAAGGAGAAAAAGGTGCAAGCATGTTTATGCCTTAAAGAGCCATCAAAGCACCACATGGAAACTCACGAAAAGGCAACAAACTTTCAATGCATCTCACACAACATTAGTACTGTAGGTGTGTTTGGAAGAAAAGGGACAAGAATGGATGCATGTCATGCAGGACACAGAACAGGACATATAAGGGGGGAAAACAACACTAGAACAACACGAGGGAAATATGGATGACAATAAGTAAAAACAAGCTTCAAAAAAACCACTATTCTCCAAATTATGAAACAAAATCTCCAACTACATGTAGAAAGTTTAGCAGTTCAGAGAAAGGCCCAGCTGAAAAACCTGAAAAACATGTGACTTCCCTCAAACCCTAGTCCTAGAAAGCAACCACAACAGAGCCAAAAGACTGAACATACATCCCCCAAGCTGCTCTCAAATTCTCTTTCCTTCCCCGCTCACATACACAAAAAAAAAAACCACAACACAAAGCAGCCTCCTAAACCAAAAGAATCTGCGCAAAAAAAATTTTGGGGTCACGTAGCAAAAGCCGGCTACACAGAGACTAACCGAGAACGGACAGAAACAAAACAAAACAAACAAACAAGAAAAAACCCGAAAACACTTACAAAGGATCGCTGTTGATAACATCACAGAGCTCAAGGTTGAGAGCCCAGTCAGGTCCTATGAGCAAGTCACTGGTTGCCTTGTCTACAATCCCCGCTGCTGCCATCGCTAGCGATCACCGCCTTCTTCTTGGTCTCGTCGTCGCCGTCCTCCGCCAAAGGGGCCAAGAAAAAGCTTCTGACACACAGCAAGCTTCAGAGTTAGCTCTGAAACTTGGAACCAGAAAGAACCTAGGAAACTTCAAAAAGAACACACGTTCCAATAAAATGGAGCGCCATAGGTTGGTAGGTAGGTAGTAGGTAGGTAGGTAGGTAGCAGCGTCACTTCCTATGACAAAGGTACGTAGCGTCACTTCCTCGCACAGGTCTTCGTTGGCAGTTTTTTTTTTTTTTTTTTTTTTGAGTGTGGCGAAATTTCGTAACTTGGAGAATTAAAGAGAAAATTTCGTGAATTTTAGGGATTTTTCTCGCCATTTTTCGAATAAAAAGAAATAAATTAGCGATATCTAGACTTAGGCTAGTCTTCACTTTCTGGCAGCACTTTTGTAAAAATGTTCCAGCCCATCTAAGACAGTCGCCATTTGATGCTAATTCATTTTGGGGGAGGTCGCCAGGTCGCCAGTGAACCGACTTGAGGAATTTGAAAAAACATAAAATACCTTGTGCATTGGTAGCCTAATAGTCAATTTGTTTTTAAGGAATTTTTGTTTGTGGCCACAGTGGTGATCATCCCAAGGAAGATTTATCCAAATTTGGCTGTAAATAAGAAATAAATTACAAAATCTTTAATCATCTTTCAATAGTTTTGGCTACACAATGAAAAGCAAGTATATATGAATCTGATCACCCCTAGGAAGGTTTAGCCAAATCGGGCTAGAAACCATATATGAAGTACAAAACTTTAATTATCCTTTTATATTTTTGGCTCCACACTGAAAACCAGATATAAAATTTGGCAATTTTTATTAAATTTCCCCCCCCCTGACTTCCCATGATTGAAAAACCTCCAAAATCACTTCATTTTTGAGTTTTTAATTTTTAATATTCTTTTTATGGCGAAATTTCCCCAATAAATAAAAGGCTACTAGCTAGCTATGTATTTACTTTTACAGTATGCCAAAAATTTGAAGTTCTGGAAGTTGCAAAAAGACAAATGATGAATAAAGTCCGCCCCAAAAGAGTGTGTTCCCTTTTTACATTGAAAAAGAAAAAAGAGCTTTTTCTCTTTCACTATTAAAAACAATGAGATGATGCCACATCAAAGAAGCTTTTCCAAAAGATTTCTTTTGAATTTGGAAGTAAGCCAGGTATGTATCAGTGTTTTCTTTAAGGATTTTTTTTTAATGTAGCCTACGTGGTGATCATCCATAGGAAGATTTAGCCAAATCTGGCTATACACCCATTTTGAAGTACAAATCTTTAATTACCCATTAATTGTGGCTACACACTGAAAGCCAAATAAGCATATAAAATCTGACAATTTTTTAAAGAAAAAATTCTCATGTTTTTGGCATTTGAACTCTTCAAAATCATTTCAATTTTTTAATTTTTTATTATTTAGTATTTTTTTTTAATGAAATTCCACCAGTATAAAAAAGGTTTGGTAAGTATAGGAGAAGGCACGTGTCATGAGGGCCAGCCCTTTAAAAAGGGCCTATAAGGCTTGTTCACTTTACAGATGTCAAAAGGGGGGGTGTAGGGGGAAGGCCTACTCTGGATACCTCTTTTGCACCCTTAAGGACCTACGCCCAAAAGTTAGGGTAGCCCCTCAGGAATAGGACTTCCTAGCATAAAGGATGAATGGTTTTTAACCATGTCTCTATACAAACAAAGGTTATAATATTAGTGCACTAATACATACATCCAAAGTGTTGAATAGGCTTGTGTGTAGGTGTGCCAAAAAAAAAAAAAAAAAAGGTTATACCATCAATGAAATTGCTAGATTTGGTGGTTTAAACCAATGTTGGGCATTTATTAATTTATTTTCATAATTGGCTGTTTCAATTTTCAAATTTTTAAAATTTAAGAATTGGGCCAATTCTCACATTTTTCACTAAAAAAAATCATACCTTGTCTGAGTTTTTATTTTTGTTTTTCATTATGCCCAATGGGTTCTTTCACAATGGGTTCTTACCTCATTTGGATTAGTTGGTTATATTAAGTTGATCTTTTAACTTCACTTTCAGATTTTAAGATTAAGATTTTCAAATTTTTTTTCAAATTTTTATAAGACAAAAACAAATCACTACAAAAATTTAATATCTAAACAATATATATATGATCACATTTCAAAGATATACAAGATTTTTTTAAAAACAAATTGTCATCTTTCCATTCATCTTGCTCAAATGACCTTTCAAACTCATCTAACTCTTGTTTTAAATTTAATTCAAAATCTATCAAATACACCAAATTACTAAAAGCATTGCAACCCACCTTTGCCAATTTTTATTCACAAAGATGAATTTCCCAAGGTTATTTGATTATAAACAACATTTCTTAAAATTGGTGAAAATTCCAACCAAAAATAATAATAATTTAATTTCAATTTGAAAACCTATAATCAATATTATTTGTTTAATTAAAATGTCAATAGTTTGGAACATGGTCTCATGTTTGTTCCACTATTCCAAAGGATATTTGATATCTTTTGCATCCACCTAATATCTAAAAAATATCAATAATTCTTGATTAACAAACTCCTTTGCAGGCTTATTGGTGTTTGTCAGCATTTCAAAAATGTCCAAGCTTTTATTTCATCGATTTTGTAAGCGAAAAAAACTTTCAACCTTGAAAAATGGATGTAAATGATGATAAAACTTCAAGAGCATAAGAAACAAAAAAAATTTGATCATATTCTTTATCTATGGCCACCCATGCTCACAATTAATAAAAAAAAAGATTGATTTCAAACTCTTGAATTTAGGACCTACCATTAAGGCTAACATAATATGAGTTTTTCTCTTATACATATCTCATCAAAAAAATAAAATCAATTACCCTAATGACTTCCTTCTTAATGTTTTTTGGAAAAGTTCCCAACTCAATAGTTAAACCACCACCATCATCATCAATCAAAGCATTTGATTAAAGGAGATGGTTCATTTCTTTTTAACTTAAGTTCATGGATATGGTTGCATTCAAATCATCACTCAACAATTAGTGACCCTTAAACTAGTTTAAGGTGTAAACAATGATAATTGAAGACAAAACGTGTACTATAGTTTGTGATATATGCCATGTGCGAGTGGAGGTCACATAATTAGTGACCCTAGGACCAATATGTTTATTGTTGCAAAGGCAATGGTTTTTTTGCCCGTAGGCAAGGATATAATATGAAATTTGATTATAGAGTATAATAAGGGCCAAGGGACTTTGGCCCCTAGTTTATAGGTTAGATGATTTTTCGAAATTTAATTTAAAATGTTATTCATTCATTTTCTTAGCTGTGGGTTTAGGGTTGAAGTTCATCTTTTTTTTTTTTGAAAAGTGTATTGGTGGCTTGCATTAATCAATTGAGTTTTGCAATTGATGGCACCAATGATTTGAAATTGCTAACATTGTTTTCTTGCCCTCTTTCATCTTATCAAGTTG
This sequence comes from Sphagnum contortum, assembly GCA_963920785.1. Classification (NCBI taxonomy): domain Eukaryota; kingdom Viridiplantae; phylum Streptophyta; class Sphagnopsida; order Sphagnales; family Sphagnaceae; genus Sphagnum; species Sphagnum contortum. The sequence goes on from OY987282.1 coordinate 12,398,187, forward strand.
TTTAGAATATCGGTTCACTTCATTTCAAAGAATGGTGGCTCCTACAAGTAAGTTTGTTGTCTTCTTCTTTTTCAATTTTCTTTTACATTGAAACATCCATGGAAGTCCTCTCATGCTTTTACTATTGGAGAGTTTTCTTTATTTAAGAGGTTATTTATCCTCCCATCTATATGTGTAGGTCTTCTTTCTTAGTGGCGGTCCTATGAAAATTAGTTTTCAAATGTTGGCTTTCTTAACTTTCTAGCTAAGCAATTCCTTGGGATTCTAGGGTCCCAAATCAAATTTAAACTAAACGTATTACTAACGTTATTGATGTGTTGACAACCTTGCAATGTTACCATGTGCAAGTGCAGAATCTAGACCAATGATTATATGATAAAAAATTGGCTTGATGATCCGTAGTTGAATTGGACACCTATTATTGCTCTTGAAGATTATATGAAAAGTTGAATATTCTCTAATTGAAAATAATTATGATTTGATTGAAGAAGTTGACATTTTTTTAAGGTTGATCATGATTAGGTAAGTCATCCAACTTATAATTTTATTTTGTTTTTGTTTCTAGCCAATACTTTTAAATACCAAGTTACTTTTGATTTTTTTTGTCTCATTGGGATTGATTTCAATTGTTGTGATGTTATAGAATTTATTGCATAGATTAACTTATGGATCACACACCCCATCAACAACACATATGTTGATGAACAAGTTACACCAAGCTTTTTCTTGGGCTTTTAGATTTTGGGTGTTTGGATTTTTTTCCAGGCAACTTGTACTATAGTGAGCAAAATTCTTCTTTCGAGAATTGAGGTTCAATTCCCCCCACAAGCTATTTGAATATGTAGAGTGTTCATGTTTTTAAACTACATTTACGGATTATTGTGTAATTGCAAGGGATTTGTATACAACTAAAATTTGCAATTTGACAATGCATATGCTCTATACATATCCATAATTTCTTTTGCATTAAAAAACCCAGCTTTCATACCTGGCAAGAGAAAAAAAAAAGATTCAATACATAATTGTCTTTACAACTAATCTCTTGAATTTGAAGAATGCATATAAATGCTATGTTGATATTGGAAGGTTTGTCCTCAAACTGGATAACCCGATAACACTGGTCAAGACCAGCTCTGGGCAGTTCTCTATTAGTATGATGAACCTCCAGTTATGGTTCTAAGAAATAAATTAGGGCCGTTTCAGTTTCACACATGAATGAAATTGGGAGTTTAATTTCCCTTTTAGTTCTTCAAAAGAAAATTCTGGTTTGTATTCTGAAAATCTGACCTAATTTGTAACTGAAACTGGAAACAACAATTAAACTATGCACCAGCTAGCCCTCAGTTCTAGTTTTTTTTTCTCAAAAGTCTCAATTCTCGTTCCACACATATATTGAGCTTGAACCCGGTTTTGGGTTCAGGTCCAGCTCTTGGGAGTTTCTAATTTGGGTTCCAGTTCCAAAAACCAGATCTAGTTTTGAATTCGAGTTTTACTAACCAAAATCAGAACCAGCAGTGCTAACCCACCAAACCGAGTAACCACTCAACACCGGTCCAGACTCATGACATGTAATAGATCTATCTGTAAAGTAACCCCCTCTTCACCCTGTCTTTGGGCCTCCTTTCACCCTCTATCCCCTCTTTCAAGGTTCGAGACTAATTATAGTAGTTTGTACAGTTAGGAGCAGTGAAAATATATATAGCAGCAGTGGAGGCGCTTAGGAAAAAGGAAAGACAGGATGAACGACCAAAATTGATGGTTTTCTGAGTTTCATCCCCCATTGAATGCTAATGTACTTTTTTGCAGGTTTTTTTAAAAAATCTCACCCTGTGTATGACCAAACTCAGGGTCCTGGTGCTGTGCTTTTCTTACTTTATGGAGAACTCTAATGACTGCAATAACTGGACGTGAGCCCCTGTGCATTTGGGGATTGTAGCTCTAAACAAATATGGTACCCACCTACTTACTCATAACTAATTGACAGATTTTGTTCAAATATTTGATTATTTCAACAAAGCGGAAGAAATAAATGGCCTGGACAACAAGCTCAATTTGAATATTTCAGGATTTCGTCAGTAAAAGAGGGATAAAATACACAAGGGCTCCATTATTATGTTTTGAATTCGCAATGTTAACCTCACTGCAAGTTTTTACATAAGGGGAGAGGTCAGTTATTTTTGCAAACTCACCCTAGTCCTGAGAATTATTTAACACTGAACATCAGAGGCAGGTACAGTAGTAAGAGCAGCTCCATCAGTGCTCAGTATGTGGCCCAGCCAAAGAAAATTGTATGAAGAAAAGTAAGAGAGAACATGCCAGTTTGGCTAACCTTAAACTGGCAGGGCTACAGAACAGATCAGAAGAACTGCAAAAAGACCGAAACCCAACGTTGAGCTAAACCAAGTGAAAGACGATCTGATTGCACCGGCTGTATAATAAGCATCCCTTGGGAATGATGTGGCTGCTGAAGTCTTGGGAAGTTCAGGACCTCCAACAACTGCACGTTGAAAAGAAAGCCATCTAAGATATGGAGTTTCAAGAGCTTCTACAAGCTGTAAGGACATCTTACCATTAGACTGCTGTGATTATAGGTTTTGTAATCACAACAGTTTTCCACTATGTTTTTTCAAGTTGCTATGCTCACAATCATCTCACAGCTCTACCAGTCAAGTATTGACCCATTGTAGGAGTTGTAAGAGTTGTGAGTCCAAGTGAACTGTGTTCCCAGAGTTCCTAACATGATTAATTACATATTTTCACCACAGTTGCAGCTTTCCAATGGAAATTGACCACCCCTCAGAAAGGAACAAGGCCCTATGTCAATGGGTTTGCATTAGGCTTTTGTGATCGCAGCACAAAACATTGTGTTGGTTGTCATCACATCAGCCTAATGGAAAAAGACCCTAAATATGAGCTGGTAGATTGCTCTTGAAGGATCGGTCATTTGGAACTATAGAACAAAAAAATTCAATGGTGTTTCTTAAAAGAGTTCAATGGAGGATATGATGATCATCACAAAATGGCACTGAAGATTCAATATGTATCAAGGGTAGCTGCTTCTCACTTGTGCCTCTTGATGTGGGAGAACTCGGCCCAGATTCTGGGCCCTTGTTGTTCAAAAGACCTGCAATAATTACATTCCCCGCGCCCAGTTATGACAAGCAGTTAGGATTCGTTGCCTGATCAGCACCTTACATTAACTTCTCATGAGTCCTTCTAGTTGAGCGTCCAACAGTTTCAAGTTTTGTCTTCAATATATGTGTATATATATATAGATTTCATGAATCTTCACAAGCTTGCTCTATACAAAAGTGTAGCAGAATCCAGGACCACGACCAAGTTCCTGCAGGATTTCTTATATGCTGATTAAAGCATCTGTAGCGGTGCTCAGTATGTGACCCTGCAAAAACATTTCTCACATCCAAGTTTTAGTTATTTGCTTTTCTCCAACCCCACCCATAAAACTAAAACTGGGATTGCAATAGGTGGGAGACTACTAATAGCAACTCACCTGGTCCAATCGAAACTTTTTAGCCAATCAGAAAACCAGGGAGCGATCAATAAACAGGATTTGATTGCATTTATTAGGCTCTTCCAGGAGGGCCCTGGAAAAAGTGCATTTTTCCAAGGACCGTCACAGCAGTCTTCCAATGGATTCACTGGATATGACTCCTGCACTTCGCCCTCCAGATGTGCATTTTTCCAAAGGTCGCACCATTCTTCCAATGGATTCACTGAATATGACTGCTGCACTTCGCCCTCCCGATGTGCATTTTTCCAAAGGTCACACTAGTTTTCCAATGGACTCACTAGATGTGACTGCTGCACTTGGCCCTCCAGATGTGCATGTTTCCAAGGGTCATTTCCAATGGATTCACTGGATATGACTACTACACTTAATCCAAGATTTTGAATACAGGCCCACATACTGAGCACAGGTGGAGATGCTCTTCATTTGCAAGAGCATGCATCGAACTGGTCGGCAGAAAGAACAATAATGTTTATTTACTTACCACGGCACTGGGAGGAATCAGCCGGCACTTTGCAGAGGGAAGGAAGCATAAACGCCAAAGTGACGTTGAACCCACCACCACCACCACCACCACCACCCGGGGATGTACTTGGTGACAATGGAGAATTTACTAGCATACACAAGCAAAGGGGGCTCTTGCTGGCGACGTCGCAGATCGCCTTGCAGCACGCATCCGAGGGAGCTGCTGCTCCGGCAGTATCTCCAATCACAAACGGCACGCACGGTGCCAACTGGGTGAACTGGATGCTACAATCCGCCGCCGGCGACATCGTGTCGACACACCTCACAATATATTTATTACTACAGCACACTGTAAACGCTACCATCCAGAAGGCTACCCGTCTTACTGCAGTGGCTGCTATAGTACCCAACCTCCGCATCTTGTAGAACGCAAACAATATTTGAGTTCCTGTACTCAGAATCTCAAATAGAAAACAGATCAGTACTGATCAGGAGCTGCTGCTGATGTTGTTGTCGCTCCTGCTGCTAAGAAGAAGTAGTTTCTTTCTCTTCTTCTGCATGCTGTTGATGAATGCAGAGCCAAGCTATTGAGAGTGTACTAGCTCAGCTCCATCTATTATAGCAGGCATGATATGTTTCAGACATGAACTATAATATTTGGGCTCCGCATTGCTGCGCACTACCAGTGACGATCAATTTTATTTTTCTTTCTTATGTTTTCATATGGTTTTTAATAGTTCATCATTAGTTATGTCAATGTCAAATTTTATCTGATTTAATATAAACTAGTGTGGTCTTTGCTGTTTGGCCCAAATGTTACCACGTCCTCAACTGATTTTTCCTTCCAAAACCTGGTTTTTTTTTTGAATTTATTTGAATTTCCAGCGGCAGAAATCACTTTAAAATCAATATCTCCCACATTCTGAATCCGATTTCCTACCAAATAAATTCCATTAAATCCTGCTCATCAAGATCTTTCCAACAACACCAATGGCACACCCCAATTCCTCAGAAATTTTCTGCTACAATTTAATTTAATTTTCAGTGAAGAAATCATTCAATATTCAAGAACTTTTTGTACCGCAAGTCCAAACATGAAACCAAGCCCATGCACCCCTCCTTGTCGAGAGCTTTCCAAAGACACCGAGAACATGATCTGAAGCATCCCAGTTCAGTGGATCTCATAATTACAAAACAAAACAAACTACCTTCCTTCATAGATAAATTTCATGGACATGAAAAAACACATGTTAATTTGTTTTTTAATATCCAAGTTGATGGGCAGGGAAAAGGAGTGAGGTAATTATAAAAATGGAGGTAGTTATTAAGAAAAAAAATTTGAGATAGTTAGACTTGAAATGAGGTAGTTGTCGCTAGAATGGTGTCTGGTAATGTACAAGGACTATAGATTCTAAATTTTGAAATTTTATAAATAAGGAGCCTATGAAATTATAAAAAACCACCCATGTTACCAATTCCTTGAAAATTCTCTTCACTGAAATTTATATGCTGGTTTGGGTCAATAAATTGTTGTTTGAGTTTAGCCAAACAGCTGCACAATTAAAAAATGCATAATAAAAAATTATTGCATTGGAAAAAGTATTGTTCATAATTGATCAGCCATAATGTAGAAGCACTCAAATTTGTCATAATAAGCATAAATTTAAGTAAATCAGACTTTTCATTTTCTTTTAATACTCAAATTTTCCCTTAAAGGCAAGAGAGTTTAAGACTCAACCCAAAGTTGAAGATGATTTATTTCAATTACTATAGTACATTTTCATGCGCAAACACTCAAGTGCCAAATAATTTTATTTTGACATTAAAATAATTACTTATGAAATTTCAGCAATAAAAATATAGTCAGCTTCTTTGGTAGGTTCCTGAACTTTAAACCTCTAACATAATGAAGCCAATTTTCTTATTTTTCCCTACTTTGTGATTTCTTTGAAATTTCAACATTTCAAACAGATTATTATTATTATTATTTTAATTGACATTTTCAAAAATAATTTAATTAATGCTGAACCTAAAGAGGAACTATGGTAGTTATGAATTTGTAAAGAATTGTGATAGAGGTACTCCATGTTATGACTAGGCTCCCCTTGGAATGTTGGGTGTAACCTCTCAAATCCTGAAAAGATGACCTCTAATACTAGGAAACAAAAGAACCAAAAATAGGGCCAATGTGGAACTTATTGGATTTGAAAATATTTGTTCAAGGGGTTGAATTTTAATCTTAAACCACATTTAAAATAACCTTAAATTACACATTCATAAGTATATTTGGACAATTATGGGAGACTATAATAAGGCATACTTCAAAGGCCCCACTTGAATTTAACACAAAAGTCTGGCAATCTTCCAATTAAAAAAATTCTGAAACCTTGCAACTCAAAAACTCAACAACATTGTTTTGTTGCCATTTGCACACAAAAAATCACTGATATGGCAAATTTTCGCCTTAAAAGAAACCCACACCATATATACTTTAAACCACTGGTTTTGGGTAAATATAAATACATTTAAATATGGGGTTGAGGTAGCCCACAAAGTTGGCTAGAGGGCTTACTTAAAGTGGGTAGCAATTTTTTGTGCTTTGGACTTAATGCAAAGTGAGCATTTCTTAGCTCCACTTGCCTCAATTTAGTGTGGAATTTATGTAAGGTGCATGGGTGAGGTATGGGTGTGCAATCGGATAACAACACGATGATTATTAATTTCAATAAATGGATGTCACCTGAGAAGGTGTTGTCTTCAATAACATTTAGCTTATGTTGTTATGGCTTCAAAAATACGTATGTTGTCACATCTTCTGTCAAAACATGGACACCTGATTAAGCTGCCCGCAACAATGTTTCAATAACAAATACATTGTAGTTGCATATCGCATGAAAACACTAAAAGTTCACATATGTGGACCAACAAGGATTAGGTGGAGATTATCAGGCTACTTATGAGAAACTCAATTGACTTCAGGGCATGTATTGTGGCACATTACATCTGCACTTGATGGGAATAGTTGTGCATGCTTCAATGAACATGGGTTTGGTTTAATGCTTCCCAAATTTAGGTCAATGTTATGTTTATTTTGTTGGCATTTTGTCATGTAAGTACAGCATTTGATAACTATGAACTCAAATATGAATATTTTTTGTTGAATGTCTTGTGTAGGTAATGTTATGTCCCATGGGACAATTATACATAGCCCATTGTTAGGGTATTCTGGCTTCAACACAAACATAGTGTTTACTGTTTACCACTGTTATCACAACATTTTGAGAATTGTCAATGACCAAAGGAAGTGTTTCTTTTCTCAATTTTATAAGTGAAACACTTCCCCAAAATGATGTGAGTATAGTAATCATCATGCCTAGTGTGTTCACAATAATTCTTAATCTCCCATTTTGAGTTGCCTAATCATGTATTAACACAAGATATGATAATTAGCACAAGACCATGATAATTAGTTGCCAACCCACACTAAATATGTGCTCAGAGAAGTAGTGTGGGTCCACACAAAAATCAACAAGAAACTTGTGGCCATACCCAATATGCTGCCATCATTTAGGAAATCAAAGATGTGAAAAAACCAATTCATCATCAACATGTCAATGTAGGTCACCTGAACAAACAACAAACCCCAGGTTGTTGCACAAGCTCAGCATTGGAAAAAGGACATTCCTGCTTTTGCTGTAGAATGATCAGCTTGGCTGCCAGCATGTACTTGCATGTACCCAATTCAAAAGTTCTCACCATATGATACCTGTCACAAACATGATAGACACGGTCATGATCTTGCATGTACCCAGTTCAAATGTTCTTACCACATGATACCTGTCATAAATGACATGATAGACACAGTGATGATCTTGGATGTACCCAGTTCAAATGTTCTCACCATACAATGCCTGATGCGAACAATGTGATAAGACATGTCAATGATCCACTAGCCTCGTGGATAATCCACATTGACATGAGGACCCTAAACCCTCTCTACTCCTAGGATGAGGGAACTGAAATAGAATAAGAGGGAGGTGGGAACTGAAGTAGAACAAGATAGAGGATGCACCTGTCTTCAAGGCGTTGTGTATTACACCCATGTACACAGTTTCCATCTTGTGACCATGGAGTGCATCGGATGTAAGCCACTCAAACATTGCAAGGAAACAATGTAATCAGCCAGTTTCCATTATCACCCTCACATTATCAAGTCTTTCCCTTTGTTGTCTTTCCCTTGCTGATGCACACAACCTGTGTTCAGAAGAATGGACAATTCATGGGTCTTGAGCAATCCAAGTATCAAATTCCTTGACTTTGATCCATGAGAAAGCCTCTTCTTAGTTTGAAAGAACACCCTCAATCTCTAGTCGCTGCCATGCTTTTGTTAGCCCAGTAAGCATGAGCTTGGGTCAAAAAGCTCCAAAGGGGAAGACAACAAGAATCCACAAAAATCCAACATACTATAAGGAGCAATTGGGATGGAAGAACAAACGTAATCACCAGTGACATATTGAAGTCAGCCTAAGCCTTCCACATATTAACAACCTGATCAAATCACCTCATCAACAAGGAGCAATTGTGCCACAATCACTGGCCTGCAAAACAAGCCATGATGAATATCATCACCTTGACACACTGAGAGATTTGAAATAATGGACAAGACACAGATTGAAATATTTAGTCCAAAGGTGCTCACACTGAATTTATGATCTGTCTCTTGACAAATATCCCAATAAATGTTACTCTGCAAGGCAAAAATTTTGAATATTTTCCACCTCATCTGAAAAGATTGGGAACACTTGCCCTTCATTTCAACCTTTAACAGCAATGTTGTTTTGAGTCTGGTCTGAGGGACAAGATCTCACTACTCTACTATACATCATCTTTGTCAGCTGAACCCTAATCAAGAGGTGAGAAATCTGAACAAATGACAACATGAGCGATCAATTTCCTTCCTTGCAGACAAAGAATTACCAAAGGAATCTCTAAACACCTTCATTTCCTTCTTACACCGGTGTCATGTGGTCAGAAATATGCAATTGGGTGGCAAGAACAAGAAGGTCTGAAAATCCTATAAATCATAATTGTCCACAACCTATTGCATGGTTTAGGCAACACTTTGAGACCCTCAACCCTAAAACTAAACCTTGATGAGGATTGTGCTGCAGGAATGAGGATTCTTCAGATCCTCAATGAAATTATACTTCTCTTCTCCAAGCACATGGTATCCCGGCACACCATGGGTCAGGCCATCCACATGCCTTCTATTGCAGATTGTTGTACGTATCACATCACTTTCATTGAGCACTTTGATGGCATCCATAATATACCTGTTGGAAACCCCAATTGGAAACTCACCAATCTATGTGGTACTGCTGGGGACAATGCACACACAATTAGTACATGTAGCATATGTTGCCAGACTCTCTACCTCATAGTGGTAGAGTGTGTACCCCTGGCTATTGAAAACAATTCAAGGGATATTGGGTCAATGCCCTTCTGATAGATAACCACAAAATTTTAGCACACACTTGAATCCTTCTTCACACAAAAGGTCAGAAACGGATGTCAGCAGCCACCAAAATACTCCCTCCAGTCTACATTTTGCACACATGTGAGCTGCTGACCTGTTGATACTTGTCAACCATCCAACAAAAGAAGCTAGCAATGGACAATCCATATGATTACAGCACTCCAAAGAGGAGAAATGCAACAATGCTGACAAACCCTAGTTTGAGCTTCCCCTCAAACTTGGCCCTGATGACATTGTTCAAAGAAGGGTAAATGTTTCAGAAGGTACGCAGCAATTTCACATAAACAAACCCCCTGACAAGAAGAAGCAAGAAAAAGCATCCTGATGGATTACAGCAACAAACGGTTTCTGACATTTGGTTTTCACAGAAAATGTGCAACTAACCTTCTTTGCCAAGATCTCACTCGGATTGCTTCATCAGCTCTCCAATAAGCACAACTGTGGATGTTGTACCCGTCGCCACTGATGTCATGCTTGTGTAATTGCTGAAGTTCTTAATATCAAAGTAGCTGTCAGGTTTTGAATTTGCTGCAAAGCTCAACAACAAACAACCACATGGTAAGGAAAGACCTAAACAAAACAAAAGGGTCATTGAGGTAGCTGCTTGCATACAGGTGTGGGGAGTTCACAATTCCATCTCCTCCTCAAATGTGAACCTTCACCCTGACAATCTGGTTTGCTATTTGGTACATACCATTTCTTTGAGCAAAAGTATTGCCATGTTTTGTGAGTTTGATATCACCAGATCCACCACCCATAAAGCCTGTACTCTCTCAGCCCACAAATTGAGGATCCAGGATTCATGCACCAATAGACCATTACAAAGTTCTTTAAGTGTTTTTTTGAATGAGATTATGAGGCAAGGTCTCCAAATTTGACACTCTTTTCACAAGCAATTCTTTACAATTGAACCCAAGTTTGGCCATTTATGTTTTCGACGGTTTGTATTTCAATTCAAAGTCATATGAAGTCATTAAAATGTATCGTTTGACTTGAACTAAGGTTGAGAACACTTGTAAGGACCATAACATTGAAGTCACCCTCTTCCAGTGGTATCCCCAAAGTAATGAAATTTTATTAAATCTAAGTATGAAATGGTGAAACTCAGCATTCAATGGACAAGGTTCGACAGTGACTGTAGTAATTGTACAGGTAGGAGCAGTGAAAATCATATATATCTTATATATAATTACAACAGTGTGTCTGTCCGTCCGTCCGTCCGACGACGGTTCCGCGTTTGAATGGACCGGCGGAACCGGCCCGGACGGTCGGATTCCGAGACCGGAAACCGGCCCGGACAGTCGGATTCCGAAACCTGTGGCAGCAGGGGGGGGTGTGGAGAGGGGGGGGGAGAGACGGGGGGGGGGCAGCAGGGGTGGGGGGCAGGGAGGAGGTTTTTTTTTTTTTTTTTTTTTTCCCCTAAACTGCCCAGGACTTATTATGGTTTTCAGGACATGGTTTTCGGGACTTGGGATCTCAACTTTGGGGCCTGGGAAATTTTAGGATATGGTTTTCAGGACATGGTTTTCGGAACTTGGGATCTCAACTTTGGGGCCTGGGAAATTTTAGGATATGGTTTTCAGGACATGGTTTTCAGAGTGGCCTTCGGCCACGGGCACCCACTAGTATATCTAGCAACAATAGAGGCGCTCAGAAAAAAGGAAAGACAGGATGAAACGCAGTTTACCACCAAAATTGGTGGAAAGACTAGTTTAGGCCCCAATTATTTCATTTCGTAAATTTTTCATTCGCAGTTACACGTTTGATGGCCTATGGCCAGAGTGAATTAACAGCCACCCATGCACCAGTTGGTCGTTCTATCCACTGGATGTGTTGCGTTTTTTCATTCGGCGTCGGATGGGGTTCATGACAGTCCATTTCTTTTTGCTGCTGACCATTGTACTTTTTTTTTTGGGTTCTTGCTCGTTTTTCCTTGGACCTGACCTCACACATAGCTACCCTGCTCACTTTTCTACCCTGTTCACTTTTCTACCTAGCTATTGTACTCACCACCTACCCTACTAACCTGGCTACTGTACTCACCACCTACCCTACTAACCTAGCTACTGTACTTACCACCTACCCTACTAACCTAGCTACCCTATTAATTACATACCCTACCTTAAAAACCCTACCCTAAATGCAATACTTGCATTTTGGGCCATTTCGAAAGTACACATGTGAGGTTTAAGCATCTTTATACGAAGATCATACCCTAAATGCAATACTTGCATTTTGGGTCACATCACTAACCACCTACCCTACTAACCTAGCTACTCTATTAATTACATACCCTACTAACTTAACCATTAGGTTTAGGGTTGAGACACAAATTAACTGATAAGTTTTTCATAAATGTATAGTAATTAATTTAAAGTAAGCTAAATTTGGGGGGAAATTTGTAGGGTTTACACACATGTGAAGTAATACAATTGCATTTTATACCTTCTTAAAAAAGAGTGGAAAAATTAGGTTGGAAAAATCACACAAAGGTAAAAGACATATCTTCTTTTTTGGTTTTGTACGAAATTTATTTGATTATTTTTAAAGATTAATGTATTTTCTTTCAGTTAATAAATATTTATAATTAAAAACCTTTGAATTTTGGTTTTTTAATTTTTTCCTATGTTCTTTTAAATTTGTTTATTTTGCATTATATGATTTGTATAAATGTATAGTTTTTTGGGTTTAGGGCATATATCACTAAATCTTCTTATTGTTAGGGTTTGTATAGTTAGGGTTGTAATAAGCCTTATGTCAAAATATCATTTGGATTTGTAAGGTTATGCTTTATGATTTAATGTATAGGAATTTGGTTCATATATTTCAAAACTGATATTTTACTTTAATAAATGTCTCAATTACTAATCAAGATTGTTGCCATTGGCACTAAATTTTTTGTTTTAGAATCAATTTTGTATGGAGGAAACCATAGCCCAAATTGTTTGAACATCATGTATTCAACACACACATGAAGTCTAATATCGCACAAAGCTTATTATTGTTTCCAAGTAATAAACACAAAAAGTGTGAAATGCAAAAACACAATGATAATGATAATATTAGTGTTAAATGCAAGTATTATAATTAGGCCCCAAAATCCCAGTTGGTAAAAGTAAATACAAGTGCAAGTAATACCCCAAAATTCTAGTTGGTAAAAGTAAGTATGGGTGTAGGTATTGTAACGAAACCCCAAAATTCCAATTGGTAAAGGCAAGTATAAGTTTGGGTATTTCAAGTTGAAATGAAAAAACAAGCCTAAATGCAATACTCACGTTTCAAAAAAACCCATCTAAATGGTTTGGATACCTTTAAGTGAAGACCTAGCCCTAAACACAATATGCACATGCAAAATCACTTTGAAATAACCCAACCCTAAATGCAATACTTGCAATTTGGGTCACTCCGAAAGGACGCATGTAGGGTTTAAGCTTCTTTATATGAAGATCTTACCCTAAATGCAATACCTGCATTTTGGGGCACACAAAAAATACGCATGTGGGGTTTAAGCCTTTATACAAAGATTTTACCCTAAATGCAATACCTGCAATTTGGGCCACTCCGAAAGGACACATATAAGGTTTAAGCTTCTTTATATGAAGATCTTACCCTAAATGCAATACCTACATTTTGGGGCACACAAAAATAATTAATTAATTTCAAATTAATATGCTAACAAAGGTGTGTATAGAGGTTAGGGTTATTGATTAGGAGTTCCATGATTCTTACTTCGTTTCATGAATTTGAAAAGAGGTTGTATTGTTTGTGGATCAAATAATATAATGACAATTGTGATCAAGCTTATCTTGGTGTAGGAATTTTTCATGAAAAAGCTAAACTTACAACCTATAACATGGAATAATTATCTTAAATAGTGATTTCAATAACTTATTAAAACAAAAATATACTCAAGTTAATTAATCAAATATCAAATTAATCAATCTTATTTTTGATAATTATTCATCTAAATTATCTGAAATAATGGTCTATTAATTATTTAATTATATGACAAAATTTCTTGATAATAAATTAATTATCAGAAATATTTTATATTAAATTGAGGGGAAATTTTTGGGTTTAGACATATGTGAAACAATACAATCTCATTCTATATTTTCTTCAAAGAGATTGAAAAATTAGGTTGGAGTTATCACACAAAGGTAAGAAACAAACCTTATGTGAAAACCCAACCTTGAATGCAATACAAAGTTTGTTGAGATCAAAAATAAACCAGCAACTATTATGGGACCTATATGCGGGTATTGCAAGAGATGCCAAAAAAATCAGCGGCTATTATGGGAACTATATGCGGGTATTGCAAGGAATGTTATAAAAACCCAACGAATACCATGGATCAATATGTGGGTATTGCAACGAATGAAGAATGTCAACAACTATTTGTGACCCCATCACAAAGTGGAGACCCCCTTGTATTAGTGTTATTTAAGTGCTTTCACAATACTTTTACAAGATGTCTAAGGTTTATTGCTTTCTATGTGCAAAATAGGCATTGAAACAATTTAGATTGTATTTAATTGATTTTGGTATTGTTTCAATGATAATTGATGTAACATCATATTTGCATTGTATTTATGTTGTTTGCCATGTTGTATTCACATTATGTCCATATTGTAATGATATTACATTAGTATTATGATTGTATTGGATATTAGTCGTAAATGATACAATGTTGTTACAATATGGTTACAAACTCTATTATTGTATTGATTCTATATTGTATTCATGTTGTCTATATTTTGTATTTATGTTGTACTCATATTTTTTTCAACATCGTATTTGCATTGCATGTGCATTGTTGAACATAGGGGATGCAATGTTGCAACAACATAGTTACAAACTAGATATTCAATATTGACTCAATGTTGTATTCTTGTTGTTTATGTTATTGTATCTATGTTATAATCATACTTTCCCAGCATTGTATTTGTATTATTTTTGTGTTGTTGAAGGTAGGTGATGTAATGTTGCAACAACACAATTGCAAATTGAATATTCAATAGTGAATCAATATTGTATTCATGTTTATTATGATGTTGTAAATGTGTTATCGTCTCACACTTTCTTTCATTTTTTTGAGTTTTTGTGAGGACCCCACATTGATTGAGCAATGCATCACCACATTGATTGAACATTGAACAACTCCCCAAAAGGAGCAACCCCATTGCAAAACCAAAACAAATATGCTCCCCTAGACCCACCTTCAGGAGTTGAACTTTGGCAAACCATATATGGGCTATTGGGAAACTAAACTGAGAAGCTATTGGGAACACCTGGGGAACAATATAACATGGTTTAACATAAGAAATAACACATTGGTACATATAAAAGCATTTGCTTAAAAAATTTGCAAAAGAATGTCAACTACTACTCAAGTTTGATGTTTCTTTTGTGCTTCAATTTCTAACTTTTGCTTTTCATCTGCCAACTTCCAACGCTCGGTGTATACACCCCATTCATACTTGCATCTGTCCCTCACCTGCATGATACCCCACCACTTCCCATCATCCTCAAAACTTCATGTCACCTTTGAAAAGTCAGAACAGCTCCTGATCTTTTGCCAGCCAGCTAACACAAAAATTAAATATGGAGCCTTAGAAGGTGAATCTTGTAGTCAACTCCAGAGCCATTTCAATGACTGGGAACTAAAATCCAAATCCAAGGTATGGTAATGCCCTGATTGAATGTTGAATGTTCATATCATTCTGAGAAATTTAATAAAAAACACACCCCTTCTGTGGCAGGTTTGCTAGTGTCCACGTCTCCCTGTGTAGCCACACCAATCCACCATCATGTTAGCACCTAAATCTGGTGCTGGAAATGGATCTAAATAATCTTGACAACATACACACAATACAGAGAAATCATGGAGGCCAACATTGCTAGGAGACAAAAGAGAATAAATGCAACAGTATGAACAAAAGACAAGAATGGCTGAATGGGGAAATACACCTGGTCTCCCAGTGATGGAACAACTCTATGTCGCACCCATTGTGCATCCACCACCCCTATCTTCTCATGCGCTGGCTGTTATGACATTGATGACATCCTCATGTAAGCATCAGTTGTCAAATGCCCTAAACCCTAAACCCTTCTTCAATCTAGGAAAAGCTACAGCTTCTCAACTGACTAACATGTTCATCAATGGACAATGGACTTGTCATCCATTTTCACAAGTGTTCAATCAGAAAGCTTCCTCTACAAAGAGAAGAACACAAGTATAAGAGTGATTTATTACCTGAACACAACGTTGTAGACTGAAGTCTAAGCCCCACCCATGCACTAGGTCATTTGCAACACCTACTCATCATGGACAATCACCACCAAAAGACATCATTTGCACATACCTACTCATCATGGACACTCCTCCTTGGAACCCATACAAGCAAATGCATGATTAAACAAAGAAAACAAAACCCACATCTGTCAAATCTCAACTGTCATATAATAGTTCAGAACCACTCCAAGTGCTGTTATCAAGGAGAGTGACCAATGGGACAACTTCTATGATGACAATGACAGAGTTTCTACAATGTCATTTGCAACAATTTAGGGTAAACCCTAAACCCTAAACCTTGCAACAAACATACACTTTGATACCTGAATTATATACCAAATGCATCGCCATGCTTTTTGTGAAAACACTGGTGCCATTATCTCTACAAACCTGCAAACCACAAAATAACCCAAATTGAATAATCCAGCATTCTTGGAGTAACAAGTTGATAATAGGACCTCCTCTCCCTTAACTTTAAGGTATCTGAGATGACTTCCCTACCAGCTTTGAATGAAAACAGAAACAATGATTTTTGGTCTTGCAGGTCCATCAAATACACATCATTGATAGGAACCTAGCTACAGTTGAGTACGAGAAGTAGACTCACCCGGCACATGGGGGCTTATGGGGATTTGGACACCAACCCTGCTGCTCCACTATTTCCCTCAAAGAGTAACAACATTAGACAAATGGAAAACAAAGTGAAGACTTTTACACTAAGGTGAATAACATGAACTCAGTTTAGCATTGGAGCGAGTTAAACATTGATGCAAATTACTTCATATCACTTACTTGTGAACTTCACTGTTACCCAGACGTTTTGTCATTTGCCAAGTTAAACCTCGATCTGGCTCAAGTTCTGGTTGTGATATCTTCAGCCCAAATTTCTTAATCAGTTGTACATACCTGGCACAGCAACACCCATTGAGATTGTCAAAGACCCTGACACATTCTGTTGCTGGTGAGAACTGTTGGGTCTTCTTCTACTGCATTGTAGTTAAACATGCTTCTGAGATCCTAAACCCTAAACCCACCTCATCCATCTGCCACTTACTCAATTCACTGCCGACCAAACCATTCATGTGCATATCATGCCACTCACTAACAAAAGAAGAAGAAGAAGGCGACGGCTGCCATCGCCTTCTTCTTTTTTTCTTGCAAACGTTGCTTGTGGAGCTGTGTTACAAAGCGCAGCGCAACTCCACAAACAAACAAACAGAAAAAACAAAAGAAAAAGTAAGGATACTTACTTCCTCGTGGGCGTCTGGGTCCCGCTCCGGCTCGTGCCGTTGCAGCTCCCGCTCCACAACCACGGCTCCATGGCTCCAGCTCCAGCTCCAGCTCCAGCCGCTCGAGGTCTCTGGAGCTCTGGCGATGGAGTGAGGGGGGGTGGGGTTGGTAGGCGGTAGGTAGGAGGCGGGAGGTAGGTGGTAGGTAGGAAGGGGGAGGTAGAAGGTAGGTAGGAGGGGGGAGGTAGAAGGTAGGTAGGAGGCGGGAGATAGAAAATTTTTTCGGTAGAAGAATTTTGGGGTAGGGAGGATCCGGGAAAAAGAAAACCGATGCGGGCAGGGAGATGATCATCTGTGAAACGGGTTCAACGAGCTCATCCTCAACTGGTGCATTGGTGGCTGTTAATTCACTCCAGCCGATGCGCTATTGTGCCGAAACTAGCCGTTCTTGCCGCCCCCTAATTGCATGACTTTACAGATAACTCTACTGGCCCCAAAGTTTCACTGAGTCAAGTGCATTGACAAAAATAATGAAACTCTGCCAAACTTGCCAAACTTTACAGAAAGAGAGCACCCAAGAAAGGGAGAGAAATGGAAACAAGGAACAAGGACTGAAGTCCAGGCAAGCAAACAGCCCAACAAAGGCGGGCCACAAGGAGGAAAGTGAACCACTAAGAAAGGGAGGTAAACCCCATAAAACTCCTAGCTTAGAAGAACCCTCCCCTGCAGTAACAGCTTGTCTTGAGATGGAGGTACCCTGCGCTTTCTGAAAAGATTATGTTTGTTTACAAATATTAAAAGCATTTACACTGCAAAGCATTAAAACGCCATAATATCTTTACCATTCCGGCAGTAATTAAATTGTTTTCAAAATCAAGTATATAGGTTCCACATGTCAAGGAAGACCTTGCATGTACAAAATCCCCTATTTGGAAACTGTTTCAAATGTTGTAGGGATCTTCTTGGGGAGTGGGGGACTACTTGTTTTCTCTTGAGAGTAGGTGAAGAGGATCTACCTTGCAAAAGCATAACAAACTTCAAGTGGTTCCACTCTCCTCTCTTGGAAGGAGATCCATGGGTTGGAAGAGAGAAGAACTTGTCTTAGTTTGTTGAAATCATGACTAATTTGGAGGACAAATTCAGGACTCACTATTCAAAACTCCAAGGGATGAATGGGAAGCATGAGA
This sequence comes from Sphagnum contortum, assembly GCA_963920785.1. NCBI lineage: Eukaryota > Viridiplantae > Streptophyta > Sphagnopsida > Sphagnales > Sphagnaceae > Sphagnum > Sphagnum contortum. The sequence goes on from OY987282.1 coordinate 12,416,428, forward strand.
CATTCAATAAAACATTGTCAAGCTTGATGAAGCTGAGGCTCAAGTAAGAAATTCTTTCAAGATTCTTGAAAAGAAGAAAACAAACAATAAAAGTATCCTATTGTTCTCAGCTGCACTAAATTTCTTGAACATATCCATAAAAATTGATTGCATTAGAGATACAACCAATGTGGTGCCTTCTTCCATCCTCAATTGGGCATTTATTTCACTATCACAAGTCATTTAGGCTAGGAGTCAGCCCTAGATAACCTTAGGTAGGCCCCTAATAAATAATCCCTAGGCATCCCTTAACCTAAGAAATTTTTAGCTAGCTTCATAGGTAGGTTCAATGTAGATCCTTAAATAATATTTAGATATCGGTGTCTCCTCAGGTAGTCCCCCAATGTTTCCTTAAGTAGTCCCTAGGTAGCCTTCTAGGTAAGCATATGTAACCTTTTATGTGGTTTTTTAATAGTCCTTATAATAGATTAAGTTCTACATAGGCTTATGTAACCCTTATGCATTATGATTCAATTCTAAATAGTCATTAAGTAATAGGATCTCTTAATGTAATTTTTTAAAATTAACCTTGTAAGTAGGCTTTGAATAATCCTTTAAGTAACCCTTAGGTATCCCATAATCTAGGTAGGTCTGAAAATAGACACAAGGTTAAACATAAGAAAAAAAAAAACTCAAGTCATTTTAGGTTGAGGAAATATATATCTATAAAATTCCATTTAATGTAGTTCCATTTGTAAGCACATTCTACGTTTTCACTATTGTTCTCAATGTCAGTGAAATTTAGGAATCTACTCTTGGGTTTTATAAAATATTAAACCCATTAAAAAATTCATCATTGAAACATTGAACCTACCTAATGCAAATAATTGCAACAAACGATCAAATGATGTTTTTTTGTGATTTAGTAATCCTTGTGAGCATCCCATTCGATGACCTAATAATCAAATTTGACCATAATGAACATTAACATGAAATTGTTAATTAATTATAATAAGTAACTAAAGTCAACAAAAACCGCCACAGCATCATGCAAAACAGCCAGGCATCATAACGTTTTTTTCCTTGTCAAACAGCCACCCGCCACCGGCATCATGCCCATGATGCCAGGATTATATAGATAGGAGAAACCAGACCTGAAATCTGAGGAGAAGGCTGTGGATGATGGCAGCAGCTCTGGTGTGAATGATGGAGGAGACAGCCATGCGAACAATGGACCTGTGCAATACTAGAATTGGGTATCCACTATGTCCAAGCTCCTTAATAAAGATGCAATGTGCTTTATGGTGAAGGCATGTTCTCTGACCAAGCCACCAGTTTGCAGAAACTCTGAAGGACATGGTAGCACAGCTAGATATACACCTTCTGCCCTTATAGGCTATAGAGACATACAACGCAAAATTGTCAATCCCAACTTAGTGCAAGACTATTCATCAACCTTGTTATCAAGAGCAGTATGTCCCTTTTCCTAGCTGAGCAGTCAGCCCCATTGATTTGTCTGGTGAGTGATTAACAGAAGACCACCAAGCTAAACCCCCCACCCCATATTGTTTGCTCTGCTAATTACTCACCAGAAGAAAGTCCACGAGCAGCCTCAGCTTCTCTTTCTATTTCTTATCTGCTCTACAGAAAAATCAGATCACCTTTAACCAGGATGCTCCAAGCAACAAGGTCTGAGGTCTGGCACAGAAATCTATTCATATGTCAGACACAAGTCAATCAAAGGTAAGCAAACCTTACCAGGTGCAAGGTGTGTGATGATTGAAGAATATGCAACATTAAACATAGCACATTGCTTAGTATTTGTATGCATCTGGCTGACACTCTCAATCCCAGCTTCAGACCTTCTGCTCTGAATGTTTTGCAAGAACTGAAGTCCCTGTAAGACTAGGAAGGATCCTTTGACAAGAAGTTTCAACTTTGTAGCTTTGCCCTGGTCCAATTCGCAAACTTAAGAAACATTCAACAAATAAAACATCACATAATATACAAACAGCACCTAAGAGCATCAATACAACTTACTAGTAGATGCACTGGTCAATTCAAAGAGACGGAGGCCCAAGACTAATACATCCAACCTTTGTTGGTCCACACTTAAAACTGGCATCAATTTCAATAGTCTCAAAATTCACTCAGTTTCCAAAATAACTCCATCCATTCATAAGAACAAAGAGGCACCAGACCTAAGTGCTACAAATGGCAGAGGTGTGAAACCAAATATCCTGGGAGGCAAATCTATGGCCACTTTTTCAGTGGTATCACATCTGATAACAGTGTTGAACTTTGATAGTGTTAAAAGACCACTAGACATGCTACTGTAAAAAAAAAAGAACTTGATTCAATGATTGACAAGCCAGACTACTGGCATCACCAATAATCCATGCAAGAACAAACACCATCTTCAAAGTGATGAAAGCGATTGGCATCCCTCACCATGATGGCTCTCCTAACTATTTTTGAAATGAACTTTGCGGAAGTGTGGCAATCTTTGCAAACCCGCAGATTTTTTCTTATTCGAAGAGGAGTACCAGGAGCTATGTTGATGAGCCCAAATGCAATAGCCAGTTTCTCGCTATGGTGACACAAATGAGATACCTTTTCTTCTTCTTCCACATCATCCAGAACTAATTCGATACAAGGCACGTACCCTGCATTATGCATGAGCCCTGACAATCTTTGCAGTTCCGCATGAATTTCAATCATCTGGGGGTGGTCTTGATCCTGTACTACAAACGTATGCACCTCATTATTCACTTCAATCCAGGTGCGACCTGGCTGTTTCTTTGCACCTCTTTCCTTTCTCTGTCGTTCAACATTCTCACAGAGATGCCTGTTCCCAGCAGCAGCATAGATGTTTGACAGCAGTACGTAAACAGCAGCATTTTCAGGCTCCATTTCAAGAATTTGTTTAGCAGCACGTTCTGCCATCCCCACATTACCATGAATTCTGCAAGCACCAAGCAAAGCCATCCAAGCACCAGCATCCTGTGGTTTACAGGGCATTGCCATGATCATGTTTTCTGCCTCCTGTAGATGGCCAGCACAGCCAAGAAGGTCAACCATGCAAGTGTAATGTTTCAAGTTTGTAGGAATCATGTAGTCTCTGATCATTGAAGCATACAAGCACATGCCTTCATCCACCAGACCTGCATGGCTACAAGCTGACAGAACACAAACAAAAGTGATATCATTTGGCTGTACACCTTCATCACACATCTGTTCAAAATGCCTAAGAGCTTCCCTACCATGCCCGTGCATGGCACATCCTCCAAGCATGGCAGTCCAAGTGACCACATCTCGAGATGGCATCTTGTTGAACACTTTGCAAGCATCCTCAATGCTCCCACATTTTGCATACATGTCAACCAAGCTACTCCTCACAAAGACATCTGACTCCAGACCACTTTGAATGATCTGTTGATGAACACGCCTGCCCTCTTCAAGTGCAATCACACTGGCACATGCATTTAGCACCCCCACAAAAGTAACAGAGTCTGGCCGCACACCTTCCTGTTGCATTTGTTGAAATAGTTCCAGTGCCTTCTGCCCTTGGCCACATTTCACATGTCCCAATACCATGGCATTCCAAGTGACCACATCTCGAGATGGCATCTTGTGGAACACTCTGCAAGCATCCTCAATGCTACCACATTTTGCATACATGTCAACCAAGCTACACCCCACAAAGACATCTGACTCCAGACCACTTTGAATGATCTGTTGATGAACACGCCTGCCCTCTTCAAGTGCAATCACACTGGCACATGCATTTAGCACCCCCACAAAAGTAACAGAGTCTGGCCGCACACCTTCCTGTTGCATTTGTTGAAATAGTTCCAGTGCCTTCTGCCCTTGGCCACATTTCACATGTCCCAAAATCATGGCAGTCCAAGTGACCACATCTCGAGATGGCATCTTGTTGAACACTATCCAAGCATCCTCAATGCTCCCACATTTTGCATACATGTCAACCAAGCTACTCCCCACAAAGACATCTGACTCCAAACCACTTTGAATGATCTGTTGATGAACACACCTGCCCTCGTCAAGTGCAATTATGCTGGCACATGCATTTAGCACCCCCACAAAAGTAACAGAGTTTGGCTGCACACCTTCATGTTGCATTTGTCGAAAGAGTTCCAGTGCCTTCTGCCCTTGGCCACATTTCACATGTCCCAAAATCATGGCAGTCCAAGTGACCACATCTCGAGATGGCATCTTGTTGAACACTATCCAAGCATCCTCAAGGCTCCCACATTTTGCATACATGTCAATCAAGTTGTTGCCCACAAAGACATTTGACTCCAAACCACTTTGAATGATCTGGAGATGAACACACCTGCCCTCGTCAAGTGCAATTATGCTGGCACATGCATTTAGCACCCCCAAAAAAGTAACAGAGCTTGGCTGCACACCTTCATGTTGCATTTGTCGAAAGAGTTCCAGTGCCTTCTGCCCTTGGCCACATTTCACATGTCCCAAAATCATGGCACTCCAAGTGACCACATCTCGGGATGGCATCTTATTGAACACTCTCTGAGCATCCTCGATGCTCCCACATTTCGCATACATGTCAACCAAGCTACTGCCCACAAAGACATCAGACTCACAACCACTTTGAATGAGTTGTTGATGAACAAGCCTGCCATCTTGAAGTGCTCCTAAACGGGCACATGCCTTAATTGCCTGAATAAAAGTGAATTTGTCAGGAGTTGTTCCTTCTTGTTGCATTTGTTGGAAAAGTTGCATCGCCTTCTCAAGTTGCCCATCCTTCACGTATTTTGAAAGCTTCTGACTCCATGCAAAAGGGTGCAATTGCACAATGCCTGGTGCCATTGCAGCCATCTCTGCTGCCACCCATGACAGGTTTTGTTGGTCATCAAGCCAGAGTGCTTTCCCTGTCTTCTTATGTTTGAAATCCGGGTGCCTTTCATTTGTCTACAACAAAGATCCATGTCAAGCTGATCAGCCATGCATTCTCCACATCCCAGGCATAAATGTTATCATAAGAACAGAGAAAGCCGCACTGACCTTCTCCATCAACATATTGCATCTACTTACCTTCGCCTACCACTACTTCCCTCAAGTGCAAAGGATGTGAAAGAACTTCTGCAAATGTTTAGACCATGGCAGGATAGCAACCAAGATAGAGTAGCAAGATTGACATCAACAAGACAGGTGAATTCTGACAGGATTGATGCTCAGTTACCTTCTCTGGTCTGTGATCCCACCATTGCGATGGATCCAGAAAGAACTCCTGCCACCGTTTCTCTCTCTGACCTACAGGAACAGCAGAATTTTTTTTTTTCAAATCATATAGTTTGATCTCATAGAAGCCACCATGAGGTTCTGCGTCTTGCACAGAAGGTGTCCAATTTTTCGATTTGATTCCGACTTTTTTCAGGTCAAAATCTTTCGGCAAATAAGCCAGCCACACAAACTGTGAGAAGAAGACAGTAGACAGACACACAGCAAGGAATAACACAAGAAAGCTTACAATTGCCTTTATCTCTGAGTGCCGCCTATGTTTCTATCCCGTGTGCTCTGGGAAAAAGTGCGGTGTACTGCAAAAGTTATCGATGGGTAAAGTCGAATTGCGGGTGCACACAGACGCGTAGCCGCAAGCTCCTCCTGGTCGACCTCCGTCTTCTCCATGTGGTGGTGGAGCTGCTGCTACTGCGACTTTTGTGGTCAAGCAAAGAGCCAGACCTTGCATATGACAATTGCACTTGCTGCATTGTCGATAAAGACATTGCAGCTTCGTAGAAAACACTGGTAATTGCTCTCTCTCTAGCACCTCGCGAGCCAAGAGCATCACAAGTAGACCCGAATGCAGTTTCCTTTGGAGCGTCCGTAATTGACCCCAATGCAATCTCTCTCCCACCAGGGCACGGAAACCCTAAACCCCGGATTGGACGTCATCCGGAGGATTCAGCTGCTAACAGCGACCCTAAAACCCTCCAAAACCCTAGCACGCTAAAAAGCTGGAGCATCACCACGATGTTCCTACTGTTTGCTAGGGGGATTGTGTTGTGTTGTGGGGACACCCAATCATTCATACAAGATGTGAGTGCTATACAATTTACTTATAACATTCCATCACTTGCTTCCTGTGCATCCCTTTACATTTGTGATATTTCCCCGTGCTATTTCTGGTGCATTTGAAGTAGTGAATACTGTTGCCCCTCGGAATGTGTCGTGCTTTTGTTTGTCTGCAACACACGTTCCAGAAGACTTTCAAATTCTGCAAAAATTGGATCCAACAGCTGCCTCTATTGGTACGCTGATTTTCTGTACCATTTTAGGTCTCAGCAGATTTGCCAATTTGGTAATGAAAAGAGACACAGGCCAGGATGCAAAGTTTCAGAGGGCTGATGATGTTGCAGTTTACAAGAGTTATGGCAGAGACAAGAGAAGCTTGTAAGAATATAACTTTCTCTCTTCACTATCTTCTTGTTCATGCAAACGCAGTTCCAACTAGTTTTTGTTTTTTTATATCGTGTGATAAGATCTCAAGTGTTCTTTACATAGAAAGTTCAGTCACAGGATTCTATGCTGGAGGTTCCTTAGGGAATTATTCAATTCTGGAAGAATGCTTGATCATGGTATGGCACTGAAATGAGATAGCAGAAGTTTCATCTGTTGAATTTACCCAGCAATTGATTTCAATCAGCAAACCAAGCAGACTTTTGTCTTTCAAAGATCATGTACTCAAAGATGAGGGGAAGGGTTGTTGAAGTTTTTGCCCACTGGAATCAGGTCCTGTACAATAGAGAATTGCAGTGAAGTGTCTAAAAGACAATGCAATTACATTGAAGCCCTAGACGTTAAATATGTCTTGCAAATGGGCTCTATTATCGGCTGCCTTGATGTTATTCAAGCAGAAATGCTCAGTGATTTTCAGGTACCCTGAATCTTTTGGTAATATCCAAATAACTAATGTGCCATGCTTGGTCTCGCCCTTTTTCATGGGACAAACTCTTCTCTGATGTTCTCCATCATTGGCACTGAGTAAACAAGAATGCATCCTTTGTATAATGAAAGAAAGAGCTATGCAGCATCAGCTATCAAATGAACCATCTCTTGACTCCTCCCATTCAATACACAAGTCACTCTAACAATCTCCATGTCACTCAAACTGTACTTGGAGGTCTGGAAGATAATCTAGTGTTTTATTTAAGGCACTGGAGGGATGAGTTCATCATCCACCTGCCACACAAAGTTTAGTTCAGGACAGCAGATAGTAACACGTGCCACACATTCATCCTTGCTATGGTGCAAACTTTGCTCAGAAAATGTGCAAAGGGAAACAGCTGATGAGCGATGGGAACTTGACAAAAGTCACAAACATCATTGGATGTGTAGTGGTCTTAACAAAGTGGACACATACCATCTGAATTTCACCAGCTTCAGCACCTGGTTGAGTGAGAAGCCATCCCCAATCTTCAAGGACACCCATGTTTTATGAGCACGCAATTCAAGGCTCCGATTCAAGAACTTGTTAAACAATTAATTCTCCCATCACCACATTATAATGAACTGAAAGCACCTAACAAAGCCCTCCATGCAGCCCTGTGGTTTACAAACTACATCTCCATCATATTCTCTGCCTCCTGTAGACGGCCAGCATCACCAACATGGTGAACCATGAAGGGGTAATGTTCTAATTTTGCAGAAATTATATAAACTGTAGATGGACATCACCAGCAAGGTCGACCATGCAGGGTCATGTTCTAATTTTGCCAAAATCATATAAATAGTGATCATTGAAGTATAGTAGTGCATGCCTTCATCCACCAAACCTGCAAGCCTACAAGCTGACAAAAGACAAACAAAAGTGATTTCATTTGGCTCTACACCTTAACACATCTGTCCAAAATGTTTAAAGACCTTCCTTACCATGCCCAAGAAACCACATTTCCAAAGGGCATCTTGTTGAACACCCTCCAAGCATCCTCCATGCTCCCACATTTTGCACAAATGTCAACTAAGCTACTGCCCACAAAGACATTTCAATCACACCCACCTTGAATGATCTGGTCATGAGAACACCTACCCTCATCAAGTGCAATTACACTGGCAGATGCATTCAGTACCCCCACAAAAGTAACAGGGTCTAGCTGCACAGCAAGTCCTACATGGCGTTTGTTGAAATAGTTCCAGTGCTTCTGTCGTAGCCCACATTTCACATTTCCCAAAATCATGGCAGACCAAATGACCACATCTCAAGATGGCATCACTTGAAAACTCTCTGAGCATCCTCCATGCTCCCACATTTTGCATATATGTCAAGCATGCTATTCCCAACAAAGAGATCAGACTTGAGACCACTTTCAGTGATCTGCTCATGAACACTCTTGCCCTCTTCAAGTGCAATGACACTGGCCCATGCATTCAGCAAACCCACAAAAGTAACAGAGTTTGGTTGCACACCTTCCTGTTGCATTTGCCAAGTTCTGGTGCCTACTGCCCTTTGCCACACTTCACATTTCTCAATATCACAACAGTCCAAGTCACCAAATTTCGAGATGGCATCTTGTTGAAGATTCTCAAAGCATCCATCATGCTCCCATATTTTGCATACATGTCATACAGGCTATTCACCACAAAGACATGAATTTCAACCACGTTCAAAGATATCCTAATAAATGCACCTGCCCTCTTCAAGTGTGATGACGCCAGCCCATGCAGTCACCACCTAGGGCACAAAAGTAGCAGAGCTTGGTTGCACAACTTCCCTTTCCATTTTTTGAAAAAGTTCTGGTGCCTTCTGCCCTTGGCCACATTTTGCATTTCCCAATAAAATGAAATTCCAATTGACCACATCACCTGATGGCATCTTGCTGAACACCCTACCAACATCCTCCATGCTGGCTCAAAATCATTTGCCAATTGCTACAAACAAGCATAAAATACCTTGCTTCGCAGAATATACAAAACTATTAACTGCTAAAGCCACTCAGATGGAACTTTGTCACATGATATTTCAACAAACTCACAGTTTGCAAAGATTAGAGAGGAAGGGGGAATTCTCTTGTTATTCTACACAGGTATTTGGCATGCACCAAATTTCAAAAGAATCAAGTGCTGTCCATGCTATCATCCATGGCTGTCCTAGCAGCTGGCTGTTCTTTTCTCACAGTCTCACAGGCAGCAGGCTCACTCCTTCTAGCCAAAAGGATGTGTAGAGGTCAGTGAAGTTGAAACTGGATGTGATGTAAATGTGGGAAGATCTGCTTGAGGAGGGTGTGTGGGGTAACCAAACCCAATTGTGACCTCTCCTGGAGCATTTAGCATTGGAGTATTTGCTGCACCGTCACCAAACAACTTGACCTTGTACTCTTGTAGTTGCTGTGCTAGTGGCACACCTACAGGTCCATCCAGATGATTCAATTCCAGCGCATGAGAAGATTTCTTCTGACTTGAACTAGAATGCCACAAAGATAAAGACACAAAACTTGAAAGAAACCTAATTCCACCATTCCACACAGGGTGAGTTATCCCTTTGTCTTCACTCTGGAATGCACAAATGGGATCTGCATGGTTAGAATCTGATTGTTTCACCTGAAAAAGAAAACTAGGTGATGGTAAGACCAGATAATGTACACTCACTGCACACCAGGAACCATATCAAAGCCAATAGACAAAATACTTGATGGCAGGCAGTAGATTCAGCACCAAAAGGAAAATTGCCAATCGCATTCAATTTCTATTTCACCTAGAGTTTGAATTTAGCCTGGAACCCACCTAGGCATCCATGTACATCAAAATGGCAATTCCTGTGAAGTAGTTAGCAAGTGTGAGGCAGACCTGGTGTTAACTTGATGGATGGTCTGCGGTCTTCCACCCACTAATAACTCTGATGTAGTAGCCATCCATTACAGCACATCAAACATGTGATTTTACTACTGCCAGTGACCTGATTTCAACTTCACAGTCTCATTAATGACCTAATTAACCATGCCATAATAACACTAGAATCCTGCTACAATGGACAAAAATTCCAAATGATTTCAGCAATTGTTTTAGCAGCCCGGAATATTTTCAAAGTTGTGCAGACTGCCTGTTATAAGCTGGGAATAAGCTATTTGTACTACATTTACACATATAGGTCAACCAACTATTCCCCACAAAGACATCAGTCACGCAACCACTTTCAACCATATCCTTATGAACCTCTTCAAGTGCAACTTTGCTAGCACATGCATTCTGCACCCCCACAAAAGTAACAGAGTCTGGTCAGACACTGTCTTGTTGCATTTATTGAAATACTTCCAGTGCCTTCTGCCCCTGCCTGCATTCACATGTCCCAATATCATGGTACTCCACGAGACCACATCTCGAGATAACATTTGGTTGAACGTCCCTCTCCAAGCATCCTTGAGACTCCCACATTTTGCATTTATGTCCACCAAGCTACACCCCACAAAGACATCAGATTCACAACCTCTTTGAATGCTTAGAGTAATTAAGCTGCACTAACCTTCTCCATTAGCAAGAGAATTTTGTCACAGAGCATTGCATTTACTTACCTTCTCCAACCCATACCACTACTATCTCAATAGTGAAAAGGATGTGAAAAGGATTTCTGCCAAAGTTTTTACCATGGCAGGATAGCAACCAAGAGACAGCGAACAAGATCAACACCAACAAGAGCTATGGCTGCATTGACATGCGAATTCTGACAAGATTGATGTTCAATTACCTTCTTTGATTTGTGATCCCACCACTACAAAGGATCCAAAAAGAAATCACACCACAGTTTTTCTCTCTGACCTCCAAGGGGTTTGTCTTCCAATTCCTGTAATGGCAGAGCAACATCCAGAACTCCCCAGATAACCCATGCAACATCCCCATGATGCTTCCACATGGCTCCTTTCTCAGCCTCTGCATTTAGTGCTTAAGGGTGTTGGTGCGAGTAAACTAATCTTAGAGCTTTGGATTTCTGAGGTGCTTTTGTGCTCCAATTGTCAAGTGGACTTTATGTATGGCACGGAAAGCATTCTGCATCAGTAACGGCACTTGCAACTGACCAGACAAACATATTTGAATCCTATCCACTTTTAATGGTCTATTCATGCCTGCACACCAACCTGCTTCAAGTGCAAGGATGCTTGGCACATGATGCATTCAGCACCCGCACAAGAGTAACAAAGCTTGGTTGTGTACTTTTGTGTAAAACCCATTTGTTCAAAACAGTTCCAGCACCTTCTGCCTTGCATGCATTTCACACATGTCCCAAGTGACCCATTTTAAGATGGCATCTTGTTGAACACTCTCCAAGCATCCTCAATGCTCCCACATTTGCATACATGTCCACCAAGCTACTCCCCACAAAGACATCAAACCACAAGCACTTTGGCAGTGTTGTTCATGAACAAGCCTATCATCTTCAAGTGTTCCAAAACCAGCACATGCCTTAAATCACCTAGACAAAAGTGAATGCATTAGGACTCATTCCTTCTAGTTGCATTTTTTGGAAAAGTCGCATTACCTTCTTAGGTTGCCCATCCTTCAAATATTTTGTAAGCTTCTGATTCCATGCCAAAATGTTCAATTGCATTGTCTGCTGCCATTGTAGCCATCTCTTGTCGCACCCCTACTTTGGCCAAGTGTGGGGGTGAAGCCCAACACTTGGAAAAGTGGGAGATTTGGAGTCCTCCGGGACTCCCGAATGTTCAAAGCTCGACAGCAAGGGGAAAAACACCTCGAATTGGGGTGTTCTTGGTGTCATTGGAAAGGTCTTAAAACGTAGATATCGAAAATGCCCTCGCATTGGCAATTCGGCAATCTGCAACCCAAGTTGTGGGCAAAAGAAGGGCCAGAAGTCAAATTGGCAGTTTGACTCCCGACCACTAAAAGTCGGGAATCGACCTCATCCCGACGTCCGATTTAAGTGTGCGACATGGCGTTGGAAAGATCTCAACGAGGGCTACAAGTCCCAACACCCAAGGGTTCCCGAATGCTAAACTAATGACGCGCTCCTTGGTCCCAGGGTGAACCCACTTGAAGGTTCACCAAATGTCAAGTTGCGAAAGTTGGGATCGAAGGTCACGCTCCCGGCTTCCAACTCTAGAAAGGGGTACAGGGTCGAGTTGGGAGCCCCGGGATTAGACTAGGAAGAAGGACTAGAAGATCAAGCTTGAATCTGCATCCAAAAACCAACCACGAGAGGTTAGTTTAGCATTCGAGACACCCTTGGGTGTTGGAACTTGCCACGAGCACTTGGACACACAAGACTCACCACGGCCCGGACTCGGGAGTAAACCACCACCTTACTCCCTATACTATTCTCTGCAGCTCGCCGTGGAGACTACATCCAAATGGCACAAATTCCCGAGACTCCCGAAATGGAGTCCCGAAATTGTCCCGGCGGGACTCCCGGAACTTTGAACCACCATAACTCCCGACTGCAGAGTTGGATCGCGACGAGGTCTGAACCAAAGTTGTAGCCCTCGTCGAGATCTTTTCAACGCCATGTCGCACACTCAAATCGGACGTCGGGATGAGGTCGATTCCCGACTTTTAGTGGTCGGGAGTCAAATTGCCAATTTGACCTCTGGCCCTTCTTTTGCCCATAACTTGGGCTGCAGATCGCCGAATTGCCAATGCGAGGGCATTTTCGATATCTACGTTTTAAGACCTTTCCAATGACACCAAGAACACCCCAATTAGAGGTGTTTTTCCCCTTGCTGTCGAGCTCTAAACATTCGGGAGTCCCAGAGGACTCCAAATCTCCCACTTTTCCAAGTGTTGGGCTTCACCCCCACACTTGGCCAAAGTAGGGGTGCGACACTCTCCCCCACTAGAAGAAAAGGTCAATGTCCTCATTGACACTTAGAACTTTTTCACTTATACAATTGCAATTGCTTTCTTTTGGATCCTTGGCCATTTTGCCAATTTTTGTGGCTTAGACCTTGTCTCAAGTTAACTTAGGCGTCCCCAAGTTTCCAACACTTTCTTGACAAGTCCAAGAGGGTCTTGTAGGTCACCCTCATCCCATGCTTCGTCAAAAGAGGACTAAAACTATCCTAGTTTGACGAAGCTCCTCATTTGGGAAGAACTTTTCATGCTTCCCCTCATGAGGAACTTAAGTCAAGTCTACTCTTGACCTAAGTTATTTGACATGACTCCTTTCTCTATCTCGCGCCTTGGTCACAACAACCAAGTCTTGACTAAAAGATTTGCTTATCAAGGTACGAGAAAGAACACTCGGGTTTGCTAAACCCAAGTCCCAAACTACACTTAAAGTACGTGAGTGGGGTCATGACTTCCCACGTTGGCCACACTACCAACCAACCCTTCGGGATGCACTTAAAGCATGTGCATGTCCCCGCAAGTTCACCTTGCTTGCCTCTTCCCTTGGGGCCAAGTTTCCTCAACCCCAAAGTAGGAGTTCGATTTTGATTTGAGCTTACGCAAGAAAGTTCCATTTATCCATGCCACAACCCTATTTGCCTTAACAAATTTTTCATGATACAATCTCTTGGAAGTTTTAAAGCCCTTTTTATTTCACTTGCAACTTGATGTGGTACATTTTATGCAACTTTCCCCCTCTAAAATAAAGGTGATGTCCTCATCACGCTCTATGTCTTTTCTTTGCTGGTCTAATGTGGAATTCTTCTATGGCTTCTTGGGCATGTTCCATGTCGGATTCATTCACCCAAGAAGCCTCTATTGCATGGTAACCTTTCCATTATATCATCCATGGTATGTGCAATGGTAGTGCAAAACCAAATTAAACTAATTTTTTACAAATAAATACCCAAAGCAGTATTATGTTCCCCCCAATATCTATTTTTTTAATATTCATTTATTATCTTTTGGTATGAGTTGTAAAGCCTTGAGATACATACTAGCCTAAAACCTAAATCCTTTGATTTTGCCTACTATGGTATGAAGCTTACAAAACAATTTTTTTGGGGAGTTGCAAGGATCTAAAGAAATCATTGTCACCAAAAGAATTTCATTAGGGTTGAACATTGTTGTTTGTTGCCAACATTCATGTGTTCAAATGTTTTCAAACAACCTTGAAATTTTCAATGTTTGATTCATTTGTTTGATGTGTCTATTGTGGTGTGTTGGCAATTATATCTTTTACACATCCTAAAGAACCTAAAAGGTTTGCCCTTTTATGCTTTGTGTTTTTTTATAATTATCAACTTCATGTCACTTTGTTATACAGATCATGAATTAACAACATTTTATGCATGGGTGCTCCTCGTTTTGTGTTGGGTCATGTCCGAAACAAGTTGTCACATGAACATGGAGCTTGAGTGTAGAACTAGAATTTGGAGCTTAAAAAGAACATTACCTTAAAACATGGGAAATTCAAGCAATTCACCAACCCCAATGGATGAATGTTGGATGATTAAATATGGATGAATTATTTTATACATTCATCCTATGCATAGCTGAAACTTTCAACATATGGGCAAAACTTGAATTTACATTCTTGAAAGACATTAAAATATAAAACTAAGCAAATAGGTGTAACGAATTTTTGGTTTTGATATTCATAAGTTTCATAAACTAAGTTAATGTTGAAAGTATATGTTGTATTTATATGAAGACAACTCTAATGTATTAATCTGGCATTTAAATAAGTTTGAAAGTAATCCAATAAATATAGAATACCTTTCAACACAATTTAAAGCCCATAACCAATGTTATTAAGCATAATGAAATAATGTAAAAGCATTGTTTAAGCATTGTTGTTTAACATTGTCTCAGGACTTTTCATCCAATCCTATGCTACCACATAATTTTTTCAGGAATAATTGTGGTGACTCAAGAGGTTGCCATTGGCCTCTTTGCCCAATTTTACCCTAAACAATTTGTTTAGTGTTTATGAAAGGCAAATTCAACCTATGATTATAAAGCCAATGCAAATTTGTGAACATGAAAATTTTGCTTCCAAATTCCATTAACATGAAATGCCCAAGTAGTTTTTTATTACATGTTGATACGATACATGAACGATGAAAAAACAACATTTATTCCTTGCACCGCGACAATTATACCCAAGTTTAATCTCTCGTTCCAACAACTTTTTGACTTCATTACTACTTAATGTAGGTTGATTAATGAAATCATTTATCTTGTGATCACAATACATCCTAATTTTGTAAATGAAATACAAATGTTTGCAAGGGACACATTTTCTTCTTTTCTTCAAACTTGTCAACATAGACACAAAATCATGACAAGTGTAAACAAGGATCACCCCGATTGTCATTTCACATGTCGTAGACATGACACCACCATGAGATTTAATAAAGTAAACATGCCCATACTGGGAGCAAGAACATCCTTGACATGCAAAATAGAAGTCAAGTTTTTCCCAAATAACCATCTATTATCGTGGTCATTTCTAGGTGGAGCACGATGCACTACTTTGTTGTCACATTTTGAAATTAGAATGTCATCTAGATTTGGATTCCCAACCCCAAGTTATGTAGCATGTGCACACCTAGGAAGACGAAACCTAACTTCTTTGAAAGATGCAACCTCCATGTGTGTGAGTCTTGTATTAATGAAAATTCGTCACACATCTGGAACTTGAAGTTTTCGCTTCACAAAGTCACAAACATTGCCCTTGATACACATCAATCCTTGTCATTAAGGCAAAACCACATTGGTTTATACCTTGCTTTTTTATTTGTTGCAAGTTTGAACCACCCATAAAACATAGGGGTTGGGGTGCAAGATGAACATTTTGTTATTTTGGCCTCACACTACACCCTTCAAATTAGATGGCTGAATAATGCAGATGTGAATTTGCATTTATCCTTACAATGTGGAAGACCTCCTAGTTGCATGTGGTCTCAAAAATATTCAAGGCCTCTCGACCATGGCCACCTAACCTCAATTGAAATCCACGTTGGAAATGGAATTTAGAAGATCCATGTGCAAAGGTTTGTGGCACATTTCATCATTAATCATAAAGGACATATGTCAAATCATTAATCATAGTTTATCCATTGTGTAACTTTCTTTATTATTACAAATTATAATAATTGATATTATTATAATGTAAATAATAAAATATATTTTTATTTCCATTATTTTTCATCCTATCAATTGTTGACACATGTCACCACCTAAACTAGGTTTAAATGGCTAAATAAACCACCTAATCTACCTAGGTAGGCACCCAACCTAGGTAGTTTAATCAAGTATGGAATATTCGGTCAATATTCCATTGTTGACCACAACAATGTCATTTGTGAACTTTGATCGTTGGACCCCAAGGATGGATTGAACTCCTTTACCACCAAACCACCCCACTTGTTGTGTAAACAATATAATGTTTATTTTATTTATACCATACTTCATTTAAGCATTATACACAATCTCAAATTTCATAATTCATATTTTATTCATAAATTTCTTTCAATAATGTACACAAATTATATGTGTGTGTGTGTGTGTGTGTGTGTAAATTCATTTCAAAAGAACAATATTTGAATTTCTTTATTGAATAATATCTCAATGATCATTCTTTGGAAAAAAAAATCAAACACGTGATTTGTAAATGGAAAAACCTTTGTGGGTAGTATAAGAATAAATAAAATATATATTTCATATTTAAACCTTCATTTGATTTATGAATTTATATTATACAAATTTTCTTCCAATTTATCATAATTCTATTAATAACTTTTAATTTAAACATATGCATCCATAAAATTTTATCCACATAAAATATTTATAAATGGATCATAAATTGATTATAATATTATATATAATTTATGTTAGTCATATTAATTTTATTTATAAATTTAATTTAAATATCTTAATTATAACTTAAAATAATATTTAATAATTTGTTGAAATTATAAAATTTATTCAATTTTGCACTTATACTTTAATATAATTGTGTAATATTTATGTATATACATATAATATAATTTTTAAAACTTAAATTGGTGATAAAAAATAATCTAAAAATAAATTATATATTTACCACATCTGAAATTTCTATTTGATTTTTAAATTATAATATAAAATTTATTTTTAGTACATCATTTTTATCAGTAAAATTTATTTGATGCGTGATAATTAGTTTATTCATGTAAAATATTTAAAAATGGATCATATATCAAATGTATTGACATATATATATTATTAAATTTTTATATTACTTATATGTATAATTTAATCAAAATTAATTCTCTACATGTCATAATTCCTTATGTGTGAACTTATATTAATAATTATTTTTGAATCATTGTAAAGTAATTTTATGATCACATTATGTATGTAATGACACATCATTTGTCAACCACATTTGCATAATCATTCTTTAGTTATATTTGAAATTATTTTATTTGATATGATATATTGGACATGCATATCATTTTGTTATTAATCATGGATGTCGTATGGATGAAAATTTGTAATGAGAAAACATCAGCTTTATTGGTATCACGTTGTCTATTAATCAAATGCATCATTAATATATGATTACAACTGTTTACACGTAGGATTTGAAGTAATATCCTATTATTATAATAAATTATTAGTCATTTAGAACATTTAATCATTGATTTCTTAGTTGCAAAGGACCAAATGTTTTCTAATGCAATGTAAAAACAATTAATGCCCAACACCCCAACAATGTGAGGGCATCAATCCAAACCACAAAATGGAGGTTGAACCCACCTAAAGAAACAAGAAAAATGGTTTAATGATGAGCTAGGTGACTGATAGAACCACCAAAAGATCCTGCACCAAATAACTTTTCCAACATAGTTATGGTATTAATATCGAAATCAACATAATGTTGCAAAATATGTGGAGATGGGAACATTGTACGAAACAAATAGCTCAGGTGCTAGGCATAACACAATGAAAGCATCGCAAAAGCCATATGAAGATCTACAAGCATAAGGAAACCAAATATCGTCTTGAAATCTTCATGGAAAGCCTTAACCACAAACGACTCAACAAATGATGTGAACCCACTAGTGCACCCAAAATATGAAAACTTGAATTAGGAATAAGAAAGCTAGGAGGAAGTGATATAAAATGGTCCAACCCTTGAAGAGACTAAACTACACATTTCGTTAGTTACAATTAAAGCCCCTTTAATCTTACTAATAAAATCCTTGTTTATGTCAAAGATAAAGCTATAAATATAGCCAAATTTGTTATTGCCCTCTCTAATGTGGTTTCATGTGCATAATTAGACTTTTAAAAGTTGTATGTAAGGGTTCATTTTAAGCATATAATGTCAAAATGTCGTGACGTGTAGTGTCGTGACATACAGTGTCATAAGGATGTACATTCATAGGAAACTCTACTAAACAAAAAAGACTAAAACTAACCAAAGGTAGATTCTAATCAACCAAAAAGAAATGCACACACATACACAAATACATCATGCACAAGAAGAGGTTGAAATTCTCATGTATATTGAATAGAAGTGCAAAGAAAGAATGAAGTTGTTTGTAGACGGTGGCCGTGTAGTAACCACCGTGAGCATCTAGAAAATCCAAGTAGAATATCGAGGCAGCTTTCATACAAAGGAATTCTAGAAAAACTAAAGGAGAAGGGCAGAGCTTGGCCCTTTTATACAGCCACCAAAGTTGAAACCCTAAATACCTAATAACGTATAGTCACTTATGAGCGCACATTAACCTTACAAACGTACATTAACCCTCAAAAGACATGATGGGCATGCCCGTAGCCGGCCATCATGTATGAGGCCGTGCATATGGGCATGACAACTGTCGTGACGTGTAGTGTCGTGACATACAGTGTCGTAAGGATGTACATTCATAGGAAACTCTACTAAACAAAAAGACTAAAACTAACCAAAGGTAGATTCTAATCAACTAGAAATAAATGCACACACATACACAAATACATCATGCACAAGAAGAGGTTGAAATTCTCATGTATCCCCCCCCAGACCTGAGCTGGGAAAAGTGTGGCATTGTCTGAGTAGAAATCAAGGTGTTGTAGGAGAACATGATGAACAGTACCAATGTTAATAGGAACTTGAGTGAGCTCTGGTTTAAGGCAGAAAAGATGGTATCCACCATTGCAATTATCGCAAATCAACATTTGATCAGCATTGTCTGTCCTTTGACATACCTGACATGGGTAGTCAAGTGGAGGAATCCATGTCGACGTGATGATGGTAGGATCCAAATTCGGCAGGTGGCAAGGTGCACAATTTTTGGAGTGATCCCAAATTGTGCGTCCGTCAGCTCCTTACAATTCCAACACACCTGAAGGCCTGATCGCCTTAAGCCTCAAGATAGTGTGACCGGAAGAAGTGTCTAAAGTATCATTGGGTTGTTGCTGAAGATACACAAAATCACCAACATCAAATTGTCTCACCTTAGGTTTGTAACTGCCACCACGTGTGTGTGCATATCGTAAGGTGTATCGATGTTGTGCAATGGACAAGTTCTCCATGGCCATGGGCATAACCTTCCTAAATAGGGCTGCCCTTTCTGCGATGACCTTAGCCCAAGTGGTTGGAGAATCCAAGTCCACAACTTGGTCCATTTGAGCAACAATGGAAGATGGTGGAATGGGATGTTTCCCAAAAAGTAGAAAGTAAGGAGAGAAATGAGACAAAAAGGCGTGTTTGGACATCCTATAACCCATGGCAATGTAAGGGAGGGCCAGGTCCCAATCCTCTTTGTTCCTAGTGAAGCAAATCTTCCAAAGTCCTTTCTTGCATGTTTGAACCATCCTCTCTACAAGGCCATCAGCTTGGGGATGATCTCTTGAAGTCCGCCGATGGTCAATGAGAGCATGGTCAAGTAGGTCTTGGAATTCTCCTCTAAATTTTGATCCTTGATCAGTAAGGCACTCAGCACAAGCCCCAAACCTACTTAAGACTTATTGTAAGAAAGCCTGGCTGGTGCTATGTGATGATTTGTTTGGTAGTGCAACAAGCTCCACCCACTTTGAAAAATGCTTAATCATAATCATGATGTAGACATTACCCCTGGAGGTTTGTGGTAATTCTTTAGCTAAATCACATGACCAGCGATAGAACATGCCTTGAATAGGGAGTGGAGAAAGTGTGAGCTGTCGAGAGGAGAAAGAAGTTCTCACTCTATCACATTGTTCACACCTAGCAATGATGTTTCGGACTTGAGCAGACATACCTCTCCAATGGTAATGAGGAGCGAAAAGGCTATAAGTACATTTAACTCCAAAATGTCCAAGCTCCGAATGTACCTTCTGAATAAGACCAGGTCGTTCATGTGGTGGTGGAACCATTCTGTCGCCTTGTGGTAAGCATCAGACAAGGTGATTGTCTCTCCATGAGTAGTGTTTGGATCGTTGTTGTATGCGATCCCGCTGACTTGATGTAACTTGGGGAAGGTATTCCCCATGTTGAAGAAACCCAAGAGTGTCCAAGTCCTCCCATATATCCAGAATGGGATGCTCAACTAGGTTACATTGCAGTAGTGCAAGATAACTAAAAGCCTCAGATACATGTATTGTTGGGATCTAGTCAAAATCTTGCCTGGCTTCTGAAAAATCTTCAGAGGTAGTGAGGGGTCTTCGTGACATGGTATTCGCATTCTGATGTGTAATACCAGGTCGGTGAATAACCTTGAACTCATACTCTTGAAGTATAAGCGCCCAACGAGCTAACTTACTAATAAGCTTATCGTTGGTCATCAACCACTTGATAGGCTGGTGGTCCGTATACAAAGTGAAATTGGTGCCATAAAGATAGGGCCTAAAATGTATGACAACCCATACAACAGCAAGACATTCCCCTTCGTATGAAGAATAGTTGTTTTCAGCCTTGTTGTTGCTTCGGGATGCATAGGCAATAACATATTCCTTGCCTTCCTCATCAAGTTGGCCCAGAATAGCACCAATACCAAGAACACTCCAATCAATGTGTAGAATGAAAACCTTGCTGAAATCAGGTCTTCTTAGAATGGGGAACTCTGAAAGCTTTTCCTTGAGTGTTGTGAAAGCTTCCTGAGCCTCTTCATTCCACGTCCAAGCAACATCCTTTTTTAACAATGCATAAAGAGGATGAGCAATAGTACTGAAGTCTTGGACATAAATTATGTAGTAATTACATAGTCCGATGAAGCTCCTCAAAGTGTGAACATCAGTAGGATTGGGCATTTCCAAAATGGCTACTACTTTGGCCCAA
This sequence comes from Sphagnum contortum, assembly GCA_963920785.1. Classification (NCBI taxonomy): domain Eukaryota; kingdom Viridiplantae; phylum Streptophyta; class Sphagnopsida; order Sphagnales; family Sphagnaceae; genus Sphagnum; species Sphagnum contortum. The sequence continues at coordinate 12,437,576 of OY987282.1, forward strand.
TGAGCCATAATACCATTTGGTAGAATTCTATGTCCAAGATAGACCACTGAGGTGACAACAAACTCACACTTCTTAGGATGGATCTTCATGTTGACTTCGTGGAGCCTCTTGAATAACTCTTCAAGATGAGCCAAGTGCTGCGGGAGTCCTTTACTATGCACTAGGACGTCATCTATGTAGCACTTCAGGAAATCTGCCCCTTCGAGAACCTAGTCCATGACTCGTTGAAAGAAGACAGGTGCATTCTTCAATCCAAAAGGCATCACAAGCCATTCCCACAACTTGTTGCTTCCATGGAATGTTGTTTTCTTGCGATCCTTCGCAGCGAGCATAATTTAGTTGAAGCCTTGCCTCAAGTCTACAATTGTGAAAATGTTTGAATCTCCAATGCTATCAAACAGTTCTTCAGGGATGGGCATGGGGTACCTGTCTTGAAGTGTAACCAGGTTCAAAGGCCTATAATCCCCACACATCCTTTTCTCGGTCCACAATCCAGCTGAATCCTTTTTTGCTGGCATTATTGTAGCGGCCGCAAATCAGAACTTGATGGTTGAATGAGACCAGCCTCATGGAGCTCTTTACATCTTTCATCTACCAATTCCCACTCATGTTTACTCAACCTATGCCTCCTCCGATAGATGGGTGTTTCATCTGTAAGGTCTATAGAGAACTGCATGGTCTTACACCTACCTAAGTCTTTCATTGAGAATGCGAACACATTCTCATACTTAATTAGCAAGTCTGTGACCTGGTCTCTCTCCTTCTTGGTGAGTTGGTTCCCCATAACGAAAAGGTAGTTGGAAACACATGGAATGGAGTTGGAAAATGTGTTTGAAGAACGTGGTGTATTGGGTTCTCCACTATCCAACTGTGTAGATTCGTAGAAAGTTGTAATTGTTTCTCTAGAAGTTGATGTACCTCCAGGTGTATTAGACACAACTTGAGTCAAATTACATGGTACCTCCTCCCCCCCAACACTAAGAGTGAAATGTAGAGTGTTGAAGATAGGCAAGTGTACTTGGTCAGGGTGCCATGCGGCTGCATTGCTAGAACTGCAAGTTGATGGAATCAGTGTTGGTGTTGTGTACATTTGAAAGAGTACACAAGTTACCAACAACCAGGTAAGGGAGTTCAAGTCCATGCCTCTCCCTAGTAGAGCATTACGCTCCAACCTAGTCACCTTAGTGTGACTAGTAGTGCCAGCTTGGAACCCCATAGCCCTTTCTCTTTCTTCTGGGCTTGGTTCATCCCAAGTGGTTGAAGCATGACAATACACCAGGCCTGGCCCGTCTCCCTGAAAGGCATGTGCTCCTGGGAAGGAGACAAAGGTGGGCCAAGCACCTCTTGGTTTTCCTATTGTGTTTGCAGGAAACCAAGGAGGTTTTTCTTGCCTTGTAACTGGTTGGCAAGAACTTTGATCATCCAATATGTGAGAAACCTGCAAGTTCGGGTCTCTGATAGTGTATTTCAGAGCTAGTTGCAGAACTGAGAGTGGTGCCAAGTTGGTACACCAATTGTGCAGCCGGTGCACATAAGAACCGCATTGTGCTACATCAAGTAAGAACGGCTCTCCAAGGTAATGCCTAACCAGTGTATAGTGTTTTTGGACTTTTTCCCTTTGGTCAAACTGAGAAGGGGTGTTCTCAATTACATAACCAAGCGAAGGAGAAATGGATTGAGCCAAGGTGATCAATCGTACCATGTCCGTGAAGAGACCAAATCTTGTGTCACTCAAGCCTTTTCCAAATCCAGCCGCAGAAAATCCTTGACACTCCCAACCTGAAATGATGAGGTCCACGGGGCCAAGCAATTCCATATGCTTCTTCTAAATTAATTGTATGTCAGAGGGCAAGAAAGTGAAATTGGCCTTCCATGCGGTGGTTGCAAACTGTTGTGGAAATCTGGTTGTGAGTTCCATCATTCTCGATGCCGCCACTTGCCTTGCAATAAGATCAATGTCTACGTAGAAATACCTCTAAACCACCATCCCTGACTGTAATAGGGCTTCGAGACCTGTACCAATACCACCAAAGAGCTCTAGTAATGTAATCCCTTCCTTAGGTGGTGTCCAGATGATTAGCTGACGAAGTAATGGCTTAATCGGTTCGCCATGGCTCTCCATGTTCTCAAAACTAGACAAAGCCTTGATCAAGGGTTCGTGAGTTGCTTTGAACCTCTGTAAAACCTCTGGTCTGTGTTGAATGTCAACAGGAATCACCCTTAAGCTTTCAGTAGCTTGGGCATACGCTATCTCCTCCTCATCTCCCTTTATCCATTCGTGGTTAGCTTGTTGGATGTAGGAAATGGTGTGTGCTTCCTTGAGCATACAATGGTGAGCCATAGGACTATGGTTCCCATGTAAATCAAAGGGTATGTATCCCAGGTGGTGGCCATTAGTCTCCCAATCCACTCGGTAGTACGCATGTTCAAACCAGTTGTCAATTGTGAAACCTGGTGGAAACAAGGCCTCTTGCCCAATGAGCACATCATAACTGGTGGCATTGGTGACTAAACATCTGACCTGTAAGCAAAGCTCCTGATCTGTACCTTCATTTGTTAACAAATAGGAGATCTACTCAAGTGCAAACATAAATCTTTATTGAAAGGAAACTACAACATAATGTTCACAACATAAAACACAACATCAAGAACTCTCCAAGGTTCTTGTCACAAGAAATACAGAAACTTGTGTAATGAAGAAAAGAGAGGCAAACCATCAACACCAAGGTATTTAACTAAAAAACCAAACCACAAATAACCGAACTAAAATAAGTAACGAAAGTAATTCAACCTTGTGAAAGTAACCTAGTTACTTTCATACTTTAGTAACTAATGAAACCTAACTAGTTGAGCTTGAATTCTCAACACTCCCCTTCAAGCTCAAATCCACTTCTAGTACACCAAGCATTTTTCTAAACTTCTTTAGCTTGTCTGTACCTAAAGCCTTTGTGAAAATGTCAGCAACTTGATCTTCGGTATTGACATGAATGAGGTCAATTTCTTTTGCTAGAACTTTTTCTCTAATAAAGTGGTAGTGCACCTCAATGTGCTTTGTCCTAGCATGATAGACCGGGTTGTTAGCAAGTAGTATGCTACTAATGTTATCATAATAAATGACAACAGGAGCATCCACTGACTGTCCCAAATCTGAGAGTAGTTTTTGTGACCAAACTATTTCACATGCAGCAATTGCTGCACCTCTGTATTCGGTTTTCGTGCTTGATAATGCAACTGTTGGTTGTTTCTTGCTGATCCAACTAACAACACCACTTCCGAAAGAAAACATGAAACCACTAGTTGATCTTCTATCTGAAACATTGCCAGCCCAATCAGCATCCATGTATCCATGTACTTGTAACTGGCTTTTGGCTTCATAAAAAATTCCACACTACAAGGTATGTTTTATGTACCTCAATATGCGCCTCACTGCATCCAAATGTGGCTTTCGTGGTGTTTGCATGAATTGACTCACCACTCCAACTGCATAACTCAAATCTGGCCTTGTGATGGTCATGTAAATCAAACTCCCCACTATGCGTCTGTACATAGTGGTATCCTCCACGAGGTCTCTTTCATTTGCACTCAACTTCACATTTTGCTCCAATGGAATTGAAATGGGTTTGTAACCCGTCATTCCATATTCGGACAATTTGTTCAAGGCATATTGCCTTTGTAGTAACCATATCCCTTTCGGGGAATGGATTATCTCAATGCCGAGGAAATAACGCAACTCTCCCAAATCCTTCATCTCAAACTTTTGCTTCAAAAGCTTCTTCAAATCACAGATGTCTGCATCACTATCTCCTGTGATTATCAAGTCATCAACATAGATGACTATGACTACAATCCCATGATCTGTCTTTTTCACATATAGTGAAAAATTTGCATTGGATGATTGAAATCCACTTGTGATAAGATATTGACCTATCTTGTCTGACCAAGCTCTAGGTGCTTGCTTCAAGCCATACAAAGCTTTCGTCAACTTACAAACCAAATTAGGATGTGTTTGGTCCACATAACCTGGTGGTTGTTCCATGTACACTTCTTCCTGTAAATCTCCATGAAGAAAAGCATTCTTTACATCCATTTGATGTAAAGACCATCCTTTTGCTGCTGCCATAGCAATGATTGCTCTTATAGTTGTCATTTTGGCAACTGGACTATAGGTCTCCTCATAGTCTATGCCATACGTTTGGGCATAACCTTTGGCAACCAATCTTGCTTTGTATCTACTCATAGATCCATCTGCATTGTGTTTGACTTTGTACACCCATTTGCACCCAATTGCTTTCTTGTCTTTTGGTAAAGCTACCAATTCCCAAGTAGCATTCGCATCCAAAGCCGCCATCTCTTCATCCATGGCATTGTCCCACTTAGGATTTCCAACTGCTTGTTCAAAACAAGTGGGTTCAACCTCTTGGATAACTCTCACCATGTATGCGTAATGATGAACTACAAAGCCATCATATGTGAGTCTTTGTATAGGGTACTTGACTCGTGTGGATCTTCGTACTCCAATGTTGTTGTCAGGTGTTTTCAAAGCTTTCTTGACCATCCGAACTCTAGGAGTAGTAACTGAGGTGATTCTTGATTCTTCACCCTCACTCTTTTCTGACTCATTTGATTCACCATCTACATGAGAATTTCTAGATGATGTTTGTGAACTACCATGTACAATGTTTGAAGATCTTAATCTTCCTTTCCATGGAGTGCTACTAGACCCACTAATTGAAGATTCTTGTGGTCCACTGATTAATTGTGATTCTTGTTCCAAATTTGATGAAACATCACCATTTCTAGCTTCTCCATCTTCTGCTACCTTCAATGGTGAGTATTAACTAGCCATCTCATCAAACACAACATCTCTACTCACTTGCAACTTCCGAGTGGAAGGGCTGAAACATCTATATCCCTTTTGTTCTGAGGAGTATCCAATGAAGATACATTTATCAGCTTTTGGGTCTAATTTTGATCTCTTCTCATCAGGAACATGCACGTATGCAATGCAACCAAACACTCTGAGGTGTGAAACATCGGGTTTCTTGCCTGTGAATTTTTCTTCAGGTGTCATGCCATGAACTACCGCTGTGGGTGTTCGATTCATGATGTAGACTGCAGTTGCTACCGCTTCAGCCCAAAAGTAATTTGGCAAATTCTTCTCATTCAACATGGCACGTGCTATTTCTACAATGTGCCTATTTTTCCTTTCAGCAACTGAATTCTGCTGTGGGGAATAATTACATGAGTACTTCCTTTGAATTCCATGCTCCTTCAAGTACTCATTGAATTCATTTGAAAAATACTCTCCCCCTCCATCGGACCTTAGGCACTTGATGCTCACACCTTTCTCCTTCTCCACCATTGCTTTGAAATTCAAAAAATGTTGAAACACTTCACCTTTGTGTTTCATGAAGTAGACCCACACCTTCCTTGTGTGGTCATCAATGAAACTCACATAATACTTGCATCTTCCAATAGATTCTGTCTTCTTGGTCCACACATCTGAGTGGATCATTTCCAAAGGTTTGGAACTTACATGAATTGTTTGAGCTGGGAAAGGATGCCTAGCTTACTTCCCCAATTGGCATGCTTCACAAACCTCTGACATCACCTTTTCTGCTCCAAATTTGGGAAAACCTCCAACAAATTTTTGTTTCTCCATGAGCTTAAGACGTTGGAGATTAACATGGCCAACTCGCTTGTGCTAAATTCCAATGTCTCTAGCTCCTTTTCCATGTGTGAATAACATGGAATTCACCTCAGGCATGTTCACATCCAAGGTGAACATTCGTCCATTCCTTTCCCCTTTTGCAATCAATTTGCCTTGGTTCTTCATGTCTTCCACAAAACATCTATTTGGGTTGAATGTCACCTGTAAACCTTGTTCCACCATCTGACCTACGGAAACCAAATTTTTTGTTATGGTTGGAACATGAAGTACATCTTTGAGGTATTTTGTTTGCCCATCTTCCATGGACAATGGCACCTTGCCAATTTGTGTGATGGGATGTGTAGTGTCATCACCAGTTTGCACAAACCCTGGTGTCTTCAAATCCTTTGCTTCTCTAAACCATTCTCCATGGCTAGTCATGTGGTTTGAAGCTCCAGAATCCACATACCAGACATTATTGTCTGATACACCTCCTATCATTGAATTTGCCATGTGCTGCATCACAAACAATTGCTCATCACCTTGATTGTTAGTTGATGCATAATTCCCTTGTTGCAACTTTCCATTTCATGCATCATGCTCCCTTTGATAACAGTTCTTTGCCATGTGCCCAGGTTTCCCATAGTAGTAGCAATTTGAATCGCTATTTGGTTGTTGACCTCAATGACTTCCACCACGACCTCCATGACTTCCTCGACTTCCTCTTCCTCCAAAGTTTCCTCGTCCATCTCCATGAGCTTGACCTTCATGTTGTTGATGTCCACCATGCGAGCTTCTGGGTCGACCTCGAAATGAGGTTTTACCACCTCTGCCTCTACCTCTATTGGTATTTGAGTAAAAAACACTTTCTTGTGATCCTCCATTGGATGAAGTACCAACAATTCTCATCTCTTCACTTATAAGTAGTGTTATTAAGTCTTAGAAGTTGGGAAATGTTTCTCGAACACACTTTTGTATGAAGGTCTTGATAAGGTATTTGCGCTTCCCAATCTTCAAACTCCTTCCTTCAAGTTCTCCCAAGTTGTATTTGCTCCACATCAAAACTTTGCTTTGATGTCTTCTCAAAATAAACTTCTGTCATAGCAACTTTGCAAAGATACATTGCTCACATATGACCTTGGAATGATCTAAAATTTTGATGAAACATGAAAAACTATGTCTACTACCTTCTCTCAAAATTTCAGCTCATTTAACTTCATAAAGTGAGAGATCTTGCTACTTTCGTGAAGTCACCTCAAACTGGGACTTGAACACAAAATGACTTACAACTCGCTCTTTGCAACTCCAAAATCCTTGAGATTTTGGGAGACACATAAGATATATGTCTTCTATATTTGCTCAAAATTTCAGCTCTATTGATGATGATTACAAAGAGATATCACTTTCAAAAGAAACTGACTTCAAAATTGAGACTGAAACTTCAGATGCTTGGATCTCTCTCAATACAAATCCAAATGACATGAAATTTCTGTCACACATATATTCTTATATGATCTATAAGATCCCAAAGTTACAGATCCAAAAAAGCTCAAAAAAAGGAGATATGACCAAAAAACCAGATCTGGCACAGAGTTTTCAAAAACTCATAACTCTCACAAAACATATCGTTTTCTTTTGAAAATTTGAGAATAGAAACGTCCTATAGTCTTCTACAACCTCTCTAAGTTTCACTCCAAGATCTTTTCACAATAGCTCTAGATCTAGCTTTAAAGATCTGACTTCCACAACTTTGATATGTTGATCTCCTCTCACCTCTTTTCTTTTCTTTTCTTTCTCTTCACATTCTTTCCTTTCCCCGTTTTTCTTTTGCACTTCACAAATTCCTATGATATTACTAGAGACTCTCAAGCTCTAGTTCTAGAGACTTTCTAGCTCTAGATCTCTTTCAACTTTCTCACCAAACAACCTAAGCTCTGATACTATGTTAACAAATAGGAGATCTACTCAAGTGCAAACATAAATCTTTATTGAAAGGAAACTACAACATAATGCTCACATCACAAAACACAACATCAAGAACTCTCCAAGGTTCTTGTCACAAGAAATACACAAACTTGTGTAATGAAGAAAAGAGAGGCAAACCATCAACACCAAGGTATTTAACTAAAAGACCAAACCACAAATAACCAAACTAAAATAAGTAACGAAAGTAATTCAACCTTGTGAAAGTAACCTAGTTACTTTCGTACTCCAGTAACTAATGAAACCTAACTAGTTGAGCTTGAATTCTCAACATCATTGAACTTAATTGCAATCAAATTCGAGCTTTCCCCAAGTACTTCCTCTACGCTCCCACTAGCGATGCGAATCTGCCACATAGATTTCCGTAGTTTGGAGTCAAACATGCCCAACTTCTTGGCGAATTGAACTCCAAGAATCACTGGTTGGGCACTTGTGTCCAGAAGTACCACTCTGGGTGTATGTCCTCCCACTTGGATTGCTGACCCAATATTGTCGACAATGGCAACTCCGGTGGAGATGGAAGTTCTCTCAATAAGCACCACCTTTGGAAATGAGTGAGAGACTTTGTGGAGAGAATGGCTATCCACAACACCTTTGCTAAGTAACAAATCCACAAGTGAGGTGTTCTGAATTCCCTTCTGATATGTGAATATAGAATCAGAGGTAGGAAAGCCCACTAGTTTAACCATGTTAGAACTAGTGACCAGATTATGAATGCCATCTGTAACACGTGAACCAATTGAATGTCTTTCCAAGGTGTTGGATGGGACCTCTGTAGCATGTGGATCAGGGATTGGTAGAGGACCTGATGTAGTGTTCAAGGTATCCTCTAAGATTGCAATTATGTCCTTGGTGCTTAGTTTCAAATCTTGAAAACTAAACAATGATGTACTCACAAGCTTTTGCGCCACTTCATGCATTTGAAGTTGGCATTCCATAAGCTGATCATTGGAAAATTGTGTGTTTTCCTGATGTACATGTACTCCTGGGACACAAGAATTTGATGCCCTAACAACTTGTGGTGTAGTAGTCTCCTCCTCCCTTGCCAACAAGGTGCGTTCTTCTTCCATGTTGAGAGAACGAAAAGATTGTGGCATGATTGCTCGAGCTCCTCTAGCCCTGGTAATAGGACTTGAACCAGATGCGAGTCCATCAGTCTGAATTACTTACCTAGTAGCAGAAACTCTGGGTGCCACACTAGCTTCTTGTGCCGCGACATAGGAAGGGCAAAAAGAAGTAGCAAAATCTGGTGTGAGACTAGAATTGTGTGGAGTTGAAAGAACATACTCCCCAACCATGGCATCGTGTGGAAGGCCATAGAACGACCTAGGAGGTTCCTCTTGTGATCCTGAACCTTGTATAGGTTGGGCATGACTAGCTGGTTGGGAGGACTTGCCTTTTAGATTAGCAAGTTGAGCCCTCAATGATTCGAGTTCATTTTGTAAAGTCTGAACTTGAATTGCATGGGCTTGAAGCACCTCCCTTTTGTCAGCATTGTGTTCCTTCTTCTTAGCATTCTTGTTGGGATTACCCTTGGTGGGCAAAGCCCGAGTGGAAGGCTGAGGTGCCTTGGCTTTTGGTTGAGGGACAACGGAAGATGCTGGCAGATTTTGCCGTTGTAATCAGAGTTGCTTTCGCTTTGGAAACTTGGCAAAACAGACAAATTCCTGATGTCCCTCTTTCCCACAATAATCACAAAAGAGATCCTCAGAAGGAATGTTGCACTCACTAGCCTTGTGGGCAGGATTGCCACAGTAGTTGCAAGAAGGTAGGATGGGTGTAACCGAGTGCACCGCTTTAGTCCTTGAAGAAGAATGTGATGATCTAATTGGCGCAATTGGTGTAGGTTGAGGCCTTGAACGTGATGGAGGCCTCATAGTATTGGCCTCATAGTGTGCATGAGCCAATTCCAGCTTTTCGGAAATGTTGTACACATCCAACAAAGTGTATGAGTCTCCAAATTCTGCAAAGACCCGTTGCAAAACCTGCGCATGGAGTGTTGGAATACCTTCCAACGAACGAAGATACCGGTGGGCAGCTTCCAAGTTGGTGATGCTCTGGGTATCCTCTTTGAGTTTGAGAAGCCTCATGTAGAGCATCTTGAGGGTTTCATCCTTTTGCTGAAAGAAGGTGGCGAGTTGTAAAATTTTTTCAAAACTTTTGACTGGAAATTCCAGCTCAAGAATTCGGAAGAATTCCCCCACTAGATCAACAAAAGTTGGCGCATTAGTGGTGGGAGGAATGTTTGTAGTAGTAGCAATGAATTGTTGAGGAGAAAGGTTTACTGAGGTAGGTATTGGGTCTGGATTATTCGGCACAGTCCCGTGATGTGCAATTGCAGCTTGCAATGCAACTTGAGAGGCGTTGGCAATGGCTATGGCGTAAGCTGGATTGGGAATCTAGGTGACGCCCAAAATCCTTGCAGAATGTTGCTCGTAGACATCCAATGCCTCGTAGTGCACATAACGAGCCAATTGTTTGAATGCAAATGCCTTGGTGTAATTTGCGCCATACTTGAGCTCCAATTCACAAACCACAGTTGAGAAAGTTGCCTTGAACTCCCTCAAAGAAATGGTACCTAGCCTTCCGCTGAACTTCTCAATTCTCCCAGAAGAACTATTGACCTCCATGGTGTATATGGGTGTTGAAGTCACAGCTTACAACGAAGTATATGGTGATGGTGTGAAAGCAGGTGTAATAGTAGGTGTACCTCACTGATTAACCCCTCCAAATGGGCTCTGGTGTGTCGTTGATGTAATGTAACCCAAACCTGAATTCCTAATAGGAGTTGTATTAGATGATGATGGTGCTGTGGATGCTTGGTTGTCGCAACCCTAACTTGGCCAAGTGTGGGGGTGAAGTCCAACACTTGGAAAAGTTGGGAGTTGGAGTTCTCCGGGATTCCTGAATGTTCAGAGCTCGACAGCAAGGGTCAAAACACGTCACATCGGGGTGTTCTTAATGTCATTGGAAAGGTCTTGAAACGTAGATATCGAAAATGCCCTCGCATTGGCAATTCGGCGATCTGCAGCCCAAGTTATGGGCAAAAGAAGGGCCGGAGGTCAAACTGGCAATTTGACTCCCGACCACTAAAAGTCGGGAATCGACCTCATCCCGACGTCCGATTTGAGTGTGCGACATGGCGTTGAAAAGATCTCGACGAGGGCTACAACTTTGGTTTAGACCTCGTTGCGATCGAATTCTGTAGTCGGGAGTTATGGCGATTCAAAGTTCTGAGAGTCCCGCCGGGACAATTTCGGGACTCCATTTCGGGAGTCTCGGGAATTTGTGCCATTTGGATGTAGTCTCCACGGTGAGCTGCAGAGAATAGTATAGGGAGTAAGGTGGTGGCTTACTCCCGAGTCCGGGCCGTGGTGAGTCTTGTGTGTCCAAGTGCCTGTGGCAAGTCCCAACACCCAAGGGTGTCCCGAATGCTAAACTAACCTCCCGTGGTTGGTTTTTGGATGCAGATTCAAGCTTAATCTTCTAATCCCTCTTCCTAGTCTAATCTCGGGGCTCCCAACTCGACCCTGTACCCCTTTCTAAAGTTGGAAGCCGAGAGCGTGCCCTTCGGTCCCAACTTCCATAACTTGACATTCGGTGAACCCTCAAGTGGGTTCACCCCGGGACCAAGGAGCGCATCATTGGTGGTACCGTCGTGAGGATCGTGAACTCAAAGATATTGGTTCAAAGGGTTGAGTGTTACTTTGTAACTGATACTTTGACTCTGGATGAGTAATGGTACTTTCATCATCCGAGGACATGGTGTTGTCCCATGCCCCAAAATTTTGTACTAATATAATCCTTCAATTACAAAATTTTAACACAATGTATGGTTTGAATCTCCCTAATCGCAGGCAAGTAGTACGGCAGAATGCAACAAGATAAGCTATAAGGCACAAGACCATAAGATGCACGACCATAATGTATAGAACACAGGACTGCAATATGGTATTACGTAGGACGTGAAGGCGGCAAGACGTGGGGCATAAGACGTCTAGGCGACAAGACGTGGGCACAGGACGTCAAGTCGACAAGACAACAGGGCACAGGACGGCAAGGCGCAAGACGATGACCTCAACAGTGACGTAGGCAGGACGCAAGACGATGACATCAGCAGTGACGCATGCAGGACGTAAGATGATGATGTCAATAGTGACGTAGACAGGACGTAGGACGATGATGTCAGTATTGACGCATGCAGGACGCAAGACGATGACATCAACAGTGACGCAGGCAGGACGTAGGACAGTCCAACAATAATCGGACGGAAGTTCGACGGACGGACGTCGAACGAGCGGAGGTTGTAGCGATGGCAGCGTTAGCGCTTGCGCATTACTCTTGCTACGGCATTGCTACAACGCGGCTGTTGCTGCACTCGTGTTGCTGCGACGGTGTTGTTACAACGCTCATGTTGTTGCGGTGCTGCTATAACGCGAAGGTTGCTGCGGCGCTGTTGGTGCAACATGCTGCAGATGCTACTGCAGTTGTTGTTGCAACAATGCTGCTACGACTGTTGCTGCGGCTGCGGCTGTTGTTACAACAGTGTTGCTACGGCTGCGGCTGCTGCTGCGGTTGTTGTTGCAAGAGTTCTGTTGTAGTTGTGCTGTTGCGGCTATAGGCTAAATTTTTATTTTTTTTTATGAAGTTGAGCGACTCTTGGCAAGTTCAAGAGTCTTCAACCTCTTGCTGTAGGTGTGAGAAAGAGAGAATAAGAAAGAGAAAGAAAGAAAGAGATTTGAAAGAGAAAAAAAGAGCCAGAAAGAGAAAGAAAGAAAGAACTTTGAAACCTGTTTGGTCTAGCTCTTCTCAGCTGTTGGTTCTCCTCCTCCAATCCTAGTGCTGTTGGTTGGTTCTCAATAACACAAGCTCCGTTCATTAAGCTCCCTCCGGTAGCACTAGCAGAACAACAACAATAGTAAAAAGAAATTCAAAAACTCAAAACTAAAAGAAATTTGTTGTTTTCAACATTAAACAACAACGAAGAGTTTTTCTAGAATTGAATAGAAGTGCAAAGAAAGAATGAAGTTGTTTGTAGACGATGGCCGTGTAGTAACCACCGTGAGCATCTAGAAAATCCAAGTAGAATATCGAGGCAGCTCTCATACAAAGGAATTCTAAAAAAACTAAAGGAGAAGGGCAAAGCTTGGCCCTTTTATACAGCCACCAAAGCTAAAACCCTAAATACCTAATAGCGTATAATCATTTATGAACGCACATTAACCCTACAAACGTACATTAACCCTCAAAAGACATGATGGGCATGCCCGTAGCCGGCCATCATGTATGAGGCCATGCATACGGGCATGACAAAAAGCCCGTCAATATGCAATAACAAATGACAAGGTTTGTGTTGATATGAAAGAAATATCTTTTAAAAAGGCATAATCATTTTTGCAAAAACCCATCACTTTGATTTAAAAGTTCAAGATAGGTAGGTAGGAATGGGACCTTGCATGTGTTGGGAGTGGTTTGTGAAAATTGAAATTGAAATCGAAATTTATGGTCAAGATTTTGATTTGCATCAAAAGTGATTTTGTTTTAAGAGATTTTGAAATATTCTATTTCCATCAACTTATCTTACGGTCAACAATCACTACATTTGCAAGGTAGGGTTCCTAATGGACCTACATGGGTCATAGCTCGAATAATCATTGAAATTTTTGAGTCATGTCGTTCAACAATACATTTTGAATTAGCAAGAGGGTTATTAGTTTTTATTTGATGCTTTAAACATTGCCATTGCCACCTCTTTGAAACTTTGTGGGAGTATGACCATAGGGCAATAACTAGGGTCCAACATTAATGTTAGTGTGGAAATCTATTTTCATGTTTTTTCCACTACAATAAAATAAATATCAGATCCTCAACAAATGCATTAATGCAACAATACAAAGATTATTTAATTCTAAGAAAACCTTCAATCATTTCTTAATGTGAAACAAGAGCCTCAAACAAGGAATCATTAAGCACAATTACTACAAAGTGAATTTGTATGTCTTGGATTCAAAAAATGATACACCTTCACCCAACATACAAATGAAAACCTTGTTGTCATAGAGTTTAATCACAACCTTGATTTTTTCAAGCCCAATGTATTTTTTGATGCATTGCATTCCCTTATACTATCACTAATGTTGGACCCCTAACATCTTTATTCATGAAGTTGTTGCATCCTTGAGCTCATTCACAATTCCAAAATGTACGGAAAGACCAAAAAAAATCAGAAGCTATCTTTAGATCCTAAGTTTGCCATATTCACAAAACCACCCCATAATTAGAAGAACAAAACTATTGTCTGTAAAACTCAGCTTGCTTGCTTTGAAGCCATCACAAACCTCTTTAAATCCATCTCCATGATCAATAGCAACTACCCATCCTCTGCAATTGTCTATGAATTATTGTCTTCATAAATTCATACTCATCCCCATGCCTTGGCATTAATGCAACACCCACATATTACACAATCAAAGCACACAAAATACATGCAATGCACCTTTTCTACCTCAATGAAACTCCCTAAAGCTTCCTTAGTTCCTATCTTCTTAAATGCGACAATCAAGTGTTATCCTTCTTTCTTTAGCTACAACAAAAAGGCAATGTAACATCTACAAACCCTAACTCTCACTTTCACACACAATCCAGTTTCTGAAAAATTCCATGTCACAAGTTCGTCTTTACACTATTTATGACCACAGTGCAAGCAATAGAAACATTGAGCATATTGAAGCTAAGAATTTTCAAGGTCTTGGGCTGTGTTGGATGGCTAATGTGCTAACCATGAGTACCTAAAAGGTGATACCAGTACAACACTGGAAAAGGTTTTCTGGACTCGTTTGTTCATGTGCACGCATGCATGGACGCACGCATCCTGGCGTCAACAAACAACAAGAAGCCAAAAAACACAAGAGTCTATTGGGAGGAGGAGGAGGAGGAGACATGGGGGTGGGAGGGGGATTTTGGGATGAGCTCCGTGTGGTGAAGAAATGCCAGGAGCTGGAATGGTTGCGCCACAAGAAATTGGCAATAGATTTGTCTTACTGGATTGTGCAACAGACCTTGGCTGTCAAGGGACTTGCGCGCAAACCCCACCTCCGACTGCTGCTCTTCCGCGTCGTTAAATTAGTGGCCGGGGTATACATGACATTGTTGTTGCTGAAATCTCTCTCTCTCTCTCTCTCTCTCTCTCTCGTGTTGTGGTTGTTGTTGTTAATTTTTCCTCATCATCAATGCCTTCCATGTTTTGCTTACAAAAGCGCTGCCAATTGAAGAAGATACTGCATGCAGCAGCAAAAGGGTTTAGGGTTGCAACTTCTTTCCGGCTTCTTCATGATGATGATGATGATGATGATGATGATGACGATGATACAACAGGAGAATGCTTGCAGGTAGGAGCATTACCAGTGTTCATTGTCGATGGCAGTGCACCTCCAGAAAAGCTGCAAGCTCGCATCAAGAGATTCAACCGCATGATGCATATTCAGCCTGTACTACTACCACCACCAGCACTACCACAGTCACCTCTTCCTCCAGCTGCTGAGTCCTTTCCCTCCTCACCAGAGTTGAAGAATTTAGGCACTGGTGCTTTTCAACAAAGCATTGATGAGTGCGTGGTGCGCATCATGTATCATCTATCTCTTCATTGTTTCTGTTGTTGCTTGGAATCTATGAATTCACTACACGTCTTCCTACATAGCAAATGTGGGTAGCAACATGAAAGCAAATGTGGAATGCAGAGATCAAGCACCCTTTACCCTAGAACCTTCACTTTGTATGAATCCAGTGGGATTGATCTTCTTCCATCTGACTTGTGCTTGGAAAGGAGCTTTTGGAGCTCCTTGGAATGCCAGTCATGCGAGCCAAATGGGAGGCAGAGGCACTTTGTGCAGAGCTGGATCGAGAGGGATGGGTGGATGCATGTGTCACCCCTGACAGTGATGCCTTCCTCCATGGTGCCAAGTGCATCATCAAATACTTGCAACTAGATCCACGGGTGAGTTTCTTTTCTTTGCATTCATTGATAAGGAAATTGCTATTCCTCAACAAGTCATGCAAATCAATAGCTTGGTTTGATTGTGGGTTTCTGAGGGAGGTCCTAATCTGCACAATGGTTCTCTTGGTAAATTCTGTGACCAGGATCCATTGGTAGAGACCTACACATCCATGGACATAGAGACCATGCTTGGTCTCCAACAGAAACACATGGTAGCATTAGCTCTTTTGATCGGCTGTGATTACGATTTGAAGGGCGTTGAGGGCATTGGATGCAGCCATGCCATGCGTTTTGTTCGCGCTGTTCCAGAAGCAGAGATTCTGGACAGGTCTGGATTTCTTCATGTTCCAAATTTATGGCTGGCCAGGACAAGGAGTTTGCTCATGCAACACTACTGATGTCCTCACTCTCTTGTTCTATTGTAGATTCAACTCATTTTTGTCTCCAGTGGTAGAATGTCAATGCATTGTGCTTCGAGCATTTGAACTCTTGAACATTAGACAATGACAAGTGATTTTCATTTATTTGGATTAGCTGATTAGTCACCTGTGAATTAGGCTCCGGACTTGGGGACGAGGTGAAGGTCTGTTGGCCAACAACATGGAGATGGCAAGTTGCAGCAGTAGTGAATCGGAGGGTGAGAAAGATCATCAGAAAACATGTCGCAAACTTAGTTTTGGGAGCTGTGTGACCAAAGGTGGCAACCGGTCAAAAAGAAGTCCAGTGCATTGTTCCAACTGTGGACATCCTGGGAACAAAAGAGACCACGTGACATCTGGGTGCCCTCTCTGTGAAAATGTAGTTGAGGGCACAGACACACCAAACTCTGGTTGTCAAAAGAAGACAAAAGGGTTCCAATGTGTATGCAAGGATTGCTCCAAAGTGAGTGATACTATTCCTTTTCAAACGATGAAGACTTGAATATAAAGATTGGCAGACATATGTTTTCAACTATGGTGGAAGGTTGTTTGTGAACATTCCTTTGATACTGCCTTGTGCACACATGTCCAAGTGTTTATTCTCATTCTTGTATGAGAAGCAAAAATACCACCCATTTGGGCAACCCACTGGACAGTAGTGCCAGTTTTCAGTTATGTGCAGAAATGATGGGTGGTTGTTTTTAAGTCTGCAGAAGTGGCAGTTGAAAAAGAGGAGACAACAGCAAGGTTGGTGGGAGAAATTCCAAAGTAAGATGGCTAAGACTGATGGATTTCCAAGCGAACACATCATTAACATATTTCTTCGTCCTGGTTCAAGCAACTTGGCAGGTGTGTGCCCTTCTTCAGTGACCACACAGCACATAGAGAACTATTCACTTGAAAATATTTTCTAGTGCTGCTGTCAAACTTTAATGTAGGTTGGTGGAAACAGATTGCATATGGAAATTGTACACCATGAATAGAAAAGAGTTTTTTTAATGGTTTTTTCACTTAGAAAGAGCTGCTGCAAAATAGTGAGAAAGGAAGAGAGCAAGGCAGCAGAATGTGCTCTTTTGTCTTGACTTCATTTTCCATGTATTCAGATTATGACTAAGCAACAGGGTATGAATATCCCATGCTGTAGATGATGGCATTCCTGCTGATCTGATAAAGTGGCACACTCCAAACTTGGAAGGGCTTGAAAAGTTTCTGGCATTGCATCTGTATTGGGAGCCCTATTATGTTCGCCAAAGAGTACTTCCACTGCTCTCCCACACTTGTCTCAAGGCAATGGCTCTGAGGGAAGGGTCAGAGCAAAGACAAAATGCAGTGGAATCCACAGAAGAAATGATCAATGGACTGTTTACTCCACACTCCATTCAACGCATCAAAGTTGATCACTTCAAGCCCTACTACATGCTAAGGTGGCAGTGTTTAGCTGGTCATCCTTCAGATGATGACTGGCTTGGCCTTGGCAGGAAAAATAGTCAGTCATTCAAAAGAGATGAATCGGAACAAGAGCAGGTGGGTTTAGATGATGATGCCAATGCCTGTACAATGAATGTTGAAACTGGAGACTTAGGTAGTCAATGTGTATTCACTACCAATGAAGACATGGAGCTGGTGAAGGAAGCGTGCCCAAAGCTGGTGGAAGCATTCCTGCAGGATCAGGTTAGGAAGAAACTTTGTGTAGTTTCATGGAGCTTTGAGATGGGTGTGATGTTGCTTGGTCGATTCATATCTGAATAATTGTGGTTGCATCCAGGCCATGAAGGAGGAGTTAAAGACTAAGAAGAAGAAGATATCAAAAAGGAAAAAGGAAGAGTCAGAGAACACCGGGCACCACCAGCTCAGCATCACCACTTTCTTCAAATGCAAGAAACGAGAGGGGAACATAAGAATGTGTGATCCTTCCTATAAGTTGACTTTGGATCCACCTGACTTGGGATCCAAAACATGGGAAACATCAGTGAGTGGATCAGGCAGGCAAAATCAGGTAATTGAAGATCCAGATGAAGATTGCTTTATGATCAACCCATCAGCATTTCAAAGGAGTGTTGAACAGACCAGAACAGTCTGTTCAACTCTATCAAGCTCCACCAAGATTGATGCACCAACCCATGTGAGAAGAAAACTCTTTCCAAGTATGCACTAGCCATAATGTGAAACGGGGAGGCCCAAGTTGGTTTCCTCCTTAAATCTTTGTACAAAAAACCTTGTTTTGACAGCAAGTCAGATGGCGCCATGATCTGAAGAGGAAAACTTTTCTTCTCCTGAAACTCAAGTTGTACAGCAGCAACTGTATTTTGTGCACATACTATTCGATAACTCACGGAGTAGCTGAATTTGTTTCACTGCTCAGATCCTCATTCTGTACTTAAGACTAATAGTGCAGTCCATTGCTCATTTGGGAGGTGAACATAAAATTTTATTTGGGCAGGTGAAATCATTCTGTTCATGGTTGTGAGAGAAACTCAGGAAACAGATTTTGGGCAGATTAATATGTACTTATCTACACCCACTATTGGGAGCTGATGAAGTTAGTTGGTTGACACAGCAGCTCATTGCTTGTATTTGTGATGAAGGTGAAAATCTGATACTCTCTGAGTGACTTTTGGAAGGTTATTATGACTGCACTCATTGTCATGTTCTATTTTAAAGTGCTGGTTCTGGAGATTTCTTCGCAATCTCATATCTATTTGCTTTCTCGATTGTGTGGGAGTTCATTCAATGTTCCCCCTCACTTTTTCTTTTTGGAGTTCAGAGATTGTCAAGAGTAAAGATTGGAAATTTTCTTTTTTTTTTGGGAGGTAAATGCCACTTCTCCCACAACTAAATCTTGTCTTCAGGATGTGCACACAGCCATCAGCACACCTCCATTGTAAAGATTATGTGTTTTCACAGGATGTTCAATTACCACACTAAGGATGACAAAGAAGCATGTCATGGATGGCATCTATCTACCTGTCAGTGACACCCAATTCCTATAACACCTATAGAACAGCTAGACGGTTTGTAAGTGATAGAATCATACATGCACTATATCTTGTACTGTATAATTTGTTGTTAATAGACATTCATCCATTTTTTATGTTTTTAGTTTGCTTAATTTTTGGCACTTGGCGACACGAAATAAATCCAGTGGGACGCATACAAAGGATTTTTGTGAAAAAGTTGTCCAGGGTTGCTAATTTCGAGGAATTAATTTAGACAATAGGTTCCAGCAGGTTGCCAAAATAAAGCAGGATTCTTAGATTTTTCTACATTCCTCTCTGACTTGTAGCCAAATTTGGCGAATTCCTCTTGCAGATGATACCCAGTGTGTCTACATCACAACATTAAAGGGAAGGTAAAAAAAATTATATAAAAAAAAACCCTGCTTTTAAGTATGTTCATTGGACTGTAAGCCTTGTGAAAGGTTTCAAAGAAGTTTCCATGAATCTCTCTCCCTTGTCCTTAGCCCATTAGGGATAAATGTGTGTAATACAACCCATTACTTTTTACTCCAGTGACTATCATATGTCTAGCATTTTCTTCATATTTAATTTATCATGATTCAACAGAGTTATCAGTAAAGTAACCGTGTCTTCACCCTCTATCCCCTCTTTCAGTGCTAACCGCAAAGTAAGGACATTTTATTAAATCTCAGCACACGGTTCGAGACTAATTATAGTAGTTGTACAGGTATGAGCAGTGAAAATAAAAGTTTCAGCATATATTTGGTATAATTTGCCTTCGGATCTTGTGCCCCCTTGGGAATTTTTTCATTGTGATAGTTTTCATGCCAGTGACAATTCATGAGCTGCTGATGCAAAAACATTTCACACCACATCATGTGCATTTCAAACTATATAGGAAATGCAACAAACAAATCTCCAAGTGTAAGAAAGAAATGCATAAGGAAAATGCTAATGTAATATATGCATCAAACAAATGCAATTACTATAACATGTCAAGAAACAAATGAATTGAACAAATGCAAATCATCGTAAGATCAAGAAGTTTATTTTCAGATTCAACTGCAAGTTTAGGTCAGTGAAATAAATCCAGTTTTGTAATTCATTGGCATTCTCCCCATTACAAGCCAAAGTGGTAGCAAAACTGGCAAAAATCTTTAAAATAGCAAACACTAATCAAACACAAAAGATTTGCGAGAGAGAAACACTCTCTCTCTCTCTCTCTCTCTCTCTCTCTCTCTCTCTCGCAAGACACAAGGATTACAAAAGAGGATAATATTGTAGAAAGGTTTACCCTAAACGCAACAACCCAATGTTTATTGGTTTGTTGACAATATGTCAAAGAATTGATACTAGTAGTGCCATTCAAATGGCTTCTCCTCCTCCTGCTCACAAGCTTTCTTTACAAATGGGTTGCGTCATCAGCAAATATGACTAGATGTGGATCATCAGTACTATAGAACAAACAAAATTTCGATTCAATACTAGTACACTTGAATCATCACAAGACAGCAGCAGCTCAATGTAGTTTCTATACATTGCTGTGTGGCAGAGAGAGGCATGGTATGGTGATGAATTTTACACAGTTTCTCACTTCTCCACTGATCCCCGGCAGCAGCTCAACTGTGATTTCCAGAACGTTGGGATTGTGAGCTCCACCAGCACCTCAACTGTGATGCCCAGAACCTTGACCGTGAAGGGTTTAAGGTTTAGGGTCTCCTTCAGTACCTCGTCAAAGCTCCAGACATTCTTCAGCCACAGATTTTTTTCTCATGGACCAACAACCAACAGAATTTTGATCTTTGAACACAAAAAATAAATTACTCGCAGCTTCTTTCCTTGCTTGCTTGTAGATTTCGCTCATTCATCAGATTGCTTTCTGCAAGCTCTCCACGCCTCTCAGGAGGATTTCAAGGAGGAGTGCATTGAAGGGTTGAAGGATCCCAAATAGCAGGGAGCAAGAACTCGCGATTATTCACACCGTAAGCATTGAAGCTGGCACCGGTGATTTTATCCTGAAGCAACTGGCCGGCGTAGCCTGGGTACGCACCGGCGCCAAAGATACCCGTGCAAGCTGTGGCGGCCTCCAGAGGAGCAGCGGGATCGCCCTGATAGTACCCACTGTTGAAGGGATCAGTCGCAGTTCCGGCAAGCATGGTGCCAATGTTGATGCACATGCCATCCATTCCGATATCGCCATTGGGAGGAACCAGCGCTTGAGCTCCCTGAGGGCCGTATTGGGGAAGAGCATAGGGCCAGGCACATTGCCCGGGGCATTGGATTGCCGAGTTCCCAACCCACGCGTAAGGAAGCTCCAGAGAGTTGGTTGCAGGCTGTGCAGTTGTAAAGAAATGAAAAGCACAGGAACTCATACAAAAGTCTTGCACCAGGATATCTTCCGCGGTGAGAACCAAGTAGATTGCTTCCGCGTCTGTGGGGAAAGTCTCAAGCGACTGCAGAACCAGAGTTTCCAAGTCTGTTCTTTGGAGACTAGTTCCGAGAGACCCAATACCGATCTCAATTTCCCCTTGCATTTGCACCGTTCCCACCACCGTGTTGCTAGCGTCTTTGTATTTGGCCGTCGTTGTCCACCATCCATTCACAGAAGGCTGCTGGTTCACAGAGGATCCTTGAAATGAGGCGAGAAGATCACGCACAATCGCTTGCTGCACGGGAGTGAAGCTCCCATACCAGATCACGTACACGCTCAAAGTCGTCCCAGACAGCAAGGGCCCGTCATGGTAAGGAATCACAAGCGAAGTATTCACAAGACTCGAAAGCTTACGCGCACTGGCACCGTAATCAAGAACAGAAAACAGAGAAGACGGCCGAGCTTCCACAGTAGCTACTGAATTGCTGCTAATACTACTATTACACACAAAAATCAACGAAACACACAACAAAAACAACCACCAACAAAACCCACAGAGTTCCTGATCTCCAAAAGCCATGATCCGTCAAAAACTCCAGACCTTGAGAGCTTGTAAGCTCGCGAAGAAAAAAACCCTCAATCACCAGCTCTGTGAAATACACTACAGTTCAAACATCCTCAGAAAATGGGTGAGAGTGTATAGGCGGCGGAAGCGATTATAAACAGCCAAGGAAAGGTGAAAGAGCGAAATGCGCGCGGAGAAGAGAAGCGGGGAAGGAGCAAGGAAGGAGGAAGGACGGCGCGTGGAAGGGAGAGTGGGTGGGTCGGCGAGGATGTGGGCCAGCCTTTTCTTCGCTGGCAATATATAACCAAAAAAACTATATTCAAAATTTAAAAGCGAGTGGCAAAATCTAGTGGTTTTTGAGATTTTCAATAGCCATAATTTGAACAAAAAATCTAAGAAATTTTGTCAGCTTTGTATACATGGTTCAAGTCAGTAGTCAAAATTTAAAACATACTTCTGTAATTTTGATACAACTTGTAGCCAAATCTGGCTAAATCTTCTTGTGGATTATTGCTACTTTGGCTACAACACAAAATCGAAGGAAAAAAACAGTGGTGCAGCAGGGCAGCCTTTCTTTTCGCCGGCTATAATATATATATATAACCAAAAAGCTATAATAAAACTTAAAAGTGATAAAATCAAGTGCTTTTTGAGATTATCAGTAGCCATAACTCGAATCAAATTTCACGAAAAAATCGCCAAATTTCTATACATAGTTCAAGTAGGTAGCCAAAAGTATAGAACAATGTTTTTAAAATTTTACTTTGATATTTTAGCTAGTAGCCATATTTTGCTAAAGCTTCTTGTGGATGATCGCCACTCTGGCTACATAACAAAATTGACCCCCAAAAAAAAAACACCGACGGACCGGGGGAGATGACGACGACGAACGACGACGACAGGAGGCGACGTGCCGTTGCGGGACAGCGGAGCAAAGCGTGGCAACGAGAGCAGTGACAGCGGGCGACTAGGTATGATGCAGGAAGGACGAACGGACGAACGGACGGACCCACCAGTGCCGTTGCTGGCGGGACACGTACACGGACGGCAGCTGTGCTGTGACGTCACCCAAAATCTGCACTCCCATTGCTTAGGTAGGTAGGTAGGTACTTACTGGACTGCGTGGCCTAATACAGACCTCATACAGCTGTGTCTTTCTAGGACCTAGGTAGATGGGTAGGTGAGTTTTTTGTTTGAAAATAAATTATTATTATAAATTTAAATAATTAATTAATTATAAATTTATTCAATTAATTAATTCCTTTATTTAGGGGTGTTAGTTGTTTGTGTAGGGTAAAGGGGGCATGCGAGGTAGTGAACGCAGCAGTGTTTTTTGTTTTTTGTTTAATTTTGTCATTTTGCTCAAGTGGTGATAGTCAATAAATATATTTAGCCGAATTTGGCAATGTTCCAAATATGAAATTATAAAATCTTAAGCACCCTTTCATGTTTATAGGCAATCATGGTAATTTTTAGCAAAAAAATATTGCAAAAAAATATTTGTCATTTTTTGGCAATTTTCTTTTTTTTAAAGCGAATTTCTGAGACAGAATTTTCTTTTTTGAAAATATCTTTTGCAAAAGCATGAAATTTCGCTACCAAAAAAATACACTGGAGGCCAAGCATGGAATCCACCAATATGTAAAGCCTGCTGCCCAGGGCTATACCAAGCAAGGTTTCTTTCAAGGACTTTGTGATGTAGTCAAAGTGGCAACAATACAGAAAATAATTTTGTCAAATTTGGTTACATATTACTACATATGGAAGTAGAAAAAACACTACATCCTTTTATTTTCTTGGTTACTTACAAAAAAAAAGTATCATAAAAATTTGGTGATTTGGAATTTTTTTCCCTTCAAAATTTGACAAATTTGGACCATTTTTTTCATGGAAAATAGCTTGAAATCATTTTTTTTTCCAGTCAAAATTTGGTGAAAATTTTCCAAGCAAAAGACACTTGTATTGAGCATAATGACCTGCTCCAATTTTTCTAATATCTTTTTTTTTATATCCAATAATGAGTACTTACCATGAGATTTTTTCTTAAAAAATAGGGTGGTCATTTCAAAAAACATAGTAATTGCAAGTTCTGAAAACCGTAACGCCCACCCTTCATGGATGAAAATTTGCACTAAATAAGGTGCCCTCCACCTACACTAAAACATTTTGGAACCAGTCTTTAACACTATGGAACTACCCATTCCATGATTTTTCTTGCGTCTTTCCAGTTTTGGTGTAATAGAGTTATCCATAAAGTCACCCTCTGTTTCACCCCCTATCTCCTCTTGTTTCGCCCCTATCCCCTCTTTCAGTGGTATCTGCAAAGTGAGGAAATTTTATTAAATCTGGGTATAAAATGCTGCAACGCGGCATTTAATGCACAAGGTTCGAGAAAATTTTAGTAATTGTACATGTAGCAGCAGTGAAAATATATGTAGCAGCAGTGCAGGCGCTCCGGAAAAAGGAAACACAGGATGAAACTCAGTTTACCACCAAAATTGGTGGAAAAACTAGTTTGGGTCCCAGTTATATCCTTTTGGAAAATTTTCATTCCCAGTTACGCGTTTGATGCCCTATTATGCCGAAACTGGCCGTTTTCGTCCCCTAATCACCTGACATTACGAATAACTCGAATGTAGGACTATTTTCTTTAATAATGGTAAGGATTGCAAAATATTTCGTGGCGTATTCAAAGGGCATGTTCTGCAGCATAATTTGCAATTGTCCAAGTGAGTGGGTTATTTGTCATTTCATTCTTTGAAGTAGGTTCTTCCATTCCAGGGCAAGATCTTCTCTTCTTGGAGCAGTTTCTTCCATTTTATGCAGATCTTGACCTTAATGAAAACGAAGGAAATTTTCTGCACCAGCCTTGGTAAGGGCCTTGCACTGCCTTGGTCAGTGCCCTCATCCTCCGTTGCTACCAGTGTTGGCCGGTTATAGACTTTTTCCCAGTTATGCATATCCATAACAGCCAGATATGCATTAATGCATATTTGGCTTTTGTGTCAATTTCTGTAACCGGCCCTATTTGTAACTGGCTTTATTTTTATTTTATATATATCCTTATTCATATCCGGTTGAAACATTTTTTTTAATATCCTTATCATGTTCATAATCGTTTGGGTGGGGTCTCATTGGCGACAGTTATGATTATGCAAAAAAAATATTGATATTTGCCCCTGGATGTTGACGGTTATGATCTTTTAGGGTTAGGGTTTAGGTCGGATGCCAAATGACGCCATCAATTAGAGTTTAGGGTTCTAGGCTACGCAAATGAGTCTCGAGGAAAACAACATTGTTGTTTGTGCTTGAACAACATGAGAGTGTTGAATGCACATCATGCTTTTGCTTTCGAGTTTTTTTTTGGCTAGCTGTAGTTTTTGGTCACTTGCAATTGTGATTTGTTTTTTAAACATTGTCATCATAATCTGTATGACTAGTAAGGCACCTTAGGTGGAAAACAACCTTTGACAACAAGTATGTCAACCTAACTATTGATGGAGCATAGTGGATTGTAACCCAAATCAAGATCAAGTTCATTGTTAGCCTTTTACACCTTTGCATAATTTTCTAGTTGTTCTACCCCTTGAACTTTCCTTGGATGTCTCTTTTGTGTGATTCAATCACATAAGTTATATATGTGATCTTGTCCCAGCCCAACCCCCGTTGTCACATGTCCCTCACCATGACCTTGGCATGGTGGCCATATGAAATAAACTTAGACTCTTCTAGCTCTTGGGTTTCTTCCTGCCTCTCCTTGAAAGTTTTATTTCTCCCCTTGTCCAATGTGCATGCATCAACCAAAAAGGTAACAACATACCCTAAATTAGTTGCCTATCTCAATTTGGCACTGAGAAGACCTATCATTTGATACTAGAGTTTTTTTTTGTTCTTCTTGCTTCAAAAGTCATGGTTATCTACTTAGATTTATTTTTTTAAATTACAGCTAGCGGAACCACTACGCTACTAGTTACAAAGAACTTTTTAGTTCCATAAATTGTTGATATAAGATATTGGCTCATGAATCTAGTGCTATTGAGAACATGCAATTAGTTTTCACATGTCAAGCTTATGGTAAGTGATGTGGTAAATTGCAAAACTTGATATTGGTGGAGGGGTTGAACCTAAATGATGTAGATATGGGTCTTTATATCATGCATTACTTCCCTTTGAAGTTTATGCAAGCTGAAGGTTGTCTAATCCATTGCATTCTTACAACATGAGACTCCATGGTAAACTATATTAAACATCTTGGCAGAAATCTGTGAAAATTTTGAAAAAAACAAGTGATGTTTGTGGGTTAATCCTTGCAGCCTTGTGTATTGCTAGGCATCAGTTGTTCAAGAATAATTGTTAGAAATTAAATTCCAAGGAAAATGCCTGCACTTTGTGTATAAGAAATAAACAATGCTTAGAAATTGCTTGTTGCTTTGTCGTAGCAATGATGTACATTTGCTCTCACAAATGGTGTATGTTAGTACAAATGATTTTGTCAATATATGTATCTTAGGAAATTCATGGAAAGGACTTGCTAATCAACTATCAGAGAATGGGGTCATGTCTTCTTGCATGACACACAACTAAAAAACGCTAGGGAAGCACACAAATGTGATGCAAAAGTTGTTTGTAAATATTGGAAGCTTTTCTTTTTCCTTAAAAACACAAAGTATTGGATTACAAAATGTGCATTTTGGCACATGATCCTTGTTTTTTTATGTTGGAAGCATGTTTTTACACAAAATCCTTTCTTGAGAAATATTATACAAGGACATCAAAGTCAGTGTGCATGTAGAATTGCATGCTTGTTGGAAAAAACAAACATTGTGTTGATTATTAGTGCTACTACATAGATCTGATCTACCTACTTTTCCATTAAATTTAGAAGAGAACTTGTTGGACCATCAAGATTAAATAAAAAGAAGTTCCACTTGCATGCGACATGGTGGCACTTTGACTAGTGCATGATGAAGAAAGAGGTGAATTTGCATTTCCTAACTTTCTGCATTTGTTATAATTATGGAAAGATTTACATCCACCAAATCCATTTAAATATCAGGAAACAGAACTAGTGATTGACAATGAAATTAGGTGACTTTGACACCTTAAATTTTTAAATAGGTGCAAATGTTCTTGCTGGATTTTCAAAACTTTTATAATACCAAATTTCTTTTGGATCTCTTATATTTTTTAGTGCAAAATTGGTTTAAGGTGTCAAGGACATGAAAACCCACAAGAATAAAGGCTAGAAAAAATGTTTAAGTTTAATTTTCAAACTAGGAACAAGACAAGATTACGTGATTCAAAAACAAAAACACAAGAATTAAAAACAAGAACACGAGATGTGCAAGACAAACCTGAAAACGAATCTTTATTATGCTAACATATGAAAAACATGAACATGAAAAATAACACGACAAGGTTATGGTGTAAGATCTTGCCTAAGACTGATGTTGAACAGATAAAAAGAAATGAGGGGTCCTACTCTTATTTATACCGCTTTTGGGATCTAGTTCAAGGAAGCTTCCAAGGAGGTTTTTATGTGTGTTCAAGTAAGGAAGCTTCTTGATCCTAACTAAAAATCAAGTATGAATTAACTAAAAATTAACTTGGATTAACTAGGATTCAATTAAGAGTTAACTAGAATTTAATTAGGATTTAATTAAAAGTTAACTAGGAGTTAAGTGGGACTTAATTTAAGGTTAACTAGGACATAATTGAGATTTAATTAAGTGTTAAGTAGAACTTAACTAAAAATTAACTAAGATTTAGCTAAAAGTTATGGACAAACATTATGGATGAATTCCATCACTACTAGAAATCATGTCATTTGTAACTTGTCCGTGTGTGACTATGTGCAACCAAATGTCACTTACAACTACAAATGGTTGCCTATGCAACTACTTTCAAATTTGACCAAAATTTGCTCGTCTTTTCAACTAGGTTGTGACTATAACCTATTTCATCCTTAAATTGTGTTATTTTTTATAATGTCTTTGTATTGTTTACAACATTGTATATACAATTTAGTTACAAATGTAACGAAGATAATCACATGCTAGTTGTATAAAGTATCTAGGCTACCTAACAAGGATGTACTTAAATATATATACTTACCTACCTATTTATTAAGTACCTACTTACTTATAAACCTAAACCACATTGTACCTAACCTAGGCTTGGTGACATATGGCATGACCTACGTCTATATATAAGCCTAAACATGACATGTGGAATGTAGGTTAGGCCTAAACCATGCCATGTGGCATTTGTGTTAGGCCTAAGCCATGTCACATGGCATCTATGTTAAGCTTAGGCCATGCCACATGACATCTAAGCAAGGCATAGGACATGCCACATATGTTAGGCCTAAGCCATGTCATGTGGCACATATATTAGGTCTAAACCATCCCACATGGCATTTAGGCACAACATAAAACATGCCACATGGCACATATGTTCGACTTAAACCATGCCATGTGGCACATAGGCTAAGTTTCAACCATGCCACATGGCACCTATGTTAGGTTTAGGCCATGCCACGTGACACATAGGCTAGGCTAGGTGCCATGTGGCACATAGGTTAGGTCTAAGCCATCCCACATGGCACTTGAACACGACATAAGACACGCCACATGGCATCTAATATAGCCTTAGACATGCCATGTGGCACTAAATTTGGCTAGGACATGCCACATGGCACCTAATCTAGCCTTAGACTGGCCATGTGGCACCTAAACTTGGCTAGGACATGCCATGTGGCACATAGGCTAGGATAGGATAGGACATGCCACATGGCACATATGCTAGGTGTAGGCCATGCCACATGGCATTTGGGTTAAGCTTATGCCATGCCATGTGGCACCGAGGTTAAACTTATCCATGCCACATGGCACCTAGGTTAGGCTATGCCATGCCATGTGGCACATATGTTAGGCCTAACCATGCCATATAACACCTAGGCTAAACATAGTTATGCCACATGGCACATATGTTAGGTTTAGGACATGCCATATGGCAACTAGGAAAGGCTTAGGCCATGGCATGTGGTAACTATATATGACATGTCACGTGGCACCTTGGCTATGCTACGACATGCCACATAAGTTAAGCTTAGGCCATGCCACATGGCACCTAATTAACCATTTTCCACGACACATGGCAACATGATTATATTAGGTGCCACATCATTAAATATGTTAATTAATAAGCTAGGTTAGTAAGTTGTAAGTTGGGTTAGAAGTAGTAGGTTAGGCTAGGTAGTCACTAGTAGCCCAATTAATTGCACGACTAGTTGTAACTAGGTTATAATTACAAAATTAATCCCACATGTTTTGCCTCCCATTTTTTTTTGTCAAATACATAAGGAGATGCCTTAAAAGCACAATGTACAAATTAAAATGCAATTGCATTTTGGGATGAACCAATCAAAAAGGCTCAATCTAATTAAACCCAAAAAGAAATATGGTAGTTTTAATTGATGCCATGTGGCTGAAGTCTAGGCCTAGCCTAGGTGATCACCTAGGTTAGGCCTAAAAGTGGCACGTGGCATATGTGTAAACTTAAATAAGTTAGGTGCCATGTGGCACCTAGCTTACGTGGCACATAGGTAGAAACATGCCAAGTGATATATGTTTAAACTAGATGCCATGTAAACTAAATGCCACGTGACATATTTCTAAACCTAGGTGCCACATGGCATAAGTTTAAACCTAGGTGCCACATAAGTTAAATGCGACATAACATATGTCTAGACCTAGGTGCCACATGGCCTATTTTAAAAGCTATGTGCCATGTAAGCTATATAAGTGCCATGTGGCTTAGGTCTAAGTGGGTGCCACATGACAAAATGCAATTGGTCACCAATATAGTTACCAAAAAATATTAATCGCAAATGTCACTTGTGACAAAAAACTAGTTGCAAATGATAATTGCATGTGACAATAATTTCTATTAATGCATCTATTGGAAAATGGTGTCTAATGTTTACATCCATCACATAGGGTATAATAATAGAACTTTACTTCTAGTGGCTTGCACCTTTTTCAAGAGTGCCAATACTTGCTTTACTTTTACTCTTTTTTTTTTTCTACTAAAATTCAAGCATTGAGGGGGGGTCAATGGGGCATCTAATGAAGTTTTTTTTCTATTATAGTCCAAGTGCTAAAGGGGGTCTGACAGGGTAGTCCACAAAGTAGGAAACATGAAAATAGTTGGTTTCCAAATCTAACAGCAAAATCCAAGGATTTTGATGACCTAATTGTCAAAATATTCAAGGTTCTTATTGAAGAACTTGCAAACTCTCTTTACTAGCTTGTTCTTATCATCAATGTTCTGCATTTTCCTCCCCTATTTTTGTGATTTACATTCAACTCCTTTACTTCAAAGGTTTTTGGCATGGCAAATGTTCTTTGGATAGTGCCAAAAATAATCAAATTTTTTATGTCCTATAACTTGGTTTTTAACAAGATAGGAGTTTGGGCACTTGTAGGTTTTGGTTGGCATCATGTGTAAAAGTCTTATTGGGAGGAACAAACTTTAAAAGTTAAGTTCATCTACCTCTTATGCTACACATATGATCAACAAATTCCATCAAGCACAGTGAACTCAACATACCCATAGCAAATTTTGTTCAACATGTCAAGGTATCAAAACAATGTTAAAAAAATAGGTAGGCATCATGTAGAACATCTTCTTCATGACTATGATGTAGAACATCTTCTTCATTACTAAGATAGAATAAGGTCATGAATTAAGGGGAAAGAAAAATTGTGGAATGAATTTGTATTTCATTTCTTGTTATTCCTTTTGAACTATCTCCTAGACATTGGACATTAATCTTGCTCCTCTTTGATTCATAATCAACTTTCTAAAAACTTCCCTACCCATTGTCTAAGTTTCAACTCAAGACTTTCCTTCCAGATCCTTTTCAATCTCTCAAGAATTGAAAATAGCTACAAGGCAAATTGCTTTCAATACCATAAGTATTTTTGTGTTGTCATCTCATGTGCAGAAGTTATTTGAAATCAAATAAAAAGAAACTTTGCAATGGAGCTTGGGCAAGGTACAGTTCTTAGACTCTTTATGGGTTGCAAAAATACTCTATAAATCTATATAGACCAATTGGGATCAAGTTTTTGTTTTGAAGTGTTTCCAAGGTAGCAATTCAATTTTCCTTGTGAACTATTAATGTGTGTAACTTGTTGGTCAAAATTGTACCACTTTTTCTCTATAGGTTCAAGAGTTGAAAAATGAACTTGAAAGGCTACAAATTACAATTATGGAGCAAGAAGCATCAATTGTCTTTCTACATACAAAGTTATCTAACAAAATAGACCAACTTGCTTTCATCATTGATGAAAAGGTAGAAATGAAATATCAATCTGCAAGTTTGTTAACATTATGTGGTATAATGCAATAATAGTTTATAGTCTTAGGATTGGCAATTTGCCACAGTCTCTTTTTATACACATTTAGGGAAGACATTAAATACTAAACACCCCCTACTGAACTATGTCCAAGTGTCAAAATAGTGCTAGAAAACTAGAATAAGGTGTGCAACACCATGCATGGAGCCTTGTGGTTCTACTACAAGGATTGATTACCATAGGCCCAACTAGAATTAGTATTGGTAAAATTTCCAATAATTGTGAGTTTGAATTTGTCGTGGGGTTGTGAATTACATAGCATGCAACACATCAAAAAGTTGATTTTTGTATTGATTGTTTTTGTGAACATGTCTATTTTGGGCACAATTTCACATGTGGTGAATCATTTCTTCGCCATAATGGGATTCATCTTGTTGTCACCCAATTATTCATTTCCTTTTTCTTTGAATTTTTGGCCTTGTTCTCATTTGTTTTAGACAAATTGTTGTTGTCTTGTTTTTTTTGAATTTGCAAATTTTGCAAGAACCTATATTATTTTTCTCGATTTTGTCACTCAAAAATTGTCGTGGTAGAATAGGACGATGATATGATTCTTGAGAATGTTGGTGGTGTTGATGAGGATTTCCATGGGCCAAATGAGAATTTGACAACCAAACTCATCAAATGTTGAAAGAGTCCACTTACAATGTGACAACGACCTTGTAGAGAATGATGAGTTGCATCTTGTAGCAATTGCATCTCAAGCTCAAAAATGGAAACCAAATAACATGAACTCAATATTTTGGGGGTTCTTTGCAATCAATGATAATTCTCTAGTTGATGTCAAGAACCCATAGAGATTACATTACATCATTGTAGACCCAATTTTTTCACCAATGTGCTCACATTGCATAGTCAACAAAGGGCACAAATGGCCTTCGGTTGATTATTTTACATGCTTTCTTTAGACTAAAGGTGTCAATAGCTTTGCAAAGAACTCAAGCCATATTTGTTTTAAAGTGCACTATCATGGCAAGTGAAGGCTCTTCTAGGCTTAGTTCTCTTTCAATTTTTCCTATCCCTTTCCCTTTTAAATATGCTTCGTGTGAGGTCTTTGGAACATGATTTATTCCTTTGCCCCTTTTGTGACCTGTTTTGGATTTTGTCCTTTAGGCTCAGATTTTGGTCCTCTCTTTTTTGGTCCTTCTTTTTACACCTTTGTTGGGTACTTTGATTATTGGTGTTTGCCAGGGTTTCATTATGGCCATTTTCCCATGTTGTTAACATTCAAAAAAATTAAATATTTTGAAAAGAACAATCATTGATTATACACAATGATGGCATAATTCGCTTCACATGGGCACTTATTCTAGAAAAGCCCATATCATAGTGAGAATTCTGTTTTCTGGAATGCCCCACAGAGTAAGAAAAATAAGCTTTGTAAGGTTCTCTCCAATTACATGAAACAAAATTGAAGTATGTCTTTATGTTTGGGTTCATGAGAATGTTGTGTTGCACGGTGGTGGCACTTTGCATTTTGTTTTCCACTTGGCAGTTAGAAAAAATGGGGTTTCTATTAAGATTTTTTTGGGAATATAAACCTCCAAATTTATTGCATTTTGAGGGAAAAAAAGGTTGAAATCACCATATTTAGACTATAGGTTTTTATATGTTACCATTACATAACAAAGTTTCAAAACAATTTTATTTTTCTTTTTGTCTTGTAGCCGAGTCTGGGTAAGTCCTCTTGTGGAAGATTCCCTACCTCAAAAAAATATAACCTTGCCATATAATTAAATAGTTTCATAATGAATCTAATTACAATGTATTTAATTTCATTATTCGATTAAATTCATTATTTAATTTCATAATTATGTCCATTTTATTTCAATTCCATGATTAATTTAATTTTGTAAAATATTGAATTTGACATGCCAAATGATGATATACTTAATTAATATTTTGATTTGGGTCATAAATTCAAATGTAATTTAATAGTAAATATTATTTAGATCTGACCATGAAATGAATTTAATTTTTGAAATCATGTAATTATAAAATTCACATGTTTGTAATATAACATATGTATTAATTTTTTTAAGTATTAGTTGTTAGGAGGTTCAATTAGTAGGTTAATAAATGAATTAATAATCAAATGTGAAACAACATAAAATGAAAGATTTTTTCACACCATTGATAGTTGAATCATTTTGAAGAGAAAACTCATTAAATGGGTATGTTGATTTACCATCTCCCATTTATCTAGTTGAAAAAAATATTAAATAAATATGACATGTTGAAAAAATAATAGTCTCAACACATGATCTAATCAGGCCTCATAGCTTCAAGTATTAAAATTAAAATTTTAAATTAACATAGGATATGAAAACTTGATGCAAATAAATAATTATATTTACATTTAGGGTGACTTGAATATGTGCTATGTAATTATAGGGTGGAAAAAATAAAATCTTTCACATATTACTCCAAACAATACCTTGTTATTGTTTGGAAATAGGTAGTGTAGAATTCTATCACTCAAAAACAAAATGATATTAATCACATTGGACATCCAAGATATTTAAAATGAGTGTTCTTTGACCACGGGATATTTACATGATGTAATAGTAAAACCCAAAGGTTTATTGGATGTTACATATAAGAAATTGTCGTTCCTAAGTTTGACTTAAAGTTTGGGCACCAAGAAAGCACAAAGGACAAGTTTAATACTTGAGACTTTCAAGAATGAACTAGGAAGGTTCTAGACTTGACAACATGGAATATAAAGGTTTTTTTTTAAATTAAAACAAAGAGTAAATCACTCCAATTGTGTTGGATCTTCCAGTAATTTAATGGAATGAAGAAAATATTTCTTTCACATTTTTGCCAAAAATTTATTCAGTCATGTAACAAGCAATGTATGTATTTTTGGGGTGAATTTCCCCTTTTTTTTTGCCTGAAAAAATCATTTTGACACATACAAAGGATTTTGTGAAAAATGGCCCTAATCTTCCATATTTTCATTTTGATTATTGGAAATCATCAATAGGTTCTACAACAGGTTCTAGCAGGTAGCCAAAATATTAAATCGTTATTAAAATATTTTACCTTCATATATGGTCTATAGCCAAATTTGGCTAAATTTTCTTTTGGATGACGCCAATTTGACTAGATCATAAAATTGGGGAAAAAAAAATGAAAAAATGACAGTGTTTGTTTTGTATGGTAAGGCATTGACAATATGAACATGATAAGGTTGGAAAGCTTGAGGGGTAGTTGGTAGATATGACAATTTACAACAAGGGACGTTTGGCACATGGACTCATATCTATAATTAACCAAACATCTAGGAATGTAGGTAGTTTGTTTTGTTTTGTACTTATGAGATCCACTGAACTGGGATGCTTCAGATCGCGTTCTTGGTCTCTTTCGAAAGTTCTCGTGGAGGAGGGGTGCATCAGCTTGGTTTCATGGTGTTTGGACTTGGTGGTGCAAAAGGTTCTTGAATATTGAATGATTTCTTCACTGAAATTTAAATTAAATTAAATTGTAGCTAGAAATTTCTGAGGGATAGGAAGTGCCTTTCGTGTTCTTGGAAACATCTTGATGAGCCGGATTAAATGGAATTTATTTGATAAGATTTGGATTCAAAATGTGGGAGATTTTGATTTTTAAGTGATTTCTGTCCCTGAAAATTCAAATAAATTTCAAAAAAACCAGGTTTTGGAAGGAAAAATCAGTTGAGGACGTGATAACACTTGGGCCAACGGCACAGGCCACACTAGTCATATTATATGTTCTATCATCAATGTTTTCTATCTTCAAGTGGAATCATGATTTTGGTAAATTTTTGGTATTATTTATGATTTTTTGAATACGGTTTCCTTTGTATGGTCATTAGGTTAACTTCATGAAATATGATTGGTGGTAACACCCTAAATCTTTGATAGAGGACTGCCAATACATTATATGGGTAAACAAGGGCTAAAAATTCAAGTAAACCCTCTTGCTTCCGTCTCAAACTACCTAGGTAATTAACTATCTATGTAAGTAAGTAAAAGTATCATAGGTACGTAAGGAAGTAATATGAGTGGTTACTATGTAAGTAGGTATGTAGGTTAAGCACTTAGTGGCTACTAGGTATGTAGGTACAAGTGGATGGTTAATACCTAGCTCACCACCTTGGTTAGTTATGGGATAGGAATACAATGAAACCAATCATGTAGTGACTGGTTCTTTGGTTCTTCTGTGACAAAAAGATGGGGATGTAGGGGTTTGTGTGTGAAGAAAGTGTTTTCTGTCATTGTTTTGGTGCTGAAAATCACCTTTCATCTTGTTGTCTTGTTATGCATAGTATTATTTCAGATTGGGGGAGTTTTATGTTGATGATAAGTATACCTTTAAGAAGGAGTGAAAGATTAGGGATCAATATTATGTTTTTTGTTTATTTTTTCTATGTGGTGGAAAATGGTGCAAGCGTGGAGCGCAACAATGGTGCGAGACTACAAGAGGCATCCAATTTTGCAAGTTAAGTATCTAGTTTCTAATGATTAAAGTGGTGGATGCTTTCGTGTGTAGGATCCGTTTTGTTTAATAAATGGATATTGGGATGAATGCCCTTGAAATGTAGCTAACATTTCCTTAACTCCAAGAATTCCATTGTGTTGGAGGTAGGAACAGAATGTTGGTCTTTAGTAGGTTTTTAGAAGCAGATTATGGAAGAAATGAGAGGCTCTAGAAGATTTGTTGGTTGGTTAGTTATGGAATTTAACAGTAAATTTTGTTATATTTGAATTGAACCTTAATCATTGTTTGGGAAGGTTGAACACCTTACACCAAGATCTCCAAGTAGTAGTTCCTTCATGGGAAAGTTGGGTGTTTTCTGGAAGTTTTTCAAAGTTTTTCCAA
The DNA here is from genome assembly GCA_963920785.1 of Sphagnum contortum. Classification (NCBI taxonomy): domain Eukaryota; kingdom Viridiplantae; phylum Streptophyta; class Sphagnopsida; order Sphagnales; family Sphagnaceae; genus Sphagnum; species Sphagnum contortum. Next base: position 12,473,787 of record OY987282.1, read on the forward strand.
TGATGGGATTACAACTTGTTAAACATTTTCTTCAAACCTTGATTAACTGTTGAATGGGAGATCAATTGGTTTTGAGTTAGTGTGTGAAATTCCACAACCAATGACCATGATAACCACTGAGAGAGGATCCAACATGATCTAATCCATTGTCTACTTTAATTTAAAATCAACATTGCATAAGGTTGGTAATAATCATATTGTTGTCTAAACATTCATATTTGAACTTCTAAGTTGAAATGAGTGTTTGTTGCATTTCGATATGGAGAAGTGATTATATTCTCTTTAGGAACTTAATGTGACCTCCTTTTATGGTATCAAAGCAAGTTTTTTCTGTGGATCCAAATTTGCATTGCAAAATATTGATGTTGGGTTATAATTATGTAGGTGAAAAATCATGCCAATGGTAGCAAGATGGACCAAAGAAAAAGAAATCAATTGAAACATGCTCAACATAGGGATGAAATTCTTGCCATTAGTGAATTTGCTTTTCCATTTCCACGTTTTGACATTCTACCAAAAGAAGGTGATGTCATTCTAAGGCCGCAAGGTTTGAAAGTGGTCAGTATAAAAAGGATTCAATCTAGACCTAGCAAGAACAAGAGATTTGGCTTTGCTTGTCATTCATACTGGGATGTACATCAAGGTTCAAGTTTGGTTAAAAACAAAGGATGGAATAGGAGGCTAGACCGCCGTTACTTGCCATCAACACATATATTATTTCTTTTGGTCTTTATCCAATTCATTGAATATTGAATCATTTGAGGAAGTTGAGTCAATACCCAAGATAGGAGACTTATGGTTGGCCATTGCTGCAGTTTCACCCTTTCACAAAATTAAGTCATTTTTTCTAGGAATTAATGTTCTATTTGTTGTTGGAGATAAAGTGGTTAGAATTGAACATTATGGGGTTGAATCTAAAGCCTTGGTGTGGAGACTTGGAAGAAATGCTAAAGGAAGTTGGTTATGGAACTTTGAGCATGATGAAAAAATGCAGTATGAATCACATCAATTGTTAATAGGATCATACATCATGATCACTGATGATCCTGACCATGACTTGGATCTATAATAATAACAATTGATGTTGAGGGTTATGGAAAATGGCAACAACCAAACCTTGTAGAAGTAGATCCATTTCAGATAAGATCCTTGATCCTACTTTTTTCAATTTTGAAATTCTTGATTTTGATAATGGGAAAGCTACTTTGAGATTAACAAATATTTGGATTCTTAGATCACTAGAAACATGGCAACATTATGTTAGATTCTACCTACTAGGGATGAAAAATATGTTTAGGATAAGGAACAAAGTTGTTAAAATAAAACATTTTGGAACCCTTTCAAGGATGTTAAGCTGGAGGTTGAATAAAAAGAGTGTATGGGTTAGAAATAATTTAGAAAACATTGATTTTGCATTAGATTTTGATAAGGAGAAGAAAAAAATTGGTCTTTATATGCAATGTTCATAGAAGTAGTGGATTGAATAGGTACCACAAGATGATAAACCCAAAGGGCATGGATGAACTATTATGGGGGAAGGAATTTTAGGATGTTCATGATTGGGTGGAGAGGTTGGAAGTGGAGGCAAAAGTAAGGGGAATTAATGAACAGAAACTATTCAAGATCGATAAGTTGAATTTACAAGGAAGATCAAAAGATTGGTATAAGAAATTGGCCACTGCTCTAGTAGATTGGCCAGTTATGAAAGTTGCCATGTTGTTGAAATATGGCACTATGGATAAAGAAGAAATCTGGGCTAAATTGGATCAAATAAAATAAGAACCTAAACAATCAGTTCATGTTTACCTTAATAGAATGGGAAAAAAATTTACAAAAAAAAATGGAAATGTTAAACAAAGTCGAAGGTTCCTATTTAAGCTACACTTCAAAATCAGAAAGTTGTGTGTCATGAGGGATTACGCAAATATGAGTGAGTTATAGGATGCAACATTGGAAGTTGAATGGGTCTTAACTGAATTAGGGGAGACTCTATTCAAGTTGTTGAAAAAAAGTAGGAAAAAGGAGTAGTGGTTGATGTTGTTGTAGAAAAATAGGTTAGTGCACTGAATGAATCCCTCATTAGTTTCTTTAGGTAGTGTGTTTCATCAAGTCATGGAATTGGATCCCCTGGAACCAACATTTCTTAAGTATGCCAAACTTATAATGTTGTTGATCACATTGTTATAGTTTGTCCAAGAATTGGAGACCTTGGACCTAAATGTGGTAAATGTGGTTTCTCACATCAGACACAAAACTATGGACTTTGATGTGGATATTATACAAGTATGAGACATACTACAAATAGGTGTTGGAAGAAGGGCAAGGACTTTAAAACACACGCAATTGTAAACAACTACCTAGAAATGCTTATGGATGATGAAGCAACAACCCTTTGAACAATTGAATAGACTTTATGGATCTAAACATGATTTTTTTTCAAAATTCGAATGCCTAAAAGAAAGATTATTTGTGGAAATGCAACAACTTGAAATGGATGCGTAATAAATGGCAGATGTCATGAGCATGAACAACTACAAGAACATGAATTAAACCAAGGACACAACAAGGAAAACTCACAAGAAATGCAACCCTAAGTCTAATCCAAGATTATAAGCACAAAAACACAAGGCAAAAACACAATATATGTTAAAAGATGATTCATACAGAACTTTATTCTACTAATGTATGAAAACAAAGGTTATGATAGGAAAACATACCCAAAACTGATGTTGAAAAAATTGAAAGTAATGGAGAGTCCTACCCCTATTTATACCCCATTGCGGACCTAATTTTAAAAAGCTTTTATTGAGGCTTCCATGTGTACACCGACCAAGGAAGTTTCTTGAAAAGCTTTCTAATTAATAGTGAACTAAAATCAATTAAAAATTAACTAAAGGTTAATTCATATTATATATCCCATTGGGGACCTATCTCAAATAAACCTCCATAGAGGCTTCCATGCGTGCACCGACAAAAGAAACTTTTTGAGAAGCTTCCTAACAAATATAGAACTCAGAGTTAACTAAGAGTTACTGATGATGCAAGGAATGATGCAAGCAACTATGTTGGTGCAAACAATGGTGTAAGCAACTATGTTGGTGCAAGTGATGATGTAAGCAATGGGTGATGGTGGTGTCTATGACAACAAATTATAATATAAAGGCCAATGGAAAGTCTTAAGGAAGGTTCAACTAGATCAAAAAATCTCACTCACTTCATCAAAAGCAAAATTTCATTATCGCCTATGGAAACAATTCTTTCCATTCTTAGTGAGTTGGAATACTTTGAAAACTTGGTGAAGCTTATAAGAAAAAAATGTGATGAGAACACCATAACTACAAATGGAGTTGAGGGAATGCGTAAGATTTGCATCAACAAAAGCCACCATAACAAAACTTTACACCTACTTGTAAAGATTAACAATAATCTAATAAAGGGTATTGTGGATACATGGGCATCCATGTTTGTAATGGCGATTGGTGTTGTTCAGGAGATCATGCATTTGGTCACTGATTTTGAATCTTACAAAACAACTTCAGGTGTAATTACCCAAACATTGCATGCTGACCACAAGCCTCTTGAATGGTTGGTCATAGTGCATATGCATATGGCAAGAGGGGTAGATGGATCAACATGCTCCAAGACTTTAGCTTTAAGACAATACATTATGTTCGGTCAAAGCATAGTAATGTAGATGCATTAAGCAGAAGCCCAATTGGAAATGTGGATGAAAACAAAAAATTTCAAAAGGAAATTTGAAACTATGATTAGATGCAACAAGTTCAAAGAGTTTAAGAAGTTTCTTGCAATGGAAAGAAGAACTCCAAAATGGGATTGATTCTACAACAACTAAACAACAAAACAACTCTCAATCAATTGTTTATGGTGGATGTCATTAAATCACAATAGGTGGAAGAATTCATGAAGAGGATGACTTAGTTGAAAATTAGGAGTAAAAGGTTGAAAATAAATAGTACAAACAAATTTCCATGAGGAGGAAGGATCTTTTGGATCTTCAAATGCATTTGTAGTTGGTTAATGAAGCATAATCACTTGCTAATGTTGACCTTATGGATGAGACCTACTTTGAAAAAGAAGATGACACTGAATGGGACCATGTTAGAAACATGGATATCTGGGATGAACAACATACCATGGCAATTCTCAATGGAGGTCAAATTTCAATAGATTGTAATATGCAAGAGAACACCAAAATCAAAAAGAAAATATTGTAGTATCACCAGAATCGTGACAAGCTCATGTTCAAGGAATTGTGGGTGCCAAGACCTAATGAGCGTAAACAACTTATCTTGGACTTGCATGAGGAAATTGATCATTTTGGAGAAGGGCGCACACTTGTTGAGGTTAATAAGCGATATTTTTAGCACAACAAAATAGAAGATGTGAGGAATGTTGTCCGTACTTGCAAGCAATACCAAATGGTGAAGCAAACTAGTAGTATCAAATTAGACACATAAGAACTCAAAAACATACATGTTTGGGTCAATTTTACATGGTAGCATTAAATACAACATGGTTGTTACTTGGGACATTTAATGGCAATAGATTCATCCTAGTTGCAATTGATCATTATTCTAAATGGGTAGAAGGTAATGCAATTGCTAAGTATGAAGCACAAATTGTTGCCAAATTTTCGGAAGACGAGATCATCGGTAGGTTTGTAGTTCCAAGGTATATCCTAATTGATAATGGAGGTGAGGGGGTAGCTGAGTTTGATCAGCTATGCAAGAATTATGGAACTACACGTCAACATATGGCACTTTAATGGCCTAAATGCAACGGCATGGCTGAGAGACTAGTCAAAACCTTTAAACATGGGTTCATAGTTCTAACTGCTATTACTAAACATGCCTAGGATTGGGATGCACACATGCCCCGCATTTTATTTGGTTACAAATGTGGCATATAACCCAACATTAGGTTTTCACTTCACATGATTCTAACTGGTTGAATTTCGAGGTTACAAGCTGATAATGTTTTGAGTCCCCTAGCCAAGACATATGATGTAGATGATGATCCAACTAAGCTCGTTAAAAAAATGATTTAGAAAATGCAACTCATTACAAGCATGCATGGTCAAGTGATTGAAAATGTGGGTCAAACACAAACAAGGCCAAAAAAAGATGTATGCATCAAGAAACATGAAGTAACTGTTTTGAGTTTCAATGAAGGTAAAACTTATGTCAAGATGAAGAAACCTAGGAAGAAGAAGCCATTGGCTTCAAGTTGGGATGGTCCATTTATTCATGAAATATTTGGACAATAATGGATTTCAGGAGCAAGATGAAGGTGGTAGAATTTATGTCATTAAAGGGAAGGATGAAAAGATTTGGGATAGACCTAGAAAGGATTTGCAAGTTTTCCATTTTGCACCATGAAGTGGTGTTGACCAAGGGATTTAGTCAAAAAAAAATTGGAGTGGTTACACATGTGACAAAAAGATAGGGATTCAAGGTTTGTGTATGAAGAGGGTGTTTTCAATCATTGTCTTAGTGCTAGAAACTACCTTCTATCTTGTTGTTTTGTTATGCACAATATTATTTATGATGGGGAGGTTTTATGTTGACACCAAGTATGGCTTTAAGAAGGAGCGAAAGATTAGGGATCCATGTTATGTTATTTGTTTTTTTTTTTTTTTTTTTTTTTCTATGTGGTGGAAAATGGTGCAAGCATGGAGCTAAATAGTGGCATGAGACTCCAAGATGCATCAAATTTTCCAAGCTAAGTATTTAGTTCCTAGTGATTAGAGTGGTGGATATTTTGGTGTGTAAGATCTGTTTTTTTAATGAAATGGACATTGGGATGAATGCCCATGAAATGCAACTAATATGTTCTTGACTCCAAAAATCCCACTGTGCTAGAGTTAGGAACAAAATGTTGGTATTTAGTAGGTTTTAGAAGTAAATAATAGAAGAGATGAAAGGCTCTAGAGAATTTGTTGGTTGGTTAGTCGTGGAATTCACCGGTAAAACTTGTTATATTTGAGTTGAATCTTAGTCGTTGTTTGGGAAGGTTGAATATCTTACACCAAAAACTCCAAATAGTAGTTCCTTCATGGGAATGTTGGGTGTTTGTTAGGAGATTTTTTGAATTTTTCCAATGATGGGATTACAACTTGTTAAACATTTTTTTCAAACCTTGATTAGCTTCTAAATGGGAGATCAATTGTTTTTGAGCCCGTGTGTGAAATTCCACAACCAATGACCATGATAGCCAATGAAAGAAGATCCAAAGTGATTTGATCCATTGTATGTCTTAGTTTAAAATCAACATTCATAGGGTTGGTAATAATCATATTGTTGTCTAAACATTCATATTTGAAGTTGTAAGTTGGAATGAATGTTTGTTGCATTTCAGTCTGGAGAAGTGGTTACATGTTTTTTAAGAACTTAATGTGACCTCCTTTTTTTTATTACACTACCAAGGTTTGATTTATTTATTCACTGGTTTCATTAGTTCTAGTTTCATAACAGACTTGGAATAGATGATAGATTTCTTCATGAAATGACTAGTTCTACTAGGGCGTGTTCCTTAGTGTTCCCCATGATTGATCACATCATTATAGTGTTCCCCATCGACTGTTAACCCACATTGTGATTATCTTCACTAGGACCAACCACATTTGATTAGTGAGACACATGTTAAAGGATAAAAATTTAGGTGGTCATAACCATCCCTTGTGAAAATTTGATGCTCTGATTGGTTGATAGGTCATAGTTACAACCCATAATCTTCAACCTCCTTTCCATTAAAGGTTCCTACTAATTTAGCGCGAGGTATCACATCTTGGGCTCTTATTGGCCCAATGATTCCATAACCCTTCATAATGTTTGGATGAGCATTTACATAACCTCTTTATGCATGGATGAATAAAGGGCATTTCCGTTCTCATAATTAGTGTTGGACAAGTGTTGGAGTATTGTAACCTTGGTGTTAGTTAGAACTAGTTCCTTGTTGGTCGTATTCCTATTGACCTCTTCCTTCAAAATGGACCCAACACATAGTCTAACATTAACCTTTAATAGAAGGAAATAGAAGGTTGGTGTTGGTCATCAATTTGATGAAAGGCAAGTAGATTAAAAATTAAGTTTTGTTTCGTGTCACAAAGACAAATAATGGAAGCAGAAAGCAAACCATGGCATATTTTGATTTCACTTATGGGAAATTTCCATGAAATGGAGAGATCATTTTCACATGTATAAGATTGTTTTTCCCTTCCCATTTTCAACAACAATATAACACATACATTGATTATAGCTTTAAGAGTTGCAAATTGCACCTCACAAACAACATATGTTAGTGATCACATTTTGATGAGAATTAATGGTCCAAATCAATTTTTTTCTTTTCAAAATGCCAAGGTGTTTTGATAGGGTACATACAAACCCATATGGAGGTAATAAATGGCAAGTTGAAAACATAAAGGGTAATTGGCCATGGCTACCATTTATTTTAAGGAAGCAAATTATGGTTCCTTATGCATTTAAGCACTCAAAATTGGACATCAATTTAGGGTAGCATGCAATAAGGTGTGTTGACAAAACATTATTTTTAATTAGAGATTTTATGGTAATCAAGTAGATGCAAATGTAAGAAGCATAGTGAGCATTTACATGTAGTTGTGGAGTTTGTAGTGTGTTAGTTGTTCATGAGAAAGACATTAGCTTGACAAAAACCCAAACTAAATCAAACACCATTAATTGAAAGAAATTAAGAAAAGAATAACAAGTTACAAAAAGACTATGGTGGGTGGGTTTTAGGACCAATGTTGTTCTAATATTAGGTTTGGAGATACCAGATGATTTTTAGTATCAAGTTTTTAAAATTTCAATTTAGGCAAGGGTTTAATTATTTTTTTAATCTAATTTTTTTGTACTTTTGATTATCAATAGTTGGTTTTAGGTAAATTAAAAGTAGCAATATGAATTAGGTCTGTCAAATTTTATTTTACATAAATAACAATTTGGATCCAAGTATTGGATTTCGTGTAAAAATGTGTAAAAATGTTTTTTTATGGGTTTAGTAAAGATAATAAAATGCTAGGATGGGTGGAGTCATAGAATAAGAGACAATAAGAATAATATTCCACATACAAGCACTTCATCTAACAAGAATTACAAGGGTGTGAGGTGTTAAAATCTGAAATGTTGCAATTACAAGTTTTGAGTGAAAAAATATGAATGCAAAATGTAATGAATTTGCAATCTAGATCTACAAGCCTTACATCTTCAAACCCAAGATTCATTTTTCAAAATATCATGCCTTCTTTAACATGTCTTCATGTTCTTCCAACAAGGTTTTCTTAACAACAAAAAAGTTAGTTAGTTTTTATTCATCAACAAGGTTATAATCATTTCATGGATTGCTAGGACAATTTTTGTAAATCATTACAAGCTTGCCAAGATTTTCAACCCCAAGACAACATTGTCATAGGCTAGTGAATACATGGGTGCAACTAAAAATATTTGTATTATTTTGATTTGTGAACTTAGGATCCCTATAACTTGTTGTGCCAAAAAACCTACATTTGGGAATTTAGATTGATTGCAACCCCACCACTTCAATGGATCAAGCCCATTTTGCATTCTCCACATGAAACTTGCAAAACAAAGAAAGTTCAACTTTGATAAAACCTTCAAAACCTTCTTGTTATGGAATACTTAACCCACACAACCCATTTGAAGGTGGTTGAGGTGGCATAGGAACTAAGGGCATTGTAGCTTGACTTGGATTTAGAAAACCCATGGATTATTCAACAAGGGCAATAAAATGAAAATCATCATATTGTTGCACCAACAAAATTGTTTGATTTATGCCTATGTGATCCATGATGCAATCCATGTTTTTAGAGCATGGATCAAACATTAACCCAAAGATCTTGGTCTTTTAGAATGGACCAAAATTGGCCAAGTACTCGAGGAATTTTTCAACTTATTTAAATATGGAAAAGCTTTTGCCTAACTAAACTTTGTAGTTTTTTAATTTGAAACATTTAAAAAAAATTAAAAGCCTTACTACATTAAAGAGTACATGTATTGTAAACAATGTTGGAGTAATGAATGTTCTTTAAAAGACATGGTTAACATGTAGGAGAAAGACATATGTAGCCCCATGGTATTTTTTTGGGGGTGTTTTTTGGTAGTATTTACAAGTTTCGTTTTTTTAGGCTATGTTGATTTTTTTCGCATTTGAATATTAGCAAAATATTGTCTAAAATAATAATATGAAACTTATAATTCTATATCATGTTTACATACATCCAACTTGTCATATTCCCCTATTTAATTTTCAAAATTACAAAAATGTATTTAAAATTTTATATTAAAATTTGACAATGGACAATATTATGTGGTATTATTTTTAAAGGATTAAGACCCCCAAGCATCATATGAGCTTTCTCTTAAAATATAAGGTTTATGCAAACTTAGAAAATGACATAACATATTAATAACGTATGCAACCATTTTGTCATACAAAATCTATGTTTCTTGATAAAATTCCCCACACTGAATAGAGGAACATTAGCAACTCAATGTGCATATTCATTTTTTGTCGTCCCCATGATTGCCAAAATAACAAACAATGTTTCAAATAAAAGCTAATACCCTTTTCATTTATTCAATAAACATTGGTGAACAATAAGGTTTAAAGTTTTAGTTATTGCCTAGGCAATTGCCCATGCAAGACCACAGAGAACTTTAGCTTACAAAGATGAACTTTGTTGTGTGTAGTAGATGTTGATTGCATTAGCATACTCCAAGGTTTTTTTGAAAGTGATGACCTTCGAAGCTAAAAAAGTTTTCATAAGGGTTTTTAATTTCATGTGCTACATGCTACCTTCATGGTAAGCCTTTTGCTATTCAATTTTGCCCTTCTCAAACTTCTTATTCTAGGTGATATTTTTTTTATTGCAAATTGGGCATCTTTTAAGCTAATTTCCTTCATGCCCACACCAATTTTAACTTCATTGTTAGCATATTGACATGCTTTTGACATAACATGACGAAAATAAAAACTAGCAAACAATTGGAGTAACTATGGTAGTTCACAAGACACAACATAAATGAGGGCAGTTGTGAGAGAAATTATATTGGCTCCTTCATTTTTAACATAGGTTATAAGATTTTTTGTCAAGTTGAATTTTTCCAACAAAACTTTCATCTATTTTACAAGAGTTGCACCAAAAGTATCAAATGCTTTAAATGATCCAATTGTTATGTGATAAAGAATTTAATCTTGGTTGATGAAATTGACAACCAAAGCAAAAATATCATAGCTTATTTATAACATCCATAGGTCAAAAGTTGCTGTCATAGTTGCACATTGACCAATGGTAGGAAACACATAAATCTCCATGATTGTTTGTAACAAAGCAGGAAGATGTTCAAGAATAAGCTATTTCTAAGATGGAAATTATATTTGACCATAAAGAAGAAGCACCATCCACCTCAACAAAGGGCTTTCCACAACACATAATGGCATACAACCTTTTGCAATCCAAAATGCACAATTGAAACACAACAAACCCCCTTGAAATTCATAGCACAATGGGTAGACACACAAAGGTTCAAAAAAATCAATGAAAAGTTGAACAAATTTTACATTTTCATGTAAACTTGTCTAAGTTTTAAGCGATGGAAAACTTTAAGCATTTTTGCCACAAGAGCTCTTATCAAATCCAGGCTGGAATATCTAGTTGCCATAACCAAAAGATTCATTTTAACAACAAACCTAATAATAGGAAGTTCGTGTTGCAAGTCAACCCATAATGTTGGGCCTTAATATCACACAAACTTTGCTAAACCCTAAACTTTAACTAGTTGATAGTAACCTTAATACATCGCCATATGCTAGAATGAGCAATTGGGTTCTCAAAAAAATTCGTCATTTTGATAACCTAATGGTAGGGTCCTTCATACTTGAATGTATATCTAGGTTCATACTTGGCATTTTCTTAATATCAAAACAACACTAGTTTGAACCCCAATCCTTGTGGATCTTGCTCATTGTACACCAACTCAAACTTGCACAAAGCCACACACATTAGAACCATACTTTCATGCCCACATTAGCACTTGTTGTCAATACATCACAACAAAACCACTTGCCAAGCACCCATTGAAAATCCAACAACAACATAAACAAAAATATCGCTCGAATGCGATGTACATTACTTCAAAACAACAAATTGCAAGGCTTGATGAATGGAGGTTTATCCAAGGCGAAATGTAGAAATGTGCTAGTTTCCACAACGCTTGAACAAATGAAAATGTTTGTCCATGAATGTACCTCAAGTAATTTGAAGGTGGAGGACATAAGTTAATAGTCATTTGTCTCAAATGACTATTAACTTATGTGCCTTTGTTATGTTCTCTTTTGCATTTACAAATATTGTTATGTTTTCTTTCTTGATATTCCATACTGAAAGTTTAGTGGGCTTTTCTTTGAGGATGATAACGGATTTGTAATACTACAAGTCATTGTAAGCCCAAGTCTGGCCCATGCATGATTGGAGCATCAAGCTCTTCTCCGTGTTTTCTATCACATGTGATCACTTGCTCATGCGGATACTATTGGATGGATTGACCGAGGTCATAACCAGAGTTGGGCAAGTATTTGATTTTGTTAATAATCCTTCTACTTCTTCCTCTTCACATTACCTACCCCGGTAGTAACTACTTATGTAAATGGGTAGGTATTGCAGATAAGGAATGTAAGTGATTACTATATAGGTTAAGTAGGTAGATTGACCCACATCAAATCCACCTATCTATAGTAGCCTCCCACCTAAGTACGCAACTTGAACCTGGGAGGAATGTGCGTACTTAGCTGGTAGGTGCGCACTTTAAACCAACAAATCCTCCGTTTGGGTATCGAACTCCAAGTTCTTTCAGGAGTTGGGAGCACCGGCACAAATAGAAAAAAACACTCCCGTTGTTGAAAGAGTCACAAAAGAAACTTTAGGGTTCCTGGGTTGAAAGAGCTGGTTGATGAGTCGTAGGAGGAGTGAAAAAATAGAGCAAGAGTGGGGGCCATTCCATGAGGAGCTTGCTATACACACGGCATCGGTCACACGAACAACGCCATCATCATCCTCATCAACATCCTAGTGCTCCGCTTGTTGCTTGTCATCAATTTGGCTTCGTTGTTGTTTTCTCTCTCGCTCTTCTTCCCTCCTCTGTTGCCTTCCTCTCTTAGCATACGCATGTGAAGGAAGAAACGCGACGGACTGCCGTGCGAGAAACACATCTGCCGACGATCTTCCATAAACCTTGGCAAGCAAAAAATCCCAACTTTCTGCTTAGTTACACCCGGCAGACAGACGTCTGCTGCCATTGTAGCTCCCCTTTTCGCCCTGTCCCGGAACTGCGGCGTTCCTTTTAGCACTTTGCCAGAGCTTCTCTCGAGTCTCATCATTCATCTTCGTGCTCGCCTGAACCCTAAACCCTAAACCTGAACCCTAAACCCTAAACCTGAACCGTAAACCCTAAACCTAAACCTAAACCTTAAACCTAAACCCTAAACTTAAACCCTAAACCTAAACCCTAAACCTTAAACCCTAAATTTGAACCTTATTTTTTCGAGAAAATAATGTGTACTTTACCGGGATGCGTACTTAAACGGGTGTGTACTTAGGCGGGAGGCTACTGTACCTACCTAGTAGCCACCCACGTAAGTAGTACACACTCAAAACCAAATATAGAAATTCAGCAAATTTTTATTATTTATTCCCTCACTTTTGGCAATTAAAAAACTAAAAAATCATGTCGTTTTTTAAATTTCTCTTTCCCATGGAATTTAGCCAATAAAAAAAGAAAGGATGATGCAGATGATTGTACGGAGAGATGCCAAATGAGCTCTATCCATGTTTGTCTTTTTTCACCATGCATGGTTCTGTGCAGTTTCCTTGTTCTAGAAAGCAGGATTATTTTTAAAATTTTAATAAATAAATAAATAATAATTGTTAGTATTTACGGTGATATCTACCATTAGCCTACTCCTCCGCACCAAGTAAGTATAATGCTTACTCTATAGTACTTCGCATTATTTACTCTAGTCAAACATTACAGCAAAATTATATGGCTCCACCAAGTGAGCCACACTAGCACCTGGATAGAGCTCGCCACCTCAGGCTGGCTAATTTCTTTTGATTGGCAAGTCATATTTTATTCCCAATAAGCGGGCCCCTAAAGGATGCCCCTTAACATCCGTTACATAATATCCTCCATTCACACTAAAATTTAGGAGTCCCAAGTGGTCCATACGACCACAAAGACATGAGGTTGAAATTGTAGTTACGTGGACTATCATGGAAAAGTAACCTTAGGTGGACTCCAAGTACATTAAGAACCCCACTTTTGAACAATGAGCATAAAGAACCAAGCATAAAGATCTCAAGGTTATGGTACAACTACCGCAACTTCCAAATTTTAGACCTTCTTTAGGTGTTAAGGACTTCATTCAATCTGTTATGAAAATATGGTGTAAAATAGCAAAGTCCAGTGTCCGTGCCATGGAATTTCCATTTATCTTATTTAGTTTTGCACACAATAGCATTTCAGATAGTTCATTACACGCAATCATTTGTGTTCCTTCTTAACTTCTTAACATAAGATTAAAAACACGATCAAATTAATAGCTTATTAGAGTTTCCCTCGAAGTCACTCCCCCCCCCCCCAATCCCCTCTTTGAGTGAGGTCTGCAAAGTAATGAATTTTTTATAAATCTGGGTATGAAAATGCTGAAACTCAGCATTTAATGCACAAGGTTCAAGATAATTATAGTAGCTGTACAAGTAGGAGCTGTGAAAATATCTGTAGCATCAGTGGACGCGCTTTCGAAAAAGGAAATTGGGGTCAAAACAGGATGAAACTCAGTTTAGCACAAGAAATCAAATGGTGCATTTCTGAGTTTTCTCGTGTTAAAATGTGTTGTAGACCCAAGTGAATAGGTAGTCCTTGCTTGCCCCCCCAACAAATACATATTGGAGAATTTTCAAAAACTAGTTTTATAAGGAGCACTTCTCGAACATGGAAACTTGGCATGGTGCTTCTGTTTGTTCCAAATTTATCTAATTTGTGATTTTGTTGACTAGTGGCACCCCGTTCTTAAACAAGGAGTTTCCTTGTTTTTCTTAGACAATTTACATGCTCACCTTTTTGGCCACACCCACAATGACATATTAAACAAGCTCTTTAGTCATGCCAACTCTAGTTACTGTTTTTGACTCTCGGGTCTCATCTACTTTTTCCTCCATGCACTTTGTGCTTGATCCAGTTATAAAGTTCCCCAAGGCAGCTTTTAATTCCCACTTCACAACATGAGAAAAGTGGATAGAGATCTTTAGTCAATTCCAACATCAACATTTGCAACAAAGTTGGCAAATTCTATGGACTATGTTCACAGCTATTGGGCTCCATTCTCCCAAGTTTTGATCAACTACTTCTCATGTTGAATTTGGCTCCTTGGGGATGGGATTTTGAAGATCTCATTTGTGGTCATTGCCAATTTTGTAAGACCTAACAACTTCGAGTGATTCTAGCTCTTAGCTCACACATTTCCTCACCATGCTCCAAAAGGCCAAGGGCTAGGATCCAAAATTGGCCTGATCTTGTGTGCCCTCTCTAGTACAATGCGCAACAAGGTCATGAACAAGCTGAGAGATGCAATTGGCTGAACCTTGCCCACCCTCTAGTACCGAACGTGCAATCCTTGGGCCTATTTTGCCAAGCTTTTGCCTAGTAATGATTGCTTGCTTGGTAGGATTGGTCGTATGACACCTTTCCCTAGTGTAAAAAGTAGGTGTTTATGTGAGGGGCTATGTGCAGGCTATCATTTGAGGTTACACGGTAAGGATGATTCATCCTAACGAGGTTTATGGAAAATTTTAGTGAAACATAAGCTCTTTTGAGTTATTTATTTGAATTTTTTTTTGATGTGTTACAAAGATTGAATTACTCAACTTGGGCTACATGTTACTATGCACTACTATTAGCGATTTTTTTTTTTCCCTTATTACGTTCTCATTTGATTATTAACAATTCATCAATATTTATGTCAATGTTAATTTTAAATTTAATTAATATAAATATCATGGACATGAAAAAGCACATTAATATGTGCCTTTGGTGGGTAAGGAAAACGGGTGAAATACTTATAAAGATTTAAAAAATAGTTATTATGAAAAGATTGAGGTAGTTATAAGAATAAGAGGTAATTATTAGGAAAGAAGCAAGATAGTTATATTTAAAAATATCTTTGGAATTGTCCAAGGATGATCGTTCAAAAGATTATGCAAAAATCAATAAAGAGCTTACGATAAATTATAAAAAACCAACCATATACCAATTCCTCAAAATTCTTGTTACATCTGATGGTGCACAAAGTGTATTTCATACATCAAACATTGGTGGGGTAAGAAGTGCGATGCAACAACACTGTAAGGAGGCAAAGTCCATACATACTATGGGTATGTTGTCTTGTACATAAAGCCCTTGATGGCAAGTCACCAGGTCAAGGTCAGAAGGTCAAGCCATAGATGTGTTCTCAAGTATGTGTTCCAAACTGAGCAAAACCCCCCTGCACCCCGACCTTTAAAATTTCCCTCTCATGTTCCCATACAATGCCCAATAGTTCATCATTATTTATGTCAATCTCAAATTTGATTTTACTAATAACATGTGCATTTGAGCATCTGTATATGAGGGTAGGGAAAGGAGTGAGGTAGTTAGGTTTGGAAGAGATAATTATGCTAACTGATGGCTAATGATTATAATTATTTTGAAAAAACATAATAACACCATTACATAGATCTCTTGAAGCCATAGACTCTGGATAAATTCAAAGAACAGAACAAATTTAAAAATGATATGAAAAATAATATTAATACTATTTATTATTTTCAAGCAACTAGTGTTGTTTGACAAATTGATTTGCACATGATACTTACCAACCTACCTACCTACCCATCATTTTGGGGGGGGGGGGAGAACTGATTACCATAGTATGGTAAGGTCCATGCCATCCATGAGATTTTTTTTTCACTTCTTTTCTTTCATATTAACTAATTGGGGGTGCCTCACAAGTCCAACTTTTTTTTGAAGGCAATGAGCCAATTTGATTGGCTTATCGCAAAAATAAAGTTGAAACTATGGATGCTACCCAAAATAGAAAATTTTATGGAAAGATGAAAGTGCCTTGTCCTTTGGCCCACCTATATAGATGAGAAGGGGAGGACTTTGGGCAAAACATATGGCATTAAAGTGAGGTGCTATTGGGAACACCATTGGGGAACACATTGGGAACCTATTGGGAATCTCATGACCAAAACATGACGGCGCCCCCCCAATTTAGGGTCCTTTGGTGAAGAAGACCATTTGTTACAGTGTGTCACACATGATAAGATTACGTGTCGGAAAAGGGCAGATCATGTGTTGTCTTTCATGGCTTTCACCAGCAGGCCCAACAATTTACGGGTCTTTGCATATTTCAACTCTTTTGGTGGGAGGGTGAGGACCATAGGGCCTTCCTTCCCTTTGACAGAAATTTTGTATCTAAGTAATAATATGGTATCCCTCATACCTACTACAGATGTTGGGCACTTCTTTGTGAAGTATTTATTTATTTACTTCAGTAAAAACGAGGATTGACAATTTCAAATTTAATTTCTCAGAATTTCAAAAGTCAAAAAAAGCAAGTATGCAAAATACATCTTGTGTTTGCACGTTGTTAAAAATTAAAATTAATTTTTTTAATAAAATTTTCTTTGAAAAAAAACAATTGAACAGTTTTCATTTATCAATGATTTTGACAAATATTAAAAAAAAATTCCTCCTTTTTTTTTTTTTTTTTTTTTTTTCCCCCCCCTGGTTCAGCTACCCATTTAACAAATTATTGAATGGTTTTCATTTTTCAACAACTTTGACAAGTATTAATTTTTTTTTTCTCTCTTTTTTTTTTCCCAGCTCAGCTAGACCTTTGACAAATTATTTTGTGCCGAACTGACGATGGACGTACTTGAAAATTAGTGCAGGAGGGACCAAAAATGGTGGTCAACCAATTTAAGAATCAAAACCCTCCTCGGCCAATGAAGAGATGCAGCATGCGTGCATCCTAGAGGTAGTAGTAGTAGTAGTAGTAGTAGTAGACACCACTCTTGTCACCAATTCTCAAGAAAACTCACTCAACTCACTCATCTTATATATAATTACAACAGTGGTGTCTGTGCGTGCGTGCGTCCGACGACGGTTCCGCGGTTTAATGGACCGGCGGAACCGGCCCGGACGGTCGGATTCCGAAAACGGGAACCGGCCCGGACAGTCGGATTCCGAAAACGGGAACCCAGGGTTTCGGGACCTCGACGGACAGGACCTCGGACAGGATCTCTTCTTCTTCTTTTTTTTTTTTTTTTTTTTTTTTTTTTTGCCGCCCTAAACTGCCGTCGTCGACGGACAGTGTCCGACCTCTTCTTTTTCTTTTTTTTTTTTTTTTTTGCCGTGTCCGAAGGTCACGGGCACCCACTAGTCATCATAATATCTGGTGCACCTTTTGTCACAACACCTTTGTCACAAGCCTATTTATGGCAGATGACACCAGCTCTTTCGTCTCTAGTTTTCTTTTTGTCGTTGACTGTCCTTTCATACCCATGAATCCTCTTTGCATTGGGTCTTTACCTGATTTTTATTGATTGTTTTTTGTTTTTTTTTCTTCGGGTTGTGTCTACTTGTTGTGTTCTCATTTGCCTTTTACTTTTGATCGATGGGTTCTCATCTTTTGGTTAATCAAGAGGGTTTTTCTTCACGAGCAAGTCGTCTTTGTGAGTGAGAATTATTTGATAGTGAAGTTTTTTTTCATGAGCAAGTCGTCTTTGTGAATGAGAATTATTTGATAGCGAAGTTTTTCTTCACGAGCACGTCGTCTTTGTGAGTGAGAATTATGGACGGATTCTGGAAGGAAGAAAAAAATTTATCCTGCGCTGATGATTTTGTAGGCCCTCTTGTTCCACAAGTTCCTGGAAAGAATTGGTTGTAGAAATCCTCTTTCGGGGGGAAGGGGGGGGGGGGGGGAGAAGAGGTTGTTGGAAGGAGTCGTTTTTTGAAGTTTCCCAATTTTGAGTTACAAACAGAAAGATTGGATCTGCTTGAACCGATTTTGAGTTTTCGCAATTTGGGTTATAGAAAGAAAGATTGGATTTGCCTCTGTGAGAGAGAAAGAGAGAGAGGGAGAGAGAGGGAGAGAAAGAGAGCTTGATTTCCAGAATCCCACAAAAGTTGCAGAAAAGACTGGTCCAATTCGATTCAATTGAGCTCATGAGAATCCGAAACCCCTTTTTTACAGTAATTATTTATGACGGTGCTCCAGACTTGAATTCAGTGGTGACAGCAGCTGCTAAATTAGGAGGAAGAGGAGGAGGAAGCGGAGGAGGAAGCGGAGTTTTAGGCGGACGCTAGCGATGAGAAAGATGAGAAGTTGCAAAATGATGAAGATCCTACTGCTGCTGCTGAGCTTCATGATGCTTCTTTCTATGACTGCAATGGCCATTTCTGACTCAGCTGACAGTACGTAGTCTCACACTATGGACACTTCTTCTTCTTCCTCGTCTTCTTCACACGCTCTTCAGCAAATTCCCCCCTCCCCCTCCAACGTTCCACCACCCTCTGTACTTGGAATTTGATGGCAGATTCTGCCACTTTTCACGCTTGTTAAATTGCAGAATTTAGCGATCTTCAAGGAACTGCTGATTCTGAGTGAAGTGCACAAGTTAAAATTGATGGAAAAAGGCAAAGCACAATTCATTATAGAAAGGACTACCGAGCTGCCAGATTCCGACTCCTAGTGCCCCTGTGGTCAAGCTCGGCAGGGCAAACACCACTAGCAAGGAGAGCTGCTAGGAGCCAGAATCATCCGACCCTCGTTCCTGACCATGGTTAAGGGTTTTTTTTGGGGGGTAACATAAGCTAAGGTTCCCCATTTCAAGTAATATGATTGTAAGCTCCCTTTTTAACCAAGGGGGTTGACTCAATGTGGGGGGGGGAGCCTTAACCCTACTTAAAACCCCAACAACAAATCCAAAGTGGGGTGGTGGATTGTTGATTGTTCATGCCACTATTATTGGTTTTTGAAATTTTCTTTCATGGCGAAGTTTAATGTCATGGAATGGTCTCGCCCCTTGCCCATTACTATGTTGGGTGTGTTGCAAAGCTCACCCTAATGGTCTTGACTAGTGCCCTTACCCAACATAACGGGCAAGGGCTTGACCATTATGTTGGGTGCATTGCCAAGCTTGCTCGCCCTAACGGTCTTGCCTAGCACATTACCTGACATAACATGCGAGGGCTTGACCATTCCATAATACATAATATTATGGACATGTTAAAAATTGAGCAACAACCTACCTTGAGATTATTATAAGCTTTTTTGCACCTTGTAGTGCATCCTATGACATGCTAGAAGCAAAAATATTGCAACCTTGTCATCAGGTACTTATACCCTTTAGGGGATAGTGAAAAGTTCCTTAGGGTGCAATCAGATTGGATGGCTGCAGAATCATCCAGTTTCATAATTTTTGTGTTAGGATAATAGCATGTGACAAATGGAGGCGGTGTGTGGGTGGGGATTTCAGCATCCGCATTGATGGCATTTAAAAATGGCATAATTGATAGAAGCAACAAGCTTAGCAATTGGCAAGGAAATGATCCGTGTGGAGATACATGGAATGGTGTCATATGTGGTTTCACCAATAGTTCCACCAATGTGTCAAGCGTCACAGAGCTGTATGGGTTTAGTTATTTCCACTCTACGAACCCAATGATCTACACCATTTGCATATGAAGTGGATTGTGATTGATTAATTGATTTGAACACGTGCAATGAGATTTTCAGCTACAATTTTCAGCTGTGATTGTAGATGTGCATATTATTACTAAGAGTGGCACTTCTATGCTCCTGACAAGTTAACCCATGAATTGATGATGCAGGCGATTGTGGAATTCTAACTTGGGGGGCCAACTAGCACCAGAACTGGGGAATTTGTCACAGCTTTCAATTTTGTAAGTAAAAGAGAAAGCTCTTTAAGCTTTCTTGTAGAAACAAGCTTTACACCCTTGTTGAAGTCCTGCAATTTTTAACGATCATGTGGCTACATCTGTGTACACACAATACAGATCTGATATAATGATGGGTGGCAAAGTCAAGCATTCTTTTTGTGAGAGATGGACACAAAAGAGAAAATTAACAACTCTGGAATGATTTTGCAATGAAAATAGAAAAAATCTCATTAGCAGATCTGTGTCTAGATGATCATACAAATTTTTACAAATTTCCCAAAAATTTGGAGTCAAAATCTCTGATTACCTGAGTTGAAGCTGTAACTTCCATTGGTGTTGTGTTGCAGGAATCTAATGATGAATAACATAAACGGGACCATTCCATCGAGCATTGGCAATTTGCAGAACCTTCTTTTACTGTATGCATCTTCTTTCCATTTACTACCTGTTTGGATGGGTCTTACATCTTACTTCTAGAAATTGTGCTCTGTTTTAGAAGAATTGTTCACAAACATCTTTGACACTGCTTTGGGTGATGATGATGATAACCGAAGAAGTTATGATGATCTGCAAGTGTAAAATTGGAGCTACGTACCCCTTGTTTGGGTTCTAATGATGATGGTTCATAAGAGCCATATGTAGTTTGTGTAAGCCTGAAGCCTAAACCCTAAATCCAAACTAATTGTTGTTCTTGTTGGGTGGCCCTGGAGAGCCAGATTGTTGAATCGTAATCAATTGACAGGTTCTATTCCTTCCGAGCTTGGTCAACTTACCAAATTGAACCGGCTTCAATTGGATGAGAATCAGCTCTCTGGACCGTTGCCCCCCAGTCTCGGAAATCTGACCCAAGTTCAACATTTGTGAGTATTCTTGTCGATAAGACTTTTACCATGACTCCCTCATGCTCTTCTTCTTCTTCTCCTTCTTCTTGTTCATTCTCTAAGAAGACATGAATCTTTGCTTTTCAACCTTGAACAAAGAAAGCACATCATAAAGAGGGCTGATTGTTTCATGGGTATCACCACCAGATCTAGAGTGATGGGTCAACCAGTTGGAATAGTCTATCTGATGGTTATCACCAGGCTGCTTAAAGAATAGCATTGAAGTCTGCCATAGAATTGTGCTTAACATAATGAGGAAATTGTGATTGTGCAGCCATTTGAGTAACAATTCATTCAGTGGCAGTATTCCAGCACAACTGGGCAGACTCCAGAAATTACTTCACCTGTGAGCCTCTTCCTCGATGCTCTCTCAAAAATCTATGTATCAGGTTTGGGGTTTTTTGGAGATGGACTACTGTGGTAAATTTGGAGTGTACTTTTCTTGTCCATGGGTTCCTGAACACAATTGCAGGTGCTAGCCATATGACATTCCTCTCAAGTGCTCATACGCCCCACTAAGTAATTATGTCTGGGTGTGGCACATGCAGGCTGCTAGATTACAATGACATGGAAGGCCCCCTGCCAGAAGACATTGCAAACATCTCGACTATTACCATTGTGTATGTTGAGAATCTCCTTGTCTAATTTGTGATAAATGCCAAAATATGTTTGATCATGCTAAAATTAGTATTATTTTGAGTTGAAATTGGTGATTATTTTTTTGGACTAATTTCACAACAATTCTTTTGCTGTTCTTTGGTTGTTGAAAACTTCAGGCAGCTGGATTACAATCCAAAGATTGCAAGTATGATACCACAACAATGGGTTCAAATTCCATCTCTCATTAAGCTGTAAGGCGACTCTCTTCCCCAAAACACTTCTGTTTGGGTATCTTCACGGGTATCTTCATAGCTTTCAACTACAACATCTGGGACTACATTGGCATTGACATTCCACGTTGACATTATTTATTTGTTGCTAAGCCCTATGATCTTATAACAGGAGCCTGAAGAATTGCTCATTGTATGGTCCCATTCCAGAGCTTGATGCACTGACCAACCTTTCATATGTGTAAGTGCAGCTGATTGTGGCTAGATCTTCCCTCCCATGCATGGGGTATTTTGTTTGTGTTTTGCAGTGAACCCATCTTTGCAATTTCCTTAGAGATCTAGAGGACCAGGCTCAAAGGAAAAATTTGCTACTGTTGTAGTGTACTACTATGTATACCTTCAATGAACAATAATATGCTCAAGTCGCTTTTGGGGACCGTGTTGGAAAAAATGGATTTGGGTATCCTTGATTCTCAGCAAGGTTTTTGACTTTCTTTCAGGGATTTGAGCTTGAACAAACTGAGCGGTGGTTTACCATCAAATTTACCCTTAAAGTTGGTAACAGTGTATGTGATCTGCCTTCTTTCTTTAGCACGTTCCCTACTTTATTATTTCAAAGCTTGATGTTAAGGAGTCAACAAGGAGACATGATTTTCCAATTTTGATGTTCAATATTGTCAATGAGGACATGGAGGAACTTGTAGTAGGAGAGATTGACATTTGGCAGAGATGTCTATTTATTAGGAATGACAGTCCCAATGGTACTTGATCCTCAGACTATTCTACTTGCTAGACTGGTAGCACTCACTACATGTCTGTTTTTTTTGGCTCTGAGTGTTTTGCAAGCAACATTCGCGTGTCTCATGTGCAGAAACTTTGCGAGCAATTCTTTGACAGGTTCAATCCCCAACAGTTATGGCAGCCAACTTCAACAATTGCAAGCGTTGTAAGTATTTCATATTGTACTAGTTTTAAAACTTTTTTGGGTGGTTTGAAAGTGCTTTGGCAATTACACATCTTCTCTCTAGATCACATACCCAGGCATTGACTTTGGGCCACTGCATAGCCAATGTCTCTGAACAAAACTCCATTGCTGATCTTCGTCATTCAGCTTCATTTGTTAGGTTTCTAGAACTCGAATGCATGTGTGTTGGGTTATGTTGATTAAACAGTCCTCTGCTCACACTGGACTTGACTCATTCTGACTTTATATTCTATGAACAGACAACTTGCAAACAATTTTCTCAATGGAACCATACCCGCCAGTTTAGGATCTGGACCAAGCTTTAGCAATAAGAGCAACACTCTGCTTGTGTGAGTTTTCTGATATTTCAATCCCTGTTTTTTCCAATTCCATTCTAGAACAATCTGAAGGTCTCTTCAGTTTCTTTAGTTCTTCTTCATAGCTTTCTTGGACATTTGGGATTTCACAAATTTGCGCACAAGACCTGATTCTGACACGGGGTTTTCATTCAATAAAATTCCACAGAGATCTTCAAAACAACAATTTCACAGGATTAGATACAGAACTGTTGTTTGAAGCAACTGGGAGCACAAATATCAATGTCTGGTAAGTTCAATTGCGCAATTTATCATTTCCAGACCTGATTTATTTTTTGTGATTTGTTGAGTTGCATGATGAGTAATTAGTGTAAGAAGTTTTTTTCATCAACCAGAATTGGTGTTATAGAAGTATGTCAACATAAACACGTAAAGTCTTTCTCTGACATGTGTAAAATTGCATAATGTCTTTGTTTACAGGTTGGCTGGCAACCAAGAACTATGCAGCATACTTGCAACAACCGTAAGTCTAAAAGTGTGCACATCTTATGATGGAATCACAGGTTTGCAAGAAAACACTTCCAGCAGCAATTCACAAGCACCCAATTCGAGATGTCGTTCTTGTTCCCCTCCAAGCATGCCAGTGGTTGATGTTGCAAGTCAGGTGTGCCAATGTGCACAACCAATACCAGTAATGATAGAACTCAAAAGCCCCGGTTTCTCCTTCTTTGACAGCCATTTCACAACAACTCTTATTTCACTCCTTGAAGGTGCACTGAATATACCTGCCTCCCAAGTGCAGATACAAAGCTCAGATTGGGATTCTGTAGGCGAACGTCTGACATTGAATCTTTTGTTGTTTCCTCCAAACTCCACATTCAATTTGATTGAGATCAATAACCTATACGACATCTTTTCCAATTTCACTCTGTCAATCAGCTCAAACTGGTCTCTTTCTGTGGTTGGACCTTATGAGTTGCTCAATTTCAATGCAACAGGTTGGTTCTCCTCTTCTTCTTCTTTTTTCTTGATTCACAATTTACCCATAAAATGGTTTTGTTCAAACAATCGTTGAAAAGAATCTTTGGATTTAGAGGAAACCCAGAGAAAGAAGGAAAGAATGAAAGGGGGGAACAATCCATATACAATTGTATGGATCACTGATAATTTCATATGGTTATTTTTCCAATGTCGCAGTTGTGCAAACCACATCAAAGGGACTGTCAACAGGAAGCATAGTGGGCATTGTTGTGGGTGCTGTTGCTTTCATCACAATCCTTGCTGCTTTTGCTACCTTCCTAATCCTACTTCGACATCGCAAGAAACAGAAAAGACTTAGTGAGTGAACACAATGTCTTGCTCTTGGCAACAAGCTTGTTTTACATACTAGAGAGAGGATTAAATTCTTTTGTAATTTACAATTGTTGTATGCTTCTCATGCCATTGGTCCAATCTGCATTCTTGATAAGCACTCAAACAGAGAAACAGACCAATGATGTGGAAGTACAAAAGGAATTTTCTTTCTTTCTTTCTTGTAATGTTGGGACTTTTGATTTTGTGCATGTACAGTGGTGGGGACATTGCCTCCAGGAGTTAAGATTGCTGGAGTGAAAGGCTTCACATATGAGGAGCTAGCAAAAGCATCCAAAGGTTTCAGCCCAGAGAATGAGATTGGCCAAGGTGGTTATGGCAAGGTATACCGTGGCACACTGGAGGATGACACGATAGTTGGTATCAAGCGTGCACTGAAAGAATCTATGCAGGGTGCACACCAATTCTATACAGAAATTGAGCTTTTATCCAGGCTCCATCATCGAAACCTTGTGCAATTGATTGGTTATTGTAACGACAAGGGGGAACAGGTTTCTATCTCTCCTTTGCATCACCCATCATTTCAAGTTTTCATACTGCAGTTATCTTCTTCTATTCATGGTTCCAAAAGTATTCATGGTTTGCATAATGTTGTTTGTAATGGACAGAAATGTGTTTTTTTATCTTGCCCGCATCTTGTTTCCACCCACAACATGTTTTTCTCTTGAAAGTAAGGAACAAGACATGAAACTCAAGAACAAGAATTGAGAAACACACTATTTTCAAGAATTGACTTTCGGATTGTATATGTACAGATGCTGGTTTATGAGTTCATGGTAAATGGTAACCTGCGAGATCATCTGATACGTAAGCACTTATTGATCCCCCTGATTTTGATACTTGATTGTGAGGTTTAGCATGATGGCTGATGAGAAGAAGACAAGTTGAACTCTTGACACAATGATCTATGAAACTCAAACATTCAAATTACATGAAAAGGATGAGGGGGTGTCCCTAAGGTTTTTGTACTCATCTGTTGTGTGGACAGCAACTGAGAAGATGGACTTTGCAAAACGAATCCACATTGCTCTTGGGACAGCGAGAGGCATCCTTTATCTTCACACAGAGGCAAACCCACCCATTTTCCACCGTGATATCAAGGCCAATAATATCCTTCTTGATCAGAATTATAATGCCAAGGTTGCGGATTTTGGACTGTCACAGTTAGCACCAGAACCTAATGTGGATGATGCCACTCCAGAACATGTCTCCACCACTGTGAAGGGAACTCCGGTGCGATGGCTCTCAAATAGACAACATGGCTTAAATTGTTTCATCATCCAGTTTCTTATACTCAAATTCACCATAATTTTATATAACTTTTTGTATTGTAGCAGGATTGTGAGCTCATTTCTATTTTGCACTGCAGGGTTACATGGATCCACAATACTACATGACAAACAAATTCACAGACAAGAGTGATGTCTACAGCTTTGGCGTTGTGTTACTGGAGCTTATCACAGGCATGATGCCAATTAGCCGTGGCAAGTACATTCTTAGGGAGGTACTATTTGATGGCACCCTCACGTTGATTTGAGCAAAAAAAATCTGTGAACAATTCTCAAAACGTGGACTATGTTGAAAATGTAAATTTCTCTTTAGCTACATTGTTGTTTTTCAAGAGTGCAAGCCTATTCATAGATATGGGACATTGCTGGTCTCACTTCTTCACCATGCCTACTGTTGAAATCTGCTTGTATGTTGATATGCAAATGCCACTCATCTACTACCGGTCTTTGTTGGTGTAGGTGAAGGAAGCATTGGAAGCCAACAAAATATCATCAATAATAGATCCTTGCATGGGAACTTCTTACCCACCCGATGGGCTGGATCGTCTCCTTAAGCTGGCATTGTCATGCTGTAGCCAAGAGTATGAAGAACGGCCACAAATGATTGTTCTGACACGAGAATTGGAGGACATTTGGCGTCTTACAGCAGCATCTCACCCCATGCTTCACAAGATGGATTCTGATATCTCCTCACATAATTTTGGCACTACTGGTCAGAGCTCTCAGACCTCAGGGCCATATAGTGTTCTAGATGTGGAGGCTAAGGATGATACTGGCAAATTTAGTAGTATATCAGATCCTCATGTATGGCCCCGATGATTGACAAGGAAGAGCCTTTTTTTCTGTTCCTTCTCTAACTCATGTCTGGAAGTTTGAATTCAGTGATAACAAGCTTGACACATCATGTAGATTTGGCATGAACTATATCTTTTGCAATTCTCTGAAAAACATTCTTATTCGAGAATTTTGCAACATGAAGACCTGGTAATAAGCCAATGCAATCCTTGAGCTCATCATCAATAGTTTTGCAGCTGGTGTACCAGGTCCATCAAAAGCAATCATTTTCTTTTTAGTGCCCCTTTAGGCGATCATTGCATATTTATTATGGCTCCAAACTTAGTTTCACTCTAGCAAAAGATTGTATTTCATTCAAAGTCATGGGTTCAAGGAATTATATTTCTCCTCCCAATGGAGGTATACTCTTAAGTCCTTTCACCAACCAAAGAACTTTTTTCTCCTCTCCAAATCTTTGTCATCTTCAAATGGGCTTTCTCCACGGCACTATTTCTCCATCCATAACATTGTATCTTGTCTAGATGTTTGGCATCTTCATGTTTGTTGATTCATCCCCAATTTCGGCAAAATTGGCGCCTAGTACCCCAATTTTTTTGGTGTACCTTACAAAAAAACTCAAATGTACCCAACATTCAAAATCCAACTCCTTATTAAAAGGTGTTAGAGTAAACATGCCCCCCATCGAAATAGTCCAATAACCGAACACCCCAATACGTCAGCCTGACGTTTGTGAACAGCAGTGGGCGAAGCTACTAACGTTTTAAAATGTTCCTATGATTGAACGCCTGGAATTTTTTTTTTAAAACAATTATTTTAAATTATTCATAGGGAATATTGATTTAGTGTGTGGTTTTGAGGAGGTGAGTGTGGTTGGATTTTTTTTCTAAATGATCATTATGTATATGATATGTTTGTTCATTGGAACATAACAACACAACCTCAAGCACAAAATTGTATATAAAGGAATGGTTAATATTATTGTCAAGTATGGAGTGTTCGTTTGTAAGTGTCTTTTAAAACATATTAAGGACAAAACATAAGGCGTTTCAAAGCCAATGGTTGGATTAGGGTTGGTTTCACAAAAGCAACAACGGAAATTACATTTAAAATCTTTGGTTATGAGAATTTGTTTATCACATTGAAGGGTATGGAACTATTCATAAATATAACCTAAATCCTAATGAAAACATTTGCCCAAAAATTAGCAAGACATCAAATCCTTGAGTATCCAAAAAACTCCATTCATTAGTCCTCCAAAGAAAACTTTCTTTTAGATTCCTACTATGCTAAAACATTTTTAATTCCCTCCAAAAAACTTCAGTGCAAAATCAAGTTTACACATAAGTTGAAATCAAAACACGTGTTTAATCTTTGTAATATTTTTTAAGTATGTCATTTCTAAGAGCTAGAGTAAAAGAACGATTACAACTCTGCTTAAAGTTTTTGGGTTCTAATGATGTAATGTTGAAAACTACATATTTGCCAATGAAAGTAGAGGAAGGTAGGTCGAGCCTAGAACTCTTCTTGCAAAAAATAGGTTTGAAGGAAAGTTTGTAGAAACTAGAGCTGAAAATCAAACTAGAACAAATATCGAGGAAGCATCAACTCCACAAATAATTTTGCAAAAACCAAATTTGAAGATCAAAGGAAAACATGTAGAGGAGCAAGTAGATTTGCAAAAACTAAATTTGAAAATTAGAGTAGAGCATGTAAAGGAACAAATAGATTTGCAAAAACCAAATTTGAATCTCAAAGTAAAAAAACATTCAAAGACATATATCATAGATTAGATTTTCACAACCAAAGATTCAAAAAGTACTTAAATCATTTATTCAACAATTTGTAGTCTGAAATGCTAGATCACAAAGATTCAAGAAAGCACGGGATCAACTTGGTTACATAAATCATTCTTATAGATTTTTTCTAATAACCTACATAACAACAAAAGATGTTAATTTAGTTTGGGAGGACTTTGTATAATTCTACACTTTCATGTACTCTTTTATACATCTATTAGAACATGCATTAGCCCAATTTCCAAACTTAGTACATTTTTTTAATTCTTGGGTTGTGTATAGGAAAGAAAAAGGCATACCCTTGATTAGGTTAGAATGTATACCACCAAATTCTTAGAGGTTAGGATTAAGAAAATGTGAACTGGATGAACTTAATTGTGCCTCTAAGGTGGTGAAGTAGCATGTTGGACCTACATTCAACAAACAAAGAGAATTTGCCCCTTGAGCTTGCATTAAATAATAGAAAACTAGTAATTTAGTTAAATCAAACATATGCAACATGTAAAAGAAATACATGGACATATGACGCATTAGAAACAACAATGGATGTTGTTGAAAAGAGGACACATTAATTAAGGAGCGCTAGCAAAACATGGAACATTCCCTTAAATTCACTTTTTGATCACCTAAATGGAAAAACTAGATTTTGAAAGATGGGACCAAGAGGTGTGCTCATGGCATAAAAGGATGTTAAAGTGATTATGTGGACCTTAGCTATGCATGAATCCGGACTATCCATTAAATTACATTAGTTGAAGATGAAGGTTGCAAAGCTAACACAAACAAAGCCCACACCGTTTCAAGATGGGATACAAAGTAATAGTTGGTGGCACTAGTTCAAACTGCATAAGCATCCGAAGTTAAACATTTATTAGGCAAGAGGATTGGAGGTCTATAGAACACAAGGATTAATACCTAATACTTGTAAATCTTTTTACATTAACTTGCAAACATTATATAATCAACATAGTTATGTTTTAAATCATGTATTGAACTCAAATGAAATTGGAATTTAAGCTGGCAAACAAACAAGACCGAGGGTTTTGGCTAAGAGAGGGTCAAATGTTATTTATAGTACCATCCCTAAGTCCTAGAATGGTTGACTATAAATTATGAAATGAATGCTACAAGGTTTGTTCTACCAAGGTTCTACATCTTCAAAGGAGAAATATTGCAAGATGATTACATTAAACTTTACAAACTAAAGACTTGCATGGCAATGCAAAAAAGTTTGGATGACTTCTTTCTTATTCAAAGAATTCCTTTCTTTCTTCAAGAAATTTGTTCTATGTGAAATTTCCTTCATCAATATACATTTACTAATTCTAGATGGGCATAACAATCATGTTATCTTAGAAACAATTTCACAAGCACAAGAGATGGGCTTAAACATGATCACCCTAGCATCCCATACATCACATGATCTCCAACCATTAGATGTATCTTATTTCAAGCCACTCAAGACAACATTTAGAAAGGTTAAATATGAAACCATGTTTAGGAAAAATCATATGGAACTAGATAAAATAACATTGGTTGAGTGGGTTGATAAGGCTCTGGAACAATCATTATCAAAAAAATATCAAGTTTAGATTTAAGGTCACATGTATATGGCCCTTTCAATCCCAAGGCAATGGATAGCAAAACCCAAATTTCACAAATATACATTCCAAGACTAGTCAATGATCAAGGAAGTGAAGATGACACAACAAATGATGAGGTTAATCATAATCAAGATTGGGAAGAAAAATGTGCAACTACAAAACTTTTACATATAGGTAAAGTGGTTTTTCATTAACAACTAAAGATCTTCCTTTGGACAAGTTTGAACATGACCAATGTTACTATGTAGACATCCTCCATAGCCCTACTGACGTTGAAGAATAGCTAGAGGAATTCAATGTTATAAACCTAGATGACAACCCTAATGTGTTGTAAGAAACTTTGTCTTCTCCACCAACTTTAACACAAGGATCCTTGTCTATGCACAATTTTTTTTTGCTACTTCATTTACCTACAATACATACAAAAAGAAAAAACCCATTAGTTGATTATTCCTAATACCATGTAGTAACATCTAATTAGTACTTAAATATCATGTGGAAAAAGGCCATGGACAAGGCAACTACAAGGGAAGTAAAAACAAACAAACAAAAGGAAAGGGAAAAGAAGAAACTAAAGAAGGAACAATCTCTTAACGTGGGTTCAACAACATGCATAAAGTCACTAAACAACACAAGGCTACCAACCAACAAGGTTATTGCCTTCATATGAATCAATCAAAGGAATAGAGGAATTCCAAAGGAGCTTGGTGACCAAAAGTGCCAAAGAATCACCACCAACAAGATCAAATGAACATAAATAGCACCAAGGAAACAACACTAAAAGGATCGAATGGATAAGAAGAACATTAAAAAAACCCTATTGAAAAGACCGATTGAACACAAGGAGAGGATCAACATAGCTTGGAGGACTAATTCTAGGAGTTGAACAACCAAGGAAAACACTAGTAGACATGATTAGGATGAGAAGACTTGGGGAAAAAAAATCAACACACCAAAAATAAGATCAATGTAGTTAGGAAAGCATAAGAACTATAAAGAGATCAAACATGCAAACTGGAAAAAGAATCAACGTTGTTGGGAAAACACACCATAAAGAGGACACTAACACCCAAGGAAGAGGATCAACATAGTTCAAAGAACATTAGAAGAACAACATAACACAACACCATAAGATCGACACTTGGGAAAAAGGATCAACGCAACTTGAAGCATCAAAGGACGACCACCACCACTAGATGCAATTGCTCGAAACATTAAAGGAGTGTAACCACCACCAAAATTCATGACTAGAAGGATAAAACCCAAAGAAAAAAGGATCAACATAACTATGAACACGCACAAAACACATGAGAGGACCCAAGAAGGATAAAACGGATTGATGCGCAAAAGCATTAAAAAAACATTGACTTAGGAGGAAAGGGAGGATCGACATATCTCAAATAACATTCGTGAAAAATAAATCAAAAGAGAACCAAGAAGAAGACATAGAGGATTGACATAGTTTAAAGCATTCATGAAACACAAGTCAAAGAAACATTGGGTCAAGAAGAGAAAGAAGATCGACACAATTCAAAACACTCATGAAACACAAGTTAAAGAATAATTGGGGAGGAAACAAAGAAGATTGATGTAACTCATAGCACACATGAAATATTGGGTGAAGAGCAATGGTGAAGAGGGAGGAGGTTCGAAATTTTCGTCCACTAAAATGGAGGAACAACATCTATAATGTTGGAATATCATTTGAAAATTTGTTGGTGAATGGGGAGTGCATACATCCATTGTCATAGATTTAAAGTGATTTAAACAAAATTAAGTCTCCACCCTTTGTTTAAAGTTAAATATTAATTTTGCTAAATGGATTCTTCATTCATCTCAATGATGGAAATAGGTACCATTTGATAATCATGGTATTACTATTTGCTGATAGGTGGCAAATGAACTCCCTATGGATTGCCATGTGTAGGATGCAAATTTTTTTCACGATTTTTACTACCCAACATCATGTGGGCATATATTTTTCATTTAAAAACCAAATTGAATGATTTTAAAGCTAGTGTGTGTGCAATCTAATGGTTTACATTTCATTTTTAGACCCCGAATACAAAGGAAGTATATTGAACGAGAATTCGATGATTGAAACATTAAATGTTCAATCATTGGCTAGTTTATCTTAAGAGTGAATACACCCTCTTTAAGTGACATTACTTGCCCAAACTTCAAAACCTTTGTTTACTATACATGAATCAATTCTTAAATTCAAGCATACAATGTTTTTCTACGCATGATTGTAACAATCATATATCACACGCACACACACACACACACATAGATAAACCTAAACCCTAAAGCTTAAACCTTAAACCTTAAACCCTAAACAACATTTTTCTTCTCCAATCAACCCATGGGTTTTTTCTTATCCTTCATAGATTTCATCATCATCATAACTAACTTGTTGGTATCACATTTTCACTTGTTGGTACTCAAACTTTGGTTAATCTTTCAAAAAACACACCAAAAATATATGTTTTGAGTAGTTAATTTTATATTAGTTTTAATATGTTGTAATCTCCATCATTAATATTGCCATTTTTCCCTATCATTATTTTCATGCATGTTATTTTGTCATTTCTTATGTAGCTTTTATCGCCCTTCCCATCAATTTTTCAAGCATCATGTTAACCCAATCACCATCTACACCACCTTGCTAATTGTCATTACCATATCATCACCTTGCCCATCATCTTAACCATTATTTCCATTGTCATCCCACCACCATCATTATAATGTTTTATCACTCTTTGCAAATTTTCTTGTTGCCAACCAAACTAGATTGGAATAGGCTAATGGGTGTCACAAGGTTGTTATTGGACTTTTGGATATCTGGTGATTCAATAGCCAATTATTGCTCCCACATTCTTGAATACATGCCGAACAACCCACCTTGACAATAACTAGCAATTCTAGTGGTTTACAAGTTGACAAAGTTCTTTTTGAAATTTTGAAAGGGGATTGAGATTTAACTATCATTTTACATTTTATCACAAGTTCACAATCAAAATTACATGTTGAGGTCAAAACTGGTGAGCTACCTTGAACTACCAAACGTTCCCTAAAACCCTAGATATTTCAAAATAGATATATTAACTCATTTTGATTGGTCGCTTTGAAATTTTTAATTATTTTTTGCTAAGTTTTTAAATATTAAATAATTGATTTGTAACACCCATTAATGTTCCCAAAACTCCTAGAACATCATGTACATCATGGAGGTCAACATCTTGTCATGGGACATTTTGCTAAGAACCCTAATGCATTACCCTAAAATTGTAAACTGTTTTTTCAAAACATTTATACAATTAAAAAAAAATCACATAATGATCATAATGATGATGATGATGATGATGATATTATAACAATAGGAAAAATAATTACTAAAACTCTAACATATTATTGTTATATTATTTTCAAATGACTAATGTATTTATTATTACTAAGTATTACTAAGTATTACTTACTTAAAAATTAAATTATTATTTATTCAAAAATAAAAAATAAAAAATCATAATAGCTCTAACAAGTGACATAATAATAAATAATAATAATAATAAAATAACTAACCTAGGCTAGTTACAAATTACATTATTATTTCGTTGACTTTTTCTTTCATCCAAATTCGTTGTTATTTGTGACTAATGTTAATTTAACTTGTCCAGCATGACTATTAAAATTTAAATAGCAAATGTTGCTTGCAACTAAAAATTAGTCACAAGGACTAATTACATAATGGCCATTTTCTACTAGTGCGAGTAGTTTTTCGCATCCTACATTGCTTCACATAATCACGTGTATCTACCTTTGTCTTCAATTCATATTAGGAATGGTACTTGACTTTAATGTCTTCTAGCTCACCTTTTTCTTGACCATTGGTGTTTTTTACATTCAAGTTTGGGTCTTTGGCCCAAGTTGCTCATGACCGATTTGGGTGGCCTTCTACAAAAATTCAAAGCTCTTGAGCATTAAAAACTAAAATTGATCTAGCTTGAATGCAACATTACAAAAAAACCCTAAAATGATAATAGGTTCAAGAAACATGAGCAAATCCAAATCATTTTAAAGGATGGAGTTCATACCTTGCTAGTTGTTTAAGCATGTAATTGGACTTTCATGGAGTAATCTTGTCTATTGACAAGTGGTTTAGGTTATGTTCAAGAGTGTCTAACATTAAGTAATGTGTAAAAGTGGCATACTATGTAGGTAGTTAGCATCCTTTTAGACTTTGATAAAACACAAAATGAAGCACATTGTGGGTCAATTAATTGCTTTACGATTACTTTGTGATAATCTAGCAAGGTTTTTGATCGCTTTTTGCTGTGATCTTGAAACATATAATCTTTCAGTTTGATGGAAATTTTCTTTGAGAGGCTTTGAGGAGGGGTGTAAAATATCGCCTTATCGGAATCATCATTTTCATCTTTTAATGAAATTCATTATGGCCCAAACAATAGTAGCAATTCTATTGACCTCCATGTGCATAAACCTCTGTCTTTTCAAACCTCCATAGATACAGTGTTTTCCAATGCCACTTTGCCTCTCGCTCGTTGCTACCAAAAATGTTTGAAAATCTCTTTGACAATTATAGTTCATTAATGAATCAGTTCACAACTTTGTTTCTTTCATTATGAAACATTTAAAGGTTTAATGTGTGTTTTAAGTTTCACCATTTCTACCCTTATGCATCCTCCTTTTCCATCCTTTTGTACTAGCTTTTTTCATCCCTACCTTAAATCCTTTCTCATCATAATATATTGAATTTGGCCACATTATTCACTGGAACATGAATTAAAAACCACAAAGTTTAATTTAGATAAATATTAGTATTCATCAACTATATGAAAAAATCATTCAAGACCCATAAAACTTAATTTCTTGAAATAAAATATTACCAAAATGCATAGATTCAACATAATGTGCATTAAAAATCATAAAAATTAAAAGGCTAATTCCAAACTGTATATAATGTAATAGTGCATGGGTTATCATATAAATGTATTTCTTTCAAAAAAATTGGTTCAATTTTAAAAACATTTTACACACAAGACAATCGAAAATGGATATAATGTTAAATTAGTCCTTTTTGACCTTCACACCTTAATGAAAATTATTCAAATTTTCATATGTCATTCAAGAATGTATGTTACATAATAATACGAAAGTTATGTGAATAATTTTAAATTTGAACCTTAAGTGAAAATTGATTTGCATGTTTTTCAGTAGTGGTCACTTGCAGTGGTTCATTATATTGCAAAATTACCCACTTATGTGCTTGGAGGAAAACAATGTAGGTGAGAAAATTGGCCAACGGGGTGTTATAAACCTTTGTGGTATGAAAGGTTTGGAAGACACTTTGGTCCTCCCATAAAATGAGCTGAACCTTTGGTCTCTTTTCATATTAAAACACCACCACACACTTTGTTTTGATTCTATTCTTAGATATCACAATACCCATAAGGCAAATCAATTTGTGAAGTGTGTAGCACTTGGGTGGTCCTATGCAAATTAAAACATACCACATAATTCCAACAAGTGGGTGATAATTTTTATGTTTTTTTAGGTTTTTATGTTTTAGGTTTTAGTTTCTATGTTTGACGACATGTGTCATGGTTTCATAAGTCATAATTCCCTTATGTTTCATGTTTTGGGTTTGTTTTGGAGTATTGATGTTTCTTGTTTTCTTTCTTGTAGACTCGTTGGCAAGCACTTGAGGCAAAACACCTTCAAATGAAAATGTTAAAAACTTTGCATCATGAGCTAATTCACCCAAGCCCAGGTTGTATGCCTCCTTATCACCCTAAACAATAGTTTGATTTTGATGATCACACTATTATTGTTTTAGAAACAATGTTAAAGAAAATCAATTATGTGTTGGAGGATATAACAAAGGTAGACATCATTAGTTGACAAATGTTGAAAAACCCATTTGTGGATGATAATAATAAGAATAATGTACAAATTAACCCACTTGTAGATGACATGAAGAGGAAAATTGCACAAAAGAATTCCACAGTGGCAACCCCAAGAAAGCATGGTCAAAAAGTTGATTGCAAGTTAACAAACACCCCATTGAGGAGATAGAACGTTAAATAGTCTCAAGAAAATCGAAAATATCATTTTTTGGTTTCAAAACCATGGTATACAATAAAATGTGGATTTCCTACTTTTTGAGTTGGTGTTGATTCATTAGGTTTTGGTTGTTTGAATTCATCCAAACTTTGTTTCTTTGTTTTAACATTGCCTTGAATGTAGGATATTCATTTTTGAAGTTGAGGGTTTTCAATTTGAACATGTATTAGAATTGAACATGTATTTGAAATTGTGCAGATTTTTTAGTTTCTATGTTATTTAATTATTTTTCATTTGGTTGATTATCATTGTTCCACTTGCTTTAATCTAGGTTTTATATTTGTTTGGCAAACACTCAAAATGGCTTCAATCTTTTGATTTATTATCTATAATACCAAACATTTGATTATGGTGTTGTGAAGTTTAGGGTTTTGTTGTCAAATATTATGTGTGATACATGATCAAGTAATGGATGATTTTTGGTGAAAATGGGGTGAAAACATGAATAGGTGGACAATTTGGACTATAATAATTGTAATTTTTTTGGATTACATATAAATGTAAAATTAAAACGATATTCAAAATTAACATTGTCAATTTTTTAATTATTCATGTTGTCATACACTTTTATAGGAATCATATAAAATTTTTTGATTGAATTCTAAGAAGATTATGGATTCATAATGGACTTTTGAAATGACAACATTTCATTTGTCACATAGAAAAAATGAAAAATGTGGATTAAAGAATTATCTCAAAGTAATGTCAAAATAAAAAAATAAAGCATCATCAAATGAAGAATATATTTGTGAAATGTGTTGAAACTTTCCTAATATATGTACTTTCATAAATGCACGAATGTTTTGATCAATCACATGTTTAGGGATATTCATAGGTTGGTTTATTAATATTCATGAATAAAAGCATGAGGGATAATTATTGGATTTATGGTTTGATAATTATTAAAACTGTAAAAAAGTCATTAGATTATGGACTTTGAAACACCACTTTTGAGCCACTTAACCATGATTTTGCCCATGTTGCCTATGTTTTGGTAGAAATATATTTCATAGGAAACATGTTTCTGTGGGAATATGTTTTAATGAATATGTTTCAATAAATTATAAATGTTTCTATTTAAATATTTTTTGTTCAAATATCTATTTTTAATTCCGGTCATTTTAGATGCTTCATTTGTTTCGAACTATACAAATACATTATTTGTGATAGGCCAATATTATTTTTTTAAGATTGCGAACATGTTTTTGTTTTTAGGGAATTTTGTAACTTTTAGTGTTTTGGTTTAAAAAAAAAATTGGTGTGTTTTTTATGTTTTGTTGTGTTGCTTTGGAATGTTTAGAATGCTTTTGTTTCTTGGTATTCATTTTATGAATGTTAGGTTACTAATATTATTGTGTTTTGAAAGGTTAGGTGGTCATAATAGTAGAAAATGCATCATATTTAATGTATGTGATGGTCAAGAATTAACTTTTTTGAAACCTAGAACAACCCTAATATACCCAACGCATGTTCCCAAGTATCTTTGATGAACATCTATGATGGGGTTTAGTGTTGATTCAATGGTTCAATGTCAAAATGGAATGGCTATCCCTCATCTCACTTGTTGCTTTTGAGTTGCTCCTTGCTAGTTCTGAGTTTTGCTTTCAATGGACCATTTAGATCAACTTTGAATTGAAAACATTGGATACCGAGTCAAGGTTGTATTTGGACATTCAAACATGTAGCTTTTGTAGGGAATTCAACACATAATGCAATATTTTCATCTGAAAATTTTTACACAAGGAATTTTAGATTTGGAGTTCAAAAAATCAAAACAACATACTCCCTTCAAACTATGTCTAGTACTTTATCAAGGGAGGAGCACCACAATGATGCAAATTGCAAGTTCACATGTCGACAACTTAGAAAAAATGAAATAGGGAAATTGTTATATCCATGTAGGATAGTTATATCAAATTTTCCATGTTTTGGATTGTGAAATAACATTCACCTTTTTTTTGGGCAAAGTCCAAGCTATTTTTTCAAAAGTTTCATTTTCTTACACGACATTATTTTGTTGTAGAGCAACTTGATTTTTTTTGAATTGTTGTGTTGCAGTTATAATTGTAATTTTCGTTTGGAAGACAATACATACAATTTTTTGGTATTAACAAAGGGAATATTTTTTAAAAAGAAGCCTTTTAATAAGAGAGGTAAAACAATCTAGAAAAGAATTAAAAACTTGTGTTAACCCCAAGAGTAATGGAGGGTCCCAAAAGAAAG
The DNA here is from genome assembly GCA_963920785.1 of Sphagnum contortum. Classification (NCBI taxonomy): domain Eukaryota; kingdom Viridiplantae; phylum Streptophyta; class Sphagnopsida; order Sphagnales; family Sphagnaceae; genus Sphagnum; species Sphagnum contortum. The sequence goes on from OY987282.1 coordinate 12,512,067, forward strand.
GATGCCAATGTGCATTTACCATGAAAATGTTAAATGACCTTTCTATAGTTATGGAGAAACGTTATTATGAAAAGAAACACATCAATGCCACACGAGGTCTTTGCCATGGGAACATCCTCTAAGGGGACAAAGTAACATTTGCGACACATGTTTCAGGAGCTTTAAAAGACTTTGTATTTGAAAATCTATTATTGGGCCATTATGTTTCATAAATCATTGCAAAACATTATAGAAATGTGTAGCATCTTGTTGAGACTAGTGGTTGCTTGATGAGGGACACCTTCTTATGTGAACAAGACATAATAACATAGCAAAAAAATTAACAAAGGAAACACATAAGATTGAGAATGATGTTTAAAATGTTCACATGTGAATTTGATAAGACCTAAACATTTTGTTTTATCATCAAGAGAGTGGGTTGGAAGTTGGTGGAAAGCTAAGTGGTATAAATATCTTGTTCACAATTAGAATTCAAAGTCCCTAGCAATTCACAATGATGCAACAATATGGTCATGAAAATGCGGTCACAATCGATGCTATTTTTGGAACAAATGAAAACAAGGTAAGTTTTCTTTTTGTATATTTATTACATGTTTCAAAACCTAAAAATCACCTTAAACATGATGAAACATGTTTGAAAAATATTGAAACATGTTCAAATATGGTTATGTTCATACTAGTTTCCATTGTATACAATGATGATGTTTGAAATCACATCTCAAAATAAGCAAACGATTTGTCCAAATGGATGGATGCTATCAATTGAAAGATGCAAGAATCAAGACCATATTTGAAATCAAATGCTTTCATTGTTGATGATGTTAACGCAAAAATCAATAGTCTACGGTTGAAATGCTTTATCTTTGTATAGGTTGGGTTTGTAATATTTCATTGAAATCTATGTTTCAAAGTTATGTTTCAAAGTTCAAGCTTTCTATGTTTCATTTTGGATGTAGTTCATTTTGTAACTTGAATATGTTTTAATATCGAACTATGTTATGTTTCGAATTTCGTTTCATCATGGGTTCCCCAACAATTCCTGGAATGCTTTATCTTACGACTTTTTCATGTCTAACAATGTTCTATTATCACGCTAGGTTGTAAAGGATTATGTTTCAATTTGTTAAAGTTGTCATTTGATTCAACCTATTACCTCGAGGGTATGTTTTGTATTGGTATGTATTGTGTACTTATGTTTCAGTGTATTATTTTCAAGCCGTAACCTGGGTGGGCTTAATGTGGTGTGTAGACAATGACCTCTACAAACTAAACCATGTAATTGATGTTCTCGCAAAATCTAAAACCCAGCCTAATAACCTTCTATAAAACTTACAGTGCTTGCTGGTTATTTCATAAAAGCTGCTGCTTCAAACCAGGGTTTTTGGACAAACCCAATCTGGAATTAGAGGTTCTTCAATTTTAAAAAATTGCAAGAAGAGGTTCTTTCATTTTATAAAGACCTGGGGATTGTGTTCCATTGCTATTTGTTGTCCACTGTCAGAGAGAAGATTTACAGGAATCTTTCATGGTGGAAGGAAATTCTTACAATTCAAAATTCATGATCCTTTCTTTGGATAGAAAAGAAACCTCTCATCTTTACATTGTAGAGGGACCGGCCTTGAGGCCGTTCGGTGTTTTGAGGTGAGGTGCCTCAAAACACAGAATGGCCTCCAAATTGGGCTGCCTCCTATACAAGAAAAATTGGAACTAGAGGCTATTCAAAAAGAAAAGAAATGACCAACACTTGTAAGATGCCTCCCACTCCTAAATACTAGACACAAGGTCCCTCATCTTTTCTAGCCATGGTACTCACACATATGAGATGAATTCCTGTAATTCAACCCACTCCGAAGGTCTTTAGGAACCCAGGTGGTAGTTCATTTGTTTTACAGTTTCCAGATTATTTTCACCTTCTCAAAGTGCCATAAAAACATTCATAAACTTGAGACTCATATCTTGTGAGTAGCAAGAGATTGTCATGAAAGGATTGCTACATACAAATAAATTTAATGGTGGGAAACTGTTACAATGGAAATCATTAGAATTAGAACTTGGAATAAACATGGTTTTACCTTTTAACACCCAACCATGAACGTTAAGGAGGATTTTATAGACATTATTTTTTTCGAAGCCAGCCAAGTAGGTTTTTAGGTTTATTACAACTCTGTCTTCATCCTATAGCTTTGATGCATTTCTAGTCTTGTCCAATTCTTGGAGTAATTCTTTATTTTACAAGTTCACAAGTAGTATTTGCAGCAATTTCATGGTAAGCTTTTGCATTATCTGCCATGAATTCCCTAAATACTCTTTCAAAAGGTGCATTAACAAAATTGAAAAGAAAATAGGAAAGAAAAAAACCCTGCTACCTATGTTATTTGCATACAATTTTTTGGTCAGCTTTGTATACAAGTCCCCCATGAAAAACCCTAGAAGGGAGAGGCCATGGTGAACCAGCACCCACATTGGTACCTTCACTCCATCCTCTATGGAATAGGTTACCAAGGTAAATCCAGGTGACATTGCAGTACAAAAGAAAGGCCTATCTTTAATAGACACTTCCTTGATTTGAGGCGCTTGTCTGAGACTAGGAGGGACGAGTGCAGTCTATGAAAAATTGCAGAAGGGTTGAAAGATAGACCCTGTGTTTGCATAAAGAACCTTCAAATATTTTTTAGGTCACTCACTCTTCAAATGTGAAAGAAGGAGCAATAAAGATAGAAAAAAGAAAGAAGTACCTTCCAAATAATGTAGGTACTGAGACAAGCTGGCACACAACCTTCCTGGAAATGAAAGGCCTTGCACCAAATTTTGCTCTAAAACAACCCTCTAAATAGACTAAAAGCAAAATTTCAGTTCTTTTTTGGTTGGGGTTCATCCCCTGCCCCATCCATTGGAAGTCTGTTTTCTAATTTGTTAATTAACCCTATTGGGTATTTTTCAATTGGAGTTCATCCACAACTGCGTCATAAACATACTTCCCATGGATGATAACATGTGTGGCTATTGTTGAAGGTCCATTCTGGCCAGGCTGGGGAGAGCATCTCCACCAACACTAATGCCGTGTACCACCCTCTATCAATGTCTATCACATCCATCTTCCAGTGTTAATGATTTCCCCCATCCTGACCCCGAAATATGAAATAGTGAAGAAAACCATAGTAGCATGTCAGTAAGTGAACATTTTCCTGTTAAATAATGACTTATTTGAAGATTCCACATGTTATTAAGTATATATATATATATATATATATATGATTATTACTGGCATATTCCAAAAGATTCTCTATTTTCCTTCCAAAAAAGTTTGGTCTTTGAAGAAATATTTAAAAACAATTTCAACATTGCTGAAAACAAAATAATTAGTGTGGAAGCTACCAATATAGAACATGTAATAAAGTGTGAGACTATTTAAATTTCCTTGTACTGGCTGTCCTGAAAAGCACTTAATATCCCAGGGGCATGTTTTTACATGAGGCCAAAACTGAGTCTCACACTATAAATAAACTAATATGTCATCATCCAAAATACACTGCACAGGCCAATTTGCTGCTGTCGATAATGCACTCAAATTATGTAATAGAACACAGGTTGTACATAGATGTAAAATGTAGTGTACCTGGGCCATTTTACGTCTGTGGGTGCAGATGCTCTGCTATAGTATTCAAATTATGTACAGAACACATCTTGCACATGGATGTAAAATGTAGTGTACAGGCCATTTTTCTGCTGCGGGTGGAGATACTATGGTGTACTCAAATTATTTAACAGAACAGAGCTGCACATGGACGTAAAATGTGATGCATGGCAAGCAAAAGACAACTCTCTGATGAGGATGATCATCCCCTGTGTACTCTGTAGCTAGGGACTCTGATAAGAAGACCAGTTTCATGCAAGAATCCAGGATCAACAGAGTATGCAGGTCTAACTAGTGCAAGCTCAAGATCTTCAAAACATGACAAAATTGAATAGAAAAAAATTCATAAAATGTTTTCATAGGTCTCTCAAAACAGAGGTTGCAGCAGTCTCATGTACAAAGTGATGCAAATTGGGGTTCCAAAATCATAAAGAGAAAAGTTCTAGACAATCGGAATCACAGAAAGTTTTACATTCAAGAAAACATTATGTACCTATGTGTAAGCAGCTTCCAGTGCTTGAAGAAAATGTCTCCTAAATTGTAGTTCTCCACAGTATCTAAGCTTGCAAGTTGTGCTGGGAGTAAGTAAAGGAAACTACTTCTTCAAGTAGTAAAGTTCTTCTTCAAGGATTCTTGTGTACTAGTAGTAGTCATGAGATCTATTGATCACCTGCATGGCTTGGTCCTTACAGTGTATACTAGTGCAGCAGCTCTAGAGCATGAAATCTTCACCTTCGTGAGCTAATTGTTGTTTGTGAATGGCAATGCTTGAGGCGGGGCTCTATATCGGACCACCTCTATATAGCACCGCCACGGACTCGCTGTTCCATGTGGAGCTCACAGTGTTGCAGACGATATGGTTGGCAGCCTTTGCTGCCTTGGCAGCCCTGATGTAATTGAAGCCTCCATCGCTGCTGCTGAGAAGCTGAAGCCGTTGCTGCCGCAGGTGGAGGGATAGCTCCCGTCCTCGAGTACTCATCAGAGGAGATGGATGCGCTGCCGCTGATGATGACGATCCGGTGGATGATTCACAATCACTCTGCACATGAGTAGTTTGCGATCTTGGTAGGGACCAGCCGCGTGTACCTGATCTTATGTTTGGGTCGGGAATTCTTTTCAGCAAGGAAAGACAGTACTCTGCGTCCTCGTTCACAACGGAGCCGTACAAAATAAAGTCCATGTGATTCAGTGTTTCCAGGCAAAACTTCCTTCGTATGTGGGACCCCGTAATGCGGTCGTGCTTCTTTAGAATCTTCAGAAATGCTACAAACACCCTTGATGATCAATCAATCAATCAGGCAGCATTGATGAAGTGTTAATATGAAGTTCTTAATGAAGCTGGAAGAAAGAGCAAGTTCTTCCGCTAGACTTCTTCTTGATGCGGAAAGAAAGTATCATTCATATTGCAGCAAGCTGGTCGTGCATGATCGGTAGCTAGCTAGCTCTCGGCATGGGCACCAGCTTAAGTGTTCTGGAGCAAGCAGCAGAGCTAATTACCTGAGTGATTGTTTTGTACAGCTCCGCTGTGAACGAGGACGCAGAGTACTTTCTTTCCTTGCTGAAAAGAATTCCCGACCCAAACATGAGATCAGGTACACGCGGCTGGTCCCTACTAAGATCGCAAACTACTCATGTGCAGAGTGATTGTGAATCATCCACCGGATCGTCATCATCAGCTGCAGCGCATCCATCTCCTCTCGAGGACGGGAGCTATCCCTCCACCTGCGGCAACAACGGCTTCAGCTTCTCAGCAGCAGCGATGGAGGCTTCAATTACATCAGGGCTGCCAAGGCAGCAAAGGCTGCCTAATTGATTGATCATCATGGGGTTTTGTAGCATTTCTGAAGATTCTAAAGAAGCACGACCGCATTAGGGGGCCCACATACGACGGAAACCCGCCAGTCTCGGGACTTGCGAGCGCTCCAGAGGAGAGCGGGTCAGGGAACAACCGCTCTCGTCGGCTCGGGATGGCCTGGAGCTCCCGGGGACTGTGGTGCCCGAGACACGACAAGTCGAAGGGCTTGCAGCGGAAACCCTGTCAGGGTCACCGGCTGGTGTGTCAGTCCGCACACCAGCCGGGCTTGCAGAGTTAACCAGCACTTGCCCGGCGACGCATGAAGGATGGTGGATGGATGATGGTTTATGGATAGAAAACCATTTTTCAGTGATATTCCAATCCCATAGCTGATCAAGCCTGGTGTGACTACCTATGTTCTATTTAATCATCCACACTGTCCATCCGCTTACCTTCATCATATCGTTTACTTACCTTGTAATATTAGGTGCCCAGTGCCTTACCCACCTATCTAGACAATATAACCACTTACATTTCCTACTATGCCCTACTCACTTCCATATGGGTACACTTGCACTTACATACCTAGTTACCTAGGTAGGGTGAACTGGCCTTGGATGAACCGGCACCCACGTTGGTACCATGGTAAAATTCCCAAATTATGTTTAGATTATATCTAAATTCTAGAAATATCCCATGGTTAGACTAAATCAGAGCTCAAAGCAGACATTTTTTGGGCTTAATAAGGCCTCTTAGCCTCACCTCAAAAAGGCGAAGGTGCCAACCATAGGTCTAAGTATGAGAGTTTTACATGAGAAAGTACCAAGTCCATAGCTCGGTCCTTGTTGTTTTACCTGATCTACAGTTGACGAGTCTTAACAAGTTTCCAATGGATGGTGCAGTGCATTCTCGAGTCACAGCTAAGTGCCCTGGCTAGGGTGAATCACCTCAGTAACCTTTTCCGGTAAACCCTCGGGTTACTACCCCCTCACGGTACCTATGTACCTATCTGAGTGGGTAAGTCCATGTACAAAAGTATGTCTAAAGGAATGTGAGTGGTTACTCCATATGTAGGTATGTAGTTAAAGCACTTGTGGCTATTAGGCAAGTAAACGCATGTGGATGGTTAATATGGAGCTAACCACAATGGTTGGCGATGCGACAGGAGTACAATGAAAAATTGCTTCCTCATTTTTGCACCTCTAATCCACTAATGCTACAAGGATCACAATGTCAATTCTACATTAGTTACCCATGAGAACCCTTTTAGTTAGTGTAATAGGTTTTGATTTATCTTGATGAGGTTTAGTAGAGTTTAGTTGGTGTATGAGATTATTGGCTACATACCATGGTTATAGGTCCTAGCCAAATCTTATATGACTGGTTGAACACTACCCCACTCCCACCCACCCCCTTTCCATGAGAGCCCCCCTCCCTCAGCCTTGGTTTCTTTAGCAAGTGAATAGGACATGTAGTTATGATACTTGCAATTGGATTTTGGGTATTGGCTACAGAACTGTGTTCAAGAGCAAATGACAGACAAATGCAGGGACTAAGTTTTTTTTCCCCCAATTTTGTGATATAAGAAAATTGGAAAATATTTAAATAAAATTGCAAAGTTAGTAGAATTTACAAGGTAGAAAAAAAAAGTCCACAATCTTTTTTGTTGAAAATAACAAAACTTGTTTTAAAAAAACATTGACATGAACTTGACATTGCCATCTATGGGATTCTAGATGAAACTAAGCTTTCAACATAGATGGCAATGAGTTAGCAGTAGGTGTTATTTGTTGAAAGCTTAGTTTAGTCTAAAATTGGCAATGGCCCCATTTCAAATAGATAAGCCGCTTTCCACTATGTCTGCCAAAAATAAAGTTGCTTAAAGGCCCAAAAGAGAGAAAGCAATTGCATGGACTTGGCACACGACATTGCCATCTATGACATTATTGTTGAAAAGCTTAGTTTCATCTAGAATTGGTAATATCATTGCCTTTTTGCTTTAGCCCTTTCGCTGCAAGGAGATCAGTTGCTTTCAAATGTCTTTGCCAAAACTAAAGGCTTAGAGAAAAAGGAAACAAAGAGACTACAAGCATATCGTGAAGTGAAAATGACTGTTTAAACTGTGAATAAAGTTGCACTTCATTAATTGTCTAGAGTGATATATAGAGCTAGATAGCAGCCTTTTGTTTTGGTATTGTTGCAAAAATTTGAGAAAATTAGATCACAAAATTGATGATTTTCTGAAAAATGTCTAAAGTCAAAAAAACAAACCAAAATATTTGAAAAAACGATCACCATATTTCTATACATGGTTCAATTACATAGCAAAATATATAGATTTTTTTTAATTTTTTAATTTCATATTAATATCCAATTTTTTCTTCCGGATGATTGCCACCTCAGCTATATAATAAAACTGGAAAAAAAAAACTTCTGCATGGAGTTTAGTCTTCAAATTTTACCTTATTGCATCACCCTAGATGCATTGGCTTGTGGTAATTTACAAAGGATTTAACTGTCAATTTGGAGCCCAGCATTGACCAGCCTCTAGCCTATGAAAGACCTACACATTCAATGTTCTTTGTGGTACTCTCTCTACTGGTTTTTATGCCTACAAGCATTTTTATGAGCAATGACTTTCATATGTGTGGAAGATTTGTAGGGGCACCAGCTTGCTTCAAGCAAGAACACTTATTTGGGTAAATTGGGTAACTCAGCTAGCTCAAAAAGCCAAGTTGGAACTTGGCATGTGAAAACCCATGTCTCCATGCTTTTGTGAAACAAATGTCTATCTAAGTCATGAATAACTGCAGAAATGGGAAACATGCCCCATACATTAGGGAGTGGGGAGTACATATCACAAGGCACTTGGAGAAATTCCCTCGTGATTTTGGATCATGGCATCTCAAATCCATACATACCCCTCCCAGAAAGGATGGGGTATTACGCCTAGAGTGTGAGGGATCTTATGCAAATTTTAGACCCCATAGTAGGTGAGGTGTGAAATGCATGGACCTCTAAGTAGGTGTAAGATCCTGTGCACCCTTATGGAGTAACCACAAGAACCCTCCATCTCATATGCCTCCTAATCTAGGTATGTTTAAATTTATGATAACCTTTGCATCATGAATGTTATTCTATGGGTTAACCCCATACGTGGAGTGGGAAAATCTCTAAATGCATGGCTGGACTCTATGACCACCTTTTCCTAGGCCCCTTATTTTGGGAATATCCCCCACCTTGGGGCTTTACCCTACACATTTTCCTTACATTGGATGGCACCCTCTTAAGTGGCATCAATTCCCAGTCCAATGAAAAAGATTTCAAGGAAAAATAAAATGCTTGGGTTGATTGCCATCTTAATTTGGTTGCATAAACCCATTTCAAACCTAAGAAGGGAATGAAAAATAGTTTGGACCTAGTGATAGATCAAATCAAGTGATTAAGGTTCACACTAGGTAGTTTACAACTTCTGCTACTTTCTATTGTGTTTTCGTCACTGGTGGTGATCTATATATACCATGTGGTGTTAGAATCATTAGTTTTAAACATCCCCTGTTTAAGAATACTTTAATATTTATAGCTCATCCAAATGTTGAATTCACACTAGCTCAGATTGATTTATTGTACATACATATGTGCATCCCTATGTACTTAACTGCATCCATATTAGGCCTCCAAATTCAGCTTTCTGGCACTAATGACCGGGCCTTGTTCCATGGCCTCACTCAAGAAGGTACTAGTGGAGGTGTGTTCAACTAGACCACATGCATGCGCCTATAATTACATCCCCAATACTTTCAAAATAATGACATACTTTAGAACTAGGTAATTCTGAACCCTACTCCTAGTTCAACTTTCTAATAAACCCTACTCCTGCTTTCCCATTAATAAGGGTGAAATGTTTTTGTATACATACATACACATATCAGAAAATTGGCTATTAATAAATTACTAATTATTTTTTCAAATAAAATTAAGATATTTACATTAATTTATATATCATAATTATTATGAATAATACCAAAAATTAGTATATGTATTTTCATATATAATTGATTTATTATCTACTTATTAATATTTTATATGCATAAATTATGGCTCTTTAGTTGAACATCAATAAGTTTTTCATATTACATTCTACATAAGGAAAGGTTGAACTTTTCACACTTATTTTTTTAAAGTCATCTAACTTCTATCCATTAAGCCTATTTTGGCCATTATAATTCACATTAAGGCCTTTCCAACATTCCAAAAATTATGCCATTCCATGATTTTTGTTTGCTCAATGTCATTTTGAATATCGAAGACTCATTGGGAGCCCAAGTCCCAAGATGGAAGTCACCTTTAGAGTTTTGGGTTGCTTCTCTTTGCATTTTTTCAATTGTCACTTCATTGAACTTCATTGAATTCACAGAATGCTTTTGAATTCTCATTCAACTTGCCTTGACATGAAGCTTCAAAGTTTTTCCTTCATCTTGAGAAAAAAATTTCATTTTCAATCTCAAAAATTTAGGTCACATATTCCAATTAAGGTTTCAACAATCAAGTTCCTTTACGGTTTGACCCCAGTCAACCACAAGGTAAACTATACCATAGTTAGGTGGACCTTATGAAAATAATATTTAGAATGACTTTTAACAATAGACTAAACTCATAACCTTGTATATGTAAGGTGGCTACAGATGCCAACCAATTTTGTTACCAATTTTATGTTTGAAAATTCAAATGTAACACAATTGTGTCATGTTTATGATGTGTTTTCTAATTGATGTTTTCATTTGTGTATTAGTGGGTTATTTGCAATGTTGGGTTGTTATCACTGGGACACCTAATTTTCAAACCGATTTTCACAATGAGATCCAACTCATATCACATTTGGTGATAATTAGTTTGAAAACCAAACCAATGGTTCTCACTTGGGTGAAATCGGTTCCTTTTAAATAAAACTTTGAAAATTGGGTTAATTCTAAGAGAGAAATAAAACATGGTTCTCAAGTCAATAATTAAATTATGTTAGTTTAAAGTTTAAGTCAATTGTTAATAGGAAGCCCAAGTGGTGGCCAAGTGTATTAAAACCCATTTGGGGTTGACTGTTTTTAATCACAATTAAGATTTTTTTTCCTCACATTAATCATTTGTGTTGCTCTCTTGTTGTTCTTTTATGTTGTTTTTTCGTATTGTTCCTTTGCGTTGTTCCTTCATGTTGTTGTTATTTTGTCACATTGTTGGTGTATTGTTCGTCATGTTGTTTATGTTAATGTTACTATTGGTCCATTACATTACTTGTGTTAATGTTGGTTCATCACATTACTAATGTTGTTCATGGTTTGTCATGTTGTTGCTGGTGGGGTTAGTTGTTGCATTGCTAGTGTTATTTTTCAATTGTCACTTCGCTGGTTCATTGCATTGTTGGTGTTTTTTTTAATTCATCGTCGTTACTAGTGTTACTATTGGTTCAGCATGTTACTAATGTCATGTTATTTTGTTACATTAGCAGTATTGTTATTGGTCCATCATATTGCTGAATTATTATATATGATAAGCTCAAACCATGAAATGTATTACTTGTTATAGTAATTTATTCCTATTTTGTAACCGTAAAATTCAAACAAGGTTTAATCTTATATAATACAACAAACATAATAACAACATTGAAAAAACATGTGAATGTAAACCATTATATTATTGCAAAAATGTTTGAGGAGGAACAAAATAGTCCATTAAAAAAAAAATGGAGAAACAACTTGGCAAAAAAAGGTCAAATGACGCGCTCCCAAGTCCCTGGTTAAACCCAAGTTGGGTCCAAGTCAATCAAATAGCAAAAATGTTTGGGACTCAAGGCACGTTCTTAGCTTCCAACACTAAAAGGGGCAGAGGGCGTGCTAAAGCTCTAGGATTAGACTAGGAAGAGGGACAAGCTATATTTAGTTACTCGGACCTGCATCAAACCAACCAACAAGTTGGTTAGTTCTCATTCGTGAGCACTTTCAGTGCTAGGACAAGCCATAGCTGACCCTGGACTCACATGACTCACCATGGCCCGGACTCGGGGGAAACCACCACCTTCCCCCATATAGTATTCTTTGTGTTTTCTCGCGGCACCTACATCTGAATGGCACTTTTTCCTGAAACTCCCAAAAAGGAATCCCAAACTTGTCCCGGTTTGGACTCCCGGGACTTTGGGAGTTCATAACTCCTTGCTCAGACCTCCGATTGGGATGAGGTCTCAAGCAAACTTATAGCTCTCCTTGAGAGCTTTCCAACAATGTGTGGCACTCAACCTGCACACAGCAGGGTCGGGTTCATTCTCGACTTTTAGTGGTTAGGGCCCTTCTTTCGTCCATGACTTATGCTTCAGATGTCTGAATGGTTCATGCAAGGCCATTTTTGACATCTACACTTTAAGACCTTTCCAACGGTATAAAGAACACCTCAAGGCGAGGTGTTTTAACCCCTGCAATCGAACTTTAAATTTTCGAGAGTCCCAGAGGACTCACAAGTCCCCATTTCGAGATTATGAATGCCATCCTCACACTCCTTCAAAGTGGGGTTGTGACACTCTCCCTCACTAGAAGAAAAGGTTAATGTCCTCATTGACACTTAGAATTTCTTTCACACTTGCAATTACTTTCTTTTGGATCCTTAGCCATCACTTACCAACTTTTGCGGCTGGACCTTGTCTCAAGCTAACTTAGGGGTCCCCAAGTTTCCAACATTTTTTTGACAAGTCCAAGAGGGTCTCCTGAAAACCCTCTCCTGAAAACCCTCTCTCAATGTTTCGTCAAAAAAACCTAAATTAGCCTATTTGACGAAGCCCTCATTTGGGAGGGGACTATCCCATCCTTCCCCTCACGAGGAACCCAAGTCAAGTCTACTCTTGACCTAAGCTACTTGACATGACTCCTTTCCCAACCTTGCGCCTTGATCACAACAACAAGTTTTAACTAAAAGGTTTGCTTATCAAGGTATGAAAAGTGGCATTTGGGTTGTGTAAAAACCCAAATCCCAAATTACACAATTAAAGTACGCGAACAGGGTCATGACTTCCCGCGTTGCCCGCCACTACCAACCAACCCTTTGGGATGCACTTAAGGCATGTGCATGTCCCTGCAAGCTCACCTTGCTTGCCTCCTCTTTTGGGGTTAAGGTTTTTCTCAACCCCAAAGTAGGAATCTAATTTTGATTTAGGCCTACACAAGATAGTTCCATTCGTCCAATGCCATTTGACAACCCTATTTGCACTTATACATTATTTTCGTGATACAATCTTTTGGAAGTTTTTAGCCTTTATTTCACTTGCAACTTGATGTGGTACATTTGTCGCAACCCTAGCTTTGGGCTCACGACCAAGGCAAAGAGGTTGCAAGGTTGCGGGCCAAGAGGAAGCCCGGGAGTCAAGGCAAAGAGGCCGCAAGGTTGCGGGCCAAAAGCAAGCCTAGGAGTCAAGGCAAGGAGACCGCAAAAGTGCAGGCTAAGAGGAAGCCCGGGAGTCACATCACATACTCCCGGGAATGTAAAAAACTATGAGGGAGTGTGAGGGAGTGAACACTCACACTCCCAAGGCAACTCCCACTTTGGGAGATGGAATCTCAATGGACTCTAGAAACTTCAAAAAGCAATTTCAGGGGTCAAAACTCAATGGATTGTAACGTTCTTTATATCATTGAAAAGCTCTTGAAACGTAGATGTTAAAATGGGCTTGCATTGCTCATTTAGATATTTAAAATACAAGTTATGGCCAAAAGAAGGGTCGGGAGTCAAATTGCCATTTTAACTCCCGACCACAAAAAGTCAAGAATAGACCCGATTTACTTAGTTGCAAAGGGCGTGCCACATACCGTTAAAAAGTTCTTGACGAGAGCTACAACTTTGCTTTAGACTGCATCTCGATCCAAGGTCTGTTCGCAAAGTTATGGGGCTCCAAAGTCGCAGGAGTCCCCGCTAGCGCGAGAAAAGCCATTTGGATGTAGGCTCTGTGGCCAACCACAAAGTATACTATAAGGGGGAAGGTGGTGGTTTCCCCCAAGTCCGGGCCGTGGTGAATCTTGTGTGTCCGTGTTGCTTGTGGCTCATCCTAACACCAAGGGTGCTCCAACTATGCATTAACCACCTTGTGTGGGTTGTGTGCAGGCTCGTGTGAGTGAATGAAGTTTGTCAACTTTTCCTACTCCCATCCCAGAGCTCAATCACGCCCCTCTACCCCACAAAGTGTTGTGAGTTAGGGAGCGTGCCCCGACTTCTCCCTTTTTTGTTGTTTTTTACTTGGATTCACGTTTGGGTCCTTTAAAGAGTTGGGAGCAGGTCAACATTTATGCAACTCCCTACCCCACTAAAAAAAAAGTGATGTCCTTATCACGTTCTATGCCTTTTCTTTGTCGGTCTAGTGTGGAACTCTTTTATGGCTTTTTGGGCATATTCCATGTCGGATTCATTCACCCAAGATGCCTCTATTGAATGGTTCCTTTCCACTTAACTAGATATTCTCGCTCTCATCCTCGTAGTTGCCTTGACTTGAGCACAACCTCCACTTCAAACTCTGGTTCATTATGAACCAAGTCGGGTGGGGGCCTTGAGTTGTGCTCTCGATTGGGCCTTGAGGCGTCACGGGAGACCTGCTTTAAAAGAGAAACATGAAATATGGGGTGAACTCTAAAATTTTCTGGTAGTTCTAACTTATAAATGTCATCTCACTTGTTTTGATGACAACTTGGGTTGGGTGGCAAAGTACTTCAAGGTCACATTATTGGTCCACACCACCACATCCTTGGAGCCTATGTAATGGCCCCAAGTCCAATGTATGATGGCCCACATCTCTTTCTCATGTGTTGGCCACCTTCGTTTCGTCTCACTCAACTTCTTACTTTCTAATGCCACCAGTCTTCCTTCTTGCACTAGGACACCTCCATTTGCAAAATCAAAAGCATCAAAGTGGACCTTCCCATTCGTAAGTTATGGCGAACTTCTTCAAGAGGTTTGTCAAGGGTGGAGCTATCTTCGTAAAGTTTTTGATGAACTTGCGATAATAGGAGGCCAATCCTAAAAAGGATCTTAAGGCCGAAAATGAATTGGGTGGTTCCCAATCCACAATTGCCTTGACCTTGTGATCATCCATCTTCAAACCTTCTTGAGTTATCCTATGTCCAAGGAAGTCCACTTTCGTCACCTCGAATTCGCACTTCTCAAGCTTGGCATACAATTTGTTTTCCCTTAGCTTTTGGAACACCTTCCGAAGGTGCTCCACATGCTCCTCCAAGGAGCTACTATAGATCAAAATGTCGTTTATGTAGACGACCACAAAATCATCAAGCCATTATCGGAAAATGTCATTCATGAGAGTGCAAAATGTGGCGGGTGCATTAATGAGCCCAAAGGGCATCACCAAAAACTCATATGACCATACCTTGTGCGGCAAGCAGTTTTTTCTTCATCCCCTTCCACAATCCAAATTTGGTAATACCCCGAACATAAGTCAATCCTACTAAACACCTTGGCTCCCGAAAGACGATCAAATAGATCATCGATTCGAGGCAAAGGATATCAGTTTTTCACCGTTGCTTTGTTGAGGGTTCTATAATCCACACATCCTCAACGTCCCATCCTTCTTGTGAACAAAAAGGACGAGTGCCCCATATGGTGATTTATTTGGTTTGATATAATCTTTTGCGAAAACTTCTTCAAGCTGGACCTTAAGCTCTTTCAACTCCTCATGGCTCATTCGATATGGGGCCTTGGTGAGAATTGCCACTCTCGGCATCACTTCAATCGCATGATCAACTCATCTTCTTGAAGGCAGGTCTTTGGGCAACTATCTAGGCATCACATCCGAAAACTCTTCCAAAATTTACTTTATGCACTTGGAGGGAGTCACCAAATTAGTGGCTTCCTTGGGCTCAAACTCGTCTAACACCCGCATAACACACATCATGCCATAGCCTCCCACACATTCTCTTTCCCAAGTTTTTCCTAACATAGAATGGATGGTTGGTCCACGCACATGAGGCAATTCGTGTGCCTTCACCAGCACAATCCCACTTTTAGATGGGATTCTAACTAGCCTATTGTGCCCTTCTATGAGCACATTGTTGTAAGTGATGAACTCCATTCCTTCGTTGTAATTGAAGCATGCTCCCTTGGGCTTCACCCCAACATCTCCCTTGGGTTGGCTTGCTTTGAAAAGAACCCCTTTTTCACGAAATTTCCCTTGGGTTTGAACCCCAAGCCTTGGAATTATTTGGGTTTCTCCTTTCTTGGGCTTTCTTGCCTTCGGTTCCATTCTCCCTCGTGACGCGGCTTCTTGTGAAGGAACTTGTTGTCCTTCTTGAACCCGGATTTTTCACCCTGCCCCACATCCGAGAAGCCTTCCACTTTCATGATGGCCTTGGATAGTGAGGAGGACCAATTCTCCTCAAGCTTCCACTTGGCCCAAGTTGGAAGCCCCATCACAAATTGGCACACACGATCCAGCTCATGCATGTGCCGAATTTCAAGCATGAGTTCGGAATAAGCCTTCACATATTACCGCAAGTTGTCATTTGTGGCATTCATAAGGTCATGGAGTTTGCACCGCAAGATGTAGTCAGAGTTCCTTGGGATAAATTCGGATTCAACACGCTTCTTAAAGAACTCCCAAGTGTAGCCATGGTTCTTCCCTTCCTTTTGTCTCGTTGTCTTCCACCATGCGATGGCATAGCCTTTCAAGTAGGATTGAGCGAGCTCCATGGCCGAATACCGTCCAACCTTGGTGGCATGTATATAATCCTCCATTTCCGCAAGCCAAGCATCCATGACTTTTCGGTCACATGCACCATCAAAGTTCCCTGGTTTGGTTGGTTGGTATCCCGCATTTTTGGATGACCCCCTTTTGAGGGTCGCGACCAACTCACTGAAATCGAGCCTATTCATTTTGAGGAGGACTTCCAATTGTTCTGGGGTGAATAGGACCAAACTCTGTTGCTCCTCTTCACTTTCGGGCTCATCTTGGTTCCTCCTCCCCAATTGATTCCAAGGGACTATTTGATCTTCGACGGGTTCTTCCAACATCGTCTCTTATGCTTGCTTACGGTTCTTCCTAGGTGCCATCCGAAACTCCCAAGAAATGAATTGAGCTCAGCCAAAGCTCTGATACCAAGTGACGCACTCCCAAGTCCCTGGTTGAACCCAAGTTGGGTCCAAGTTAATCAAACAACGAAAATGTTTGGGACTCAAAGCACGCTCCCAACTTCCAACAATAAAAGGGGTACAGGGGCGTGCTGAAGCTCCAAGATTAGACCAGGAAGAAGGATAAACTTTATTTAGTTACTTGGACCTGCATCAAACCAACCAACAAGTTGGTTAATTCACATTCGAGAGCACTTTTAGTGCTAAGATAAACCACGGGCGACCCTAGACTCACATGACTCACCACAGCCCGAATTCGAAGGAAGCCACCACCTTCCCCCATATAGTATTCTTTGCGTTTGCCCACGGCACCTACGTCTGAATGGCATTTTTTTCCCGAGACTCCCAAGGAGGAGTCCCGAACGTGTCCCGGTTTGGACTCCCGGGACTTTGGGAATTCATAACTCCTTATTCGGACCTCCGATTGGGATGAGGTCTGAAACAAACTTATAGCTTTCCTTGAGAACTTTCCAATGATGTGTGGCACTTGACTTGCACACACTAGGGTCGGGTCGATTCCCAACTTTTAATGGTCGAGGCCCTTCTTTCGTCCATGACTTGTGTTATAGATGTCTAAATGGTTCATGCGATGCCATTTTTGACATCTACACTTCAAGACCTTTCCAACAACCCCCTGCAATCGAACTTTGAGTTTTTGGGAATCCTAGAGGACTTCCAAGTTCCCATTTCAAGAGTGTGAGTGTCATCCTCACATTCCTTCAAAGTGGGGTTGCGACATCAAATCCATGTGGCAATGTAATTGTTAATTTTTTAGCTACCAAATATCCTTTCTAGAATCACTAAAAGAAAATTGGGTTCTTGAAACGAATCAATCTATGACTACTTATGATTATTTGTTGTTTATAACTATCATTGGTTATCTTTGCAACTATTTTTCACATTTTGTTATGCTTGTAACTACACCATAACTAACTTGTAATTAATGTTCTCTTTGTTCTTCCATTTGAAAAACTTTTAACATGGTTTTAATATTAAAAAACCCATCTATGTCCCATTAGTTGCAAATGTGGTCAAATGAATTGCGACCTTGTGCGTATTCAAAGTTTATTTTGTGTATTCTAGGGTGTATGGGTTTATATTGATGTAGTAAATGTATTTTATTCATTAATATATGGTTCAATACCAAAACATACATACAATTTATACAACCCAGGTTATTTATAATTTGGTTCTATTTTTTACACAAATTATTAATATGTTCTAGTAATATATATTTTTTAATAACTACACTATATTATTCAATAAAATTAATTTAATATAATTATAATTATAATTTTTTAGTTCATATTTTAAAATTCAAATCATTTAATTGAAATTAAGACAATTAATTAATTTACAATAATTCTAGTATTACACTACAATTAATTAAGTATCCATTTATATTTGAAATATTCACAATAATTTACTTGTAATCAGAGCAATCAACATAATTACTATAATAATAATTGAATTCAAATAAGTTATTTATTTTTGAAAATAAAAATTATTTCAAAAATTGTTATTATAACATAAAAACTTAAATTAATATCAAATATTTTGATAAAAGTTTAAAATTTTAATAAAATAGATCATATATTATTTTTAAAAATCCATACTAATTATGTAATTTATAATTTAATTTGGTATTCAACATTACGAGTTTATAGCCTTTAATTAAATTGCATAATTCAAGTAAATGTTTTTTTATAATTTCTTACTTAACAATAAATAATTATTGTTACTACACAGATTTTTATAGTAGAATTTAATAATTTTGCAAGAATACATTGTAGATAATTTCTAATTATTGTTACTTATTTGTTTATACACTAAGTACAATAATTTCATACTTTATAATTGAACTTATTTTTTCATGATTTAAAACTTACTTTTAGTTTAATTTTTCATGTGATTTAAAAAGTTTACAATAATTTTACTCTAGTTAGAGTAATTATTGTAAGTAATAGGTTGAATGCATTTAATTTTACAATTAGACAGTAATTAAACCTAAAATTGAATTCATCACAATAAAATACATACAAGTGCAAGGCTTTAGGTGCATGACCCTTTCAATGTGTTTTGGGGGCAAAATATGGCGTTTTTAAACCTGAAAAATATGACTTTGACACATATAAAAAAAGATTTTTGTGAGAAAAAAAGGCCCCAATTTCTTCAGATTAAAAAAAGAAAAAAAACAGGTCGCCAGATTTCTACAACAGGTTCCAGCAGGGCAGCCAAAATATAAAAAAAGATTTAAAGAAATTATCTACCTTCATATTAGTACATCGCCAAATCTGGCTAAATCTTGTTGTCGACGATCGCCATTTTGGCTAAATCACAAAATTGAAAAAAAGAAAAAGAAAAACCCTGGACACTATGTGGAGAATTTGCAGCGAATAAACCGGTACCGTGCACCAACACCAGTCCTGTAGGTCGGACAGAATACCTGGAACCGGACTAAAGTTCACCTAAAACCGGACTACGGCGAAACCCTAACGTTGTGTGAAACCCTAGCAATGAGCGAGGGAGAGAGAGACACGCACAACAGAGAGAAGACAGAGCGCGAGCTTGAGAGAGGGAAGGCGTGAGATCGAGGTCGAGGTCGGGGAGGAAAGGCAGCGATGGCGGCATCGGGGCCCAGGAATGCAAGCAACAGCTCTACTCCCAAAAAAGGAATCAATCTACAAGACCCCTACTGCATCAAGCGTGTCTTGGATGACTCCACCTCCGAGGTCTTTTCCAGCTTTCTGTTTCCTAATGAATTTTTTTCAGGGTGTTTTGTTGTGGGGTTGCTGACGCTCCCCTCTTTTGGTCTCTGAGGCTTTTCGGCTTCATACTATTCTAAGAAAATAAAATTGGTTTGAATAGAACTGCAATGTGTGTGCAAATCCATTCACATTTTCAGGGTTTCATAATGAATACGGAAATCCTTCAAGCGCTGATTGCATGCCCCTTATGTGAGCATTATTAGGATTCCGGAATGTTTTTTTCAGTTTCAACAAGTTGTGTGAACTGCAGGTCATACTTAGCCGCGGTTATGTTGAGAATGTGAGCTTGAGCAATTTGAAGATGGGTATTGGCATCTTCACATGTGCCATTGCCCTGGCTGCCCAATTCTATCCAAAGAAATTTCCAGCCAATGCATCCTTTCTCGTCAGCTGCATCATCTTATATCCTCCCTCATTTCTCAGACAAAAACTTTGTGACTTTCTTTTAGGGTTTGGTATTTGTACAATCCTTGCACACAGAAGCTTCAATGGCTTGTGACCATAGGATTTCTGTATTCAAATTTTGGTTATTTTCACAAGCTTCGGATTGTAAGGATGAGAGGAGAAATGTTGAAGTAGTCCTTGACGAGAGCACGTATTTGATCATGAACGTGATTCTGCAGTACATCATTCTCACCAAAGAAAAGCAACACATTCTTTTCACACATCCATTCCCGGTATGATTCTCTTCTCCTTGCCTTTCTTGTTTTTCATGGCTCTCAAAGATTATCCTCAAAGTGAAAGCAATCCAATCCTTCTTCATGATCAATGGAGGCTTTCCAAACATGTGGCCACTAATGAGCATAGTTCCTTATGGTCACAGGAAACTCATGGATCCTTCTAAGGAATGGTTAGCACAGGCTGCTCCCTGTTTTCCTGGACCAGCTGTTGCTGTCCTGACAAGATTCTGTCATCGAGTGTTGATGCTGTCCTCTAGGCACTCCTCAATTATTCTGACAAGATCACAATTCCTATAGCTCATTTGTGCAGTGACAGACACCTATTGAGGGAAGCAGACTTGATACTGGCACTGTTTTCTATGGTCTCCAAGGCCTGCACTTCTCAAAGATATTCACTTGGTTTCCAGAGTTGCCATGGTTGGTCAGGGAGAACTGGTGCTTATTTAGTCTGTCCTCAGTGATTTTTTTTGGGGTCTACTCTGGGGAACAGGGTTCATTTACCAGTACAGGCTTGGCAATCTCATCAAAGTTTCCACGCTACTCAGATATGTATACCCTTCGGATAGCAAGCTGTGACCCAAAATCTGTTTCTGCTAACCCACCTGTGGAGATCACGAAGAGTGTAACCAAATGGTAAAATAGACTCAGCTCTTGTGCAAGTCTGTCATTTAGGGAATTTTCCTCTGTTTTGTTCCTGATGGTCAAGACTGAGGAGGATTTGCAAATTTTCTCAAATGTGGTTATTGTCCTTTGGAAAGGCTGTTGCATATGCTGTTACAAAATCAGGAAGGGTTCATAACTTTTTGATTGTGTGTTACAGGTTTACAAAGGATGGAGTACTTGCAGAGGGCATATTTTGGGATGATGTTGAGAGCTTATTGGATGACTATGAGAAAGGTTCTCGCAAGTCTAAGTAAATGTAGCTTGCAATATTTTCTTATGACAGTGCAGAAGGCATTCTTAGTATTTGTTTTCTAATAGAAGCCCGAGCTATTCTTCTCATGTCCAGGAAGAAATGGTGTACATGTTCTCAAAGTTTGGAGTGATGTGTGAAAACGACATGGGGAACATCCAGTATGTTGAATGACGACCCCACTAAATTTTAAGGGGAAGTTTTTGCCAGAGTATTTGTCACTAAGGAGAGGGTTCACTTTTGAAGCAAATTCAGCCACTCTGTATTGAGAACATCACATGCTATGTGCAGATACCATTCCTCAAAGGTTGGTATCATGGATTTGTGGTGCTGAGGATGCCTCCTTTGTTTGATGCTCACATCTGTTGTTTGTGTGTACAGACAAAAGGCATCAACTTTTCTAGCCAAGAAGGTTAGGATTGATAGCTTTTCTTTCGCATATCGTGAGCTTCCATTCCAATTCTCTACTGTTCAAACTGAGCCCTTGCAAGATGATTGCCTAATGAACTATCATGTCAGCTTCCTGCATGTACCACAAACGATTTTAACCCTTGGTCTTCAACCATAACTGTATCTTGATTATTGCCTTTGTATGGGTGGTAAATATTGAAAACTTGGTCTGAAGTCTGTGGTCCCAAAAGTCCCAGTAGAAGTTACAATAAGTTTTTGAACCTCAGTGTTTGTACACTTCAACCAGAGACAGGGTCCACTGTCATTGTGCATTGGTATTTCTCCTTTCTTGGATACAGGAACCTGCTCCACTGATGTGCATTTGTGCAATGCAACATGCCAGGTTGAGCATGAGAAAGCAATGAAGCTGGTGAAGATTTGCAAATGTTTGCACAGAATGGAAGCATTCCTGTTTTTGTGAAGATACTGTGTTTTTACTTTCTATATGCTACTTCAGTTCTCAGAAGAGCTTTGGATGAGGTATTTGCTGCATTCAATGTTTAACCTGGGTTACATGCTCTGTTGCAACCCAAAATCAAACAAGCTGATAGCTTTGAAGGTAATTCTGTAGAGTCGAGGGGTTTGTGGAAGAGCCCCCTCCTGGCATTGTTGGAATCTCAAATGTCAAGACCAACATGCCATGCAGTAAGCACAACTCTCAAGGGAGCACCACTTCTAGTGATCATGTAGTCCTGGAAAGTCAAAGCAAAAGGAAGGTTTTCAAATAAGTTGGCTTTCTTCAGGCTGGATTTCATGGAGCTTGTGCGAGCAGAGGGTCATGGGGCAGCACAACTACTTGAAATGATTTAGCTTAGAATCCATGTCTGATTACTTGAGTCAGCATCAAGAGAGACTTCTTCAGAACCTGAGCTGTTGTCATGGAACTAATGAAATCAAAACTGACACATCAAGCTTCTTCTGTTAGTTGATGAAGCTGAAACTTTCACCAAGAGGATATATAGACAACCTTCATTGAGATGAGGTAGAGCTTTTCATGTAATTTCTTCAGTGGATTTTCACCCAGAACAGCCTTGCTCAATAAAATTATTTGAGCTTGTCTGAGATATGCACCACCTGGTCTGTGAGAGCCACAGAGCTTTGAGAACTGATGAGGCCCATGGAATTGAGTCTGATCTTGAGCAGACCTTTACAAGAACTGATCAGTTTACCTCCTCTGTGGCCGCAAATTTTCCTGTGAAGAAAGCCTCTTATGAAGCTCATCATTTATACCCAAAGGAAGTGATTCTTTTGCAATTCGAAGAAGACACCCCTTGCAACTTGCTTGAAGACTCACTAATAGTAGATACATAGAACACACCAATTTCAGAATTGGGGTTTAAGATGCACTCAGAAAAACCTCCCTCGGCTAAACTTTGTATATCTAGTATTCTATACTGTATTGGAAACTGACTAACCACATCATTGGAAACCAGTGCTGCACCAATCACAAGCTCACCTCCATTATGTGAAGACAAAGGCATACTCTTGATTGCATCAAGTTCAAATCATAAGCTCAAGTCCATTATGTGAAGGCAAGGGCATACTCTTGATTACTTCATCAAGCTTAAGATCATAAACTCAACTCCCTTCTTATGTGAAGGCAAGGCATACTCTTGATTACTGCATCAAACTCAAGATCATGGGCTCAACTCCGTTAGATATGTTAAGGCAAAATCTTGATTGCATCAAGCTTAAGATCGGCATCAGTGACTGATGCCCCTAAACTGTTGTTGTATTCACTACTGCTATTGTCACCTGCGCTCAACAGTGTGTCAACTAAATCATTGGTAGCCATTGGGCAATCCTGACATATATATTGATCAGTGGTTCTCAGGCTTATGGTCTGCATAAATTGGCCATACCTGGGTTCAACGCTCTCCTTCACCAGGTCCTGGCTCAATTGCATCAGTGTGAAGGAGATTGTTTAGTCATTAGCTCAAGCTGCTCGGGAGCTTGATTTAGGAGGTTAGGGTCACGAGATCATGCAATGTTGAAGTTCTGAACTAATGGTGGGTTCACCATTGCCACCATCACCTCCCCACAAGGTCAATTGCATGAGTGAAGGAGATTATGCAAATCATGAGCTTCTGGAGCTGCAGGAATTTTGAGTGGGTGGGTTCACCATCATCATTGGCTGTATTGTTGAAGACAAAGTTACAGCTGAGTTCAATGCCAAATCATCATCATCATCATCATCATCATCATCACCTTGTCGTGTCAACAGCATCCATGGGTAGAGGCAGTGTTGTGAATCAGTGTCAGGCACACACTGATTCTGCTACAGGAACCTCATGTGCCCGTAATCCAGGAGCATCATCCAAGCAGACCATAGGCGCTGGAACAGAAGACCCCTCTTCACATTTGGGGGAGAAAGGGACATGAGACCCAGTCTGCTCCAGAACCTCAGTTGTGGGAATCAAATTCTCTTTGTGATTGTGAGTGGCGATTGCTGACACACCCTCCACAGAGATTTCCCTGCTTGAAGTGTTCCCAGATGTTTTTTGCAAAGTGTTTGTGCAGGGAACAGGTGGTTTCCTGTAAATTTCAGCTCCAGTAAGTACTATCTCCTCTGGAAGGGCTGATGGCTCTCCAATCTCAGTTGCACAAAGAGAATCTGTTCTATTGTGGAGCCCCAATCTCTCTTCTTCCACATACATTTGTGTTTCTTCATCAGTTTTAGTAACTTGATCTGTATCAGAATTTACAGGACTCATCTCTTCATCAGAAGCACCAACAGGAGACAACTTCTCATGAATCTTCATATGTGGACCAAATCTCTCTCCCTCCTCTACTTCAGTTGCTGGAAGAGTTACCACCTCCTTGTGCAATTCTGTGTTTGAAAGTACTTCAGATCTCTCACCAAGAGTTGCATCTATAGGACGAACACATGAAGATTTCTCTTCACGTAATATCCCTGTATCAATTGCAAGGTCTGGTGTATTGTTATCAACCCCAGTACCAACACCAAGACTCTTGTCACCAATTGCAGTAGTTACAGGAATGATGGTGCCTCTATCAGCCTCATTTGTTGTGGATTCTGATTTGGCATCTTCCAGTAGTCCATTGTCACTTCCACTAGTCTCTTCTCTACACAAAACAGATGACAGATTCTCAAGCTTGGTAGAAGCAGAGCTCCCGGACTCATGGATCCCAGAAATGAGATTATGACATGCTCTTTGTCCTACATCTTCTTTGATACTCTTGGTAACTGGAAGTCTAGATCCCTGGACTTCAGTTGTCATTATACCCAAGACAGCAGGAGGATCAACATCCAGCTTATCATGGAGTGCAGGAGGAACATGAAGAATGGAGTGTGGCTGTTGTTCCCATGATGGCACCTCAGGCACAGCAAGTGATAGAATTCCATGCTCTTCTTGAGGAGGAGGAGGAGGAGGAGCATGATGGATCAGAGCCTCCTCCTCCTCCTCATGCACATTCCCCTGAAGAATGGGCGATCCAGTTTCCAGATCAGAATGGCCCTCGTCAGACCCATCATCTGATTCATAAGCTCCTGCAAAGTCTTTGAGAAGCTCAACACTGCTACTCTTGTCCGTGCTACTTTTTTTGGACTCGAGTGCAACAGCCACAGTTTTTTGCTCCAGCTCCTCATCTCGATGATGATGGGGAAATGCTTCTTGCAAAATTGACACATTCTCATCATTGATCCCATGAGCTCCCTTCCAGTTCTCATTTCTGAAGAGATTCTCGATCCAATTGATGCCTTTTTCCTCGTAAATCCTCCTCAAGTCCATCCATCTGGAAGTAGTCTTCTTCTTCTCCTGCCCAGATTGATCCTTGCTACTAGGAGATGATGGGTTGCCAGTAATGTGATCTGTTTCCACCAACTGCTGCCATGTCTTTTTGTGATCCTCTTCTTCATGCAGCTGTTGTTCAAGCTGCTCTTCTTCCTTCTCCTCCTCCCCCTCCTCCACCAATTCATCATTCAGCTGCAGCACTGTTTTGTCCACCCATGAGACCTCCGGCACCAGCTGCAAATTATTATTGTGTTTGATCAGCTGAAGAACATCTCCTCCTCCTCCTCCTTCTTCTTCATTGTTGATGGATGTCGCCGCCTCTCGCAAATGTGGGCCCATGGTTACAATGGCAACGATGAACAAGGCAGTGGAGATGAGAAGAGGGAAGAAGAATCTGAGAACTGGAAAGAAAGGAGGCGTGAACAACACCAGAAAACAGCAAGCAATGAAAGGATGATGCCATATCAAACCTCCAAACTCCTTCAAAACATTCTTCGACATAGTCCCCATCTGATCTCTCTACTGCACCAAGCTCTTCTTCTAGTCGTCTAGCAAGCTCACAAGCTCTCCACAACAGATCTCCAAACAGAACAAACAAACCAGATATGGAAGGCTGCTGCTACCCAAAACCCAAAAAAAATTTATGGAAGACGACAAGGCTTTTGCACAAACAAAACAAAATCTTGCACTTGTGCACAAACCAAAGCTTGCACTTTTGCAGCTTAGAATGTACTCTCTCAAACAACAACAACTACTACAATCTTCTTCTTCTTCTTATTCTTCTTCAGAGTGTACACAACACAGACCTTGCTTGGTGTGCTTTTCTTTCTCCCTCCCTCCCTCCCTCTACCTGCAGAATCATTGTTTTTCTTTGCACAATCTTCTGCTCCTACTGCTGCTGCTGCTGTGTTCATCATCAGCTCTCTTACTATTTGGATCTTCTTTTTTACTTCTCATGATGTTCTTGGGACCCTCTCACTGCTTTGTTTCTCATTCAAGGTTTTTTATTTTTAAATTATTATTTTAAGTATATATTTATAAATAAAATTTAGATATTTATTATTATTATTTAAATAATTATAAATGAATTAGGATTTAACTTTTTTATTATTAAATGTTATTTTTTATTTTATTATTATTATTATATATATTAAGGGTTCCTTTTGTTTTTTTCGTTTTTTTCTGGGGTCTATATATTTTGAAATCAGGGTTTTATTTTCAATTTTTGGTATCAAAATTCTGTCAAATTATCCCCCCCGCCCCCTCCCCACCCCCCAAAAGCACTGATCAAGATAGGTGTTTTGTTTGTTCTGTTTGTTTGGATGTGAGCATGTTGGTAAATCCTCCCAAAACCATTGTGCAGGCCTCCCTACTCTTCACTTTTTGGTATCACAAAAAAGCCATCCTTCAATGAGGGAATCTGCATTTCACAATTTTTGTTTCTGGAGATTAATTCTTGAATTAATTTAGCAAGCTTCCATAGGAACTTTGAAGTTAAGCCCACTTCATCGAGAAAGGTGTTGGGATGGGTGACAGTAAACAATGGTTTTAATCTGTTTACTTGGGCTATTAGTCCAGTCCCAAAATACGCCCTACCTTTTGGGACTTAGTACTCACTATATGATACTTTGGCTGGGTCAGGTGTGTGTTTGATCCTTCTTTTGTTTTTGGGGGTGGAGTTGTGGGTTGCCTGTTTATGAGTCCACAGATCCAACAACAACAACAACAAACCAAACAATTTTTCTTTAGTTTTGTTGATTTGCCTCCACTCTGATTGTGTGCCTAAAGCATTAACAATTTTCACTTTGCAATTCTCTAAAAGGCTAACGAAATCTGACCTGGTCACAATGAACTGTTATTCTAAGGTACATTATTCATAACTATACTGCGCTCTTAAAATGATTACTAGGAAATTTCTTTGAATGCTTTCTGTGTTTTTTTTGGGGTGATTTGTACATGTACAATTATTTCCTTTCGGTGTAACCATAGAAGCCGATTTGATTTTGCAAATGTACTGTTTTGTTTAGCAAATCATGGAAGCAGATTTGATTTGCAATTTGTATGTTTTCTTTAGTGAATCATGGAAAGTAGATTTAAGTTATCAGTAAAGTCAGACGATTTAGGGGCAAGAACTGCCAGTTTCGGCATAATAGAGCATCAAATGCATAACTGGGAATGAAACTTTACAAAACGAAATAACTGGGACTCAAACTAGTTTTTCCTGCAATTTTGGTGGTAAACACGAGTTTCATTCCCCCTTTCCTTTTTTCTGAGCGCCTCCAATGCTGCTACATATATTTTCACTGCTCCTACATGTACAATTACCATAATTACTCTCAAACCTTGTGCATTAAATGCTAAGTTTCATCATTTCATACTGAGATTTAATAAAATTTCCTTACTTTGTGGATAGGCTACCACTGAAAGAGGGGATAGGGGGTGAAAGAGAGGGTGAACTATATTGTCATCACTTTTTGTTTAGGGGAAACTAATCTTTCACCTCAGAATTGCTTTAGTCAGATGATGGAAAAGAAAAAAAAGTTGTTGGAGTTGAAGCTGGGGTGAATGATATCATAGTATTCCAGTTACAACGCTTATCTATAGTGCTTGGTACCACGAAATGGTCCCACTATCTCTTGAATAAATTTTTTTAATGATAATATTTTTTGGAATTCTTTCAAGCACTTGTCAGAATGTTGAAGTTATGGGTACCTACTATGTACCCACACCTCTCCCTGCCCAATTCCCCGCCCAATTCACTCGTACATATAACTCTGCAGAGTGGTTTCTTGACCAGGTCACTGCCTGCATGGCAGTTGCATGCAATCCAGTACTGATTGAGCTTGTGATTGGTTGACATGCTTTGGCGGTTCCACCAGAGGAGAAACCGGGGATCTTATCGTGCACTTGTGTATGATAATTTTTTCAGTTTGGCAGAGATGCTGCTGCCCTTTCTGCAAAGAAACAAAACCCAAGAAAAATGGAACTCTGAAATACTACATCACTCCAATAAAATGTGTGTTTGCACTCAAAATGAGTTCACTAGATTTTGAGTGAATTCATTAGTCTTACTGAATGAGATTTAATGAGGATGGAGTGAATTTATTGGTCCACTGAACAAGGACCAATGAACTGCACTCACATTTTGTAATAGTGATTTATTTCATTTTTTAGCAAAGAATTTTGTATATTATGCATCATCTATGACACTACTTATCCAATTTGGATCTAGCCATGAATGACAAAATATTCATTGCATGTGCATGGCCAAGATTGTAAGAAAAATAATTATATATATATATATATATATATATATCAGAGGATTGGGTTGCATGAATGGGTTTAAGCTTTGAGCCTGCACTGAATACTATTTAAATGTAGACTGAGAATCACATGTGGGCCTGTTTTCATGGTGGTTGATGATTGCTCATTCTCACTTGTGTCCTATTCTTGTTTTTGAAAGGAACCTTCAGTTTTGGTGGTTATTATTATTATTATTATTATTATTATTATTATTTAATAGTTTGAGAGAACCTTGGTGTGGTTCCATGAAGAGTTTTATTGGATTTATAAAAACCTCTGGTTTCAAAGACTTCCCAAAAAAAGAAATTGGAACCTTGTCTAGTTTAAGATTAGGTCTAGTTTCCTCTACAAAGCACCAATAAATTTTTTTAATAAATTTTTATATTAGATTTGTCCAATTTGTGCACAATGTTCAAGGTTTTAAAATATATGTATTAAGTTTTATTTGTGTGGCTTGTGTTGGTAGTCCAAGTGTGAATACGATCGTGCATTTGCTCCAAGTGTGAACATGACCCTAATGAAAGAGCACAATTGTGAAAAAAACATTTTAAAATTTAAACTAAATTTCAATGATAAAAACCATTCAAAATTAAATATCTCCCCCATCTTAAATTATGAATGAAAAATCTAAAACATTACAAAATCATGTCCAAGAAATCCCACTCATGTAAATTTACTCTCTAGTAATACCAATAACTTGCATCAATTTGCCTAAAGAAATTTGTTTTCAAATTGTTGAATTTTCTTTAACAAAATTGTTCAATATTCAACAACTCTTGCATTATATGTTTAAACATTATAAAATCCACCTTAGTACACCCCTACTCATCAAAGGGCTTTCTAATAGTACCAAGAGCACAATGAGAGGCTCAATGGTTTGGGAGATCTCAATGTGACAAACAAACAAAACACACAACAAAGTTACCTTCCTTAATAAATAAATGTATAACCAATTAAAACTAATAACTTGCCTGAAAGACACAATTTAAGTATTGCCATTTTTTTAATTACTTATATAATTAAAGAACTTGGACCTAATTAAGGAAAGGATGACAGCCAAGTCCAATTTGGGGTTTCAGCTTCAACAAGAAGCGAGTTGCACGGTCTAGATCCAAATCCAGTTTTAACAAAATTCTAAACCTTTGATTCAAATGCCTTAGACTTAGGACATGCCTAATTGAACCCACCCCAACATTGCTTCTCACCCGATATTGGTACTTAAGCTTCGATCTTAGAGCTCCTAATACCCGTAGTTTCATGGGCAAGGATTTCAATTTTTGGAACACTTTGTTGGCCTTGGCTACCAAGGCAAGGATGTTGTGTTTAGGTTGACTATAGAGTATATAGTAGCTTTAAGGGATTTTGGCCCCTTGGTAATAATAGGTCTATTTTTATATGAGGATTTTTGAAAGATGATATTTTGGCTTGTGTTGAAACTTGAGATTAGTTATAGAGTTATAATATCTTGAAGGATTTTGGTTTCTTTTAGAGGATTTTTTTTGAAGATTAATAATATTTTTGCATGATGAAATATTTGAGTTTCCATAGTTTCTTCTTTTGCCTTAAGATCCATTTTAATGTAAATGGCAAGGCCACAATGTGACACACCCCTTGTTCTTTTCAGAAAAATTGTGTGAGTCCAATTGAGCCCACTTTTGCCACACAATGAATGTCCGGGCAAAATGGCCAATGAAAGTTCCCAAAGGCTTCAGACATTTGGTCAAGCTAATACTTCGGGCAGAAAAACAAAACAAAAAAAAGTCTTTAGGGCAGAATTACTATTTACTTTGTTTTGTCAAATTTGAACCAGGTCAAAACATTTAATTTAATCGATCGTCATCAGCCCGGGAAATATTACCAAATTACCAATTGTTACGCCAGTGTTGTTACACGGTTATCAGAAATGGACCATGCAACCAACGATTCTCAGGACGGTTCTCAAATGCACACAAGTGTGATTCTCCCCCCCCCCCCCCCCAACAAAACCAATTTCTGATATAACACCATGGTTCTCAGAAATCTGAGAACCGGGTCTGGTATATAACCTCCGTTATATAACTACGATAAAGAGTAGGTCGACTGGTAGCCGTAAAATGACCTATACCCTAGATCACAGTAGCTTGGTGGCTTTAGCACAAATTATATTAATTTCTAGAAATGCTAAAATTTTCAGAAAAATCTTTTTCCTCAAAGAAAATCCTTCAGTGAAGTACCAAGAAAGAATCTTTTAGATTATTCTGGATTATTTTTTTTCAAAATTAATTAATTAATTAATTAATTAATCAATAGACTAGTGCTGAAGCTATGACCTTGTACTACGGTATTTGGATAAAGTGCAACCTTCAAATAGGTAGCATGAAAATGGGTTTGGACCGATGTTGGTCAGCTATTGAGAAAATGGGTGATGAGGGTATAATGGTTGGTTATCAATAACCTATCTATTGATAACCTATTTATTGATCCTTAAGCTTGTTGAAAATAAATTAGAGAACCTACTCACTTACCAACAACACTTGTTATGTGTTAGATGTATATTTGTCAACGTCTAATAACCTATCCAGATGTTTGGAAATTTCATCTAGTTCTCAATCCTTTAATATTGAACCAACATGTTGCACTTTGCGAACTTTTCATTCCACTTTATTCTTGCATTCAAAATCCCAGAACTAGTAAGAGTAAATTCAATGTTGATGATGATGGCTATGTTCGTGATTTTTATTTTTAATTTCTATCCTAGACACCATCTTTCTTGCAAGTCAATGCATGAAAATTAAACGAGTAGTTTGAGGGTGGATATGTTTCAAATATGTCAAAGTTCTTGGATATTTTGAAGAGATTTTTGACATCACAAATATGTCATATTTTGTGAATTTCATAGAAAACCAATGTTAACTACAACAAGGTTTTTCTTTTCTTTTTTTGGACGTCTACACATGACCCCACAAAAACCTACCGTGATAATATATTAGGTGGTTCTCAAGGTGGGTATTCGAAAACTGATCCTTATTTAGAACAAATAAGTATCATCAAAAATAATAATCGAAGTATTACTTTGAAAATGAAATTAACAATAGGCATGTCTCCAAAAGAAAAGTTATTTTTTTATTGATACCATGTGGGATAAAAAATAAAATCATTAAGACCTTGCCTTGTCAAGTTTGAAGGGGGGAAAAAAAAAGTAAGAACATTTTTTGGACTTATCAGTTTGCACAATATATACAATGGCCTTCACAAGGTCCAATCAAAAAAATTGACTAGTTTTGATTGGCCAATTATATTGACAACAATGTTTCAGCTTGCAATGCCCAATTTTTCGTGTTTATGGTTGGGAAAGCAATTTAACACTTTTATGTGGATCGTGATAAATATTTGGAGAGGCCTAAATAAGTTGTAGAGACTTAATATAAATCACAAGATTATGTAGTCAATGTTGGTTTGGTATATAGGGTCATTGATTGGTGCTATCAACATTGGCATCACATACTAATTAAGCAATAAGGTGTGTGTTAAAGGATGGTAGTTATTGTCACTAGATGATAGTATTATTAAATGACAAAATAACTATAGGAAAATTCTAGAGAGAAACTGTTTCATGATAGTGTAGTGAATTATTTTCACATGGTAGATTAAATATAAAATAACTATAGGGAGGAATTTTAATAAAAGAATACTTGTCAATGAAAAATATGTTTTAATCTAATGGACTCAGAAGGGAATCCTAGTAATTGTTCAATTATTAAAGGTAAATATTTAATTATCTTTTTTTATTTACTAGGGGTTGAGCTTATTTAGGTTAATTAGTCCAAATAAGATGTGAATAAGGAATGAATGATTTTCTTTAATTAAGATTTGTGAAGGAGATTAAGATAAAGTCAAGAATCTCAAAGGATAAGGAAACCCATGTGTTGTAGGGAAGCACTTTTGGTTCCATATTATTTCTTCGGCTCATTCCATTCTTTTCATTTTATTTTATTTTTTCATTTATCATTGAGTGTGATTTTTAGAAAATTAGTGTGTGTGAAGTGAAAAAAGGTTGTATTTGTGTGAAGAAGAAATACAAACAATGGATTATGGTTGAAGGTCAACTTGTGATTTTTTTTTTACTGTATTTTTTCTTGATTTCTTAAATACAATGAAAATAATCTTTTTTTATTAATATATAATATTATTCTTATTAGTTTGGTTCTTCTTCTTTTTTGCAAGAAAAATGTTATTTGTGTTATTTACTAGATTAGGAAGGTAGTTATGTTGCAATACAATAGCTACCACTGGAAGGCAACAATTGAAAATAGTTATTGATTTTTTAGGCTACAATTGGATGTGTGATTGTAAATTAATAGGAAAGAGTGACAAAGTAGGGGCAAAGATGTTGGTTACCCCTTCATTGGAAATTTTAGAAGCTAATTCGTTTACAATCAAAATGGTAGGCAAAAAAATGGAAAAATCAAGTGGGAAAGTCAATGAAATGATAACCCTTAAGGACAGGTCACCAGGAATAAGGCGGACCTAACCTTGGCATTAACCAAAGTGATTTGGGACCTAGAAAGTAAGGTAGACCTAGAACTAAAATGTAGGAAAACACTGGGTATTCACAAAAAAGTAAAAGTTGCCATAGACCTAAACTTGTTGTAAAAAATGGAAGGAAAATAAATGGAAAATAAAAATGGGGGATGAAAATTCCTAGTATATCATCCAAAACGGGGATGAAATTGGTAACAGTTGGATGCCATCCCCAATTATAATAATAAGCATAAAGAAGGGGGATTGAAAACATCATGTCTGACAAAAGGTGTCCCCCCTAGGCAATACAATGTTGACACATTTCAAAGTAAATGGTACTACAACCACCCCTGCATGGGAAAGTGAAAAGGTGTATCTCTTCACCTCATGTGAAACTTAAAAGAGACCTTTCACCTTCTTCATTCGGACAGTTTAGTTTCAAACTTGGGAGAGAAGAGGAAAGTGCTTAGGAAGGAGGGAGAGAAATTTGAGAGAGGCTAAAAGAGGAAGTTATGAGAAAAATCAAGGAAGATTACAAAAAAAAAAGGAGAAAAAACGTTATTGGGTTGCCACAACTATGGGGAAAGCAAGAGAAATCAAGGGGAAAAAATAGAGAAGGTAAGTGGAATTTTTGTGGTTAAAAATAATCAAAGAAAAAAAGGAAGAAGAAAACAATAAGGAAATGAAAAGAAAGAAGAAATAGAAGAATGTTAAAGGGAAGAGAAAAAGAAGAAAGGTTCAAAAAAAACAAAAGTAGCCAAGGGAAAAAAAAAAAGGATAGAAAGAAAAGTTTCAACATGGAAGAAGTTGTCATCACTATTGCATTCAAGAAATTGCAATAGATACTCAAGACGTGACACTAATGCACAAAATGCTAAGAGGCAAACAACCAAAACTATAACTAGAATGAGGGGGTAAAAAGCAAAGAAAGAAGGAAAATGGAAAGAAAAAGATGATTACATAATGTATCAACATGCTCCAAGTTCTATAGATGACCCTCATGTGGAAAATGAAAAAGTGGTTCAACATGGAAAACAACTTTAAATGGGGCCACAACAATAAGGTTGTATGGATTATGGAAACAATAATAGGGGCCAATTAGTTTAGATTTGGTTTTTGAATTCTTGTTGGGGATGAAAATAGTAGGTGATGAAAAAATCAAGTCCAAGGTCTAAGGAAGAAAGCTAGAGATCACAAGAGAGGTGATCTTCAAGGTCTTGGTTTTTCTTTGAGATGGTCTTGATACTATTTTGCCAAACCCCACCCAGCCATATGTAGCACAATTGTGTAGGGACTTGGTGGAGGAGATAGTTAAACCCAACAAGGACTAAAGTTGGTTGATGAAATAAATGAAAGGGTGATACCCCCAAGAAAGTAGGGACAATTTTGTAAATCGTACAATTGAAGAATCATTAGCCCTATTGCAAGAAAACCATGGCTTTGATAATAGCATGGGCTAACGTGGGACAATACAATAATTGGGTTAAGTTAATTTACTAATGTTTAAAGCCTGACATGAAAAAGTGGTTACATGGTGGTAAAAGGTTAGCAAATTTGGAGATCACCCATGTGGTGGACTTCCATTACAATTTTGATTCCCACGAGAAAGGCACACCCAACCGGGGTGGTACATAGATAAGGAGCTCATTAACAAGAACACATTAAAGGTAGGCATCTTTTTCAAAGAATCCCTTCGTTGATTGGTGAAAGAAACACCAATCCCTCATCCACATGAAACTAACTATTCAAAATAGTTTCATCCTTTAATAAATTAGGAAATGATAAATAAAATTTATTAATAATAATTAAATTATTTATAGGATGCCCATTAAGCTAATTAGGTTAGAAGATTTCTACCCTTAACATTATCTCCCCTTTAAGGGGAATTATGCCTTCCTAATTCAGCTTATGTAGTCCTAAAATATGAAAATGCACTACCACCTATCATCCTAGAAGGTGAAACATTAGTTGGCTAGGGTATTGAATTCATTTGTTGAACCCAATATTATCGCAAGGGTTTGGAAGGTAACTTCCTCCTTAAGGCTTGCTTCAACAATGTTGTCATTTGAACTACTAAGATATGGTGGGGCAAAACATCTGACTGAAACTCGAGGAAGATTCGGTGGTATGTTACAAACTACTAATGGTAAAAGGTCTCATATGTTAGGGAAGGTAATGGCATCATTTGCAACAAAATGTTCAACTTTGCATTGAGTTCATTCCATTGGGCCTCCTTTTTACCCATCTTCTACCTCCATGCTAAGCCTCCAACTTGAGCATGAAATGTCTTTTGAAAAAGGTATAATAATTGGCCAATCTTGCATTCGCTACCTATAACTTCATTGCCTTCTTCCACGTAGTCACCTAAGTGTGCAAATTTGCCACTACCATTTTTAATTAATAATTAAGTTTTGTTCTTAGTCTAGCTACCATTTGTTTTGACTGCTTTAATTCCTCATATTCTAACATTATCGCCTTAGTTTTTTGCTCCCACTCCTCCACAATTGCCTTACCTTTGTGGTGCTTAAAGGTAATTACCTCCTTATTGATCTCATTGAGGTGTTCAATGAAGGTGTCCTTATCACCCCTTTTTCACCTAATATGATCTTTTAGAGTAATAATTTTGTAGTTCATGAAAAGGCATTCCTCCATCTTGGCATCAATTACCTCCTACACTATTTGCCTCCAAATCCTTCACCTTGATCTTCAACAATTTCATTTCCTAGTGCTTATGATCCAACAAGGTTTTAACAACTTCCACCTTGCCCACTTAACAACTAAGCTCTTCAACCTTCCTTTTTTCTTTGTTGAGGCATTTTTCCCAAGTGTACAATCTTCTCCAAATGTAGTTGGATTACATGTTCAACTTACTATTGCCCCCTTACCACCGTTGCCTTTATTTGTTCCAAGGACTCCAACTGCCCCATTACCATCTCCTATGCCATTGCCTTCTATTCCACATGGCGTCTAGATGCTTCAAATCATCCACGGCCTCTACCATTGCCACGATGTTCTTCCTACTACCTCCAAAATTGGAACATGGCATGTCCACTTACTCTTGGACAATAGGTGCCTCCATTGTTTCCACTAATTATGGTGTGAACTAATTGTTGTTTGGACTACTATGGGGGAATAGGGGATCTTTCCTATACCTTGTACGTCTTGGGTTCTTGCGCCAAATTGAAGAAGCAAAGCCATCACTTACATTCATTGTTTCCTAACTCGGTGTGTGTCTAGAGGAAGCAAGTCATTCTTGCTATCATCCCCTCCAGCTATTGTTATGAATGACTTTAATTACTCCTAGCAACAATAATGGGTTATGAAGTTGGGGCTTCCTCCTATAAACCAACCTTTGTATGCATGTTGATGGTAGGTTCCTCTTATAGGGGTGAAAGGGTAGGCTTGTAATTTAACCCCCTTTCTTGCTCTTCCTTTCATAAAAACTCTTCAAATGGGAACTTGGAGGGTTATATTTGTGTTGATTTTCCCTCCTTGAACGATTTTACCTCTTGTTGTCACATCATCATTTGATTCATTGGGCTATCGCCACCCTTCTTGATTGGAAATGGTACCACATTTGAATCATTGCCCAAGTCATAAATAAGGACATTAGGTTGGATAGTAGGCCCCCGAGGGGAAAAGGTTTTGGCTTGTTTAGTAGGTTGGACCTTTCTACCTTTAGGTGAACTCCTATCTTGACGCGCTCCCAAGTTCCTTGTAGACCCACTTGTGGGTCTAAGTATGCGACAATGCGGAAGGAGTTGGAACTTGGAGCCGCTCCCTAGCTCACAACACTTGGAGGGGTAGAGGGGCGTGTTGGAGCTTCGAGATGGGACTAGGAAGAATTGACAAGCTTATTCACTCACACGGGCCTACACACAACCCACACAAAGTGGTTAGTGCATAGTTGGAGCACCTTTGGTGCTAGGACGAGCCACGGGCAACACGGACACACAAGACTCACCACGGCCCGAACTTGGGGGAAGCCACCACCTTCCCTCTTATAGTATACTCTGCAGCTCGCGGCGGAGGTGGCATCCAAATGGCTATTTTTCCCGGGACTCCCGCGTGGGAGTCCCGAAATTGTCCCGGGTTGGAGTCCCGGGACTTTGGACGCCGATATCTCCCGACTGCAGAGTCCGATCGCAACGCGGTCTAAAGCAAAGTTGTAGCCCTCGTCAAGAGCTTTCAAACGCCGTGTCGCACTCTCAAATCGGATCTTGGGAAGAGGTCGATTCCCAACTTTTAGTCGTCGGGAGTCAAACTGGCAGTTTGACTCCCGGCCCTTCTTTTGCCCATAACTTGCTTTTTAGATGTCCAAATGCGCAATACGAGCCCATTTTAGACATCTACGTTTCAAGATCTTTCCAACGGTATAAAGAACGCAACAAACCATTGAGATTTGACCCTTCAACGCGCCCTCTGAAGTTTCAGGAGTCCACCGGGACTCCCTCTCCCAAAATGGGAGTTGCCTTGGGAGTGTGAGTGCTCACTCCCTCACACTCCCTCGCACTTCCTTAGACTCCCGGGAGTATGTGATGACTCCCGGGCTTCCTCCTCTTGGCCCGCACCCTTCCAATGCCTTTGCCCTTGCTCCCGGGCTTCCTTCCTTTTGACTCCCGAGCTTCCTTGCAACCCCTTGCCTTGGTCGCGAGCCCAAAGCTAGGGTTGCGACATATCTAGTGGGTTGGATGGACTTACCTTTTCCTCTTTTGTGAAAACCCTAATGAAGGCAAGGTTCTTATTTAACTTGAGGTTGTATGTGCCCCTTGATCCTTCTTGGCTTTCTTCTTAATTTCCCCTTTTGTAGGTAGTTGTTTGGCTACAAGGGACATGATAATTGACCTTTGATACCTAGCTACCTTCATGGCAAACATAGTGACATGAAAATATTGGAGTTCCACACCTATATAGATTATTCATTCATCATCAACAACAAAAACAATGTATTGGGATTACCAAGAACAAGCAATATTTCTAATGTGTCCCCATTGGTTTCAAGCTCCTTATTTCACAACAACACATCTTGGATTTTTCAACTAGTTAATAAAACAACTATTGTGTTTTTTTACTACAATTGTAACTACAAGTTCATGTTAATGATTACGAAGTTGTAAAAAACATTATGGTTCGATGTGGCATTATGGTTTTGTGACTATAATTGATATCACAACTTGATGGTTTTTACACAAATATTAAAATTTCTAAATTGTATTTTTAAAAGTATTTTTAATCATCCAAAATTAGGTAATAACAAAATTTAATTCATTCTTGCAACTTTTCGTGAATAATAACAACTTATGGCCATGCGATGCTAATGAGGCATACCATAGGGCAACAAGGTTGATTAGTAGTCACAACACTTCATGACTTGTGATACTAACCTCACATCATGTTTCATGTCATTGATTTCATGAATTGATTTCATTTACTAGTTAACTAAAAATATTGTTGTCCTTTGCAATTAATATCAATTCGGTCTTCCATGTGATGGTGACATGGCATGCCATTTGGTAATAAGGTGTCATAAATTTTCATGGCAATCCATGATTTTTTGTGACACCATAAGTTTTTGTGTGTTTTGAATTTATTGCATTAATATTTGTCATGGCATATCATTTTTTTTGTGTGCCATGAGGTTTTTGAAGTTATGAATTCACATGCATTTGTATGTCTACTAAATAATCTATTGTTAATTATAATTATGACAAAAATATTAATAGTCATATTGAAAAAGGTGACACATAACTCCTTGAATTTTTAATTATTTAACACATTATTTTAGGTTAACATACCTATTAAATTAACCTATGTATGTAGGTTACCTAGTAAAAATCTACTTTGTAATATAGGCTGCCTTGTAAGTTACTTAATTAAACATAATAAACTTACTACATCTAGTATGTTTAAATATACCTAAAATAGGTTAACCTAGGTAGGCTTGCTGAAGTTCCTCACTTTAGATTTTTTACCAAATCAACCTAAGTAATTTCATTACAAGATATTTTTATCAAGTTTGTAACCACCTCAATATGCAACTATGATGCAATTAGATGCAACATAGTCATCCTAGGTTTTTTTTTAGCCTAAGAATGCTTAAGTTAACTTGGGCTAGGTTAGTAAATAGTATAAGTTGACAAATTAGTTCATCTTAAATCAACTTAGGGAGGTCTAGTTCTAGGCTAAGTTAGTAGGTAGTAGGTAGATGGCCAAGGTTAATTCAAGGTTAAATTTTTTAAGCTTTATAACTTTGTGTTAAATATAATTGGTATAAAAAAATCTGGTAATGCAATGGATGGGGACTTGAACCCCAAAGTGAAGGTGAGGGGTTCAAGTCCTCATTCTTGTAATTTATGATACCTAAGCCACTTGGCTTAGACTAGGTAGCTTAGTCTAGGCTTCTTGGGCTAGGAATTTGATGTTTGTTTTTAATTTAGGCCATTTAGCCTAGGTTAGGTAGCCTAGGTTGCTTAACATAGGTAGTTATCCTAACTAGGTTAAGCTAGGTTAACTTGTGGTTGCATTAATTACATGGGCTAAACTAAGTTGGTTTTTGGTCATGTGCAGGCCACTTTAAATTCGGCAAATCGACAATAAATGCCGAATCATGCCGAAATTAGAGGACGGTTTGGTGCCGAATTTAGTGTCATGAGCTAGACTATCTAGTCTAGCTCAGATAATCGCATTCAGCAGTTATGGATCCAAATTTTGGACACAGCGTAAACGTCAATCCTTAATTGAGGCCAAAAGCCGCAGTACAAGAATCTTATATATTATTTCACTAAGTTTGTCACGGTGGTTTTGGCGGGTGGGGGCGGTGGGGAGCCCGGTGAAGCAGGGGGTCACGGGGATTTCGACCTCAGTCTGTGAGCTGATCCGCATACGGTCGTGTGGCACTACTTACTTTCCCCTTGCAAACAAGTGCAGCACGCAAGCTTCTCTAAAGTATATACAAGCTCGAGAGATACTGTCAACAAGAGTTCTGTGAGCAAGTATAATGTCACGCAATTTAAAACCTGCAGTAGCTCCTCAAGAATATATTCATTCTTCAACAAATTTTGTCAAGATCAGCAGCTGATGATGATCAGAAGCTACTACATACATGACAAAATCATATTATAACTAATTAATCAATGAGGAGGAACTACTAGATTCTAAAATTCATCATGACTAGCAACAAATCTCATGATAATATTTGCAACGGATCTGCTATTTGTAAAAGGTTAATCGAGATTCTTATGATGATCTAGCTAGCTGGTTGCAGAGTACTACTCCATTGCTACTACAAGATCTCATCATCATGGCTAGATTCTAAATTCATGATTTTGTAGCCAGAAATCTCATGCTGCGATTTCTAAAGGTTCGAGATTTTTATGATCTAGCTAGCTAGCTGGTTGAGTACTAGTATATCCTAGAGCACCTAATTCTAGTTACAAGACGGCCAGTAACTCTTGTATTCGATGTCGCAACTTCCATCAACTTAATAAATCGAGCTTTGAAAACTACCCCAAACTTTCTCCACAACATTGAATGCATGAAGAACTCACTCTGGACTCTCTGGTGGAGTTTGTCTTTTGTGGGTGGGGAGCTAATTATCTATTTCCAGCTCCTGGGCACAAATGTTTTTCCTGAGCTCGTCTGTCCAAGTCTACTGCTGCAATACTATCTAGATAGCTATTATAAGTGGGGTTCACTAGATTGCAGTATATCAAGAGCTCCTTGCATCCCCAACTTCTTCGTCTGCATCATCTCTAGCTAGCTAGTAATGTGCAGTTGATATAAAAGACTGAAGTTGGGTTGGCGATTGTAGCTTTGGGGATTGTTAGTAGCACGCCTGCATGACTGAGAACTGTCTTATATTTAAGTTTTGGAGCGTAAAGTTCAGCTTGTCCTTGAAGTACACGATTGGTAGTTATTCTAGTGGAGACGGCAAGGATTGAGGCTGATTAGCGGCAGCTTGCGCGATTTCAGAATCAGCAACACATGCATTTCAGTCCTTTCACTTTTTTGCGCACGGTGTGGTTGTTTGTGACGACGTTGGGTTGATGTGATGCCTCCTAAGAAGCGCGACACGCCGTTCCAAACCCATCATGTTGCTGAGTTTGGTTTGCGGATATGCGAGCGTGCTGTGAGCAACAGCACCGCTGTTGTAACGACGGTGTGTCGATTCTGCGAGGTTTTCGGAAAGGAGGAGTCAGAAGTGGGAATGAAGCATGGTCGTTCGGAGCGCGTCAAGTACT
The DNA here is from genome assembly GCA_963920785.1 of Sphagnum contortum. Taxonomy (NCBI): domain Eukaryota; kingdom Viridiplantae; phylum Streptophyta; class Sphagnopsida; order Sphagnales; family Sphagnaceae; genus Sphagnum; species Sphagnum contortum. Next base: position 12,553,265 of record OY987282.1, read on the forward strand.
TCAAGGCACCCTTTCGTAAGGAGAACTACTCTTCGCACCACACGCGGATGCATAGTACCCAGTGGGCCGAGTATCGTGAGCTAGAAGCAAGCGCAAAGAAGTCATTTTTTGACATTGGCACGATCTCCAGCTCGCAGACAACGATGCATGCCTTTGCCGCTCCTCGCACTCCCCAGGTAAGTGTCCTGATCGACAAGGATATCGTCGATGTCATCATTGGTGAAATGATGTTTCACCCCGAGGACATGGACGGGATTACTCGAGCCCACCTTCTCGAAAGCTTTGTGCCGACTCTAGATTCGTCGGAAGATGCAGCAGATGCCGGCGACGTCAGTCGGTACACCATCACTGTCACCAACACCAAGCAGTTTCAGTTGGTTGTACAATATTTGGCTGCTGGACTGTCTTTCCGTTAGATGACACAAGTGATTATGGAGACGAAAGAAGTACTAGGCATCGGGAGCATTGGCTCGTGCTCTGAGGGGATTGTGAGCCGCTATGCTCGTTTTATCTGTGCGATGAATTTGCAGTGCATCGCGGAGTTGCTGCGACAGTGTTGGGCGTTCTCTGTCGCGCTCGACATGGCGACCCACATGGCAACCTCGTACTGTGATGTTCGCATCCGCATCTGCCACAAATCCACTGTGCATGACTTCCACCTTCTATCCATCCCTATGCATGAGCGGCACACAGGCGAGATTATCTTCAACACGTTCGCCAAGGCGATGGACGCTCTCTTCCTAGACTGGCACGAGACAATTACTAGAGCGTCTTCGGATGGCAAGAAGAAGATGACAGGGCGACATCAGGGCGTAATCACGCGGATACATCGTGTAGCCAAGCCCGGGTTCATGCGCGTCTGGTGTGGGGCCCACCAATTCGACTTGTGTATGTAGTCGTTTTATTTGGCCATTCCCGACACATTTTATTCGACATTTACATTACTTGTAGCATATTTTCGTCGGCAACAGAACTTCATCTCAGACGAACGGAGCCAGTGCCCTCTCATTTGCGACACGCGCTGGCTCAACATGATCAAAGTGACCACTTGGTTTGACCAGCACCGGCTCGCTATCATCGCGTACCTCGAGGAAAAGAAGCCAAATTGCATGCCGGACGATTCGTGGTGGATTCTGATGCTCTTCATCCATGAGATCGCAGGCATCGCTGCCATCTCGTGCAAATCCCTACAGAGGCATGGCGCGCTGCTATGCAACCAACATCACACGTTGAAGCGCCTGGTGCTCAAAATCAACAACAAGGTTGGGATATTGACGGAGGCACAGTGCGACGCGATCGACGAAGCGACGCACCAGCTTTCTGATTCGGGCGACTATGCGGTCGCATTCGCTACCGTCAGTGGCTGTATGGAGGACTTGGGCATGTTCGTAAAAAATCGGCTCTCCGCAATGGACAGCAGGCATCGTGAGACACTTTTGCGATTGTCAGCATCCGCCATCCTCGAATTGGTGGATGGCATTACCGCTGTTGTTGCGAAGAGAACCGAATACAATGAGGCCTATATCAATGTAGCTCCCGATGTTTTACCCCATCAGCTTGTCCGCATTCTGCCCCGCGACTTCTGCGTTTATCTACAGTGCCACAGGGAGCGCCTTGATTACACTTTCAGCAACGAGGAGATTGAGAATATTGGGCGCCAGCACAAGGCTTTGTGTGACTCGTACCGTCGCCAACCCGATGTGAAAAGCTCCATTGACAGCTTCGACGATAGCGCTGCGTACCGTGATGCTTGGATCGGTCTTCACAACACGTATCCATTGCTGGAGAAATTCGTTGGTGGTCTGGCGACCATCTTTCCCGGTACATCCACTGTTGAGAGCGACTTTTCGGTGGTGAAGTATGAGAAGAACAAGAACCGCATGAGTTTGACTGATGCAAGCTTCGAAGGAATCCTCCACGCGAAGCAGTACCATCGTGTGCACAACCTGAAGGTCTAATTCTACTGGGAATACTGTCTGAATAAACATTGCCGAATCGCGTCGAATTTAACTTTCACCTTGCGCCGAATTTAGTTGAATTCGGCATCGTTCGGCAAACGCCAAATATAAAGTGGGAAGGTCATGTGCGACTCATAATGTGTTTATAGATATTTTACACATGTCATCCATCCATCAAGGTGTCTTTTATAACATTTAGTTGAATAAAATGATTAAGTTGAGATGGCATGCACTTTACATGTCATACCAAGATCATCAATAACATGAAATTTCAATATTAAACCAAAATAAAAAAATATTAATTGGTAAGATGATTGGGCTTTGGGATTAAACGGGTGGAACAACATGGGTTTAACAATTCATAAGTGACTAGTTGCATATGTCTTTCTTGACTAGGATATAGTCGTAAATCAATTGCAAAACCCAAGATGTTGTTGAGTTTACATACCACCCTAGTTGGGTGTGCATTTCCCATGGGAACCAAAATTGTAACAAAAGGTCCACTACATGCACAATCTCCAAGCTTGTTGGCTTTGTATGCCAAGTAATCACTTTTCCATGTCAAATGCCCTTAAACATTGGTAAACTACTTTGGCCAAATTCACGTATTACCCTGCTTCAACCTAAACTATCATCAAAACATGGTTTTGTTACAATAAGTCTAACGGTTTTTCAATTGTATTGTTTGCATAATCATTCCTAGTTTCTTCAGGTGATCATTTAATTTTTGTCATTAACCAGCCTTTCTTGTCAAGTCTAACCATCTCCTCCACCAAATCCCTACACAATTGTGCTACATATGGTTGGGTGGGGTCTAGCAAGGCAATATCAAGACCTTCTCCAAGTAACAACATGACCTTGGAAATCACCTCCTTTGTGATTTCCACCTTTTTCCCCTAGACCTTGGACTTGATCTTTTCATCATATACCATCTTCATCCCCAACAAAAATTCAAAAACAAAATCTGGTATAACCTTTTAGTTTACTAAGGGATGTAATTATCTTGGTTACTTAATTTCATGTGAATGATAGATTGATGTTTCTCTCACTAATCAACTAGGGAATTTTTGGGGAAAGATTAAAAGAAAGGTTTATTTTCTAGGGGAAGATGTGGACTTGCATGTGTGGATTAGCAAGGAGGGGAACTTGGAAAAAAGGGGGACAATTCATTGTAGAGGGGGAGTAGGAAGAAAAATGGAGATGCTTGGAGAGTTTGGGAGGAGAAAACCATGTTATATATCATAATGTTGAAATATATGGAGAATGAAGGTTATGGACCTTGGTGTGTACTTTTAGTTTTGTTTATTTTGCTTAGATTTTTTGGATGTGTGAGTGTAACTTTATCTTTCCATAGAATATTGTAGCTCTTTTCTATTTTCTAAATTACTTTCTTCTTAATTTCATTTAGAATGTATTTTTGTAGTTTCTACAACATGATAGTAGCTATAGCAAAAGGTAGCTAGAACTACAACAAAAGTTAGTCGTTGGAAAATAATGTGTAGAATGATGAATCCTCACTTGTTATTATTCTATAGTTCAAAAGTTATTTTCTTGGACTAGAAAACAATCACCTTTTTGTCACTTAACATGTCATGGCATTCTTCTTTGTAATTTTTTAATTTGAAGGTAGGATTGCCTTCAAGAAGGCAGTTCCTCCCTCCCTTTTTTATGACTTAATTTTATTTCTTTTGTTTATTGTACTAGGCTACTAGGGATGAGTTGGGTTTGTGGTTATATAATATCTACCATAACCTAAAGTCAATTTCCACATGGATAAATGATTTTTTTTCAAACTTTTTTAATAAATTTAATTTTTTCCATTCATGATCTATTGTGATATTGTCAGGTGAGGAGTGAAATTATTCAAATTGTAGCTTGCAATTTAAGTAAGATGGTTTTCAACAGTTCAATTCATATTTTCATGGAAATTCATTTCAATGTTTTAAAAATTATTGAATGACAAAAGTAACCTTAGGGTACCAACATATTTCAATATTAGGGTTGGAGAAAAATAAGGAATACTTGACCAATTTGGTATTAGGGTTTTGATAGTAGTTTGAATATTCATACCATAGAGTTCACTTCTTTGTTCCTATTGTATAATCCTTTTTGTTACTTGTTGTGATTTATGTATGATAGCAAGAACTTATAAGTTTTTTTTTTGGATAGCAACCTTTCATCCTCATTGATTGAATGTTAATTGGGTAAAAAATGTGAAGGCATGCTAGAAGGATTGAAGAACTATGACAAGATGATGATGTCAATCATTCAAATTATGTGTGCAAACATGAGTTATTAACATCCTTGAATGTGGTACGCCAATGATGTAGAAACTAGCATGTGCGCTAGGATGTGGGTGTTTGCACCCAAGAGCAATGGCTAGAACTAGATGATTGACAATGTTTCCTTGCCTTTGGTATTGGAGCTTTGAGTTATTGATTTTGCTTTAAATGGAGTTTGACATTAATTTATGGAAGGAAAGGAATTAAGGAACCCCTCCCTCTTACATGTTCCTTTTATTCACTTCTTTTCAAAAGAGGAAGGTAGTTAGTTGTGAACTAAATTTTTTCTCTTTTGTAGTAGAAAGATATGTAGGCTAGGAAGAGGATCCTAATTTCTCCCCTTCTACTTGTGTTTCCAATACATTGAATAACAAGATTAAAATATATACTTGGAAAATAAAACAAGACTAAGAAGTTTTGAAAAAAAAATCTACATTGATACCAGTGGTCATTTCCTATAATAATTGGTACACTACAACAAAAACATGTCATTTTCATTCCTTGAATTTGATTAATGTGACTTAACAAATAATCTTTATTTATTGACATAACTAACCATATTTGTTTTGACTAATTACAAAAAAAATGATGTGCATTATGACTAAGTCCAATTTTCAATTTAGTTAAAACAAACATTACTAATGAAACATGGAACATGGAGGACTTACATGGAAAACATAATGTTAGCATCATGATTGAATTCAATCATTATAATATGACATAAATGATGATTTGTCATCACATATAAATGTTGTGATCAAAACATGTTACTTTTGATGTCTTATGTGGCATAATGTATATTATTTTATTAAATTAAAAAAAAAGAAATATTGATAATCAAGTTATAATCTTGTACTTCACATGTGAAATGAAATTAATTTGTTATGAAAATAAATAATTACACAATTATAACTAAAGGAATTTGTTGCAAATGTTGACATAAATATTTCAGATTAATTTCATGTCTTTGCATTTGATATAAAACCATTATTAAATAAAATGAAATTATGAAAGTATGTACATATGAAATTGATCACAAATTTTCATGTGTACAATTTATTTCAAATCTTGAGATTATTAATTAATAATATTAAATTGTGAATCATATTAAATAATGAAATGAAGGTAGGTAGATAAGTAAGTATGTATTATCTACATACTTACACACATACCTACTTAAGTACCATTTATTACATACCTACTTACTATTAAGCACCACATATTACCTAAGTATTACATATGAACTTAAGTTTTTGTTATGACCTTAAATAATTATAGTATAACATTTTAATGTTCAAAATTCAAAAATAGGTTGTGTTTATATTTATGCAAGTACAAGACTTGTCAAAATGTGAAGTGGTGGTTGGATGGTTAAGAACTTGCCATATGAATGTGAAGGTGAAAGATCATATCTTGCTTTTGACAAAGAAATAATATAAGGGTCAATGTGGGTCCATCTATTTGTCAACAATAATCAGGCTCGAAACAAAATTTTAAAAGGGCTTTTAATTGCATTTTAGATCAACAAAAATTCACCTTTGCAATTTTATAAAATTAAGATACTATTAAAAATCTAGATGTTATAATGACACGTTGAAAATGTCAGATTTGAAAAAGTCAATTATATTATTTATTAAAAATGTATATTGCTATGTAAACTAGCATGTTAATAAAAATGGACATGATAGATTTTTGATCACATGAATATGATTAACTTATTAACAACTATTTGTCATATTTACTATGTTGTTTACTAAATCCAAATGTGCCTGATGTTCATTTTGAATGAAATTTGAATAAAAAAATGAGAAAAACATGATTTGCTATCATGGTATGACACAAAACATTCCTATATTGATACCATTGTATAACCCATTCATAATATCTTTGAATACCATTACTTATATCAAATTGGTACTTAATTTTTAAAAAAAATTCAAACACCCATGTTGGATTAATATTTCATCTTTTTATGAAACCTATATACTAGGACCATACCAATACACACAAATTTTGATACTATACCAACACTATATATAAAGCAACCTAGCTTAAGCCCTTTTTCATTTTTAACAGAAAATTTACTCAATTCAATGTCATATTTGACATGTTCAAAATTGACCTAGTATCAAATGCATTACAAATATGTGCCTTCAATACAATTCCCAAAGCTACATCACTCTTGATACCTCTTCATGGTGAAAGACATGACAACACTAAATGTGTATTTTCTTTCAAGCATTTCAACTTCCATGGAAACATGTTTGGGAGATTTGGCAACAATAAATTGAAGTTCATGTCCAATGTCACCATTGATAATCACTTCATTTGTGCAATTTTCACTATATTGATTTTAAGGATTTATTTGGTGAACTTTTTTAACAATTAGATTCACTTATTAGTCTTTTATAACAACCTTAAGAACTATTTTGTGGATCCTTAGATCTCCAATGCCACAAATGATTCTAATGCTATTATGGGTAATTAAAAAAAAAATTTGATGAATGGTTTATGAATGATTTTCCATTAGTACACCTTCCATGAAATCAATAAAAATTATTTTATTGATGGTTTTTCTAACAATTAGCTCTTATTAGAAATGATTCTATATACGGGTCCATTAAGAATTTATTTTCAAATCTTTCCATAATCATGGAAAACATATGATGATACCATTGGGATTTTGAGAAAAATTTCATTGTAAGCAAAATAGTATACATCGATGAAAGTTAAAGATGTAATACTTCAATCACCAATGGAAAACTACATTAGGAACTTTATTGACATTATGAAGATATCATTAGGGATGTCAATGAAATAAAATTGGAAAATTTGAAAACAACAAGATGACGACATTATTTGGAAGTTTTGAAATCAATGAGCACACAAATTTTTAAATAAAAAATCCCATTTAATTTTTTAATTTATGTTGTTACTTGTACATTGAGTCTTAAATATATAATAGTTTTTATTTTCATGGTGTTTTCATTGAAATTTCTAAAGTTTCTTTAGAAGTTGGCATTCTTAGCAATACGAATGGCTCAAAAAAGGAACCCCAAAATATCCCAATTTCAATGTTCATTAAATGGTGCTATTTATGAATGCATTTGCATTAATATTCCCACCGTTGTTTTGAAAGATGTTCCCAATAACCAAAAGTGACATTTTAAAATTTCTACTTGATATGTATTTACAATAATGTTTCAACATTTCTATTCCTATGAAAACTCAAATTCATACATGATAACTTGTCACGCATCACATCGTATGTAGTTATGGATTAAAAATGTTGAAACTACCAAATCATTTCATCCTATGCAGGTTAAAAGGTTTGTTGGGATTTTTCTTTTACACTTGAGTGATTCCTTCTGAACCAAGCTTATTTTTCCTTTTTAAGACCTTGAGTTTGAACTTCCATTGAGCTAAACCTTATCTTTTTGTTCTTATTGTTAGGCTTTTTTTTTTTTTTTTTAAATTTTTTTTTTAGTAGTTTCAAGTATTGGCTTTGAAAACATACCTCACATTTGTTTATCAAACCAAACAAACCTTAACAAGGATCATGCTATAAACAAGCCACAAGAAAAAACATAATTCGTGCAAGCTCTCGTACATAGACATTCTCTCCATTTTTGTTGGTGTTTAGGGCTATTGAGAATTAAATGACGTTAAGATTTAATTTGAGGTTGCAATAGTGGTTGATGCCCAAATTCCTAATGCTCAACAAAAGCTGAAAGTTGTCAATATCACCATCATGGAATTTTCCATACCAATCCATGAAGCCTACAACTTGTGTATTTCGCAACAAGAAATGAACTACCAAGGTTGACTATTGTATTTCACTCTATTATTTGTCATGGTGGTGGGAATGCGACTTTCTTTTTTACTTTGAGTTTTAGCTCCCCTTCTCCAACCATTTTTGAGCTTTGGAAAAGTTGTATTGCCATTTTCTTGCAAGGTGTACAAGTTTAAAGCTTTGTTAACTCAATAACATGGACCACATTTGCAAAGGAGGCACCCAAACATGAATCAAAAATGGAAATTGAGAAGGAGCAAATGGAAGAAACCAATCTATAAAAGGTTAGTGAAGATTGGGTTTTAAACAAGGATGCATAACCAAAAGAGGGCTGATTAAGCAGTAAAACAATTGACTATGGACCTAGAACATCACTTTACCATAGAGGTGGCATGGAACAAGGTGGTAGGCCAAGAAACTAAAACATGCCAATTGGGCTTCAAACAATCTTTAGTTGGCTTAGTCACAAAGGTCACAAGTCACAACAAGAAAAACAAAGCATGAGATGAAATGCATTTTATAAATGTTCTTGAAATGAATAGAGCTTGGACCGTGAAAGGGGTTATGAAGAGCCAATGAAAGCAAAACAGCTAATGTCAAATCTTAAACTTACCCTAAACCCTAAAATAGGCCAACTGGATGTTCTCTCTCTCTATATACACACATTCCTACTAGGTGTAGATTTCAGAAACATTTGTTTCTTCTTTCTATGAAGGAAGGTAGTTTGTTTTGTTTTGTTTTGTTTTGTAGTTGTGAGATCCACCAAACCAGCATGCTTCAGATTGTGTTCTTGGTGTCTTTGGAAAGCTCTTGATGCGGAGGGGTGCATGGGCTTGGTTCCATGACGTTTGGACTTGCGGGGCAAAAGTTCTTGAATATTGAATGATTTCTTCACTGAAAATTAAATCAAGTGGTAGCTGAAAATTTCGGAGGAATTGGAATGTGCCTTTGGTTTTCTTGGAAAGATCTTGATGAGCTCTACAGAATTTAACGGAATTTATTTGGTAAGATTTGGATTCAGAATGTGGGAGATATTGATTTTTAAGTGATTTCTGCTGCTGAAAATTCAAATAAATTCCAAAAAACTAGGTTTTGGAAGGAAATATCAGTTGAGAACGTGGTAACGCTTGAAGGCTTACCATTCAATCAAAGCATGATTTCCTTTCATATTTGGCTGTTCAAAACATCGATACATACATTACAAAACAATGTTCACATGTTGAGTTTCCCTATTTTGTAATGGGTTCACACTTGGGGCCAACGGCACAGGCCAAACTTACATATGAATTTTACACTTGTAACTCCAGTGCTCTTTGTATGTTGTTCATAACTGCAAAGCTCCACACTCAAGATGTTAACAGCTGTTAGGTCTTATTCTCCCTTATAATCAACTAATTCTCATGCTGAATCAACCATTCAGTACAGATGCCGATTCTGTAGAGCTCATCAACAGGCCTCGCAAAATTCTGTATGACCTGACGGCTGTTAATGCCAGGGAGTGAGCAAAGGTTTGTCTGAATCCAACTCCTAACTAGCTTGCCCTGCTGGGATTGGCCACAGACTTACTAGGAGCCAGAATTGGCCAAACCCTGCCAGTACAAAATCCACTGGAAAGCACACTTTGATCAAGTATAGTTGAACACAAGAGAGTTACTCATTCCCAGAAGTCATCTTCATTCCACCTTTGTGACATGCTGCAAAAGAAAGTGTCAATGTAGTAGAGAATGACCTGCAATGGGTATTATCAATTTAGCCTGAAATGGACATCACCTTATATGTATGCACATTGGAGATAGTAAAACTGAATGCTGGCCGAGTGTTTGGTGTCTTCCATCTCTAGCTTTGCTAATAAACAATAAAATGTACAAAACCAGCTAGATGACAAGAGTATGATGAGACATTCAGTCTCTTGGAATCCTTCTCTTCTGTTGGATCCCCTTCAGATCTAAGGAATGTGAGCTGATTTTATCTACATCTCTCAGTAACCACCTTCTTGTGCAAGTTTGCTCAACAATGCAGCAAAGAGCTCATCCCTTTTCTGTGCACGGGCTTCCTCTCTGGCCCGTCTTTGTTCTTCACGCTCACGCCACCCTTGTTCTCTGGTGATCCGCTCCTGCTCAAGTTTTTCCATGGCATCTCTCCATTCCTGTTCCCGCACGTGCCACTCATGCTCCCTTCTCTCCACTGCATCATGCCAGTGCTCCTCTGCCCGCTGCTGTTGCTGGAAAAATTCCTCCAGAACTTCCTGCATGCTATTTGCCCGAAACTTTTCAGCTGTGACTCGCTGCCCCTTTTCAGATTTTCTACTTTTCCTTGCACCAATATTTATATGCTCATCTTCACTATCATTGTCCTCATCATTGTCACCATCACTGTCCTCATCTGAGAATGGTGGCTTCCCAAGTTTCCCTTTCTTACGAGGCCTGGATCCTGCTTCTGCCTCCAACAACATCATCCTGTCCATGTTCTTTGCACGATCTTTGAAAATTGCATCAAGCTCCTCAAAGAAGGGGAGCTTACCATTGTCCACCTCACTAGTCTCCTTACCCTGCCACCCACATGAACAAAATCACATACGAAGTGTGGAAAAAAGTTTGAAAATGCAGAATCACAGGGAAACATAAGACACCACTTAACCGATCCCGAAAACCCTAAACCCTAAACTATGAACACAAAGAGGGAAATGAGATGGACCTCGTAATCAGGTTGAAAGGTGGTCTCTTTTCCCTGCATACACATTTGCATCACCAACCCATCAAATCAAGGAACTGTGAAGCACCAAGCTAGGCTTAATCTTCAGGTCCAATAGGGTTTAACAATACAATCCTCCTGGAGAGCTATGATTGGAAGCTCACCTAGAATAGGGAGCTTACCTTGTACTGGTTGACAAGATTCTTCCATTTGCACTTGCACTGGTCTGCACTTCTGCGGTATCCTTTCTCTTTCATCTTCCCAGCAATGAACTCCCAGAGTGTCTTATTCCGCTTTCTCTGGATAAAATCCTTCTCCAGCTCTGCCCGCAGGGCAATGAAGTCCTTCGTCTCATTATAACCCCATTGTGGGATGCGGTCCTCTTTCTTGCTTCTCCTGATCCCTGGTGTCATGGACCCCAGCTTGGCCACTCCCACATCTGGTGAAGTCTGCATTGGCAGGATTGCCATCACTGCCAAATTCTCCCCCATTGGCCCACCTGGTCTGTCCATGTAAGCCAGCTTGATTCCCCTTCCCTCTTGGACTTAACCTCCAAACCACCCAAAACAAAAATCACCTCCTTCTTCCCTCTTTCTTGCCCTCCAACCTTCTCAGCCAAAGATGATCTTCTGAAGTTTCAACTTCTTCCCATCTCTAGCTCTGGATTTGAAGAGAAATGAAAGACCAGTTTCACTCACCTGACAAAAGTCCATAAAAATAGTCTGCAGCAACCAGTGAGGGAGTGCAAAAGGCCGATCTCAAACCCAGACCCTGATCTCAAATGTAAAGAACACTTAGTAGCTAGCCACACTGAACTAAAAAATAATTGAACACAAATGCAGTCCCTCAGCAGAAGCTCTCATCAGAAAAAAGAAAAAGAAAAAGAACACATCTCAGTTGTCTCTCCCAATTTTGATGCTTGCAAATTACAAAACCAACATAACATCTAATGTGATAAACTTCAGTCTTAAGAAAATACAATCTCCATACTCATGATTAAGAAAGTCAGAAAAAGGAGTCAGAACTTCTCCTTCTATGTCAAAGAAAGGCTTGGACAGATAATGACTTTACGAAACTGGGAAGAAAGAACAACACCAAAAGGGACAAAACTAGAAAGGAAAAACAAACAAACACACTGTGCATTAGAAATGCCAGTGACAGTCTCTCACTTGTTCAAGGACCCATCAACAGCAACATGTATGTATGATTAGCAGACTTATGTATCACAACTTTCCCACTGCACCATTGACTTCATCAGCTCCACCAGAGTGCTCAGTATGTGACCCTGCAAAAATATTTCTCACATCCAAGCTTAGTTATTTACTTTTTTTTTCCAACCCCACACATAAAACTAAAACTGGGACAGCAAACAAGTGGGAGACTACTGGTAGCATCCCACATTGACCAATCAAACTATCTAACCATTCAATCAATCAATCAATCAAGAGCAGGTGTTATGCTCTGCTATGCCTTTTACTAGCCTCAGCATCATCCTGTGGAAAAATGCTGGGCCAAAACCATTTTGGTGAGCCAAACCCACATGTTTTGACTTTTCGTCTTCCAATATTCTTTCGCAGGGCCTAGTTAGGGTTACAGGAGAAAGAAGAAACCAAATTGAAGTGACCCAAAGAAATTCAGTTCCTCCTTCTTTCTTTTTCTTGTTCAGTTCTAAGTACCTGGAATGTGAATGCATCATGACACGCTTGTCTTGATTGGGGCCAGGATCTGAAATTATGACTCAAATGAATTGCTTGATTTTCTTGTGATTTCTTGACTACTTCCTTCAACATCCATTGTCTCCTGTTGCTGTTTCTTCCCCTCCTCTTCAAGAAAAAGAAAAAAAGTTAACGAAATGCCTTCAACCAACAATTTCTATAGTTCTGCAAGGTTTAAACAAAAAAAAAACATGTTTTCAGAAAAAAAAAAAGACATTTTGAAAAAGCTTCACCAGAAAAAAAGCTTCAACTGACAGTTTTATGGGTTGCGCACAAGCAAAAAAAAATTACCCACAAGTAAATGACCTTCTCTCTTTTCAAAACATCTCTTCTCTCCATAAAGCACCGCCTTTTTAATTTTTTTTGCTTTGTATTTTGGGTACCCTCGTTGGCCCTAAGATTGCTAGTTTTAGTTCCAAGTTCCAACCTCTCAAGGTAACTTCCACCTATCAGAAGTTACCCACCAGCTTGTCAGGATAGCTTTCAACTGGTGGAATTTACATGCAGACTTGTCTATCTTCTCATTTTTTCTTCATTTTTAAAATACTTGTCCAGAGAAAAAAAATCACTCCTATGTTTATTGTGTTTTTTTTTCCATTTGATAATCCTGGAAAAGTACTCTCTTGCACAAGCATCTGCCCAAATTTTATTTATAAAATCAAATAAATCCCAATTGTGGACTTTGTGGCACGCCAAGATCAGGATTAGGGAGCTCTTGCAAACAACTAGGTACCTACAAATACTTAGGAATAGGTAGATCCATATTGTGCAGAAACCTAGAGCATGGCCTGGATTTTTCATTTGTATTTTCAGCTCCCTTACCTGCATGAAGAAACCTGTTTTCAGCAACCGGGATCTTTTGGGGTGGAAGCTACCAGCCAGTACTAGGATTTTCTGACCAGCGGACGGTGCCAGCCAACCTGTTACTATTTCTAAAAAGTGAAAAAAACCCAGCTCTGCTTTACTTAGGAAAAGGACTTGAGTAGTACAGGCCCTTCCATAATTTTTGACATGTTCCGTTGGCCTACCGGCCTAAGTAAGGCAGAGATCTCAAATCACTCAAGACCCTTCTGCTATACCACAAACCCTAATGAATGACTTTTCCACGCCGCGGTCTCAAATGAATCCATTAGTCATCTAGAACGTGTTCAATGATTCAAGACGGTATTGGTTCGTTGAAAAAAACACGTGTAAGGTATGTGGATTCAAAAGCAACGAGGAAAATGTGATGTTAGCGTCTGGAAGGAATTTTATGAGCCCTGCTCCTCACAGGGAGACCAGGGAACTGTGCCGAGTTCACATTTGGTCTCCCATTTATTTGGATGAACATTTCAGTGTGTTTTTTTTGGTTGGTGAGGGTCAATTTTGTGATGTAGCTAAAGTGGTGATGATTCACAAGAAAAATTAGGCAAATTTGGCTATAAGCTAAAAATATGAAAGTAAAAATTCTATACATCCTTCTATATTTTTGGCTACGTACTTGAACCATCTGTAGAAAATCTGGTGTTTTTTCTCGAATTTTCATGAATTTTGGCTATTGAGAATCTCATACTGCACTTGATTTTAGCACTTAAAATTTTGAATCTAGCTTTTTGGCTATATATAGCCAGCACAGGAAAAAAAAAACTGCAACGTTTCCTATTTCAATTTTCAACTGTTGCTGGTTTGGAAGGAACAACAAGTTCTCTTTTACATAGCCATTTCTCTTGCAAAATCGAGTTGTACTGTAACACGAAGATAAGTAGATCTGGTCCAGTGTGAACACTGGATTTTTTTTTGGGCTAATTGTGATGGCCGTTTTTGGCTTTTGGCGCTCATTAATCCTGCATGGGGTGCATGGAGTCTTTCTCTTGGTGTGTGCTGTGTGTAGAAAATGGCGGTGCATCTTCGTGAAAGCTGATGGAGCTGGTTTAAGGAGGGCGGCAAGAAATGATGGCTAGGTCGGTGAGGAGGAACGGAACGGCACTGAGTGGGAGATGGAAGCTTGGAGGAGAAGCCAACAGGAGGAAAGAGGAAGAAAATGGCAGGCAGAAGCTTGAAAAAAAAGGTGGACAGAGCAGACAAGAGTAGAGAAAAGGAGACAGAAGTGTGGGTGAAATAGCTAGCAGAGTGGGGAATGAGATAGCGAGTATGCTTGAGTTGTAGTAGAGCAAGTTCTGCCGGTTATTGATTTTTCCGCTACGTCTGGTACTCAGAGTATGTCGTTTTGCTGCAGAAGTTTTTTTTTTTTTTTTTGGAAAGGAGAGAATGCAAGTGTAGATTTGGAGGGATTGAAGGAGGATTTCCGAAAGAGCTTGTGCTCTCGGCATGTACTCATTCTGTAATTAAAACAAGAGATGTTTTGCATGTGAAGTCTGTGTGTTTCAGTGTGTGAATTTGTTTCTGAAATGGTGTGTGGTGGTGAGGAGCTGACCTTTCGAGTGTAGCTGAAGGGATCAGTAGTTTCAGTTGGTGTTCATTTGAGTTTCGGAGGTCTGAGTGTCGATGAATAGATTAGGGTAGGTCAGGTTCGCATCAGGGGTTCGATCATTCTATGTGGTGAACAGGACCCCTCTCTTTTTGGTTACAGTACATGTTAACACCAACAAGCTACATGGTGAAAATTTCCCAAAAAGTGAAATTAAAAATAAAATGGTTTTGGAGGTTTTCAATTGCCACAAGAGAGAAGAAAAATTAAAAATTTGCAAGATTTCTATACTTGGTTTTCAATGTGTAGCCAAATATAAAAGGATGATTACAAATTTGTAATTTATATATGGTTTATAACCATGTTTGGCTAAAGCTTCCTAGGGATGATTAACACTTTTTCTACATCTTCTTGTGGATGATAGAGACTTTGGTTATAAACAAAACTTCTTAAAAAAACTAATGGTGCTAAGGTAGAGGTGTTTCATTACCAGTTGTTTGTTAATGGAAGTACAGGAAGAAATGACACAAGTCCAAATTCAATGTTTCTTTTAGGAAAAAACTTATGTAGACTAAATGGCAATTGTATGAAGGAAGACATAGGAAAATGGCAATGATCCTTGGAATATTTTGTCATTATAAACCAAATATGAAATACAAATTTTGAATCAACTTTCTATATTTATGACTACACATTGAAAACTGAATCTAGAATTCTCATGATTTTTACTATTTTTTCTCACTTCTAAGTTCTAGCCAATGTTTGATCCAAAAAAAAATGGTGAGAAAAAAACCCAATGCAAATTGTACATAAGCTTGCCTTTTTGGGAATTTTTTTTGGAAAAATGGCCATATTTTGAAGAAAAAAATCACATAATGCCATACTTAGATAGTGAGTTCGTATTGGTCATTAGTATGAAGATGGATTCTAAGAAAATTCTACTTTAGTTGCTCAACTCTCACTTTTTAACCAAATTTTGTTCATCCCTATTGTGGATTATCTCTAGTCTATCTACTTAACAAAATTGAGAAAAAAAACCTTCTTAGTTATTGAAAGTTGAACCTAGTGTTGTTTCATTCTTGATTTCAAAAGGAATCTTTAGTCCCAGTTTTAACTTTTTTAATTTTATGGAACCTTTGATTCAATCTTGAAACAAACTTTTTGGCTTTCTAAAACCTTCAGCTCCTTTGGAAATGCTTTGCCAATAATATAAAGGTTGACATTCATATTTGAATTTATTAATCTAAAAGCAAAATTACTAAAAAAAATCCACACATAAAATATATTTGAATTCTAAATATCACAATGGTTTTAGGGTATGTTTCAATGTTTTTGCAGAGTGCCCACTATTTAAACATTTGAACATAATAAATTTAATGAAAATTTGAAAAAATGTGTTCATGGCCTCTTTTTTAATGGCTACAAATGATGAAGGAATCAACATTTTACAAACTTTAGTCCAAAATATTAAAAAACCATAAAAATGACATGGCAATTATGTGAAATTTGCTTATGAAGTGAAAGGATTATGTTTTGAGACTTAGGCATTGAAATTAATTTTTTAATGTGTCCCAAAGTGGATTTGAACAAATACTCTATGGTTTCTATACCCACATTTTATTTTAATTTCAAGTATTTCATTACATAGGTCAACTTAGAGTGTGTCCACCATTCACCCATTTTGTAAAACGATACTTTAAATATAATGGCTAGTGTGAAGTGCAAAGTTGTTGGATTGCACTCATAACTTGATTTGTATTCCATTGTTCACAACTTTAGCTACCACTCTTGGCCACCATCATCATCTCCCTCATGCCTCTTGTGCACAAACTATTTCACATCTTCCCATGGTTATAGTCATTTTCTTATTTTTTGGTCTTGATCATACCCATGTGAAATGTAAACTTTGAAACTTTAAACACACCCATCTTAATCATTTTGTATTGTTTGTGAAGTTGCAAGTGTTTATTTGTTCATCATTTGTGAAGTTACATGTTTATGAACAAACGAACAATAGCTAGGGGTTACAAGTTGAATTGAAAGAAGATGATTCAATGAAGATGACACTTTTGTTGAAATGTTATTACTATAGTTTTAGGTCAAGAATGATGTGTGCGTCCACCATGGTGGGTCTCAAATAGGTTGTAGAACACACATTAAAAAGGATAGAAAGGTTGAAAAGGAAAGACTTTGGCATGATTGCTATGTGTAGTCATTTGTCTACAATGACAAGTTGTCTAAAAGGCGATACCACATGTGACAAAGTTTGTTTTTATGTTTATGGAATTGGTTATTGCCTATGACTCTTTCTTCTCTCAAAACATTGATGCTTTGCAATTGGATGGGCATATTGCCACTTCATAAATGCATTATAACAATTCACATAATGGTTTACAATTGTGTTGCAAATGCTTGTGATGAATATTTTCAACTTGGAATACACACTACCACGTTGTCATTGAAGAAATTTGGATGTGCAATTAGTGAGGTCTTTAAGGATCAATACTTCAAACATCCAATAAAGGCTAATTTTCACCATCAATTTGTTACTAATGTTGCCAAGGAGTTTCCTCACATGTTTGCTTCTTTAAATTGTATGCATTACAAATGGGAAAACTATCATACAACTTGGAAAAGTCAATCAATAACAAAGATTTTAAATAATTCCATAATCTTTGAAGCCATTGTTGACAGAAGTCTATGGATTTGGCAATGTTTTTTTGGATTGCCAAGTGGTAACAATGATTTAAATGTTGGATAGGAGCCCCTTGCTGCTAACTTCCTATCAATGAGTTTAAGTTCAAGGTAATGGTGTTGAACACCTTTGAACAACTTGTTGATGGAAGACATTTATTTTAGATGGAACATATTTGCCACAACCATTCATTTACTTCAAGGAGAAAAGAGGTGTCATTTTGCAAAACAATAAGAAGCTTACAAAAATGATGTTTAATGTTGTTTTGAAATCTTGTAATCTTGTTGGGCAATCATTTAGAATCCCTTTAAACTTTGGGATAGATAGGTCATTAAAGATATCATCCATGTGTGAATAATTTTGCACAACATGATAAATATAAAATGAACTTGATTTAGACCTAGATGTTTGTTTTGATCCATAGATCGTTCACATGAAGCACATGTTAATGTTTGAACAACACGGAAAAGAAACATGTCATATAAAGGATCTAACTACCCATTCTAATATGAAGAATGATTTGATTAACCATTTGTAAGCTATGATAAACAACAATGTTGTTGTCATTAATCGCATTGAATAAAAATTAATTGTAATTCATTCAATTTTGCATTTGTTTACACATATTTAGAAAATATTTTCCATGCATGTGTTTAGCTTATTGCCTTTAGACAGTTTGTCAAAAACATCATCATGGTGTTGTTCAATTGTCTTTGTTGGAAATAGAGAAATCATGTTCAATTCCATGTTCAATTTCATTTGAAGTTTTTCCCCTTTATTTTTGTTCTATTGACCATTTCTAGAAAAACTAATGACACCATTCAATGACTCCATGAAGTTTTACATGGGTGTTTGATGTCAATAAATTCACTTGGTGGCCTATTTTTAAGGCGATTTTAGACTAAGATCCATGGAACAAAAGCCTAGGGACCAAATTGAACCTTGAATTGGACCCTTTTTCACATTAAAAAACATTTTTTAAAATAATACAATGAGTGTGTCTAAAGGCTTGGGGTTCAATTCAAAGGTTCAATATCAAAAATTTGTGATGTGAGGATTAAATTAACCTTTGGTCTTTTCTCCCATTTCTTCCTTTTTCATGTTAAAAAAAATAATCTTATTACATACAATGGATTTTTTTTCCAACATTTTCATTTTCATTTGTTTTTTTTTTTTTTTGGTGCTCACTTGTTTGAAATGGGATAAGTTTAGGGATCTCTTGTAAATCCAAATCCCTTTCCACTTGTGAAGATTCACACTTCAATTCTTCATTTTTTGTCATGCCTTCCAATTCATCTCCATTTCATAAACTTGGAAAGGCTGAAAATGCATTCCTTCTAGCAATCACCTTGTGAGGATGCATAAATCCAACCATGTCAATTCTAGAATCGATAAAAAAATGGGGGAGTTGATGTGTTTTCAACAATGTCCTCAATCCATAACATGTTTCCATGTTCACAAAATTTGAGTAGCAAGGGTAAAAAAATGGTGGAAAAAGATTAAAAAAACAAAGAAATGAATAACCTTGAACCTTATTTTACACTTTAGTTCTCCAAACCATGAATTCTCCTTTAAGTTTTTTTTTTGGGTTTAAACCAATTGGTTTTCCTTCTAAAATGATGCCATGTAAGCTAAATCACAATTTGATTTGTCTTGGTCTTGGACCTTTGTTTAAAGGCCTTGGGACTAATTTAAAGTTCTTGACCAATATCAATGTTCAATTTCATTGGACCTTGCTCTTTGGACCCTTGTCTAAAGTGGCCCTTAGTATAATGCAAAGAATTAACATGCAAAAGAAAGTAAAAATGTAAAGGTTTATTAGCCTTTTTAAAGTTTGGAGTTATGGGTGGGGATACATGAAAACACCAACATAATATTCATGACAAATTGTCATTTACAAGTAGTTACCAACAATGATGGAGATGTTTTTAGAATATGTCCACCAACAACAATAAAAAGACATGTAAATATTTATATTTATTAAAAATATAACAATCAAATAATATGAAATTCAGTTTAGGCTAATAAATGTGAATAAATTACAATGCCTTCTAAGAAGGCATGTAAAAATAATAATTATTCTTTATTAACCAACCACAATGGTTTGCTAAAGTGATGATATTCAAATAGTTTTTCATTTTATACTCTCCACATTTGCATGTTTATGGGTGTTTAAGGGTGGGGATGGGGCAACAATTAGCATAGTATGCTAGACATGGTAAATGTTGATAGAGACCCGATTAGGGTGTTGTGCATTCTTATGTCGACACTTACAACCATCGTTATCAACACACATACAACACATAACACATAAACACCTTGAATGGTACAACATATCCAAACCAAAAGACTTGATTACAACAATTTAAGATTCAAGCCTAAAAAACACAATGTAAATCACACAAACTAAATGCAAAAAAAACTTGCATAATACACATAAAACCTGCAATTAAAAAAAAAAGTTCTAGAATTTCAAATCACCAAAAGTGATTTCAAATCACACAACTTGGAATTATATCCCATACACTAAATATCTTGAAATGCATTCACATTAGAACTAATTTCAAGCTAATGTACCCTACTCTGCCTATCATATATATTAATTCAGTAAGTAAGTAAGTAAGTCAGTATGTGATAGGGCCGGTAATGGGGCGGGGGGGGAATCAATGGGTTAAAAAATCGGAGTGGAAAATGCGAAGGACGAGGGGCGGTCGACGAAATAAAGAACCAAAGTGGGCAATGGGAAGGACCGGGCGGGGGGGAGCTTGACGGGTGCATTATGCACCGGGTTCACACTAGTAATAATTAAGATGTAAACATGTAACAAACATACAATTTCTTGAGAGTTGTTGTCACTCCTAGGTTAATGCTTGTAACCATCATTGTCAACACACATACAACACATGACAAAAACTTACTAAATCTTTTATTAAAAATGCATGTGCAACACTTTCATTGTTATAATTTGACAATGGCATGAATTTAAACCATGTCAAGAAATGCTTGATCGTAACCAAAACATATCGATTATGTTGCACTATCAAATTCAACGGATTGGCAAAATTCAAACTCCATTGATACGTAAGTCCCATGATGGGCAATGGTTGCAAATGAGGTGTAGGTGCATTGAGTGATGCCCACACTTGGTCACACACCACACATCAATAAACGAATTGTTGAATATGTAGTTGCATCCCACACCATTAATATTGTGCCTATAACAAACTACGGGTTTATCAAACCCACAATGACCCAACTCTTTATGAACATGCCACACAAAGCCTTCACATTGTTTTGGGTGGGGCATAATCCATAGTCATATATTTTTCCACACTTATAAAAGGGAATTGCCTTCTAAGTGTATGTACTCTAAGGTGGCATAAATCGATCAAACACATGTTGCAAATGTTGCATGTGATTTTGGGGAATTAGGTTTAAAAAATGATGTCATTGATCTAACATTTGGTAAAACCAATGTTTGCCAACATTTGATTCATAATTCTTTGAAATTTCATAGGGGCATTTTCCAAACAAAATGGCAAGAAATACCATTGGTATAATCCTTCCCATAAGGATATATCCCCCAAAAAACCACCTTGACCTTGTCACCTTCCTTCAATGGCAATTTATGGTAACTAGAGCATAAATTTAAGATATTGAAAACCTTGGCTTGTCAAAGGGCATCAAAGATCCCTTTTGATAGAGGCATAACGCATTTATCCAAATAGGTCCATCGTTCATTGAACAATGATCCCCACACTTGCATCATTTAGTCTAATTGCCAAAAATGTCCTTCTTAGTTAATATAAATGTTGTTGAAATGTATTCAGCCTTGGGTAGTTCCACCAAACCAACATCCAACCAATTTGTTGTCTAAGCTTAAATTAGGTTTCTTTCTATCTCACCAAGCTCATAAGGTCACTGGAAAATAATGTTATAATCCTTTATATTATTCCAACCTCTCGTCCTTTCAATTGGACTAATTCTTTCAAGTTGAAGGCAAAACATATAGTGTAATTCTATAGTAGCATGAAATTGCTTACACTTCACCTTTTATAATCATTGGACAAATTTTTGGTTCCCATGTTTTCACAATAATTTACACTTTGGGTTGGGATGACAAACAATATTAGTACTCAAGGTTGAGGGCATAGGTTGTGATTATTATGTAAAATGTGGGAAGGTGCCACATTTTCTTAGTGCCCCCACATCATCAACATCCTTTCCAACACCTGCAAAATCTCCCTTGGTGTCTTTGATCCCATAATTACCAAGGATGGACAATTTGATTTGTCATAACATCACCCCAACCTTGCTTGACATGGCAATTTTAACCAAAGGAACAATCTATAATAAATGGGATGGGTGGATGTAATTCAACAATATGCCTTTATTTTGACATGACTGAATTGAAAACCCATGCGAAGCAATTAAAGTCCATAAATTGTTGAAAAATCCATCCATGGGCTCCTTTTAAAATGTTTGGCATGACAATGGTGGCAATTTTGAAGCCTATGGCTTGTTCCTTTTCATCCACATTGAACTTTCCATACTAAATGAATTAGAATCCTAAATCATCCATGCGCCTCCATTTGAAATGCATGTAAACATCGAAAATTCAAAAATGTAAGTAAGGTTATTATATGAAAGGCCAACCTTTGACCATAGCCAAAGGTAGGTCATCATGATGAATTGCACATGAATGTCATCCTAAATTTATTATGTCATCTAGCAAACATGTGGGTGATTTAAAGATGACTTGATATGTTCATTAGATCACTTTCAAGGTGCTAGGTTAGTCCACCACCAACTAAACCAATGGGTTTGTGAACCAATTGTTGTGGCATCCATTTCCACCAACTTGCCAATCTAAGCTTTGATTTGTTGCCATCCCACAAAACAATTGGATGAGAGTTTCCTAGGGGTTAGACATTCTCCAACAAGTACACACATGGGGCACATATATGTTTTTTGCAAATATTGCAAAACACAAATTCACTTGCAAAAAAGTCCTGATCTAGGGTTTGAAAATCCTTGGTTAGTGCCAACTTATGAAAGTCCTTGACACAACCATTCCAAAATGACCAAGTCAATTGGCCCAATCATAGCCAAATCCAATGGCCTTAGTAAGGTGATGTTGTTTAGTAAGGAATGTTGGTAGCCTTGTATGGTTTAGGGTGACTTTGACATTGTCGATTCACCACTTGGGAGTTCATCTCGATCATGGATGTTGCCTCCCAATAATTCAAACCCATGTGGAAAGCCCAAAAATCTTAAAGATATTTCACAAAATGCAATATTTGCATGTAAAGCTAGAACTTCATTTTCATTTAAGGCTTGAATGCGAGTAAAATAAATGTTGACATGTTTTTGCAATACTTGCATTTTTTGCGATATTTTCCACGTCAATATTACATAAGTGCTAAGTAACTAGGAGGGTGGTTGTGCAAGTAGGTAGGTAGGTCAATGGTTGGGTACGAAAGTGGGAGGGGGTTGAATATAGTAAGTAGATAGGTACATGGGAAGTTAGTTGGTAGGTAGGGTGAAAGTGGAGGGTAGTATTTTGAATTTTGAAACCAAGGGTTAGGCGAGGTCAGAGTTCGAAAAAAAGAACTAGGAAAAAAAAGAAAAATTAAATATAGGGTCAAGCCAAAAAATCAGGACCTTGATGAAAAAATGCAACCCATCCAATGGATAGAACAGTCAACTGGTGCATTGGTGGGTGCTTCATTGTGGACTGAGTTATGCAAGATACAAGATACGTCTTCCTTGCCAATCCACCTACCTCACAAAATTGGAAACAAAAACCAGGTGGTTACAACCTTAAAATCCAAACTCTTACAAGGATGTAGGGCTAGCACCTATACATGTGACATATGGGAGAGCATCATCATGCTAGCTATTGCATTTTTCTTGCACTTCATTTGGATGAATTTTCAAGATTGAGGTGTTGATATCTGGTGGGTGCCTGCTGGGTATCACGAGAAAAAAAGTAAGAAATTAAAATTTTTTTGGTCAATTTTTACAGTGTGTAACACCCTTGGCTGCAGGCATTATTACCCTACACCTAAATACCTCTGCCGATATTAGAAATTTTTTAATGTTGGTTTCACTAATGATGAATCACTTGTGTGTCTATGCATTCATCATTTGTGGATTGTAAGAAAGCAACTCTTTGGTTCAATAATTTTGACCAATGCAGAGCCATTTGACAATCTCATGAACCTTACTAAACCCATTCATGTGAAAATGTTGATAGTTGATACAAGAAACCCCCAAAAAACCTTTTGGGCTTATTAGCAACTCTTCACCTCTTGGCACCCTTCCACTTCAAAGCAGTCTATTCGTCTGGAGAGACATTTATTCATTTGGGTAGTAAAAAGACTATTAGATCAATGTATGAATGTTTTAGTTTTCTCTTGATTTCACTATGATCAAGTGTTGAAAGTTGAAACATTTTTAAAGTCTGCATTTGATAGCCCACATCTAGTTTTACAAAAGCCATAGAATCCATCTCTCTCTTGCCTATATGCCTTAGTTTAGTTTTTTTACTCCATTGTAGCTCCCAATTCCATCTGGGGCAACCCCCAAAAGTTTTCATTGTGCAGAAGTGTCAGAAATTTAGGGTATTCACAAAATTCCCTTTTGCAAACTTTTGGATTTCAATTATTTAGTGTACATTGAGCTTGAACCTTGACACGAGGAACTATTATCATGGCTGAAGGAGCTTCACAGCTAGAAGGAGCTTCACAGGCAACAGCGACAGCAGTGCACAATGAAGCAGAAGTTGTTACTAAAGGGAGTGAAGCACTTCCAAAGCTTGTAGAGATGTTTGAGAAATTTGGGTTTCCTGCTGGTTTGTTTCCATTCCAATATGTTGATGAGTTTGGATTTGTTGAGGACTTAGGTGTGTGGTGGGTTCATCAAAAAGCAAATATAGAACATGAATTTGTCATTGCCAAAGAAGTGGTTGTCTACAAGAAATCAATGTCAGGGAAGATTGAGAAAAACAAAATTGTGGATCTCAAGGGATGGAAAATGAAATCTGCTCTCAACAAAGACCTTTTCCTCTCTGTTCCATTTCATGAGGTTTGGTTGGATGATCCACCATCTGGCTTAATTCATTTCAAGACATACAACAAGAAGCATGATCCCACTGTCAAGTCAATTCCCATTGAAGCCTTTACATATGGGTCGGGATCTTAACAGTTAAAAAAAATAAAATCACTTTCTTTTGGTAAACTAACAGTTTCACCTGATGGAGGCAAAAATCAAGATGAAATTCTGAACTTTTGTTTTGCGGCAATTCTATAAATTGCCTCCCATGAACACAAAATTGTGTTTACATGTCTGTCATCCATCTTACTTGATGAAAACAAAAATTGAACCATATTTATCCTTGGTTTTTTTATCATTGGGAATGTTATGGGGTATGATAATATGTGTGGAGAGTGAAACAAGCTTTTGAAATTAAGCTAGTTATACTAGATCAAATTGGATTTTAGGGTTAGGTTTTGGTGGTAATTACTAAGTACTTAATGACTTTTCAAGGAATTCTCATAGGTGTTGTTGCTTGTAGAGAAAGTTGGTATGGTTGTGGATATGACAAGGAGTTGGTTACTAGTGATATGATTGTATAATGTACCTTTCATTCATTATTCTAATCACCATTTTTTGACATAGTGTAATTGACTATAATATGAAAGGTAACCAACAACTTTTGTTATTCTATGTTTAAAAAGCCACTAAACCCACATAGTGTTGTTTTTGTGCTATTGAATGATGCATGAGTAGTTGGGAATTTTGTCAACCAAAATACATTTCTAAACAATAAAGTGATTCATATTGTGTTCCTGCAAAAGCAAAGATTGTGCAAGGACACCTTCTCAAGCAAAATGAGTTGATTTCAAATTAAAGATTTCCCTCTCA
The DNA here is from genome assembly GCA_963920785.1 of Sphagnum contortum. Taxonomy (NCBI): domain Eukaryota; kingdom Viridiplantae; phylum Streptophyta; class Sphagnopsida; order Sphagnales; family Sphagnaceae; genus Sphagnum; species Sphagnum contortum. The sequence continues at coordinate 12,578,735 of OY987282.1, forward strand.
AGGTTTAAAGATTGCCTTGACCACATTCCTGACTTGAACACATATCCCATATGACCAGCCAGATACAAATTGGGGGCATCATGGCATAATAATACCCTCATCTACATGGGCACCATTGTCTTGGATAACGAATCAATACCTTCCTCAGCACATATCCATTTGAGAGATACCCATGTGCATTGTGAATACCATATTAATACACATTGTTTGGTAGATATAGAAATGATCAATTAAATCTCACATTTTAGAATTCATGGAAGTAAAAATGATTTTTCGATGTGACAATTTATATGATCATGGAGTACCAATGTTCAGTAACCAATTATCTTTCCTTCAAAAATCATTTAATTTCTAAATATATAAATATTTTTGACCTTATTTTAGTTGGTCATCTGTTTATTGATCATCCTGGTAGTGCAAAGGAAGGCGAAGCCTGAGTTTGGTATATACAGGAATGATCAATTTACACTAATGGGGTACTGAAAACAAAAAGGTATCCAAAATTGAATATAGATTGCATATCAAGAAGCACAGAATGGTACCCACAAAAAGGAAAATTCCTTTTTCACATGGAATGAAGGGTTTAAACCAAATGCTAATATCATGGACCACTATAACATACATGCATTTTAAGAGTAACATTTCTTCAATTAAAAGATGCACACTTTTGACAAGATAATGTATAAAATACTTAAATATATCATCGATGAAGTTGCAGAGAAATACTTAAATATATATCTAATGACTTGACAATACAAGCATTTAAGATCTGGCACAAAGATTGAAGTGAAATACTACTTGGATGGGTGGTCAACTGAAAAAGCTTCCGCATGCTGTGACTAGATAGAGCCCACTTCATAGAGAAGTCAGTTCGGTGTAAGGGAAGAAGCTTTTGCCACAAAAGAAATGGTAGTGGCATTGTGGCATTGATGAAAATGGAACTGTCAATTGCTAGTCCTACTAGCATGTGATTACAGCATGGGACAAGATCCTTGCAGCAACAAGCTCCATGGACAACATGACCATTCAGTTGAGAGAAGAACTCTAGGAGTACACAGTGATGGAAGTTAAAATGATGGTGCACCTGAAGAAGGACTTCTAATTGTGGTTGATTTGGAGCTTGCTACGATTGCAAGGAGATGATCACAGAAAGTTCCCCATGTTTTGGCCAGACTCACTCCACTTCTTGAGGATCTTGCTGGAACTTCCAAAATTTCTGAATTGGCTATAATGAAACAAGAAACAAGTCCAGGCTTCACAAGTCACCCACTTGATTCTCCTCTCCCTCTCTTCCCCATCCCCCGAAACCAAGTGCATCACACATCATACATCAGTTTGTCATGTTTATTCAAGTACATCCACGACATGAATGCTAGTCTTGCAGCAACTCATGTAGAAATGCAAATACATAATGGTTTCACCCAGAATGGGTAGCCAAGTTTTTCTGGTCACAAGCTCAGAAGAAATGATAACAAAAGGAACCAAGTCAAAGAACAAAGTAGCCTGTGCTGAAAATCATAGGAAGAATGAGACACAATTTTTTTGTTGACAACAAAGATTTAAAGGCTGTTTGGAAATTGGCAAATCTGAGCTTCAGGAATTGATTAGAGTATCCCCAGTGCTGCTCAGTGTGTGACCCTGCACATTAAAATTGGATGAAGAAATGTCCAAACATGCCGGTTTGGCTCAGCAAAATGGTTATTGCCCAGCAATTTTGCACAGTTTGCTGAGGCTGGTAAAAGGCACATCAAAGCTGTGCATGTGCAAGAGAAGAGTGTAATAAATATGATCTGACTGCTGCTCCCTGTTTCTGATTGGTCCAGGTGGTTTGCTATTCTCACACCTATTTGCAGTCCCAGTTTTAATTTTATGTGTGGGGTTGAAAGAAAGTAAATAACTAAACTTGGATGAGAGAAATATTTGTGCAGGGTCACATACTGAGCATTGCTGGGGATGCTCTTAGGAGTGAGAAAGCCCTTGTAAATCTTTCAAACGGATGAACAATTAATTTCAGACAACACAATGTAGTGCTGCAAAGACTTTTAGAATTCCAGGGTTTCATGTCTCTTGAAAGCTTACAAGATATTGTATTGCATGAGGATCATATGGAGCTTCCAAGGTCAGGTGTTGTTGCTAGGTGCCAGCATTGCTTAGAACTCCATGCGTCATCATCATCAGGACATGCAGCCCAATTCAATTTTCGGGAGCACCTCAGGGATCCCTCAGAGATGCTCTGAGTCAAGAGAAGAGCTCCTCAGAAGAAACCCTAAGTCCAATGGAAAAAACTTTCCCCTGAACGCCCCATATTTCTTCACGCTCCCTTGTCCTCCTCCTCCACGCTTCTTCTTCTTCTTCTTCTTCTTCACTCCTCATCGAAAACCCTCCACACCACAAGGAAAGGGGGAGTTCGACCGCGAAGCAGCTCAAGAGAGTTCCTCAGAGGAAACCCTAATTCAAAGGAAGAAGCTTTCCCCTGGACACCCAATCTTTCTTCACGCTCCCTTGTCCTCCTCCTTCACGCTTCTTCTTCTTCACTCCTCATCGCAAAACCCTCCACACCACGAGGGGAAGGAGGAGCTCGACCGCAAAGCAGCTGCACGGAAGAAGTAAAAGCAAAACAGCGAGCGTGTTCTTCTAAACCCTAATTCCTGACCTAATTGTTCATCTAATTGCGCATGCGTTTTCTCGTCTTCTTCTTTGCAATTTTGTGTGGGGGTGTGTCCCTAGTGCTGCTGCTGTTCTTGAAGAGAAGAGACCAGTGGAGAATGCCGGAGGGGACGCGGACGAAGAAAGCAACAGGTATCAGTAGAGGGGACATGATGGATGCTAGCAGAGGGGTCGGAGGAATGTATGTGAAGGTGGTACCGCCGCCGGACGTCAATAAGAACACTTCCTGGTTCCAGTATCCCGGGGTGTGGACTACCTACATCCTCATCATCTTCATCTCTTGGCTTCTTATCCTTTCCGTTTTCCGATGCGACGCTGGAACCGCATGGACTGTTGTGAACCTCGCTCACTTCGCTGTAAGTCCAACAACCGTCCTCACATCTTGCGCTTGTATGTATGTATTTTTCTTCCTTCCCAAGCTAATAACCCGAGAAAAGTTTGGGGAAAAACTGCGAGTCAAGATTTAGCGTCTGTATTTGTTAGTGGGAAGTATTTCTCTGCAATTTCATGGATGTGTGTTGTTCCACTACTGATTTCACCACATGCAGTCATGTAGTCATCAGTGGTGTGCTTGAAGGACACGTTTAGGTTTTCACAGGAGACTCCAACCACTATGCTCTCTATGTAGACCTGTCTCTTGAGTCTTAATCCTGGGCAACCTCATGATTGAGGAGCGTTTCTGCTCTCTTCTGGAAATTGCAACAGGAAAAACACTGGGTGTACATTTTTTGTGTTATGGTTTTTTGTTTACACAAGATGCTGGGTTGATTTGTATGTGAATCTGTAGCCAGCAGGAGCTGATGAAGTCAGTGGGTAGGTAGTCATGGCAGCTCTGTTGCTGCTGCTATTTTGTGATGAAGCTGATGGTCTGACACTTTGTGAGTGACTCTCATAAGGGTGGTTATGCCTGTGCTCATTTGCCATGTTATGTTCAAATTTGTTGTTGAGGAGAGTTCTCTGTAGTTTTGTAGATATATGTAGTGGCGGGTCAGTTGAATGAGTTTTCTTTCAGATGGAAGAGGTTTTCCCCTAATAGTAGTGAAAAAGACACAACTTTGTCATGCTTGTGTGCAGCTGGGGTATACAACCTCCTTCTTTTGTCTCCTTCATGTTTCCATTTCCATCTATGGGATTGTTGATGTCATTTTGCCCAATATTTGTTATCCTTTTTCACTTAGGATTTCCCTCACTAGGTCAGCAGAAAATCACATCTACCCCTCTGATTTCTAAAACTTAGCTGTTTCTTCATCCAAATATACTTTCTGGAGATGGTTAATGAGGCATGTAAGGAGCTCACAAACTACAAGGTGATGAAAGTAATAGTTCATGTCTTCATTGGACTGATCTTCATCATGTGAATGATATCCATATGGTTTGTGTGTGTAACAGGAAGATTGTCAAGTTGTGTCATATACGTAATGGCTAATTATTTATGCTTGCCAAACATGGATGCTGCAGGTGACTTACCGTTTCTTCCACTGGAAGAAGGGAACACCGTTCGCTGAAGATCAAGGGGATTATGCCAAGCTGACTTGGTGGGAACAAATGGACAATGGCCGTCAGAACACTCGCAACCGCAAGTTTCTGATTGTTGTTCCAGTTGTCCTGTATGTGCTTCTCTCTCTTCCTCTCTTCCTGATTAGTGTGCATGGATATCCTTCTTTCCGGTTGTTTCTATGTGATTCATTCTACTCCCTTCCTGAAATGTAAGCATTTTTCATCATGTTTGAAAACCCTAGCAACAAATAGGTCTTTCCAGCAATACGATCTTATTGTGGTTCTGTAGCTATATGTATAGATATGTCCATGGTATCGGAGACTCCAACTGCTAACCCCTGTGTAGGCCTCTCTGTGCCTTAGGGTTAGATGCTTACATGTACAGGAGGGGCAAACTAAAATGGAATGAAAGCTTAGTACCCTCACAAGTTTGTTGCAGCCTGAACAATGGTACTATTGGGTTTTTTCATTAGTTATTCTTTTTTGTTGCTAGCTGACATCATGAACAAGTCCTCCTGGTGCATCTGGAATTGCAACAGCTCAGGACACTTACCACAGTTGTGTCAAGAAACACTAAATGGCTAGATATGTTTCTTGACAGCCAGAACAGTGGCAAGTTTCTGAAGGTCTGCTGGTCATCCTGCTCTAGTGTGTGTGTCCCTTTCTAGTACTTCATGGTGCCTGTGATGTGAGGTGGTCTAAATTAGCTGGTTGCTTGTTGAACTGGGGTGCAACAAGGAGCATAAAAAACAAGCAATGTCAGATGTGCAAGTGTGATTGACTGGGTGAGGTATGACATGACAGGTATTTGATAGCATCACATACTACAGACTACAGGAATCCAGTCCTCATACTGAATACAATTGCAGTGTTTTGGCTGGTCATTGCCAAGTTCCCGAACATGCACAAGGTTCGTATCTTTGGAATCAACTCAGACTATGACACATGAGGCTTCATGGCCAGCTTAGAGATGCTGCTGGTGCTGGATGTGTCTCACCTGACTTTTTGTCTATTCTTTCTCCTCTGTTCCTCTTGGTAATATATCCTTCAGCTTCTTGCCCTTTAGATTCTTGTGAAGCTTTTCACAATTCTGGCTGTCAAGAAACAGTATATTGCCTTCTGACTGAACTCTCAGGTTAATCAAATTTGGGTAGTTCATTCTGTATGTAAATGTTAGGTGCAGTTTAGTGCAGGACAGAGTTGAGGGTGGACCCAGCTTTGAAAAAAACCATAGTTCAGTTGTACTTATTAAAGTGGGTCAAAACATTGTTATAAAGCTACTCAGTTGGTATCTAATATTGTGGCCACTCAAGATACTGGTGATTGCAAGTGATGTAGTATGTGTTTGATGTCATGAAATGCAACATACCCAATACCTCTGTTTCAGTTTTTGCATGGTTATGCTATTTTCCAAATTACAAAAAAAGCTGGTAGCAAGAAGAAAATCCTCAACAACAAGAAGACAATGGAATGCAGGGTAATTTCCCTTTTGGAATTGAATATATATATAATAGCATATTATTAATGTGTACAGTAGGCAGATAACATTTTCTACTCTCCTTATCACACATTCTGTTAAGTTTCCTTATCATCTGGAAAGTAACCATGTAGAGATTGGTTAAATGAAACCATCAGGCAACCCAATTCCTAAGAAGCAAGGGAAAATATCTCACTAACTACATATCCGCCTGTACACTACAGTCTCAAAACCCACCCACCCACCAATTTTGTCTTTTGATCTGTGATACTCCTGATGTAAAAGGGCTGTAGATTCAAAGAAATCAAAGAAGAGGGTAAAACATCTGTAAATTCAAAGAGATTGCAGAAGAAGTAAAAGACCTCTATGTTCAAAGAGATCGCAGAAGAGGGTAGTCACGGAGAAGCTCCCTCTCACTGAGTGCATCATTCTCATCTTGAGGTGTCCAAAGAACTTCTACAGCCTGCCAAAACATGTTTCATGGTGCTCAGCCTTTACCATCTTTCACCCATGGTTATCATAAAACTCTTTCATATTAAAGTTTTTTGCTCAAAATTCTTATTGGAAGGCCTGATAGTAGCACAAACACCTTCATGAAAGCAATGTTGCAAATGAGCAGCAGTAGGGATTACATGTGATGAATGAAAAGAGTGAACACCACACCTGGATTGCATCTACTGGTATGGAACCGAGCTTCCTCAATGCATCCTTCAAATCTGTGTTACTGTTAATTGTTGGCAACTTGTACTCTCCTTCAGCTGTCACCAGTATTGTCACCTGTTGTACAAAACTTTAAATGTGTGGCATCATCAAAGCTAGCCTCTTCACAATCATCTCCAATGCCCAAATGTAGAACCTAAAAAAAATAAAACCCCACAGATTTTCTTGCCAGAGGAATGGTTTTTTTGACCTGAAAACATTGCCTTACCACAATGTACTCATTGTTAAACCGATCTGCCTTAGGTGCAGGCGTCATCCTCCTCTGCAAGTTGTTCACATTCACTAAAGTTTCTTCATCAAACTTCCCCCTCTCCTCCAAAGACAGCTGATTAAACCGCTCTTCCCCATTGCTTATTGATCGCTTGATATCACACTGCAAAGTATGGGTATGGTGAGAGGCTAATTCAATACTGTACTGCATGATGTACCGATCAGTGGAGAACCAACCAACACATTGAGCAAAACACGTAACCAGCCCCCTCCTACAATGTTATACAACACGAAAGCAGTTTTAACATGGCATGCAAAGAGGATGTTATGGAATGGCAATCTAATGATATATATAACCACCTGCTAGGCTAAGAATGCATCATACCGATGAAACACCTGAGATACAGTAGTCTGGATGCCGCATCAAGGCCAGAGAGGTCTCTGCACAAGTTCACCAGCTGCACATGACTAGGTGATGTATGGTAAGCCCTCTGATGCACAGAATTTTTTGTATTCTGAAAATCTCCCGAGTCCTTCACATGCTAAAAACCCCATTGACACCAGCTAAAGCATACCATGTTTCAAAGTCAGTGCACATGCATGGTCATCTCTGATGATAACTTTTATATGTGCTAGGCAGCTTGCTGGTAGTTCTTGCAAAACAAACTGGCTGGAAATACCGGAACCAAAAATTTAAAATAAAATAAAATCCACACCTCTATAGACATTAGAAATGGAATGAACCCACACACCTGTGAGTACATAGTGAAGGCCTTCTTCAGTTGTGGTGTCAGCTCGCTGTGCGATTCTGTCCAAATCCCGTTGAAGTGTGCGGGCCATGCCCAACAACCCAACCTGCAGTCCCCAGGGCAGATTTGCTCAATTTTTGTCTCAAGAACTATTTTTTTGCTAGTCTACCTAGCATCATCAAACATGACAACTCAATTGCAGGTCAGGAATATACATAAATCCTAATATTTCAAGTCCATTGAATAAAAGTTGCCAGAAAAGAGCAGAGAGTGAGTACAAATTGCACCTGTCATGGTGATGATCTAGTTTTTTGCCCTAATTCTTCTCTCTCATAGGTACCCCTCATTGAGGAGGGTGTGAGCAAGCAAGTACCTGTAGTTTCAGCACACTGTACTTTTGAGTTCCTGAGAGCAAGGATCCACCCTCACGCTCGGAGAGAAAGCCATAGATGGCTTGCCATATGATGAATCCCAGTAACATGAGGAAGAAGATGCTGCCACCTCCAAATCCGATTCCATACGCAGGGCCAACATACAAGCCTCCTCCAAACGCAGGACCAAAAAAGGGCGATGGAACTGCATATGGCACCGAGTAAGAGAGTCCTGGAGATGGTGCAGAGTAACCTCGTGGTATACTGTAGCCAGAAGATGGAGCAGAATATGATGACCTCGGCGCTGAAAACCCTGAACCTCCTCCTACTTTCCCCCCGACTCTGCCTCCGCTCGCTGCAATTGCCATGGCCGGATTCTGCGTGAATAACAAGCCCATCATCATTGCTACCATTACAGGCTTCTGCCATGTCTTCTTGCCTGCCTCCACTACCGTCTCTGCTACAGTCCTTGTCATCATCTTCATCCATGCGACTAATTGGTTCTCCTCCTCCTCCTCACTTTGCTCGCTCCTTGCCGCCAGAAGATTTGCCTCCTCCTCCTGAACCCGGTCCTCATCACCGCCGCTGCTCATACCGCTGCTGCTGGCTCTCGTCCAACCAGAAGAATACCGTAGTAGAAACCCCTTGTGCACGGCAGCTGCACCCCTTCTTCTCCTACTGCAGGTGGACCACAACCCAGACGACAATAATTTCGAACCTAGGAGCTGGTGGCAGCTGCATCTCCCAGCATTACTCCGCTTCTTCACTCGCCTCAAAGAAGAAGAAGAAGCTGACAGCGGATTCCACAAAGCACGATTGCAAGGAGGAGAAGAAGAAGAATAAGAAGCAGCTGCAGCAGCAGCAGCGGCAGCAGAAGAAAAATTACCTTGCGACCCAGCTGGTGAAGCTGCAACCGGCAAACCACCCACCACTACTAGCCGACTACTACCACTATTCCTCATAACCATCTCTAACGCCATAGCTGCTGCTCTCCTCCTTCCAACCCCACTCCCAACTGCACCAAATCCAACAGTACTACTACGAAAGCAGTATTTCGTAGTATTTTTTTCCCCCTTTTTGGCGTCTCCGTGCGGCAGCCTTCACAATTAGTTTTTGTTTCCAAAATTGCCCCAAATCCTGAGCTGCTCCTCAAACACAACAAAGTTTATAGAGATATCGGCAAATTCACCCGGTCTTTGGGCCTCCTTCCACTCCCTAATGACTCTCTTAGTGGTATCAGTAAAGTTAAGAAATTTTATTAAATCTCAGTAGGAAATGTTGAAACTCAGTACAAAATGCTGAATCTCAGCATTTAATGCACAAGGTTCAAGAGGAATTGTAGTAGCTGCACAGGTAGGAGCAAGTGAAAATCTACGTAGCAGCAGCAGCTGGAGGCTCTCAGGAAAAAAGAAGGACAGGATAAAACTCAGGAGCCATCAAAATTGATGGTTTTTTGAGTTTCATCCCCCTAATGTGCTTTTTTGCATGTTTTTTTTGAAATCTCACCCTGTGTATGACCAAACTCAGGGTACTGGTGCTGTCTTTTCCTGACTTTACGGATGTCTGTTTTATATGCAAAGAAACCTACAAACTGTTATTGTGGAGTTGGTTTCCAGAGACTCTTACAATTAGGTTAAGTCTTTGTATGATGATCATACATAGAAGCTAGTCAGGAAGTGATTTATTTTTTATTTTTTTTGGTGGCAAATATTCTCCATTTTGCAATTAACAAACCAAACAAAAACCAGAAGTTCCCAAGCAATATTAATGCTCAAGGGAACAACTTTTTGGAAAATTTCCACCAGAAATATCGCCACATTTTGAGGAATTTTTTTTGAAATCGCCAAAAAAAAAGAGAGGCAGGACTTGGACAGATTTTAAGCTTTTTTTTTTTTGGGTAACCTATTAGGTAGTCATATTTAACTAATAGGTTCTAGTGATTTCCCAACATGTAATAATATTCTTAGATTTTTCTACTGCTCTATTTGTCTTGTAGCCAGATTTGGCTAAATTCTCTTGTGGGGGCTAATTGCCACTTTTGGAGCAATATGAGAATTGAAAAAAAAAAAAAAAAAAAAAAAAAACTGACCAAGTGAGTTGTGTTTTGTGTATAAGAGAAGGTCCTGCTATGGGGGCCTTTTGGATTTGAAGGAAGTCGAAAATTTGGAAGGCTCTCATAGCTACACTTTTTCTTGTAAGCAACCATATTTCTTTCTTTATGTTTTTAAGTGACTAATTGTAAAGGCCAAGTACTAGGTCTTCCATGTGTCTGTGTAAGGCACCAAATTTTTTTTCATTTTTTATTTTTATATAGATTTGTTAGTGGACAATTCGGCAGGGCTTGGATCAGGTGTGTGTGGTTGTGGATGGGGGATGATCATTACCCATTGTCCTCCTTCCTATGGTAGGTGACGTTTTCCGGTTCGTCAGTTAGTTTTCTGGATTTTCTTTTATTGTTTATCTTTTTCTTTTTCCTCTTCTTTTTGAGTTAGTCTGTAAAAAGAAGTCCTAGAAATTTCCTGATCGAGAGTATTTGCAGGGCCTTCTTTTCACTCCTGGGAAAGATGTAAAGAGTAAAGACTTCCTCTGATTTTCTCTAGTGTATCCAGAGAGTGTCTTGCATAGCATAGAATCTCACCACCTCTCTATGAAGGAGGGTAGTTTGTTTTGTTTTGTAGTTATGAGATCCGTTGAACCGGGGCTGCTTCAGATTGTGTTCTTGGGTGTCTTTGTAAAGCTCTTGACAGGAGGGGTGCGTAGGCTTGGTTCCATTGATGTTTGGACTTGCTGTGCAAAAGTTCTTGAATATTGGATGATTTTTTCATTGAAAATAAAATTATATAGTAGCTGAAAAAATTTCTGAGGAATTGGAATGTTGGTGGAAAGATCTTAATGAGCAGGATTTAATGGAATTTATTTGTAAGATTTGGATTCAAAATGTGGGAGATATTGAATTTTAAGTGAATTCCACCACTGAAAATTCAAATAAGTTCCAGAAAACCAGGTTTTGGAAGGAAAAATCAGTTGGACGTGGTAAACACTTGGGCCAACTGCACAGGCCACACTAGTTGATTTAAATTTTAAAAAATGGAAAGTTCCTCCAAAGTGCATTCCATTTTCATTAAGCCCAGTGTCATTTTTCCCCTTGTCATACCCATCGATAGGAATTCCAAGAAAAACATTTAAAAACAAAATGTGAGGTAACTCTTTACACTTAGGAAAACATGCGGGTGAGGGCATTATGGAAGTTGGGCAGTGCTCGATGGTTGCCTTGTATGAGGCCGTATTTTTAGTAATGCCCTTGCCCATCTGGTTTACCTTACACTTTTGAATTATTGTGTAAGGAATTCAGAGGCTCTTTCCTAAACATCTGGTAAAACTGGTAAAGAATTTCAAAAGAATTTCAAACATGTTTGGAGGGATTGGACTTCATTTTATTACAATTTTCTTTTTGTCAATAAATGAAATTCAAAATTTAAAATTCACAAATGAAGAAATAGAATTTTTAGTTGCATTTGACACTTTTAGTTTTACATTTTTTTTTCCAAAAACAATTCAATGTATTTGGAAACCATGTTTTACAATGCATTTGTTTTGGACAAAAAAATAGTCAAATTTCAAAACAAAATTATTCATATTATTTGAAATGCGAGCAATTTCGAAATTGCACCGCTCATCTTAAATCTTTTTAAGTTAACAAATTTCTTTACCTAATTTTTAAAGAGTTTCAAAATCAATCAAAATTGGTTATATTTCAAATTGAATGACAATAACATTTCAATGTTCAACATATCATTGCAAAGAACAATGAATAAGGTTTTAAAAAATCATGCAACAATCAAAGAATTATTGATTGAAGATATCAAAAATTGTCTGAATGTATTGTCAATTTAAAATGTAAACTACATGTACCATGTAAAGTGAATGTCCAAGAATATAGAATGTTAAATCACAATGTATGCTAAAATTAGAAACTTTATGGAAGGCGAAGTACAATCAATTGTAATCACCCAAAAGGTGGACCTTTTAATTTAGAAAGCAAGTTTGGTACCACATTAGGATAAGATATTGAAAGAGTTATGTTGCAATTTGTAAGGTTGGAAAATTCATGACCTCCAATTTGTGTTATGATAGAAAGGCCTTTCTCATATTTACTCATCATGTTTTTCAAAGTAGAGGATCATTCAAAAGAATTTCCAAAATTCCAGATCTTGTCCAATAGGAGCGAATGTAATAACTAATTTGTTAAAATATTACTAACATTCTGCAAACATGTAATTACTATAGACTTGGACAATATGTTGTGACAAAGCTAAATGTAGATGCATTAGATTGCTACAAATGAAAGCAAAGCAAAATCAATACCCAATATATAACCAACAATACCAAAGACATGAATGTAAAAAAAATCAACGTACAAAATAAGAAACCATAAACAAAAGACAAAAGAAAGGAATTGACTATTTTAAGTTTTTTGTGCATGTTTTGCTCATGGGTAAATGCCTCCTTGTAAGTAAGAAGGTGATTCCATTCAATTCTTTAGAGATAATACATTGTAAGGCATGACGTCGAATGCCATGATCTGTTCGATCATACCTAACAACAAAAACAACTCATCAAACATTGCAATGGTTTGAAATGTTCATCCCTTATTCTATTAGCACCAAAGCTTTTGAAATCACAATGACTTGCCCAATCTTATATATTAAAGCAAACATGGTGTCTGTCCGTCTGTTTGTCCGTCCAGGTGTCGATCTTGGTTTCAGGACCTCGACGAACGAATAGGACCTCGACGGACGGACAGGACCAGGTCTTGAAATCGAGGTCCGGTGGTCTGCCCAGGGTTAATACTAGGGTTTTTTTTTTCCTCGCCCTTTTCCGGCGGGCTGCCCAGGGTTAATACCAGGGTTTTTTTGTTTTTTTTTCCGCCCTTTTCCGGCGGGCTGCCCAGGGTTAATACCAGGGTTTTTTTGTTTTTTTTTCCGCCCTTTTCCGGCGGGTTGCCCAGGGTTAATACCAAGGTTTTTTTTTTTTTTTTTTTTTCCCGCCCTTTTCCGGCGGGTTCGCTGTGTAGGCGCCAGACCTGCCCAAGGTTAATACCAGGGTTTTTTTTTTTCCCCCGCCCTTTTCCGACGGGCTGCCAGGGTTAATACCAGAGTTTTTTTTTTTTTTTTCCACCCTTTTCCGGCGGGCTGCCCAAGGTTAATACCAGGGTTTTTTTTTTTTTTTTTTTTATCCGCCCTTTTCAAAGAATCTGGGGGACTTCACAATGTCCGAAGGTCACGGGCACCCACTAGTCTTCTTTATTAATTCACTTGTCTGTCCGTCGAGGTCTCGATTCTGGGTTTCAGGTCCTGAAAGTCGAGGTCCTGAAACCCAGATCGGGACTAGGGGGTTTTTTTTTTCCCGCCCTTTTCCGGCGGGCTGCCCAAGGTTAATACCAGGGTTGTTTTTTTTTTTTTTTTTTTCCGTCTATCCAGGTCTTGAAAGTCAAGGTCCTGAAAGCCAGATCGGGACCAGGGTTTTTTTTTTTTTTTTCCGCCCTTTTCCGACGGGCTGCCCAGAGTTAATACCAGGGTTTTTTTTTTTTTTCATCTTTCCAGGTCCTGAAAGTCGAGGTCCTGAAACGCAGATCGGGACCAGGGTTTTTTTTTCCTGCCCTTTCCTGGCGGGCTGCCCAGGATTAAAACAATGCAGGGGCGCCTCACAGTGACCGAAGGTCGCGGGTACCCACTAGTCTTGTTAGTAATTCATTTACAGTTTAGGGTTGGGATATCATCTATAAGCTTCTTGCTCATTTCCCAAGGGTGTTCCTACCCACATGTGTTTTCATGAACAAATCTACTTTGTAATCTTAAAGCCTTTGACCTTGAGCATTAGAAAAAGTGGATGAAGTAAAGGTGCATCATCAAATGGAGGCCAATGCAAAATCATCACTTTAAATGTTTCGACGACGTTTGCAATGTAATAATTAAGTATTGGCTGATGGTGTTCCATAACATAATGATCAACATTGAACTTCCAATATTTTTTATTGGCTTGGCTTGTATCTACGAAAAAGAAAGACACAAAACCAAAAAAATCCAAACATCTTATAAAAAAACAAAAAAAAATCAACACCAAAAATAAAAGATTGAAAACACATATAAAACACATTTCATCAAAAATGGATCAAATTCATCTTTTGTAAAGAGAAGTTGATATCGTTGACCTCCTTCAACTTTTAGGCTCCATGGATAACAAAATTCTATGTACAATAATAACCAAATTGAAGGTTGACACCTTGAGGCGAATTTAATTGACACTTTTCTTGATTCAGCATGAACTTTTATTTTGGCAAAGAAAGAACGTTTAATTGTGTAATACCTCTCCCAAGGCTAGCAACCACAGATCTATTAATGACTTCATTTGTAACCAATTTCACTCTCTCAAAGGCATTATCAGTGCATATGTTGAATTTTGGACTTGACTTATTAGTCTCTATAGCTTACAGAACCTCTTTTGATCGTATCATTCTACCAAGCGCCCAAAATAGACTAGTTATGTTGCAAACAACCACAAAAATAACACCATCAAATTAAAGAAACCAACAAAATGAAATAAAGAAAAGAGCCGAAAGAGAATTTAGTAGGGGGATAAAAGTTGTCCCCATACTTCTTTGTTATTTGCAACAAGAAATTTGAAAGGTAATTGAAAAGTAGTTTAGTTTAGAAGTGTGTAATTCCACAATCAATAATGAGGTTTCCAACTTCTTATACTTTTTCCATGCATTAATTGCCCAAATTGTGAAGTGAATATTGCGCTAACATCTATTGACCTTCACATTTTCCAATTCATGAGGATCCAGATCCTTAAAGTGATGGTTGATTTCCTATCAATGTCACCATTGACATTGAGATCCAGTTCATCATCACCATCCTTTTCATAGGTACAAGGATCAAGATAATCCTCTTCAACAAGCAAATTAAACAGACCTTCCTTTATTTCAGAAATGCTTTCAGAAATAAAATCATTTCCATGACAACCATTATTCGATTCTTCTACATCATCATCAACAACAACTTCAGCTCCATAAAAAAAAACAAATAATTTACAAAATCCATGAGACGTAGCTACAATAACAACCGATCAAAACCATAGGATTGCCACTTACAAAACATGAGAAACACAAATCAAAAACAAAGAAATAAAAAGAAAGAAATAGTTGAAAAACAAAATGTAAATGGATAAAGGATAGAATAAGAACAGTTCTAATTCTAAGACTAAAAGATTCTCAAGGAAAAAAAAACATAAATCACACAAGTTGACAATTGGTTGGCTGACTCTGAAAATTGCAATCTTGTTGCTGCAACACCAACAAATGATGCAACAACAAGCTTCTTAGTATATTTTGAGATGTACAAAAGTGATTCGAGGACAATGTACACCGGATCGCCATCAATTGTATGGAATTTAAAAAAATAAATCCACTGACCATGAGAATATCCATAATTGTTTTGAAAAGAGACCAATTGACAACAGATTGTTGAGAGTTGCAGAGTACAAACAACAAAAGAATATTAACATAGGAAGAGAAAATAAAAAAAAATGTAACAACAATAATAGAGAAGGAGAGTGGCAATGAAATCAGCAAATTTCCACAGTGCACTTGACACAACAAAAAAAAACCCACGAAGCTTGCAAGAGATAATGATTTTGCCGTGACAAAAGCAAATAATAAAGTTCATAAGAAAACCACCTTCGATGCCAAAACAAATCAATAGAACTTTGCAAAATAGAGTCCCTTCCATGCCACAAAAAAATTGCAAACCTCTATTGGGAGAATACTTTTAACACCACAAAAAAATTTCAAAGCTTCACAAAATTGGATGCCTTTGATGAAACCAAGAAAAATCAAAACTCAATTGATAACAACAACTGATAGTGTGGTGCAAAAAGAGGAAGAACCTAATCAAACGTTAGTTTATATAAATATCTTAACGCATATTCACCATCCAAGATGATTTACATCACAACTATCAATGGAGGAAAAATTTAAATTGTGATCGTCCATAATGATAATCATGGGGTCATTTGTTAATATGTCACCTTAGGTACCATGATCACATTTCAACTATAGATTATATGTTAGTGGGATCCCCACCATACCCCTTCTCGTTGGTAGGATTTGATAATCGACACCTTCAAAATTAGGTTTCACAAATTGACCATTGGATGTCATATTGAGAGAATCCTAGCCATCCAATCAAGCTAGGGTACAACTAGGTAGTTTTTTGCTATTTTATTCATCCCGGTTTGATGATAAATGACATTTTCATCCAACCACTTTTCATTTGCGAAAATGGCCATCTGGCGTTTTTTAATTTTAGATGTCAATGCTAATGGATTTCAATCCTCCATTCTAGGTCACTATATGTTTAAGGTTGGTAAGAATGCACTGGAGGATCTTGGTTGGGGGGATCCTTGACGTACATTGTTGGTTGGTGGGATTTAAATCATATGTTAAAGTTGACGCATTATTCATCGTTGATCGTTTATGGTTGGTAACATCTTTAATGTACATTTGTCAACTTGTAGGAAATTTAAATTAAAAAAAAAGAATAACAATTGTTATACAAAAAATAATCAAATGGCTGAGATCGATTCATGTCAATTTTTGGAAATATGTCAATTGGTGAATAATATAATCAGATTTCATACAAATGTAATCCTACCCATTGTTTTAAATACTATATTGGACAATGAAGATATAAAGGCGCCATTTTTTTACACTATCACAACCATAAAAAATAGGTATATATTTACAACCATTGGATTAAAGAGCAGGGTAATTATAACCATTAAATCTAAGGTACAAGATATAAGCCGATGTCTAGGATAGGGTTGGATCAGCAATAAAGTGATATATTCATTGAGTTAAGGGATGACAATGTACTCGTTTCATCTACTGACTTTTCATTTAGTCTCAATTGCATTTGTTCATTTTTATTTGTAATTTTTGATTTGGATTGATCTACGTCATTCAATTTAAGGTTTCTTTAGGTCATAATTAAACTTGATCGTTGTCGTTCATTTCAAAATGCAACAATGACATCATGGTTGTTCATTTTTTGATAAATTTTGTTCTTTCACCTTGTCATTCCTCTTTTTTTGCTCCTTGTTCAAATGCTATCAAATTATTTGCACAAAATGTGCTTTTTCATTCTTCTTTGTTTGCTGCTTGTGGGTGCGTTGTCGAATTGTTTCATAGAATGTGCACAAAATGTGCCTTTTCATTCCTCTTTATATGCTGCTTGTGGGTACGCTGTCAAATCATCTACATAAAATGTGTGTTCTGTTTATGGAAATATATATTTTTTGGAGCAAATATTTACACTCGAAGAACCAACATGTTGGAATGTTCAAATTGAAAGGATGTGAATAAGCTACATTTTAAGAATTTCGAGCTTGTAAGTATGTCCAGGTTTGAAACCTTGAATTGATCTTGTTTTTGTGAGTAGAAAATCATGATGTAATGCCCATTGTAATTTCTTTTAATATGTTTTGTGAAATGCTCTACATTGCATTGTTGTTGTAGTTTTGTAGATGTTTTGCTTTACATTTATTTGGTTGTGTAGGTATAAGAGGACATCAGCGAGACAAATTAATGGATTTATGAAGATTTTGCTTTGAGTGTTTAGTTGGGAGTATGCTAACATGGTACTCATTGGCGAGGATTTCTTATTTTGTTTGCTGGTTATGAAAATCTAGTTGCATGTTTCATTTAATGATTTATGAACAAACCTTTGAACATTGAAATTTGATTTTAAAATTCATGGATCCATTTTGACATTTTTAGTGTTTCACATTGATGCAGGCAAAAATCCCATGCTTATTTTTTGTACTCTACAATTTAGTTGCAAAATATGATGTAAGAATTTGCAATCAACAATAAAGACATGTAGCTTTCCTATTGTAACTATCCATGAATACATCAAAACAAGTTTAATATGATCCTTGTCAAATAATTTCTTGTTGTCACATTGTTTTCAATTTTGAATATTTACCATTTGATCTTCTTTTGTTTTGGTGTATCATGACTATAAATTAACAAAAAAAAAATTTGGCAAATTTTTTATGTCTGGTACATTTTCATACAAGGGCATTAGCAAAATGTGGGTCCCACATTCAATTATCACCTCATTCAAACCCCTTATTCTTGTAATGCCCTCCTCTTTAAGCATTACCCTACATTGAACAAGTTGTAATAAACATGATTTCTCAATTCACTATGCAAACTTTGAAAAAATAATCAAGTGATTCCGTTTCAACTCCAAACTTACTAAAATTAATTAAAAATATATAAAACATTGAAATTAGATGCAAAATAATAATAATAATTAAATATAAGGTGGTTGAAATATGTGCATATTAAAATTTTTAGTAATAATAAGGTGAGGAAAATAAAATTCTTTCACCTAATTCATCCCCCCCAAAATATTGATATGATGAAGTTTTAAGATTTAGGAGTTTAGAGTTTACCATTGGGATTCCTTTGAAGTTGTTGCCCATTTTCATAGATTCAGGCACATTCACATTTAAAAAATCACAAAGTTTCATTTTTACTTGTCAAATTGATTCAATATATATATTTTAATGAGCACCTACTTGGTTATCACAAGTACCGTCTTCTTTGTCAATGTATCTTTGAATACCTTGGGTAGCAACTATGTAGTCCTATATTCATGAATTCAATATAGCTAATGTTATCTCATGTCCTCCCTTTTTTGAATTTGCTTAAAATTTTTATCAAAGAATTTTACTTGTGTACAATTTGAATCCAATTGTTGGATATGTAATCTCATTCATAGATGAGTATATTTAACCATATTTTAAAACAAAATTTCAAATAAAGGTAAAATGGTTGTAAAGAGGTGTGGTCTCCTTGGGGTTTAGTGTTGTTGCATACTTTGTTCATATTGATTAACTTGTCAACATGAGTTGACAAAAATTCAATAATTTTATGGTTAGTTTTTAGAAACTAAGTTTTCATAATTTAGTTAATAAATACACTTTACTTTGGTTCTTCCTTTTTTCTTTTTCTAGTTAAAATCTGTCAAATTAGTTGTTATTGTTCAATCTTTCATCAATTTAAATACATTGGTTGAAAGCATTCTTTATGTACAAAATCCATAACAATTTTATGATTGACTATTTGAACATAAACAATGGATACTATGAAACATAATTCAAAAAACATTAATGAATTAAACAAAATCAAAACAAAATATTTACCCTCATGAATAGCATTAAGAGATAGGAACAAGTAGAAACAATTAAAATTCTTATATCCAAATTTATAAATGTAGAATATTTAGAAAGAACCACATGAAACTTGAGTTTCATCAAAGTATAATAGTATATGACTTACAACTTGATCACATGGGGGTCAAATCATCCATTTGAAGAATAGGCATTTGAGAACATTAATTGAAGCTTTTTGGAAAGATTATGAATCAATTCATTTTGCATTCAAATTTCCTAATTCTTTTACATGGTTTCATCGTTTCTCATGACTTTGTCTAGAGTCAATTTGCTTGGGTTGTTAGTAGTTACTTGTTGGTTTTTCCTCTGGTTTTGTTTTTGCGCTTCAAAAAATTTTGGTTCCAAACTTTTGCATGCAAAATAATTGTTTTTGATTTGTTTTCACTTTTTCTCCCTGTTTTCTTCACCTTTTCTTGTGTGGAAAAGGGTGCAAACTTGGTTGTGCTTTTAGTTTCAGTTTGTGCAATGAAGGTCATGATGACATCAATGTTGTGTTCAAATTCCTCACTTCTTCTTGGAACTTTATGGTGAATGTTAAGGATGTTGAAGACTCATCATCAACATGCACTTTTCATAGTTTCTTTTCTATAACTAGGAGATGACTTTCAATTGATTCTTCTCAACTGCTGTGAAGCTTGAATAAATTACTAATCATAATGATCCTCGTTCTTGTTTATTCCAACTTTTACTGGACTTTAAGTGAGTGTCTATCCATGATTTGGAGTCAACAATTCAACAATTTGAATCTAAAATTCCAAAATCTTGGATCAAGAAGCTCTTGGCATATATACAGAGATATTTGTATCAACAAATTCTGTTTTGTTTCCTTTTGTTCTTGTTTTCTCACTTGAGATTCTTTGGGCAGAGCCAATTAAGCCAACTTCTTACAAGTTCTATGAGAGACTTGCTTCTCTCAAAGTTATAGTCAGGATACCTTACCATTGAAGGCAGGCTTATTTAATCCACACATCTTAAGCTCAGGCCTTTGGTTTCTTTCTCTCCTATTTAGTCTTTATTCTATAATCAAGGAATCTCCACCATAAATCAAAATCGAGATTCACACAATGTGCATGATATGCAGCCCTAGGGATGCTCACCCAAACTAGCAAATGGAAAGAAGGAAAATTGGGTGAACCACTAGTACGAAAATACTATGCCTATCGTCTTTGGAAGTTGATATACTTGATTGAAAGTGCAAAGATGAACCAGAAGAGGCAACCAAAGCTGACCAACACTACCGCACAGATGCCCAATCGATCATGATGGTAGCCAAAATATTGCTGAATGTAGTCTTTCACTGAAATTGTGCCAAAGCCTGGTGCAACCATAGTTGTGGTTACGTCACCCAGTTGGGATGAAGCCAGTCCATTTATGGTCCACTGCACTGGATTGATCCAGTAGTACCAGCTCCACCATATTGGCATTTCCTGAAATCTCAAACCATACAAATCAAAGGTCTGGCTAGGAATCCACAGTCCATAAGTCATAGAAGAAACCATGGAGGGAATTGAAATGTGGGTCATACAAGCAATGAACTTCTTTGTTTCTGACAAAAGTACTCAAATCTACCTTGCCTTTCACAAACTGCTTCATGAGTTAGAGAGCTTATAGTAGTCATTACTTTGTAGGAGCTTTGTCCATTTCCAATGTTCTAGGGGAAACCGATATTGATTGGCACTGTTTTATAATGAGACAAGAGAGTGAGTGATTTTGCCATTTCTTCGTACTTACAGGGAATGGAATCAGGAAACCTGAAAATAAGTTCCAAAGTGAGTAGAATATTGTCGCCATGACTGCTGCCAACATTTGTGAAGATGTAAGCCCAACAGCCATAATCCCATACATTGTGTAGTATGTGAAGGTCAGAAACATGAACAACAGGTACCAGAGGAACTTAGCTGCACACACACATCCAAGAGCCCCATCAAACAATCATGCCCAATTTCTCATATTCATTGGATATAAATGCACTGAGAATCCAGCTCCAAGCTGCAACAATCTTGGTGCTGTATTACAACCTGATCAAGTGAACAGAAGTCTAAGTGAGAAGTACTGAGCATTGGCTTCTCATGAAAACTAAAACTGACTGAATTCTCTAGGGTGGGTTTCCCCTTGGACTCATTCTATAGTTGTGATGTTGATCCACGGCCTAGAGTACTAAGTTGATTGTTCAATTGTAGTACAGTGGAAAGATAAACCATTATTACAAGTCAACAATTGTGATGTTGCTCCTAGTTTACCAGATTCAATGCCACAGGCGTTAAATGGCCTTGAGTACCTGTACTCATCTCATATTGGATCATCAAATAAGTGATGGTCCCATACAAGAGGGATTGAATGAGGATGTAGGGAAGCTCCACAAGACCCTGCACACTAACCGGTTGTAGTTAATCACCTCCAATGGAGATAGAGATTCATAGCTCTTGAGTAAGTTTTTTCTTTTTCTTCAGCCAGATGAGTGGAGAGCAACAACTGACTTTTGGCAAGAGCCAGAAATTTTTTTTGAGGCAAATTAAGGGACAAAAGTAGCTCCCAGAGAATACTGGAGAATGCAGCTGGGGAGCTGATTGAGGGTATTTCAGTTGCAATATATTAGAGTTATGCAATTTTGTTATAAAAAGAGTCCCAGGGGAAAAACAAGTGATATGAAATTCACGCACTTGAGCCAATGCATATGGCAATGGAGAATACATGCTAGCAGCACGCTCTCTATAGAAAACGGTGCGCTCAACTGCCACTACAGGTTGCACTGTAGATGCATTTTGGACTCCCAAGAGCATTGTGCCAGCATACAATGCACCCATCACATTAAACACCTCAATTTGTGTTTTCCTGCAGTTCATTTTGTCAACCAAATAGTGGGGTCATACATATTGAACACAGTTCTTTCTACGATGATTTTGAGGACAACTTCCACAATTCACAGATTTGTTCACTAATTTAACCCACCATTTCCCTTGCACTTCAGACCCTCTGCCTGTCTGTCTGTCTTTTTCCTCTTGCAAGGATGGCAATGAAACTCATGCTCCAGAATGACAGTGCAATAAAATATGGAGTTGGGAAAGAGTAGTGTACCTTTGTGAGCCAAGACCCCAAAAGATTGACCCAAAGATCAACCCATATACAAAACTAGAGAAAAAGCGCACAACATTGTAGTATGGGCTCCGCCAGTATGTGATGTTCTGCTTCCATAGACATATCATGAGTTGTGTGCTTGGTGACTGGGGATATCGAGCTGCAAATTCCAGGTCACATGTTCCAGGTGCTGGAATGCTTGACTGTTTAATCAAATACTCATTCTCCCTGCCAAAAAAAAATCACAAGAAAAATTATAGAGAGATGACAGACATATCTGACAATGAAATGTGTCTTCAGCAACTGAAATGGCTCATATATATATATATACAAGTACATTTGTTTGATACAAATCGACTCTTATAGTTCACAAAGATACTCAAAACAGATTTTGCAGCACTCACAGAAACAATTCAGAATCACGATACACATCTGCAAAATCTTTGCCAATCTGTAATTCGGCTGCAGGAGTGGTGACCTCTAGCACCCAGGTAGCCGGATTATATCCATCATTTATTGGAGGAATTCCATCTATTGCCTGGTACTCAGCCATCATACCGAAGGTAAGAGGTATGTGAAAATCTGGAAATACAGAAAGAATTTGCATCTCTGCTGATGAAACAAACAGAGATCTTAACATATTGAGCATGTGGGTACTAAATTGGAGTAATGAAATGCATTCACCAGGAAATAATCAACCAGCAGCTTTGAATCCTGGCCAAGAGGACCGGCATAAATCAATCGTCCACCAGGTTTCATCAGCAAAAGCTGCAAGCACTCAGAAGGAGAAATGGTCAGTATGACAAAACCCCTTCTTTGGATATTCGGATCCTCCAAGCAGCATAGTACACATCATCAGTGCAATTTAGTCATATCAACTTCCTCTTGAAGCAGGAGTATGTACCTCATCAAATGCCTCAAATATGTCAATACTTGGCTGATGTATTGTGCATACAACAGTCCTGCCTGTTTTGACAGTATTCTGAACCGTTCGCATGACAATGGCTGCAGCTCTAGCATCCAAACCTGATGTTGGCTCATCCATAAATATGATAGAGGGATTTGCCACCAATTCCACAGCAATTGTGAGCCGCTTTCTCTGTTCTACAGAAAGGCCTGAGCTGCCTGGCAGTCCCACCAGAGCATGCCTTAAGGAGCTTAGCTCTACCAATTCCATAACCTCTTCTACAAAAATCTGCAGAAATTCCATGGTGGGTAACATAATTAGGTGGCAGGATTTTTTTCTTTGATGCACATATTCATTCCCAACTTGAGAAGAGTCTACATATCAAAAGCACTGGCATGACGGATGTTGAGCATTTCAATTATGAAAAGGATGTTTCTTACAAGTTTTGGCTATTGTGGACGGTCTTCACACTATTGGGAACCAAGACCTGTACAGTACACTTACACTGTGTGTTAATTTATCAACCTGCCGGGGGAGCCGCAGCCATGATGAGAACATCAAGGACTCATGCACTGTCACTTGTGGAGAATGGATGTCAGTCTGCTCCACATACCCGGAAATGCGGGCAAATGTATCTTGCACCTTGGGGTGTCCAGATATCTTAATTTCTCCCTTGATGTAACCCCCTGTTTTCCTTCCAGCAAGCACATCCATGAGTGTGGTTTTGCCCGCCCCACTGACTCCCATAAGAGCAGTCAGCCTACCTGGCTTGAACACACCACTCACGTTCCGTAGCAGCTGCAGCCTGTTAGTCGTAATCCCTTGAATCTTCATTTCCTGAAATTGGAGGCAAAAAGTGGGGAGTTTTCAAATGATCCTCTTTCAGAGTCATACATAACCTTGGATCACATGTATGGGGAGATGTTAAGCTGTGGAAATCAGGGTTCAATCTTAGAAATAGGCAACCACATTTAAACATGTGCCTTCTGTTGGGAGACACACAGATCAGTGGTAATACACTGATGGATGTCAGCAGCTCATGCAAATCTGATCTGCTGTTCACTGATCTTTCTATTCTAGACATTTGAAAGACTAATATGCCACAAGGTAAGCAGCAAAGCACCACCTACATGGGGCATATCAACATAATAGCAGATATTGTTGAAGCTCAATGTCAACAGCTGAAATGGCAATATCATGCCCTTTTGCTGTGCCCAGCCTTGATCCTGACATCCTTGTAAGTCCTCCATGTTTATGTTTGTGTGTGCTGCAAGATGTTTCACTTGCTGCCCTGCTTCTGCTGCATTAATGCCACCCACCCATTCCCACTTCTCCAACCATCATTTGCCACCAGAGATGATGCTCATGATTAGTGCTAGGCTTAGAATTTGTACCAAGTTTTCTGTTCTGCCAATGATGACTAAATTCACAGTGGAAATTCACTGCATAACCGGCAACTTTGCCTTAGAAAAACCATAGCTAGATGCCAAATCGCACACCACAGCTACAGTCTAGCTACTCTGTGACTGTCTTATCTACAGTAGTAGATGTAGCAGATTCTCCATCTATACTGCTCTAAGCAATTGCATGTAGGAGGCTAATAGCATCCCACAGATGAAGCAAATTTAGCTATAAAAGAAATGTAATATTCTGCAGCGATTTTCTACCTGAGAAATTGGAATGCGAGGGACGATGAAGTAGCAACATCCAAGATGGCAGCTGGGTTCTGTTTTTCAGATGGTGTTGCTTTAAGCCAGCTCCACTTTTGTGCTTAGACTCATCTTGTGCTTCTTTTTGCACTACTGCTTGCAGCTTACCCAGAGCTGCTTGTTGGAAGGTCCAAAATGGTGTCAATTAATGCATGTCCCATTAAGGTAAAATTCAACAGATATGCACAGAAACTACAAATGGAAGAACCAGAAGAACATAATAACAGATCTAAAGCAAGAGTAAAGATTTACGCACGTTCCAGAAATCCCAGAGCCAAGGTTACAAAAATATTGAACAAAATAGTGTAACCAGTAAGGACGCCAACACCAATCCAGTACCAGTATCCATTGGTAGATAAACCTCTCCCTCTGAGAATGCTCAAGTATAGGGGCTCCCCAGTGTTTGCATCAAGCTGCAATATTGCATATTAGTGGGTGGTCATCTCCCTCAGTAAAAACTGGAAACCGAGGACAAAAAACTTTGCACAAGCATTTAAAAAGTGGACTGTGATCCATAACAATGGGTGGAATCTTCAGTTATGATTTGTCAGCAATATGTATGCAGACTGCTGAAACGAGGCTTCAAAAAACCCATCAACTTGGGTAGTCTGGCATGCTTCAGTTTCACTAAATGCCATACCACAGGCTAGATTTTAAACTGCGGTAGAGGGCACATAAGCAGCCAGCCATTTGAAGATTCTTTGGTTAATTCTGAAGTTCATTCCAGGGAAGATTTCAACATGTAATTCATTATTTTTTGTGGATCCAAGTTGACATTGAAGACCAGAGGTTTGGAGCACCTACCTTCCTCCATCGAGGGGCAAGAAATTCATTTGCAGAGATGGCATTTTGTGCATAAGACAGAGGCATTATCCAGAATCCCCAAATCCACCAAGGATGTATATACTCTGCAGTGGTTCAAAGGACAATGTAAGAAGCTTGCACACAAATTTGCCCAGCTTGCACCTTCTGCCATTAAAAACATATAAAATTGGGATGCTGCAGCAATAATTTACACTGCCATCTATAAATCTCCCCATGATGCATGCACCTGTGAGAAAAATCCTCACCTTTGGCAATCACAAAACCACCAAGTAAGAAAGTGATCAGGATAGTGAAAGCCCCCATAGTGTTCGCAATAACCATTGAACGCCCAAAAGCTCCAAGAAACCGAAATAGTCCAATGGACATGTGGTGCATAAGAGACAGTAAAAGCATGTACCGGAAGAACCTGTTACCATGAATCCACACACAAGTACCAGTGAAACATAAGAATTTTAGGTGTCTATACTCACAGGCAGAGCTGGTAGCCTGAGTTAGAATAACACACTGGAAAAAATCTATCTTCAAAAATTAGTTTCTGTAGAAAGTCTAGTGTTATTATATATCTTGCACAATAATGTTAAGACTCCCACCTGCCAGGCTCTGGAGCAAGCCCAATACTGTAGTAGACTATGCAAGACCAAATGACTCCCTCCACCATTGAGTATGGTAGCCGCAATATCCAGCTGGGAATGGAGAAGGCCCAGCTTGGGTAAAACAGACTGTCCCGTTGCTTATAGAACACAGGAAGCCCAGCTATGGTTATTGACATCTCTGAAAACCCATTTAACATCATGTGCACCAATGCGAAAAAGAAGCTACTCAAATAAATATCACCAGATTCATGGTCCACTGGATGCAACCAGGTGCAGAGATATAAAGTTGCTGTGATACATGCCACAACACCCACCTGCATGCATGAGAAGAAGGTAACTTGGAGGAGTAGAGCCTAGCAAAATGGAAGCAAATGTCAAAGAATTTGTTCAGCTATTTTTGTGTGCAATTTTCTTTTAGTGGGTGCACTTGGGTATGCTGATAATGACATCCAATAGGGCTCTAATTCTATATGTAGACATGATTTGTTCAGTGAAAGATAGATCAAAGCAGAAATGGGTTCAAATCTTTTTTCCCCTTGTGTATGAGACTTGGATCTAGAAAAAGAGTAAATTGTTGATAGCATAATTCTGGACAGAGTAGTGTGAATCAGACTAAGTACCTGACATGTACGAAATATGTATATGAATTTGTTCCTTTTGATGAGTAACCACTCCCTTTCTGTACATGCTTTCAGGAGTTCCCATTTTGACAGAGCAAAATTGGTGGTGACAAGGGCATACTGATGGCTGGAGGCTCTGTTATAAGGTGTTGCAAGATAATTTGTTATCTCTTGTCCAACTTCAGACTCCTGAAATTTTTTCACCATCCTTGCCACTGGGATATACTCATAGGTCTTGCTCTCATCTGTCCAGTATTTCTCCTGTTCCTTCTTTGATGTGACCTGACAAATCACAGGACAACATACAGGTCAATCCAAAATAGGCGTGACAAGCAAGGAGGCCCAGGAGAGAACTCTTATTTTGCCAATTAGGAGTGACTGCTCGTGCTGGAGTTTTCCACCCTACAGGGCTTATGCAGAAGCACGTCTTCAAGATTGCTAGATAGAAGCAATTCCAAGCATTTATGAAGAATGTGTGGGTGATTTTTATTGCAAACGAATTAGCCAACAAGGATCCACAAATCAAACATTTCAGTGCCCACAAAGCACATTTGATGACATGAAGCACATGCCATGAAGAGCTCAGTCATCATCTCTTTCCACCAGTGTGGATGATATGTTTGCAAGATGGGAGGTCAGTGATGTACTGGCTGACAGCCTGGAGCATGAAAAACTGATCCTTACCTCTTGAAGAAAATCAGCAATGCCTTTCCTCGGTGGAAGTTTGAAACCGAGACCTTCAAAGAAGTTGAATATTTTCTCCCTGGGTCCTAAGAACACAACTTGACCCTCAGCTAGGAGGAGTATGTCATCAAAGAGTTCAAAGGTTTCTGGTGCAGGCTGCAGGAGAGCCATGAGCACTGTTCCCTCCAACAAATGTACAAAGTTGCGCATGCACTTCACAATTTGGAAAGTGGTGATACTGTCTAACCCTGTAGAGATCTCATCCATAAACAGGGTCTTCTTTGGGCCAACTACCATCTCACCTGTGGAGAGATCCGCACATTCAAAAATGTCACAACTTTTGATGCAACATGAAGAAAGTTTTTGCAAACTTTTCAGAAGTCTATCGAGGTCACATGTTGCCAGATTACATGTATATCTTCAAATCTGTCCACCCCTGGCCAGAGCTTCCTTTGGATAAATTATATTTCTTTCAAGGGAGAATCTGCAGATGGGCCTGGTGCATTGATCATCAATGTTTTTAATGAATGAGGGGCACTGAGTATATTTTTTCACCTGTAGTAACCCGTTTTTTCTGACCACCAGAGATACCCCGAAGCATGTCATTCCCAACAAGTGTGTCAGCACAGAATTCCAGGCCAAGCACTTTCATGATGTAGTCTGTAGTCATGCTGTGCTTCTTTCCTTGCACAGCAGTTGCCTGCACTAAATTCCAGATTGAATCAGATCCATATCCATATTATCATCCAGGCTGTTGCCTGACCTCGCAGATTTCATAGCTAGAAAATTGCTATGCTCTGACAATCATTGACCAATCTGCAAGCCATTCATGATCCATTTACCAGCAACTTGGAGGGAATCACAATTACAAGTTGAATCTCTTGACAGTCCTGACCAGATCAAAATCTGCAACTCTTAAGCGGCTCACCTTCATGAAGGCGTCAATGTCAGGATCTGGATGGATATTTTGCTGCTTTTCTCTGTGGGCAAGCTCTGTGAGCATATCTGCAACAGCCATCATCAGCAAAGGCCAGAGTCATCAGAAGTAAAGTGAAAATTTTCTCTTCCGAGCACAACAGCATAGAGATCATGACATTGCAATGTGTGACCCACTGTGTTACTATAGCTCAGCAGGATGACACTGCAGATGAAATCTCTGCAGGCAGTTCAAGTTTGATTGATCATCTGATGCATGCATACCATACTTATATCCCACTCCCTGACAGCGAGCTGCAAAATCCAGGGTTTCTCGTACTGTAAGCTCCCCAATGTGGTTATCCATTTGGCTGATATACGCAGATGTCCTTTGTGGCACAAACTCTTTCATGGTATGTCCATTGTATGTGATCACTCCTGACCTCTGTCACAAACAGATCATGCAGCTGATTGACGTACTGTTTGTCTGCAGCTCTGGAAGTAATTTCTAGCTAGAGACATCAAAATCAGTGTTTTTTTCTGGGGGGAAATTTTTGCAACTTGGTAGAAAAAAAAGCAAGCTGCCAAAGATACAAACTTAGGGTAAATCTTTTCTCGGGAAAAAATGGGCTCAAGTCATGGAGGTCACTAGAACACAGTGGGATTCTCAGAACAAATCCTGTCTGACATCTAGTGAGATTTGGCTCATTAATGTCATGGATGGTCACCAATCCACCCATTTTGACAAAATTGAACAAAAACAACCCTTGATGAAATGATCACTGTAGTAGGTCCTAAACTTCAGAAAGCTTCCAGATCTATTACAACTATCCCTTGAGAAGTTGGATGAGGACATTACTCAAGGTTACATAGTTCAGCAAGTGGGAATTGATGGACGTTCAACTGCTTACTCTCAATTTTTTGTCAAGTTTGCCAGCAAGAGCTCGCAGTAGTGTTGATTTTCCAGAACACGGCAGTCCCAGCAGCAATGTCATTCTGGCACAACCATGCACAAGGGTAACAATATACTACTATAAGGGGCAAATTGTTAAGATGTTGATGGTGTGCACATGCATGATCTTGTAGGTTGCAAAATACATGACTTTAGAAGTTGCATATGCTTCAAGGTTAGGGGAATTAACTCTTTGTATATTTTAGAAACACATGAAATAAAAGCTCGTATTTATGCAACTTTCTAGTCGCTTTAGGGTTGAGTTCCCAATTTGCTGCACTTGCCTTCCAGGTCTGATAACACCGCTCACATCAGTCAGAATGCCAAGGTCGCACTTGTTTGTTTGGCAAATTTTCAAAGACTCCAGGACACCCTGCTTGATGATCATACACTCGAGTTTTTGCCACAGAGATGATCACAATGTCAAAGTTTATTTTTGATTAAAACTTGAGAACATTTAAAACATTATTCATAATCCAATTCTAAGCCAGTGATTCTTTTTGTGGCGAAATTTCAACCATTTTGCTAGAAAAACAAACAAACATGATCAAGGGAACCTTTTGGGGAAAAAATTCCAAAAAATTCTTCACATTTCAAGGAAAAAATGTTTTGAAATCGCCAAGATTTTTGGAGGATGTGTGTGTGTGTGTGTGTGTGTGTGTGTGTGTGTGTGGTCTACCTCGAATGCATTGCGGGCGAAGTTGAAAAGAGTTGGCAGAGCACGAGCTCCGAAGTAGACATCAGCGTTCACAAACAAGTGTTGAAATCGCACCTCCACCTTTGGCAACTCCATTCCCACACTGCAGCAGCATTCACAAAATTATAGTATTCGAATCCCAAAACAAATTTGTGTGTGTACTATAAAACTTTTACTTCCACACAATTAGTTTGTGCAACTCATGCATCGACAACTCCTCCTCCGCAAGCGCGCCACAAAAATCAATCCAAGAAACCTCTCCATCAAGAGAGATTCAACAAACCCACATGATCAACAAAATTCATGACGGATCACTAGCGTTTGTGTGCTCACCGTTCAATGCGCTCTTTGATGCGAAGCAATAGTCGTTCGTTATCTTGCTGATCATCAGTCGCAAGTGCTTTCTCCACAACTCGTTGACGCTGTCCTTTCCCCAGTTTCCTCACGTCCACAGGCGCCAGAGTACGAATAAATTGCAGTCTGCTATCAGCAGCAGCGACCATAGATCCCACTAATTCATCCTTGTCGTCGAGTTCAATAAGCGCGGTATGGAGGCGATCGTAAGTAGGCAACTTCTCGAGCGCAGCCCATTTCTTCAATTCCGGCTCCATATCATCATCATCATCATCATCACGATTCTTCTCCAAAATTTCCTGCATACTGACGCCGCATGTCGCAAGCACACTTGTAGAAACGCGATCATCCACTTCACTAGTACTGGCACTCGTCGACGACGACGACGCCCCAGTGCAGTGACTACCACCTCCTCGCGGCTGCAACGTCGTCAGATCCGCAAACTGCATTGGACCACGACCAAGACCCACATGATGATCACCTGAAAGGGTTTTCCTACTGCAATCAGATGCAACACAAACTCCACTACTACTACTATTACTACTACTACTACTACTCGATCCCGGCTGCATATTTTTTCTTCTGTACACAAGATGTCCAAATTCTCAACCCAAGCTAGATCATAGACGAGCTCGCGAGCGCTCTTGAGAGACCTTGGTGCTGTTGCGGGCGGGTAATCTGCATTCATGCATGCAGTTGGGACGCTCTTGTTGTTGTGTTCGAGAAAAAAGGCAAGTCACCCAATTGACACAGCCTCCAGTGGGATGGAGTCGACGTCTGGACTCCCGACTGCACTGCAGTTAGTGTGGAAAAGAACTATCATGAGATCTAGTGTAATTTGTTCGCCTTGCAGGCTACGACCAAGGCAACGATATTATGTTTAGACTAGTGGGTACCCGTGACCTTCGGACACTGTGAAGTCCCCCGGTTTCTTTAAACCAAGAGAGACACACACAAAGGCGCAGAGCAGCTACTTTTATTTTTATTTTATTTATTTTTTGTGACGAAAATCTGTTGAAAAGTCCCCCATGTAAACATACATGGTGAAGCGAGCATTTTGGAAAATTTCCAAAAAAAAAAACTAAATCGCCACATTTCCAGGAGGGGGAAAAAAAAAGTATTGAAATCGCCAAGATTTGTGAAGGATTTGGGCAGATTCCAAGCTTTCTTCTTTTGAAACGTGTTTATGAAGGGTGTGCTAACCCTAACCCCGTTACCCCCAAGGAGGATGACCGGGCGGACAGACACCTAAAATATTATATATAGTGGGTACCTGTGACCTTCGGGCACTCTGAAGTCCCCCGTTTCTTTAAACTTGGTTCATGTTTTTGTTTTTTCTAGAAACTTTTATCTTGTTTATTTTTTATTTTTATGTGTTTTCTGTTTTTATTATTATTTTGTATAATAAAAATAAAGTGTTTATTTTTCACTTTTATATTTTTGTTTATTTGTATGCAAGTTTGAAGTTTGGAGAAAGAAGACACACCTCATTCTTTTTCAAGTAAGGTTTTTCTTCATTATTATAAGTTTTATTTTTTCTTATTTATATTTTTTATTTGATTTCTTCATTTTTGTAATTGTTTTCTTTTTAAATTATTTTACTTTATTTCCCTTTCCTTGTTTCATTTGTTTCCATTCCTTTTTTATATTTTTTGCATTTTTAATTTTTTTCTGTTTATGTTTGTTTCATGTTTTTATTTTGCCAATTCTTATTTTGTCTATCTTCATTTTTTTCCTATTTTTATGCATTTATTTATTTATTTATTTATTTTGTTTCTATTTTATTTTTCAAAAAAAATCTAGTTTTTCTAATATGTTTTATAATGAAAATAATTTTTAAAAACTTTTGTATTTTTGTTTGATTAGATGCAGGTTTGAAGTTTGGAAAAAGAAGACAAACCTCATTTGTTTTTTCAAGTATGGTTTTTTTCCTGTTTCTTTTGCTCTTTGTTTTGTTTCTTATTTTTTGTCATCTGCTTTTTAATTTTCTTTTAAGATTATTTTACTATATTTCCCTTTCTTGTTTCATGTTTAAATATATTTATTTTATATGTTTTCATTTTGTTTCTATTTTTAAGTGTTTTAAAAAAGTTTCTAATTGTTAAAATGTTTGGATAAACTGCTGCTGCCGCCATTCGTCCTCCTCCTTCCTCCTCCTCTTCGATCATCTTCTTCTTCCGGGATGAAGAACTTGGACGGATGATGGGACGGACGACGGGACGGATGGATGGAAAGGAGGACCAACACCGGACAGACGGACACCACGGATATTATTATGTTGGAGATTCATTATAGATCATAGTAGCTTACTGGATTTTTGTCCCTAGGTAATAATAATAGGTCTATTTTTATGTGAGGATTTTTGAAAGATGATATTTTGCCTTGTGTTGAAACTGGAGATTAGTTACATAGTTATATAATAACTTGAAGGATTTTGGTTTCTTTTAGAGGGTTTTTGGAAGATTGTATTTTTGCATGGTTAAATATGTATTTGAGTTTCCATAACTCTTCTTTTGCCCTAAGATACTTTCAAATGTAAATTATGGCAAGGCCACAGTGTGACACACCCCTTGTTGGCCTTGCCTTGGTAAGGCAAGGATATTGTGTTTGGATTCATTATCTAGAGTATAGTAGCTTAAGGGATTTTGGTCCCTAGGTAATAATAGGTCTATTTATATATGAGGATTTTTGAAAGATGATATATTTTGGCTCGTGTTGAAACTGGAGATTAGTTATAGAGTTATAATATCTTGAAGGACTTTGGTTTCTTTTAGAGGATTTTTTGAAGATTGTATTTTTGCATGGTGAAATATTTGAGTTTCCATAACTCTTCTTTTGCCCTCAGATACTTTTAAATGTAAATTATGGCAAGGCCATAGTGTGACACACCCCTTGTTTCAAAAGCCTTTTAGAATGTATGATTATATTTTTATTGCTGGAGCAGCTAGACTCCACCTACACAAAACCAAATGTGACAAATTATCATGTGTTCCTAAACATTATATGTTTTCTGGAATAAACAAAGTATCACTTTGCATGCCATGACTCCATAACATGACATAAGTACACTATATAATAATATCACATAACATGGTCATATAATATATAACAACTAGCACATGACTAGGGATAACATAACATGAATATTTAATATGTATATTTGGCACAATATTTTCATCTATGTTTACCAATGTTCATTGCCAGATGCACTTGATTAAATTATAAATCATTTTATGACAATTTATAAGGTCACATAATTCCTTTTATAAGGCTACATAGAAAAGGATTTTTTTTTGGGGGCCATTTGCTTAATTTATTTGTATTCATTGGGTTTGGAGTTTGTAAAGCTCTAGGTGCAAGTCACTCATGTGCAAGAAAAAATCATGCCAAAAAAAATTCAAGTCAAGAATGTATTTTTAAAAAAATGTTTTAAATTTAAAACAAAATATTGATACACAACAATGCATGCGTGTGAAAAATCACCATCATCATGTATGAATTATGATATTTAAAATTTTTGGATTCTTCTAATAAGTTCATCCTAGAAATAGATTTTATTTTTGGTAGATATATAATGGAAAAATAATTAAATATTCCTATGATTTTTGGGAGGTACCCCAACAATGAATGCCCCAATATCAAATGTTTGTAGCTACATTTCAGTTCCATCAAATTTTGTTCCAAGCATGAAACCACTGAAAACTAGATAAGTACCAACTCAAGAAGCTTTAGCTTCAAATTTGACTCTTTCCTCACTTAACTAACCATTAACAACAGTTTCAACATAAAGCACATGATCTTCAATGTCTTTTGAAACCCAATAGTACCAATATCATGCACACTCAAACTGAAGTTACAAACTATATTGTAATCAATAAATAAATCATAGAGAATCTCAATGGAAGAAATTCAGAAGAAGTACCAACAGGACATGACAGAAAACTTGTAGAAGAAGGAATGTCATAAGCCATGGCAAGAGAATTTGCAACAAGAAAAGACACAAAAATTAGTTAGAGCATAGTCAAGTATTAACATAATCATTCAAGGCCTTGAACATAGTCAAGTTTTAACAAATTCATTCAAGGTATTTTCAAATATTGCCTGCATTTATCAAATATCCACTTGGTAATTGAAGCATTGACTCCTCTGAACACACTCAATTCTAAACAAAATCACTCGAGGCCCTTTCAAATATTTGTTGGCTCCATGAAGTCAATATTGAAACATTTATCAACAAACCCCTAGGAGAAAAACCATTTAAATAAGGCCTTGTAAACTCATAACATTGTGGTATGACATATGTGGTATGTTAAAGAAATAGTTGATAGCTCCTAACAAGCCACAACATCAAGAAAGCAAGAATATCAACAACTAATCTTCTTACAATTACACCATTCAAAGAAACCCATTAAGACAAAATCAAAGGTGGGTGGGTGGGTAGGGTTCACCTTTAGAGCAAGAGGGAATACCACAATGTACCACAACAAGGCGTCTTTAATCAGAGTTTTCAAGTTGTTGAATCCATGTGAATGATTATTGAGCTAAATCCTTCATGTTACTTATCACTTTAGTACAGGTCTTATGAGGTTCATCATAGCAAAAATATGAAATTTCAATATGGAAAACCAAAAGTAAAAAGAAGGCAAGAACAATTAATTAATAAGGGAGAGCAAAACATGCAAGAAAGTATATAAGAAAGCATCCATTTAACCAAAATCACAATGTTGTCACCTCATAGAAAAAGTTTTATATTGCCCATGGATAATTGGCATTATTTTCTATTTCACATGTCCCATGCACTCATGGTTGGGCAAGAGAAACCATGTTTTACCTCTTTAGATGACTATAAATTCAACACGACTATAGATGCAACTTGGTGCGCAAAACCTTCGAGCTTTTGTCTCTAAGCATTTTCTTGTGGAACATTTTTGCGAAACATTCTATAGTTAAAAACACTAAACAATTCACAACCAGCACAAGCCTTACTATGGTAATCAAATTTAGAAAATAAATGATTTGTGCTCAAGACCAAGATCAAAAGCTTGCCAACCTTAAAGAGAACATTCATGAAAAGCATTCAAAAGAATGTTCATTAAGCAGCTGTGGATTTGAAGAATAACATGCATTAGGTTAGACTGTCAAATGATGAGCATTAGGTTAGATGTGCAATGTAACCTTCTAGCGAAGAGACAATGACGGGTTTCATCTCGCCTCTTTTGAAATCAACCAACTAGGGTTTGCCACGTGCTAAAGGGTGAAATTTCATGAATGCAACAAATAACCTCATCTCCTTTTACAAAGTAATGCATGTGGCTCTTTTGAGTTCGTTTTGACCCAATTGGCGAAGATTGCCATGGTACAAGTTCTTGGGAGCATAGAGGATGAGCGATGCCTTAGTTCTTTGGCATTTTTGTAAATCCAAGTTGTGGAATCAACTCACTACCAACCTCGGTTTGGTGGTCAAAATATTTTCCTAAAAATTTGCACCTTGCATAATTTTTCTCATGCAGAAGAATTTGAACAGTGGTGTGCAAAATGTCCTTAATATGGTGTGGGCCTTTAGGTTTATTGTTTTCTAGTTTCAACTAGACAATTTCTAGTAGCATTGCAAACTACAATTCTAGGTAGATTTTTTGTGAAGTTGATGATCCAAATGGATACCACTTCTTTATTTCCAAGTTTGCTAGTTTTTTCTTGTGTTTTGACTATTTACATATTATTCTAATGTGGCTTGTGGGTGGTTTTGTATATAATTAACCTTTGTTTTGCAAGACACTTGTGTTGCAATGGGTAGTTTAAAAGGTTCAATCCCCTCATAAGTGATTATCTATTGTTTATTTTTAATTTTTGATTTGTGTATGACATTGTGGTCACTAATTATAATTTATTAGTTCAAAGTTGTATGATTTTATTATCTAGTTATATTATTTTCAAGATTCAACATATTTTAGAAGCTTGCCAAGTTTCAACTTGCCTAGGATTCTCTTTTTGAGAACTAACAAGAATCAGAAACCCTACAACAATATATTGGCAAAAGCTAGAAACCTTACAACAATTTTGTGCCAAGAGCTAAAAATCTTAAGAAAATTTGACCCCTATAGCAAAAAACAACCACAATGAAAAAAAATCAATCGTTTGATTAAACTCCATTTCTCCTTAATTTTTCTCCAAAAAATAATTTGAAAAAAACCTTTTAACCAACTAGATTCCAACCCATTCCAACTAGTGGCTAGCTTAACACCATTAGGGCTAAAATAATAGCCAAATGTCATATTTTTGAAAAACAAAAAAAATTATTAATTTTCAATGCTCTTACTTATATAACTACTATAATTACTCTCGAACTTTGTGCATTAAATGTCACAACCTCACTTTGAGGCAAGTGTGAAGATGAAACTCACACTCCCAAAAGTGGGAACTTGGAGTCCTCCAAGACTCCCAAAAACTCAGAGCTTGATTGCAGGGGCCAAAACACCTTGCATTGAGGTGTTCTTTATACCGTTGGAAAGGTCTTGAAGTGTACATGTCCAAAATGGCCTCGCATGAACCATTTGGATATCTATAGCACAAGTTATGGTCGAAAGAAGGGTCGGGAGTCAAACTGACAGTTTGACTCCCGACCACTAAAAGTTAGGAATCGACTCGACCCCGGTGTGTGTAGGTGGCGTGCAACACACCATTGGAAAGCTCTTGAGGAGAGCTAAAAATTTTCTTTAAACTTCATCCCAATCAGAGGTTTGAGCTAGGAGTTATGAACTTCCAAAGTCCAAATAGTCCAAACTGGGACAATTTCGGGACTCCTCTTTGAGAGTCCCGGGACAAAAAGCCATTTGGATGTAGGTCCTGTGGGTAGACGTAGAGAATATTATATGGGGGAAGGTGGTGGCTTCCCCCAAGTCCGAGCCGTGGTGAGTCAAGTGAGTCAATGTTGCCCGTGGCTTGTCCCAACACCTAGGGTGATTTCGAATGTGGACTAACCAACTTGTGGTTGGTTTTGATGCAGGATCGACTAACTAAATAAGTTGTCCCTCTTCCTAGTTTAATCCCGAAGCTTTCAGCACATCCCTCTCACCCCCTTTAGTGTTGGAAGTTGGGAGTGGCACCAAGTTCCAACTACTTCCGTTTTTTAACATAGTTGGACCCTTTTTGGGTCTAATAAGGAACTTGGGGGCGCGTCATTTAATGTCAAGTTTCAACATTTCATACTGAAATTTAATAAGATTTCCTTACTTTGCAAATACCACCAAAAGAGGGGATAAGGGGTGAAAGAAAGGGTGATTTTATGGATAATTTTAATGTTTCACCAAATTAGAAGATAAAAAAACATTGTCGATTATTGAATACTTGCTCTACAAGTGAACTCACCTAAAGTTCAAGGCTCCTAGGTTCCATCAATCTTTGTTTTTTCCCTCCTTTGTAATTTCCTAAAAAAATGGCATTCAAAATAAATAATTTTCAAAAATGATTTAATTATTGTCAAACCTAAAAAGGTATTACATTGTTATTGTACTAGGCAATATAAAGGGGGTGTTAAATATGCTAGTTTGCAAGTGTGCAAAAAAATGTTATGGCCATTGAAATTGCTATATTTGGTGGCTGAAATGTTTTTCTTAGTTATTTTGAATGAAGTAACAATTAAATGTGTCTTCAATAGGGTTTGGTAGGGTGGTGAGAACTTTACACCATTTGACTATTGTTGTTCAAGAGAATAGAGTTATGTGTTGAGTTGAATTTTATTTTTTCAAGGCGACAATGGGATTGCTAAATTTGGTGGTGGTTTAAATTTCTTTTTTTAGTTATCTTAACTAAATAATCATAATATCTTTGCCATTCCAACAATAAGTAAATTATTTTCAATAAATGTTAATTTTTCTCAACTTTTTTCAAAATCAAATACTCACAATGTAAAACAAAATTAGAAATTTGTGTTACATTAATATTTATTTCTTGCACTAAAGCTTGGTGATGTGATGTACCTAAATAGTGTAAAACAACAAAAGTGAACTAGCCCCCATGAATACACTAGTTAGTCGTTCTATCTATAGGATGGGCTAGATGATTCACCTTTTTTCATTCGCCTCTTTACCTTACATTAACCAACATTGTACCACAGTCAATCTTTTTTGGTTGCTGACGTTTACCATTTTTTTTCTTGCCAATTTTTTCCCAACCTTGACCTCCATACTACTCACCCACCTAGCCACCCTACTGACCTAAATATTAGCCTTGCCTACAAACTAACAATTAATCCCTTACTTACTTTGGCAAAATTCTTATTTCCTATTGGTTAAAGTTTTATCTCTTGACTAAACCTATATTTCTTCTTGGCTAAACTTATAGTTCTTCTTAGCTAAACTTCTATATTTTGGCAAAACCTATATATCTTACTAGTTAAACTTCTATCTCTTGGCTAAACCTACATTTTTTCTCAGTTAAACTTATATTTCTTGGCAAAACTTATATTCTTACTAGTTGAACTTCTATCTCTTGACTAAACCTTTTTTTTTGGGCTCAATTTATATATTTTGGCTAAACCCATATTCTTTTTGGTTAAATTTATATTTCTTGGCTAAACTTCTATCTTTTGGCTAAACTTATAGTTTTTCTTAACTGAACTTACATCTCTTGGTTAAACCTATATTTATGCTTGGTTAAACTTACATCTCTTAACTAAACCTATTTTTTTCTTGGCAAAACTTTTATTTATTGGCAAAACCTATATATCTTACTAGTTAAATTTCTATCTAATTCCTACTCCAAAAATTAATTAAAAGACTAGATACATTTTTCAGTAATGCCACTTTAATTATTAACAAAACATCTACTTATTGGCAAATCCTACCTACCCACACATCATCACACCTACCTATGCATTTGCAAATTATGGACTTTGATTGTAGAAATTATAATGTAAAATGTGGGTATTGTAAAGGAGTTGTAACATGTATTTGTAACTTGATTCAAACTCAACTCCTTTGAACGTGACATCGTCCTTTAACATCAATGGTATGATATTTTTTCTTAATCATTTTCTTATGATTTTTTATTATTTTGTTCCTAATTTAGGGAAATCAATCTCCTTGGATGGTTTTAACATGGTTGTTAAGGGAGTAGGTAGATTACATTATTTTTGGGGATTTACAAAGCATTACAAATAGGGATAGGTCATTGAACATTGATGATTTAAATTTTGAATTCTTGGTTAGTTTTGTTGATTCATGTTGATGGTGACTTGTGGATTGCCCAAGAGTGGGAGTTTTGGGGAAGTGAAGAACATTCGTAGGCGCACAATTTTGGAATTGAAGGAGATATGTAAGTACTTGTAAAAAGCTACAGATTTTGTTGTTGCATATTATAAATTTGGATTTGTTGTTTGAGGATATTTCAATAGAACATGGAACTTTGCTATAATTTTTTTCATTGAAGTTTTTAGTAAACTAATAAGTATAGACTTTTTCATTGATTTCCATATTCAATTTGTTGTGTGAATCATTTGTGGTATTAAAGATATCATGAAAATGAATTGTAATTCTATTTGTAGTTGTTTCTACATTGTATTCTAAAGTACAAATTCTAATTATTAGAAATAACCATGAATTTGATGTATTGATGGATTGCTAATATGTGTATTTAGAATTAGTGCAAAATTGTGAATGTGTATTTGTAGTGCAAATATGTTGTATAGTAAATGTGGAGTAGTTATGGAAGAATAAAATCCTCATCTACCATTTGGCAACCATCGTTTTGGGGAATTTTTTCTATTTTTTGTACATGAACAAAAGGGTTTTTTGCGTTTTCCATTGTTATATTGTAGATGGGGGTGTTTAGAAGAGTAGTTTGGTTTTCCATTTAGATTTAGAAAGGGTATGTTAAAAAACACCATAGATCTAAACAATTGAAGTCGTAAGGACTGTAGAACGATCTACAAACTCTGAAGAAGAAAGGATTATGAAATAAGATGAATCAAATGGTGATTCAAAGTTTTATACTTGCAATTGGATTTGGAGGCAAATCATTAAGGTCTTGAAGAACAAACATAATAAAATCATGAAAATGGAAGGGAATATGTCGAAAATACAAAAACCCCATATTGGAATATGATGTTGGATAGATGAGTTTTAAGAATAGAAGAAAGACCTACAAGACACAAGTCATTTCTACCACAAGAGGTGGTAAGACATGAAGTACGAATTGATGGTTTTTAGAGGAAGCACAATTATAGATGATGATCTCCATGAATTATAGTCAAATATTCACCCAAATGAATGGGTGCAGTATACTTCTCAATCATAATTTGTGGTTTAAAGTTGCAAAAATCAAAATGGAATAGGGACTTTTATAGTACCTGATTGACTACAAGAAATCTCAAGTCCAAAATCAATGATTAACAGAAGAAGGGATATTATAGGAGGTATATAATTTACGTACTAGTGTGCATATCCAAATTATTATGAACTAGTGGAAGACTAGGAGTTTGAAGAAAACACCAATATCAATGTGTTTGAGGAGATTCATGAATACTACCTAAGACCATTTAAATATGTAGAAGCACAGGTGAATGTGTTGGATGAAATACCATAGTCATACTCACATCTAATAAATCTAAAGTTGGATTAAACAGGGTACACAACCGAAACCAAGGATCATGAATCTATGGATTTGGAAGAAGCTAGATTACTTTCAAAAGTCTATGCATTTTGTGAGGAAGAAGGATATGCAATCATGCATTGTCCTTTTGTGCCTTTTCACATCAAAACATGCATTGCTAGACATGTGGAATTACATAATGTGGCAGGAGCATTAATGGATCAATCATAGGAGTAGGATCCATGAAATCCTGTAATCTGGAATAGATTGAGAGGCGTGGAGTTGGGAGGTCAATTGGGACTACATAGTCGACAGAGTCATCCATCCATTCAGTTTAGGAGCAAAGTATTAAAGGTGTATTCACATCCTCATTTTGCACCATAGAGGATACCAATGGGTGATCATAGGATGGGCGTTGTCAAATTTGGGTCTAAAAGGATGTACAATTTAATATTCACACCATAGTCACAAAAATAGTAAAAAAATTTAAAAGATGGTTACTAGTTGTAAAAATTATAAAACATAGTTGCAAATGATGGATAGTCGCATATATCACAAATTGGATAGTTATATAATACAAAATTTCTTGTAATGTATGTGTAGCTACTAGGTAGCATATGTACCTATGTAACTATAATGTGACTATCTTGGTTACATGTGCAACTAAACATATATATGATGTTGTACAAAATACAAAGGCATCATGAAAAATCAGCTTTGATAGGGGGCATGTAGGACATGGAATGAAAAGGGATGTGGCATATGAATAGGCGGACAATATTAATGAAAGGGGGTGCCATTTTGTCATCAAGCTTTGCAATTAATCTTGGGCAAGAATGTGTAGCAGCGAATGATTATGGCATCCCCGTGGAAGCACCAAGTATGGGTGTGGGAATGGTAGGGGTTGATTATTAGGTAAACCCATCAAGAATAAAACATGAAGATAATGGCATGTTAGCTCAAGCTACAACTACTGATGAAACACAACCAAATATAGGGGGACAAGTTGAAATGGAAGATCCAAAGTAAACTGCATAGCATGAATCAGTTCACAAATTTGGGAGAGTCCCACTTTATTTAAGGTCAACTTTGTCAAGTTTGGCAATAACATTATTAATAATGAATTGTTGTAAAACACATGGGATCATAAACGCATTTGTGAATGAACTATTGGGTTTGCTAAAATGAAGTGTGTTACCACAAACTAACACATTGCCAGCCATTGAATATGAAACAACAACCACTTTGAAATTCGGGTTGGTGTACAGTGTCATACACCCAAGCTCAAAAGGTTGCATGTTTTTCCATCGAATTCATGAAAAGGCAAACTGATGTGTGAAATGTGGAGAGTTTATATACAAGGTCCATGGAAGTTTTATTGTGCTTCATAAGGTACTTATACACTTCCCATTCATCCCACACTTGGAAAGGATATATGATACATTAGTTTAAGCAAATCTCATGACTTGGCATGTTGAGAATAAAAGCATGGATGGCATTGTGCAATATGTAGCAGATTCACGTCAATGAAAATTGATAGATGAAAGGTGGTCAAAGTTTGCACAAAAGACATGTAATGTGTGGTTAGCTAGGCCTTGCAACAGATGGTGTAAACCCCTTCAAAAAGAAGCGATCAACATGGTCAACATGGCTAGTTGTATTATTGAACTATAACATGCCAGCTTGGTTAACAACCAAAAAACATTTCATAATGTTATCAATGACCATCCTTGGCCTTGAATTTATCATTGGTGACAAGATCAATGTCTACTTAAAGCCTTTGGTGGAAGAGTTGAAAAAATTATGGGAAATTGGGGTGCATTTACGAAACGGTGCCACATTTAATGGTGAAGCAAAGTTTAATATTCAAGTTGTCCTACTTTAGACAATTCATGACCTTCCAACATATGGTACAACTATAGGCCTTATCACAAAGGGATATCAAGGATGTGCCATATGTTTAACACACACAATATCTTGTTGATTGAAAAAAATGCACAAGAATGTGTATTCATGCCAACATATGAAGTGGTTACCAATGAATCATGAATTATGATCTGGCTTAGCTATCTTTGGTGGGGTTTGAGAGGATGGACATCCTCCACAAAAGGTGAATGTTACAAGTATTATTACCCATGTTAACACATGATCTTAGTGGATTGCGAATGGTGGGTGGTTTACAAAAGGTGACCCTACAAGGAAAACTGGAGTGAAGTAGTTGTCCATCTTGTTTAAACTAGA
Source organism: Sphagnum contortum (assembly GCA_963920785.1). Lineage (NCBI taxonomy): Eukaryota > Viridiplantae > Streptophyta > Sphagnopsida > Sphagnales > Sphagnaceae > Sphagnum > Sphagnum contortum. The sequence goes on from OY987282.1 coordinate 12,621,889, forward strand.
TTTTTAGAAGGTACAACATGTTAACATGGGCATTTCACTAACGAGTTGTTAGAAAACCATTGTGCTTCCTATATTTAATTACCAGTGGACCATTATGCTTCAAAAAGTTAATCATTAAAGGCTGATAAACATCCTCATAGTTGGTGACTAGAAAATTGCTATGCTTCCAATAGTGGATCATTAAATCAAAACCATTTTTTATCCACTAATAATTACTAGAGGACCTTTATTGTTCCACTATAAAATAATTACTTGTAAATTATGATTCCACTAAGGAATTATTATAAGGTTTGGATGGTTGAATTGAGTAATTCCATAATAGGCATAATCACTAGTCAAATGATGTGGGTTCATGCATGTAATAACTACTTGTTTGAAATACGTTGGATGTAATGCACATGGAGCAAAACATTTTTGATAACTTGGTGAAATATTTGTCTAATGAAAAGGACACTATGGAGATGTGGAAAAACATGGAAGAGGTAGGTGTACAACAATAATGGTTACAACGGAGGCTTAAAGCTACAATGTTTTTCAAACCAGCAAACCCATTTATGTTCACACAAGAAGAAACAAGTCGTTCCTTGATTTCGTGATAGGCATTCATGCTCCAATAGGATACTTAGTTGCACTTAAGAAGCATGTTGATTTGAAAAGGCTGTTTGCCATGAAAAGCCATGATCATCATGTTATGGTATAACAAATATTACCACTTGCAGTGCGTAATCTTTTGGAACTAAGCCTTAGAATGGCAATAATACGATTTCAAAAGAACATTTGGCAAAATATGTGTAAAGGTGTTCAATCTAAATGACCTTTCCAATTTACAAACATATGTGGCCGAATCATTATGCCTTTTAGAAATATGGTTTCCACCTACAATCTTTCATTTGATGACTTATATCATAATTCATTTAGTAAACAAATTAGAGATATGTGGGCGAGTGGGTGTTCGATGGTGCAATTTAGTGGAAAGATACCTAAATGTCTTGAAGAGGTATGTAAGGAATAGGGCTTGGCCATAAGCTTGCATGGTTTTTGGCTATATGTATGATGAGGTGCTAAGGTTATGCACAAAGTACTTTGCATTATATCCACATATTCAACATCGAATGTGGGATCCCAATGAAGTGGAAACGAACAACAATGAAGTTCTTGAAAGGTGGGTGTAGTTCAAGAGATTAAGCATGGTGGAATTACAAGGAATTCATGAACATGACATAACAAACTATATGGCAATTAAAGAACTATACATGTGTGTGTTTCATATGAACATGTTGAAATCATTGTTATGGACCCATTTGCATCGTGATTTGTATGTGCACAATATTAATGTGCATATGTAAGTTTATTGTTTCAAATGAAAATTTTAGGGTTTATGCAAGTCCATGTTTAAAGGCTTCAAGTCCAAGTTTGAAAATTTTAATTCCAAGACAAAACTAGATTGTGGGTGCTTTTTAGTTGGGTACATAGTTTAGTGCAAGCAATTTGTAGATTTTGGAGTATAACATGGGTGGAATATGGAAGGGATGATAGTTCTATCTAGTGATGCTCCAGTGAAAATAATGGTGAAGTGTCCATGTATTATGAAGGGAATGTAGTTAAACCATTGGACACTATGAAATGTGTGTGGTAGGTTGCATTAATTACAAGTCTAGTTGGATATTGGGGTGGAAGTTATGGCAAACCAACCAAGTATTGTAAGTGGTCTAGGCTATATTAAAGTGGTGGAATGGAGTATGTTTTATACATTCCATTATGAAGTGGGCAAGTTAGGTTATTGTCATGACAAGCTTGTAGAAATACTATCATGGAATTATTGTTGTTGTAGGAAGTGTGAATGGTCTAAACGTCAACAAGGGGAATGGTGGTGCATGGTGGTAGAATGGAACGTGACCATTACATTTCATTATCGATGGGCATGGTAATCTGAAATGGTTACAAGTTTGGAATGATATTGAGGTGGAACCAATTGTGGAATGACTATGTGATGTAAGTGGTGTAATCATGGTGACGGGTTTGACAAAGAGGCCATTTACACTATAGGGTGACTCCACCATTGGTTTCACCACAAAATCACTCCAAACTATCATCAACACAACCTATTTTGAAAAGTTTGGAATGATATTATGGAGGAACAAAGGGTAGAATGACCTTGTGCAATGATAGTTTTTTGGAATTTTATGATGTAATGATGTAGTGAAGATAATGCAATCTACGTACATAGTCAAGGGCATTGGCGATGGATAGTGGCATATTGGAATGTAACCATTACATCCCACTACCAAGGGGGCATGGTTAGTTGTGGTGATTACAAGCCTGGAATGGTATTGTTGTAGAACCAATGGTGAAGTTTGAAAGTAATGTAAGTGGTGCAACCCTAGTTAATGGGTTTAAAGTTGTGCATGGAAATAAAATGGAATGTAACAATAGCTTCCACAATCCAATGGTCGTGATGGGTTGTAGTGATTATAAGTCTGTCATGATATTGGGGTGGAACCATTGGTGGAATTTAGGTGTAATGTAAGTATGCAATCCTAGTCAATGGGTTAATTGAGATTGGTGGTAGGGACTAGAATGGAATGTGATTAATATGTTCCAGTATTGTTGCAACCTTAACCTTGGGCTCATGACCAAGGTAAAAGGTTGCAAGGTTGCGGGCCAAGAGGGGAACCCAGGAGTCACATCACATGCTCCCAGGATTTCCTCGCGCAAGAAACCCTAAACCCTAAACCTATCACAAACCTTAAACCCTAAACCCATTTTGACTCCCGACCACTAAAAGTCAAGAATTGACTCGATTTCTTCACGTGTAGGGGCGTGCAACATACCATTGGAAAGCTTTCGACAAGGGCTACAACTTTACTTCAGACCTCATTGCAATCAAAGATCTACACGTGAAGTTATGGGCCCCCAAAGTCATGGGAGTCCTAGCTAAAGGAATTCCCACTTCGGATTTCCAAAACAAAAAGCCATTTGGATGTGGCCCTTGTGGAGAGGTGCACATTATACTATAAGGGGGAAGGTGGTGGCTTCCCCCAAGTCTGGGCCGTGATGAGTTTTGTGAGTCTGAGTTGCCTATGGTTCGTCCTAGCACCAAAAGTGCTCCAACTATGCACTAACCACCTTGTGTTGGTTTTGTGCAGGTTCATGTGAATAATTGAAGCTTGTCAATTCTTCCTAATCCCATTTTGGAGCTCCAACATGCCCCTCTACCCTTCCTAAGCGCTGTGAGCCAAGGAGTGTGCCTCAACTCCTTATTCTTCCGATGTTTTCAGTTTGGATTCACATTTGAGTCCCTTAAGGAGTTGGGAGCGAGTTAATTATCCTATGACCATGGTGGGTGGTAGTGATAACAAATTTGGAATGATATTTGGGTGGAACCAATGGTGGAATTTAAGTGTAATGTAAATCTTGCATCCTTGTCAATGGGCTTAGGTTTGTGGGGGCCAATATAGTAGAGTGCAACCAATACATGTCTTCTCATCTAGTAGTTATGATAAGCAATAATGATTACAAGTATAGAAGCATATTTGGGTGGAATCAATGGTGGAGTTATCATGTAATGTAAGTGGTCTGATTTTCATGAATTGTCATAAGGTTGTAAGGTAGTGCTAGTGGAGTGAAATGTAACCAATACATTTCACGATGAAGTGTGCATGGTTGACTATAATGTTTATAAATTTCAAGTGAAATTCACATGGATCCAATGGCAAATTTATAATGTATTATAAGTGATCTAGGTTTGGGTAAGTGATTATGGTGGTAGAGTTGGAAATATCCTATCCATTCCACTATGAAATCATTATTACAAAACACGTCCCTATTCTAGTGCATTGTAGCAATGACAAGTATGTAGTAATATTTCCATGGTTTTAATGTTGATGATTAGGTAAATGGTCTAGGTGTGGTCAAGGGGATCAAGTAGGACATGGGTGGTGGTAAAATGGAACATGTAACTATTACATTCCATCGTTTAATGGGCATAGTTAGTTATGGTAATTACAAGTCTAAAATGACATTAGTGTGAAACAAGTGGTGCAGTCCAAGTGTAATGTAATTGGTGCAATCATGGTCAAGGGGGTTCAACCCATTGTGGGTGGCAATAGAGTGGAACATGTAGCCAATCCATTCCACTTACAAGTGTGCACAACTAGTTATAATGCTTACATGTCTAGAGGGATATTGGGGTGGAAGGAATGGTGAATTCGCCATGGATTACAAGTGGTTTAAGAAGTGGGGGGAAGTTAAGTTGTATAAAGACAAATTTGTAATAATATTGTGGTGGAACCAATGTTTGAATGTCATGGCAATGATGTTTTGGTGGAATTGAATGGTGCAATGAAGATAATGCATGTGTTGTATGCCTAGTTTGGGATTGGTGGGGTGAGAGGGGGCATTGTGGAATGTTATGTGTAGGCTGAATGTTATTGAAATTGGTGCAATAAATCAAGTTGGAAAATGGGTGCAAAGAATGACAAGAAACATGTTCTAGGCTATAATAAGATCGTATAGAGTTTTGTGCAAGGGCAATGGGTGGGTGTCAAGCTTGAGGGAATATATAATGGCCAAATCACTTGGCAACATATATATTCCCATTTTTTACAATTTGGTTATTGAATATTGTGACCTAATGTAATAATGGTGTGAAAGTTGACCATGATGTGCTACATTTTTCCCGCCCTCCAAACCGTATTGCCAATACATATAAAATCATTGGGCATATGGAAATCATTATTGAATTGATCATGATAACGAAAGGTGCATGGCACATGCGACCTATGATAATGAAGTGGCATGCATATTCAGCCAAGGCAATTGGTGTTTTTCCCGGTATTATAACATTATAATGGTTAGCATGCATTATGTTGAAGTGTTAAAAGAGATAATTGATGTGTCATATGGAAAATTATGACTTGTGGTCATCAGGTGTTCATGGATTCTTATAAACACCCTACATATTTTGTTATATTTGTGGTAGAATCCATTATCCACATACCATTTGTAACTCACTATGGGGCAATGTGACTTATTTCACCAGCACATTACATTAATACTACTAATGTGCCCTATGCCATTGGCCCAAGTGTGAACCCATTAGAAAATAGGGAAACTCAACATGTGAACATTGTTTTGCAATGTATGTATTGAACTTTTGAACAACCAAATATGAAAGGAAATCATGCTTGAATTGAATGGTAAGCCTTGAAGTGTTACCACATCTTCAACTGATTTTTCCTTCCAAAACCTGGTTTTTTGAAATTTATTTGAATTGTCACGGCAAAAGTCATTTTAAACTCAATATCTCCCACATTTTGAATCCAAGTCTTTCCAAATAAATTCCATTAAATCTTGCTCATCAAGATGTTTCCAACCAAAGGCACATTCCAATTCCTCCAAAATTTTCAGCTATGATGTAATTTAATTTTCAGTGAAGAAATCATTCAATATTCAAGAATTTTTGGACTGCAAGTCCAAACACCATGGACCAAATGCACCCCTCCTTGTCGAGAGCTTTCCAAAAACACCAAGAATGTGATTTGAAGCATCCCAGTTCAGTGGATCTCATAAGTACAAACAAATAAAACAAAACAAACAAATTACCTTCCTTCATAAATAGATACTTGTGTTCCACGGGTGTTCCACTAAAATGGAGTTGGCACTTTGTAATTAAATGTAAGTGGAATGTCATAGTTGTTGTAGTGATTAATTACATCACTTTCATTTTCTAGGAGTAACAAATAACTTGTGCATGTACCTTGATCTCCCAATAATTATATTGACCCATGCACATTGCAATGTCGTAGATCTTTTTTTGTCCCATACAAGGTGGGTGGTGGAGATTGGTGAGTAGTTATGCAAAAAGAAGCATGGGTTCAATGGGTGTAGGTTGAAGTTATGGACTTGATGATTGGGATAGACATAGATGGGGTGTTCATGGACATGTAGGTAGCTAGTGTAGTAAGAGATAACACAAGGGACATTAAAAAAGGGGATGAAGTGTTGGTAGCAAAAGTGGATGCCATTGTTGACATTAAGGCATTAAAAATGATGGAGAAGCTCTTAAAAAACTTGACTAAGTTCTTTACTAGGTGACAAAATTGTACAACAAAACATTTTACCCATATAATGCATATGTAGAACTTTTTGATGGGTGACATCAATGCAAGCTTATAGGTGTGAGTAGTTTAGGCTAAGTGGATTGAAGCACATATGCTTTAAGAGATTTTTTTCTAGCATGTACATCTAACATTATTTCGATAATAACATGGACAATGTTTTTCTAGCCTCCATTGTGCACAATGCCTCAATAGAACAATTCTAATTTAATAATTCCACATGGTATTTAAACATGACATGAAGCTAATTACAAAACCTTTCAACAATTTGCAAAAAAATTGCATGTGAAATAAAGTTGCATGGGGAGTGGAGGCCTAATCCACTATGCCTGCCTTCTAAACATGAAAATATGCTAATTATTTTATGATTTGTTTTTTTTTATCATAAAATACAACTTTGCATTAGATGTCATGCACATTACACCCCATTTACATGTAATAAAGGATTATTGAATTTTTAAATTTCTATTCAATAGATTTTTAATTTTTAAAAATTTCAAAATCCACCTGTAGTCGAAATACATGTGACCCATTCCACTAATGAGCAATAACTTAGGATAAATAATTAAAATTTATAATTAAATCACTGCTAGTGGTATTTTTAGACTAATCCATTAAGAGACCACTAGACGTAATGACCAGTAGTTTGGTAGTGATTTTCATTGGGGACATTTTGGTGGAGTTGGATATACTCCATTCAAATGGATTTGAGTGGAAGTGTTATAGTGGAATAGGATGCAATTTGTTGTAGTGTTATCCAATTGCTTATTTTACATTATGCAAATGATAAAATATGGATTTTTCATTCACCATTTTTGAGCCGTCTTAATGTGCTTTCACCCACAATTACACCTATATTTTAAAGATGCAATATCAAGAATCATGTGCATGTATATGATGTAAAATTAATATGGAAAATGTACGATTAATTATCAAAATCAAAATACGTGGTTTTTTCCGATTATATATATTATATCAAAATATTTTAATGCCATGTGACAACTTCATAGTTAAATTAGATTAAATTATTTTTTTGAAAAATTAAATAAATAGCATAAGCTTGACTACATTTTATTTTTGGTTGATAAATTAAAAATTGTTGAATGCATTATGCCAAAAACATGGTTTTTATCATTACATATATGTAATTCTCTATGTGATGTATGATTGCATTATTATGGATGACAAATGTAAACACAATTTTTATTTACCATTAGTTATTGGTAATGAGGGACTTCATAAAATTCAACCAATTAAAAAAAACTATAAAAATGAATAAATTATCTAGATTTGGAAAAATTACAAAATAAAATCATATCCAAGAAATTGTAGAAGAGATATACTCTTCTTGAAATTAATTTCCTTATATAGGTTTGTGACTTATTAATAACTACTAGTTATTTAAAACTAACTATAGTTAATACGTAATTAGTATCTAATTCAAAATAAAAACTAATACAATTTACCTAGTTTTTATTACAAGTTTACCTTAACAAGTATAATGTACCTAACATGCAATTGGTGTAGCTAGTTAACATTTATCAATGTATAAACATTGTACCCAACTAATATTTATATAAAAGTTTAACCCTAGGGTGACACTAAGTGTTAACATTCTAAATTACCTATGTCAAACAAGGATTGGGGGGGGGGCACCCTATTACTCCTAAAGTTTTTAATGTAATTATATTTCAACCATGCTATATTTAGTTATTATTATTTTTTCACTTCAATTTCAATGCCTTATTTTTATTTTAAAAATTAATTTTAGTAAGCTTGGAGCTATAAAGGAATCAAAATTTCTCTTTCAAAGGTGGATCACATGAATTGTGAATTGGGACATGCAAGAGTAGTTGTTTCAATTCCTTTTAATAATCCATTTTGTTATATGCAAGGCCAACAAATTTTGTGGCCAATGTGGTTTCTGTTACAACTTAAGCATATGAGATTTTGGGATTAAACAATAGTAATTGCAAATACACCTTGTAATTTGAAATACTAATATTGGGTGTTTGCAAGTTTTGGTGTACACAATTTTGAACAAAATTGAAACTACAAATAATATCAAAAGTAATAACACAAAAGCTTTCATTCACTTTGAATTTTTCTAGAGATCACATATAAATGAGTTTGGGTTCAAAAATAAAGTAAGTCATGATAACCATGAACATGTACTTGATTCATACTCATAATTTTGTCAAAATTTACACTAATAATTTTAAGGTTTTTAATAAACTTTTATTTGATAATAGTTTGCCATTTTAAAAATAAATTTATTCCATTTTATTTTTGTGAAATGAAAAAAACACACATAGCCCAAGTACATTTTCAATAGAAGAACATTTTACAACCTAAAAAGATCATAATCAACAACATTGTCATAACATAATGTACTTATGAACATTTTAATATAGCTAATATGAACTCCAAAATTTTTAAAACAAATTGGAAGCTTTGATGGAGAAGATTGTCCCTTATGTTAATAACTTTATATATGCAACATTTGATTGAAAAGTTCATGTGAAAACTAATCCTTTTTAGTCCTTCTATTATAATTGCAATGATGTTTCAAGGTTTTACAAATTAAAAAAAACTTTGTTGGACAAGTAAATCATTAATATTTGTACCAATTCCATAACACATTGATAGATGGGGATATAGCCCATCATCTATAATAGATTTTCATCAAAAAATATTTTTTAAAAATTCACCATGATGCATCAAAACCCTATAGATATTGAAAATTGCCACTTTGTGACAATTTTTTGTGTACACCATAGCTTGCAAACAAGTTAGTGGCCACTACAAGTTCAATCTTTATACACTAAAAGTAGAACAAGAAACCGAACCCAACAACAATTCCTATGATCTTGTAATATAACATATTTAACATTTCACATGGTCACAATAAAATAGAAATTGATTATTCCTAACCCATTTTAATGGGCATGGTAGATTATTATGGTGTTTTTAACTTTGCAAATTATGTTGATGATTTTGTGTGAACTAATACAACTATCTCATAGAACTTGTGAAATAATTTATAAAGATATTTGAGTTTGATAATTGATTACTTGGTAAGTTACACAATATACCATATTTAAGTTATGAACAAGAGAAGGAAATAAGGAAAAAAATATGAATCAAAGTACAATTGTCATTTCAGGATAAGGTTGGGCATATTTGATTTCCAAAGGCATAATCAACAATCAAACAATGCTTCCATTGATAATACATGTAAATGATGCATAATTTAACAAACAAATGGAAAACAATACAAGAGTTTTTAAGTTAAAAACTTATAATCTACTAATTAAACCCACTAACAACTAATATTTTCATTTATCATAATTTTAAAAAACATTGTGATTACCGTATACCCTATATTAATTATATCTTGATTTTTTTAAAATAACATTATTATAGAATTAATTAAATTACAAATTTCACCCAACAACTAATATATGGGACTTTATATTTTTATTCACATATTGTGTAAATTCAAAGAAGAATGTCCTCCCTTCACATTTAATAATAATATCCAACTAACATTTATAAATATATAAATGGTATGATTGATGTTAATCAATTAACACCCATCAAATATGACAAATTTAATCAATTAACATTTATGAAAACACTTTTTGGTAAGACAAGTGTTAATAATGGAAGACACAAATTGCACTTAGAGTGCAAACCTCCATAAATCGATTTTAAACAAAAATTTTAAAACAACATTTAGTGTCTCCCTTGTTACAAAACTTGTCATCATTTTATGGGATATTTTACTTACAATCCGCCCAACATCGAGTGAAAAAAAAAAATCATTATTTTTTTCACTCAATGTTGAACAAAATCCGAGTGAAATAGAGACATGTTTTATAAGAATGCTTGATCACGGGGCTTTACCCTATACATATAACTCCCACTTACTGAATGACAAGCAAATATGTCTTTCAACGATGATGAGGGTAAAAGTTCTTAAACCTTGTTCACACATCTCACAAATGAATGATACAGCAGCACGTTCCACAAAAGGGAAACAAATTCCACAACCCAACACACATCACGAAGGGGGCATGTGCCGCTTGCATTGACATTGGGTCATGAAATATTTGTGGATTGGGCACATTTGGAAAACACATGTTCCTTGTGAGCCACATGTTGATTTTATTTTTTTTTAATTTAATGGTTTTTCCATCCAAGTTTGTTGCAACCATTAGGCCCATTGCTTCCTATCCAAGCTCTATCTGTGGCATTGGAAAATGAAAAAAAAATTAAGGTAGGGAAAATGGAATTTTCAAAGGTATAGGACATTAAAAAAATAAAATTGAGATAGCCGCCAAACATGTGACATGAGATGCATCAAATTTGACTAAGGTGGAATATATATATATATATATATATATATCCATCCTTTTTATCTCTTTGATAAACTGATTATGAGGAAAAAACTAATGCTGTTGCAACTTGCAAAAACATGTAGAGCCCACCCTCCACCAAGGACGTAGTGCTTATGTTGAAAGTTTCTTAGCTTATAGCAATTTGAGCTATGGTCTTTTCTTTTGTCCAAAAAATAGTTTTTAATTCTCCTTCATTCGTCTTTTGAGAATCCCTGATTAAGAATTTTTTTTGGAGAATGCAAGGAAAACCTGCAATGAGCAAAGTACAGCATGGAAGCTTATTAGATTGATTTCTTTTTTTCTTTTCTTTTTTTTGGGGAAAAGGAGCTAGATGGTCTCTTCTAACATCTTGGTCCTTGAATCCTTGAACCCCTTGATTTTATTTTCCCCTCCCCACCATTGATTCCAAAGTCATGCATGCACGTTGCAGCAGCCCAAAAAAAGAGGGGGGGGTGGGGAGCAAAGCCAACGCATCATCTATAGAATATCATATCTCACTCAAGTCCACTCACGTTTTTATCACCCAAAACCCATCCAATTGTGCTCACCCTAAGTTGCACAATTTGTAGAACCCTAGAAGATCCCTTCACCTGGTCCACAAATGCACTCCAAACTTTGTTTTGTGAGGTGCAGAATGCTGACACGTGACAATAAATCCAAACTTTTCATGGTATTTTGGGTCCCACTACTTAGCTTGTTTGCCCTTGCGTTTTGATTCTTTTGGACCCAATTGACATGACCCCAACACATTATTACATCATTTGCATATATATATTTTTGAAGGAAGAAAAGTTTCAGACTAAAGCAACAAATCCCATGATTATGGTGCATTCACACTTGATATTAAATCAATGTCAATTGAAAATCTAGGTGGCATCCTAGGTGGCACCCAATTTTAATGTTAAGTGATTGTTACGTTAACATAAAGTCTTCACAATAAGTAAGTTTGTCTCAAATGCCTATTATGGTGCTAAAGAACTCAATACTAGAGTCTCCAACACCAAGTGTGAACGCACCTTTAGATCATTTTATTATATCCTTTGTGTGCATAGATTGTCCAGAGTGAACCGCTCTCAGCACCTGTCAATGCATGATAGATGGTATGGGGATAGAAAACACTGTGTCCTTGTATTCTTGCCCCATAACTAACCATGGTGGTTTACAATATTTCTAACCATATGCATGTATTACCTAGTAACCAACATGTATGTATCCGTATTGGGAAAAAAGGTGTAAATACACATACACCTGCTGTGTAAAAATTAGGTAAATGTAAATGATTTTCACTTACCTTGTCAATTTTTTGGTATTTACTCTTACCCTTCTCATTGTGTAAATTATTTTTTAATTCTTACATGGGTTTGTGTGAATGTTTTGGGCAAGATAAGTGTATAAATTATATACCCTTAGTGATTATACCTATTTACAATTTACATTAATTAATTGTGGGTGCATTCCAAAGCTCAATGTTTTTTTTTTTTGGGGGGAGAGATAGGAACCACCAAGGTGGAAAGTGGAAACTTGATAATGCAATTTTGGTTACATGTTTCCAATGGATGTTGTACCGGTGAGTGGGTCACAGAATCCACATGGGCCATTTGGGAAAAAAAAAATTTTAATTTTAGTGTACTTATTCATCTTTGTAATAGTGTAGTCTTTAAACAAATTTGACATCTGTTTGATGGATAATTAATATATTAATCTTAAGCTTGGCATTGGATTTTTAAATTTACAAAAATTTCAGAATAGACAAAATTATGAGACATCAAATTGTAACAACTATGTTTGTTTAGATTGTGTGTGTTTGAGCCTCCTGCCCCCATATCTAATAAACTTTTATTTTTACTGATTTTTCAGCACCCCAAATATTGTTTTTTCCAAAAATTAGAAAATTAGAAAATGATTTCATGAACGCCAAATCCGTTATGGAATATGGGAATTAGGTGGCAGCTGCCTTCCAAGTTCAACTTGATGGACTGACTAATCACAGAAAAACAGAAATTGTGAAAGCTCCCAAATAGAACTTTCTATTGGAAAATGGAGTGCTTCCCCTGTGCCCCACCCATATAACCCACATAGGTGGAAAGAGGACAACTTCGGGCAAACTATATGGGATAAAATTATTGGAGCTTTTTTAAGAACACATTGGGAACTTAGGGAATCTTTTAAGAGCTTGGTGAAAATCCCTTTATAGGAACACATTAGGAACAAGAATGAAACCAAAACAATTTGCCATTCCCTCCTTGCATCCCTCCCCACCCCACACTTGGCACTTTTGGGTGTCGTTGCATTGCCTGGGTAGACTTTCTATTTTCATACATTTGTTTGTCACCATTTTCGGCCTAGGCTAATGGCCGGGACATAGAGTTGCTTCACCCCTAATAACATCAACACTTAGTCACAGGTTTTTCATTATCAAACTTTGCATGATTACATTTGATAGAGGATTCTGCGATCTTTGACATAATACTGAATCTGAACCCCCCAGATCTTAGAACAAAGAAATATAACTTATCTCTTGCCCTCTTGTTAGTAGTAGCTTGGAAGTAGTTCCTGGAGAGGGGAACATTCCAACAAACTGTTAGGGTACTACACAACCTGGAAGACGCACAAAAGTTTTGGGAGTCACCTTACTCCCGACAATGAGCATTGAGGAGATGTTGCTTTCTCACATAGTCAAAGGTCAGCTTGGTGTATGAGGGTAAATTGGAAAGAATGTGTGCATTTTCTAAGTGAGAAGATGATATTCACAGGGTGTCACCATTGCTGTAAAAATTTTATTAATAAAATGATAAAGTAGTAGGGTAGAGAAGCCCATCACCAAACACGGGCTTGCAACCGAACACTCATATAGTGCTAGGGGTTGCTTGTTATAGAACAATCACAATTGTATGAGCGTTTTGGATTTTGATTATGATGAAACATTCGGATGTGAATAATTGTGTTTAGGAATTTTTGTGTACATGATCAGGATATGATTTTTATGTTGAGTCATTGGCATAAAATTAGTCATGTTTTCACACTTTTTGCTCCATTAAGAGTGTGGAAGAGTTTGGTGATGGGTGGCGAAACAATTAGAAATTTATGAAAAGTTGAATATCAACAAACACAAAAGGGTTTGGTTTTGGGAGTGCCATGGGTTGGTTTCCAAAATCCCATATTTGGGCTAGGAAAAATTAGTTTGATGATAGGCCTTAAGGTGAAGGGTAAAGTGAGGAGAAACATAGAATGGGTTGTTTAAAGTGTTTGGTTTAGGAGATGAATTAAAATGGTCTTATAAAATCCCAAGTTTGGAATGCAAAAACAATGTTTATTGATGGGGTTATATGGAACATTAAACAACACACAATTGACCATGATACTCAAAACCTCGTTATGTTCTAGTGGATTTTGAAATCAACACATTAAAAAAAGGCAACACTTCTAAACTCCCTCCAATTTTGCCTTGGTTGCATTCCCAAGAAAACAATAACAAGTTCACAAGGTTTTAAGCATGTATACAAATAATTTCTTGTCAATTCATTTCCATTCTTTTGCCATGTCAAATTTGCCAAGTAGTATGACTCTAAAGTCATTCATAAAAATCTACAAAGCATACGAGCTAAGTCAAGATTCAAAAGACATTAAAGTAAAGGATCATACATTAGATCTTGAAATAATCAGGTTAAATCATCACATATTAAAGGTCATAACAATCAAGGAAGAAACACAAGAGCTCCCAACACACAAATCTAACCTTACAATAATCAAAGAATAGGCACAACTAAATCAAACAAAAGAACAAGAACCAAATGTATAAGCAAGAATGTTTATAATAGATCAGCTTTACAACCATAAGTTTAAAAAGTTTTGTATTATTGATGGGTACAAAGTCCTATAGTTCCTCAATACTATAATGCATGGAATCACTACAAAGGTCGTTTTCTTTAAGCATAGAGCAAGCATAGACTGCTCTACACACCCATTACTTGCACAAAAATAATAGACCAAAATTTAGATTGGGATGATTTCAAAAGTTTTTATGTTCTTATTACTTCTTCACCAAAACTAAAGGCATATGCAATTGAAACTTACACTGACCTTTCAAAGTTTTTTGCTTCTTGGGACAAATTTAAAAAATTTAAATTCATACCTCTTGTGGGGGCAGAGCGCACACATCCAATTGCTAGAGATTAAGGCTAGGAGGTCTTAATTAAAGCACAATGATGTTAATTATGACATGCAAGAGGCAAAGTGGCTTAGGCCAACATCATGCACAAGACAAATAGAATGTTCCTCCTTTTAGACCAGACCCAAGAAGAAAACAACGTAGAGTTAATAGGTGCATCATAGTCACCATGAGAGGTAAATGGACTAATGAAGCATTGGAAAAAGCCATGGATGTAATTGAAAGTGGGGGAACATCATTGAGGCAAACCAATAGACATTGGAACATATTTTGTATTTCTCTATCATATCATTTAAATTGCAAAACAAGGTCTAGGAAATGTGGGCCATCATGTGTGCTCATAGAAAAAGAAGATGAAGTTGAAATAGCTTGGACTCTGGCTATGCAAAAAGTGGGGTTGTCAATTACCTTGTAACAATTAAAGATGAAAGTTGTAAAAATAATTCAAATTAGAGTTACACCATTCAAGCATGGAGTACCAAGAAGTTTTTAGTGGGTTTGGTTCAAATTTTGACACCCATAACTTAACATTTGGCAAGATAAAGGTTTGGAAATCAATAGAACACAATTTGTTGTCATGTGAAAGCTTCTATAACAACTTACAAAGTTTGTACAACAAGCATAAATATGATGCACATCATATCTAGAACTCAGACGAAATAGGGATACAAGCATGTAAGTAGTCAAGTGTTAAGGTTATGGCCAAACAAGGTTCATAGCAAGTTTACAACATCATAGCAAAACCCAAAAAGTGGTTAACTATCAACTGCACTATCAATGTTGCAAGAATATTTCTCCCAAGCTTCTACATTTTTAGGGGAGAGAAGATGCAAGGTGACTACATAAAACTATGTAAACGAAGATCATGTATGGCCATGCAATCTAAGGCATGGATGATTAGTTTCATGTTCAAGGAATTTTTATCTTTTTTCAAAAGGTCAATATTAGGTGGGATTTCCTTAACTAATAGGCATTTGCTCATGTTAAATGGACATGGATCCCATGTCATACTAAAAGTAATTAAGTAGGCACAAACCTTTGAATTAAAGATGATAACTTTACTTAGTCATACTAGCCATGCATTGTAGCTTTTAGATGTTGTTTGCTTCAAACTATTCAAAACAACTTTTAGAAAAAAGGGAGATGTTGCAATGGTCAGTAATAATTACATTGAATTAGACAAAATAACTTTGGTTCGCTGGGTAGAAAAAGTCCTAGACTAGTCCCTCACCACAAAAAACATTTTGTCAAGGTTTAAAGTAGCAGGGATTTGGCCACTAAGCCCTATAACAATGCATGGGAAAATAAACCCTAATAGTTTGTACATAACTAACTATAACAACAAACAATAGATTAAAGGAAGATGGAGGTTCTACATCCAATCAAGATAATGAAGAGGATGAAGAGGAGGAAAATGATATTTAATGGGGAAAAAAATATGTTGTAGTATAGTTGATCAACATATTCGCAACAATTCCTCTAACATTGTCACAAGCACAAAAAATTACAAGAACAGGAATTAAACCAATGACACAACAAGGAAAACAAATCATAAGAAATGTAAGCCCAAGTTTAATCTAAGACTAGAAACATAAAGTGCAAAATAAAAATATGATATATATTATAAGATGATTAACAGAACTTTATTCTGATAACGTATGAAAACAAAGATTATGATAGGAATGTGTATCCAAAATTGATGTTGAACATACTAAAGGTAATGGGAGGTCTTACCCCTATTTATACCCCATTGGGGACCTAGTTCAAAGAAGCTTCCATATAGGCTTCCATGTGTGCACCTAACTAATAGTCAACTAAAAATCAATTAAAACTTAATTAAGTGTTAATTCAAGTTATACCCCATTGTAGACGTAGTTCAAGGATGGAGACTTCCATGTGTGCACCAACTAAAGAAGCTTCTTGAGAAGCTTTATAACTAATAATGAATTAAGAGTTAACTTAAATTTAACAATGATGCAAACGATGATGTTGGTGCAAACGATGATGCAAGCAATTATGTTGATGTAAACGATGATGTAGGCAACCATGTTGATGCAAACAATGATGCAAATGACAGGTGATGGTGGTGCCCATGACAAACACATGATAACCTAACTATTAGTGTGTTTGAAATCCATCCTAAATATTACGTAAATTTGCCTATAAACTTTACAACCATGAACCAGGAAACTGCAATAGACACAACTAATGTGATTGTGAACATAAATGAGGCTACACCAAAATTGGAAGTGGGTAACAACTTCATCATCACAACTTAACAAGGACTAACAAATGGAATTTTTAAAAAAAAAACACCTACAAGAAAGACACAAGGGAAATAACCGTTAGTTGATTACTTTAAAAATCATGTAATGATATTAGAAAAATACTTGAACAAGCTATGACAAAAAAATGGAAAAAAAGGCAACAAAAATAATAAGAGAAACTCAAAGGAAAGAAAGGCTAGGAAAACAACCTAGAAGAATGGGTAGTTCATTAACTATAATTGAAAGAGCCATTTATTGAAAACTTGAGAAACAACAAATGAAATCAACATGGTTATTTAATGTAATTAAATTTGCAAGTGACAAGTTTCACTAGAAGTTTCAAGTTGGACTTTGAGCTCACCCTCTTGGTTACAAAGGTGTAAATTGAAGATGGTTTATGCATGAATGTAAAGCCTAAACTTGGAGTTTTGAACTTGTAGCTTAAGACTTAATGTGATTTTAATCCACCTACATGGATGAATGTCATTTTTGGCTGGATGACTTTCATTTATGAATTGGATTAAATAAATAAATCATTTAATGAAATTCATCCAGGATTGGAAGATAAATAAATTGAAAATTATTTATATCCATAAATCTTCATTTGTTGTCCAAATATTAATATTTCAAACTTAAATATCATTTAATAGTGATGGATAATGTAATTATAGGGGAAAATATGCTGATGCAACCAAAATAATTTAAAAATCCATAATCATCAACAATGGTAAAGAATTAAAAAAATATTGTTATGGGATGAATGTTTATCCCCCCCCCCGCCTCCCCCCAATTGTCGTCAACAACATTATATATGTATTTTGTGAAAAATTAGGACACCTTGAAAATAAATAATCATTAAAAAAAACCTTATCATCATCTACAATAGTAGGTTTTTTGAAGAAAGCTAATTAAGGTGCTTGAAACTGATTTTTTTTAAATTAAAAAACCCCATTGTCATCAATGACAATAGGCAGTTTAAAAATATCTAAAGTATTTAAAACCTATCATTATCAACAACATTAGATAGATTGACGAAAATTGTGGCACCTTCAAAGAAAAATAAAAAGCAAATCCTCGTTGTTATTTTCAACATTTATAAATAGGTTTGAAGGGAGTTGTGGCACTTTTGGACAAAAAACCAAAAAAAAAAAAAAAACCCCATTGTCATCAATGACATTTGGTCAGCTTGCCTATAGCCAAAAAAACAAAAAAACTTGCATTTTTAGTTTTCAACAATAAATAATGACCATGGGGTGGATGTTAACCTGATAATAGTAATATAGTTTAAACATACTGAAAATATTGGCATTAAAAACCAAAACCATCAAATACGTTTATAATGAAATTTACATTATATCATATAGAATTAAATTGTGTTCCATATAGCTCTAATTAATTAAAACTACGAGGAAAAAAGTTTCATTGATAAGAATTTAATAATAAAATAAAACATTCATTCATAATTTTGATGGAAGTTCTATATGTTAAAAACATGAAAATTAAATTAATGAAGTTGGATGCTTATGTTCATCCCCATGTTTACTTTTACGTTTCCATGTATAACATTCATTTGTGTTAAATTCTTGGGTTTTTACTTGCATATGTATGAGGGAAAAACCATTTTACCATCCCAAGTTCCAATTTTAGGCTTTAGGTTTAAGCTCTAAGCTCATGCAATAGTTTTGCTTCAATCTAAACCTTGATTGCGACGAAAGTTCACAAACATGCCAAGTAGCGAGCTAAGGCTTAGATGCAAATATGAAGGTATGTTACAACATGCTTGCAACCAACTCAACCATTTAGTTCGTAAAAATAGCAAGAGAGGGAAGGGACTAGGTGATCAACAAAATATAAATAGAAAATGAGCTAAGGGGGTGGGTTGAGTTGGGTGGAAGTTTTGCATACATAATACAAAAAGGAAAGTGTTATGCGCATTTAAGAACTCTAAGAGCTTTGGACTGTGGACATAGGAAACAAGGAGGAAGGGGATTGCAACACACATTAGATTAAAAAAAAACACAATGCACATTTAGAATTCTAGGAACTCTAGATTCTAAACACAAGAAACATAGAAAAGGGTGGGGTGAAACATGTAGCGGATGAAAAAAAACATTATGTGCACTTGGAGTTTTGGACTCTACACACAAAAAATAAAGAGGAATGGGGGGGGGGGGGGGGGGATGGGTTTGCAACACATAGTAGACGAAAAAAAAACAATATGTGTGCTTAAAATTGTGGAAGCTTTGGATTTTTGACATAAAAAACATAGAAGAGGGGGGGTGTAGCACGTAAATAGACGAAAAACAATATGTTATGCACGCTTGGAATTTTGGGAGCACTAGATTCTGGACATAAGAAACACAAGACACAAAGTGGAATGGGGGTGGGTGGGGGTGTGAACATTGGTAAACTGAAATGTGCATCATGATGGAGAGTGGGTACAAACTAATAATATGAATTAATAATCAAGAAGTGCAATGGAGTGGGGGCACAAACCAAGAATAGGAACCAAAAACCAATAGGTGTGAAGCACGATGGAACATGTGCACAAACTAAAAACATGAACCAAAACTAGGAAGCATGAAACACAATGGAGCATGGGCATAGACCAAAAATAGGAACCGAAAACCAAGAAGTGCAAAAACTAGGAAACACGAAATGCAATGGAACGAAAGCACATGTAGACCAATAATAGGAATTCAAAATTAGAAAGTGCAAAAACTAAGAAGCGCGAAACATGATGGAATAAGGGCACATTGTTAAGGGGGTAGGATGAGTATGTGATTTTGGATGAACAAGGCAGTTAAGATAGGGACTAATCAGGGAACTTTGTTAGTCTGAATTTTGAATTCTTGTTGTTTTGATCATGATGATGCGACTTGGGATAGTTCAAAAAGTTAGAGTTTTGGAGAACAATAGAGGGAGGAGGAGACATAGAGTTTAGAGAAGAGTAGGAAGAGTTGTAGATACTTATAGTAGAAAACCACAAACTCTATTTGAAATAGTAGAGATTTTAAGTGTTTATTTGGATTTTTTTTATAAAAAAAAATGGAACTATGCTATAATTTGGATTGATGTTTTCAATAATACAAAGAAGCACATACTTCTACAGTGAATTCTATGTTCATTTTTTATGTGAATTTTTTATACTATCATATCATGATGATTTGAATCATAATATTGTTTTTTGAGTTTTTTTTTAATGTATTTTAAAGTGCAGATTCTGGTTATATGTAATAACCATGAATTTAATGTTTTAATGAATGGTAGTGTAAATTTAAGACTTAAGACATGAATAGTGAACATATATGCATGTGAAATGCAAATTTGTTGTTACATACTATGAAATATTTTATAGGAATTTGCCATTTGGCAACCATCTTGTGTTCTTTTTTTTAGTGGTGGGAAGTTTTTCTACAAATGTTTTTGTATACAATAGATGAATGTGTTCAGACGAATAATGTTGTTTTTTTTTCAATTCATAATTTTAAGGGGTATGTTGGAAAGTATTAGAGGTTTACATGGTTAACACCATAAGGACTATAAAGCAATCTACAGACTCTAAAGATGAAGAATTGTGAAATAAGATGAATCGGATGGTGACCCAAAGTTTATAGTGACAATTGGACTTGGAGGCAAATCAACAAGTTATTGAAAGTTGGACAAAATATAATTTTGAAAATGGAAAGGACTATGCACGGCTTATAGAAACCCCTTATCAAAATCTAATGTTAAATGGATGAGTTTTGAAAATAGAAAAAAAGTTTGCGAAACACAAGTTGTTTTTACCATAAGAAGTGGTACGACAAGACATATGGACTCGGGGTTTTCAAAGAAGGCATAGTTCCAGATGACAATCTCCACGAGAAAAGATGCAATCAACTACTTATCCAAATGTGTAGATGTAGTATTTTTTTAACTACAATCTATGGTTTAGAGTTCTAAAGATCAAGACAAAGCAAGGATTTCTGTAGTTCTTGATCAACCATTGGAAATCTCAAGTCCAAAGTCAGTGACTAGCCGAATGAAGGATATTATAAGTGGTATACAACCTAAATTTATGTATCAATCTGCCTTTCCAAATAACTATGAAGCAGTGGAACACTGGAAGGTGGATGAAAACCCCAATGTTGATGTGTTTGAAGAGATTAAAGAAAATTACCCATGATCATTTGAGTGTGTAAAGGCATGGGTGAAGTACCATAATCATACTCCATTAAGGGAATCTAGAATCGGATCAAACAAGGTACACAATCGAAACACGAGATCATGAATATGTGGATTTGGAGATGATCAGGTTACTTTCAAGGGTTTATGCATTATGTGAGGAAAAATGACATGTAATCATGGATTATCCATTTGTGCCTTTTCACATTAGAGCATGTATTGCTAGGCATGTGGAGTTACAGAATGTGGTAGGAACATTAATGGATCAACCATAAGAACAAAAATCAAGAATTCATGTAGTCCATAACAAATTTAGAAGCATGGAGTTGGGAAGTTAATTGGGACCACAAAGTTGACAAATTCATCCATCTATTCAGATTAGGAATTGAGAACCTAAGGGATATTCACATCCACATATTGCACCACAAGGATACCAATTGGTAACCATAGACTGGAACATCATTGATCTCACATCAACATAGCTCCATTAATAGTGTTAGAAGCAATAGTTGTTGAAACTTATAAACAACATGTTAGAGTAGGAGTTATCTAGTCACTTGATGGATGTATAACAACCATGGAGTGGAAAGGGTTGTTGGGCCCAACATAAATGTTGTTAGAAGGGGAGTATTAATTGGATTTGCAACAAAATTGGGTAGCAGATCAAGTGGAGTTTTGGTAGTAAGGAATTTGGGTTGAAGTTTGACACTACCAACAGCTATTACTAAAATTATTGGCACACCTCAAATGGTGTTTACTAATCTAATAATGACTATTCATGCGAACAGAACTGCAAATAAAACATTGATTAATTCAATGGATGTTGGAGGGTATAGAATTGCAAATGTCATGAATCTAAAAAGAGGATACCGAGAACCATCTACTATAACTACACCAATTTTTTATCACAAAAATTGCCATTATGTTAAGGCAAACAAGGTAACTCTTAAGTATCTTGATTTAAAAAAAGATGTTGATCCAAGTGTTGATGTTAGAGTGTAACAAAAACAAATGCAGAGACTTTTGAAGAATATATCATTAATGCAGTTAGCTATACATTAAAAGATATGACATCAGATTGGTGCCATAATTACATGTCAAAATTTCCTAACTTTGTTTTTTTGGAACTTACACAAGCATTTTGCAAATGTCATTGAAAGATTCAAAATGAAGAACAAATATACATGGAGCTAACAAACATGAAGCATGAAGACATTGAGAGGGTGGAAGTTTATTATGAACGGATTTAGAAGGTGGTTCATGGTTTATAAGCACTAACCATAAACAATTTTTTAACTATTGTGTTTAGAGCGGGTTTGCAATCATACTTTAGAATTGTGACTATAAGGATGAAGCGGTCAACATTACAACAACATAAAAAGGCGACAATGTTGTGTGAAGAAGGTATGACTATTGTAGAAGTAAGGAATGCACTGTTAGTACCACGAAATACCAAGCATGCAACATTAGCAAAAACACAAAGTAATACAAAGAAGACTAACAAACATTACACAAATTGTGGGATGACAAATCACAATGTGGAGACATGCAGAAAAAAAAAAACAAACCACGATGGCAACCATAGAGGCAGCACAACCAAGTCAAAAAACATAGAAGAAATTTTCATATGCATGTCACATTTGTGGTTTGAATGGTCATAAAATGATTGATTATCCAAAGTTTGTTGAGATGCACAATATGTTTCATGGGAAATCTATGACAATGGCAGAAGTTCAACTTATATTGAAACAAATACTCATTGCGGATGTGAATGTAGTGGATGTTAATGTTACCACAAGAAGTAAAGTAATTGAAGAACATGTGTTCAAGGATAAAGAGCCAAGAAAAGCAAATAATGTTGTTGATTGAGGAGAAAAAAAACGGTTGAAGCAATCTATGGTAGAGACAATTCAACAAATTTATAAAACACAAACTTAGATAGAAGGGCCATCCATATCCATGGAAGGATGGAACACAACCTGGGCGAGTATACCAAATATTATTCTTGCAAACACACAAAACTCTTGGGTAGTAGTGAATTCATAAGGGAAACTGATCATAGTAGAAGATATTTTTTTGGACATTGGTAAGTAGATGCTAGAAACAAGTTATATTTTGAACTTAGGACAATTGCTTAAAATAGCTCTTAAGCTAAAAATATATCTTTGGCCGAAGTTGAAATTAGAGAAAACTCATAATGTAAATAAAACAACCATAGATAAACAAGTTGGTTATTCAGTGCCAAAAGCAAGGACATCTATTGTAGCAATAGATCATCATATGGTAGTTATCCTAGATTGGGAAGAATACAATAGAGGATGTGTTGTTGGATGGAGGTTTTGGAGTTTATATTATCATAAAATAGTTGAGATTGAGGTTGGGGCTTCCAAAGCTTAAACATGCACCATATAATCTAAGTTTGGCAAATCAAACAATCACAAAATCAATGGGGTTGATAAGAGATTTGAAAATATATGTTCATGGCATTCATTACATAACTACATTTATTGTACTTCAGAATAGTGTGGTAGATTCTAGTTATTTTATGTTGTTGGGGAGACCATGGTTGAGGGATGCTAAAGTGGCACATGATTGGGGAAGTAACATTGTTACCATATTAGGGAATGGGACAGTCAGAACAATTATAGTTACCAAATATTTGGGAGGTGGAGTAAAAATACTAGAAGATTTATTGTGCTATGATTATCAAAATGGCATCATAGATGAAGCAGAAGATATCATCTTTGCTATAGAGCTAGAATTTTTTTCCATAGGAATCATTAGTTTACCTGAAGCAATTCAATCTATGAAAACCATAGATGTGGGGATCATGGATATAGATGTGAAAACTAGTATTTCAAAACAAGGATTTGAAGTACATAGCACAAAGAAAAAGATACCTAGCAATACATATGAACCAAAAGTAGCTTTGGAGGATAAGGTGTATCCAAAGATGTATTACAAACATCAACCATGGAGTGTTGTAGGGATGAAACTCCAACAAAAATCAAAACACATGGATTAAAGATAGATGGATGGATATTAATTAAAGATCAATAATTAATGAAGCTCAATCTGGGAATTGATGTAAAACCACAAATGGTGAAACCTAATGCACAGTTGGAAACATGCAAGGTGTTGGAAGTGGAGTAGTTGTTGAAGGAATTCAAAGATGTTTTTGCATGGACATACAAAAGGGATTCCATTAAAGATAACACAACATAAAATTCAGTTGGACACTATTATACCACCGGCACATTAAACTAGGTACATATTAAATCCAAATTATGCTACATTAGTGAACAAAATATAGATAAGTCATTAGTAGTTGGATTCATTAAATCTATAGAAGAATCTACATGGTTGTCATCGACAGTAGTAGTACCCAAGAAAAATTGGAAAGCTAAGAATTTATATAGGTTTTAAAAAACTAAATGTAGCCACAAAGAAAGATCCATACCCATTACCTTTCACAAATGAAGTGTTGAACATATTAGCAGGGTATGAGGCATATTATTTTTTAGCTGGATATTTAGGTTATCCTTAAATATATATAGTTTTAGAGGACAAATACAAGATTGCATTTGATACGAATTAAGGGGCTTTTATATGGAAGGTGACACCATTTGGAGTTAAAAATGGACCTCCAACATATCATGGAGTCATGACCAAAACATTCAAAGAGTATTTGGATATTTTTATGAAGGTATTTCTAGATGATTTTACAATGTGTAGTGACATGGAGAATCATGTATAGAAGTTCAGACTATGTTTTCAAAAGTGCAAAGAATGTGGCATTAATTTAAATCTAAACAAATGTGCATTTATGGTATTTTTAAGGATGATTTTAGGTTTTATTGTTTTCAAAGAAGGGAAACTACTAGATCCAAAGAAAATACAAGCTATAGTAAACATGCCACCACCTAAGAATCCCCAACATATTCAAGTATTCAATGGGATGGCATAGTTTTACAAATGTTTTATTAAAAACTTTGTTGCTATTCTTGCACCTATCACTAAGCTGACCAAAAATACAAAGACTCTTCTTTGGACAGAAGAATGTTAAAAGGCTTGGGAATTGATTAAACAAAAGTATATTGAAGCACTGATATTGATATCTCCAAACTGGCAAGTGGAATTTCATGCTCATACAGATGTGTCCTTGTTAGCTGTGGGGGTTATGTTGTTTCAAAACGTACTAAGGAAGAGTGATCAACCAATAGTGTATGCTTTTAGGCTTCTAAATACAATAAAACAAAATTATAACACAACACAGAAAGAAGCTTTAGCAATGGTTTCTTTTTGGCACAAGTTTAGACATTATATGTTGGGCAATAAGTTTATCTTTTATGTAAATCATATGGCATTGGTCTATTTGGTTAATAAACCACATGTTTTAGGGATAATAACTAGATGGTCGTTATTGTTCTTCAAATATGGTTTCATAATAATATATAAGCCAAGTAGAACTCATGTAGTTACAGATGCATTGTCAAATATTATAGAACCCATTGGTGTGCCTTATCAAACCATAAATGCGATTTGTTTTTATATGGGGTTGAATGATGTAAATGAAAATTTGAAAACATGATAGATTGAAAGCATGTTATTGGTGCAATAGAAGTAGAGATTGGTCAAGAGAGTATAGCCTTTTACACTGAAGAATGGTGAATTATATAAAATGGGCCAAGATAATAGATTATGACGATGTTTGACAACAATAGAAGCACATATGGTGATGAAAAATATGCATGAAAGACCTTTAGGAAGGCATTTTGCAACAAAAATAATATAGAGGAAGATATTGGATGTTGGATATTGGTGGCCAACTATGTATAGGGATGTGCATGATTGTTGTAGATCTTGTGATGTATGTCAAAGAACAAGAGGATTGGCAACTCAAAGTCCTGCAAAGCTTGTCACAAGTCTTCTAGGGGAATCATTTATGAAATGGGGATTTGATTTTGTGGGGCCAATTAAGCCAGTAGGAAGATATATAAGGAACAAATATATTTTTGTTGCTACAAATTATGCTACTAAGTGCGTGGAAGTAAGAGCATTGAAAACTAATACAACAATAATCACAACAAAGTTTTTGCATAAATGCATATTAATTAGGGTTGGATGTCCTTTGATTATACCCACAAATCAAGGAGTTCACATGATTAATGATGCCATCAAGTACTTGACAAACCATTTTCTAATGAAACATGTGAATTCTACAACTTATTATCTTCAGGGGAATGGGCTAGTTGAATATATTAACAAGGTACTTGGGACACTTTGCCCAAATTAGTTAATGAAAATAAAATAGATTGGGATGAACATTTGTTTACAATGTTATTTTCATATAGAATTGTATACAAAATAGCAACATGGTATACACCATATCAATTAATGTATGGATTACATCCATTAATGCCCATAAAGTACATCGTTCCAATTGCTAGTGGAAATGAAAGAGATAGTATTCCAGCGAAAGTTTTCATTGGCAAAATTAAAAAGCTCGAGAAGTTACAGGAAGCTAGAATGTAGGTTGCAAAAACTATAAGAATTTAATTGTGGAATAAAGCTATGGAGTCAACAAAAGAATCTAGAAAAACAGTTTAGTTTTGGTGATTATGTTATGTGGTTTCCAAAGAACAATAACTCACACCTAAAGAAGTTTACTAAGAAATGGTTTGGATCATACATAATGCAATATGTGTTGCCAAATAACATTATGTTATTGGTGACCATTGAAAAGTTTGAAACTAGCCCTGTGTTGGTCAATGTGAATAAGCTCAAACCTTATAAATACATGGAATTTGAAGTTTTAAAAAAAGAACAACATATGCTAGTATATTGGGAATAGAATGGAGGTGGAATTTAGGAGGTGAATTTTTACACAAAGGAGGATGATGAAGGATGTGAAATATAAAAACCATAGATGAAAAATGTTAGAAATAAAGAACATATCACAAATCTAATGGTGAACATAGTCTTTATTTTGCAAAGATCTAAAGATGATATGTTAGGTGTATCGACTGAATCAACAATAATATTCACTCGATCATTAAAAGTATTCACACAATCATTAGAATTATGGGCATAGTCATGAAATAAATTGGTATAGTGATTAAATGTGTTATCGTATTCAACAAATAAATGGGCACAGTCAACAAAAGGTGTATAGGGCGACTGAAATGGAGTTAGTATAAATAATGGAGGGGGATTATGGATGTGGAATAATCGGAAGATGAAATTTTTGACATTCATTCATAATGATGATGTTATGTGTTTCCATGTGGTTGTACAAGGGACACATAAACCTGTAGTGATGGGCCTTATTAATTTCAAGGATCATGCGTTAATTAAAAGACAGCAAGTAGATGAAAAAATGAATGTGATGGGCAAGATGTTAAAGGACGAAAAAAACGAGGTAACTGTCGAAAGTAGTTTGCATTTGTTGCTGAACGTTATGCAAGTTTTTGAAGTTTTGTACTTCAGAGCAGTATGAGTGTAGAGGATGTAATTGAAAAACTATAACAAATAGTAAGGGAAAAGGAAGCACAAAATAGTGAACATAGACGAAGGCAGGAGGAGGAAACGGAATTGTTGAGAAGAACAAAAGTAGAAGAGGAATTAATAAAAGCAAAAAGAGGAGTGTTGAATATTTAGTCGTTGGCTATAAGGTCACCACTACATTCATCATCATCTTTAGAATGTGTAGAAAGGAAGGTTTATAATGAAATGATATAGTTTATGCAAATAAAAATTCAAGATATAGATATAATTAAAATATCTGTAGTTGACTTTTTGCACAGAAGTAGACGACATCAACGTGCAAGAGAAAAGACAAGACCAGGAGCTACATCAATAGATCCAGTGTGCATTAAAGAACCAGAGGAAGACAAAGCTGAGGAACAACATTTTGTGGAGGCATAGATAGTGCAGAAGGATGTAAGGGAGAAAAATGTTGTCACAAAGGAAGAATAATTATCCACAGAAGTGCAGTTGAAAGTATAGCAAGCCACAAAGGTGCATACAATGGCACAAGCATAACGAAGGGCAATGGAGATGGAGTAGTGTGAAGTGGAAGCGATAGTGAAGAAAAAATGCGCAATCTTGGGCATAGCTACACTTATGGAAAAATGTATTAAAATTGTAGACCCTGAACGATTCATGTGGACATAAATGAAATAAAACTATGACAAAGATGTAGAGCGGATGGAAAATTGGAAGGATATTGATGAAGGAGAAGATTGGGCTTCTAAAGTAGGGCTTGTTCCTTTGTTTTTGATGGGGCGGGAAGCACCGATCCTTGATGTAATGTTGGAATCTCTAAACACATTTTTGATTAAAAGCGCAGATATCTATTTTGGGCATAAAGATAAGGTGTATGTAATTAATAAACAATTGATTGTAGATGTTTTTGGAGTGTGTGCGGGAGGGTATCTAAAAGAATCGAAAGGACAAGTTAGGAAGCCATTAGTAATTCAGACATTACAGAGTTGTAGACTTGCACCTACAATTTTTTCTGCAAATCAATGAAATGCAAAGAGTCTAGGTCTACAATACTTTGTGAGATATCCTACCATTATATCTGTCATTTATTAGAGGGAGAAGGTACAATATTTTAACAACAAAAATGTTATTACATTGATGAGAGCAAAGAAGGGGTAGAAGGTAGATTGGGCACAAATTATATTCAATAGTCTATGTAGTGAACTTGATAGGTGGTATAAGTATGTTAAAGAGAATAAGGGTGAATAAGAAATATATTTATTAATCTGCATTGGTATTAGAAAATATTAGTATTTGTTTGTGCATCAAAAAAACAATCCGTAGAAACCACTAGCCAAGGTTAAAAGAACTAAGGAAGAGATGTAAACAACATTGGAGAATAGAAAGAAAGTTGCAGCATATTCTCCAAGACGTGCTTTCAAGAAGAAAAATAGAGTTGAAGAAGGAAGAGCCTCAGGCTCAGGAATGAAAAAGGAACATGAGAACATAGATTTGAGGGCACAAAAAATGATGAAAGGTAGAATGGAACCATCTGTAGTGCCAACAATGGAAAGGGCAGTGCCAACAATGGTACATGTAATTAGATAAACTACATCAATACCATAAATGACATCTCCATAGGAGAGACAACCAAAGGAGCAGAGGTAGGAAATAACACAAATGACATCACCATAGGAAGGACAACTAAGGGAACAAAACTAGGGAGTTCATAAGGAACATGACATAAGGTTTCCAGAGGGTGAGGAACATCTACACTTTGAAGGGGATGTATGTGAAGATAGGATGGAAACCACTACAAGTCTGAAACATTTTCAATGTTTACAACAACATATACAAGAAGGTCTACATGCTATTGAACTATAGACGGAAAGAGTGGCACCACAACCTACTTTTGAAGAGTTGAGACCAACAAAACTATAGGTACCACCTAGTAGGTCAAAATCTACAAAGGGATTCCCATTTGAATTTGAACTAGGGAAAAAAATGGTATAAGAGCTGGGATCATTTGCAGAAGGATTTAAAGATCTTACGACATAGATAAGTACACCATAGTCTATGGAGGAGTTAAATGCAAAAGTAATGAAAGCAAATAAGATAATTAAGTTATTTTAGACCATGGCAATTGTGCGTTTGAATATGGGGAATTTGACTTTAGAGGTAAATGTTCTAAAAAACAGATTGGCTATGGGGGAAAAGGAGAAGTGTTACAAGAGGGATTGGATAAAGAGAAAAATTTCCAGAAGGGGTATAAACATAATGTGGAAATCTGGAGGAAGAATAGGGCAAAGGCTGAACATAAAAATAAAGTGTTCATTAAGAAAATGTAGGATGAGAATGAGGATAGAATAGCAAAGCTGAAATTGTAGTATGAAAAACTATAGAATTTAAGGCAGAAGGCTAACATCTAAGACACCATAGAGAGGAAGTGGCAATGTTTCTTCATAAGAAACAATAGGAGGCTTTTGGATAGTCCGTGAAAAAATTACCTAAAGAAAAGAAGGAGAAGGATAATGTTTTGAAAATTTTGGAATCGATAAATCTGAAGAATGTATCTTTGTTGCAATTTGAAGGGTTTAGAAGAAAGACATCATAGGCAAAAAGAGAGAAGTTAATGGAGGACAATAAGGAGTATCAGAGAACTCTACAACACTTCCAAGCATGGTTGGAGAGGGCACATGAATAGAGGAAGAGTTTGGATAGCTAGTATCAAGAAAAGACTATAGGATTATGAACAAATGTTGCAAATTATACCCTGATGAGGACCAAAAACAAAATGAAGGATTTTGAAGCAAAACTTGAGGAATGGTGGGAGGTTGTAAAGGAATATTTTACAAAGGAATTGGAGAAAAATCTAATTCAACATAGAGATGATGAAAGAATTTTGAAGTACAAGTTGGAGGTCTATCAAAAGAATTTTCCAAATTTCATTTGTGGTAGTCAAACAAGTACAAAGGTATCAAGCCAAGATGAAGAGATAGAAGTAAGGCCTACTGGAACATTTCAAGAGGAGGAAGTATAGATTAAAAAATCACATGACCTTAGAAATGCAGCACCCAAGAGGAGGAGGTACAACCAAAGATACCACAAGACCTTAGAGGAAGGGGTCATGAAGAAAAAGAACCAAAAGGAATTTAGGAACAAGAAAAGGTGGAGGTTATTCCAACATAAAAAAAAGAGATATCCAAGATACAACATCTACAATATAACCACAAATTAAATTAAGGGGGGAGGGAGGAGATAGGAATTGTAGGGCAAAACATAAATATAGAACCATTGGTTTTTGTGTAGATTGGGACCTAGTAATGACATTCTTCATTTTGCACATTAAAATTCTTTAAAATTCTTCAGTTAGCACCTTGTCAAAACATTTTTTGGCGCGAATTTTAACAAATTTTCGTGCTTCTTTGGGCTTCCATAACATTCCCGCACCAAGAATGTCATAACTATGGATTGGGATTACAAAACTGTAGTAGGGGAAACAAATGTTTGAAATGATATATTATACTCTCATTTCATTTTTGTCATTTTACAAGGATTTCATGGACAGATTCCAAAGTATAGAGGGGGTAATGTTAAAGGGGTAGGATGAGTATGTGATTTTGGATGAACAAGCTAATTAAAATAGGAGTTGATTAGGGAACTTTGTTAATTCGAATTTTGAATTCTTGTTGTTTTGATCATGATGATGTGACTTGGGATAGTTCAAAAGGTTAAAGTTTTGGAGGACAAGAGAGGGAGGAAAAAACATAGAGTTTAAAGAAGAGTAGGAGGAGTTATAAATACTTGCAATAGAAAACCACAGACTTTGTTTGAGATAACAGAAATTTTGAGTGTTTTTTTGGATTTAAAAAAAAATAGAACATGGAACTATGCTATAATTTTGATTGATTTTTTTAGTAATATAGAAAAACACATACTTCTATAGTGAATTTTATGTTCATCTTTTGTGTGAATTTTTTATACTATCATATCATGATGAAATGAATTATAATTATTTTTTTGGAGTTTTTTTTATGTAATATCAAGTGCAAATTATGGTTATATCTAATAACCATGAATTTGATGTTTTAATGAATGGTAGTGTTAAGCTTGTTGAGACTTAAGACAAAAATAATGAACATATGCATGTGAAATGCAAATATATTGTTACAGTAGCGTGAATATTTTATAGGAATTTAAATTTCACTTATACCACACATGTAGACCAATAATAGGAATTGAAAACTAGGATGCATGAAGTGCAATGGAGCGTGGGCATAAAGTAAGAACATCAACAAAAAAACCACAATGTGCGAAACATTATAGAATGTGGGCAAATACTAAGAACAAGAACCAATAACCACAAAGTGCATTCCAAAATCACAAGTCCACCACCAACACCTAACACTTGCACAAGTAAAAAACATTCAAGTTAGAATGTTTCTTAAGAAATTCAAAAACTTGAAACTATAGCCCACCTATACATCAAGGGGTTTTACTATCCTATACACCAGGAGCTTGACTATAATAAACACTTGGAAAGTAGTGTGTAGAGCTACAAAAAGACAAGTTACGAAAAGACGAGTGTGGAACAAACACCAAACTTCACAACTAACTCCTGGCCAAGTAGTAAGAGAGAAATGGGAGAAAGAGAGAATAAACTTTGGGGGTTTAGGGTTTAAGGAAGCTAGTGGCATGTTTAGGGTTAATGGCCGCCTTGTTTCATATTACCATAGATTTTAGGGCCCATGTATATTTTTGCATCTTGTCCATTGGATGAAAATGAATGTTTTTTTTTTCAAATAGACCTTTTTGAGATTGGTCTATCAATATTGTATTGATAGAATGGATGCTGGACATGTGTAAGGACTTTGTGTTTGTTGATAGGGAAAACATTGCTTGCAAACCAAGGTAGGGGATGATTGGTCATGATGGTTTTTTTTTTGCAATGTCATCCTCGACTTTGGAAGGCCATATCTTGACCATCTCTTGACCAAATCACACGCAAGGGTGACATATGCGCCCATTAAACGCCTACAACTCATCTTTAGACCCTAAACCCAATTGATTCCAAATGTGATTTGAACGCTTAAGTGTTGTATGACTGGCCTCTCTACCCTAGATAGTAGATACCCGATTCTCATCCTAAACATTGAACAATCTCCATCTCATGAGTGGGTGTCAAACATTTTCTTATGTCTTTGAAATCATAGCTTATTATGATCAACCTTAATTTGAAAGGAGCCAATGAGAGGGGATCATCCTCCATTTAATTTTGATGTCCTTTTTACACATCAACCAGCTTATTTTGTTGCTGATGTCAAAAGAGTGTGATGAGGCACTCCAGGAGATCAGTGCTGATTTTTAAAATGATCTCCTTGAGATAGTTTTTTTTTGGATCAGCACTAATCTGATTAGCAAGGGATTTGGGCCAACCATATCTATGCCTAACAATCAGTGCTTATTTCGCCTTACGCTATTAGCGCACATCTTTGTTGAGATAAGCAAAGGTTTTGACACCCACTATTACACTGTCAAACTACCTCACTTGCCCTCATTACAAGGCCCTTCCTTTCTTGGTTGCACCCATGTACTTGCAATGTGCAATACTACAGATGCATATATGCTGATGCCTGCTAATGTCTTGAATTTGAAGCCTCTTGTTCTTACATCCATTCCCTCTGACCAAGGGCCTCTTGCTATTTGTCCAAAGACAGCCCTCCACGTGTGAAGCCATTTAGAGAGCTATTTGGTGTCAGAGGAAGTGGGCCCTCTTTGAGAGTGAAATGGGTCAAAAGCCTTGATATGGATTGCCACTTTGCTTGTTCCAAAATTGAGTGGACCACATTACAAATCAATCGCATTCATGCCTGATTTTGTTGAGTCATCCAATTTGTGTCAAAATTTGACTTTGTCATAGTTGAGTTCTGTAGAATTTATAACAAAACTTAGTGGCTATTTCAGGGCCCTGTTTCAGCTACCGAGACTCTCTTTAGACTCACACGAGTACTATTGAAGTGACAACCTTTTTACTTCAGATTATTTTGATGACAGATATTGAGATTGGGGGTAGGTAGTGTTTTGCCCCCATCCCCCCACCCTCGATTTTGTAGTGTAGCAACGGTGGCGATCCTCCCCAGACAGATTTCCAATTAGGTGCTTGCCAAAAAATTGAGTCAGCGTGGCCTTTTGGCGATTTTTCGAAAAAGAAAAAAAAAGTCTGATTAGAGGCTGCCGAATCCCATTTCTTTCAAACATTTGAAGTTGGATTACTGGGTGTCAATATTTTTGCCAAAGATGGGTTGAAAAAGTTTTTGGGCCAAAATGGGCGTCATTGCAAAAGATGGGCCTTCCCAGTAATGTGACCAATCAGGTGAGCTACAACAAAACACTTGTTTGCTGATGCCACACTCACACCACAAGTTCACAAGTTGGAATTGATCTCTAGCGGCTCCACCACGACCGGCCTATCCGGCACTTCCTAGGGTTAAGAATTGCCAGTCATGCAGCACACTCAACTTCACCTCTGAGAACCAAAAATCAGGATTCTTATTATCGTTTGTTCTTTTTGCTTTAATCTCTTTTCTTTTATTCTGTCCCCACCTCTCCCCAAGCAGCCTTTTTTGAACTGGCGAAATTTCGCCAAAAAGGAAATTAAAATTTAAATATTCGAAAAAGAGTGATTTTTGAAGTTTTTCATTCAACAGAAGTGGGAAAAGTTATAGTAAAAATCGTCAGATTCATATATTTGGTGTTCATTGTGTAGCCAAACTTACCAAAGGATGATTAATTAATTTCATTTTATTTCTGGCTTATAGCCACATTTGGCTAAATCTTCCAAGGGATGATTGCCACTTTTTCTACATCTTTCAATGCATGGTCACCACTTTGGCTACAAAAAGAATTCCTAAATACAACACCCCCCCCCCGGTTGCCCTTTAGTGTGTGGGGATTGAGGAATTGCCAACGAAGTCCCTTACATCGTTCCGTAGATAAACGAACAAGTGATGGACCAATGAGAACATCGCTGACGCACCAGTAAAATACTGAAGTCTTTGTTCACTAAAGGACAACTGCCAATTGGGTAGTCGGTAATAGGTGCATGTGCTCTTCCCTCATAGGGCGCCAAAATGGTCGGTCGAGGATGCACCGATTATCTTCACCCACAATCGCACCAAAAAATCCGCCCCTCTCACCCACCACCCCTCTCCCGCACTGCTGCGCATAAGTAGACCGCATCTCCTTCACAAAAAATTGCGAGCCTGTTTTTTCGCACTTTTGCTTGCACTCTCTTGCTCTGTAAGCGACTGACTTCTTGCTCTCTTCGCTCCTCTCGGTGCAAGTTTCTCGTCTTGTGGCGCACTGCTAAGCTTCCCCTCGCTGTTCAATTGCTTGAACACCGAGTTGCTGCGAATAACTTTCAGTGAATTTGTTGTGAACCGGGCCTTTGTTGTTGCTTACATGCTTTTGGTTCTGATTCTCCAACGGTTTTGCCATCATCGACCACGCAAGTGAAAAAGTTGACAGAAAGTTCAAACCGTCTCCCGTTTTGCTGCCCCAAACCCCGCCCCCTCCCCTTCCCCCCCCCGCCTTTTTCCCCCTCCTCCCCCGCTTTCCCTCTATTCTTGTGACGGACTTGCGACTCATTCGAATAGCGAATCGGACTTCCTCTTCGGTAAGTCGAAGACCCGTTGATGATTACTTCGTGGAAGCCCTTGCACAGTCGGTTACTTTTACGTGGACTAACTTATTTTCAAAGTGAGATGTTACAGGGCGCAGAAAGCAAACACAAAAGAAAGAAAAAAACTGTGTCTCTCGGGGAGTGAGGTTGTCAGCGTGAGAAGACGTAAAGAGTGTGAAAACTAGGTAGTAGTGAGGGACTCTGAATCTCTCGTTTCTCTTTACCCTGTGCCGTCGATTCCGTCACCTTTAGAGTTGCTTTCTTATAATTGTTGTGTTGTTCGCAGAAACCATAAACCTCACGATGGAAAATTAGATGTACGGTAAAGGATTTCTAGTTCTCCTTCCGGTTCCTCTTTGAATTCTCTCTCTTTGCTTTCGCGCAATCTTGTGTCAGGAAACGTGTCATCTTTCCTGAGAGAGGTTCAACCATGCATGTAGAGAGGCTCACATGATGTCGAAAGAAGAACGATGCTCGCCGCCGGTTTTGAAAGGGTCTCATCCCCGTCAGAGCTATTTTCCTTCTTCATAGCTGGACCATGTGTGCGTTCTTGGCTCTTTCAAGGCTTCTTTCCTGCCTTTCTCCTTATCTGTCACTCACGCAACAGAACTTTGTCTACTTTTCGAGCGACGGTTGAGTATACATAGAGAGCGCCTGGAAATTACATGTGGATGAAGTCTAATAATTCTGGCCTTTCCAAGTCCCTCTAGTCCCCGCGCTTCCTTCTTGATTTTTGCAGATAAAGCTGTTGCCAAGGATTCCTGGTTTGTTTTGTGTCGACTTCCAATGAGTTTGTCGAGAGAGACTTAAAATTCTGAGCGTCTCGAGAGTCGATACGCCTGTAAAACGGCTTTTGAGTTTTGCATTAGAAGTTGCCCGCAAACTCTTGTTCAGAGTTCAACACTTGGAAAGGCCAATACATTCTAGGTAGATGGCAGAGAGGCTGGCTAGGAATTCAAAGTCCAGAACATACTAATAAGCAGAAACATAACAGGAGAACAAAGGAGGAGGAACAAGCTCGGAGAACGAACGTGATAGGGAGAATAAGAGCGCAAAAAAGTCGATTTAGATTGTGTCTAGAATTTTGGAGGCGGTAATACGGGTGTACTGACTCAGTGGGATGCTTGCACACTTGGATTGCAGAGACGAAGGGGGTCGTGAGAAAAAGCAAGGGAGAATCAGAGCATGTCTATAGTTTGCTTCCCATTCAAGGAAGAGGATGTCTCTGTGGTGGTTCGTAATGTAGAATGTGCTGCATCTCATCCCCGTGTTGCGGCGGTGCTTTGTGTCGGTTACAGCCAAGGCGAGACTTGGCACGCCATTGAGAACGCCAAGCCCAGGATTGAGAAGGCGACTGGTAAGGACGTGATTCTGCTGCTGCAGAAGCGAATTGGGGTGGCGCTGAGAGGCGGCAAGGGTGATGGCATGAATACTGCGCTCTCTTACTTCTTGGAGCACTCCGAGTACCCTCGCCTGCACTTCTACGACGCGGATATCGTCTCCTTCTCCGAAAAGTGGATCAGCAAGGCGGAATTGCAAGCGGACCTTGATTATGATGTCGTGCGTCACTACTTTCCAAGGTCGAGCACAGACGCGATGATCACATGGCTCGTTACCAAGCTTGGATTCGCGATTCTGTGGCCGAATACGGTTTTGCCTTCCATTGAGCAGCCACTCGGTGGAGAATTTCTAGTCACAAGAAAAGCTGCTGAAGTTCTCTTTTCCGACCAACGCGTCTGCTCCCAGAGTGACTGGGGTATTGACACATTGTACACCTTCGTGATTGCCCAGAATGGGCTTCGGATGGCGGAGGTCTACATACCAGAAGGCAAGGTGCACTCTCTCTATGGTGGGCTACGGGACCTCCGAACCATGCTTGTGGAGTGCTTCTCTGCCATTCAATCCTTGAAGAACGAGGTTGTGAGTGGCGAAGACTTCGGCCACTGCATCGAGTTCCCAAAGCCCGTCCCGGAGCTCTTGAAACAGAAAGTTGGGTATGACATTGAAAAGAGTCTGAAACTCCTCAAGAGTCACTGGACGCCACGCCAGCAAGAGCTTCTGCACCAACATTTCGACTCGGCACTCGTCAAGGGCCTGATGAATGCCTGCGATTGGCCTTGCTGGAGCTTTGCTGATGAGGAAGCTTGGGCAGGGGCTTACCTCAAGTTTCTCGACCATTTTGAGAAGGGTGACACTGATTGGGAGGAGCTCCTGTTCAAGGTTTGGGTAGCAAGAGTGCTCAATCACACGCTGCGGCACGTAATTCGCGGCTACGATGTTGCACTTGGATCATTGAGGGACTTGGTCTGGGATACTCGTCAACGCTTTGGAATGAAATTGAAAGCAGACGCTGTAGCTGTCCACCCCATTGTCATCTCCGGCCACAGTGCTGCAGAAGGTTTGGCTGTCAACGGCGCTCTGACTAAATCAGGTCGGAAGAAGGCGCAGTGGCTTGACATGGATAACCTGTGCACAGTGTAACGGCAACAGCATCCGGTTAGAGAGAGGTTCGTTGCTCTCTCTACTGCCCAGAGCACGCAAGGAGGTCACAGACCACTCGTGACGCAAGTGTTTTATCTTCAGTTTCAGCCAGTCTTTCGTTGTATGGCAACAAGATATGTTTGAAAATTGCAGTTAAACATCCAGAACCTGAGAAAGCTTTGAAAAAATTGAATGTTCTCCATCCCATCCTAAGCATATACTGTTGTGAGAGAGGCAAGCTTCCGTCCTGCAGAATCATCTTCATAGTCATGAGCTACTCAGATCATGATCATGCTCCCTTGCATACTCCTTTGCATTCCGTCAAAATTCAGTGCGTTCACAGAAAAAAATTGCAAATTGAGAAAAAGAAGATCATGTCAAAATAGATTGAAGCATTCTATCCGAAGTGTAATCGGTGTTGAGCTTCATGTCCCTGGGAGGATGATAGGGTATTTGGTGTTGGATTAAGGCCCTGTTGATTGCTCAGGTTTGGTGCTTCATTGGAAGGGTTGGGATCAATTGGTGTAGATCATGTTGCACCTCATGTATACTAGGGGTTATTATGCTTGCGGTTGCAAACTATATGCAGCAAGCAAACAGTGAAGCATAAGAACTCTGCAGTTTCTCATAGTAGTGGCTAAAGCTCATAGACAAACTCTATGTATATGCAGAAAGCAAACAGTAAAGCATAAGAACTCTGCAGTTTCTGATAGTAGTGGCTAAAGCTCATAGATAACCCTATTGAGAATCAAAGTATTGTAACAACCTGTTTCTGTAAAAGTTCATACACATAGATTATATTGCAGTAATGACAAATATTGTATTCTGGAGAAATTATGTACTTCTATATATTTGATGCAATACAAAATCCTGATACAAATAGGATTGTACACATTTCATATTGTTTTTTGGACTTCTCTGTGAAGGGGTGGGCACAATGACCGACATATTTTCATTACTTTTTGTGGATCATTCTGTATGATTCTGCAGACATGTATTCGACCGATGTAGATGTTATATCATATTACACATAAGTAGTAGAAGAACATCTCATATCACATATAGGTAGTGGAATGTGGCGCAAATTGAAATAAAAGATTGCAATAATCATCAGATATATTTGAAGGAGTTGTCACAATGGGAAGATAGAGACCATTAGTAGTTGTTTGTAGACTGATACATGGATAGTGTGCTAAATGACTGTGAAATTACTACTTAGTTCCTCTTGAGGACAGAAGACGTTTATTGTTACAACTAGAGGAATCTGATCCTTTGTGATAAGTGATATTGTTACTACTTGAAGAATGTGATCCCTCGTGATAAGTGATAGATAAGGCCCAAGGTCTAGGGTGGTACCATAAGGGCATTGCCTGAGGGGGCAACCAAGGTGGTGCTCACATTTTGGTTATGGCCTCATCCAAGGACCTTGCCACAGTGTAAAGCAACTACCTCCCTGGTTGATTTGTACAGATGAACATTTCATTCTGGTGTAACCAAGTGAATCTTACCTTTTTAAAGGTGTGCTCCAAATGCACTGTGAATTTTCTGGCAGTGCTTCACAAGAGAAGGATTGTGGACTGACAATGTTCACACCAGCTTACTAAATGTACATTTTCTGACAATGGGTTGTGGCAGCACAGAGAAATGATTCCAAGAACTTGATGAATAACCTGCCCACTGCTCTTGTGGACAAAGGACATGCCGATATCCTCCCTTCTTCCCCTTAGGTAAACATAGATTGCATGATGTCCAAAGAATGCAATCTCTAAAGTAAACATGTTTTAACAGCTGTGAAGGATCTCATGGAAATCTCTTTGTGCTAGAGGAGGGTATGTTAGAAGATGCCTGCTGGCCTATTATGCTGTGTAAGCTAACCTGCAAGAACACAAAAAATAACCCACCCAGGTTTTTACGTGGAGGGTAAAGCAGGAGGCTTTTTGGGAACAGAGCCTACACTAGGCTACACCTTGGGGCCCTTATTCCCACAAAACCTGCCCTACACGCAATCAATGGTCTTCATGCCTGATTTTCTTTCGTCTTAGGAATGAGACATCCATTTTGTGTCAAAATTTAACAAAATTTGACTTTGTCGTAATTTCCACTGAGTTCATAACAAATCATAGCACTATTTCAGGGTCGTATTTCAGCTAGGAAGAATATTTTTAGACTTCGAACTTTATGAGCACGATTTAAGTGAACCCTGTACCAACTTTTTGTCTTTACTTCTAGATTATTTTGGTTTCGGATATGGAGATTCAGGGCGGCTGGCGGCTGAATCACATTTCTCTCAAATGTTGATTACTGATTATATATATATAATATTATTTTCCTCACTACAGGTGTCAAAAAATTTGCCAAACATGGGTCTAATGTTTTTGGCGATATGGGTTTAAATGTTTATGCCCAAAATGGGTGTTAACTGTTAATTGTAAATTACAGAAACTAACCCCCCTGACGAATCAGATGAGCTACAACAACACACTTGTTTACTATGCAACACTCACGACACGAGTTCAGAAGTTGGTCACCGGAAAAATGTGATCTCTCCTAGGGGTCTACAGACTACCACCACCGACCTATCTGGCACTTCCCGGGTTAAGCACATGCCAGTCACGCAACAAACTCAACTTCACATGTGAGAAGTGTTCTGGAAAACAAGATGCTTTTTATCGTCTGTTTTATTTTTTTTAATAACTATTTTCTTCTTCCCCTCTCCCCCTTCTTTCTTTGTTATTTTGTGAAGTTTTTGTTCATTGGCAAGTTTTACCGTCAATCCAAAAACTTCCATGGCTTAAATTCCGAGCACCACGCGAATCACACACAGGTATTGCTCCCACTTGACTTGGGATTTTCGGACCAATCGACCCTGGGCCTCGGCCTTCACAAAACATTTAGGTTTGAACTCTGGCTTCAGTAGACTAGGTTAGTAGGAATCACCTATATGTACCTATCAATGACTACTCACCTCTCCTACTCAATAGATGAGGTGCCTCCCAAGTTCAACTTTATTTTAAACCAATTTGATTGGCCCATCACTCAAAAAAATGAGACCATGGAGGCTATTCAACATAGAACATTCTGTTTTGAAGTATAGATTTCTTCCCCTTTGGCCGGAGGGCAACATTTGCCACAGAATATGGGAGAAATTTGAGGTGCTATTGGGAACTCTTGAGGAACAGGTCAGAAACTTGAGAACTCTTGGGGGGAATGTGTGAGAAACTTGGGAGCTCTTTGGGGGAACATGTCAGAAACTTGGGAACTCTTTGCTTTGAAGCCGCCCCCCCCCCCCCCCCCCACTGCCGTCATTTACCGGGGCTGTTATTTGAAGCTTAGAACACTTCTCTTTTTCACCTTCCAGCACCGGGCAGGTGTCAGACTCTATACATCGTGTTACCACTTAGCAAAGTCCTGTGTTTTTAATAAACAGTCGCTACCCCCTAGTATGTGCTGCTTTCCTAATCTTACGATGGGAAAGCACCCCTTCTCCCGAGGTTACGAGGTCATTTTGCCAAGTTCCTTCAACATACCCCCCCCCCCCCCCCGGCCCCACCCTCCTCAACAAAAAGCTTGTATGTAAAGTCCACTGTCCAAGTGGAAAGTGAACAGTTCACTCTCCACACCAAACACAACTTGAAAATAAAAACTCCAGTCCCCACCCAAAAGAAAAAAAGGGAGGCCCCTTCACTCCATGA
The DNA here is from genome assembly GCA_963920785.1 of Sphagnum contortum. Taxonomy (NCBI): domain Eukaryota; kingdom Viridiplantae; phylum Streptophyta; class Sphagnopsida; order Sphagnales; family Sphagnaceae; genus Sphagnum; species Sphagnum contortum. The sequence continues at coordinate 12,663,353 of OY987282.1, forward strand.
CTCGACTTCGCATTGGTTGCATGGAAATTCTATTCCTAGAATTGGCTGCCACTATTTTGGGCCTGTACTAATAGCCTAAGAACACCATACCTATCAAGCTAGCGATCTGCCGGCATATTAGCATCAGGAAAACGGAATCGAATCTAGAAGTTGAGATGGGATTGCGTACGAAACAGATTCCACCAATCAGAGTCAAGCAGCAGCAAATGTGAAAACGAAATCTGGGTAGGATACGTAGAGAGGTTTCAAATGATTTTTTCCCTACTATTTTCATTTTTTCCTGGAAAAGGACCCCACAAAAACGTGCTTTCTAACCGTCCTGTCCGACGACAGCTTCGTGACGTTTTACCCGTTCCTGGCCTCGTTATCTATCTTCTATTCTAAAGGGTGACACCCGTCAAACCTATATCTAACCTGGGCTTCCACCTGACCATAGGACTTCATATAAGCGGGATTCACGCTAATAAAGAGAATAAACCAGTGTTGGCGAGTTCCAGGTTTCTCCCCGGTTCTAAGAACTCGACCTGCTGAGTCTATAAGCACCTAGAACCGGCCAAGAGCCAGACTGACAGTTTTATTTATATGGGACCAGATGAATTTTAAGGGTAATTATTACAGTGTCCAGGTCATAGGGTTAGGTAGGGACCAGGGTTTTAGGTTTAGACAATGTTTAGAGTTTTTAGGTTCTAGGCTCTTATGTTTAAGTTTTAGGGTTCTTTGGTCCTAGGTACTAGTCCTAAACTTTAATATATAAACGGTAACTTTAATGGTAGAACTAAAATGGCTTACATGAATATGTTGTGACGTTCCTAAGGGTGTTCCCTATGAAGTTGAATAGGGGCTCAAACTATGGCCCATATGGGTGGAGACTAGAGACTATTGTTGACTAATTGTTTCCTATGTTGTTCCCTACTGTTGTTCCTAGGAACACTTTGGGAGCACCAAAATCCAAAAAAATAAGTATCATTTAGAAGTCAATTTTCAAGCCATCCTCAAGAATGAATCAAACCAGGCTTGGCCTAAACTTGGAACCAAAGGTTTTTATAAAAGTTGGATCCATCAAATCCATAATCATTGGTTAAGCAAATTTAACCTTCCCATAGAACTAGCAGGTTTTAATTTTAGAAAGTATAAATTAAACCCAAAATTAAAAGGTCTTCCATTTTACCAAAAAAACTTTACACCTAAAAATACAATTCTTGTGAAAACCAAGAATTGGAATAAACTAAGAAAATAACCTCATTTTAACTCTGTCCCATTCACAAAATAAGAGTAAATTAACTTTTTAAAAAGGAAAAAGCACATTTTGATGGGCTTTTTTGGACATCCCAATGCTTATAGATTGTTTTTATGGGTTTGACAAGTATTATTACATATATAATTCCCCAAATGAAAAATGATTTAATTTTTTTTTAAGGATTCAATTTATTGAAACATTATGAATTAATCCATCAACTTTGAAAAAATTACATTAAAATCACCAATATTCAGTCAATGATGGACTTTTCAATTCAAATACGCACAAGGTCCCCACCTAACTATGAACTTATTACTTATAGCCATTCAAGTTATTCGTAAAGTCGGACATATGCAGCACTAAAAACTTGTATTTGCCTGATTCACGAGACAAGATCCATGACCCAACAAGGTTTGAAACTCAAAATACCACCTCAACTTGGCACAAATTGAGTTCGTGCTGAATTTGTCTGCTCATCGAAAACCCCCTATTTATGTCACCTATAACTCAAGTGAGAGAGTGGAGTTGCAAAGGAGGCAAAGAGCTTGGAAAGGCCATTCATTTACTTGTGTTGAAGCCAGAGCTTGTAGCTGTAGAAGAGTGAGAAGAGAAAAGGCCCGCATTGGGTAATACACCAATTTGACCAAAATCGGTGTAAATTGTGTACCCCAGAGCATTCAAGTAACGACCCTTGATTTCACCTTTTCCTATTCTACATTGTAGAAAAAACGTTATGATTTATAGTGATAGTTACATGTCCCCAATCTACTTTTAGTATTTAATGTATCTGTACAACAAATAGATGGGATTTTCCATTAACTCAATGGACCTATTCCATTTCATTCACGGAATATACGGGTACATCATATTCATGCCTTTACTAACGCGCTCCTAAGTCACGGGGTGAAACCCACTTGAGGGTTTCACTTTGTCAAGTTGCGGAAAGTTGAGACTTAGAGGCACGCTCCCGACTTCCAACACTAGAAAGGGGTAGAGGGTCGTGTTGGGAGCCCCGGGATTAGACTAGGAAGAGGGATTAACTTATGTTGTGTGAATCTGCATCCAAAAATCAACCAAAAGAGGTTAATTAGCATTCGGGAACACCCTTGGGTGTTGGGACAAGCCACGGGCATTTTGACACACAAGACTCACCATGGCCCGAACTCAGGGGAAGCCACCACCTTCCCCCATATAGTATTCTCTGCAGCTCGTAGTGGAGGCTACATCCAAATGGCACATTTTCTTGGGACTCCCAAGTTGCAGTCCTGAAATTGTCCCGAAATTGTCCCGACTGGAGTCCCGGCACTTTGGGAGTTCATAACTCCCGACTGCAGAGTTCGATCGTGACGAGGTCTAAACCAAAGTTTTAGCCTTCATCGAGATCTTCCCAACGCCGTGTTGCATTCTCAGTTCGGATGTCGAGAAGAGGTCGATTCCTGACTTTTAGTGGTCGGGAGTCAAACTACCAGTTTGACTCCCCGTCCCTTCTTTTGCCCATAACTTGGGCTGCAAATGTCCAAATGATCAATGCGAGGCCATTTTCAATATCTACACTTTGCGACCTTTCCAATGACACCAAGAACACATAAATGCGAGGTGTTTTGGGCCTTGTTGTTGAGCTCTGAACATTCGAGAGTCCCGAAGGACTCCAAATCCCCAACTTTGGAAGTGTTGGGCTTCACCCCCACACTTGGCCAAAGTGGGGTTGCGACAAAGGGGGGGAAAATTTTATGATGGGTGACCAACGAAAACTCCAAGTGTTACTGCAACTATACGAAGTTGAAATCTTCAAGAAAATAACAAATGTTCATGGGTCACCCAATACTATAACTATGTAGATCCCAACTAAATGGATATAAAACCATATGCCTTAACAAAAAACAATAAATTCAAGGTTTAATAACAAAAATATACAACTATAAAATATATTTTAAATAACAACTTGAATATCTTATTGAGGTTTTGTTAAGTAAATTGAACACCTACTGCGTTGCCAATTTTTTCTATTTATTTGCACATATCAGGAAACATTGGGAGAACATGATATGAGATGATAACAAATGCATATGAAGTGGAAGAAGAATATTACATCATAAGGTTTTGTGGCAACACCATCATTTTATTCTATGGGCCCTAAGATTATAAAGATAGGCTGCTTAAGCACTTACACCTTTCCATATGCCTTCAACACTCATCAAGCCCTTTGAAAACATAAAGCCACCCAAATTCTTTTGAGATTGAAGGTAGATATATCATCTCCCATAACTTGTGCATTTGTGTTCATGAACATCTACAATTGGTGATGTTGCTTTTAAACCAGAACTAAAGAACTTATTATATCATCTTGTAAAACTAGTGGAAAAATCAAAACATAACTAAAAAGGACACAACATCAACATTAACTTGTTGATCAAACATCGAAGTTAACAAGGCACTTGAAGTATACACCTCGATACCACATGCATAATACATAATTGTAACCTCATATTGAAGTTTTGTTGGGGCAAACATGTATATATAACTTATACATATCATGAGACATTGAGAGAGTGAAATGAGATCTAATAACCTATGCATATGAAATGGAAGAAAAATATTACATCATAAAGTTTTATGATAGCACCATCATTTTATTTTGTGGGCCCTAGGATAAAGATAGGTTGTTTAAACACCTACACCCTTCCATATGCCTTCAACATTCATCATAACCTCTAAAAACATAAAGCCACCTAGAAAAATTGTAAATTGAAGGTAGATAGATCATTTCCCATAACCTGCAAATTTGTTGTTCATGAACATTTACAATTGTTGATGTTGGTTAAACCAAAACCAACCAACATGATGTATCATCTTGTAAAACTAGTGGAAAAATCATCTAATAGTAGAAAAGGACACAACATTACCATTAATTTATTGATAAAACATGTGGAAGCTAACAAGGCACTTGAAAAATAAATTTGGGATAGCACATGCATACTACATAATTGTTAACTTCATAGTGAAGTTTTGTTGGGGCAAACATATATATATATATATAACTTATACATATCTTTGAGACATTGAAAATGGGATAAGATCTAATAACATATGCATATGAAGTGGAAAAAGGATATTACATCATAAGGCTCTGTGATAACACCATCATTTTATTTTGTGGGCTCTAGAATAAAGATAGGTCATCTAAGCACCTACGCCTTTCCATATGCTAGCTTCAACATAAAGCCACCCAAAAAAAATATAAATTGAAGGTAAATAGATCATCTCCCATAACTTGCATTTATATTCATGAACATCTACAATTGGTGATGTTAGCAACGACATAAATCAGAACCAAAGAACTTAATGTATCTCCTATAAAACCAGTGGAAAAATCAACACATAGCAGAAAAGGACATTACATGGAAGTGAACAAGGCACTGAGGCATTGTACCACATGCATAATTGTTAAGCTTGAGGCATTGTAGTTTTGCCACAAATCTTGTATGCCATATGCAATTCTTGATTATAAGCAAAGTCTTCACTCAATAAATTACCATCATCTGTAATTTTCCTTCTTTCTAAAATTAGTTTATTAAACAAGTCCATTAGGAGCAAACAAAGGTAGTAGAAGTCATAATTATTTTAAGTTATCATAGATGATTCAGTAAGGAAATAACATATTGGTGCATATATATGTAATGGAAAGTTAGTATTAAGGAGCTACTCACAAATACTATAATTTCAAAAACTATGTCAATTCACCTAAACTACATAGAATCAAGTGCGCAACATCACATCAAAAGATTACAAATTAGAGGTAAAGAGATGTGGTAAGATCCTCACACCTTTTTTAGCTGAATTCACCTTGAACATTGTAGTTTGGTCATTTGTATGTAATATACTTAAATTGTAAAACCTCACAATGCAAAAGCTCAATCATTTGTGTGGCATAAACCCAAAACCTTAAAACCTCAAAAATTAAAAGCTTGTGTATAGACATTGAATAACAACATTGAAAAGGCATTTTTAGCAAGTGTTACAAAATTCTAAAAAACTCTTCATAACCCATAACAAATCAACTAGAGAAACAATAATTTACTTTTATATGGAGTTTCAAAGTTGGTTAAAAAAAACACTATCCATTGGGCCATTCAAATAGAATCTACTCTTTATGCCCTAAAACTTCAATTCTAGTTGTGCAATAGTTCACATAAACATACTAAAATAGTTGTGCATTGCCTTTGCATCAAGTCACAAAGTGCTCCTGACTAAGCCTACACATCAAGCCACTAAAACATTGCACGAAGAAACCCATATCAACATCACATGAAAATGTGATGCAAGTTGTGCAATGTCTCTACAAGAATACATCAAAACAAAACTTCAACAACAAACCATAAACCTAAAATGCTTGTTCTACAAGGTTTCAACACGAAGGCACCACCACATTCTAAATAAAAATCAATTTTTACATAAAGCTTTGACTCTCATTATGAAGTGGCTCCTTCCACATTAGGTCATTGAAACACATTAATCAAGCATCAAGCGAGACCTATAGCCCGAAATGTATCCTAGGGTAATAGCATACATGAGGGACCCCTAACCCTATAGAATAAACTATGATATCATCATCTCCCGCTCGTAAACTTTTCACAAAAGTCATTTTTTCTATAAAATAACTTATGGTGGCTCTGTAGTACCTCCTAGGTTACAACATTTGAGAACAAGGTTGTAGTAATTCAAAAAAATGTAGTAGTAACAAACTTTGCCATATTTTTGTTAAATTCTAGCCTACCTAAAAGTTCATAAAACTTTCATTTTACATTCAAATGACTTATAAACACTTATTTTAAATTGTTAATTACATTTTTTAGTTTTGGGGGGGAAAATAATGTGTATATGCTTGTAAATTCGACATATGTTGAGTCCATTTATACCTTTTTTTAATGTATTGTAACATTATAACTTGTCTATTTGGAAAAGTCCCTCATTTGGTGTAAAACATTTGATTTAAAAATTTAAAAATTGTATCAAACTAAACTTTATGACAATCACATAAATGAGTCCTTTTTTATAAATAAAAATAAAAATTCAACTTGAGAAAAATTTCAATCTACATGGCTGCAAAAAAATTACGTCTGCAATGCCCAAAAATGGACATTCTAGCTTGCAAACACCTGTTTAGACTACTAGTTTCTTAATGATAGTATGGTTTGAATAATGTTGGTTGATTGAATAATAATAATGTTACTACCCCAATTATGAGATATTTTAACATCTCTCAATTAAGGAAAACTTAGTAATAGTGAATAGCTAGAATCAATAACATTATTCTATATAACAATAAATGTAATTATATAGGGTATGCCATGAATATGCATTTTCAGGTCAAACCTAGTGGTTTAGCAATCATTTGATTTGCCATATGAAGGTTATAGGGTGTTCGATTAAGTTTAAACAATCCTAATTGCATTCACAATATTTTCATAATAATGTTAATTCCAAAACCACTATAAAAAAAAACATCATCTATGAAATTTTGCCTATTTAGACTTGGATGATTTCCATTTGATGATCAATGACTATTGTAGCCACGGATGGTTCAAGTAAGACTGGTTTTAAAGGTATCAATTTTGCCAACTCTATTAGTTTCAAAATATATCATTTGATGTCAAGTAAAACACTATTAATTGTTTCAAGGTTAGAGTATAAATGGTCGATTTGGATGAAAATGAAAATAGACATATCATCCATTTCTAGTGGCGTCTAAAACAAAATGAAAATATAGTTGTTTCTATGATTTGGAAAGTGGTTCATAGGCCATTGGACACCACATGGCATCTTTTAAACTTGATTCGTGACTATAAATCCTAGTTGCAAGTGCATGTGTAATTAAAGGTGGAAAAAAAAAGAGTTGGCCAATGAAATTTTCGAATTTAATGGTCTAATTGTTTTCCCTTCACTTTTTTCAATGAACTAACCATTAAATGTGTAATAGGGTTTGGTGGGTTTGTGAAAATTAATGGTAGAAATAAGGTTACATAATAGATAATACGTATGTGGCAAAGTAATAAGTATTTTATCATGTTGATATTTCATGGTGTTTCTTAATTAGTTAATTAATTACGTAATTTAGGTAATAGGTTTTAGGTAATATGTAAGTAGGCTGATTGTAATAGGTATTTCATTGTGTTGAATGAAATACCTATTACGTTTAATTAATTAATTAAGTTAGGTAATTAATCAATTACTAAGTTGTAAATTGTAAGGTAGTAAGTGCTAATAGGTCGTATGTATGTGGGTTAAGTAATAGGTATTTTATTATGTTGATATATCTGATATTTTCTAATTAATTACTTAATTAGGTAAGTAATGTAATTGTTAAATATTGAATAAGCTAGGTAGTAGGAGTAATTTATGACACATTTATAAACGTTATATGATGAATAAGTTATATATCATTCATTTAAACTACATTCTGTTGATACAATTATCATTTAATATAAGCAAAATTGTAAAATATAATTTTAAAAATCAAATAGAAGTTTGAAATGTGAAAAAACATTAAAAAAAATTTATAACTTTTTATTCATTATTTTAAGTAAAACTTAAAATATTATATGTGTAAACATAGTAAAATTTATATTTCCATATAATAAAATTAATTATGTGGCATTAATTAATATTTCGAAATTAAAATTGATTATCTAATTTATCTTTTATATCAAAAATAATATAGTTAAATAAAAGAGATTTTATTATATCTCTATTAGAATTTATTTATGATCCATTTATAAATATTATATGTGAATAAATAACATATCACACATTTAAATTAAATTATATTGCTAAAATTATGATACACTAAGAAAAACATTGTATAAAGTAATTTAGAATCAAATGAAGGTTTATATATTATATATATGAAATACATTTATTTGGTTATTATGTGGTGTCAAAACTAGAATGTTGATTGAATATTCCTTATCTAAGTAGTCAACTTAAACAAAGCGCCTAGTAGATGAATTTAAATAAACACAATAGTTGGCTTACTTAATAGCCTAAAGTAGTTTTTCAAGCCTACCCTATGTAATGACACACGTCACTATGGTACATGTTGAGTTTAATAAAAGTATATCATTATTATTATTATTATTGTTAAAATTATTAAATATTTAAATAAATGTAAATAATGTGACTACATTGGTGAGTCATAAAATCAATCGTAAAATGACAATGCCACATAAACTTGTTTGGATGGATGAAAAGTTCATGTAAGTTGCATCATTATGCAATTGCCATTGCAACTTGGTGCCAACTTTTGTAACTAGAATTTATGCGACTTGTCCAAAGTGATTTGGCATGTAGCAAGTTGCATGTGGTAATTACGATTAAAATTACTCACTAATTTAGTCATTTATTTGCTAATTCCTTGTAGTGTGATATCTTTTTTAATTTGTTCCAAAATCTTTTTTGGTGTTGCCAATTGGAATGATAAATTTCTCGAATGATTATTTCCAACATGTTGGGTTGTGTTCAAAGTTCTAAGTAGTCCAACTTAGTTTTATTATAAGGATTTAGTGATATTGGTTTTTGTTTGTGTACCTTCATCACCACATTCTAGTTCTCTTATAGTATTAGCAAATGAATCAAGCAATTGAACCTCCATTTGCCAATTAGCTATTTTTTAGCTTTAATCAATTTTTAGTCCTTGAACACTTATTGTTTTAATGTTTTACTACATGTGGTTACATCAACTATTACATTAACAAATACATTATTTTTAAAAAAAGGTTTAAATGTTATTGTAGTGGTGTTGAATAGTTTAACTTGAAAGATGTTATGGAGCCTAATCTTTTTAAGATAGTCTCCAAATTGGTGATTAATACTAGCACAAATGATACAAGGGTAATATAAAGGCTTAATAGGTTTAACATGTTGCGCAATGATCCTTGTTATTGATTGAAATGGTTTAGTTGCAATAATTAGTACTATTAATATTTCTCTCTTCTAGTTATGACTTGTTTAAATGTTATGACCTATTTTAACACAACTAGTACAAATTAACAATGACTTGGCTAAGATATTATTAACAATTACATGGGTTATTGTATTAATCTTTGGTGCAATTAATATGACATTAAAATTTATAGTAAATGGTCCATTTTCCTTATAGACTATTGTAGCTTCTTTATGCTCTATTAATACGTGTAGTTGTTAGACATACATACATATGGCAAAACACCTATCTGAAAATAGTGGTAAAAAAGACATATGTTGCCTTAACTTGTAAGCAATTCATTAACTTGAATAGTCGTTCATAATAAAGCTCCACACATTCAATAGTTTACTATTGAATGTTTCGTAATTGCATATAGACTTCCTTCTCATTTTTCATGGTTTGGAACTGTTTGCCAAAAAACTTTTCTAATTTTTCAAACATGAATCTTGGATGAACTTGAACAAAATTTTCATTCCCATTCAAAGATATTGTTTCCGAGAATGAAACCAAATAGGTTGATAATGTCAATTTCCATAATTTCACAATTAGTCTTATTGGCCTTCTTGAAAATTTTAATGTGAGCATCAAGGTCAATGATTTTAACATAAGTTGGGTATTGCAACTTTTTATAGGGTAGTTCATTCACTTGCTTTTGTATAAATCATGCACAATTGGTGGATACAATGGTGGCATAAACATGTGTGAATGGGGTGCTAACCATCCAAATGATTTAACATGTGGATTAAATGGTAGTCCTTCATATGGATATCTTTTGGGCAAACCTCCTACAAGTGAATTTCAAGGTGGTCCTCCATTTGGAAGATGATGAAAAAAATTTCCTCTTGGAATATACGTTGACAAATTATCATGGGTTCGATGCATCCTAGCAACAATCAATGCATTGGTTGTCATTGAAGTTGTCACCTATTGTGGAACAAGTCCTCTATCCTTGTTGATGATTAGCTAAACCACTCCAATAGCTTGGACACCAATAGTATGTGGGGTTTGTATTGGTGGTAATGATGATAGGTTGTTATAATATCATATAAACATATATAAATACATAACTTGTGATACTCCTAAAGATCAAAGGTTCAAATCTTATTGTTGTAGTATTCTATGTTAAATATAGGTTAAAATCTAAAGGAATGTAAGTTGGTATGATATTGTCCCACATGGGGTATGTAGATGTAGGAAAAACATTGGTTTGACTTGCTACAAAAGGTGTAACATGTGGTTGCCAAGTTGGTTGATAATTAGTTAGTACTACATGTGACCAATGCCTAGATACATGACTACTTGAGTTCCTTCCATATGTACATTGAGTAATTCAATTATGGTACTTAAGATTGTAGGTTGATGAACATGCATCACCTCATCCCTTAAAAGTTGTCTTAGTTTATCATCAACAAAGGGTAATTTTTGAATTCATGTCCCACTTGTTGACAATATGTACAAGTTACATTTTTAACACTAGGATTCCTTCCTAAAACCGTTATGCTCTAATGAACATGTAACCTTCACCTTGACCAATAACTAATTTGGTTGGTTGACAAACCCCCAACTCCTTTGATGGATTCAACTATGAGTTCAAATGGTGAAAACATTGAAAGGACAATGAGTTGGGGCATGCTCTTTGGCTCATAACAATTTGGGGGTAGAGAAGCGTGTTGGAGCTTTGGGATGGAGACTAGGAAGAGTGACAAGAAAGTCAATTACTCACACAAACTTGCATAAACCAAACAATAAGTTGGTTAGTGCATAGTTGGAGCATTTTCGGTGCACGGACGAACCACGGGCAAACACGGACTCACAAGACTCAACATGGCTCGGAAGCCACCACCTTCCCCCTTATTATATTCCAAATATGGGAACCCAAATGTCATTTTGTCCCAGGACTGCCAAGTGGGGAGTCCCAAAATTTTCGAAATTAAAACTCCTGCAACTTTAAAGGCCCATAACTTTTTCTGCAGACCTCCGATTGAGATGAGGTCTCAAGTAAAGTTGTAGCTCTTGTCAAGAGCTTTCCAACAGTATGTGGCGTGCCACCTGCACGTACATAAATCAGGGCGATTCCTAAATTTTAATGGTTATGAGTCAAATTGGCAATTTGATTTTCGACCGTTTTTTTGGCCACAACTTATGTAATCAAATGGATCATGCGAAACCATTTTAGACATTTACATTCCAAAAGCGTTCCAATGATATAAATAATTCTTCAATCCAATGAATTTTGACCCTTGCGATCGCCCTGTGAAGATTCGGGGGTCCATCGAAACTCTAACTCCCAAAGTGGAAGTTCACTTAAGAGTGTGGGGGTTCATTCCTTCAAACTCTCCTATACTCTCAGAGCATGAAATGTGACTCCTGCCCTTCACTCTTGGCTTGCACCTTTGTAAACCTTTGCCTTGATCGTAAGCTCAAGGCTAGGGTTGCGACATTGGCCATGTAATGTTTTGGTGTATTGACCTTTGTCCAATAGTAGCTGCTATTATTTGAACCTTTGCTAGTTTCAAATGAAATATTGAAACCAATTAGTTGGAAGGCCTTTGATCGATGTGACAAAGTTGTACACCAAGTAAGATTTCTTGTAATTATTCTTGACATTTCATGAAATCACCAAGTGATACACTAGGTGATCTCATGAAATGGAATATTTTAATAATGGATATGTTAATGGTTGCAATCAAGTTGATCTATTTAATGGTTGCATTTCAATAATGCAATCTATTTAAAAAATCTAAAACAACTATTACATTATTTCTAAAACATCTCTGGATTGATTCCACCCAACAGTTAAAGATCAACAATGGATTTCCCTTACAAACAGGACATCCAAATTTTTTAAAACTTTTAGCAATAGCTTTTTAACCTTTCCTTTATTATTTCCAAATATAACAAAAACAACACCATAAATTTTTAAGAAACTAAAACCACAACTTAAACTAAAATTTGCACACAAAACAATCCAAATTATGCAAACAAACTTAATTCAAACCATGGATTGTAAATGTTGATGCTTACAATAATTCTGATTCATTGCGTGGTCGCCAAATGTTAAAAGGATTTTTTGATTACTCTCACTAGTTTTCAAATTTAAGACACAATTTTCTCAAGAAACTACAATACAAGTTTTTAAAAATAATTCCTAGATTTTTGTTACAACCACCATGTTTGGTGCAAATGATTTTAAGATTGTAAAACTTAAAGAAATCATAAGAAATATTCAAAAATGGTTTTACAATATATCTTCCAAAATCCTTCAAAGAAAACTCAGAATGTAGTTATGAATGATGATATTCAAAACAAAACAACCTTCCAAAGATAATTTTTAAAATGATGAAAAAACAAAAGATTAAAATCATGTTCTAAGGTGATAAAAGAATACATGTCAATGTATTTCCAAGATGTAAGAGATGATCTGATATGGTATGATATGTTATGTCCTTTTCGCTATTATAGTCTTTAAATAGGTTTAAAAGTCTCTAACTATACTAGTCAGTATAAATAGTTAGGAAAATTCAAAAACTTTGTACCAAGTAGCATGTTCATCAATTAACTTGTTCTCATGTTCACTAGTTGAATAATACCACCGGTTCATTTGTTCATAGAGGAAACAGGGTAACAATGATCCTCATATTTGTCGACTACACCTTTTGATTACCATTTCACTGTCCATTGTCTTGTTTGGATCTAGTTCCCAATACAAATGATTAAGAATGAGATGAAAAAGAATCACCTGGCAATGCATGAACTATTGGAATTGTCAACTAATGTGCATGAATGAATTTGAATTTTGGCGAAAGAGCCTTCCAAAATATCATCACAAGGCTGCCTCCCAATGTTGAATCTTGAGAATATCAAAGAACCTATACATTTGGAAGGCAGTTGAAACATTGGGTGTTCAATTAGTTAATAAACAAATTTTGATGAAAATTTATTTGATTTCAATGTGCACATCATATGTCGAGTGTATGAATTACATCACATAATCATAGAATGACACTGCATCTTTACTTATATTAGAACAAGAGTTTCAATACATGTAAAAAGGATATGAATTCAATATTCATGTCAATAATCTCTAAAAATGCACACTTTTTTTTTCCCTCTACATGTTGAAAATGAACAATTTCCTACCAAAACTAAAATGAAATCATCATTTACATTATCCTTGAGTATAATACATCCAAAGAAGTAAGGTCACCTCTAACACAAAATCATTCAACTACCTTCCAGTCTTTGGAGCACAAATATGATTAATTTCAACCCCACATTTGCTAGTTCTAGTCCATCTTTGAACTTTTTACATGTTCTTTTGGAATTCCATTTTTTCACATTGTGGTCATAACCTTCAGAATGGAAGTATAAGAGAGGCTTACAGAGGGAGCAGGTAGTAGTTGGGGCGGAGCTTCCTGCACCCTGAACATATCCTTTGAGCACACAACTAGTGACTGGATGTGCAATACATCCACATCATTCCCTGCGAAGTATATCCATGAGATTGCAGAGAGAGTGTAACTATACATCTTTATTTGGAGATATATACACATTGTAAAGACCTGCACCAATTTTTTCAGTGTAATCAGAGGGCTCCTCACCCACTGTAATTTTTCCTTTGTGGGGATGTTTCAAAAGACAGAATGCTTGCTCCAGCAGGTGTTCTGTTTTTTGAAATGCCTTGCAATTTTTTTCATTCTTTTCCTGTAAAGCTGGTGGATACATGTCAAGTATCACAGGGAGAAAATATCAGAGCAAGTTTTTAGTCTTAATGCTCAGTAAAGCCTGTGGCCCTACACTCATTTGGAGTGTCATAGGGTAATGAATACAATCTGAAATTTTTCTCATTGGAACTGTTAGTGAAATCTATCTTTAGAAAAAATGGGATACAGCAGTGTCCAGTGCTGTCTACCTCAGTGCAGCAGACAACCAAAAGGATGCCATAACTGGGAACCAAATGTAACCATACTAGCCTGAAGACTTACTAGTGCTGTAATTCCTGGAGAAAGAAAACAAGAGTTTCAGGGTAAGAATTTGAATCCTCCTGACAGTTCTTCAACCCAATAATCCTTCATCTGCATTCGCCATTGGTAAATTTTGTTTGAAATAAGATGATTCAGTCCCTAACATTGAAGGTGGTAGGTTGCTGCAGTACTAAATGCTTGGCAGAAGGAAACTGCTTCACTCATACCTCCTGCATGAAATGCTTGATGTGATACTAAGGGTTATTGTCACTCATTTCACAGTTTTCTCTGCAAAATGAAGAGAAATTTAAATGCTTCTTTGCAAAAACAAGTTTGCAAAACTGTACTGAAAGAAAGGAGTTCAGACAGAATAGATGTGAAAACTGTACATGGTGCAAGCTGGGTGGACACATAAACCTTTTATCCACACATTGCATTGTTTCTTGTGTCATTAAACCGTAGATGGAATTGATGGAATAAGAAGCCAAAGATGCAGACATCATGTAGATGGAGAATGAGAAAAAAAATGGCAGATCTCTGAGAGATTGGTTGCAGCAGTACTTCTAACTCATCATCTTCTGGTGTCTCTTTTTTGGATGCACACTGTTATGAGCAGTATTTGTAAATGATGGGTTCCAGCTTCACTTTATGAGGATTTGCAGTTAGAGAGTGAAATATTGCTTGAAGGAGAGAATATAGAAGCTCAGGGAATTCATCGTTGGATTCTGTGGCAGTAGCATGATCTAGGCAATTGATCAAACCTCTGCATTTGAATCCATTCTGTACTGGCTTGTCAAAAAAGGCCACAAGGAAGTTAACACTGTACTTCATCTCCATGCCCTGTGATCAATGATGGCCAATGCTGAATTCCATGAAGAGCCAGACCTTGCTCAACAGTTGCAATGATTCCCACCCCAGGTACAATAACATAAAGTTGCAAAGGATTGTTGTATCATTCTTTGCCTGTGGTTCTGATTCAGGAAAAGCCTTTCTGCAGATTCGATCTTGTCTTATTATATTGTTCAATGAAAGGGCATTCATGAGTGGATTCACTGTCATACTTCATTCCCTGCTTATTTGCAATTGGATCCTGCCTCCTTTTTTATTCATTACTGAATATGTGCATGTGTGGCTGTTGACCACGATCTTCATCAGAGCCACAATTGCTTGAAGATCCTTGAAACAGCAATTCACATAGATATGCCAGAGAATATACTCAATCAGGTTATCCAGCTTTAGAGCATAGTGTTTCTCACTAGGCATAATAGTTTCAGGTGCTGTGCTGTAATCAACTTTTAGAACATAGTTTGCAAGCTTTGGTGCCTACTTCTGATATAAACCTCTGGGAGGTCCACCCTTAGTTGCAATGGCATAACCACTCATCTGCAACACTTGCAGCCATATTCCGTGTTTGATGTGCCTGTGCCATAAGTTATTGTGTAGTAATAAGCAACAAAGAACAGGTTAACACTTAGTCCATATCTCACTTCCACCTCTGCAAGCTCCATGAGAATTGTAAATCAAGAACTGCAAATGTTTCAAGACCCCAAAATAATACCTTCCCATTCGCAAGCTTGCAATCCTCAAGTAAAGAATTACAACACGCACTTTCACACAACTTATACCCATTGATCACCATTTGGGATGATACTTATACTGGCCTCGAAATGAATACCTTGCTCATGGGAAAACAATCTATCATCTCTACATCCTGGACACTGGCATTGGACAAATGGAAATGTTCTCATATAAATGAAGATAAAAATACAAATCTTGTCTACCTCACTACCAAAAGATTTCACAGCTGGCAACAACTGTTACAGTTAGATCTCTACACCAAGAAATCCTTCAATTCAGAGAGAAGGATGGCACTATCAACTAGCTGCATGCAAGTCAGGATCAGGGAGTGTGCAATTTTCATCTATGAATAAGCTAGGCAGTGGTCATGGTTTCCAACAACAGTTCAGTTAGATGTCTACATCAATAAAGCCTTCAATTCTGAGATGAAGGTCAAATCATGCTATCAACTAGCTGCATGCAAGTCAGGATCAGGGAGTGTACAATTTTCATCTGTGCAGAACCTAGGGCAGTAGTCATGGTTTGCATCATCAACAATCTGTACAGATGACATGAAACCAAAGATGAAGAATTAGATAATTTGAAGGTCTATAATTTGGCTAGTGTCCACAGCTTGTGAGTCTTGTTGAGAGGAGTTAGTCTAATCTCTTACTAGCAGGCTGCTGAAGGCTGCAAGAAATGGGAGAAGGCAGGTTTAGGGAAGACATGGGCTGGATTATCTAGAGTAGCTACTCTCTCACAGGATGGGCACATGGTCAGTGTGGTAGCAGGCAGTGGCATGTAGAAGTCATGTGCAATGACACATGGTGCAGGTGCCACCTTGAGTGCTCTTAATTCTTGCAATTCCTTTTGCAATCTCCGATTCTCTTCAGTTAAGTTGTCACAACATGTCTTAAGCAGCTCACAGTCCACTTCCGTTTGTTTTAGCTTTGTCCTGTAAGAATGAGCAAAAAGACATGATTAGGTTTTGGACTTATATCACTGCAATCCTGTCTAACCTTCCAACCTTGCCCCAATTCTACAAGGAGCAGTAGACTTCAGTTAGTCAAAATAAGGAGCCATTTTTGATAATCATGATGAGGGAGCTGGGAGGACCCATCTGTCTTCCAATTGGAACCTTCCAACCATGCGTTCAAAGTGGCGAAGGTTTGTGCAATTCTCTGATACAAAAGGAGAGTGGGCCTCACATACCTCGCTCTTCTGTTTTGAAACCATACTTCCACTTGCCGAGGACGCAAATTTAGTTGCTTTGCCAACGCGCTCTTTTGCTTCTGCAAGGGCAACTATTGTGAAACATCTCAGAAGACACATTCCAGAGGATCAGCTGGGATGATATTTCACGAGCAGCACAGGACACTCCTGAGCAACATGGCAACAGCTAGTGTCAGAAGAATAGGGCCAGCAACTTACCGGGTTGAGAGTGTTATGGTCCTTGAAACTTTCTTCAAGAAGCGCTGATTGTTCCTTTGAGAGACGAAGCTTTTTTCGGGTAGTTCCATCTTCATCATCGCTTCCACCACCTCTCGTGCTCAAATCGAATCCTCTATCGACTTGCTCGAGATGATCAAATACGTGCAATTTCTCTCTTTCCCGCTTCATGCATATTGTGCTGACCGTGGGAGAGGAAACAACAGCTTCATCACAATCGGTCGTTTCAGAAGGTATTTGATTCATATCGATATCAGCTCTCGGTGAAACCCCAACAACGTCGAGATGGTGATGAGAAAAGTTTCCAATATTTCTCCATCATCGTGCCCTGCACAAATAAGCGCTGGTTGTCAAAAATTCCAAACCGCAGCAGCGAAAGAATCTGCACAACAAAAGAAAAAGAAAAAGTCAAGAGCTTCATGCAGCTCCCGGGCTCGACCACGACAACACAGAAGACGCACCCCCGCCGCCTGTGTTTATCCTTGATGCGAGTCTCTGCCATGACAAGGGATTGGTGACTGAAGAGCGAGCTGGATCAGTACTTGTATCCGAGTGCGATGATCTCATGGGAAGCAAGTCGAGCTGCACGGGCGGAGACTTCCTCGGCATGCCATGTCCTCCGAACTCCACACTTAAGCCTAAGCTGGCAGTCGTACGTCCCGAGCTCGCCATCGCTCTCATTCTCTCCATTTCCACCCGGAGGCTCTCTATCCCTTCCGACACCAACATTACTCCTACACTCCAGAGTATAATCCCAAAGCTGCCCCTTCCTTCTTCCACCACTTCGAACGCCAAAACCTCTTGAACTTTACACTCCTTGCAATCTCTTAAAAGACGTGTATGCTATGCTTTCTCCATCAAAAACTACGACTCACAACAAACTAGAACCTCTTTACTTACGGGGAAAAAAACAAACAGATACAACGAAGACCTCCACTGATACCTCGTGTACGAAATTCTCAGCGTTTTTTTTGTTTTGCGAACATAGTGTTCTTTAGCTTTCAGTCGAACTATTCATTTTCGCCTGCGACTTATTACACTCAAGTTATGAGTTCTTTTACAAAAAGCGCAAAAGAATGGGTACCTACCTATCCAAACAAGGAAAAAGAAAAGAAAAAAGCCCGTGAAACAAGCGAGGACCAAAGCAGTTGAGTTGTTGGCGATGTTGATATAAAAGAAGACACAAGGGAGCAGGAGGAGGCAGGTAGAAAAGGAGACAAGGTCGCGTCCTTTTGCCTACCAGCAAGAGCGACAACAAGGAGGAGGAAACAGATCGCCGGGCAGACCTAGTTACGTGTAACGCGGAGGCATGGCACACAAGAGGGGTCGGCCCAAATTTGGGATGAGGCAAAGATCGAGGCAAAGATCCAGCAATTTACGGAGAAGCCGGTGGCTCTTTTCCTGGGGATATGGTGCTCAAAGGTTTTCCTACACGATACGGAAGCGCGCGCCTCGCAACGTACCTTCTTCCAACAGACTCTGGCCCCGCATTTTCTCTCCCTTGCTTGGGTCGTCTCCCACGTACACAACAGAAAAATCCTTTGTTTTTTTTTTGGGGGGGGGGGGGGGGGGGGGGGGGCTACAACGGGATGGTATTTGATTACACATAGGCTACCTAAGGTAAACCATACACAATGAACTCCTTCTTTAAAATGTGTGATTCTGAATTTTTATTTGACAAAATAAAATTCAGTATAAGATATTTGAAAGCTATTATTATTGTATTTAAAAAGAATATTTTTCGTTTTCGTTTTAACAAATGGATGAAAAAAATTATGGGTTTAAATTATGGTGTTAAATTAGGGGACATTATGAGAATTTTTCTCAAAATAGAAATGCACACGGGAATGAATTAGAATTTACAACTCTTAACATGTGGACAAATATGATTTTGAGGATGTGGAGAATTTTGTTGCAAGGGCCATTTTTCTAAACTTTTGGTGACCAAACTTTTCTTTTTTGGGGATTGCTTTTGTTGTGACATAGCACCTCCAGAAAAATAACTTTTTTAATTCATAGATTCGTTTTTGTTTTCACACTTGCACCCATGAAAACCACAGCCATTGTTATTTTTTGTTGCTTAATGGAAACAGTTCAAGCCTCGTATGCATTTAATTGAGTGAAACGAATGTGATGGGTTTCTACGTTTCAACACCTTCTGTTGAAAACTGCCATCTCATTCATATTATCCCCTTTCCAAGGAGACACTCATAGCAGCATCCAAAGTATCCGACATAAAGTGATGTCACAGGTGTCTTTTCATGGGAGTTCGCTTTTAGTATCCTATCTCACCAGTCACAAACCAAAATACAAGTATTCTATGCTAAAGCCTAATAAATAATTAAATAAAGGAAAAAACACCTGTGGATGAGAGAAGAAAAAAGAAAGGACCGAAGTCCAAACAAAAGACCACACCCCAAGTGCAAAACGCACAATGGGGAACCCTAAGAGGAGAAAACTAGGACTTAACCCCATCACCAGTAGGGCAGGCAGGCCTTTCACCGAACACTTAGTGTCTAAGAGGTCTGTGAATTTCTGGAGAGTGCTCCTTTGAATTTCGTGCTCAAAGAGGAATGGTAGCCCTACTATTTGCGCACCCATAGAAAGTTGAATCGTTGAAAATGATGAAGAAATGAGTCAGATGTGACCCTCCAAAGTAGGGGGGGTCAAATGGTGGAAACCAAAAACCACCGAGCACTTGGAAGATTATTACCGAACACCCAAAAAAAGTCTTTGAAAGTCGCTCTATTGCCTTTATGGTCCCAAGATTAATTGTAGACCATAAGGTTGCGCTCTTATAGCACTTGAAATCACTTAAATTGAAAAAGAAATGAGAAAGTTATGAGCATTGAAAGTAAGAGGGGTAGAAGAGAAGAAAAAAGAAGAAAAACTCATTTTGTAACTTGGAAAAGCTTATTTCTCTTCTTGCTCTTCTATAAGTACTCCTTTGCCTCTGCTGTTCAAAGACGAATTGAAGAGCTCAAGTTAGCGCTCCCATAACGTTTTAAATCACTCAAAATGAGGAAGAGATGAGGAAGATATTAATACAATGTTCGGTCATATGTGGTGTTCGTTCATAGGGCAGGTTATCTTAGCATGAAGCAAATGGAAAGACACCAAGCCTAAAAGAAGCTTCTCCGGCTGCCACAACTGCCCAACTCAAGATAGCGGCGGCCTGAACTATATAATAAAGCGATGTTTGTAGTTTGTACCAACTTGGGCTTGGTGCTGCTCTGCACTACCAGTGATAATCAACATTGCAATGTCACTTGAATTGAATTTAAATTAAATTCATATAAATTGATTTGATTCAAGTACATTGAATGGAATTTTAATTCAATTGAACTGAATTTAATTTAATTCAATTCAATTTTAAAATGTGATGAAAATTGATGGAGAAGATATTGCAATTGTTTTTGTGAATATGATGTTAATTTATTATTTTAAAAGACACGAATTCAAAAAGACATTTTTTCATGCCTTCTCACTTGGGAATGGGCTAAACAGATTTCAAGTGAGGTTGAATGGGTTAAATAGATTCCAATTTGGAACCCTAACTGACAACCATCGTTTATGATATCTAAAGTTGTCCTACTTAAATTAGGTTTGATGAATCCTCAGCATGTTACCACTCATGGTTTTAGCCCAATGATTTTTGAGTGGTGAACTTTTGCCATTTCACAAAAAAAAAAAATTGTCCTAAAGTTCCTTTTCAAAAAATGTAAAAATGATGATTTATTTAGAATAGATTGCCAATATTTGCCACAATTGCCTACAATATGCTTTTAAAAATTTCACTTTCATATTTAGAATATCACCAAATTTGGCTAAATATACTTGTGTATTTGTCACTTGAGTGACATCACAAAAAATTTATGAAAAAAAAAAAACAGTTTGGCTACCAAAACATTTCCCTGATTTGTTCAAAGTTTGGTTTTCAAATTCATGCTGTGCTGTTTCCACATATTCTAGTTTTTTCTTCCTAATTTCATCACTTTTTAATTTCAGATAAACCCAAAATTGTTAGAAAATATTTCATTCATTCAGACTAGGTATCCACTACCTGCACATGGTATTGAGCTACCCTTCTTTGCCTTGTACTTTTACAAAATGCATCCGGGACAAAGAATATGAGAAATTAGCTTAACAAATATTAGACTTCAAATTGACTTTTGACCATACCAACCATGTCCCAGTACCTACCTATTGAGAACTTTCTAAATTTTCATACTTGTCCAAAATTCCCAATATTCCAAACTTTTCAAATTTTCATACCAAGGGCTTGGCCCTTGTATTTATTGGGCGCCCCGATCTTAGATGTTGGTTAACTAACCGTCGCTGGTGTCAGCTGCGAAGCCATCGTTCAGCCAGCACACTCGCAGGCAATCAACTGCTCCCCAACACCTCATTGGAGCGTGACGAAAAGGCGCTAATTGATCTGGTAGATGGTCTGTCCTCGGGGTTGATTGTGCTTGTCAGCGTGACGAATGGCAATCTTGCGGATCATGATGCGCGTCTCGAGGGCAGACCCGCCGAACATCTCCCAGGCCATGGCGATCAACCACATGCCATTACAGCGACACTTCTCGTCCTCATCGGAGTGCTTCTTGGCAACGGCGGCCTTGGCAACGACCAGACTCTTTCTCGTCGCACGATCGATGAAGGTGGGCTGCAGCGGGTGTGTAATCACAAAGTCCAAGCAGGTATCCTAGCCGGCACAAAACCTAGGGAGTAGGACACTAGTGGGACGATCCTTGCGGTCGACGATTAGGCTGGTCTTTCGAGGCGGGACTTGAGACCTGCCTCATTGGCGATGATGTTTTGCACGTACGGCATGTGGTCGTGGCGACGAATGATGTGCGGCCCATGCTTGCAGGTCACAGCGTGGTCGCCGTACAAGTCCATCACATGCAGACGGCACTATGGGCATCGACCGACTCGGCATGTCTTCAAGCCCAGCCGGAACTCGACGACACACTCGAAGTGGCGCAGAGGCAGGGTGACGCCGAGATAAGGCAGTGGCAGGGTGGTGAAGTACCCGGACGTTGAACCGACGCGCAAAGACAGGAGGCGCCCATTGTTGCGAATGTTGTTGTCAGTAAATAGGCGATCATACTCGGCTTCGTTCATCATGTGCATGATCTTGGACTAGATGTCGGCGACCTACACCTCGGGGTTGAACTTGAAGATTTTGTCTAGGGCGTCGAGCTCGCCCGGGTTGGCGCATTGATGCAAGCGCTCAAACTTCACACTCAGGTCGTTAGTCAAGTCCACGTTAGCATCATTGCGGCCAAGCAGTTTGTCAGGTCGGCGGTGCCCAAGCGCGAGTTGATGTAGGCGGCATTGGGGTGGTTGTCGACAATGCAAATGGCCAACCCGGCCTTGTCGATTGACAGGTGGGCCTACTTCCATGCGAATGGGTCGTCGATTTGGGCGGAAACTATGGCCTCTAATGCCATCTGTCAATTCTGGTTGGCGGTCTACAGTTCGTCGTGGATACAGTCCTAGCGTACGATGCGGAACAGGTGGTTGATCTTGGACGAGTTAGCGTTGCCACGCAGGATGATCATCTCAATTTGCGAGTCGTTGATGTATGGGATGCGATTGAGGATCAATTAGATGTTGTCGATCTTTGCCTTAATGAAGTCCTACACGTCAGGTCGGGGCCAATCGAGCATCTGAACGTCTTCTAGCCGTCATTAAACATCTTGAACTTTATCGACGTCGAGAACAGGTATCGCAGGACGATTGCTTCAGCGTCATTGGTGATCGATGATTTGTGTAGCTGCAGGTGGAGGCCGTGTTCAAGTCTGTCGTCGACGAACATCTGGACGGCTTGGCTCGTGTCATTGAGCGTGCCAACGATCTTACCATCATCGAGGTACCACACATTCAGCTACAAGTCAGGGATGATGTTCTGCACCTTGAGGAGGAAGGCATGCAGGGTAAACGAGAACATGAGGTCGGCTAGCGGGTCACCCAGGTCAATGCCGGATGTCAGTGAGAACACCTGATCCTTGTAATATAAATGTCTCGCCCGCGAGTAAACAGTGGTGACGAATCGCGCCATGCCCGGCAGCTTGTCGATAATTGAATCAATGGCAGTTTAGAGCAAGCAGCATCCGTAGGCGTTCTGCAGGTCTAGGTCGACCTCGGCATGCGTCTCGCGGTCGATGGTGTCACGTAGCATGTTGGTGGCGTGCACGATCGCCTCAGCCTCGCCAACGACACTTGCGCCGAGCTAGAATGGGTTCAACAGCTCAGCGATTGCAACGCACTCCTTGTCTAATAGGCACATGTCGCCGATGCGCTTGTCCAACAGCATCAAATTTAGCTGGCAAATGTCGTATTCGGTCAGGTCGGCACGTAGCGCCTCATGGGACGCCTCCTTAATGAAAAGGATGGCCCGCCTACCACTAAAGTACAAGCCAATGGCCTCTGGCCAAGCGCCCTACGCCAACACGTTGACGAAGCAGTTGTACGCTTGTTGAAAAGTGTTCGACGTGGTGGCTGACGTAGCAGCGGCACAACACATGTAAAACTCAACGCAGTTACCGTCCATGCCTGGCGCGGTGCCCTTCGGGATGTTGTTGACGATGTGCATGATCTCGCCCTTCTTGAAGTTGTGGCTGGTCGACAGGTCGACGAGCGGTTGCGTCTCGGGTAGGTTGGCTTGTTGTAGTTTGGACAGCAGTTTGTCGAGTGTGCGCTCAATCGACTCCGCCAGGTCGTACAACATCAAGGCATGCGCAACGCAGCCCACCCTGCCACATTGCACCAACTTATTTACGCGCTTGGCATTCTGGATGATGAATTCGTCGCCCTCGAGGCGGTAGGACAGGGCGGAGATGCAGGCTGGGTGAACTTTGGCCATCACTGACGCCCATTGGGCAGCATAACCGCCAGGCTGCAACCACTGGACGCAGCGGTCGACGATTCCCGTGGCAAATGACGTCACATGTTGGATGCCACCGCGGATGGGTGTGCGCAGGATGGTTTTGGTGAACATGAAATGCGATAGCCAACGCTCTAAGTTGGTCGGCTGATTGTAGAGCTCGTTAAGGATGGTCGTTTAGTGCTGAGTGACGACGTTGATCGCATCCTTGGGTATGTAGTTAGACGTGGGTAGAGAAGCAGTCAAGATCTGTTCCATGCTGGGCAGGTTGAGGTTCTGCGCCAACCATTGCACGCCATCCAGGAAGTTATTGCCGAGACGACCGGCATTGACAATGGGATCGACATCGCCTCGGTGCTCCTCAAAAATACGCGTTAGGTTGGTGTTAGATTGCTGCAGGGTCTTCAAGATGCGACGATGATCACGACAGCACTCCGCGTCGCCATTCCCTGGGGTGTACAGCTTGGTGCAGTCGATGCAGCCTTGAGGCCCAAGAAGAGGAGGTAGTTGCTCATCAAGTCGACCATGTCCATGTGGTGCGTTTGCACGTGGCTCCTGAAGGTGCTGCTGGTCGACGCCCAACCTTTGATGTATGCATTTGTCTCCTAACATGCCAACGCCAAGCAGACGTGCTTGGTGGTGTTGCAGATGACCCTGGAGAAGAAGTAGTGCTCGTCCAGGCGCAGCGACGGGGCCGCCATGGGGAAGGGCTAAGCTATAAAAATAAAAAATAATAATAATAATAATAAACTTGTATTGAGGAGATAAACTGGACATTAACGACAATGCGCCGCGCAAGAAAAATACGATTTTAGGAAAAGAAATAAGGGATATAGACTAAAAAGAAAAACCTAAAACCCAAAAAAAAAAAAAAAAAAACCTATAGAGAGGAGATAAATTGGACACTAATGAAGACATGCCGCACAAGAAAATTACGATCTTAGGAAAAGAAATAACGGATACAGAAAAACCTAAAACCCAAAAACAAAAAACAAAAAACAAAAAAAGTTGGAACGGTAGGCCTACTGAGTAGCCCGACGAAAGAGAGGGCAGGGGAGGGGTACCAGGTGAAACGCGGGGTGGGGGGCAATGGCAGGCCCGCGCTGCGAGGAGGGGGGCCGATGGCGGGCCCGCGTTGCAACACCGTCACTCCTCCTCCTCTTCCCCACTTCGGCGCTCCTCCTCTCCCACCTACAATGTTGTTGTTGCTCTTCTTCTTCCATAGCTGCTCTGCATTTCTTCTCTTCCCGATTCTGTCTCTTCCTTCAGTTACACAGCAATGCACCATTGTTGTAATAATCTACCAATTGCTTGACCATCTCTTGTATTTATTTGTTCCTTTTCAAAACTTTCATACCAGCTTGGTCTTGGGTCTAATAAGATTGATTTTTGGCTGGTATGAGACAAGTACCCACATACCTTGTATTGAAACAAGTTAAGGTAGATATAACTTGACTAGTGGGTACCCGTGACCTTGGACACTGTGAAGTCCCCCGGTTTCTTTAAACCAAGAGAGACATTCACAAAGGCGCAAAACAGCTAATTTTAATTTAATTTTATTTATTTTTTGTGACGAAAATCCATTGAAAAATTCCCCATGAAAACATACATGGTGAAGCGAGCATTTTGGAAAATTTCCAAAAAAAAAACTAAATCGCCACATTTCTGGAAGGGGGAAAAAAAAAGTTTTGAAATCGCCACATTTTGAGGAGAAAAAAAACAGGTTTTGAAATCGTTAAGATTTGTGGAGGATTTGGGCAGATTCCAAGCTTTCTTCTTTTGAAACGCATTTATGATGGGCGTGCTAACCTTAACCCCCTTACCCCCAAAGAGGACAACCGGACGTACAAACACCTAAAATATTATATATAGTGGGTACCCGTGACCTTCGGGCACTGTGAAGTCCCTCGGTTTCTTTAAACTTGGTTCATGTTTTAGTTTTTTCTAGAAACTTTTATCTTGTTTTTTTTTTAAATGTGTTTTCTGTTTTTATTATTATTTTATATAATAAAAATAAAGTGTTTATATTTCACTTTTATATTTTTGTTTATTTGGATGCAAGTTTGAAGTTTGGAGAAAGAAGACACACCTCGTTCTTTTTCAAGTAAGGTTTTTCTTCATTATTATAAGTTTTATTTTTTCTTATTTTTTATTCTTTATTTGATTTCTTCATTTTTGTAATTTTTTTTCTTTTAAAATTATTTTACTATATTTCCCTTTCCTTGTTTCATTTGTTTCCATTCATTTTTCATATTTTTTGCATTTTTACTTTTTTTATGTTTATGTTTGTTTCATGTTTTTATTTTTTCAATTCTTATTTTGTCTATCTTTAATTTTTTTTCTATTTTTATGCATTTATTTATTTTGTTTCTATTTTCTTTTTCAAAAAAATCTAGCTTTTCTAATATGTTTTATAATGAAAATAATTTTTAAAAACTTTTGTATTTTTGTTTGACTAGATGCAGGTTTGAAGTTTGGAAAAAGAAGACAAACCTCCGGGATGAGGAACTTGGATGGATGGATGACGGGACGGATGACGGGATGGATGGATGGAAAGGACGACCACCAAGGATATTATATAAGTAGATATGACTTCAAGTCCCTACTAGTGTTGTCCGGTTCCGGATCATCAGTGTCCGTTTTGGGTCCGGGTCCCGGACCCAGTGTTTCTGAATTTTGAAAAAAGAACTGGACCTTGCCTCTGAACCGGACTTGGGAACCTAGCTACAGGACCTGAACCTGGAGTAAGCCTCTAGACTTGTTTTAAATAAGGTTCTGGTTCTAAACTTTATTTATTTTTGTTGGGGGGGGGAGGAGGATCAGTGATTTTTCTTGTGCTGAAATTTTTCCATTTTTTTATAATAAGAAAATTCACAAGCAAAATGGTCAAGGGAACTTTTTGAAAAAATTCCTAAAACATAGTCATATGTTGAGGAAGAAAGTTATGAAATTGTCAAGAGTTTTGGAGGATTTGTAGATTTCTAGCTGAAATCACCATATTTAGCTAATAGGTTCTAGTTGTTCACCCACATGTAACAGGATTCCTAGATTTTCCACTTCTTTATTTGTCTTGTAGTCAGATTTGGCTAAACCCTGTTGGGGCTGATCGCCACTTTTGATGCAACATGAGAAAATTGAGAAAAAAAACATTGGCAAGGATAGACATGTTTTTAATTTGTGAAAAAGTTTGAAGCATACAAAATTTTCTTTTAATAATAAAATAAGGAGTGGGAATAGTGTTTTTTCTTTTCAATTTTGTGATGTTGCTCAAGTGGTGGTGATAGTCCATAAAGCACATTTACCCAAATTTAGTGATATTCAAGATATTAAGTACCTTTTCATATTGTAGGCAATTTTGTGATGATTTGTGTTTTTTATAACAGAGAATTTGTGGCGGAATATTATTTTTTCAAAGTTTTTGTCACAAAATGGCAAAAATTTGCCATTAAGAAATCACTAATTGGGAGCAGGGTTTCCGAGAGGCATGTAATTGTTACTTTTGGAACATGTTTCAAGTACCCTACCACCTTGGCAACGTTGACACTAATTATATCTTCTTCTTTTTAATTTTAAAACTTAAAATTATTTTTCAAATATTTTTTTAATTAATTAATTAGTTGACAAACATGTGTCAAAGTTGCCAAGGTATATTACAGTATGCAAGTTTTTTTGTTTTTTTTTCTTTTTGTTGTTTTTGGGCCCTGTTCTTCTATTTTTTGGTTTAGACATGTAATTGGGTACAAGTGACCACTTCTTATTGGTTGTACAGTGCTACTAGTTTTTTTTAATTCAATTTTGGGCTACAAATGGATGGGTGGAACCAGACTTCTTTAAATAGAACTGAGAACCAAAAGTCTAGAAATGAGAAAAATCGGCTGGAGTGAATTAGCAGCCACCAATGCACCAGTTGCGGATGAGCCCGTTGAGGCCGTTTTCCGGATGAATGAAAATCCCATCCTCCCTGCCCGGATTTTTTTTTTTTTCCACCTCTTCTCTACCCCAAAATTTTCCCCCGTCCTACCTAACACCTACCTCCCCCGTCCTACCTACCACCTACCTCCCCCGTCCTACCTACCACCTACCTCCCCCCTCCTACCTACCACCTACCAACCCCTCCCCCCTCACTCCATTGCTAGAGCTCCTAGCTCCAGAGACGTTGAGCGGGAGCGAGCTTGGAGCTTAGAGCGGCTTGGAGCGGGAACGAGCTTGGAGCTTGGAGCGGCTGGAGCCGGACCCACGCAGGACCCAGGTAAACATTTTTTTTAAATCACAATGTTCATTTTTTTTACCCAGGTAAGCGTTTTGCTACAACGCAAGCTCCGGAGCTTCTCCGGAACTTTCTTGCTGCAACGAAGAGCTTGCTTGTTGCAACGCAACAAGCTCTGGAGCTTCTCTGGAGCTTTCTTGCTGCAACGAAGAACTTGCTTGCTGCAACATAGCAAGCTCTGTGCTACAAGTGCAACTCCATTTCGAACTCCGAACTCAAAGCTCAAAGCTCGAAGCTGCGCTATAGCGCAGCTGCATGAAACCCTAAACCTTAGACCCTCCTCGAACAGCTCGGCGCTGCAACGCTCGGAGCTGCGCTGCAACGCTCAGAGCTACGCTGAGCTCGGCACTGAGCTCGAAGCTGCGCTGCAACGCTCAAAGCTACACTGAGATTAGCACTGAGCTCGAAGCTGCACGAACAGCGTAGCAGCGCCTTGTTTTTTTTTCTTGTTGCGATGTGTTGCAGCATTGCAGCGCTTTTTTTTCTTTTTTCTTGCTACTGCGCTATAGAGCTACCGTCACCTTCCTATATGGTGGCAATTTTTTTTTTTTGCTTTGTTGTTGCTTATGCTTTAGTTCATTAGAATTAACAATTGGTAATAACTATTAGTTTAGGGTTGGAGGTTGTAATGGGTAGGAGAAAAAGACTAAAGAAAAGCGATGGTGGGGAGTTGGAAATCAATAGGCAAGATTTAGTTGCGTCGAATGAGGTAATTCTTTTGCCAAGTGTTGCTGCATCAGATGCGGGAGGTGCCCAACAAAATGTTAGTACATCAAATGCGGGAGGTGCCCAGCAAATTGTTAGTACATCAGATGGGGAGGTGCCCAGCAAATTATTAATACATCAAATGCGGGAGGTGCCCAGCAAAATGTTGCTAAGCATAATATTGGTACATCAAATGAAGCAGCTAATGACCGAAGTGTTGTTGCATTAAATCGGGAAATTGGTGAGCATAATTGTGCTCTATCACAATTGAAACAGAAGGATAACATTGGTATAGATTGTTTTAGAATTCGTGGACATTAGAAGATAGGACATTAGATTAATTACAAATTAATAAAATTGTACAAATTTCTCGAAATTTAATTGCATTTGCACCTTCCATTTATTGGAAGGTGAAGGAATTTTCCCCCAATTTAATATAAAATATTTATGATAATTAATGAATTATCAACAAAATTTGTCATATAATTAAATAATTAATAGACCATTATTTCAGATAATTTTGATGATTAATTATCAAGAATCAGATAATCATTTATTTATTTAAAATAATTAACTAATCATTTGGCTTAAATTTATTTACTTGAAAATAAAAAGTTGGATTTAATCAGATTAATTAATTTGATATTTGATTAATTAACTTTAGTATATATATTTTTTAATAAGTTATTGAAATCACTATTTAAGATAATTATTCCATGTTATAGATTACAAGTTCAACTTTTTCATGAAAATTTTTTACACCAAAATAAGCTTGATCACAATTGTCATTGTACTATTTGTTCCACAAACAATAGAACCTCTTTTCAAATTCATGAAAAAAAATAAGAATCATGGATTCCCAATCAACAACCCCAACCTCCATACACACCTTTGTTAGCATATGATTTTGAAATTAACTAGTTATTTTAAAATGACCCTAAATGCAGGTATTGCATTTAGGGTAGGATCTTCATTTTAAAGAAGGTTTAAACCCCACATGCATATTTTTTGTGTGACCCAAAGTGCAGGTATTGCATTTAGGGTAAAAATATTTAAGCTTCAACTTTTTATTTTTTGATCTTCACAAACTTTGTATTGCATTTAGGGTTGGGTTTCCACATAAGGTTTGTTTTTTACCTTTGTGTGATAACTCCAACCTAATTTTCCCAGTCTTTTTTAGGAAGATATAGAATGCAATTGTATTGTTTCACATATGTCTAAACCCTAAAATTTCCCCCCCAATTTAATATAAAATATTTATGATAATTAATGAATTATCAATAAAATTTGTCATATAATTAAATATTTAATAGACCATTATTTTAGATAATTTAGATGATTAATTATGAAGAATTAGATAATCATTTATTTATTTAAAATAATTAACCAATCATTTGGCTTAAATTTATTTACTTGAAAATAAAAAGTTGGATTTAATCAGATTAATTAAATTGATATTTGATTGACTAAATTTAGTGTTTTTTGTTTTAATAAGTTATTGGAATCATTATTCAAAATAATTATTCCATGTTATAAATTGCAAGTTCAACTTTTGCATGAAAATTTCTTACACAAAAATAAGCTTGAACACAATTATCATTGTACTATTTGTTCCACAAACAATAGAACCTCTTTTCAAATTCATGAAAAAAAGTAAGGGTTAACTAATTATTTTAAAGTGACCCCAAATGCAGGTATTGCATTTAGGGTAGGATCTTCATATAAAGAACCTTAAATCCCACATGCGTACTTTCGACGTGAGCCAAAATGCAGGTATTGCATTTAGGGTAAGATCTTCGTATTAAGAAAGCTTAAACCTTACATACGTCCTTTAGGAGTGACCCAAATTGTAGGTATTGCATTTAGGGTTGGGTTATTTCAAAGTGATTTTGCATATGCATATTGTGTTTAAGGCTAGGTCTTCACTTAAGGGTATCCAAACCATTTAGATGTGGTTTTTTGAAACGTGGGTATTACATTTAGGTTTTTCTTTCATTTCAACTTGAAATACCTAGACTTATATTTACCTTTACTAATTAAAATTTTGAGGTTTCGTTGCAATACTTACACCTATACTTACTTTTACCAACTGAATAGTTGGTGACATTCTTCATTCGTTGCAATACCCGCATATCGATCCATGGTATTCGTTGGGTTTTTATAACATTTGTTGCAATACCCGCATATAGTTCCATAATAGCCGCTGGTTTTTTTTGGCATTTATTACAATACTCGCATATAGGTCTCGTAATAGTTGTTGGTTTATTTTTTATCTCAACAAACTTTGTATTGCATTCAGGGTTGGGTTTTCACATAAAGTTTGTTTCTTACCTTTGTGTGATAACTCCAACCTAATTTTCTCAATCTCTTTGAAGAAAATATAGAATGAGATTGTATTGTTTCACATATGTCTAAACCCAAAAATTTCCCCCCAATTTAATATAAAATATTTCTAATAATTAATTTATTATCAAATAATTTAGATGAATAATTATCAAAAATCAGATTGATTAATTTGATATTTGATTAATTAACTTAAGTATATTTTTGTTTTAATAAGTCATTGAAATCACTATTTAAGATAATTATTCCATGTTATAGATTCTAAGTTCAGCTTTTTCATGAAAAATTCCTACACCAAGATAAGTTTGATCACAATTGTCATTGTATTATTTGATCCACAAACAATACAACCTCTTTTCAAATTCATGAAACGAAGTAAGAATCATGGAACTCCTAATCAACAACCCTAACCTCTATACACACCTTTGTTAGCATATTAATTTGAAATTAATTAATTATTTTTGTGTGCCCCAAAATGTAGGTATTACATTTAGGGTAGGATCTTCCTATAAAGAAGCTTAAACCTTATATGCGTCCTTTCAGAGTGGCCCAAATTGCAGGTATTGCATTTATGGTAGGATCTTCGTATAAAGATGCTTAAACCCCACATGTGTATTTTTTGTGTGCCCCAAAATGCAGGTATTGCATTTAGGGTGGGATCTTCATATAAACCCTAACTATACAAACCCTAACAAAAAGAAGATTTAGTGATATATGCCCTAAACCCAAAAAACTATACAAACTATACAAATTATATAATGCAAAATAAACAAATTTAAAAAAACATAGGAAAAAATTTAGAAACCAAAATTCAAAGGTTTTTAATTATAAATATTTATTAACTGAAAGAAAATATGTTAATCTTTATAAATAATCAAATAAATTTCGTACAAAACCAAAAAAGAAGATATGTCTTTTACCTTTGTGTGATTTTTCCAACCTAATTTTTCCATTCTTTTTGAAGAAGGTATAAAATGCAATTGTATTACTTCACATGTGTGTAAACCCTAAAAATTTCCCACCAAATTTAGCTTACTTTAAATTAATTACTATACATTTATGAAAAATTTATCAATTAATTTATGTGTCTCAACCCTAAACCTAATGATTAAGTTAGTAGGGTATGTAATTAATAGAGTAGCTAGGTTAGTACAGTAGCTTGGTTAGTGGTGTGACCCAAAATGCAAGTATTGCATTTAAGGTATGATCTTCATATAAAGATGCTTAAACCCCACATGCGTACTTTCGAAATGGCCCAAAATGCAAGTATTGCATTTAGGGTAGGATCTTTGTATAAAGAAAGCTTGAACCCCACATGCGTACTTTTGAAATGGCCCAAAATGCATGTATTGCATTTAGGGTAGGGTTTTTAGGGTAGGGTATGTAATTAATAGGGTAGCTAGGTTAGTAGGGTAGGTGGTAAGTACAGTAGCTAGGTTAGTAGGGTAGGTGATGAGTACAGTAGCCAGGTTAGTAGGGTAGGTGGTGAGTACAGTAGCCAGGTTAGTAGGGTAGGTGGTGAGTACAATAGCTAGGTAGAAAAGTGAACAGGGTAGCTATGTGTGAGGTCAAGTCCAGGGAAAAACGAGCAAGAACCAAAAAAAAAAAAGTACAATGGTCAGCAGCAAAAAGAAATGGACTGTCATGAACCCCATCCGGCGCCGAATGAAAAAACGCAACCCATCCAGTGGATAGAACGGCCAACTGGTCCATTGGTGGCTGTTAATTCACTCTGGCCTGAAGAATCATGTCCAAAGGTCTATCAAATTTGTTTAATCTTTTAACCAAAACCAAAGACTCTGAAATAATAAAAAAGTTGAAACCGGGACCAAAAGTTAGAACTGGACCACACTGGTCCCTACAGGGCTGATACTGGTACAAGGCTGGGTATCGCCTCAGGTCTCATACCAGCCTAGTAAGGTCCTTTATATCACTATCAATGCCAGGTGCAGGCCTATAGGGTAGAATACCCCATCACCAAACATCTAAGGGCTCAGATTAGCTGACCATCCAGGGGAGGGCTCAGCTGGTCTTGAAGTCTGAAGAGATTTTGTAGCCCGTGAGCAAGCACACCCATAGACGTTTACAAACCCCATTTGGTGTAGAAATGAGGGAGATATCCCCTTTCAAAGTAGACATACCTAGAGGCTGGAAAAAAAATCAATCGAAGCACATGAAAGGCTTACCACTAAATTGCACTCTATGATCAAGCTCTATGTGATTGACATATGGACAAGATCTTAACCTTCTACCGAAGTGGATGAATGCCAAATTATTTCCTTGTTCATGTGAAAATGTTCATTATATGTTGATGGCCTAAATCAACATGTTCAAAAATATCTTCTCATCAATAGTGATGGGGCAAGTAGTGTTTTTCTAACCCTAATTTCCCAAATAGGAATCAACGCCATCATGCTAAGGCTTGAGTATCTCTCATGTCTCCCATCATTGTGGGCTACAAGTAGTGTTTTCCTCATTCATGTTTCTTATTTTCCCCTCCTCATTGTTGGTTGTGTAGTAATTGGGTTGTAATGGGAGTTTTGTTCATTTTTGTTTCCTACCTTCCTTCTTTTCGTTGTTGGTTGTGTTGTAACCAAAAGAAAAGGGATGATGAAAAGAACAAACACAATGGTATATAAAAGCATATATTAGAGTCTGATTCTTTGGAATCCTACAATTAATCCCATTACTTGATTTGTGTAATGTTGCAATCAAGGAGATCTACTACTGATGTCTACTTATTCTGACAAAACCCACAATGAAAATACACACAGCTTTGGAATTATGGTACATATGTGTGTATCTTCATCACGTAATCTCCTTATTGGCAATGCACTAATGGCAACCTAACAACCATTCATACCACTAAAAATCCAAATTTTATTCGAGGTATGGCTTTGAAGTCGGAACTCTCAATGTCCATTCAGTAGATATGAGCTGCTAAACATTTTCCCACCTAATGCAACATAACATCAAATCTCTCATTTGAAAACCTAAACCTTGCAGATCCTTTGAAATATTTTGAACGTGATTTTCAACAACAAACACCAAGTTCACTTAAAACCATTCAAAAAGACAGATTCTAATGCATGAATGTACTACAAATTTTTCTCTTCAAGACTTCCCCACTTTTGACCTTGTTCCCTTCTTAACATGTTATGTGATGCAAGGTTGTGAAGCTTTAATGTTTCTTTGTCCTCTTCGTTGCACAATTTTTCTGGTCATTGTTGGCTTTGTAGATGGGGAAATTTTCATGATCTTTTACTCTCTCCCCCCTTCCTTTCTTTCTTCAATTGTTGTTGTTCATGGTCATTGTTTGTTCTTCTTTTCCTCAAACTTTTTCCCCCCTCCCATCTTCTACCGATGTTTTTCATCATCATCTATTTTTCATAATCTCAATATTCCTCCCTCCTTTTCCTTTCCTCTACTATTGTTTTGTTGGCTTCTACTTTTGTTGTTAATTTTTTGACATTATTAGGATTTTTCTTCTCAAGCTCAACCCCCTTCCTTCCTCAACCATCATTGTTCATTAGTATCATCTTTTTTCATCCTCTCAACATTTTCCACCTTTTTTTTTGTTACAATTGTTGTTCTTTTAATGTTATTGATCTACCACTATTATTTAACAACTTTTTCTTCTTCTTTTCAAGTTCAAACCCCCCTTCCTTCAATCATTATTGAACACCATTGTCCTCATGATAACAAGGATGCAAAATGGAGCACTTTAAAGTTATAAGATTTTGAATTATAAACAAAGTTGGAAAAGTAGGTTCATAACTAGTTCAATTGTATGCACTACTAACATCAAATTGCCTAACCTAAGTTATTCCACATCGTACTTTAGTTGTGGTTGTTCCAAATTTTGTTATTGTTCTTTAGTTTCAAGCTTCAACATGTTCCATTGTATCATTTATATTCAATAGTTTGTAGTTTGTAGCAATTCCACCTTCTCCCCAATGTTCACTATCAACAAGTGCATCATTTGGGCTCTCACTATT
Organism: Sphagnum contortum; assembly: GCA_963920785.1. NCBI lineage: Eukaryota > Viridiplantae > Streptophyta > Sphagnopsida > Sphagnales > Sphagnaceae > Sphagnum > Sphagnum contortum. The sequence continues at coordinate 12,698,749 of OY987282.1, forward strand.
TTCATACAATGTGTTTATTAGTGTTGTTGTGTAGACCTCACTAGGTTTAGTCCTTTCATCCATGAAATTTGGATTAATAGGCCAGATCCTTATGGCCTTGAAGCAAATTTGAATATTTTTTTGGACAATGTTTTCTCCATTGCCTTTCTACCCATTTAGTTAATATAGGTTGGTATATTGTAGTTTTTAAAACCATAACATTGTTTTTTTCTTTTGAAGTTTCCTTAAATGATTTGTTAAATCACTAAAGACTATAAAATTATCAAAAAACATCTTCACAAAGATATCAATATGTACTCCCTAAAACTTTACTTACAACTTTATAATATGTTGGAGGTCCATTTTTGACACCAAAAGGCATCAAGACCCATACAACAACCCCCCCCCCCCAATTAATAACATAAATAATCTTGTACCAATCCTCCAGTGTAATCAATGCTTAATGATATCCTAAAAATATGTCGTCATGTCCAACCATAATATTCAAAATTTCATATGTGAATGACAAAGGATATGGATTTTTTTTCCTTACAACATTAAGCTTTATGAAATCAACATAGATTTGCAACTTGCCATTATTCGTGATAACAACCATAATCAATGATATTAAATTGGTTTGTTCCACTAGTTGAATGAAACCAACAAGTAGTTTATCAATCTTGTTTGACAATTGATGTATAGATCAAATTCATTTTGTATTTCACTTGATGCATTGGGGGTATAGAAATATCCAATTCAATTTGGTAATGAACAAGTTCCAATGGTACGCCTTTCAAATCCTTGTACTTCTAAACAAAAATATTTTTGAACTTCACTGCAAAAACACAAGTTGATCAAAACAATCTAAATCAAGCTTGGAATTGATTTTGAAAAAATGAAACACTTTATAAGTTCGAAGATTAGTCTTTTATAATTGTTCTTCAATCTTGCAATTTTCAAATCTTTAACATGACATAAGAAGGATTTATAACACTACATAACTATCAAGGTAACATAAAATGGAATACCATATACCAAAAATTTGAAATCTCTTATCATATCGATAAGTTTGTTTATAGTATGGTTTGCCATTCTAAGCTAGCTATAGGGTGCCAATTTAAGTTTAAGTAGTCATAACTTTGACTTTAATTCCTTTGAAATAACATTAACTTCTAATCTTCCATTTATCAATATATCTTCAATAACATTTACGTGATTTTTATTAGTGGTACTGCCATATGGTTATCAATTGCCACAACTCACATAACTAAAATATTGGGTACATAATCAAAAGTAAAAACCATTAAATGTTTAGATTTAGTGACAATCAAGGTTTTTGCCAATTTTGATTTTAAAATAAAAAATTGTTTGATGTTAAAAACTATTTTCAATATTTGACCTAAATTTCAACTATACTTAATATTCAACATCTACTTACCAATAGTAATCAAAATATCTTCTACATTTTGTATTAGTTCAAATATCTTACTTAGTTGATGGTGAATTAATGGGTAAAACATTAATGTTTGGAAGTCTAACCCAACTTTAACTAAATGGTTCAATAATGGCTATTCCTAAAATCCTAACTTCATCATTGGATTGCATTTGAACTAAATAATCTCCACAAAAACATTTTTCAATTTTTTTCTCTTTCCAATTAAAAACACTTTTTGGTTTCAAAAGTTTTTTGTTCTTAAAAGTTATATGTTTTATAATTGATTTATTGTATATAATATTAAAAACTACCATGTTAGTTACAACATTGTGAGTTGATCCAAATTTATTATGAATGTTAGTTTGGCTTTCCCTTCGATCATAACACAAACTTCAATTTTATGAAGACAATCAACAAATCAATGTTATTGATTACAGATTTATATAAGGGAATTTGAGTTGTGCACATCATGATTTGTTTGGGAGTGGAATAATTACAATTATGACATCTATAGGTTTGGTAGTTGATTCTTTCTTTCACTCCTTGCAATAATCCACAATATATTTTGTCCAATTACATTAGGTATAAATTAATATTACCTTGGGCACCATAGGTATTATTCTAGTATTAGAATTAATTGGCCTTAATGTTCCCTTATTTAAAAAGGCATTGTAACATTTTGTTCCACTTTATTCACAAATTACAACAATTTTTTTATGTTGAATGAATGTCACTATGAGAGATTTTGTCCACAAATACCACATTACCACTCAAGTACAAGTGTGTTGCAACTACATCCTCCCAAGTACAATTCCTATGCAACTTCGTTTTATATAAATATGGTGATTTAATAAATAAATTTTCACTTCAAGAAAAAGCTAATTGTTTAGTACCATAGTTTTAAATGCATTTCAAATACAGTAATTTATACCCATTGTATTTATGCATGTAATCAACTATCGTTGACATTTTGAGGAGTTGCATTGTAGTTGTAACATGCAACTAAGTTAGGATTATTAAAAACAAACTACACATTAAGCAATTGTTCTGCAACTACTGTAAAATTTTCATACATGCGATTATGCCATGTGTCCACATTCCCATTGTCCATGAGGTATAAATTTTATAACCGATTTTCAACTATTAAGTATGTTTGTGCAATTAGTTGGCCATTATGTTGCCATTAATTGGCCATTATTATATTACTAGTTGCCCACTATTGATTACCACTATTGTGGCATAACTATGCCACTATGTGGCAACCAAGATGTCATTAATTGTTACATATATATGTGCCATTATGGTGCCATTACTTAACCATTAATAAAGTACTACCAATTCACTATCCATATAAAGTGTGAATTTGTAGACCTCAACTTGGATCACAATCCTACATAAACTATTTTCAAAACATTTATATTGGAGGTACATCAAAGTATTCAAGTTTATACACCTAGAATTGTTTTAGGTTACATGAACAAATGTGGAATTGATAATAGGTAAATCTATTGCAAATAGTTCCTTGGCACCCACAAAGGTTGCATCTTGTAACAATGTATAATATTTAGAATTAATATATTATATATTAATTTATGGCTTTATTTATTTAATTACTACGAATTAAAAATTAGATTAAATAATTGGCCCTTAATCTAAATTATTCAATCTAATTCAAACAATTTATGAAATCAATTAATTCAAATAATTCATTTTCTCATAATTAATTAAATAATTAATTTTTAAATACTTTAGTAAATACTTTAGTCTTATTTTTTGTGATTGGTGTTCAATTGTGTATTAATAATGTTCCATTACATTGCACTTCACAATATCATGTTGGTATACATACATATCAAACCATAGGATTTCATGAAGGGTGAAAGTCTACATTTGAATTGAAATTAAAGGCAATGTGCATATTCTATTAAACATTCAATAAGGGTGTACATATGGATATGTCTTTATATACCTTGATGTCTTTTATTCAAATTCATGTTTATTATTTAATATTTCATAATGAATTATATGTTTATAATTAATATGTAATATAATTAAATTTTACAAACTAATTAATTAAAATGAATAATAAACTATTCACATGCATTCATTAATCAAATTTAAATAATTATTTTGCTAGTTAATTAAAATAATAAAATATTTAAAATCAGATAATTAATTATCTAAATTCACTGATTAACTATTTGAATTTGATTAATTAATTCAAATAATTAAAATAATATATTTTGTTAATTTAGGTGAATAATTATTGAATTTTATTTGAATTCATGTCATTAATTATCAGAATAATTAACTTGATAATTATTATATCATAGTTATTTCTATAATCAATTATCTGATATTTATTTTGATAATTAATTATCTAATACTTATTTTGATAATTAATTATTAGATATTTTATTCAAATAATTAAATTTCAACTAATTATGACATATGATTAATTATAAAACTCAAATTAATTACAAAATTCAAATCAAACACAAAAGCATGTGGGAATTGTAATTTTTGTAGTTGCAACTCAATTACAACTAGGGTGCAACTAAAAGATTTAACATATATGTTTTGTCTTCAAAGTCTCATCCCACAAACTATATAAAGGAGGCATCTTCTCTTACATTCTCACATTAAAATACATGTGCCATGTTCGGATAAGCTCACAAAAGCTTAGCCTCAAAAACAAAACATGAAATTTATAAAAAAAATCATGGTTGTTCTTTAGTTCACTTAGTCTTGTGCTTTTCTACCTACCTAAGTAAGTAAGTACGTCCTACTTTTCTACCTACCTATGTAGGTAGATAAATAGGTCTTGGGTAAATACATAGGTATGTAGGTCTTAAAACCTACCAACCTACCTACCTACCTACCTATGGTTATGTGCAACCCACATGGCTACTAAAATAATAAATTTTATTTATTTATTTCCAAAATATAATTAACATGCCATGTTGCATTTTTAAAAAAATGTGCCACATGTCACAATCTCAGACCATCATTAACAATCATAATGGACGACGAAGATGTTTTCCCAAAAAAATAATTATGTCCCGAAATATTCATAATGCTAAATTTTAATGAATGGATGACAATTAATGACATTAGCATGACATTGTGGGTGCAATTATAATGGAGTTGCATAATAGTGGAAATGAGTTGTTTTAACATAGTTGTAATTGAATTACAATGAGTTGCATCGTATATACGATGAGTTACAACCTTGCAACTCATGCAACTTGTTTATTAGCACTCATGGTGTATAAATATAATGAGTTACAAATATATGGTGCAATTCAAAATTTAGTTGCAAGGTCAGTTGCAAAACACCCATTTTTTCTCATAGTGTGTGTTTTATTTAATTCTAGTTGTGGTTAACTATATGTAAGAAAATAGCCAAGCCCGCAACAAAGTAATCAAATAGGTATGGATAGCTTTGATAGGTAGTTTGTTCCTCAAATGCAAAACTCTTTCATAATATTCCTCCACATGCTTGTTGTCTTTCTATTTGATGTTTCACAACTTCATGTAAATTAATTCATTTATTCATACTTGGTATTGCTTACAAAAATGCTTGTTAAATTTCAACAAAAGTGCAATGAAGATGATCCTTCACAAAATTTGTTCCCCATTTAAAAATAATATTTTTGAACATGCTTCAAAACAAATTGACAATGTGTTAATCGTCAATTTTTTCATTAGCAATGATAACACATTTGAAAACCTCAACATATGCATATGGATTTATATCTTTTTTGTATGGTTGATATGGCAATGTTTTTTTATCATTATGTTAGACTTTTTTGCAATTGGTTATACTAGAGGCATTGGATACTAGGGTGGAAAGTAAGGATTTCAATTGTGGTTTGCTCAACTAGGTGCACCATTCAAAGGGTTGTTTAGTTCGGATATTAATATCAATCTAACAAGGTTTTGATTTATGCATGAATTAGTGGGCTCCCCCTTGGGCTTCCATCACCACCAATTTCACTAGATTGTCATTAAAATACTACAACAATTGACAACCCCAAATTCACATTTATAGAATTGGCTCTCAAAGGTGCAACTCCCATATTTAACATCATCATTAACATCATTGTTGTAGCATTGGGAACCGATATGTAAGGTGGGTATGGCATTTAATACCAAAATGGATGAGTTACCATTGCCAAATCGATATAAAATTAGATCCTTGCACTTGAACATGTGGTGGTGTACTCCACATAGTAAATGAAATTATTAGTGTATTTACAACTCATCAATTTGATAGATTGACAATATGCATTTGTTCAATGTAAGTATCTAATTTAGTGCAAAAAGAAACAAACATTATTTTTAAGTTGAATAGAAAAAGTAACATGATATCTTCCATTCTACAAGAATGATAGTGGATATACTTCTTGTTCCCTTGAAAAAAATTCTTCAAACATCATTCATTGAAGATGTTCATTAATTCAAGGACAATCTTTGAACACATGTCCTACCCCTTTGCAGTATTACAATTGTTCAAACTAGAGTTGAAATTTGGTTGCGTTAAATTTGGCCATTGAACATCATTCATAGCCAAAGTAGCATGTACATTTGATTGACCTTTGCATATAGTTGGTCATGTTTCGACCACTATTAGTGCTACATTCTATACAAAAACATTTTACGCATCAAAAATTGCTTATTGGGTAAAATGTTGTCCAATTGGTATCACTTATTGACATTTTGATTGTGATTATTGGTGCATGGCACATAGATGATTGGTAGGGTTGATGGTTTGAAATTTATGTTGGATCTTCAATTCTTGAATTCACTTTAGATCACACATTAACCAACCTCTAAATCATAAATTCCAGACTATTATTACAAGCATCTTCACTTACACGTATTGATCCCATCAGATTTTTTGTTGCCTTCTTGATTCCATTAACATGAACAAAAGGTTTAACCTCTAACATGATTCCATCCATCGGGTTATCAATGTGATTGCAAGGTAGCCTTTTCCAACCCCCCTTAGATTATTGACTCAACAATTGTTTTGGTTCAATACCATGTTGTTCTAGAATTTCTTTGATCTTCATCTTACGCAACTATTTGTGGACTTTCATCTCCATTGGTGCAATGATACCTTCTGATATCACAAAATGATCTTGCAATTATTCACCTTGTATTCTTACATTTGTTACATTATGACCAATAAAACAAAACAAATGGGATTATAAGTCTTGACCCCAAAAATGTTTAAGCAAAATATAGGGGTAATCTATTTCTTTGAAATTTCTAGAAAGGTAGTATCACCTAAGGCACAAACCATAAACGACATTCAAATCAAGAAATCCACACCCCAAGCATTGCCCTTGTTGCTACATCCCAATTTACCACCTATAGACTACATCCACGCATTGCAACCATGCTACATTTTCCTCTGGAGATGGAAAACAAGATTTGTACCCTTCTACAACATATATTTGGAAAGCATAAAACCCCATGAACAAAACCACGTAAGTTAGGTAAATAAAAAGAAAACCACATGGGTTAAGTGATAGCTCACACTTGTTAAAATCTAAGATAGATTTTAAAAAACTTGTCACCAAAAAATTGAAAATAAATTGAGTGCCAATTTTGTATTACCAATTTTTGCTACCAAAATTTTTTTTGAAAAAAGTTATAGCAAAAGCTTCACCAATATCTATTACCAAAAAAGGTTATCAAAAATTAGTTACCAAAAATCATATGTCTATCTTTGAAACCAAAAATTTAATGAATTAGTGTGATTTTAGTTTAAGCTTTTAAAAGTTAAACAATGGTATATTTTTAGTTTTCTTCCAGTTAAATTTTTTTTGGGGAAATTTCCCTAATGTTGCGATTTAACATTGCCTTTGATCCTTATAAATGTTTCTATGGTGCAATTTAGGACATTACTTGTGGTATTGTTGTACTATCCATTTTTTTATGTGGAGCAAATTTGAACTCTATTTTTGTATTCTTGAAACTATTTTTTCCAAGTGTGTTTGCTTATGTTTTGCTTTTGAAGTTGTATTTGGTTTACAAAACTTGTTGCATTACGCTTTAGTTTGTTTGCAAAATCAATAGTCTATGTGACTTGTAAGTTTTCAGAATTGTTGTTGACTATTTGTCCTTCTCCTCAAAGTTGCAAGATGTATTTCACTCCATGCTCCTATTTTTTCGATACACAATTTAACATGAAAATTTCAAAAACAATACTCATGTAATGATTGTCATTATCGATGCAATGAATCTACTAGTAGCCACTTCAAAAATAACATCCCTAACAACAAATTAATATGTGAACAATTTCAAATACATGCATTAGCTTCTTCTACCTTCCAAGGGTTTATTCAAATGTGGGCATCAATAGTATATTCCAAGGACAAATATGTACTTTGACATGATAAACAATGCTTATTGGGTGAGTGTCATGATCATGGTGTCGATACATTCAAGATATGTTCAATAGCTTTACTTGATTTCACCAATTTACCCAAGGTTTAATCAAGTTTTAACCAATTTAGTTGAAATCTAATGAGTTCAAGAAATGTTTAGGCAATTTAACCATGAAACATAGATTTTACAAAAAAACAAAAATAAGACCACAGAGGGACTGAAATCCAACCCTAAACCTGCCCTAACCCAAAACCCCACCAACCACCTATCATGAAAAAAGGGGAAAATAAAACCCCCCCAAACCCCCTTACCCATTAATCAAGAAGGCCCAAGAAACATTCACGGAACCCCCACCCCAAGCCGACCCCATTGGCCACCCAACCTCAAGAATTTGTAAGAAAAAAAACACCCATTGAAACCTTTTCACGCACCAATTTAGAATCCCACAATTTTAAAATAAAAACACTCCTTCCGCCCTTCAAGCCCCCACTCACCTTTAAAAAAAACAAAAAAACTCCCCATCCCTACACCCAAATAATTGGATAGTCCACAAAATAAGGATTGTCCACACATTTTTAACGGGTTCAACTATCCTCCATGGCCAAATTCAAAAATCTCACCCCTTCTTTTCATTTTTCTTGGACAATCAAGAGAAATAACAAAAAAAGATACTAAACCCCCTTCCCCAAACAGTCAATAAAAGTCAAAAAAATTAAAGACCACCGCCCCCCCCCCCCCCCCCCCCCCGAGTTTTAAAAAAGTGAAATAAATAAATATATATATATATATATATACAACAAATTTTACTTAACCTTATGGTCAAATTGCTTGCATTATAGTAGGTTTTTTGGGTCAAAATTGTCTACTGCCTACATCACTATGAATGAGAATATCATATGTATATGTCAAAATTGACATATAATTTCACCTTCCAAGATTTGGGAAGACTAAAATAGATGAATGGACAGTATGGGTGTTAATTCCCTTTCCACCATTGTATCGATTAGGAGTTGGAATAATTGCCACTTCAACTCTACTCACCAGTGATGGATCCAAAACCGTGGAGTCAATTTGGACATCCTAAAAGGCCTCAATATCCTAAACCTAAACAATTATTCTACGAGTCTTGCCTGAAACAGAAATATGAGCCATGGTATTAGGTTTCACACATGCCAATCCCAAGAACAAATTTAGCCACATAAAGGATCATGGACACCAATCACTAACAAGTTATACAAACTTGTTGACTTCTTACCATCATCAACAAATTGCTTCATAACCTATTTGCTATATTGAACCAAACATCCAACAATGATTTGTAATGCAAATTTGAACCTCCTCTACTGACATAATATCTACAATTAACACATTGGGAAGCCAAAGAAAAAAACACATAACAAGTCATGTTCAAATTTACAATTTTGTTTTTTTACAAAAGGAATCATTACACATATTGTTGCAAAGGTTCAAAAAGTTTTCTATACACAGGAACCTATATATCTACATTCATAATTTTATTTAATGGGTTATCACAAACCAAAATGGGAAGAACATCCATTCTTAAGGAATTCAACATCCTCGGATATGGTAGGACAATCTTTAACAAATAATTCTTATCAACTTTACACAGAGAGAATGTGGTAACAAAAATTACATTGTTGGCAAGATTATGTATGTTTTTATAAACAACATCATCTATCAAGACAATGTTCCATAGATTTGACCCCCTTAACATATCGAAAGAAATCAAAATGTTTCTTATGAAACACTAGCTTGTATGGATTAGAGGCCAAGAAATGCCACAATTCTTGATGCAATGACTTTATAATTAAAGACGGTGTTGTCATCGAATTGAATATTTGTTTTCAACAAGACATTATTTTGGGATTTCAATAGGTTGTGTCATTGGGCAAATGACAAAATGTATACAAACAAATTATTAAAACACCACATAAGGAAATTCTTTAACCCAATTCTCAAAATTGATCTCCCAATAACAGTATGAGCAAATGTAGTAGTCTTTTTGTTCAACTACGCTGCCAATGAAACATTGTTTAAGTCAAAATGACATATAATCTCACCTTAAGAATTGGAAAGACTGAACAAATGAATGAACCACATGGATGTCAATTCCTTAAATTTCATCATCATCTTGATTAGAAGTTGCTACAATGGCCACTTCAATTCCACCCACTGGTCATGGATCCAAAAATGTGGAATCAATTTGGAAATCCTAAAAGGCTTTGACATTTTGAACTTAAACAATTGTTCATAGATTCTCATTTCAAACAAAAATATCACCCATGCCATTATCACTCACTTAGACCAATTAGAAAAATGAATTTAATTGCATAAAGGATCATGGACATCATTCGCTAACAAATCATATCAACTTGTCGACTTCCTATTGTCGTCCACAACTTCCCAAGAAATATGTAGACTCAACATAAATAATTGTGATTATTGAAAAATATTTTTGAATTATATAAACACCCATTATAATAGATAAAAATCATAGATGATCACAAACAAATAGGTATTGACAACAATCCACATGCTACAAACATCCTTCAATGTCAAAGAAAATGGGCACCGATGATTCCATAGATGAAAAATCAATTACAAAGAAAATATTTCCCAAAAAAAAAAATTGAAAAAATATATACATCCTTTAGATGAATTCATTGCAACTATTGAAGACAACTCAAATTGTTAGTTGGAAGAGGTAAAATCTCCTCACTAGTTTCCATTTCCAAATCTTCTTCAAGTGTGAAGCAATTTGCCAATCTTTTATATCATTGGGCACAAATAATGCACTTATGCCATGCTAATCATTATTGGGAATTTTCACTATGAACAATTGACCAACTTGTGGAAAACAAACACAAGAATACTTAAGCTTTTAATGTTGAGGATTTGATGGCGAATAATTTAAAGCCAACAACTTCAAAGTAGATGAGTGAAAATGATGGTAAAAAGGGTTGAAAAGTAAAAAAAGGTTGACTTAAATCTTTTGCAATAACATCTTTGTTTTCCACAATTTAGTGTTTACATTACAAGCCACTCCATTACAACAACCTATTGAAAAACATGGAATAGAGAGCTTTGTATGGCACTTCCTTTGACAAATTTTCTACACATCGGCATTTTGGTGTGGCATCCTCAATTTATGCAAGAAATTAGGAAAGCCATGTGACATTTTCATTCTTACCTCACAACTAAGGCTCGGTTTACATGAGGGCCTAAGCTTAATTGCTCATGGTCCCAAGATTAATTTTTTTGGCCCAACAATTGGACTTAACAAAGTCATAATTTATGCTAATCTTATGATTTGTGCTTAAGTCATGAAAACCTTTTCAATCCAAGTATAGGTCCAAAATCTTATCTTATGTCCTTTTTCTTAAGTTCATCATTCTCTTCCTCATTACCTATGCAAGAATTTCAATTTGTGTTTTCTTCTTTGCTCACACTTTTTGACATTTTTTTCCTTTGTGAAATTTTTTGGAATATTTTTATTTTAAATCACACTTTCTAATCTCACTTATTCTCAATTTTTATATTTTCTTTCTTTATTATTTATTTTTTCAAATTCATTTTTTTCAATTCCTTTCTTTTTTTCTAGTGTTTCTTTTCACTTTTAAAGTACCTTCACAACCATGGAAGAAAGAAGGCAAAACATCCTTGTGGCCCTTCTTTTTTCATGGTTATTAAACATGTGATTGCAAGCATTTTGGCATTACAACAATTTATCCTTAATGAACAAATTGCTAGATTGATGATAAAAAATAATTCATCATCAAAAGAGGGAGTCCAAGAAACAAAATGGTGTGGAACTATGAGAAGCTTAGAGGATTCATGGAGCGACACCTTTTGGGTTGTTTTTTTGAAAGAATGTTTCGCCAACATATGAGGTTAGGTTCAACTATTTTCAAATATCCATGTCAAGTGTTAACTCCTTAATTAATAAAATATATACAAATATGAGGGCATGTATTCCAATGGAAACTAGGGTTGCAATCACACTTTCAAGGTGGGGAAGTGGAAATATTTTGTTAGCTTGCGATGAAATCTATGGGGTAGCCATTGGTACAACTTCTATTATTGTTAGAAAAGGTTTTGAAGCAATTAGAACCCTTTTGAAACCTTGAGTGTTTGAAAAGCCAATACTAACCAAAATAAAAATTATTGCAACAAAATTTGAAGCCTTGCATGGAATACCTTATATATTTGGAGCCATTGATGGTAGTCACATATCAATCATTACACCTCAAATGACCTTACCTCTTACCATCATTAGTAGAAAACCCCTTTTTTTGCAACTACGTTTTCAACTAGTGTTCAATTACAAACCAAGTTGAAAACTACACATGTAGTTGCAACTTGTTTTTGCAATTGTTAACAAGTAATGTTGACAAGTATAAGTCAAAAAAGAAATTATAGTTAAAAAAGTATACCACTTGTTTAACACCACAACAATAGCCATTATGTGCCATTTCTTGTCAATTTAATTAAAATTTGTTCTATCAATCTAGTCGAGGGATGTTGTCAACTACATTCAATTGGTGGATGAATTTCATTTGTTGATTGGGCATGACATCAATCCAAAAATATAATTACAATTTCAATTAGGTTCAACTATGTAAGTTGAACATTTCAAATATGTTGCAACTATGTAAATTGAACATTTGGTCAGTGGCTTGGTGACACATTGCACATTCATAAAATTTGAGGTCAACAAATAGTTAAATGACATGTAGCATGCTCACAAAATTTGAGGTCAACAAATAGTTAAATGACATGTAGCATGCTCACAAAATTTGGTGTCAACAAATAGTTAAATGACACATGGCATATTCACATTAATAAGTTAGGCCACATGGCGCATAAGCATAGATTAGGTTTAAACCTAGGCACTTAGGCTAAACCTAAACATAGGACATTTAACTTAGGCTTAAGTTAGGGCTAAACCTACACGCCTATGTTAGGTCTAGACCTATGCCACATGGCAATCAATAAATGAAATCTTATTTCACTTGGTTTAGCCTTGTACTATTCAAATAATGAACAAGTGAACATGTTATTTGATACAATTTTTTTGAAGTTTCCTAGTTATTTATAATAGCTTGTTACTATTAAAAACTTTTGAACCTATTTAAAGACTATAATAACAGAAAAGACATAACATATCATACCATATTAGATCATTTCTTACATCTTGGAAATACATGGACATGTATTCTTTTATCACCTTGGAACATGATTTTAATCTTTTGTTTTTCCATCATCTTTGGAGTTATCTTTGGAAGCTTGCATTTAGGTTTGGGAGGTGATAGTTAAGTTAGGGCTGAATGGTGATTAGGTTAAAGTTAGATGGCAAATAGACTCAGTTGGGAAGTTGCTTTTAAAATTAAATGGTTGGGGTGGAAGGATATATATAAATTAGTGTGTTGAAAGTAGTTTTTTTCTTGTCGTTCTTGGTTGCACATAAAATGTTTCAATTGTTATATTAACTTGACCTTGTTGCAAACCAAAGATGGATGGCTTTGACTTTGAAAGCATTTGAGCCAATCTATCATGTTTGTTGGTCAATACAATTGCATTTTTTGATAGCTAAATCATGGTTGGTTGTTTTGCTTATTTAAGAATTCTTGAAAATAGTCCATTAAGAAGGGTATATGGAATATGCAATGGACAAACACACCTCTATGGACACTAGGCATGTTGTTGGCATACAATGTTCACATGCCAATATCAACGACATATTGGTAACATAAACTATTGTCATAAGTTGGAAATTGTTATGGTGAATGTCCATATCTACTTGAACTTAAATATGGATGATATTTTCCCACTTGAAGTTTCTTTTTAACACTTTTATGATGTACCTACAGTGATGATCATCCAAATTTGTCTATTAATAAACTCTAAGTAAAACAATCTAAGCATCCTTCTATTTGTTGGCTACCCACTTAAAAGTGATATAAAATTCTGGTGATTGTCTCTGACTTTTGGGGTAAGAATACTACTTTTGTTAGATATGTTCACACCTGAGTTTTTTTCTTTGTTAAACTTAGGGCATGTTTACACTAGAGAACATGTGTGGAGGCCCCAAGAACCTTTTGGTACCCCAATTTTTGGATGAGACCAAGAGAGCCATGGCTCATAGCATAAACCCAAATTTGGATGAAAGGATGAGCCACGTGCATTTTTATGATAAAAAAGTTTTTGGTTAAATTTTGTGGGGGCGAGACACCAAAAATCCTTCCCACTTTTACTATTCAAATTTATTTTATAAATTTTTACATAATTTTTAAAAGACTTATGTTCACTTTTCGAAAGAAATTAGAAGACAATAATGCTTATTTTTCATGATTGTGTTTATGGAGGGGGGGGGGGGGGGAGAGACACCACCAACACTTTCCTCCACTTTTCTTTTCAAAAAATGAGTAGAAAAAAAAATACCTTTTTTAAAAATTATGTAAATGGTTTAATTTTGGGGGAGGTCACCAACACAATCCTTCCATCACTTCTTTTCAAATTTGAGTCCATGGGCCAAAAAAAAACTTATGTTAAAGAGGGTTTTTGTGGGTTGGGTGGGGGAGGCACACAATCTCTTTTGAAAAATAATCATATATAAACACTTCTTTTGAAAATTGAGTAAAAAGAGAAAAACATTTATTATGTTAAAGGGGGGATTTTAATTGGGGGGGGGGGGACAATTCTTTTTTGAAATAATCATAGACGAGCACTTCTTTCAAAAGTTAAGTAAAGAAAAATTAAAAAACTCTTTTGTTAAAAGAGGGTTTTGAAGGGGGGTTGGCACAAAATCTCTTTTGAAAATAAATAAATAAATGAGCACTTCTTTGAAAAAGTTAAGTAAAAAGGAAAAAAAAAAATCTTATGTTTAAAGCAGGTTTTTAGGAGGGGTGCACAAAATCTCTTTTGAAATAAAAATCATAGATGAGCAGTTGAGATTTTTTTGACACCATTGGACCTTCACACTATTTTGACTAGGCTCACCTCCACGAGGTGAGCCTGAAAAAATAGAACAAAGTCCCAAGGGACATTATGCAAAACATGCCATGTGAAATTCCAACTTCATCCAAAACCATTTAGTTGAGCTTGAGCCCCAAAATATCTCAATGTAAACCCAAAGCCACCACCCCAAGCCACTTTGGCCCAATCAGGGATTAGAGATTGCAATGGGCCCGGGCCCATGGTCTCTAGTGTAAACCGGCCCTTATAAGCTTGTTACAAACTTTGCAATGCTTGAACCATTATTTGCTTTCACATCTATATAAATATCTCTACATAACTCTTTGTTTGACCTGCATCGAAGTGGACAAAGCAGTTCTTTTCAAGGTTCGCACTTCAAAGCTGGTGTGTCATTTTTAACCCAAGATGGGTGGCATCATGTGCAAACGATAGTTATTTGCTTTGCATGATGCATCACAGGGTTTCATCAAGGAAAGCTCTTTGTAATCAATAAGAGGTGTCATTGTGTGCATCTCCCACTTACCATATTTGTTATTACAGTGTTGCTCAAAACCCTGTTTCCATTGCTCCAGTATTGTTTTTAGGGTGGTGAATTTCTTTCAAAACAGTGAAAGAAACATGAAGAAACAATGGTTCTGAGGTCCTTTTGGCCATTCTTCAAAAGAAATTTGAAAAACTTCACCAGAAATATAGAAGGTTGCCTAAAGAAAATCTACAATTTGTACAGTTGTCGCCAATTGATGTTAGATTCTTTGGGGATGGTCAGCAATGATGCTGCAGCAAGACCAAAAAAATAGTGGATTGCACTTTCATCCATCTCTAACTTGAATTGGAGACTCGATTTTTTCACTACAGAGCATACACCCTCTACTTTGCTTTCATGTACCATGAAATGCAAATCTATGAATCTACACAACTGTATCAGCTTCTTCATCCACTTTGTACCTGGAGCTTTCTTAGTACATTGAAGATGCTTGAATGACTCCGTTCCAAAAGTTTTCTCATATCTTCAATTCTTGCAATCTCCTAGCTTGCTAAATTCTACTTGACCTCAATTTATTACAGATCAATCCACAGGTTCTATCTGCACTCCAAACTTGGCCTTCAAAAAAGCTGGTTAGTGTTACCAGAATAACTAGCACTGTAATTTTTATTGGTTATGTTATGCTTAACTATGCAGAATGTCACAACTGTGTTGTGATCACAAATGCTCATGCAACTTCAATTTTGACTTGTGATAGGATAGCCTCACAGAATTCCCGAAGAATTAGCAGACCATACAGCAAAAAGATGAGCTAGCTTCACAACCAGCAGCAGTATTGTCTGAGGTGCATTCCTTTAAGGAGCCCATTGAATCAAAAAGATTGAAATTGACTTCAACACGTCATTTTCTATTGAAATTGGACATTCGAGGGAGTGACTCACATAAGCATTCACATTTTACCAAGGTGGGAAAGAGCCAGCAACAAATCAAAGTTCTCATTCAAGGTGAGAGTACTATATTGTCAATTCAGATGGTAGGCAAGGCAATCTCTGAATTGATGCACCAAGAAGACACAACTTGTGATCTAATTTCTCGTAGCCCCGGTCAATATGACTTACTCCTTCAATGTGTGTGGTCCCCTCAGCTGCCATACCTGCAAGGACTAGAGCAGCTCCTGCTCTCAAATCTGCAGCCAATACTGGTGCTCCATATAGTGAACTGCACCCAGTGAAATGCAATAAACTCACTGAGTGTCTTTTGGAATTTGTTACATCCTCTCAGGACCTAGTTGAATGCTCACTTTGGCAACGTTAACAATATTCTGAAGACAATTAGGACATGTCAGATGCTAACAGGCTGGTACATCATGAAGAGAATAAATTCAGATCCAATATTAAGTCTTTAGAGCCTCTGATCTTTATTCAAATGTTAATCAGTTTGTGGACATGAATTCCACCATCCAGAGTTACCCACTGAATACACTTTGATTTCCATTAACCAAGTGGCATTAAGTATGCAAAGAGCCTAATTTGTACAAGACTAAGTTTTGCTGGAGACTTTCCCACATTTCACTGCAATCTGACCACCTTCCCACCTATGAAAATAGCCTCTGTGGTGATCCTAGAGGATATGCGTCTGGCAAGAATAGCAGCCACCCAAATGGAGCTAAAGGTGCAAAGCAGATAGAAACATACCCATGAAACCAGAAAAGCCAGGGAGAAACAGACTTTGCCACATATGATTCACTTCATATAGCATATAACGAAAAGATATAAAATGGGACAAAGCAATTTACCTCCCTTGATCCTTGCCATTAATTATGGCAAGACTTCGGCTGACTTTCACATTAGCTCCAAGTTTCTGTAATTCCTCCACTGTACATGCCAAGTCACAGTAACAACCTATAAGCCATTGCAAAAGCTAGATGGAAATTTTGGAAATTGCACAGCAACTTTGGAAATCTCTTAGGGTGCCAAGGAATGAATTTGTAGAGGCTATTGCTTTTCACTAGAAACAGGAAGAAAATTGCTGATGAATTATATGAACTGCAATGATGAATTACCAGAGTGCACATACAACCTTTGCACAGGACATACATAAACAGATACTAAAACAGTGCATAAGATGAGTTGCAATAGATTAGACATGCACACCATGGCGCATACGGTTCTCAAAGACTGTCTCCTCTACAATGCTTTGCCCGCTACAGGTTGTCAATAAAGACATGAGCTGAGGTTGCAAATCAGTAGGAAACCCTGGATATGGAAGTGTTTTGACATCCATGTTTCTAAGCACCTGTGGTGTATTGATCTGCACACGTATGACCAAGCCATTTGACCATTATATTCTTGGCACCAGTAATGCTAAGGCAAATGAAAAGATGAATGAAAGGTGCACAAACTGTTGGGAAGTTTCAACCTACCCACAAACCATTAGATGATGTTTGCTGAATGTGACATCCGATGGTGCGGAGTTTGCTCACAACAGATGTCAGATGTGTTGGAACCACAGGAGAAATGGAAATGGTGGAGCGTGTGATGGCTGCTGCTATCAAAAATGTTCCAGCCTCAATTCTGTCTGGAATAATTTGGTACTCAGTACCATGGAGCTTCCTCCTTCCCACTATGTTGAGTGTATTGGTTCCAGCTCCGTGGATGCTTGCTCCACAGGAAATCAGAAAATCTGCAAGGTCAACAACCTCCGGCTCCTGGCACCATTTACATGTGTTGGCATTCTCCAGTTGAAGTCATTTCCTAAGATTGCAATGATGGAGACCAGGGGAGAATGGTTCTAGAAACTACCTGGGCCACATTTGACAACATTGTCTTGCCATCAGCCAGAGCTGCAGCCATCATGAGAGTCTCTGTGGCTCCTACACTTGGGTAGTCAAGACAAAAGTTGCCCCCAACAAGATGTTTGCCATTTGTTGCACGGGCGTGCACCTTGCCTTGCCTACAACCACATGCATGTAAGTACTGCTGCACTTGACCCTAATCATCTCTGCAAAAGCCAGTGGAGTCACACTACAGCAGACATTACTTCTCCAATGCCATCTCAAAAGGCTTAAAGTCCCATCCAAACGTGTCAATATGACTGACTACTTCCTTGACACAGTGTGTAAATAATACTGGACTCCACTGCTGGAATAAGCTCCTATGGAGTACCTGGAAGCTTTCTGCCATAGGTTCCATGCAAGGTATGCTAAAAATAGATTTCAAATGATCAGCTCCAGCACCATGCTTGACCTATAACCTTCACAACCTTTGCAGTTGTGAGACAACCACTAGCTAGAGGCTCACATCCACTTGAAGAATGACTGAAGCAACTGAATCCCAAAATTTTCTTGCATTCTTTTCTACAGAATGCATCCAAGGATTCATGCAGCTGTTCCCAAACCAGGAACAAACCACTGCATGTTGTCTTAAGCCTGAGTGCAAAGTCCAAATCGCTCCAACACCATACAAATCCTCAAAAACCCATAGCCATGAAAATTTGTCCCTTTGAATTGGCGAGGGTTTAAGGTTTAGGGTTTACCTTATCTCAACTTGGGCTCCAAGAGCTTCTAAACCACGCATATGGAGATCAATGGGGCGAGCGCCTATGTTACAACCGCCGGGCAAGGGGACAATGGCTTCTCCTTGGCGGCCAACCAATGCACCGATCACAAAAAAGCTTGCCCTTAGTTTTCGTACTGCCTCTGGACAAGGCTCCACTGATGTTATGTTGCTGGCATCCACCTTGATGATGCCTGATGGTGTTCTCTGAATTTGAACGCCAACAGATTGCAGCACTTGGAACATGCGCCGGACGTCGTGCAAGTCCGGTATTCTTCTCAGGCAAAGCTCTTGCTCCGAGCACAGAGCTCCTGCTAGTACTGCCAAACTTGAATTCTTGGCACCACTGATCTTCACCTCTCCTGAGAGTATACTTCCTCCTGTAATCTCCAAGCATTCCACAAAGGGTCCAATCCTGAGGGAGGAATTCCTGTGGCCAGACAAAGTGTGAGACCCAGGATCTAAGACTGAAGCTCCAAACTCGACACGGGTGGACGTGGTGGAATGGGATGGAGTCGAACTCGGAGAGCTCTTAAGAGCGGTTTCTACGGTAAATCTAGTGTCATGCGTACTCCCCTTCTTGATCTCTCTCTCATTTCTACCAGCGTCCGAAGTAGAGGTCAACTCCGACTCAGTACCAGAACTGCTCACGCTGCTTCTTCTTCTTGACCTAACCCTATTGCAAGCGACAGGAACACCACAGTCATCACTATGGCCAATGCCTTCCTCCCCAGAGCGACAAGCCTGTCGTCGGAAACTCGACAACTCCTCTTCTTCTTCCACCACCCCGAGCAGCCTTCCAACGAGAAAAGAAGATGCAAAGGTTGTTCCACCACGTGAACCCACAAAGTGCACAGGCTCGAAACTACTGCTGCTGCTGCTGCTGCTCCTCCCTCTCCTTCTCAGTGCAGATGAACACTGAAAACTTGCCAAAACACCAACTTCTTTTGCAGCCCTGATCTTCTGCTGCTCCTGGTGGTTCTTTCCGAGAAGGAGGACTGAAGAATCAGAAGAACAGCTTGCTGAGGAACTCGAAAAAGAAGCTAGTGGCAAGCGTTGCTGGAGGCCGAAGGCCATCCATACCCCCACAAAAAAACCACCACCACCACAACAACACCACACTAATACTGTGAACCAAAACAAACCACTGTTATCTTGAATAAATCTCAAAGGCCACTAAAGATGTCCTTCTTTCAAAGACTGTTGAAACCTAAAACTCCAAACTCCTAGTTTTTAAGGGGCTTCAAAGTATGGGAGAAGGGCCTGAGTACCGACCTTGGGCACAGATCTCAAATCACGGAAGGGCCTGTACTCAGGTCGTTCTCTGACATAAAGCAGAGCTGGGATTTTTTTCACTTTTTTAGAAATATTGACAGGCCGGCCGGTATTTTTCGCAAGTCAGAAGATCCCTATACAGCGTGGCTGGTACCTGCCACCCGCAGAAGATCCCGCTTGCTGAAAACAGGTTTCTTCAGACAGGTAAGGGAGCTAAAAAGGCCAGAGTGAACCAGCACCCACCAGTGCACCAGTTGGCCGTTCTGTCCATAGGATGGGCTACGTTTGTTCATCCGGTTCCTGACCCTGTGTTAACCCAAAACTGTTCCACAGTCAACCTTTTAGGGCTGTTGTGACCTTTGACCCTTTTTATTTTTTGGGTGTTTTTTTCCCAACCCTGACCATACTACCCTCCAACCTAATCACCCTAGTTCCCTAGCTACGTTACTAACCTAGCTACATTATTGACTTGCATCCTGGCTCTACCTATCAACCCCTTACCTACCTATCCTCTATTTTTTCATGGCTAGACCTATATCTCTTGGCTAAACTTTTGCTTTTTGGCGCAACTTCTAATTCTTCTTGGCTAAACCTCCATCTCTTCATGGTAAAATGTTTACATGTTGACAAAAATTTTATATTTTTTGGGTAAAATGTCTATTTCTTGGCAAAACCTTTATTTTTGAACAAAACATATATATTTTCTTAACTAAACCTCTACCTTTTGAAAAAAAATCTAACTTTTTTTGGCTAAACCTATATCTCTTGACAAAACCTCCATCACTTCATGGCTAAACCATTACACATTGACAAAATTTATGTTTATTCTTGATTAAACTTTTATCTCTTGGCAAAACCTTAACTTCTTCTTAGCTAAATTTTAACCTTTCAACAAAACCTTTATATTTTTTACCTAAACCTCTACCACTTGAAAAAAACTTTGAACTCTTTCTAGCTAAACCTCTACCTCTTAGCAAAACCCTTATAACTTTTGGGTAAAACTTTTACCATAAAGTAAAATTTTTATCTCTTCTTGGTTAAGCCTTTACAAATTGGAAAAACTTTTAATTCATGGTTAAGCCTATACTTTTTGGCAAAACTTCCATCTCTTCATGGCTAAACCTTTACTTGTTAGCAAAAGTTCTATCTTTTCTTGGTTAAATTTTTTATCTTCTAAAAAAACTTTTATAATTTTTTATTTAACTTTAAATCTAATTTTTCAACAAAATATTTTAACAAAACTTTTGGCTACCCTATTGACCTAACCATCTTATTGACCTAACTTGTTTTTTATTTGTGTACATACCTACATGTTTAACCACCGACCTACCTACATATTTATTTATTAATTACCTACCCACCCCCACACACCTACATACTTATCATTTACACAATGTTAATGTTTGCCAATGTATGATATACAAAATATGAAAGTATTGCAATAAATTAACTAAAAACCATTCTAATCATATTTGACCCCTTGATGTCAATAAATGATAAGCCTAAATGTGGGTATTGCACATTCGATCAACTTTTGTTACCCACACATAGGTATCGCATATTTTGGTAATTATTGTTAAAATTTAAATAGTTGAAAATCCAATCACAAAATACAATATTCGCATATGAAAACAATGTCATTTCAAATATAATACATATCAATAATATTACATGTTTTGTGACCAAAATGTAAGCATTCTTTTTTTTTCTTTTGGATTTTTTTTCTATTTTTTTTCTTGTTCTAATTTTTTTTCTTCTATTGTTTATCACAATTATTTTATTTCTTCTAATTTTCTTATTTTTATCTTCATCATTTTTTTCATTGAACATGCATATTTTATGCCCAACATTTGGGTATTGCACAAACCATCCAAAAAAACCAGTTGGCATTTTATGCTTCAAATGTGGGTATTGCAAAATCATTTTAACAAAACTAATGTTTATGTTGTGACCCTTATGCAAGTATTTTTCATTGAACTTTATGTTTTTTAAGTTCTTTTAATGCAATAATGCAACATTGCAATATGTTTCAAACTCCTATTTTTAGGGAAAATTTCAACAAATTACTAATGCAATGCTCACTTTCAAAACATGTAAACATGAGGTTACAATTGCAATAAGACAAAACTTGTATGTATTAATGCAAGTATCACACTTATCAAAACTTTTTAAAATGTGCAAAAAATGAAAAAACATGAATTCCATGCCATTGTTTATGCCAAAGAAACCTAAGTAAGATATGCATGCTACTTTCTAACCTCAAAAGACACCTTTCTAAACCTATTTTCATTAGTCACCATGTCATGTGTTCATCAATAAGTTTTTGTTGTAACTACCTTAATAGCATGTTGATGAGTGTAAAGTTGATAGTAATAAATTGGAGTTGAATGGCATTGGTCACAAATTGGCATTTCATAATTATTCGAAGTCTGCATCAAACACATGATACACATTTACATGCAAATTTGAAAAATATAAACCAAACCCCCAAAAAGTTACATAGGTATGAACATATATAATGTAATAGAATTTTTTTAAAGAAAAATTAGGAAAATTTCAAAATTAAAAAATAAAGGAAATAGAAAATCAAACTTCATCTTTTGGAACTTTGAAGACCAAAAAGAATGGGAAAATAAGGGGAAAACCAAATAAATATTTAGGACAAACATAATAAAAAAAACAAAATCTGTTAGCATTTTCAAAATAGGAAAATTTTAAAAATACGGTGAAAAAACCCAAAAATATTTTTATTTTTAAAGAAACAAAAAAAGGAAAATAAAGCAATGGAAAGGAAACAAAAACTAGAATTCTTCTTCTTGAATCAACAAAGACAAGGCAAAAAAATCTTTGAGAACAAATAGAAAAGAAGGAAAAGAAAACAAACCTCTTTTATAATTTTAAAAGTAGAAAAAATTAAAACATCAAAAATAATAATTTGTCTTCCATTTATGTTTCTTTTCATCTTCTTTATTTTTAAACTTAAATTTCCTTCTCTTTTATTCTTTTGTCGTCTTCTCTTTCCTTTTCTTACTTTTCTTTTTCACTTCTACTTTCCAAAAAAACAAGGAAAAAGATAAAAGCATGCCTTGCATGATGTGGATAATTAATGATGATGCAACAAGAAATAACAACAAGTGCAACAATGTGATGAAAAAAAAATGATTGAAGAAAGAGAAGGAAAAAAAATGAATACAAACGTGAAACCATGTCAATGATTTCCTTCCTACTTGTATGTACTTAGACCCCAGACAATGTGGGTACGTTCTTAATCTTTAGATTGTAACTATAAGAACGACAAATCTATCTTCCACAATTTAACTTATGTCCTATTTTAACCATGGAGTTGGTGTAATTCCCAATATCCAACACATATGCCACATTTGATGAAAAGTGCAAGATTATTCCCACAATTGAATAACCCATAGCATTATGTAAACTCTAATTTTAATGTGTTGGTCATGTTGGGCATTTAGATCGTACCTTCAAGGGTGGGCGTTGGTGGTTGCTCCCATTTATAGAGTCACCGTCGTTGCAAGTTACTCCAACTTGAATGTCCTTCCCTAACTTCTTAAGATTTTGCCCCATATCCTCTCCTACTAGCACATAGTTGGGGACATGTGAAGGGACAACACCATCCACTTGTTGGCCCACCCTTTTTCTTGTAGACATATGATGGGCTTTTGGAACTAATTATGTGGATAAAATGGCATTCTCAACCACTATTGTGCCCGACCCTAGTCCATCAAGATCTAAATGGACGACCTCATGTAGGCTCTTTGTAACACCAAGAATCTTGGGGGATCCAATCCTTGTAGTAACATCTACCTCTTCAATGTCGATAGTGGATGCACTAGTTTTTGGGTTTCTCGCATTCACACCATCTTCTCGACATGCTAGCAATTTTTGCATGAAACTTTCTACCTTAGCATTTAATTTATCCATCCTTTCAAGAACTTGGGAAACTTGACCATTCATCTGTAACAGCTTCCTTTCAATGGCATTCATTTGAAAAGACAAATTGGGATATTGTGATGTTTGCCCAATAAACCCATGAAAAGATCTTTATAAATCCAACATAAGTATTCCACTTACTAATTACTATTAAACTCATGAAGGTAGAAATAAAAATGAAACAGCTAGGAAAATTCACTGGATACCCAAGTGTGCCACTAGAATCTAGTCCCACAACAGCCATCTCAGATATTGATGGGCTTCGGTAATGTTTAAATTTCTGCATTCACCCATTTTAGACATCATTTAGTGCTCAACATTGTATGTGGCATGTGAGTGCATAATAACTTCAACATTTTGTAGTTTCCATTTGGCCATCGCAAAGGATTAAGGTTTTAGGGTTAACTTGCCAATTTTGCTTCTATAGCTACCTTACCACCACACCTAAGGTGGCTTACATTTGCAACTGCCCCTCTTGCATCAACCATGTGTTCACTTTTAGTCTTGGTGTCATGTTGTTGCCAATATATCACTAGTTTGTCCCATTATTCTCGGTCCACTCCAAGTGGGCAAGCTTTGGCACCTTTTTGTGCATACCTTCTTTTTAAACATGATATTTTTCCTTTCATAAATCGCCTTACACAATCCCTAAAGCCAACAACACTTAATTCACCACCTAGGTATTCAAATTTCCCATCCAATTGCAAGCGGAATCTAGCCATGTCTACAGGGTCCTGTTCTGTAACCTTAATCACTGCCATGTTCAAAATCCGAGGTGCTAGCGACCTAATCGCACCATCCCATGCATCCTTCCCTTCACATGCACCATCAATTTTGCCATGCCTTGTCACTTGCACCTTATGGGGTGGCAAGCCTTTCTCCTTTTGTTCTGTAGTTTCAAATTCTATAGCTCGCTTTGAAGCCCATTGTTACATACGACTTTCAGCCAAAACCTTGAGTTGGGCATCTACTTCTATTTCATTGTCCAAGGCCATGTCTGGTGCTTGTGTTTTTGGGTGTTGCCCCATTTGGGTTTCTACTACTTGCCCGCCCATCGGTGAATGTGGTTGCACCCTTTGACATAGCCCTTGATCACATGCACCCCCTCCTTCACCCCATGCTAATTCACACATGTTGCTTCTAGCCCTTCCACAAGGGGCACAACAGTTTGCAAGTCCCTTGTGCCCAAGGCTCAATCTTACCTTCCAATTAGGACGTGACACTTAGTAAGAACTCCATTGTCCTGTGTGCCCATGTTGTCCAGCATTCCATGTGCATTCTGAACTTACAACACCATGTTTACATGCATGCTTATTGCACCTTGCAAAGTCACCACCATGCTTGCCACTTTATACTACTGCCAATGTGTTCTTTTGGAGCCCAATGGCATTCACCATATCGACTTGTGGTGGGGTTTCAACCTGAGCTTTTTTTTATGTTACTTTCTTTTCTTAAGCACACACACAACAGGTTAGACATAGGGAATGGGTAGAAGCTAGCAAAACATACAGTCTTATCATATATTGTCAACATGAGACATGTAAATCCCAAAAAAAAAAGATTCGTATGGCAAACTTATCAATCATGAACAACCCTAATCACACAAACAGGGCTATATATCAAAGGCATGCATATAAAGATTGATGACATTGAAGACAACCAACAAAGTACTTGGTAAGAAATTCAAAAAACACCTTCCCATGAAGTATAAGTTTATAGAAAAAATCCAATTTTCTTTTGTATCCAGCCAAAAGTTCTATGGACAGAACATATGGATCATTAAGGTAATCTAGTGATAAATCATGACAAATAGGATTTTTCTATAAAAGAAAGGCATAGGAAAAGATAATGGAGCACAACCAACAGCAAGGGATTGACTTTGGACTACTAAACCTTCTGGGATGCACAATAGAAAGTTTAGGACCTTTTTAGGACCTTTTCTCCATAACATAGGACTAGTTTTACAAACTCGGTTACACAACCTTCTTTCTAAGTCATAGGATTTGGAAAACATTGAATGAAAGACAATCATCCATTTCTTCCTATTGTTGTGGCAGGAAGATTGAACCTTTGACATTTCATTTTCCCATTAGAATCCATAAATCTCCCACAATTTTTTCATTAGCAAAGATACTAAAGGAACAAAAAACGTCTTTGATTTAGGCACGTATGAAGAGTTTTAAATCAAAAACAAAATTGGTGAGCTTATCCAATATTCGGGCTTCTTTTACATGCTCTTAGGATCTTGCAAAGATTGAGCTATAGGTTTGACCAACATATAGCACTTTATTGGAACCAGTGTTATGGATTACATAGATCACACCTCTATATGAAACAAAACAAAATTTGGCAACAAGTTTGAGGTGTTTTTGCCTTAACCTTCTAAACATGTAGAGAGATTTTAATTACAAATTACAGAAGTGAGCATGATCAGCAAATTCTTGAAAGAAAACTACTTCATATTTGCATCATCAAAATCTGGAGATTTATAAGATTATTTTTGGACATGAAAGAAAACCTGATACAAAAAAAAACTAATGAACAAAAAGGGCACAAATCTAGATCTAAACTGAAAGCTTGAAGACACTTTAGATAAAGGCAATAATTTCCAAGAATAGTGATAGACTTTGCAATGATGAAGAAGTTGTAACAATAAAAGAAATAAAAGATGAAAAAAAAACTAAAGTAGCAACAAAAATGAAAGAAAAAAAATGATAAGAAGAAAAATCTATAACACAAACAAAATATTATAAATAATTATTAAAATAATAATAATAAAAGTAAGAAAAAGAGGAAGAAAAATGATTAGGAAAAAACTACGTCAACAATGGAAGAGAAGAAAATGATGGTGGAAGAGAAGAAGAAGAAAATAACAAAAGAGGAGAAGAAAAAGGAAGAGAAGGTGAAAAAGGGGTAATTTTTTTGAAATCTCAAGGAAGGGTGGGCTAGTGAAATGAGAAAAATAACCTACCTCAATGTTTGGTTTGGTTTAGGTTAAATGGTTTGGGTTTATCCCAAATCAACCAAAACAATCTCATCTACAACTGGTGCATGAGTGGGTGCTAGTTCATTTAGGTCATGTCAAACTACTCAAGATTTTATTTTTCTTCACCTCAACTCAATTGTAGGAATTTCTGAAATTTTTATTATATTACGAAAGTGAAAAAATGGGGAGAAAAACAAATTGGTTAAGAAGATGCCTAGGTGGTAGAGGTATTACAATAACAACTCGATTCAGTGTGTAATATCTATTAACATATGGGATGTTAACACATTAATTATCCACATTATTATTTAATTACTTTCTTCTTTAAAACATTATAGTCTATCATTTTCACATAGAAGGCACCTTATGAAAGGTCCTTTACTAAGATGAGAAAAAGAATTTTTCAATTTTTGAATGTTTAGTAACTATGTTTTATGCATGGTAATGCCCTTGAGAGAGGGCATTTTGCAATAAAGGGCTACCTTGGCTACACACATGGGCCCCTTATTCTGAGAATGCAATTCCTTAAAGGCTTAAACTAACACGTAAAGAACTACTTGGATTTTTCCTTTGTATTTTCAGTTAGCTTGAGTGACCCAGCCCCCATGACTACACTAATCCTATTTTGGATGGAGCATAATCATCCAACTCGGGGTTAACCAACTAGCAACAATTTCATTTTGAGTGGGTTTAAAGGTTGTTTTTTTGTTTTTGTTTTTGTTTTTTTTTTTTTTTTTGGCATTTTTTTCAAACTTGTTTTGGGAACCTACCAACCCCATTCTACAACCCCTTAACTTTTTTCCCTTCTTTTGTGGGCCGAATATTTTTGTTAAGCATTTCCAGGAATAACTCACATTGCTTGAACTTGTGGCGCCATTGCTTGTGCCATCGCCATCATAATCGTTCCAACCCATAAGCATTGTCACCTATGTTCCAACCAAAAAGCACCTACACTCCAACTAAGTGCCACACCTTATTAGTTTTCTTTTTCTTTTTATTTTCATTATATTGTTATGTTCCTATAAAAAAAAAACAATGATGAATAGCATTTGTTGTCGTCTTCTTCTTAACTCCTTGGTATAGAAGACGACGATGAACACCTATTCATTGTTGTCTCCTTCGTGTTGTGTTGCAATAGAACCTTTTAACCTCTTCCCCTTCCTTTGCAGGGCCTAGTATTTTTTTCAAAGGTCTCCAGGGGCAATGCACATCGCTCAAGCTCGGGGCACCACCATTCACACCATCTTCATCAACATCGCTCTAACAAAGAAACATCATTGCTTAAGTTCTAATCAAAAAGTGCATGCACTCCATGTAAGTGCTGCACCTTGTTTATTTTTATTTTATTTTATAGTTACATTCTATTGTTGTGTTCTTGGAAAAAAAAATCGTCTTCTTCTTAGTTTCCTAGTACAAAAAATGACAAAGAACATTTGATCTTCTTCATCTTTTTCTTGGTGTTGTATTGCGGTAGGGGGGCGACAGGGGGGGGACAAATTGTGCAATAAAGGTGTCAAGTTATTAGTTTAAAGGATGACTATTTTGATTGATTCATCATGATAAATAATTTTGGAATTTTGGAGACTTCCCACAATTAGGTAACACTAGTGTTGGGTGGGTATCCACTTTTGAACATACTAGTTGGTTCTAATATTGGATATTTTTCAAATATTTCATACCAACCTAATAGTGGTATTGGATTTTAAAAAAACTTTCATACCACGTGGTCTTGGTATTAGGGTACAAGGCCCATTTTTGGCTAGTATGAGGCAAGTATATATACATGGTGTTGAGATTGGTACAGTCTTGGTATGAAAGCCAATATTACCTCAAGTCCCTGCTAAGTAAGTATTGGTAAGAAGTTGGTATCATCTCATGTCCCTACCAGGCAAGTATTTGTACAAGGTTGATAATATTTCAAATCATACTTGTCTTATCAATTCTTTGATAATAGGGCCAGTATTAGTTTCTATATCATGCACGGTATCCATCAATGGTTTTGCAATTATTCTTACTACAAGTTGTTGTTTCTGTATAAAAGGTTGCAACAAGTTGGGAAAAGTAAATTATTATCCTTTTTTTATATGTTGTTTGCAATTGTTTGTTCAAAGGAGCTTGAAGTTCCTTAATAGTGGTGGCAATCACCATTGTTGGGGTGATTCAAGTTTTTTTTTTTTTTTTTTGGATTATTGTTGTTTAAGGATTTGAGTATTTTTGTTGTAAGCGGTATGTCCCCGGAAGAAAACTTAAACACCAAGGCAAGGTGACTGCTAATAATTAGCAACAAATGAATATTGGAACAAATGAGGATGAAATTGAAGTGGAACAAATAATTATCATCTATACTCCTACCTTTGAAAGTAAACCCTAAACCCACTCCTATTCTTGAAAGTAAATTTTTGCGATGATGGATATGTTTCACATGATAGGGTTTTTAAGAGTGTAATGCAACATATTGTGAATAAAAATTTTCATTCCAAACCTTAAACCCCATATTCATTCTCTATTTGAGAATGAAGATGGGGTGTTTTTTGCCCAAATTTTCCCAAGCAATATGCTCATCATTTTAAAGGTTAAGTTGCTAGCCTATTTGCAATGCTAAGGATTTTTTTTCCAGACTAATGGGGTTGTTGGAGATGGTTGTTTGAAATTGTTCTTTTAACCCTATTTCGAATGAATTAACAATTTATATGTAACTACTATTTGCAAACATTGTTTTACCCTTAATCCCTTTTATACTTTGTCTATCTTGACAATTTGACAATCCACACTTGTGTGTATTTTCCTTGAGTTTGATTGGCATTGTGTCATTTTCATTTAGATACCACTCAAATTTAACTTGCATTGCACCCAAGTTTCACATAGATTCATGTAGCTTGTGGATAATTTAGGATAAAATGTACATAATCCCTAGTAATGTAATCTTCATATATTATTTATCTCCTATGTCCTTTTCTTTGTTGAAGTAGGCATCCAAGGCCTATTCATGGTGGCCATAAAAACTAGTTATCCTTTCAAAATTCACCATATCATTGGTTTTTGCACTTTTTCTCAATATTTTTCATTATTCAACAAGTAGTATTGACATATGATAGAGTCCTTGCATTGCACCTATAAATTATTAAACGAAGGTATAGTTTGAGGTTGAATTAATTCATGGCATAAAATTAACATGTGGTTAGAGATGGGGTATGTTGTTTAGTTGTTGGCAACACTAGGTAATAATTGTGGGAAGGTAAGCTTATCCTTAATCTTGATGGCTACGACATGATTTAGATTGGCCATTGCCTTATGAACAAATTAGTATCAAATTGAACATGTTAGATCTTGATGGTTACGGTATGATTCATATTGGCCATTGCCTTTATAGTTGGTTCCAACTTCAAGTGAAGGATCAAATTTGTTGCATTGCACCATCATTTATGTTCCACATATGTGAATTTCACTTATGTTCCACCCACATATGGTTTTTTTGCTTTTGCCAAAACTTGATCACTCAAGGTGTTTACACACACAAGTTGTCTACACTAGCTTATTCCAACATTTGAATGAATGTATTGATTACAACATGTTAAAAAAGCAAGACCCTAGATTTATTATAATGTAAGGATCAATTACTGATTATAATTAATATTGTGATGGTTGTGTAGGTGTCAATGCTACCCCTAGGTCTCAACTCCCATGTTCATTTAAGGCATTTCATGGAGGTGCAGTTGTTCAACACATCAATTAATAATGTTCCAAACTATGGAATCTGCAAAGGTTATATCATCATGATCATCAAAACAAGTTCTTGACATAGTAGTGACATACGAAATACGCGTATTTTTCGAAGGTGCTCAAAAAGAAATATTTTCAAGTATTTTAAAATTTGAAAATGTGAATACGTGAAATACGAGAATACGATGAGCAAAACGCTGAGCAAGCTGAGCTTAAGTTGTGCCCAAACCCTTCTTAACCAGCTTGAGCATATGCATACCTTGAATAAAACTGCACACTAGTTTTAAGGTCTGGTCCTTGTCGAGCTTTCAATTGGTTTCAAAGATGATCGAAAACATTTGACACAATTTTACACCTACTTCCGAAACAATGAACAAAGACAATGATGATTAAGTATTTTCAAGTATTTTTTTAAAAGCCCAAAAAAACGTATAATACGCGTATGTTTGAATCAAATTGAAAGTATGTCACTACTATGGTTTTTAATGTGAGTGTGACCAAAAAAGGGCTGGCAAATGAATAAAGGAAGGAAGGAAGGGTGTAAATATATTAGGACATTCTAACAACAACTGAAAGATGATATAATAATAGGTCATTCACAAATCACTTGAATTCCCACCAATGCACAAGGTGAAATTACTAGCTTAAAGGGACATTGGATTCGTAGTATGAAAGAGGTGGCATACAACCACCTTGACTTAAGATTGGTGAACTTTAGGTCACACAACAAAACAATGGGAGGTCATCCATGTAAAGCTTGATGGGCTATTTTATTATGACCCCCATTTAAAAGATGGGATGGTGGAAAATTATATGAAGGAACACCTATCATTGGCTAGGAATGTATGGAAGAGATCCTAGATGGTCAATGATGAAAGTTTAAATGCCCAAACAAATGCCCATAACATGTTTGGGAGTCATTTGTTTGGTATTATAACACTCCAAATGCACAAAAAAAATCAGACTTTGTGTAAGGGATTTATGGCCATGTGTGCGATCCCCACACACATGGTGTGCATATCTTGTCCCATGCAATTTAAATTGAGGTTAGTGTTAGCAATGATTTTAGTAAGAATTAAATTCTACATCATTGCTAGGTTCTTATCGACCATACTACATGCAATACCACATACCTTAATAGTAAAGATAAATTATGAAGTTTTGGTCTATGGTCAACAAAATTAATAAGAATGGAAACATGCAAAGATAGACAACAACAAATAAAATGATAATAGTAATGTCTATATGGATGAAGATTGAGTACAACTTATGTTTTGTTATGGGGCCCCCAAAATAATATTCCTTGCCCCTTATATATCCATTCTTTTTCTTGCCTCTTCAAACTTTCAAATAACTAAAACTTACAACATATCGACAATACTAGCCGTTCGGCAAGTCACAAGTAATGACAATTGACTTCAATAGGACCTTATCAAATATTTCCCTACTAAATCTTAATAGGGAACCTACTTCAATTCGGTTAAACAACTTCCTAGGGTTACTAAATTGAATACCTAACTTCAATAAAATTATACTCAAAACTTCTACAACTATTCAATATTTTTTATTTCAATAAACATTGATTTTTCATATTCCTAACATTATCCCCCCCTTTAGGACCTTAATGTCTTTATAAGGTCAACATTTTTCTAAATTGGTCTATCCCTTGTGTGGAGCTACTAGTCGAGATTGGAAGATGTTGACTAGAGTTAGGAAATCATTGATGACATCATTGGACTCAACCTTTGATGCAAAACTCTCACCCGACATTCTTCCTAGAAGGAATTTCTAATACACCTTATCCTTCCTAGGGACTAGTGGATGTGGTAGGCATTGTTAAATCTCATGAGGTGTTAGACTTTTCGAGTTCCTTCTGAAGCTACCTCATCATGTGAATTGTTATTAAGGTAAGAACTCATAATGTTGTCAGGCTCCTTTCAAGATGTGCTTGAACTACATGCAGATTGGGTCCCCTTGTTGTGTAATGCTAACCAATCGATGTCATTGCCTCTTTAGTAAGTCCTTGAATACACAACTTTCAAGTAAATCTTCTAGCCTCTGCACCCACTATCATGTTTCCATGGAGTCCTCTTTTATTTTTTTCTCAATGGTGTTTAATATAAGATCTCTTTTGGCCATAACAAAAGTGGGCTTGTGGCTGACTGTCGTCGTGTGCTTCAAGTAGTATTTGTTATAGGCTACTTCCAATTTGCAATAATATCGCAATGCATAGCACCCAAACAACCCATGAGATGCTCCAATACTCCATAACCATGCCCATTGTTGAAAATAATATAGCCGCTGAGAATATTGTATGCAAGTACTCATGAAATTCCATGTCCTATATCTTCCACATACGTTCAAAATCCCCAATTAGGATTCGGGCATTGAACATAGGTGCAACAAATCCTATTGAAAGGCATGTTGCAAGTGATAAATGAAGTAATACCCCTCTAGGTGGGGAATAATTAGCAAGGTATATTCCAACTCCTTCAAGACGTGCAATATATCATTTAGATTATAGGGTTGCAACGAAACAACTTTTGCATCAGATGTTGGAAGAATAATTCTTGTTTGCTTGTTGCAAATGGGAAAGCATATGCGACTTTGATAGTGGTCTGTCATGGGGGAAATGTTGTTGTGATGGAAAATCATTAGGTGGATGCTTTGAATTCTTATCCTTCCCCACATTGTCACCATCGTTGTGGTTTTTCTCCCCACTCTTGCCACCCTCCACTTGTTCCTTCCTTCTAGTTTGTTCTATAAATTTAGTAATTGAGATTTCCTACACTGCATCTTGATCTTCCTCCTCTTCTTTTGTCTATGTTCCCTCGAATTCCTCTTGCTCCCAAAGATTCGCATGTGTTGCATTAAGCTCCATTACCATGTCTTGATCCTACTAGTAATACAACTACACCATTGATAGTCATGCTTCAATAAGAATTGTTAAGAGTTTTTAACCTTGATTTTCAAGCAATTGATCATAGAGGACTGCCTTAGCTGAATGCTATAGTGCTAGTGCCTTCCACTTAGCCTTTTCAACATCATGTTTATCCTCTACTTCCCTTCGTTCAACTCCTTCCTTGTCTTTGACAATTGCTAGTTGAATTTGGTTCTCCAGACCTTGTATTTTTCCAGAAGAGTCTTCTCATGCGTTTTGCTGGCTCGCATATCACTCTGCTTTTGTTCTTTGAGTAGCTGCACCTCTGCTTCAAAACTTAGAACTTGGCATGCCAAGCTTCCTTCTCTATCTGCATTTTGAAGAACTTCTGACTTTGCCCAGTTGCAGGGCAGAAAGTGCACGTCCAGGGCTCCTTGGAAATTGGTGTTCTCGAGGCCACCGGTTACTGAACATAATCTCACTGCTACCGTGGCTCGGTTATATCCAGTAACCAGCAGCCTCTCACCAGGTACCTAGTCCATAGGGGGCGGGGTAATTTTTAGCACTAAAGGTTGTACCCACGCAATTGGTGGGGTCAGCATCCCATGTACACACCCCTGTTATGCAGGTCGAAGTTATACTTTAACATGCATCTCATACACTTTCTTTTCTTTTAGTTTTCATTTAGGCACTCTCTTACAGCGACATTGTGGAACTCCTTCTGGATGGGTATAGAGGGTAGAGAATCAAAAGGTAAGCTTATTGAATAAGGTTGTAAGTCTAGGTGTTGGTTTTTTCTTTTTAAGTATAGGAGAAGATTCCAGGGCCTTTCAGATGTGAGATGGTAGGCCAAGAGAGGTCGAGTGGAAGGCCTTCTATATGGAACCTTGACATGCTTAAAGAACCGGTCCATATTTTGAAGAAACAGAATTAAAAACTGAAAAAAAAGAGAAATAATAAGAACTTTTGGCCTCTGGAAGTTATTCACCAGGCTGGACAGTAACTTCCAGAAGCCAGAAGGCCCCCACCAGACTGGCAGGTCTTTTCAAAAAAAATTTTAAAAATCCTGTTCTCAAGAAAATTGAGGTTGGGAAGCGTCCCCAAAATACAAAGGAAAAAAATGGACCAGTCTTTTACAGTTGGGTCAGGTGGGGTGAGATAATGTCATCAGATGGAAATATAGGGAGAGGGAAGGTTGGTTATTTAATCTTTTAATTTCTTCAACGGGGTTTCTCAGTATAAAGGGTTGGGATTTTTTAATTTTTTTTCCTTTTTTTTTCAAAGAGTTGTTTCTTGGGTGGGAGGAAGGGGTTTTTCTCAACGTTGGGTTCAATGAAATGAGGTGAAGTGACGATTTTTCTTCCAAAATAAATCTTTTGCACAAGATGTAATGGTTTTCTTTTGCACCAAGCATGTAAGTAAGTCAGTAAGTAAATAGGTGAGTAGGTCAGTAAGTGAGTAGGTTAGGTAGATCAGTAGAAAGAGGATGCCAAACAGTAAAAAAATAAAATAAAGATATAATTTATTTGAAAGCTGGGTAGGGTGGGCAAGTGCAAAAGACGCCAGTGGATTAAATTACTGGGTTTCATCCCAAAACGGTCAGAAGGGTCTGATGCACGACTAGTGTGTTCGCGGGTGCTGTGTGACTGAGGGATCCAATTGTGAATAATAACCTCAAAATTGCGAGATTTAAAAAAAAATAGAAAGCACTCAGAGAAAATCCGTAGTGCATTTGGAGGGCACCTTGTGTCCATGAATTTCCCTCCTATAAAGGGCAGAGATATTATACCTACTCCTCAATAGTGGGAGGGTTCTTATACCTATAAGTAGGCATAATATCCCTCCAACTCTTATGCCTTGTGATATACTTAGTTTTGAACGTCCAACTCCTAGACCTTGTGATGTACATAGGTTTGGTTCATGATAAAATTTGTTTGGCTCATGCTTTACAATAGTTAAAGCCCTAGAGTGAGGCACATTCCCAAAATGTGGGGCTGGCCTTGGCTATCGCTTCATCCTAGGCCCTTTATTTTGGGAATGCCCCCACTCTAGGGCTTTACCTTACACGTAATGTGAGTCCATGTTACTGACCATGATATTTTGCATGCAACAACAGCAGGTATTACATCTTGTCCATGGGCCTTACGCTTTTCATAAAGCCCACTACTCCCCCATTACCCACTTATTTTCTTTTTGTAAGGTCTGCTGATCCCTATTTCCCCGCCCCCTATTTCTTGACCCTCACTACTATGAGTTTAAAAAAATGTGGAAGGTTTTTTACTCCAGTCAAAGCCTTCAGACTCCAGAGAGCAACAGAGCACACCAAAAAGTCTACAAGATAGAATTTGTTTTCCTTCTTTTGTGTTTTTTTTTATAATTA
This sequence comes from Sphagnum contortum, assembly GCA_963920785.1. Lineage (NCBI taxonomy): Eukaryota > Viridiplantae > Streptophyta > Sphagnopsida > Sphagnales > Sphagnaceae > Sphagnum > Sphagnum contortum. Next base: position 12,734,792 of record OY987282.1, read on the forward strand.
AAAAAATGAATTTATTTGGAGGTCGAAAATGGATGAGAATGTTGTCAAGTTCATTCATGGGTTATCTTTTGGGGGGATCAAGTTCTCCTGCTTCCCAATGTTTAGGGTAAATGTCAATGTGGGGTTAATGGTATTTCAACTTAAAGACCTCAAGTTGATGAGAGGCTATGGACATTTGCCAAATTGGAAATGATGATCGACTTGTGGCAGGATACACATTGGGAGTATCACAAGTAACTCATAGTTGCAAAGGATTGAGAAGAGCTTGCCAAAATAATCAATGGAGCATTTCCAAATGAAATGTTGTGGACTGGGAAGTAACATCAAAACAAGATCACCAAAATGCGAAAAATAAATTGTGAAGAGCATGAAGCTTTTAATATCGCAGGTGCTCCTCCTTCTTCATGGTATGAACATTTTCATAGCATTTTAGGTGGGACAATAAAAATGAATGGCGCAATTGGTAGCATTGATTAAGTTGTTCAATTGCCTCAACCTCAAGTGGTAAACCTAGATGATCTTTCTGAAACTATTTTAAAAACACAATAGCATCAAAATCTTGAATGTCAAACTTTGATTTTTGATCACATGAATGAACATGTAACATTTGAACAAACTTCAAAACAAACATTTGATGTAGTGTCACCTAGGACAAAGACTTGTAATTTGCCTAATATTAGAGGCAAACCAAACAAAAATGCAAATATTTAGAGAGTCTCCATCCATTGTAAGAGCCATTAAAAAAATACACAAATTGTAAAAGAAATACAGATGTTAAAAATGAAAATGACAAGACATTACAAAACAAATATTAGATAATAAACAAACATGTAATTGTAGATGAATGTTATTTTTTTTGTTGAACTATTTAAGTCTAGAGATCTTTCCGGGCCTAGCTCTTTAACATGAGGTAACATGTGATATCAAGATCATTTTATCATATTGCTGTCATCATTGTCTGCACAATAATTGATTTCTTTTTCTTTCAAAATCATTTATGAAAGTACAATGTGGATGATCAAACTTTTGGGTGGTTCAATAACTATTATTCAAATAATGTTCTCTAGTTCAATTTTCCTTCTTATTTCGCTTGTTTTCCATCTTTCAAAGTTGACAACTTTGCTAGCCTATCACCTTTAAATTTAATCAAGTTATTTCTCTTTGTTGCATAGGTCACACGACACAATTTATAGTTTTCTACATCTCACAATAGTTGTGCAATACAAAACGAGTTATAACAACTACAAGATCCCTATTAACACTTGAATTGAAAATTTCAAAATTTCCAACCAAATTTTCAAAGATAAAAAAACAATTTCAATTATCACCTTCTTAGAATTCATACTATTATGAAATTTTTATCTACATCATTTAAATCACGAGACTTCCAATTCATTTGTAAATAAGTACATATGAGATAAGTAGAATCACAATAAGATAAAAAATCGTTTTCATATTTTGAACAATTGTTTTAGGCTCTTGCAAAATTTGTTGAATTTTCAACTCCTTGTATAATTTGAAATTTTTTAATTGAACCACATCATGAACTCCTCTAAGCTATCTGACATGAACATTTAAATTTATTTTTTTGCATCACATATGATTTATATAATAATGTTATGAATTTGTTTTTGATTACAGTGAAAATTGTTAGATTGAACACTCATTCTGAATGAACCCCTCCTTACGTTGAACATTTCATAACGCACGATGATTTTGGCCATATTAATACACCTTCTCATAATGAATCCCATAACTTTGAACATTGAACACAAATTTTAGAACGCTCCAGTGAAATAGTCCTCATCACATTGAACACCTATGTGAGTCACTCCGTGAGTATAATGGTCATTTCATAGTTCATTTTGATTTCGTCAAAAAGTAGCTGTAACACATTCAAGTGTTGTTCAAAGAGAATAGAAACTCAAACCATGAGTGGGAAGAGAAAATACACCGAAAAAACATTAGCAAAGAAGGCCAAAACATTGCAAGATTTGGATAGTGGGATGTTTGTGAGAGCTTGCCCTGCAAAGTATTCTGTCTTCGTGGGTACGATTGTCAACTCGAAAAAGAACAAGAGCGAGATTATAAGTTTTATTTCTGAATTCACAAGTTTTTTTCAGAAAAGACCTATGCGAGTCAACGGCAATGGCAAGGTCATAGATGAAAGAGTTTACGAATGGTTTGCTAACATTCGTTGTCAAAACATTTTTGTTTATGGCCAAATTTTGTAAACCAAAGCTCTATAAGTGGTGGCCAGCATTGGTTTGAACGATATTAGGGCATCGAATGGTTGGTTGGAGGCGTTTCGCAAACGCCAATGTATACAATTCCATTTGTTGTCTGGAGAAAGCGTTGGAATGGACGAAAATGTCGTCGACCACTGGAAACATAACTTGCTCAACATTATTCAAGGTTATGACATAAGGGATATTTGGAACGTGGACGAAATTGGATTTCTCTGGAAATGTGTGCCAAATTGCAACTTAGTACTATTGGAACGTGGACGAAACTGGATTTCTCTGGAAATGTGTGCCAAATCGCAACTTAGTACTATAAGGAAAAAAATGTAAAACAAACAAATTGGCCAAGGAGAGACTTACCATTGCTCTTTTCTGTTCAGCAACTGGTGAGAAATTTAAGCCACTAGTGATTGACAAGTCCCAAATGCCATGAACTTTCAACAAACAACTACCTCGTCGAGTCATCTGGAAGGCAAATTCCAAAACATGGATGATGAGAACGATATTTTTGGAATAACTTCAAAAATTCAACGCCAAAATGCAGATCGAGAATCAAAAGGCCCTTATTCTTTTCGACAACGTTCCTTGTCATTTAGAAATGGAGCTTTCCAACGTCAAGTTTGTTTTCCTTCCACCAAACATGACAGCAGGGACCCAACCTTTGGACTCTGGAATCATACAAAACTTTAAGGTTAAATATCACAAGATATTTCTTGAATTTATTTTATCCCATGAAGACGTGACTGCTTTAGCTGATGTTATAAAAAAGGTAAATGTTGGTGACACCATTGACTGGGTCTCTCAAAGCTGGGACCAAGTCATTGCTTCAACCATTAAAAATTGCTTCTGAAAGGCAGGTTTAAACAAAGATGTAGCAGAACCAGAACAAGATGACCGACCGGCTCAAGATCAAGAAGAGATGTTCCATCTTGCTAGAGTAACAGGAATAGAAGTGGAGGAAGAAACTGTAATTGAGGACATTCTAGCTTTTGATGCTTTGGATGATGGTTGGGAAGAAGCGATCTTGTCTGTGCCACAGGTGGAACTTGAGATTGAAAAGGAAGAACCATAAATTTTGCTACCCAAGCCAACAATCACAGAAGTGTTAAAAGCAATTCAAATTCTTTCGGATTTTACAACAGTTGAGCAGCTAGATGAAGTCACTCCACTGTTGTCACAAATGCGTAAGCATCTCGTAAAACATCAAATGCAAACGTCCAAGACTGTGACAATCGATCAACTCTTTCACAAAACCTAATAAAACACCAATTTTTACTGTCACTTTTAAAATGAACACCTTCTTATTTTGAACATTTTGAATTAAACATAAGAGTGTTCAATCTAGGCAGGTTTCATTGTATAATAATCTAACATTACAAAAGTGTATGCTTTAATTGGCCTTTCAACTAATGGTATGTGGGTACCATCCATAACACCACATATGTTTGGTAAACCTATGAACTTTTCAAATTGATCAATGATCCTTAGTATATGTTTTTTAAAAAGGTGTGTTTTATATTTTTTGTTCAAAAGTTTATCTTTGTCATAAAGGACAACAAAAATTAAATCCATATATTTTCGAATAGTAGGCACACCAACATCAAACCTATTTCACATATGTTTAAAACTAAACCCATGAGCAAACCTATACAACACAACTACAACAATCTTCTGGATCTCTAGTTGTGGTCTTGCTATGTTAAAACATTTTGATTTCAAAATGGAGATAGTTCTTCAACCAAATTATTGAAAGCATCAAAAGACATTGTATAATGCATCAAATGTTGTATGCCATACAATGGCCTCAACGTTTTCACAATGAGTTTTTTGTTTGGGTTCAATCCAAAACATGTGGAAAAAATAATTTCTCTTTTCTTTGACAAAGCAAAGAAAATTGGATCCACATCAAAAACATGATGATGCATCCTAATACAAAAACTTTGTATCTCTTGAGATATGGGAAAAATAATTCTCTAATATAATTGAAAATAGCAATCAAATCAATATAACTTTTCCGATGAAAATTTGATCCATGTTGACAATGTATTTTTAAAAACCTTACAACAACCCCATAAATACATTCACAAATAAAACCCAAATTAAAATAATTCACACTAAAATAAGAATGCAAACATATGTTATGAAAATCCTTAAAATATCTGTTTGGGAAAAAAAGAAAACAAAAAAAGAAAACATTAACATCAACAACAACAACCCAAAAAAAATAATCCCCTCTAAAACTAAGTGCTCAATGTGTTTAAAATTTGTGAAATTGTTTTGAAAACTCTCTTCTCTCTGCAGGCAGCAATATCTGAAGGCAACACTAAATTTAAAAATGCATAGTAAAAAAAATTACCCACCCAAGACATATTATGTAGGTGGTTTTGTTGGGAGGGGGTGGCAACAATCTCTGGAGGGAACACTATATTAAAAAATACATAGTGAAAAACAAAAGCTCACCCAAGACAAATTTAGGTGGTTTTGTTGGGACCCGCCCCACTCTTGATCGGTGTCTAATCAAGAGGGTCATCCTCGTGCGACCAGGGTAGATGTAATTTTCATTTGGTCTCACATTTCGAGGAATGTTCACCAAGTGTTACTAAGAAACTGCGAAATTTGTTTTTGACGAGTTCCTTTTTTTTGCGACCTTCAGGTTAGTTTGAAGTTTGGGGTTGCCATATAACGGGGTAGAGGGTAGAACCATTACGCGATGAGCGAATGTTTATTTTCTCCTTTTCCGTTTCGGAATAGATGATGTTCTGCGCGTCTCTTTCTTGTCTATTTAGTTCTTCTGGCGGACCACCCAAAAGACTTGGAGAGTCGGCTTTGTCTCCTTCGAGCATCACACAACCCAACTAATAAGGTTTGAATCCCCTTTACAAAGCATTTTGCTTTTCATTCCTGCGTTCCTGAATCTGAGTCACAATTTGTGATAGCAGTCTCTCTCAGTGCTGTCATGTTGTGCTCTCCAACTTTCCTTCAGATTGGACTCGTAGCTTGGAATTTGGTTATTTCCGGCTTTTTCTCTTCGCCAAAATATCTGCTACATGATTATGTAGCTTAGGTTGTTCGGCGAACGGCTACCTTGTGCTTCAAGATTGAGCTTTAGAATTCTCCGATGTCTCAGGTAAATTTGAGAATACACAACAGTAGAACGTGTGTTGCATAATTGTGCTGGTTGTCACCGTGAATTTGGCGTGAGATAGTTGGAAGCGCCACCAATTTATTCCGAGTTTGTGAGAGTCGTTTCTGATTCCGATATTGGACCTTTCAGGCACTCGAGCGTTTGCATCGAGATTCTAGTCCATCTCTTTGATTTCTTTTTAAAACTTTGAGATGCTGGTGAGAGGAGGAAGACAATTGTATGTCTGCGCTCTTGTCAACTGTAAACAGCTAAAGTTCCTGTTGTTTGCCTCCCAGCAGAATATCTCCAATTTTTTGTTTGCAAGCTGCTCTTGTCTTCTAGGAAATCCACTTTTGTACCACTTATTGTCTGTTTGTTCTTGTGTATAACAAACAAAGCTTCAGAAAGCTCCACAAACTTTCCTCAGAAAACATTCATATTATACACTTGGTAGTATTCTTACATCTGCACATCTGCACATGCTCAATGGATTTATATGACAAAATTATCCTTATGTTATTCTTTGCTGTGGAGCACTTTACAGTCATGGATTTATAACCAGCTGATCAAGCCCTGAACATGTACATGTTCCTCAGATTTTGTAAAAGGGAACCAGTTGTGGACTCTTCAATTGTTCTCTTTCTGTTTCTCTCTTCTATCATGGTGCACCATAAATGTCTATATAATTCTTGCTCAACGAATAAGTAAAACGGCAACCTTAGGTGCTCTTTCAGAGTTCTCTTTCTTGAAAATTTCTGTTGCCTTGCAGTCTATCCTCGCTGTCCAGTCTCTTTGGCCTTTCTTCTTTGAACCACATACCTGCTCTCAGCACCTTGTAGTATTAACATAGCAATTGTTTTCTGCTCATCAGATTACCTGAGTTTTAACCAAGACTTTGGAATTTGATCATCTCGAACATCACTTTTTGGAGAAACTTCTCAAGGTTTTGGTGAAATGTCAACACAAGAGCATGAGATTGCCAATTTGTTTCTGAAGACGGCCCCCCAATTGCAGACTTTGGTGATAACATTTTTCGCAGTTATTGTTGTCACTCTTGTCTACATATGGTGGCATCATCCCCTGTATGGAAAGAATAAAGGACCCAAAGTGTATCCAATCATTGGCAGTTTTATTCAGCATCAATGGCACAGAGACAGGTTGTATGACTATATGACAGATCACATGAAGAACCAACCCAACATGACAGTCCGGACTGTTTGGCCCGGTGGCTTGCGTAGTCACATCACAGCAAACCCTGAGAATGTGGAGTACATCTTGAAGACCAATTTTGAGAATTACCCAAAAGGAATTGTCATGAGACGCAATTTCAGTGATCTTCTTGGAGAAGGGATTTTCAATGCAAATGGAGATGAGTGGAAAGTACAACGAAAAGTTGCAAGCCATGAATTTACTTCAAAGTCACTTCGGAACTTCATGCATGGAACAATTCAAGCAGAGCTCAATGATCGACTTGTGCCACTGCTTGGAAAAATTTGCAATGAAGGAGCTTCAATTGATCTCCAAGACCTTTTCATGCGATTTGCGTTTGATAGCATTTGCAAACTGGGGTTTGGAGTTGATCCTGCATGCTTGGAATTTTCACTTCCAAATGTGAAGTTTGCTCAAGCATTTGACATTGCAACATCACTCACTTCAGCTCGGCTCAGGAACTTTCCATTCATCTTGAGGCTTCAACGGGCTCTTAATGTTGGCAATGAAAGAAAGATTCGTGAAGCTGTGCATCAGATTGATGATTTTGCTATTTCTGTGATCCAGACAAGGAGGAAACAATTAATGGAAATTGCTTCTGGAAGGGTCAGATTGGAAAGTTTGGAAGATCAACATATGGACCTTTTGTCACGATTCATGGGCCTCCCTGCACAAGAAAAGGAAAGGAGTGTTGAACATGAGGACAAGAACCAGAAGCAGGAAGCCTTCTCTGATCGATTCTTGCGGGACATTGTGATAAGTTTCATCCTAGCAGGAAGGGATACCACCTCTGCAGGTATGTTCACAACATCAATTTTGTCCTCTTTTGGTTTCTTCAGACTAGAACTTGGTTCAGTAACTTATGATTTGGTGCTTAACATTTGTTTGGATTTGTTTTACAGGCCTATCATGGTTCTTTTGGTTGCTCTCATGCAATCGTCATGTTGAAGGCACAATTCGTGCTGAGATTGCGAAAATAGTAGAGTCCAGAGTTTGTGTTGACAGCAAGGAGGGAAGAGACAATCCTAGCACTTCATTCACTTATGAGGAGCTAAAGCAAATGCATTACTTGCATGCAGCTGTGACAGAATCTCTTAGGCTGTATCCCCCAGTTCCGCTTGATGGTAAGATGGCCCTAGAAGATGATGTGCTGCCAGATGGAACCCATATCCCGAAAAGGACAGGTGTGATGTATCATCCATATGCAATGGGAAGAATGGAAAATCTGTGGGGGGCTGATTGCCTGGAGTTCAAACCAGAAAGATGGCTGAAAGATGGAGTTTTTGTTCCAGAGAGCCTGTATAAGTTTGCTGTGTTTCAAGCAGGCCCTCGTGTGTGCTTGGGGAAAGACTTTGCAATGCTTCAAATGAAGTTGGTAGCAGCAGGGCTCCTGACCCAATTCACATTTTCTGTCCCTGAAAATTTCAAACCAACCTATGCCTTGAGTTTGACCATGCCCATCAAGAATGGCTTGCCTATAAGAGTTCACCCTTTGACATACAGACATGATTTGTAAAGTTTACAGCATGAAATCTCTTACTTATGGATCATTGATGAGGTACAAGGATTGAGAAACGTGTGTGTACTGCACAGAACTAGAATTCCTCTTAGAAATCCCACAACATAACCAGGATTTTATAAATGAGTAACATTTTTTTCTTGCAATCACTGGAATTTGTTTTTGAATTGAGCTTTAAATTCCTTTTCAACCAGAATATCACCATCTCTCATGGATTTTATCTTACTCTGGGGTTTTTGTCATATGGAAAATTCCCTTTGAAGAAGGAGATCCTGACTCTGTTCAAAACACCATTTGGTTTCATGGAGTCAGCTACCCAGGTTTTTTCTGATTAGGTTTATGGGTGTCCTGCATTCACTCTAAAAAGTCCCAAAATAAAAGAAATCAATGTATCACCCAGCATGAAATTTGGCATATAGCATTTTGTGTCCAAATTACAAAGTTGCATCATTTTATTTTTATTTTTATTCCTTTTCAAAATTTTAAAATTGCAAGCATCTGCATATGTGATTAGCCATGTGTGGGTAAAATTTCATCCAATTATAATAAAATTAAATAATTTGTGAATTAATGTTTGGCTAGGGTTTCCTTGCATTTTGTGACATTTTGTGACCAAATTACAAAGTTGCATCAATTTTTTTTCTTATATTATTTTTTTCAATTCTGTAAATTGCAAGCATCTACGTACGTGGTTAGCCACGTGTGGTTGAAATCTCACCAAATAATAATAAAATAAGATAAAAATTTGGGGAAATGTTCAAGTATGGATTTCTTAGCACTTTGTGACGAAATTTCAAAATTTATGACACATGAGAGTTTCCAATGAATCTCAACCTCCCCCCCCCCCCTCCCCCAACTAGTGATCTATTTTATTTTATTTTAAATGACCATGCCCTTCCATTGTTGCCCCCATCCATAACAAGGGAAAGAGATTAAAAACCTATCCAACCTTCCTCTCTGCTAGGCCTCCCTTAAGCCCAAAACTAAGAAAAGAGAGAGAAACAACATGGCTCCCATTTCCACCCATCCCATACTAGTTTTAAAAAAAAACAAAAAAAAACCCTTACCAAGTTCAAACTTTCTCACGGCCACCCCACCAAACTAGGTCCAAAAATTAAAAAAACAAAGAACCCCTCATAAGAGTCACTTATGGCATTTCTTGCCTTTAGTCCCCTTAGGAAATGACAACGACTATTACCTATAATATATTTTTTCTTTTTTATTTGGAAAACTTATAATAAATGTGGTCTTTTCTATTTGGGAACAAAAGGAACCTCTTTTTATTTCTCAAACAGTTGGAGACTTGTTTTTTCCTCTTATTTGCCCGAAAAGGATGAAAACCAAATTTTTTTTGGGAAATAATCTTGAATGGCCAACTTTGACGATCAATTATTTATTCATTGTAATTTTTTGTCAGATTTTTTTTTTTTTTTTTCGAATTACTCATATGAATGTCAAATTAATCTCACAAAACTTTCACAGATTTTGGAGCATGACCTCTAACCCTAAGTCTCCAAATACTTGCAACTTCGAAGCCTGCCCATAACATGAAATGCCAAAGTTTCAACAGTGGCAATTTTTCATTTCTCATCTGAATGTGAATTTTTTCCCCCTAAAACATCTAGGTTAAAATCCTGCACAATTTCACCGAGTCGGATTTTTCAAAGTCCAAAGTTTTACATGATTTCTATGCAGGTTTGTGAAGGTTGGTCGATATTTTGAAGTGTGACAATTTTGTTCAATTGTCAATTAAGGGTTAAAACATCACAGCAGACCAAAATGGTTCATTGCCCCCCTTGTTTCTCTTACTTAATCTATCCTTCACATAGATGTCTTCTAGCTATTCTAAACCTTTTTATTGTCAATGAAGAAGCATATGATTGGTATCTTCATCCAATTCTGCAAAAAACTTATAATTTTGAAATCTACTCAAAACCTAAAAGGACTAAATGTTCAATGATGGCAATTTTCCATTTCTCCAATCAAATCTCATTTTTTTTCTAAAATTGAAAGATTCAGCTCAAAGACCTTTACAACTCTCTGTTTTAGGATTTAAAAAAAAAAAAAAAAACATAATCCATGACTTTCACGCACATTTGTCAGGGCAGCTTCAACTTTTTTTATTGGGATTGTTTAGGATCAACTAAGGGTTAAAAGAACCTCCACCTTCTTTTCTCAAAAAACAAATTGGAATTGTCTCTATTCGGATTCTACACAAAAATAAAACCAGGAATCCAGTTCTGGGTCTGGTTGTTCAAAATCTGAATTCCAGTTACAGTTCTGAAAATTAAGTTGTGGTTGCAATCCAGCTCTTATTAATCGGGCCAGAAACAGTGGATCACCAGTTCTAGTGCCTTTAATTTTTCCAAAAAGTGTATCTCAGTTCCAGCTCCACATATAAATGGAATTGAGAACACGGTTCCAGATTCACTTCCTCAAAAATAAAATTCTAATTCCGAAATTTGATTTCAGTTCTGATTAATTACTGTGTTGGTTTTGCTACCAACCAAAATTGACAATTCTTACCAAACACTGGTTTGAATCCACACTGGTCTTGATCATAGGCTTCAGCTCGATATCAACACTATCAACACTCGTACCAAGAACTCTTTTGTAGAGGCCCGTATGACTTGAGGCAATACCAGCCTTCTGCCCAGTGCCAACCTGGTAGGACCTGAGGAAACATCAGATATTTACATACTTTCTTTGTTTCAATTTCATTTCGAGAGCATACTTGCCTCCTACCAGTCAAAAATCAGTCATTAACCCAATACCAAGACGAAGCTGAGTATGAAAGCTCTTGAGAGACCCAAGATCAGGGCCAGACCCTTAGCATTATATTTCCCCATAGTTGATAATGCAGTCAGTACTACAGGAGACATGTTTTGGTTTTGGGTCCATGTTATACATATTACTTGACATGTTATGAGACCCTTCGTACATGATACCTGGCATGTTCCATGCCCCCTGGGTACTTTGTAGCATGGGAGGATATGGTACGCAACACAACAAGATGAAATAAAGAAGAGTCAAGGCACAAATTGAGGAAAAACTTTTGCAGCAGTACCTTTGTACTTGAATTAGCAACTATGGGCTAAAATATATGTTGGGGGAAAAACAGGCTAGTATGAAAATAGCCAAATATGAGGACCAAACTTGTATGTTCAGAAGTAGATACCAGACCAACAACTCAGTTTGAATCTTAAACTTGCCATGAGAGGGAGAGCCAGAAAGTGACTATAAGCGTGTTATTGGCATATATCTACCAAAGCCTATTATGTAATAGAAACAATTATTATAAATAGCATAACAACCTCAGTAGAGGAGTGCAGTGTAAACTCACTGTTCACATATACTTCCTCGACTGGGGGTGGCTTTTAAAGGTAATCTGGACTGTTCAGCTTATCCGGATCCTCAGTTGTAATGCAAGGGAAGGCAATACTGTCAGTGCCCATCACACCAAACCTCAGGCTCTGCCCTGAGTTGGGGGGGGGGAGGGGTGGAAAGGCACCAAATAGTGCATTCCTATACATTACTATTTTAATTGATATCATTTCTCAAAGGCAGCACATTTTCCACTTTATCTAATATATTGCCTACATATGGCATATCTACAAATACTATATTGTGCACCTCGTCACAATCTTCCACATGTAACAACCAACAACAAGCACACATGAAGATTACTTGCTACCAGTGTTTGGGTGTGTTCTTTAAGGCGAAATCACCAGATGCCTAAACAGATGGCCCCTCCTCTTTCACCAAACCCACTTTATATTATCCTTAACCTCATTATCTTGCTATTCCTGTTGCCACCCCCACCCATCCCTCCCCCCAACTTGACATGAGCTTCCTGGGTCAGCATTTCTTTTAGAACCTATGACCACACTTCACATGGACCAAAAGAAAATTTTGGAAAATAATAATAATAATAATTCTACTTGGGAAATTCCCAAAAAACCATTTTCGGCTTGTGAGGCATGTAGGGGTTACACACCTTCTTACAAAATCTCTGAGGTAGGAAAAAGAATATCTCTTAGAGTGCCTGAGATAGATATATCTTTTAATTTGAAGTGGCTGCAATCCGAGCCCGCTGATGCCCGCTGATGCCTACTGTATTCCCACACAGCAATAGCTCCACTGACATGGACATTGAGGGACCTTATTACACCTAGCTGCGGGATCTCCATGCAGGCATCAAGCACCTGGATAAGGTTGACTGGAATGCCTTCTTTCTACCGTCCGAGAACCAAGACCTGCAAATCAATGGCAGTTACCATTGGACATAACATTTTCATCTGACTCTGACTCTGTCAACACACTGGGGCCTAATGAATCCTTAAGCTGAATTTTAGGACCAGCATTGGGCGGTTACCAAAAACAGGTATGGACCACCCCTGATTATCAGAGCAGTCTTCTTCCGGTTCATAACCATGGTTCTCAAAAAACTGGCAGACCCAATTCCTGATATATCACCAGGGTACTCGGAAATTTTGAGAAAAATCAAGTGTGCCTGAACAACCACTGGTTCGTTTACCTGTTCTTTAAGAAAACTGGCAGTTCTTTGCAGTTTTTGAAATAACCAGACCCAGCAGTTCTTTGATTCTGATTTTTGTTTCGTCCCCCAAAAGAAGCTGGAACTGGCAGTTCTCTGATTCAGAAGGATTTTTAAAACAAGAACCAGTGGTTATTAAGGCAATCGATACCCACCCAACACTGCTTAGAACAGTAGGACCCGATGACACCTTTGCTAACCGCTGATCCAAAGCCAGGAACGCAAGGTCCATGACTGCTCCCACAGAAGAAAAGCTGGCCACCTCAACTTTGTGGTCATCGACACTACTGACCCATATGGGTGGGGCAGAGAGAAAGAGAAAGAGCAACTGGCCACTTTTTTAGGAAATGTGAACTCATCAACAGAGAAACTGTTTGCAGTTTGCTCCAGCCCAATGAGAAAGAACCCACCCTTTTTCTTGTGCTCCAAAAAATTAGTCAGCCCGGCCTTAGAAACCTACACAATTGGGACCCAGCGCTCAGCAGTCACACTGTCAAAAAAAAGAAAGCAAAAGAAAATTTAAGGCATAAAAGTCATTACTGCACAGTTCAAAGCCCAAAGGGAGCAGCAGAAATCAAATCTCTCTTGCTCTACCTCTGTGCTGAGAATCACTGCTATTACTATGGCCTCAATCCATCAAGTTATTTGGACTAGGTAACCGGTGGTCAGAGCTTGGGCCAAAGACAGGACATAACCAGCGCCATTTACATCCATAACCTATTCAGCAGCTGAGCTTAATAGGCATGTGATATAACTGGGGTGCCGATGTCTAATCGGGAAAGAAACACATCAGCGCCCTAATGCTGGTTATGAAAAAGCCAACCTAATTAGCTGGAACTGTCTATCCTCAACGATGCTTGCACCAGCTACAACAAGGCTTGCTGTCTTGAACACCTGCCAAGACAGGATTTCCCATGTTCAGAAAACTCTAGGAGTTCAAAAAACTTCAATACAAAATTCCAATAAGCTGGAGCTCGAGATCTGGATTGCGTCAGGCGGTTATCAGAAATAGGAACGAACCAGTGTTGGGAGGTTCTCACTTTTGCGAACCTGGAACCAAAGGATAAGGGTATGATATATGTATACCCTTGACCAATGGTTTATCCACTTTGATTAATGAACATGCCCATTTCAATTAAAGGCCTGAATGATATGTGTATATTTTTAATGGGGAATTTGATTACAATGACCTATTTGATTATTTATCAAATTGAACATCTAGTCAAATTGAATAAAAAATAAACCACCTTGGTCAAAATGGTTAATGTGTTTTAATTAAATGGGACATTTTGTTTGGGTTGGACAAATCAACATAACATGTTTAGTCAAAATGACCAATGTTTTTGAAGTCAAATTGGACATATTATGTTAATTAAAATGTTAAATTAAGAATTGTCTTGGATAACAAACTATAAAGAGGTTTTTATAAATTTCTGAAAAATTATTTGAGAAATATTTTTTAAAATTTCATAAGGTTTTTAACATTTTTCCAATAATATGTTTGGATTTTTCTAAAAGTTTCTAATCAATATCATTAGAAGAATATGTTTGGAAATTTCTAAATGTTTTCCAAAATTATCATTGAAAGAATATGTTTGGAAGTTATAGAAGTTTCCAAAAATATCCATGAAAAAATAATTCAATTTTTTTTTGAAGATATAAAACAATTAGAAGTTTATAGAAGTTAACAAAAGTTTATAGAAATCATGTTCAAGGAAAACTTTTAGAATGCATGATTGTTGAAAGTTTCTAAAAGTCATGGTTGGTGCAAGTCTTTAAGAGGTTATTTAATATAAACTTATAAAAAGTTTAGTTAATGGAACTTTCAAAAAGATTGATGATCGTTTCAAGGGCTCCATTGGATAATATAAGAATATATCATAAAAGCACAACCCCTTAATCTCGCCAACACATTTGTTGTGGCTTTTGTACTTTTAGTTCATCCCATGTGTAAGTTGTGACATGCCTTGTTCAAGCAACAAAGTTATTTAATTATTACTCATTACCAATTTTTTTATTTCCTAAATCTCATAATTCTCTCCAAGTTGTGTTGTTGTCTTGTCATTGAAATTTTTTACCTAGGCTAAGTAGGTGGACCTAAGTAGATAGGTAACCAAGCTTTATTTACCCACCTAAGTACATGCCTACCTACTACATAAGCTAGGTAAGTAGGTTAGGTCTAGCTAACTACATACTTAATTATTACCTTAGTAGTCTAAGTAGATGTTAACTCATAGTAATTACGGTCATATGAAAAAATAATCAAAAGTTATTTTTGAAATGGAAATGTTATTTGATGGTAATACCATCAATAAATTACCTTAAGAATAATTTAAAATTGATTATGAAATAGAATGCCAATACTAAACTATGTTAATAGGTAAATATCTTAGTCTAGCTAGGCAACAAGGCCTCTTACTAATTATCTAATTATTAGTGGTAGGTTCACATTTACGATTCTTTATTTATTATGGGATGAAACCACTAAAATAGTTAGTTTCTAGATAAGATTGTTTTAACAAGGATATCATGTGGAGGAGAGTAGGATAAATTAAAAATATAAAAACATAAGGGAAACCTATGAGTGATGGGAAACCATTTTTGGTTCCTTATTACCTTGGGCTCAATCCATCATTATTTCATTAACATTATCATTCCATGTGCGTGTGAAATGTGAAAAAAATGTTGTACTTGTGTGAAAAAGAAATATAATGAATTTTGGTTGAATTTTTTGTCACATCTTTTTTTATTGTTTTTCCTAGTTTTTTGAATGCAAAAGAGAACCTTTAGTACTAGTTTGATATAGAATAAGGTAGCAATACTAGGAAGGTAGCTACAATAACAAAATAGTCAACTTGAAGGCAACATCTTTCATTTGTAGTTACATTTTTATTCATTTAAAATCTTAAAATGTTTGTTGAAAATTAGTCACTAAACTGTAGATGTAGTAGAATGATAGCTACGATAGAGAGGTAGTTGCAACAAGAAGGTGGCCATAGTAAAAAGGTAGTTGTAACATTAAGGCAATCAATGGAAAATAATGGTTATAAACATGAAGGTAACAACTATAGACATGAAGAGAGTAGGTTTGTGATGAAGGTATATTTCATTGAGGTACTATCCAAGGATTGGAAGGTAATTACCTTCCATCCCCTTCATGTTTATCTTGGTTGTCATCATCAATCTTTCCTCAATTTTGACTTTAACCTTTTTTTCATAATAATACTTAGGTTGTCAATTTCGTGATATTGTAGTAAACCTAAATTAGTAAATAGTCTAGGATCATCTACCTACTAATTAGGCCTACCTAGTTATCTAGTACCTAATTTAAATATGTAGCTTACGTCTACTTAGCTACAAATGAAAGCACAACCAAATGAATATTTTGGATTGTCACAATTGTAATTTTTTTGGATGTGAAATTACAAATCTAAAATCATATTCAGCATTAACATAATTAGAATTTTAATTATCCATGAACCAATATACTTTGATGAAAATCATATTACAAAATATGAACGAGTTTTTTTAAAAAAAGGACTTGTAATGAATTTTTGAAATAACAACATTCTCTTTCTCATGACATAATAGACCCAAAATTGAAATTACAAACAATCCCATATCAAATGAGATGTGTAAAAGTGAAATACATTAAAAACTTACTGATACAAGTAATTTTTATTTTAAAATTAATTTACAACAATATGCCTCATTTTACTCCTTGAGGTCCTTGAGGATCCATTTCACATTCAAAATTCCAAGCTTTCACATGGATCTTTTGACTAGTGACATGTCTATATATATCTATAAGGTGATTTACCAATATTTTAACCATAAACATAGGGGAATGCATTTTGGATGACATAATTTGTTAAATATTACATTATGACAATCTAAAATAGTGTAAAATTTGAATTCTCACATGCCCTTTTTAAACCACCTAACTATATTTTCACCTCTTAATTTGGTTTTCAAATTACTTTTGAAGGAAAGGATTGAAGACGTAGTTTTGGATTTTTATGAAGGTTGGGATTTTTTTTTTTATACACAAATATAAGTTTAAAGAGTTATTGGAAAATAGAACAGAAACACAATATGTAGTTTAGAATTTTGTTGGGAATGAACCATAATTTTTCATGTTTTTCATTTAAGATTTTTACACTTTATACTACAAATGTTTGAGATATTCAATTTGAGTAAAACGAAAAATAAATATTGATGAGGAAATAATGAATGTACTGTGAAACTATTGTGTTTTATAAACAAGGAATTCAATTTTGATCACAAATTTTACTTATTAAAGTAATTCAGAAATTGGGAATGATGGAAACAATAATTATAATGAAAAAAATGTAAATACAACATACATATGAATTTGAATGAGTTAAAACAACAAATTGTATATGTTGTAAGTATTATTGAAAATATAGTTTGTATTGTTTGTTAATAAGTAGATAGCAATTTTGAGTAGAATATGCACCTACCACTTAAACCCCCTAAAAAATTATATACCTACACTACTATTTCTTACGCAATTGGCCCAAAGTGTGAATTAATTATTACACAAATAATTGTTCCTTCCAAAAAAATCATCATCAAATTTGAATGAATTTCCAAATCCATTTCACTAAACCTTTTTTCATAATACAAATAGTGTACCCAAATTCTTCCATAAATTGTAATTACGATTTGAATGGGGTTTTAATGAACTTTTAACAAATCAATATTCAATGATTTGTACACCATATGTAAAATTAAATTAAAATGAAATGACAAAGCCCTAATTTATTATTATGGGTCTTTTAAATCCTTGGTGATGGTTTTCTATTGTTCAATATTTGGAGAATTGTCATAGGAAAAAGGAAAAATATTTTTCCTCATCATAAAATTACTATGTCATTCAATGTTCATCAACAATATCTTCATTGATTCATTAATCATTAATATTTTATTGCAAAGTTGCCTTTTTTGGCATATATTGTTATATTTATGGTTTCTACACCATATATTATTAATATATATTGTCATATAGTATATGGTATTAGCACATATATATATGGTATTTAATACTCTATTTTAATATAATACCATAATGAAATTTCTATAATTAATATAAGGTTTGTTTCCATAGATTTTAGTTCATCAACATTTGTATTATAACATGCATATGATTCCTGCCTCAAATCCAAATTTATGTTGTCTATACCAATTATGTTTCTTCCATATTTATGTGTTATAGTGTTTTCTTCAAAACCAATGTAGTTTTTAGCCACTATTGTGTTCAACAAGGTCATCATCTAAATTTTTGATTAATACTTGCAGAGTTTGATGTCCGCCACATGATTGCATTATTGCTACTATTTTCTTTCTCTTTGCACTAAATCAACACATTTGTTCCATCGTTTTCAAGATGGTAGGATCTAGTTTAATTTATATTATTTTTTGTTCTTTGATAAAGAAGTCTACATCATTAACCATGGAAAATTCAATGGACAACTTTGTAGATGGTTTTTAATTATGTGTTTGTTATCAAATTTGAAATGCATGTTGATTTGCTTTTGGAGGAACAAGAGTTCTTTGACAACAATGGTATTTTGATTAATTATGTTTTCCAACAACCATTACATCTGGATTCTTTTTGAGTCTAGAAGGTTCTTGCAAGGAACTACAAAATCCATGTGAAGACATGGCACTACCTTTGTGTTTTTTGTCTATTGTTCCAAGGATTGTTATTTTCGAAATGAAGAAACAATAAACCACAAAAGTGAAAGGAATTTTTTATGTTTTTTTTAATGCCTTTGACCTTAGTGATGGTATAAATGATGATGATGTCATGGTTATTCTTGGTTCAATCGTTCATGCAAGTCCTCTGGATATTAACCTTACAACCCTATCAAACCTCCAACTTTAAATTATCCAAATCAAGTAGTTCCTACATTTATTCCAAGTCATTTGCCCTTCTTGAGCTTTGTAATTTGTTCAATTCATGCATCTAATTGCTTACTCAATCCATTGTCAATCGATGTTCCTAGATCTTCAAAAGCCTTCCCCTATTAACTCCCCTTCCCTTTTACTTTGTGGGGGGTTGAAATCTTCAAGTAATATTGTCATTCATTGTTTGAAGGAAATGATTAAGGCATTGTGGTGTAGAGAAAAATTCAAAACATAGATTTTGATAACACCAAAATTGTTCAAACATCCTCTTCGCTACAAAGTTCAATGGAAACATCTTGTTTAAACTTCTTCCCACAAATATGGTCATTACCATGGTAGAATGAATGCAAAGTATGGATAAGAAACATGATGGTCACCCTTGGTATGTGGTGAAAACTACCCACATAAAAAACAGTTACAGATTAAATTTCAAGTGAGTTACTTGTGTTGTGGAAGATTGCCCAAATTTGTTGCGAGGTGGAAAATCCAACAAGGTCCATTGGGAAGTGCAATATATAATGTATTTTTGCCCAAACATGTCCTTCTTCCACATTCCATAATTGAACTTGTAGATTTTGTAAAACACCCCTTTCGTGTGTTTTTTACTGTGATGTGAGGATCTATTATGTTGTGCACAAGCTACCCAATATGACCAGAGCTTGCATCCATTTTGGTTTGCACAATCATTTTGTTTTAAATGGTGATTGTCATGAATCGATTGTGATCACAAAGTAATTAGTGAAGCATGAAATGGAGAAGAATCCATGTGCAACCATTTCAACTATTGTCTTGGTTGCTAATAAAACATTTTTTAACCATGAGTTGTTTGTCTTTAATGAAACAACTACAATGAAATTACAAGGGACCAATTTTCATGGGTTGATGGATAGATTTTCTACATTTGTTTCACCCAACATCAAGAATTTTGTATTAGCCTTTCGACATGGGATTCTAGACATGGCCCATTGGATAACATCCTTGAGCTAAAGAAATATTGCCCTTATGACTATATCCAAGACAATGGTTTCCTTGGACAAGGTTTCCCAAAAGTTTTACTAAGAGAAAAATTGAGGTTTTCAACTATGTTTCAACTACATTTTGAAGTTGAAAAAATCACTTCAGGCTATAATTTTTTCTTTTCAACTAAAAATGAAAATTTCAACTACCTACCAAAATAGTTGACAATGTTGAGTTGAACCCATAATATAGTTGAAGCCTACTTACACGTGTCAATTTTTCAACCAACATTGAAGTGACAAAATTTTAGTTGAAAGCAACATACCATTTTAATTGATAAAACATTTTTGAAATTTGGATGAAACTCATCCACCTTCATTCAAATTTCAAAGTTGAACTTTCAACTATTTCCAACTTTAAGAATTGTCCTATAAGGTAACCTACCATTGGATGAATCTCATCCATTAATAAACCATGACATTCTAACTAGGTCATCAAATTGTAATTTCAACTATATTATAATACGTTGACCAATAAAAAAGTTTAACCAATAGTTTGCCGACATGTGTCCATACCTAAAATTATGTGTAGGTTTAGGTCTAAATATGTAGTTCCACCTAGAAATAAGTAGATAGGTATTTACCTATTAGGCCTACTTATTTATATAGATGTCCTTTAACTTAGACCTAGGTAATTAGGTAGGTAGGTAAACCTAGGTAAATAAGTAGACCATAGTGCTACTTAAGTTTAAGGTAGATAAATAGGTTTCAGATAATTTTTTTTTTCACCACGTGACCTTTAAGGTCAAACCTTTCTTATTAGTTTGTCCTAGGTGCCAACTTCACCTTTTGAAAACACTTGTGCATCAATTTCATTATGTAATTTACAAATTTGGAAGCTATGACAAACAATATGGGATAAAAATAATAATTGAAGTTGGATAAAATTTTGAGTGCAAATGCAAATTTATGCAATTTGTGATAATTTATCATCTTTTAAAACATGGGTGCCCAATTATAGATTATGAAAGCATGAGGGAATGTTTGATTTTTTGCAAGTCTTGAATAACCTTCAACATCATTGGAGTGATAAAAGTGCTTGGACAATGGTCAAATGCATGCAAGAAATTATGCTCACAAAAACATGATTAATTATTCAATCATCAAGGTTTATTTCAATGTTCATTTATGAAGTCACCATTGTGGACTTCTAAAGGTGGATTGTCATTCATGTTTATGTGATTGAAAGGTGGAGGTGGACACTTATTTTATTAACATTTGAACAAATGTTGTTTAATGTGATTATAAATAACCTAATTAAGGCGATTGTGACAAGCTTGTTGCCATATGACAACCTTTTTCACATTGATTTAACTTCCAGCGTAATAAACCTTTGTGTTAATGGTTTGTTGGTTTTCCAATAGGTTAAAACTAGTGTTGTAATGTAGTTGAAGGTAATATATGGCCCCTTCATGTTGGGGGAACATTGTGTTGCCCATTGAACCAACCTTGCTATTCAAACTTTTTCCATATTGCCATTAGTGTCCAAGATTGAAACTCTATTACAATTTGTGTACAAATATTATTATACATCTTTACATGTGTTTTGGATAGAAACAAGTGGGTTGAATTTTTTGAACATAAAGGCTTTAAGATCCTTTATGACGCGCTCCCAAGTTCTTAGTTAGACCCAAGATGGGTCCAAGTTACTCAAACAACGGAATTGTGAGAAATTCGGGGCACGCTCCTAGCTTTCAACATTAAAATGGGTAGAAGGGCATGCTGAAGCTCTGTGATGGGACTAGAAAGAATGACAAGCTTTAATTACTTATTCAAACCTGCATCAAACCAACCAACAAGTTAGTTAGCTCACTTTCTAAAGCACCTTTTAGTGCTAGGACAAGCCACGAGCGGCACTAGATTCACAAAACTCATCATGACCTGGACTCGGGGGAAGCCACCACCTTCCCCCATATAGTAGTCTCTGTGCCTCTACGGGGCACCTACATCTGAATGGTTTTTTGTCCCGGGACTTTCAAGGAGGAATCCCAAAATTGTCCCGGTTTAGACTCTTGGGACTTTGTGAGATCATAACTCCTTGTTTAAACCTTCGATTGGGATGAGGTCTGAAGCAAACTTGTAGCTCTCCTCGAGAGCTTTCCAATGGTGTGTTGCACTTCACCTTCACACACCGGGGTCGGGTCGATTCTTGACTTTTAATGGTCGGGAGTCAAACTGCCAATTTGACTTTTGGCCCTTCTTTTTGCCATAACTTGTGCTACAAATGTCCAAATGGCCCATGCAAGCCCATTTCAACATTTACATTTTGATAGCTTTCCAATGATATAAAGGACACCCCAATGCGAGGTGTTTTGACCCTTGCAATCGAACTTTGAAGTTTCAGGAGTCTTAGAGGATTCCCAAGTCCCCATTTCGGGAGTGTGAATTTCATCCTCACATTTTTTCAAAGTAGGGTTCTGACACTTTGTAACATGAAAACATATTGGATTTTCATATTCTCTTTTACTAAGTAGATTTTGACTAATATAAGACCTTGGTGATTCAAATGTTTTAAAAATAAATGGTAAATGAGTATGCCAAGGCAAATTTGGAATAATTTTGTAATATTAAAACTTTTTTGGTCTTGCTTATATCATCCTTATGTTGAAATGTGTTCAAAATCATTCCAAGGTTGTTGAAACCTATGATGTTTAAAATTTGTGAATTTGTTGTTGTCATGAAAAGTTGTGAAAAGGATTTTTACTAAATGAATTACAAGGAGCAAATAAGGTATAGACATAATGGTTTTGGTTAGTTTTTAAACATTATGAACCATTGACATGATGTTTTACATCATGTTTGGGTTATGAACCAACTTTAGGGATTGAATATGTAGCATTTTAATTTTGTGGGAGAATTTAAATGTTGTATAATTGTTGCACTCAAATAAAGTGTTTGAGTTGAGTTTCAAAAGTGAATTTGCTAGCAATTGCGCAAGAGGTTAAAAAATAGTGTAACAATGCTACTCAAGGTGTCATTGAGGAATTGGAGGAAAAGTTTCCTACACACAAATTAATGAATGCCATTGGCATTATTTATCCCTTAGTAGTGACATACAAAATACGCGTATTTTTTGAAGGTGCTCAAAGAGAAGTATTTTCAAGTATTTAAAAATTTGAAAATGTGAATACGTGAAATAGGTGAATATGATGAGCAAAACACTGAGCAAGCTGAGCTTAAGTTGTGCCCAAACCCTTCTTAACCAGCTTGAGCATAGGCATACCTTGAATAAAACTGCACACTAATTTTAGGGTCTGGTCCTTATCGAGCTTGCAATTGGTTTCAAAGATGATCGAAAACATTTGACACAATTTTACACCTACTTCCAAAATAGTGAACAAAAACAACGATGATCAAGTATTTTCAAGTAGTTTTAAAAAAGCCCAAAAAAACGTATAATACACGTATATTTGAATCGAATTGAGAGTATGTCACTATTATGATTTATCCCTAGTTTCGGTTATAACCAAAAGGTGAAAATATCTTCTTTTGCACAATTGGACATCTTGAAGGTGCATTGTTGTGATGGGAAAAACATTGATCCTAACCAAATTTTTATTCCTCTCTTCCTTGATGAGGCTAAATTGAACAAACATACCTCTTTTTTCAAGATGATTATGATATCCAAATATGCTGTACCCACAAATTGCTTTTCATCGTAAGAGCATATGGTTGCCTCCAAAATTGAGAGCAACAAAACCTTGTAGCCATTAAACTTCTACCCAAAAAAGAGCAAAGTAGGCACATTTTTGCCTAGAAAAATGGTGAAATAAAAAGTATTTCAACTCATTTCTTTTACAAGCTGCCACTTGCTAGCCTTGGACTGAAAAGCCATAGCCAACTTGGCTACCATTCAAATCCTTAAAAAAAACCCTCAAAAAAGGGGCCCAAGTTGTGACATAATTATGAGGGAAAACAATTCTAAATTCATCACATTTTTAGAGAATAGGTTTCAACAGGTCGCCAAATTATAAGGGGAATCCTAAGTTTGTCTATTTCCCCCTCTAATCTTTAGCCAAATTTGGCTAAGTCATCTTGGGCATGATCGCCAACCCACTTCCTTCACAAATATTAGAAAAAAAATTGGTTGCAACACACCTAGTTTGGCAGGTTTTGCATCATCGCTTCTTCCCTTCCCCCAAAGCTGTGCGTTCTGGTGACTGCAGAAGGTTCTTTATGTATTGTATTTTATTCGGTTGGGGTGATCGGAAGTCCCAAGTGATTCTCCGAGAAATGGGAGTCGTCAGACCTAGTCTGGGTTTGATGGCGAAAAATAAACAGTATGTGCCATGTGCAAGTCGAAAGCAATACAACGTGGACGATGGCAATGTGCCCCGAAAACAATAACAGGTAGATACGTACGAAGCTCACAACCCTACTGTAGTCTTCCTCTAGGAAATTGGAGAAATTTGTTCGGGATTTTGATGTTGAGAGAGATTTGTCGACGCAGCTGCGTTTGATAAATTTTTATTGTTTTTTTCCTTCTTGCTTGATTGAGTAGTCCTGTTTTGCGCGCAATTGTTTGGATTTGAGACGGAGGTGGTGGTCCGGATGTTCCTTTGTTTCAACGTGAAGGAGCTTCAGAATCTACTGCCATGGCGGGCAGTAAGGGAAACCGGCGGAAAAAAGCAGGAAAGCATAAAGCTCGTCAGAGTCTTAAAGAACGAGCTTCCGATTTCTCCGAATCCTCTGACCAGCTCTTTGAGGAGATTACAGCCCTGTAAGTTGTGTGTGTTTATTGCAAAAGGACACCATCTGCATGCGATTTAGGGTTTGATATGGTTTCCAGGCGTTCGGAATGTTTTTAGGGGCGAGCTGAGGGTTCTCTTGAGGTTTTTCAGTTGTGCAGGTTTTCGTGAATCAGTTTTCGATCCCTTATTTGGTTCACGTTGAAACTGACAACCTGCTCTGATTTTTGTTCATCTCTTTTAGGTCTGCTATCTTTCAAGATGATTTTAACCTCATATCGGAGCATCCTGTCGCTGAATTCTCTATTCACATCAGGTGAGAAAACTCGTTGGCATGACTTCAGGTTTGAGGATCCACTTGTACATCTTCTGTGTACTGGAAATCAGGGTTTTAGTGATTTGTCTCTACTGTCTTTCTGATAAGTCATCATTCTGATTGAAGGTAATTTGTGGACCAACAGAGATTAAGAAAATTTTCCATTGCAACTACTTGCTAGTTTCCTCAGAAAACTGCCTCAACCTGGAAGAACTCTTGACTGTTTTTGTGCTGCTGTGTAGACCTCATTCTGTGGATGACAATGGCATTGAAGAAAATATCTCGGCAGAGCTTGTTGTCAGGTATGCAGCTCCAATCTTTTGTCCACTGTGGATACCAAGCATGGTTCAAAAATGCTGAATTGTATCTTTATCCATAGTCTTCTGGAGTTGATTGGACATTGGGGAACTTCACAGAGCTTTGAAACCTAACCACAAGATGGCTGATGCTTAGAGTTATTATTCTCACTTGGATCAGAAGTTTAGAGATTTTTCCTTTGGATCCTTTGGAGTAGGCAAGTCAGATGTACGGGTATGTTTTAAGGCTTTCAAAGACTTTCCATGGTGGATGCAGGTGTGTACCAGGATACCCACAGAAGCCCCCAAAGCTTCATGTTGTTTCAAAGAAAGGGCTGTCAGAAGAGCAGTCTCAATCTCTGCATACTATGCTTGTAGAGCAGGTATTCAACACAATGATGCACCATTTGTAGCTTATTGTTCAATATTTTCCCAATAATAGTTGGTGCTAATCTACAGGGTTATTTGTCCTGTGGATTCTGTAGGCTGCATCTCTGGCAAGAGAAGGGCGTGTTATGGTTTTTAACTTGATGGAGGCAGCGCAAGAATTTTTATCTGAGTCCAGTTTGACCTTGCATGAGGTACTACATGAGTTAATCCAATCACCTGTTGACACTAAGTTAGTGGTAGGTTCTTTGTGTTTTTACAATTTAGGGAGAATGCTCAGGGACTGCAAGTCATATTTCATTCTGAGCCAAGTTGAACAACATTGTCATATTGGAGCTTGAAAAAAATAACCTAGGTTGAAACTCCTCAGGGCTTGTTGTTGAGACCAGCACCAGCAAAGGATGAGAGCTGGAGTAACAGTGGCCCAGTGGCCCCTGCATATGGAGACCTGGGTGAGGCAGTCTCTGAAGATTGGGTCTTTTTTGACCTATTTAGCCAGGGATGTGGTGAGAGTGATAGCCACTGGGATGAAAGTCCTGAGATGGGGGCAGGGCCCACCCACACGCGTGTATCTGCCAAAAGCAGTACCTTGCTGGAAGAGGTTCACATTAAGGAGAAGGCTAATAAAGACCTGGGGAAAGTGGTTTCACTCGGAGGCATGCAGAAAGGGCTAACTGCAAAACAGAAAGCTGGAAAATCCAAAGGCCCTTCAGTTGGTGAAGTGTTACCCATTGTTGAAGAGGTTGAGGAACAGGAAACTAAAGTTGCACAATCAAGCTCTGTCTCAGAGATTTTGCAGCGTGTTCGAAGTGGTTTGTTTCGGATGGGAATTGCCGTCAAGGTGAGTGTAGCTACAGAAGGCTTCTGCTGCATGTTAAGTCATTAGATTATGATTCCAAGAATATTTTTTAATTGTCCATGTGCAAATAAACTGTGGCTATGTACCAGGATGTCCCTATTTTAAAGTATGAGGAATAAATCCATGTGCAGCAAACAGTGCTTCCTGAAAGGAGTTCCAATTCATCCAAGGATCTTGAACATGTTTCTATTTCACCTTCAGATTCTGATGAGGATGAGAAGGATTCAGATTCTTCATCTGAGAATGAAACACCAATGTTGACAGAGCCTCAAGATGCTGTCACACAGTCTATCCAAAAAGACCTGGTTTTGGTACGATGTCCTCCTAACAAGCAAGACCCTTAATGTTTTGATGGTAGCCAGTGCAGTGCAGGTGGTTTAGTTTATGCAGAGGCAGTATGCAGAGTATTGTCCAGTTTGACAGTTTTGGGATTGAATGACAGAAAGTGCCGTAATAGAAAGGGTGAAGAAGATTAATGAGAGTCTATACCTTGACAACAAGATACTCCTGATTTATATGGAAAACTTCATTTGCATTGCAGGGTCACCTGCTGCGTCTTGTGTGTGGACCAAGAGGATTGCTGCCAGATGCATTGCCAGTTTTGGCCACTCAATTACAAAACCTTGGGGTACATTGCTTCCTTGAGCTAAACCTTCAAGAGTTGAGAACTGTCTGAGATTCATCTAGAAGTTTCAAGCAAATGTGGATTGAGTGGCTAGCTCTCTGAGTTTCTCCTAGGATTATTTGACATACTTTGAGTGCAAACTCTGAGTTTCATCTGGAATTATCAAACATATGTACATGGAGTGGCTTCCTTGGTATTTCTGCATCTCATCATGATTTCTGCAGCTGTCAAACATTCAGCATCCAATTTGATCATATGTGCATTGTTTCCCTGCAGGTCTTGCCTCAATGGGCAAAGGATTTGCTCACGCATCAACCTGATGTCTTTGATGCAGCCTTCCATCGCTCTTTTGCACATCAGGCCATTGATACTTCCTCAGAAACATCTGTATGGCTAAGAACTGTTGTCAATCTTTGATAAAGTAGTGTTGTGAACTTGCAAAATACAAAGTGTGTACTTGTCTGCACTTTGTCTCCTCAATAATCTCTGAGGGGTTTTGTGTGAATTAGATTTGTTGTGAATATTCATGGTCATGCATCTCTGGTTTGCAGGCTCAGCCATCTGTGACAAAGTTTTGGAATGCAACTGCAGAGCTTATGGGTGAAGGCGAAGGTGCCTCCTCAAAGTCTAATTCCCGCTACCTGACCGACTTTGAGGAATTGTCCTTGCTTGGTATGTTTATGGCTGATCCCTCTCTGGATTCCTCTTTACCATGAGGGCCCTCATTTGTTGACATCAATTTGATAGACAAAGATTTTATTTTATATGTGAATGGTAGCTATGCAGGATTTATTGTATCTTTACTCTTACTTTTATGTGATGAGTTGTCTGCAGGGGAAGGTGGGTTTGGTCATGTGGTACTCTGCAAAAACAAGCTGGATGGTCGCCGTTATGCCATGAAGAAAATCCTGCTGAAAGACAAGACATTGTCACAAAACAACAAGATCTTGAGGTTGTGTCATCATCTATACTCAATGTTGGCTGTCAAAGGGATTGAGGAGTGTGTAAATTTTTCTGAAGCTAATGATGTATGTAGAGCTATACAATCTCCAATTGTATTTAACTGTGTCTAGTCAACTTGGTTGTGCAGGGAGGTTGCCACTCTCTCACGTCTGCAACATCATCATGTGGTTCGATACTACCAGGTTGATCCAATACCTTCCATTCCTAGTTAGCATTTATCATTTCTCTTCTTGATGTGCTGAAGATGCTTTCAACTTCCCATTCTTTTGAATTCAGTGCAGTGTAGGTGCCCCCCATTTTGATAGTGTAAGTAAGAAATTGAAGTTTCAGAGGTTGAAACCAAGAGGGAAAGTTAATGCCAAGTTCAATTCATGATGTTTGAAGTTTAAATGGGTAAATGTTTGTGGGTTAGACCTCCACAGATTGAAATTTCAACTGGTGGAGGTTAAATTGTGGCCCCACTTTGCTAGGTGTGAACCTTTAACTTTTTGATCTGTTAAGTGTTCACCTTTAAGTAGAGACAATGTTTCTTAAGACCTCTCTTGTGTGGTCATTGCCTTTGCATTCAGCCACTTGTTATGGAGTTCAGAGTAGGAGTAAATCTTGTACTTGATGTAGACAATGTGACCTGGTTGGTATGTGGTTTTGCAGGCATGGATAGAGACTGGCATGGGCCGTGTTCTTGGGAAGCTTGATGGTGATTTGGGAGAAATTGGTAGTGAAGGTGCCTGGCTTTCATCTGGGAAGGGGAGCATGCCAGATGAAGAGATGGCCACATCCAGTTTCAAGAACAAGGGTGATTCTGGGTCTCTACAAGCCACATATTTGTACATACAGATGGAGTACTGTCCCAGGTGCTGCCAATAGACAATAAGAACACCTCTGATTTTGTACATGAAGACATATCACATCTTTTACAACTGATGAACTTTTGTGCTTTGGCTATAGAACATTGCGAGAAGTATTCAACTCATATGAAAGCGCTCTTGACAAAGAGGCTACTTGGGACATCTTCCGTCAGATAGTCGAAGGCCTAGCTCATATTCATGGCCAAGGCATTCTTCATCGGGATTTGACCCCAAATAACATTTTTATGTCAAATGGCAATGACATAAAAATTGGTGACTTTGGACTTGGTATATTTTGTTGCCTGTGCATCTTGTTGTCCAGTGATTGAAAATAGATTATCTACATATATTTCCCTTTGAAAAGTGGTGAAACTGTAGAGTAACACGTTGGACAAGTTTGCATCTAAATTGGATCTACTACTAATACCACAGTTGAATTCTGAGTATTTGAACCAAGCTAGGGTGTGGTATTGGTTTTTTTTGACTTTAGGGTTTTCTGGCAGCCAAGTTTACAAATCTGGAGCAGCCTGATTTGGATCCAAATCCATCAGCATCTGCAGATGTGACAAGTGGATCTTTAGATGGCACAGGACAAGTTGGCACATATTTCTATACTGCTCCTGAAATTGCACAAGGATGGCCTCACATTGATGAAAAGGTCTGTCCCCAAGCTCTGAGAAGTCACCTATTGTGTTGCATGAAGTTTCAAATGCTATCTGAGAGCTTACTACCCTATGCAGTCTTGTTTTTATGTTCTGTTGTAGTTATTCCTCTGAGTAACTGTTGTTCTCTTGTTGGTCATCATATCTATGACAGGCCATGCTCCTGCTTTCTGGTTACTTCTAATGAACTTCCCAAGATTTGTTTTATTTCCCTTGGGGAAGAACAGCACAAAGTCTCTGAACTTGAATTGCTTCTCTGGATGACACTGTTAACTCCACAGATCCCGATTCCACTACTGAGCCCTTGTTACTTTTTTGTTCATGGCCTCAATGTGACTGCTATCTGGCATTCCCATCTTTCTTACTTTTTGTGGTTGGCTTTTAAAAGGTGGACATGTACAGCTTAGGTGTTGTGCTGTTTGAGCTATGGTACCAATTTAATACTGGCATGGAGCGTGCTATGTTGCTAAATGAGTTGAAGCAAAAGGGTACATTACCAGCCACGTGGACAGAAGAGTTTCCGGCACAGGCAGCATTAGTGCGGTGGCTGACTGCACCACATCCTTCCGACCGCCCTTCTGCAGTGCAGGTTTTGCGCAGTGAACTCCTGCCACCCTGCATGCAACATGAAGCACTCAATGGTTAGCATCACTTGAAATTATTCAAGGTTTTCTTTGTGTATCTGTTCACACTTTTTGGTCGACATGGACCAGGTCTAAAACAGTGTTTTTCCTGTCCACAGATATATTACGCACAATTCAAAGTGCTGAGGACACAACTGTGTATGATCAGGTAGTAGCAACAATTTTTGATGATGAGCGTGTCACAGCAAATGCTGAACGCATAAGCAGGGGAGGGACAAAGTTAAAAAGCACTTTGTCATCAGTGAAAGTAATTGGGGTCCAAGACCGTGTCTTGGACTGTGTGAAAGATGTTTTCATGCGACATGGGGCAAGTCCTATTGAGTGCACAAGCATCAGTCTTCTTGACAACCCACACCAGCTTAATCGGTGAGCTTGACTACCTCCATAAGTAGAATTTATTGCATCTTAAAGTTCTGCCCCATACATGTCTGGTATCTGGCTATGAGCTCCTGACAGGCTGTTCTACAAGTGCAGTGGTTTTTTGAGATCATCTTATTTGGCACCAAAAGAGTGTCAAACTTGCAGAATTGATTATGCTTACTTTGTGATCTTGAAGATATGTGGTTCTGTGTCAGCTTTTGCAAAATTAGTTCTGAAGGTTTTTTATTAAATTTCTTTTGGAGACAAACTGCTAACAAGTTTCTCATCCTGTGTGTCATGGCAGACTTGCTGTGAGGTTAGTGGATCAATCTGGCAACATGCTTCATCTTCGTTATGACACTCGTCAACATTTTGCTTACTGGGTTGCTCTAAATCAGGTGTTGCTCCTTTCTCTGCCATTTTCTCTCACTGTCCAGTTTAATAAAGCAGAGACATCTAAGATCTGATGAGCTGACTTTCTGTTTCATTTCTATTCTAACCAATGTATGTTAGGGGGCTCTTGGATAGTACCCCCCACAAAGATAACCAACATAGGACAAGCTTCCATCATGACAAGAAGGTAGGAAAAAAGATAGTGCATGTCAGTTGCTGGGGGTTGTAAATTTATGATTTTTCTTAAATCTCCAGCCAGCATCTCTAAAGCGGTATCAAATTGATCGAGTTTACCGTCGAGGGATCAGCCATAGTGCTCCACGAGAATATTTCCAAGTAAGTCCTCACTGCCTCCAATGGACAATGTTCATGTGCCAGAAGGGACCAGCTTATATCTTTGTGGCAGTTGAACTTATATTTTCACAGGTTCAGGGTGTTTTGCAGTGTGTATGCTAAATTTTGTAACCATTCAGCAGAGAAAAGAGGTTTTTCAATGGAAGAGCAGCAAGTTTTTTCCATCTGTCCTTTGTAGTAGAAGAGTACAGTGTTTGAGACAGCTTGTCTTTAGATGACAAACTAAGTTGCCACCTGGCTTCATGAGGCAAAGTGGTTTAGGATCTCCTCATTGAATTCCAGTCATTGCATATGTTTTGTTGAGTACATCTGTCTGATTCTTTTGCTCTTATCATGTTGCTTTGGATTTTCTCCTTGGTTCTTCATATTGAAATCACTTGATTGTTACAGGGTGACTTTGATATTGTTGGAGGGGCGCATGCATTGGCAGAGGCTGAAGCTATAAAGGTAGTTTTTTTCCTTGTGACGGGAAAATCAGCTCTTTTGCATTTGAGCTGGTTCACATTATTCTCACTGGATTTCTGGGTCTTGGCAAGCAGAGCATTTGAAATAGCTGAAGAATACCCAATTATGAAGATGCTTTTTGAAAAAGTAGAGGGGGGCTGTGTTTCTTGTACTTGATGTACAAAATCAAGCATCAAGGCAATAGTGCAAGTTGTGGGACTTCTTGCTGACTTGCAAATTGTTGTGGATTCAATTCACCACTAGCTGATGCTTGATGTCACCTACTATAGCCCACCCAGCTATAGTAGCCATGAAGTCAACCAGTTACTAAGAAACCATGTGAATACAGCGAATTCCTGGGGGCTTGGGCAATCACAGTGGTTAGAAAGTGGCTACTTCTGAAAGGAAGCAGTAGTTCATTGGGGTGTATTTTGGGGTGAAAGGCTATTCCGTCACTCCTGGTTGGCATACTATGAATTCCCCTTTTACTAGAGTCATCTGGAGGTTCATCTTGTTTACCGTGAAAAGATCTGCTGACATTGAACCTAGCCAGGTGGCAGCTGAGGTGGTGGCCAAATTTCCAGTCTTGGAGCTCTATGAAGTACGTCTCAACCACCGTCATATATTGGCTGCAATTTGGGCCTGGGCTGGTGTGAAGCAAGCAGACAGGCGCAGCGTTGCCCAGGTTTGTTTGCCCTTTATTATTGCTCACTTAGATTTTTAATGCAACCATACTCAGTTGTGAATAACAATGTGACAATGAAGTAGATCTCTTATGAAATTGGATCCCTAGAAGCTTGTTCCACATGATGCGAAGTCCTTGAGGTATTATGACCCGAGGAAGAATGCTTTGTATAGAAACAGACTCTTGGGCTAAGAATGAGAAAACATTGCAGTTGCTGGCAGTGATGGGTGGTGCAGCACCGAGGTCATCTGCTCGCAAAGCTCTCTGGCCTCTTGTTCGTAGACAGCTTTTACAGGTACTATCCTCTCAGACGATATTTCAGGGGATGGTGTTTTCTGGGGATCTGTACAGACGTGGGATTGAGAGCTTTAACTGTGATGGACTTAGGATGAGTACCTGCTGGTATTTGTTTTTGGTCACAGGACTTGCAAGTAGCAGAGTCAGTGGTAGATCGATTGCAGACTGTAGAGCGACGGCTGAGTGGCAATGCTGATGATGCCCTTGCACGCCTTCGAGGAGCCCTTCCCCCTTGTATGCTTACTTCTCCACAAATGTTTTATCCCTGTGCTCTTGCTTCAAGTGGTTTGAGTTTGTTACACAGTTGTGAACAGTTGTGGTCTAAGAGCTTGAATGGAAGTCAAATACTGCACATGAGAGGCTTATGGGTTTGGGTTGCCTTTGTTGTTGGGTGTAGGTGCATCAACATCAACTGCTATTGATGAGCTGTCAATGTTGTTAAGCTATATGAGAGTGTGGGACCTTGACAAGCTTGTCACTATTGATGCTTTGATGCCCCCTACAGCAGACTATTTTGATGGCATTTATTTTCAGGTAGGACAAAGTCCCTCAGTAGTGTAGCCAATCTATTTCCACTTTGCTTTCATGTTTGCAGTTTGTCTGATACTGTAAAACCTCATGTCACTGACAGGTGCATGTTCAGAAGGCAAATCTGAATTTATCTACTCATGACATGATACGGCCTGTGTGTTTAGCTGTTGGTGGACGTTATGATAACCTGCTCAACAAGTATTGGGCACCTACTGCTGTAATCTTTCAGCTTGGCTTACCTACAACATTGAACTTGTTTTTGCTTTGATATTGTTGTAGACACATTTGTCTTACAGACAGACTGCATCAGGTCTAAGTATTGATAAGACTTACATTGCCCTAAGTTCTTGTTTGTAATCTTACATCAAACCATACAAGCAGATGATTTTCAGCCCAGAGAGTTATGGAGATGTAGTGAACTTCATACTCTACATGTAGTACTATATAAGTATTGTTCTTAGAGATATCTTCAACCAATAAGTGTTTGTTTACTTCACATTTCTTCTCCTGGTCTTGTGAGCACTTGAAAGCCATGATACTGCATGAAAGATGCCTCCTTTATGGGTGCTTTCTTGTAGCTGCATTGTGTGAATCCATCAAGTAACTTGAGGAAATTTCAGGGGTTGAACTTACCAGGTGCAGTAGGATTAAGCATTGGACTGCAGAAATTGATCTATGCTGCCACAGCAGAGAGGTGATCTCTCCATCTGACAAATATGAGCAAATCAAAATGCAGACGTAGCCTGTGATTTGGGCTGTTTGCATCTTGAGCCCTAGACTTGGATGTTCAGTTCTCCTCTGTGTGATGAAACAACTTGTAATTTTTTCATAGCTTACATGAGTTATGTGTAAATGCTCAACCTTGAATATCATAAGTGCCATTAGTGCTTATGTTATGCTCAGAGAGTTCTGACCATAGTATTTTTGCTCATCCAGGAAACAAGAAGCAACTGTGGAAGTCTTGGTGTGCAGTAGAGGAGGGGGTGGACTTTTGGTGGAGCGCATGCAGGTTGTTGCAGAATTGTGGGCAGCAAACATCAAGGTATGTTGCTTTATCTATTCTGTGAGTTGTGTATCTTGTCACAAGATTTCCAACGGCCATTCTCCCTCTAGTTTTAGAACTCAAATGAGGTCCAGATTCTCTTTCCAATGTCTAAAAATGCCGTTGGGTATATTCTTGGAATATTCACAGCAGCAGTGACACAAAAGCAATAACAATTTGGTTTAAATTGTCTCTGATACAATTAGGTTGGTGTGGGGCTTCATTTATACTGTTTAAATTTCAAGTTCATGTATTTGCTTGTTAGATTTTCTTGCTCATAATCTTTTGATGTCTAAAATTTGCAGGCAGAGTATGTGTGTGCACCAGCTCCTAGTTTAACAGAGCAATATGAGTATGCCCATGAACATGGTATCAAGTGGCTTGTGATCATCACTGAGGCTGGTCTCTCTCTCACTGGAAATGTGAAGGTAAGCATATCTTGGGCTATGGTAATTGTCTGTGGGTTTGCTGAGACATTATGGCAGCTCAGTCAATCATATTGCAGGATCAGGAGGAGATCATGATGGTATCACAGCATTCCTTCTCTTAGTATTAGATCCTTTTGAAATGCAGGTACGACACCTTGAGTTGAAGGCAGAAGAAGAGGTTCCCAGGCAAGACTTGGTCAAGTACTTCATTGACAACACTCTGACACCTGCACATATGAGAAAGAGAATTTCAAACTTGCGCCTGGGGAGCTGATGGACACCTTTGTCTTCAAATGTTCTCCCAGTGTCTTCTATGTTGGTGAGCTGATGCTACTCAGTGCAGGGCCAGGGAGGCCCAAGCTTTGAAATGCAAGAGGTGATCATGAATTACAATGTGAAGCATTGGAGGTCTGCTTGAAATTTTGAGGATTACCCATCTTTAGAGCCAATTTCCATCCACTACAGATAGTTTGCGTGGAAATAAATAACCTCAAAATGTGGAGAAAGGGTCCTGTCTGAACCCACCTCAGCAGGTGAGTCCCATTGGATGACCAATTAGGTCCCTCTCTAGTAGAATTAGTACTCTGCTTTCTCCCCAGTGCAGGAATTGCATGGTGATATGGGGAAATCTGAAGTGAGTTAGAGGTATGAATGATATTTCTGGGAGATAATATTTGATGGATGACAATGTCACCCATGAAATCACCCAGCACAAGAGGAGAGAGAAGTTAAACTTGAATCAGCTGTGGAAAGGAATTTGGGTATCAGACAGCCAGGGTTACCTGAGGGCCAGAAATTTTAGTGTGCAGTCAATTGGGAGTCCAGACTCCAGACCCTCTAGTGTCATAACCCACTGAACAGAAAGGGATTACTGGAACAGGAGTTGAACCTGTATCTTTAGTTGTAGAATTATAAGCAAGTGGGAACTCCATAAGTTGAATAGAAGGGAATGCTGTACAAGGGTGCATGCCTGGTGACAGGAGAATTGGAGGGGTGGATGGGGAGGTGTGGACTTGGTAGTTGGTCATGTCATCTCAACTATTCCAAGTGGTATCATGTCACAGAACCTGCCTTGTATTTATGAGG
Source organism: Sphagnum contortum (assembly GCA_963920785.1). NCBI lineage: Eukaryota > Viridiplantae > Streptophyta > Sphagnopsida > Sphagnales > Sphagnaceae > Sphagnum > Sphagnum contortum. Next base: position 12,770,300 of record OY987282.1, read on the forward strand.
TAGTTCCCCCCATCTGATTAACCCTTGCTTGGTTTTGGTTTTGTAATGTCACTGTTGGTGTCCTGCAATTTTTGAAAGATCTTGGATAGTCTAGTATTGGTTGTTTGCAGATTGTAAGATCAATTTGAAAAAAAAATCAGAAGAAATTTTCTTTATGTTCCTGTTTATGTGGAAAAGGGATTGAAATAGTTCTGTTCCAGTGTTGGGAGGGTATGATGATTTTTCATGCCTTTAGGGGTAAAGTGTATACGTGATCTTTATTAAAGAAAATACAAAATACCCTCTGGGTTACCTGTATGTGTGATTTTTTGTTGTACCCTGAGGGTAAGTGTATTTCATGCTCAAAATATCACGAGTGCAAGGGTAAAACAGGTGAGGGTACCAGTTTTTTAATCTTATGGATACAAGGGACAATTGTGAAGGTAGGGTATATTGATGTGGAGCACTCATGAGGTTTTGCCAAACAAAAGGTCAAACATACATTCTCTTCACTTTTTTAATTTCATGAAATTACCCTGAGGGTAAGGTTACTATGCCCTAAGTTAAAACCTAAGGATACAACCGTAATTGTTTTACATTGGATCAGGGTAATGGTATGTTTGATTGCTCAGGGTGGGGTTTACAGTGGGGGTATATAGGAGAAAATTGTACTCTCTGAACACAGGTACTAACCAATGTTGCATGGGTAAATTAGTTGTCCTGATTAAAGGGTGGAGTAATTTGTATGTGGAGAGAATCAGTTTCAGATACTTGGTATAGACCCAATCTGGGGTGATACTTGGTTTTGGATTTAAAGAGTGGGTTCTTGGATTAGGGTTGGGTATGCAAGGATGCTAGGTGCAAAAAACATAACAAATGCTAAAAGTTGTATGTGGTGGTGAAGAGGATCCAACTACAGTCATTTGGAAAGAAGTTATTGCTGTTGGGCAGTTCTGGACTTTTATGAAGAACCTCTGGTTCTGGTTCTTTAAACAAAATTAGAGTGGTTCCAGTTCCAGTTCCACGAATGAATGGAACCCCAGGTCCGGTTCTTGAAAAAGAAAAATTCAGTTCTGATTTTGGAAATCAGACCTGGTTTGGGTTCTGGGTCTCAGATTGCCGATTAATTCCTGGTTAACCCTCAGTTTCAGACTTTTGTTCTCCAAAAAAAGTTATTTTCAAAAATTCTGATTCGGGTTCCAGAACTGGTTTTGGGTTGGGTTCTCCAGAACAAGGTCTGGTTTAAAACCCAGTTCTGATGACAAAAGTTAGACCCAGTTCCAGTTTGGTTTTTACTAACCAGAACCAAAATTGATGATTCTAACTGCCCGACATTGGGAGTTAGCTGATAATAAGAGCATGCCCAATGGCAGCCCTCTATCAGTACTCAGCACATCCAGTGTGCATTGTTTGGTTTCTCCCCTATCTCCACCCATGAACCTGAAAGATGGACCATGAGAAGTGAGAGCCTACTTAACTCTCACAATCAGGCCCATTCATTGTAGTTGGCCAATGAGAAAAAGTCATTTATTCCTAAGAAATAGTCATTTCTTGATATGGCCCTCGAAGAGAGCCCTGGCAACGTGTGCACATTTCCAGGTCCCAACCAGCTTCATAGTGTTTTTTCTGCAAATCTTCATCCAAAAAGTACAGTAGGGGGGCATTTTACTGCTGCCTTTGGGCATGCTCTAATGCTTGAAATTCTTTTATTCCTTGATGCTGTTGGACACAATACCCAAGCCAATAATTTGAATGGAGCCAATGAACCTACTTGGAGTAAACAAGGGGTGTGTCACATTGTGGCATTGCCATTTAGACTAAAAAGGATCTCAAGGCAAAAGAGGAATTATGAAAACTCAAATATTTCACTATGCAAAAATATAATCTTCAAAAAATCCTCTAAAAGAAATCCTTCAAGATATTACAACTCTGTAACTAAACTCAAATCTCAACACAAGCCAAAACATCATCTTTCAAAAATCCTCATATAAAAATAGACCTATTATTTATTACCTAGGGGGGCCAAAATCCCTTAAGCTACTATACTCTATAATGAATCTAAACACAATATCCTTGCATTGGTAGGCAAGGCCAATAAACAGAAGCACAATGGACCTCTAGTCTTGCAGGCTGCATCTGGTGGTAGAATATTCTGGACATGTATTAAACATGTTCTGGGGGATGCCAATTGTATGTACATATAAAGTTATTTCTGGGGCTCAAAAAGGAGGACTTTCATATGGGGAATTTGAATGCCAAAGTCTTGATAAAATCCTTCAGTCACACAACTGGGAATGCATATAATCTACTGGATTGATAACCTGACATTGCCTGTAGATAGGATTGGTATGGCCATCAGAACAAACACAACTCACCAAACTTGACTCATCCAATGTGTCCAGATGGCCACACCAAATCCCCACCTCTCACCTTGAGAGGACAATCCTGTGCACAAAATATGGCATTGAAGTCACAAGGTTGTTCTGGAGGGAGAATGGCCAAAATAATGGTACTTGTAAATCAAAATGCTATGTACCCTAGCATATCACCTCCAAAAGCATGTTGCAACCATGCTTTTGGAACATTATGCAAAGGTGTGTGGCCAAATAATTGAGTTCTTAGCGATGTTGAGCCAGAAGATAGACTTGTGGGCACCTTGGAAAAGGATTGTGGGTTCTGACTGCATCAACTTTGACAAATATTTGGGCATTGAGAACAATTCCAACAACAACGATAACAAAATGGCATGTAAGTATGTCAGATTTTGGATGGTCAAGGAAGCAGATAATACTTTTGTACTGTCTACAATAAGGACCTGTTGTCATTTAAAGTCCTCTGTTAGATATTGTCCACAACTCTTTCTTCGATATCATCATATTCTAGGTTCGTAAATTAACAAACCATGGCTTTAATTCATCTTCATAATTAAAATTTAATTTATCACTTGAGATACAAAATCTTTCATGTACAATAGTTCCTTACAACACTTGTCAGAGCTCTTGATTTTGTATTTCGGGGTTATTATGAGTTGAAATCCAAGTTGAAATGTTGACTATTCCACAACTTGGTGGATTTTCACAACTTTGATAAGCCAAGTTCTTGTGAACTATTTGATAATTTGAATCATCCTATATTTGCTTTTCCATCATATGGGATTTGTTATATATTTTTGTTGTTCTAATATTATGATGTCCAATGTACACTTATTGTATTGGTATTTTCCAAAGCAGGTTAATGATAAAAGCAATTCAAAAACTTGGAGTGCAAATAGTTTTTCCTACCACAAAGCTTATTTTGTAATCTTATTGGTATGATACCCTATAGTTTTATAGTAACAAGTCATTTTGAATTACCCTGGGTCTTTCACTATCTTTATTTATCGGAATCACTATAGTTAGATTTCAAACGCATGGGCTTCATTTTTTAAATTTATTATTACCGCAAGGAATACCCCTACATTAGCACTTTTCTTAATACTTCTTCAGCTAATTTCTTATCGTTTTCACAAATTAAATTTAGGAATACATTTATTTGCCAATATGATGGCCGATCATAGTTTGGTCAAGATTTTAAGTGGGTTTGTCTGGACCATGCTATCTATGGGGGGGGATTATGTATCTAACACATTTTGCTCCCTTTTTTTTATCGTTTTCGCATTAACTGGTTTACTCAAGGTGGTGCTTGGAATACTTTTAACATTTAACCTTTGCATGTTACTTGCCACCGGCAAGTCATGTAAGGTCATATTAGACTTGTACAAATCAAATACTCATCATTTTGTTTATAAGTTTCACTTGGAGGGAGCAAAAATATATATATATCCAGCGCAACCTGGTGTTCCATTCTAATAAGGCCAAATTATCAGCTCAAACCCAATCTTATCATCATTGTTACCAAAGTGCTGCATGCCGGATCAATCCACCAAAATTTACTTTAAAAAAGTTTTTGATTTGGTGAATTTGGTAACAACAATTGGTTTTTTTCACATTTAGCAAAGATCAACTCTTTGTGATATACATGATATTATGATGTCCAAATGGGTAGCAATTGTGAACTAAAGGTGGAATGATGAGAATCAACATTCCTTTCAATTCAAAACACAATCCAAAAGTTAATGTTACTTGACTATATTAAAAAAAACACAAGGAGAAATGTTGAAACGTTTGTAGCCAATGTCAAATATGTTTGTAAATTTAGCTAAAGAAAAAATACAAATACACACACACATATATATTAAGATGAAATATGGTGAATCCTTTTTCAATACTGATTCTCATGCTTTTCAAATTTGATTTATTGGAGTGCAACATCACAACCCCAATTATGAACCTACAATCAACAATTGAGCGAACTGAGGAATTAGGTTTTCAATCTTAATTTTTTTTTACTATACCCCAATTGTCATAAACACAATAACTATCAATGGTTGTCCTTATTTATCAAATAAAGACATGTGATGCAATATTTAACAATTACCTTTTGAAGTAGTAGACTTCAAGTTCAATTATTTTTCCTCAATAGCCATCTTCTTCCCCATATGACTTTAACAAATGGTTTTTTTTATAAATGTTCATTGGGGGAAGTCTTACGAGGAAATGGTGACTCTTGCGATGTGTTCTCTATGCAACTTGACCACATTTTCGTTGATTAAATTGCCCAGAGAAGAAGAAACGTTTTTCTTAAGGGAAAAAACAATTGGGATCATGTTTTCCCAAGGACCTTGGCTACACTTTCACAATGCAACTTGACCACACTTCCTCAATCAAATTACACAAGGAAGAAAGTAAAAGTTGGGCCCAACACTTTCATAAGAAAGCATCCAATGAAGTTGTAAGGCTCTACAAAATTTAGAAGCTGCAAAATGGGTGAATGTGTCATTTTTTTCGCCGATCATTTGTCCTCAGCTTTTCATCCATTGTGACGCGCTCCCAACTCCCTTGTTGAACCCACTTGAGGGTCCAACTATGCGGAAATGCGGAAGGAGTTGGGATTTGGAGCCGCTCCCGACTTCTAGCACTAAAGGGGGTGAGAGGGGCGTGCTAGAAGTCCCGGGATTAGACTAGGAAGAGGGACAATTATTCACTTACACGATCTTGCATCCAAAACCAACCACAAGTGAGTTAGTTCACATTTAGGAACACCCTTGGTGTTGGGACAAGCCACGGGCAACTTGGACTCACTTGAGTCACCACGGCCCGAACTCGGGGGAAGCTGGTGGCTTCCCCCATATAGTATTCTTTGTAGCTTTCCGTCGAGGCTACATCCAAATGGCACTTTTTCCCAGGATTCCCAAGGAGGAGTCCTGAAACTATCTCGGTTTACACTCCTAGGACTTTGGGCATCCATAACTTCTTATTCAAACCTCCGATTGGGATGAAGTCTTAAGCAATCTTGTAGCTTTTCCAATGCCATGTCACACACTATCTACAAACGTCGGGATCAGGTCGATTCCTGACTTTTAGTGTTCGGCAGTCAAACTGTCAATTTGACTCATGGCCTTTCTTTTGCCCATAACTTGGGCTGTAGATGTCCAAATGGCTCAGACGAGGACATTTTGGACATCTACACTTCAAGACCTTTCCAACAGTATAAAGAACACCTCAATGCGAGGTGTTTTGACCCCTGCAATCGAGCTCTAAGTTTTTTGGAGTCCCGGAGGACTCCAATTTCCCACTTTTGGGAGTGTGAGTTTCATCCTCACACTTAACCCAAAGTAGGGTTGCGACACATTGTATAACTTCAATTTGTAATCTTTTATGTAAATTTTCATCCATTATGAAAAATTTGATTCAATTTTTTATCCACATTGCAATCTACTTTTGTAGTATTCATCCATGATGCAACTTTATTGTTCAACTTTTCATTCAATGTGCAGATTTCTTCCCCATCCTTTCATCTATCATGCAATTTTCCATCCATTATGCACCCTTCTTCCATAAATTTTCATATATTTTGAAAGCATACAAAAGATTTAAGCAATTCACATAATTTGATTGTTGGTGAAAATATCAAAATTCCAATTTCCCCTAGGATGATATCCGTGAAGAACAAGTGTTCCCCAACCATTTCACATCCATGTTATTCTCAACCAACACACCCATTCCTAGGGCAACTATTAAGCAATTGCTAAACAACACTTTTGCCCAAGGAAAGGCCAACCCAACCCATGGAACACAACCCTTAAGGGCAATTCAACACATTTGCCTTTGGGAAAGGCATTTCATAAAGAACACAACCAGTGCTTGGAGGAACATAATAATTTCCTGAGATTGAATGTCATTCTTCCTTAAATGAAAGCCATCTAGGATGAAGATGGAGATAACAAAAAAGGTTTGAACACAAGGTCTCTCCCTTAAAATAAAAGTTGAGGTGAAGTGGTCAACCACCATGTCACACCAATTTATTTATAAATATCCTAACCATAGTTAACACATGCATCATAGTCGAGGGATGATAAATTTTTTTGAACATTAGTTTCCTATGGGCATCATTGGTAAACTAAATAAATTTTGCTTCAGAGATTGAGTTTGTTGCTATGTTTAGTGCTTGGCCAATGGACCACCAATCTTGACATTGAGCTTGTAACCAAACCTAATATCAAACCAAAACCAAATCTTTGACTTTTTTTAGGGATTCTTATGTTCTCTTCCTTTTTTTAAGGGTTTGAGTTTGTCTTCTTGCTATTTTTAGGGTTTAAAAAGTTTAGGGGTTTTTTTAGGGTTTGGGGTTATTAATGGTTGTTTTTATGGTTTACTTACTTTAGAGATTACTTTTAGGGTTTAGGGGCTGTTTTTGGGGTTTTAGGGTGGTTTTTTAATTTGGTCTTTCATTTACATCATGGTTTTTTTAATGGCGAGGCTTTCCATGACATCCTTGTATTAAATAGCTTTTCATCGAGTAGTGACAAGGAGATGTTCCATAGGATGCATTGGCCAATGCTAGCACATTGGAACTCCTCAACAAAATGAACTAGAATCGGGTTTTGGGCAATTGGTTGACCAAGATGTGGGGGTTGAAGTTGTGATCATCACAATGTGAACAATTCCAAGTTTGTTCAAGACTAAATAACAAACTTTAGTTTGTCAAAATTTAATGAGATATGCACATTAGTGGTTCCCACCATCCACACCCATGGAAGGGTTATTGGTGAAAGTCACATTATGGCCGAGAAACCAACCAAACTAACCTTAAAACAATGATTGCTCTAATTCATCTTATACATGATATATGACAATATTGTCATATATGATGAATTCCTTTGGAATTGGAGCAGGTTTACTACGTGTGATGATGTAGTTTTCATTGCATAACATCAATTTGATGTTTGGCAACAAGATTTGATGGCCAAATCTTTAGGAGCAAATGACTCTTGGTACACAAGTCCCTAAGTCCCAAGGTTGTATTGGACTCATTGATGAGACTTTCATCGATATCTAAAAACCTTAGAATAATGCCACCCATGGGTCATGGTTTAATGAGCAAAAAAAGATGTATTCTATGAATAACACAAAGGTTGTGGACCATTGTGAACTGTTCATTTACTTAGATGTTGGTTGCCAAGGCTCATTTCATGTTATCATCATCCAACGCAAATCAAATATGTACAAAAATTGGCATCAAGTTTTGGTGTACACTAATGAGTATTTTGAGTATTTACTAAGGGACCTAAGTTATTTAGGTGAAGAGATGTTTGTTATGTGTCAGCTTGGAAAGCATGAACTTGCCCCTAGGCATGATTAGAATGCAATTAATTATTACAATAAGATGCATGTTAGTTATAAAATGATGATGGAATGGGGATTGGGGGGTTGAAGTAGGAATGTAAACAATTAATGAAGCGTTCCTATTTCACAAAATCCTAGTGTAGTCATTTATTCCATGCAACAAATATCCTTACAAACTTCCTACACAGATGTTGAATGGACTTCACATACGAAATCTTTAACAACTGAATTGAGGACCTAATTGACTACAGGTAGAATGAGGACTTCTAGTTACAAGTCTAAAACCTTTTTAATTTTCTCCTTAAATTTTACATATGTCAAATCTCCTATATCCCCAATCACTTTGAAATTGTTATGATTAATTTGTTTGTTTGTTTCTAAACTAACTTTATCTTGGCCTTGATCAAGGCTCTCTGATCTTCATTGTTCACATGCATCTCCCGAACCATGGTGGTAAAAAAAACAAATTGTGATTTGATACTTAATTTGTGTGTAGCAAAAAAATTGATAGAACCAAATAAGGGAATAGAACTCATAGTAGATGGCTTTTGGAAAAGGTCATTGAATGTGGGAGGGTAAATGGGGAACATGATGTACCATCAATCACACTTTATTGCCTCTTTAGGGCATTCCAAGTGGCATGTCCAAACCTGTAACCTTCAATCAAGCCAAAACTTGGTCACTTTGCAACACCACTTTCTTGGACCCCACCTCATTGTTTGTGCATGTTTTTAATTCCTTAAATGCATTTCAAAAATAGTCCTTTTAATGTACTCTTGGAACACTGAATCAAGATATGTTTCCTTACATATTCACCATAAATTGATTTCACATAAGGTTTAGTATCAATTGGGTGACTTGTTTCTTGTCTATAAAATATATACCAAAATGTTTATGGTAGTTCACTACCATCATGCTAAGATGGAAACATTCCACAATGGCCCTTGGTTGTTTTTCCTTCCTAACCATTTTCACCTTTGGTTGACTAAGTAAGACATCACTTTCTTCCAAACCACAAAGGAAAATATCACCCTTATGTTCATTACTCATGACTACACAATGAAACATCACCAAAACCTTTCTCAATATCCTTTACAATGACACATTTAGACTTTAAAAGAAGTTAAATTATCATTATAGACCAATTTAGAACTTAATTAGCCATTTGTCACAAGACTATCACATTTTTACAAAACCACTAAATTTTTTGGGGCCAAATAACAAATAGAGATGCAACTGCCATTTAATCATGTAAATTAATCCCAATACATATCCTAAGGTTGGAGGAGCTAAAAAAATGTCAGATATAAATGATCTTATATCTTTTCTAGCAATTTTTCTCATTTAGTTAATTAGGTCAATTAGATTTTTGTCCAAACATCCAAAATTCCAATGACAATGATTCATCGGAGCTAGTTTAAGTAGGACAATTTTAGGTTCCTCAAATCATCGTACATTGGACAATTCCAAATTGAATTTTGTTAGCTCATTCCCAAGTGAAGAAGCATGGAAAGGTGTCTTTTCGTATTTGTATATTATTATTTTTTTCCAACAACATATTCACAAGAAGACATTGAATACATTTTCCACCAATTTACATACCAATTGTCTTTAATTGAATTTGAATTCAATTCAATTGAATCTTAATCCAATTGTTGAATTGGAATTGATTTAAAATTTAATCAAATTGAATTCAAATACATTGAATGGATTTCCATTTTATATAGGAATGAATTAGTGTCTTTAACTTCAACAACACTTTTTTAAAAATTCTTGCTCCACAATGATATCTGTTGTTTCCTTGTTTTTCAATGTTTTTAGTTTTGGTGCAAATAAGAAGGATTTATTCCATGTTAGACATTGCATCATATCATCATTACCCTTTGGCTGAAATTCATATCTCTCAAGGTTGTTTTAGCATTTCATGTCATTTCAACATATGAACATGAAACGAGTTTTCTATGTTTGGGTATGAACATTTTTTTTTTCTTTCATTGTGATTTGCACTTATTAAAAGTGTTAAACACCAAGTGTTGATCACCTCATTATGTTTGCATTATGTGGAAAGAAACTATTGAAAGAATTAATGGACCAATAAAGCAAAGTTGTATTATTTTCCTCAATGTTTTTCTTATGTTTTTAAAACTTTTGGTTACAAAATTATTTTGATATGTGTTTTGATAATTTAGTTACATACATCACATCATTACTATATAGTGCATGTTTTATGATATCAACCCATTTATAACTTTACAAGAATGTTTTCAACGACATGAGTATTCATCATTCCAAAAAAAAACTAAGCATTTAAAACCTACATATTTGTGAAATTACTTAACCAAGGTGAAGCAAAATCAATTGAAAATGAAATAATACAAAAGAAATTTATCAAATAATGGTTGAAGGGGTATATTTGGGAATAATGTTATTTTCAAAATTCACATTTGACATTTTTTACTTCCTAAAATCAATCTCCAACAAAATTGAATAAGGATTTTTTGAGTGTTTACAAGACAAATTCTACATGCAAAATGTCATTTTATCCTTGTTACATGATTGTGTACATAATATGAATAAATAAACTAAAATAGCTTTGTGCATGTTTTGTGACAAAATATTGATTATTAACAAACTATATATTGAAATAATGATATGTTTCACGATCCAAATTTTCCCATCATAAATATATAGAAATATTTTTGCATGAATTTTCTATTGAATAAAAAAAATATTTCTATATATTCATAATTGATTAAATTTGCATCAATTAAGTCATCAATACCTTCATTAGTTTCTTTGAAAATTCATTAATTAAAAAATCAATTTGAATATCATTAATTATATGGGTAGACGAGGTTAACATTATCCTCATTAAAAATGTGATTGCTTGATGATAAATCTTAAATGAACTTAGAATATAAAAAATAATGATATCTTATTATATGAATTTTAAATATCTTTGAAACTAATAGAAATCTTTAAAGCTATTATCAATGTACAAAATAGGATAGAAAAAATAAATTTTGCTATAAAACAAACATGATTTCATGAGATAAAATGGTGTGTATGTTTTTTAAAATTCATTTGATGATCCTTGTTCCTTTTGCAAATATGACCTTTTAAAAGAACAATTCATCTTGTTTATTACATAATTTATTGCAAATAGATGTGATTTTAAAGTTACTTTTGGTTATTTTAACCTATTTCATCTTAGGTTATTTTTGGCTATTGTAAATTAATAATTTATTTACTAATGTAATACCTTTGATAATAATTAAATTATTTGAAAAAAAATATAAATTTATTTTTTATTTTTTCAAAGGAAAATATTTTGTGAAAGGAAAATACATAATCTTTTGGAATATTCGAGATTTTTTTTTGATACGAAGTTTTCAAAATTCATTAAGTATTTTACAAAAATGTATTGAATTTTCATGTATACTATAGTAATCAAAATTAATTACATAATCTTGAAAATATTATGAATCCATTTAATCATGTCTGTTTTGAACATCCCATGAATATGTTGTGGAGTTTATAATTTTTTTTTGATGTGTGTTATTAATTGAATTAAATACATGGGAAGTTGAATGACTTATTGACATACAAGCTTTACAAGAAGGAAAAATATTTATAAAAAAATCAACAAATTAAAAAAAAAGATTTAAAAAGTGATCTAGTTTGTGAGCGAAAGCAAATTGGGTGCAAATTGAAATGGGCAAAACCTTAAAAACCATAAACATTCATTTCTTTTAATTTTTTAAATCCTAAAACTTTCACATTTTTTCATGTAGTTTTGAAACATGTTCAAAATCTAACTCTTGATTTCAAATTTTACATCACTCAAAGACTTAATATTTTTGTTAAATCAATTGCATGTTAATCGTAAATCACATGTTTTAAACCTACTATCATTATGTATCACACCAAAGTTTTGAAAACTTTGAATTTTTTTTTGCATGTTGTTATTTAGAAGTGCATGATTCACATTCAAGTACATTTTTGTTTGACCTTTTCATTAAATAATTACATTTTAAAGTCTAGGGTTACCTTAAACCCTATTTTGTTTTTTGAAAGATGAATATTAATTTATACTTGAAGTTTTCAACCTATACATCATGATTGTAAATTTTCTTAGATGTTTTTAATTTCAACATTTTGTTTCAAATGAAAGGAAATGACATGTTTTTGTGTATTTCAAACCACTAAACCACACTCTACATGCATAATTGTTTTTTATTGGATTTGATATTGATTAATTTTCATAATGTTCATAATTCCAACAAGTGATAACAATAAATTTAACATGTTCCTAGCTTTTGGTTTGTATTGAAAATCAAATTTACAAATAAATCAATATGAAATTTCATTATAATTAAATGTTTTTGGGATTTATCAAGATTTTTTAGTAATTAAATTTTTATTTAATAATTATTCAAATAAAAAAATAAAATAATATAAAAAATTTACATTAATATTTTTATTTAATTAAATTACATATGAAAACATAAAAACATTAAATTTCAACTTTTTTGTAATGTTTTAGTGGACATTTTATTAATCAAAATTAATTGTATATTCAAATCAACATTGAGAATGATATAGGGTTTAGGGTTTTTATCAAAGTTGACAAGTTTGCATTATTTTTATCAATGTCATGTTTATGAAATTAGTTAAATTTAATAAACTCATTCTGAATATCAAATTCAATAATATTTAGTGGGAAGTGGCATTTGACAATCTTTCAATATCACCTCCACACAAGACTTGGCAACTAGACATTTTATTTTGTTCATTCTAACCACCTTTTCATTAAAATGGGTAAACATTTTTTCCCCCTTTTCATTATTTTCTCTTTTCACATCAATTGAATATATTGTCCTTTTCAACTTTGATCTCATGTAGAATTAATGAAGATTTGACCCATTAGTTCAAAAACATTTGAGCTTTTAAACCATTTTGCTTGTTGTTAGGCCAAGTTCTTGCAAGGTCCCAAGATAGGATGTCAACTTAACAATTGTTTAGGGTTATAATTGGTCAAAATTCAAATTGGTGCAATGTTTTGGTTTGAGAATGACCTAAGTTTTGTCAACAAAAAAGACACACTTAAACAATGCCAAGGATGACAAAAATTTGGAAAGAACAGAAAGATAGGAATGTTAACAAAAAATGATAAAATGACAACAAGAAATAATAGGGGTGTTAAATAAACACATTGGAAATACTAGGATGTTAAGTTGAATATGATTTTTAAAAAAAAGAAAAAGGAATAAAAGGCATCAAAACCTTGAAAATTGAAGGCATTGGATATAATGTTAGAGGACATTGAGAAATACATAAGGGATGTTGTGGGCTTCATGGGTGTAAAAATATTAATGTTTTAGTAGGTGAAAATGAAATCTCATATTTTAAAATTAATGGAAATGAAAATAATTTCATAGGTAATCTATATGATCATCGATTACCAATTTTTAGCGACAAATTATCTCTTAAATAATTTATTTAAATAAATATAAATATATTAATATTTTGACTTTTTGTCGGTTGATTGTCACTAGTAACACAAAGCAATGTGAAATCCAAGTTAATTCCAATGATGATGTTTCAATCAAAATTGGTATATGTAAGATGGGTATGTTAGTGATTGTTAATACAACAATTTTAGAATCACTCCAAATTATAATTTGTCATAGATCAAATTCCAATTTACATTTGTTTTTTATTGTTTGTCTTGCACCCTTTCAATGCTTTCGTCTATTTGTAATTTGTTGTGAACTTATCTAATGAATCAGACTTTTGTTGGCATTTTTCCTACCAAATCAAGAATTTAAAACAATATTAATGGAACAAAATGACATATAGTGAAATTTACAAAAAACTGTCTTTTCAAAAGACAAAATTGATCACAAAAAAATTATTATGTCCACAAATGTTTTTAACCATTGTCATTAATAGTGCAAAACAACACAGAACCCAAATTTAATTAAGTGAAGACAAACCTTAATCCATCAATTCAAGCTTTAATTGGGGCATCCAAAATTTAATCTGATCAACGTAGACTTTAATCCATCAAATTAGACCTTAATTAAAGCATCCAATAATTAAATTAGGTGAAGGCAAACATTAATCCATAAAATCAACCCTAATTGGAACATCCATAACTTAATGTGGTGAAGATAGACTTTAATCCATCAAATTAAAATTTAATCCAATCAATATCAAATTTGATGGATTAAAGTCTATCTTATCAAGGCAAGACAAAGACAAGACTCACATTAATAATACAAAATATCAAATCTAGACATGAATGTTTTAAAATAAGACGACAAATTGATTTGAAAACCAAAAATGTACATTTAGCCATTAATGTCCAATGTTGCATGACAAATGTGGGGGTATTTTCATTCTACCTAAGGGTTTATAGGCCTTTTTTGAATTTGTATATGAATCGCATTCTAGATAAATGTTGGTGGCAACCAAACACTTGATTGTGCAAAAGGAGTTCAAAATGGGCTTGAAGGGACTGCCTCTTCATGCCATGTTCTCTAATGTAGTTGAAATAACATTTATGATCCAATCTAACCACCTTAAGGGCATTCCACAACAAACTTTTACCCACAATTGTAAACCAAATTTTGTTCATTCAATAGAGTTGCCATAACATCAATGGGGTCCTTGGTAGGCATGTAATGATGTGGATTATTACTATTGCACTCGAGAGAGGAGGCAACAAGCAATCTTCAAATTGGGTTCCCAATTTAAGGTTAAGACACAAAGAAACTTGGGTGGGTTTGGCAACAACTTCTTCTAGTTGAGGAATGGGAGAAGCATGGTTTATGGAATGGGTAAACCATGTGGTTGCTAAGGATTGAACAAGTTGGGCCACTTTAATGCAACATGTGGCAATTGACCACACTTACAAGAAGAATGATTGGCACTGATTGGCACATGCTAAATTCCTCACCTCGGCAATCAAAAAATACCAAATCCTCACCATAGTTCTTTACCATGGTGGTTTGAAAACTAGAAATCAGAAGGTTCTAGGATCCCTAAACCCTAAACCTCGCCTAAGAATTATCAAGATTTTATTTTAAAGTTGGGAAGAAATTTTTGTTGAGCTCAGATGCTTTGGGCATTTGTGATCTAAGCATTAGTGATTTGAATCTATCACAGCCAGAAACTAACACGCTCTCCACAAACCCTTGTGCTCTTGCTCAAAAGATGCATGGCAAAAACCAGACTCTCTAAAAACCTTCGCACAACGAGAATTTGAGACACTCTGAAAACCTTCATGCTCTTGCTCACATACCGCACGACAAAAACTAGAATCTCCAAAAACCTTTGTGTGACAAAAACCGAACTCTCTAGAAACGTTTTCTTTCTAGAAACCTTTTTAGTCTTGAACCGAAATCTTTTTGAACTTGAAGAAGCTTGAAAAATGTGGACAGAAGAAGTAAAAAGAAATGGCTTGGACGATGTGAATAGAAGAAATAGAAAGAAATGGCTGGGTATGGCAAGTCTTCAGCATTGCCTTCATGCTTAAGCTAGAAGAAAAAAAACTTGAAAATGCAAAGCTCAACACGGACACTAGTGAAAAACCAGGACTAGGATGAAACTCGATTTTACACCAAAATTGGTACAAAATCGAGTATGAGTCCCAGTTATTTTAGTTTGTAAATTTTTTGTCCCACATTGTTGATTTGTCCCCAATTGGGCCCAAACTGGGGGGTTCTGGTCCCCAGTCTGATGGACTTTATGGATAACTTTACTGATCTTGAAATCTTTAGATGTGTATATAGTATATACCAGCCTGATATGCACAAAAGACAATGCCAACCCAAACCTGACCTAATTTTTTGCTTAATATTGACCACCAGGAAGAAAATTCCCAGAGAGATGGAGCAATTCACAGAAAAAAGAGAATAAAGTTTATATGTAATGCAATAGACAAATTCTTCCTGAAGGAAATATATGCATTAGCACTATCAAAATTTGTCCTTTCGGTTTGTAATATGCATTAGGTCTTGTATGGTAGGTTTGATGTAAGGTGACCCAGGTTCAGCTAGGTTTGGGTGAATTTGATAAAGTGTGGGGTTGAACTATTGTGACATCCCTATTCCCCTTAAGTGTTCTGTAATTGACCTACTTTGCTAGAATACTAGCTCAAGTTAAGCTAGGCTCTAACCTTTGCCCTTTTCCCTCCCACCCCCTACAGTGCCTAAAAACAAGACTCTGCGCGCCGCACAAGTTTGGCACCAAATTAATGGAACATGCCCAAATTTAATGAAGTCTATCCCAAACCTAGAGTATCATGTTTGGTTTTGGTTTGATATTAGGAAAGCAAGTGAAAAAGCAAGAATGAAAATGTAAACAAGCATACAAGTCAGCTTAAACTTTAATCAAGTTGGAAGAGGCTCAAGTGGAGAGCTCAAACAAATGAAGAAATGAAAGATGAAAGAGCTCAATTATATAGTTCCATGTTGAACAAATCCTAAAAATAATTCTAAGTAGTTCATACTTGAAACCCTAAAATGGCTTTGTAGTGACACTTATTTTAACAAATGTTTAGGGTTTAAGAGGTTTTTCAAAAATGCTTTGTGACAAAGGTGCTTTAAGGAAAGACCAAAGAGTTCCTTGAATGCACCCAGGGAGAAAAAAAGTGTTCCCAAAAATTTCAAATTGTGCCAAAAAAACTTTCAAATAAGTCCCTCAAGTGTGCCCAAACCAAAAATGGACCAAAAAAAAGTCCAAAAAAAGTCCCTTTGATACTGCCCCCATAAATTAGAAAAAGAAAGGGGTTCCAAAACAGGTCCCCAAGTTCAATCAACCCTAAAACAAAAAGTAAAAAAAAGTCGCAAAACACTAAAATCTCATCTCCCCCCAATTTTTTTTAAAAATAAAATAAAAGTGACCCAAAAGTTCCCCAAATGTACCCCCCAAAAAAAAAAACAGTCAAAAAAAGAAAAAGAAAATTGAATCTCATCCCTTATTTTTGCCTCTGATCCTCAGTTTTTGACTTTGACCCCAGTTTTTTCATACTTTACGAAGATCCCAAAAGAAGGGACGAAATCCGAACAGGGGACCGGACTAGGCACGGGACTGGAGAGGAGTTTACGAAAAACTTTAGTGAGTATGGAACAAAAGTTGATAATTTCAAATACCCTGGTGAGATGTCAATAACTCATTTGTTGTCTGGTATTATTATATTGGTATGAATAGAGGTGAGGAGTATATTTATAAAATTGATACCAGGGCATTATCAAGACTGGTTTGATATTTTTAAAAAATCATTACCTACATATTTGATATTATTTGTGCCAGTTGATTAAAAATCTTGAATCATAGTTTTGAACTTTGTGTTCATAACAATTCATAACCCAAATAATGGTGGATTGTATGAGTAGTGCAAAATTGCAAATTGTGTTGTTCATCCCCATATTGACCAGTGTTGGGCAGTTATTTGATTTTTTCAACAGCCTCCAGTTTCGGTTCCTTCAAACAAATTTAATTCAAAGAACCTCCAGTTTGTGGAGTTTCATGAAATAGCTTTTTTAAATTTAAGGCTATGTGATGGGCGTTTAGATTTTTTGAGAACTGTGATTAGATACAAGTGATTCTAGATTTTTAAAGAATCACAGTTATATGTCAGTATTAGTTCTTTGATTTCTTTTGAGAACCATGGTTAATTATCTTAAAGGACCACCTTGATAACCGCTGGTTGATCTCTTTCTAATAACTGCCACTGATATTTTATCTCACAAATAATTGCAATGGAAGATGATATTTCTGTCAAGTGATATATTTCTATTAAGTATCTCCTGAAGTTGGCAAATAGTTCAGTTTCTTCCTCAGGAGAATGATCCAGTGATGTAAATAAAGCACTGCCTCGATTTTTCCTTTGTATTATCAGGCTCCGTTACCTGCCTGAAGAAACCTGTTTTCAGCAAACGGAATCTTGTGCGGTGGAAGGTACCAGCCAGGCTGTATTGGGAACTTCTGACCAGCGGAAGGTACTAGCCCTCCTGTCACTATTTCGAAAAAGTGAAAAAATCCCAGCTCTGCTTTACGTATACCTGCCAAGCTTGATGTTCCTTAGCAAACTTTCAGAATTAAATGTAGGGTAACTATCAATGTTGGCAGGTTTCCTGCCTGGCCTGGGTCAACATGGACTCGGAATAAACTTAGAACCAGGCCCAGTAGGTCTACATGGACTTGGACCTGGTGGGTTTACATGGACTTGGACTGATGTAGAATTGAACTTGACAAGTCCTAAGGGCATTTTTACAACGTCTTAATCATAGGGTTAAATAAAGGTTAGGGTATTAGATTTAGATAGAGTTTAGAGTTTTTAGGAGTTGGGGTAATAGGTTTAGATAATGTTTAGGGTTTTTAATTTTAAAGGTTCAAAGTTTGAGTTCTATGGTTTTATTTGAAAATCCAATTAGTGGGGAGGGGAGGGGAGGGGGAGGGGTATAATGAAAGAAGATTCTATTGGTTTCCTCATAAGAAGTTGGCTTAAGCCAGGTTCCTTATGGTTAGATTGAAGTAAACGAGCTGAAGAATACACATGTTCTTTGTCCGCAATAATTTCAACCAAGCTTTGTGCCTCAATAAACAAATGAGGGTAGTGAATGCAATGGGCTGAAGTTGTTGAATGGGTCCAGAACTGGCCTTGAACTCAGCCCTAGAATTTTTCAAATAAGTGTCGAAAATTAACCCTACTTTGAACTTGGAACCAAAGGGTCTTTTCATTTAAAAAAAAAAAAAATCTAAACCCAAAGCCAGCCAACACTTTGTAATAGGTAATCACTACAGGGCATTTATATCATAAATGGAAACTGATAACCGAAGGTTTTCAGAGCAGTTCTCAAAGATATATAACCACGGTTCTCAACAAACGAAATAGTCAATTTCAATATTGTATAACCACAGTTCTTAAAAAGCAGAGAACCAATTCTATGATATAACTCTGCACTTCTCAAAAAGTCTGAGACCCAATCAAATAACCTTCAGTTCTTTGCTGGTTATTTTGTGAAAACCGCTGGTTATTTGAAACTTTTTGGAAAAAAAAACCCAAAGTGGAGGTTCTCTGATTCCAAGCTTTAAAAAAAAACTGGAATCACAAGTTATTGTGAATTTTTTTTTAGAAAACCGCCCAGCACTGGCCACTAGGTACAAGTGTGGGGGCGGGTACCAAAACTTGGCACATACCCCCGCCGGTTAATTAACTGCAGCAGGCAGAAAGAGGAACTCCTGTGCCTTTGGGTCTTGGGGGTTGCGGCACCGTGAGTCTGAAGGGCCAGAGGCAGAGAGAAAGGTGGCGGCCAAAAACGCAGACCCTTCTCGACTCATCATCTCCTCTTCCTTTCTGCTTCTCATCTCTTTCATTGCATTTACGTGTGATCCATCAATGCCCAAATTGTCATAGTTTCTAAGAGAAAAATCATCTTCTTCGATCATTCCTGTAGTTGGTCTAGTCTGCTTTTGATTCACAAATTCTTTCATAAATTTCACTATTGCAGCTCCTCAGTCTATCTGTCTCTTACTGGAGAGTCGATAGAGCAGAAATTGAGGGAAGTTATTGTGGGTCTGACTGCAGTCACAGACATTCTTTACCAGTGATGTTCGTGTTCTGCAAAACTGGTGGAATTATTTGGTAGATTTCTCTAGACTCGAGAGTGGTTTTCATATTTTCGGTCTCTTCTAATTTGGTCCAGCAGGGTTTGACCTTCTAGTGTGAATTTCCTTCAAAGCGATTACGAGCTTTACAGAGGTACCTAAGGAATTGAAAATTTTCGCTTTTCTTGGACCCATCCTTTAGTGCGGTGTCTCTTCTTCTCGTAGTCCTGTCATGACCTTGGCTGCATTGTTTCGAGCTGGTCAGCACAATATACTGAGAAGTTTTTTTCCGCAGAAAAGTTGAGGCAATGGGAGGGAGAAAGGAATTTGGGTGGTTGCGACAGCATGATCTGCTGCTTTTGCTATTTGTTGTAACCTGCGTGCTAAGTCCGTATGATCGAGCCTGGGTGAAGGCAACAACAACATCCACAGAAGGAACTTTCGTGTACAAGGACCCGGAGCAGCCTATTGCGCTGCGAGTGAAGGACCTTCTCTCTCGCATGACGTTGGAGGAGAAGATTGGACAGATGACCCAAATCGAAAGAGAAGTCTCCAATTCCTCGGTCATTCAACGCTACCACATCGGTAAACTCCAAAGCCCGCCCACCCCATTGACAGCACTTAATGTATTTGGTTTTCAAAAGTTCAGAATTAACAATCGAACATTTGGAAGTTGAAAAATTGGAGAGAAAATTTGATTCGGGAGTCACCAGATTGATGCAACCAGAGATGTTAATAATGTTTTGTTTCAAAGTCAAAACATTGATCCTATCCACCAGGTTAGAAAATGTCCAGAATTGATTAAATGCCCTTACTGAGCTTCAGATTTGGGCAAAGAACCCTGGAATGGGTCTAGTGCTCTATACTAGATGATGGGTAATATTATATGCTATCATCTAATTCACAATTCCTGCATTGTTGGGCCAAATTATGCAGGAAGTATACTCAGTGGAGGAGGGAGTGTGCCTGCACCAAAGGCAACACCTGAATTGTGGGACAACATGACAGATGACTTCCAGCGAGCAGCTCTGAACACACGTTTAGGCATCCCTCTCCTGTACGGAATTGATGCAGTCCATGGCAATAATAACGTATATGGAGCTACAATCTTTCCACACAATGTTGGACTTGGTGCCACACGGTAAAAGTTTTTAGCGTGAATCCAAGGATGCACCAAAACCCATTTTTTAGGATCTTCTTCCTCCTTGAAAGATTTTGGACTATATATGAAACCCATTCAATAAAGCAACTGCTGAATGCATGGGTGATGCTTCTACTCTCAGCTTTTTTAAACTCATGAATTCATGTGCAGGGACCCAAAATTGGTGGAGAAAATAGGAGCTGCAACAGCACTTGAAGTTCGTGCCACTGGTATTCAATATGCATTTGCTCCCTGTGTAGCGGTATGCCTCACACAACCTTCACCAATGCAAACTTTAGTACTTTGAATCCACTTTCAATTTTTTCAGTTGTTAACCAAATGAGCTACTGAAATGAGAAGGAAGATTGTGGGAGGAGGGGGCAGGTCTGTCGGGATCCACGATG